>OY728164.1:484599693-486999693 GCA_963277665.1 Viscum album
TGATATCTAACATTATAATTAAAAAACCTTATATTCCTCTTTTAATTTTTTTAGATAATTAAAAATCTTATGTTTTATGTTTTTATTTATTAAAAATATCTTCTTTTCATTGAAACTATATTTTACATGGTAATATTATCATTATTTTTTCACTAATAGCCAATGAAATTTGTAAAAGTTTCCGATATTATGAACACAATATTTCATATATAGCAAAAACACAACGCCTTTTTTGAAAAAAAAACTCATATGTGTTTTGTATATCTTTATGGAACTTATATTAAAACATAAACACCTATTTTATACATTATCTACTTTTCTAAATTTGCATTTATTTTTTCTTCATTCATGTGTTATCCTCACGATTCTTCTAAAAATACTTCCACTTTCTCAAAATCATTTAAAAAAATAAAAAAAATAGAAATAAATTGATATATATTTAATGATGTTGGTGATTTTGTCTATAGAATTTTTTATGTTATCTAGGACAGGGAAACATTTTTGTTTCATCTACTCTGAAATTCATATGTTCTACCAAATTTTTTATCATAAATCTGTTCTTTATTTCTCATATATTATACCCTATTCTTAATCATTTTAGAATTTATAGAATACAAAATATAATTCCACTTATGTTTTATGATTTTGACATTTTAAAAAACCATTTATATGAAAAATATTCTAATTTTTGATAGTTTATCTATATATAACAATTTTTTTAAAAAAATATTTAATGCCTTATTATTCTATATACCATATATTCTATGGACTATAAGTTACATGGAATACCTTTTCATAAATTCTATTATCCATTATCAAATAATATATGAACTTATTATTATAACATCATCTCTATCCATAGTAAATGTTTTGTTCTATTAATATATTTCAAATTACATGTTTTATTATATCATAAAATATTATACCTGATACTATAATATTTCTTATAAGATATTATAAATTTATTTTTCATTCAATATTATTATATAAAAAAATTCCTATTCTGAAATTTTCTATTCCCCACATGTTTGGTGTAAGATATATTTTATCCAAACTCTTCTGGGATCAAATATGTTATTTCATTTCTACATTGCTCACTCAAAATATATTATATATTGGTCCCCTTTATTTCATTGAATTTTTCATGTTCCAAATTTTATATGGTCTTATTTGAAAATATTATTTTCTTTTAAAAATTAAGAGTCTCTTGTATAGGTTTTATGATATTTCTTGTCATATATTTTAGATACTTCACATTTCATCCAATACGTTTGTCCTTATAAAAAAAATCTCCAACCAATTTAAATAACCTCAAGACCTTTTAACATGAATTATTTAATATAAAACAAAACATAATCATTCAAAAGTTTATTTCAATCTTCCACATTATATTTATTATCAAAATCAATCAATTCTTAGCTCCAAAATTAATATTAGATTATCCATATCATGAGAAAAATTCAACCATTTGTATTTTTGATGGTCCCACGTTTATATAACAGATTAATGCATCCATGAAATATTTATGAATACACCACATATTGTGTTGATGTTATTAATGTCATAGTGGATTTGTTTCAAAGATATTGATAAAATGTTAGATTTGTTATTAGTATATACATGTTTGATTCAATGATTTATATTTTTTTGGATCATGATATAAAAATAAAAGAGTTTGAAGGCTAATAGTGTTGATTAGTTTGTTTCCGATGCTTTCTATAGGGCACACGCATCTGTCTCGCTTGGGGACGGGGGCACGGTTTTTGTTGCCCCACATTCCTGCTTTCCAAAGGTGGTCAAAATCCACTCCTTATTCAGGGATGTATCCTCCTTGATCGAAACGGGATGATGGGATGTCGGTTCTTCCTTCCGTGGATTCATCCTCGGAACTCATCACCTAGTCTGGGTCTCCCTTATAGACTTAAGACGTTGTTAGTGAAACTCTTCCTAGCGCCATATCTTCTTGGACACCAGTTAATTACACCGCTTCTGTCTAGACATTCCAAGGGGTTCGGTCATGGAAGAACCTTCAGTTAGAAGAGTAGTCACGCTGGGCATCACTGGTGTGTCTGGACGCTAGGGAATTGGCGTGTCGGTCTTCTGTCCCTTATTATAGGGCTTCTTGAGGGCATAGAATCCTGATAAATCCCACATCGAATGCAAGGAATCATATTCTAGGGGCATGTATCTGAGCTTTTCCTCATCTTCCCATGTTTAACACAGGGTATGCTGCAAGTTTAACATCCAGTGGAGACAGATAGGGCTGATCAGAACACTAACTAGAGTGGATCAGATGGAGGAACCCGTTGGAGGGAACAACGATATTTGGGCAAACATGTGGGTGGTTTTCCAAATGCTGTTAAATGGAACGGGAAATGGGGTGACATGATCCCACCAGGATGTGGTGGCCCGGGTAAGGATCAGGATGGATGATGGAAGGTTCCATGAAGGGGATGGTTAGTGGGATAGAACCTTCATGAGGATGAAGAAGGTTTTTGTCGTGAGCCTCGAAGAGGATTCCTACATATCCTTGTGGTAGGGAATCAAAGTCCACGTAGTTCATTTGATGACGGCTTACCACCAATAGTGGTTCAATGGATTACCGCTGGATAAGGTCACAATGGATTACCGCTGGATATGGTCACTACAGATTACCACTAGATAGGGTCACAATGGCTTAACACAGGATATGGTCCCAACGTCTTACCATTGGATAGGGTCACAATGGCTTACCACTAGATGGGGTCACAACAGCTTACCGCTGGATAGGGTCTTAACGGCTTACCGCTGGATGGGGTCACAATGGCTTACCACTGGATGGGGTCCATATTTTAACGTCATACAAGACGGGGGTGGACCAACTTGAAGGGGGTCAGAACTACTGGGTGTTGGGATTGAACCTCAAGAAGGCCTTCTACATACCCTGCCTTGGCAACGATCAAAGACCTCATAGTTTAGGTGGGTGGGAACTGACGTGAAGTAGGACCTGGAGTCCAATAGTTGTTGGACTTGAACCTCGTGGAGGTTTCCTATATACCCTGCCTTGGTAAGGATCAAAGACCTCATAGTTCATGTTGTAGGGTGTGGGGCTTACACTCTAGGCTTCCCAGGGTGTTGGTGAAATGATGTGAAGATGGTCGGAATGACCGAGTGTTGGGCTTGAACCTTAGGGAGGATTCCTATGTACCTTGCCTTAGAAGGGATCAAAGACCTCATAGTTAATGTGGTAGGGTCTTGGGCTTACACTCTAGGCTGCCCAGGGTGTGGATGTCGAGGTCGGTGCTTACTCTAAGACCATGTGAGTCATGCTCGGTGTCAGAAACAAGAGGCAGTATAGACTTAATGATCATTTCATGAAAGGCGTGTCCATGGGAAGTAGAGTGGGGCTTATACATGATCACAACCCAAAGAGGAAACAGTGGCTTATGCATGGTAAGCAGCCTGAAGAGGTTGGGACTTACTCCAGGAGGGAGGCCCGATGCCGACAAAGAGTAGCATGAGAGGGATTTGGGACTGAAGAAAGGAGAAGCACCATCCCCATCATGCCCTTTGCTGGCCCTGGGGACCGAAGAAGATAGTATGAGCAGATATGCTACCTCCTACAAGAAATCTAGGGGCTTAGAATGAGATGGTTTCCCTTTCCCTGTGAACAAAATCCACTCCCATAAGGAGGATATCATCCCCTATGGAGACCAGTGGGTGTGTAGAATGTCCAAGGTGGGGGTACACCCCATGCAAGGCACGGGGCGAGGTCATAGTTTAACGTCATGTGCTGAGGATGAAGGTGCTTGGCAGTTTAACATCCTGCAGCTTGGACGAGGTTGGTTTTCTCTGCAACCCTAGGAATTACATAACTGGTACCCTCTGCTACTTGGTGTAGATAGGGAACATGAAAAACCACGATGAGGGGGGTCATGGAGTGAACCATCGAGGGGCCCACGTTAGTGTGGCTATGCGAAGAAGCAATAGACAATAGTGTTCCAATGTGAAGAATCATGAGGAGAAGAAACGCAATAGGTAGTATCATCTAGGGGACTTTGAAGTCACATTGTGAAAACCTGGAGGGTCGCATGGGAAAAGGAGTTTCAAAGTAGATGGGTTCATAGGCAGGGGCCTCGTGAAGCTCTATTGCTCCGCACGACGGAGGGAACTTGCGAAGGGGTGTGCTTCATGAAGCGGGGTACCTCAACCTAAGCATAGGGAAGAGGTGTATATGGGAGGTGCTTCGTGAAGTAGAAAGGCTTTCATGGAGCACTTCCTCATGGAGCAAAGGTGCCTCACGATGCAAGGTGTCGTGAAGTAATGTGCTTCACAACATACAACGACCCTACCTTGGCATGTGGATCATGTGTACATGAAGGGTGTTTCATGAAGCAAAAAAGATCTACGATGACCCATGTCCCCTTAGAGATACCCTCCCTTCATGGAGTCCCTTATGCTCTACGAAAGGCATCCCTCTCTGAAGAGGGGATCAAAACGAGACAAAGGGGAGGCACTTCGTAGAGCAGAAGTACCTCGCACAGCTCATGGTTCGCAAAGCAGAAGGGTGCTTAACGATTTGGGAGCTAGGAAGTCGAAAGTTCAGATTGTCCATCTCTTGAACTTGGGGGGATGCCAATATTTATAGGGAGAGGTTCCATGAAGCAGTTCTCACTCTGTGCGAAGAGGAAGTCGTTTGCTCTGCGGTGGGTCACGAACATCAAGGGAGGTCACGAAGCATTACTGCCTCCTTGCTTCGCAGCGGGTCGTGAAAATCAAGGGTAGTCGCAGAGCATTACCGCCTCCTTGCTTCACGGTGGGTCATGAACATCAAGGGAGGTCGCGGAGAGTTACCGCCTACTTTCTTTTAGGAGGAGCAGTGCATCCAGTTCTCTGCGAATGGGCTTTGCGAGGCAGCCATCTGTTCGGTGTCTTCTTCATCTGCCCATATTTTGGGGTCAACAAATGCCCCCCTCAGACATGGAGCCACAGAGAAGTCAAGGGTCAATGTCTGAGGTTCAATCGCCAAAATCCTCGGTCATTCGTGAAGCTACCTCGCAAAGAGGGCTCGCCAAGCGGGAAAGAGAAGCTTCTGTCGGACGTGCCATGAAGCAGGCTTCATCCGGGACGTGCCACAAAGTTCTGAGGGTCCCTCACCTATAAAAATGGGACCTGATCACCCTTTTGTATCTTTTCATCTATGCATTTTTGGACTTTAGTTCTCCCGACTCGCAATGCTCCGTGTACTCCGCGACTGCTCTCTGTGAATCGGGACTTCACTTCGTAGCTCACAATGAGTTTTTGACTTCGCTACAACCCTCTGTGATCTTGCACTTGAAGGTGTGGGTAGGACTCTGCAAACGGTCTTTGAGAACTCTCTCCGTGTACTGGCTTCGCGAACGCTCTCCGCAAATGAGCTTCACAAACCAACCCGAAAATCATCCAAGTTCAAAAACCGAATGGCTCACCAAGAAGCTGCTGAGGGGGTTTCTGTAGATGCTGTACGAAGGTATGAGATGGTGAGTAGTTTGGGTCTGGGGGAGTTAGTTTGTAGCCACTCAGACCATAGTTCATTGGTGGATCTACTATCATAGAACCGGAAGAACTACCCACTATGTAGGAGGTTTCCGTTGAATGGCTTCGGGATGAGGCATGACGTCTTCATCCTGGAAGCATGTAGGGATGAACAAGCTTACTGGTTTAGGAGCATGCTATGCCAGTGCCGATGGTTCAGGGTGGCTGATGGCCATGCCTGGGAGGATTTAACACCCGTCAATGCCAATTTCTTACACAACAACATGAATAACATCAATGGGAATGGATTATAGCCGGAAAAGTCCCCTCCTCTATACCACAAAATACTTAAGGAAAATTTGAGGAATTCGAGGAAGGGGTGGTTCAAGGAATGGGACCTACGCTAGGGCGGAAACTTCACAGACGATTGGGCTTGGGCCTACTGGGTTGGCACCTCATGTGAGGAGTTTGGGGCTGATTTGAGGAGAGTGGGTTTGTTTGAGGTGGTATGGGCCTCTCAATTCCACATATATCAACCAAAACAACTGATGCCAGAGTTGTTGATCAGATGTTCCTCAAGGTCCAATTCCTTCCACTTACACCATGGGGTGGTCGGTATCAGCTTGTGGGATGTCCACCAGATCTGAGGGGTCCCGATACTGGGGGCGATGTATGATGAATTCTTCCCCATCATGAGTGTGTGAGAGGATCCAAAGAAAATTCTATGGCTATCAATGGCGCTAATGGAGGTTGTACCCAGGGAGGACAAGGAGGCAGTAAGGGATGTCCACTTCAGGTGGTGGTTCAAACAATTCTTGAACTTCCCAAAAAACAGGCAGTTTCCGGTGAAGCCTCGGACATGTCCAAAGGGGGGTCAATGGGGCAAGGAATACTCGTACTGACATCTTTTGGATGACATCCAGAGGAAGACGTGGGGATTTAACATCAACACTGACCAACAACCAATAGTTTGGCTGGTGGCATTCATCATGGCTCTGATTTGTGGTTGGATCCTGCCAGTGAGGGATACCAACATGGGAGTACGCCCAATCACATTCATCATGGCGTCCACATTGGCGACACGAGGGCAGGTCAACCTAGGAATCCCGATGCTCGCCAAGATGTATAAGGTTTTGTGGCATATCAGTGAAAGAAAAAGGACGTAGAGGGTTTGTGGGCCATTCCACCTCCTGTATGGGTGGATAGAAGCACATATTAGGTGGGCTAATGAATACCTGAACCCTATCTCTCTTCCGAGATCGAACTTCCGCCCATCAATACTGAATGCTTCTGGGAGCATTCTAGCCAAGATGACCACACCATTAGTTCTGTAATGGGTGTGGAGGGTGGAGGAATTCAATTTTCACCTATTTTCATTGCTGGATATTGTATTTACTAATGAAAGCTGGGGGACGGAAGACAGTTGTGCCTATCTCCTGGACTTTTGAGGTGGAGTCCTAGTGGCGAGTGTGGACAGTGAGCCCCTCTATGATCCATACACCCCACACCAGTTTTCAAGGAATTTTTGGTGTATCCAGAGGCTGGCCCCACAGGTCTATCTGGAGGTGCTCTATGTAGAACACCCGTGCGTGACGAGGGAGATGTGGCTCATGTTCAATTGGGAAGATGGGAAAATGCAGAATGATTTTCCTCTGCTGACCGTCGTCCTCAGGCTGGTAAAAGAATATTCCTAGAGCTGGGAGGTGGCCTACCTGGGGGAGATGCTGAAGCAACCAACTGTTCATGTTGGTGATGGTGAGATTTCCCAACCATGGGGTCGGGGCCAGAAGGCAGCAAAGGCATGTCATGGTGGCGGGGCTACCATGGCGGCGAGGCCTGCAGTAGTTGAGGGTGAGGCAGTATCTATAGTTCCTGAAGCGGTAGGGGAGCTAGTGGTTCCAACAGAATAAAGCCATTCAAAGGGGAGGATGCTGAGAGGATTCTACAGGATACCTACCCATGCTCTAGGTAAGCTTCTACACCATATCGACATGTCGGAGGATGTTGTCTTCCCGGAGGCCTGGGACATTTGGGAAGTCAACAGGCAATTCCTCGACCTCACCGATTTTTGGAAACACCTGAACCATCTTGGGGTGGATTTAATGTGAATAGGAACTATCCGGGCCAACATTGCGGTGCCTCGTGTGGGGGAAGAGCGGTACCTAGAAGTTCTGGAGGACTTTCTGCATTCCCAGGGTTCCCCTCGTCCAATGACAGATTGATTCAAAGTGTTGCTTGATCACACTACTCCATCGTAGATTTCAGGCTCTGATTTGAGAGAACACTTCCCTCTACTAGAAGAATCAGAAGAGTCATCCTAGGGAGACGAGGCTGGGAGAGGGAGCTCGTTGGAGGAGGGTGAAGTTTGGAGTCCAAGACTGAGATCTTGAAGAGCTCGTAGTGGCCCCTGAGGTAAAAATCCAAAACTCCATTCTTCGAGACTTTCTTTGAGGTCATTCTGAACTCCTTGTTAACATCTAAACCATGTAGTAGGTTCTTATACACAGAACTCATTATCATCCTTTAGGGGATACAGATGCAGGACCTTCGGGATCCGCACAGGCCGCTGCATTTATTGTTGGGTCCAGTAGGGCTAGGACACCTAAGGTGATCCCTTCGAAGTTTTCAGACCTTCCAACCATATATGGGGGGAAACACATTGGGGTCCCCGATGGCATCAACCCAAGAGCAAGACCAGGGATTCGATCTCTGTAAGTCCCCTCTACCTATTTCATGACTTTCATCCCCTAACCAAGATTACTGACATCCATGTCCTTTGTTTTTGGCATGTACATTTCTTCAAATGGTGTGGGTCGCCTTGGCGAGGCTGTTCAGGGATTCTGGTAGTGTCCTTCCTAGGGGAATGCCAGTGGTCGTGGAGGTGGAGGTCTAAACCGACCTAGCGGCGATGCTCCTGGTCACTGGTGGGACCGTCAGTAGGACTAAACCTCAGATCATCGAGGTAGGATCCAATGATGAGGATCGATCAAATAATTCAGATCCCTCCATGCTTGATCAAACACCAGGTGTGGACCCAGCTGAAGAATTCTTGATGGGGTTCCCCACGTATGAGCCCTCCAATCATGCTGACTAGGATGTGACGACCTCTGACAAAGTGGATAGAAAGATAGTCTATCACCGATCATGGAAGTTGATCATGTGCTTCATCAACGACACCCCCAAGCACTATGGTTGGATGAGATGGATAGACTTCGCTCACGACTATGCGAACTCTATGCTGGGGGAGTGGATGCCCAGCATCCTCACTTGATCATCAGAGATCTTATAGAAGAAACGATTTTAGATTATGATCGTGGCCTCGGTGTGGGATGGAAGCGGAGGAAGGCAGTAAACATCCAGAGGGTCCAGGAGGCTGAAGATGAGGTCCAACAGTTTCAGAATTGGGCGGAAGAGCACTCTCCCTACCTCAATGCGCAATCTAAGCTAATATTACAATTGGAGGCTCAGCTGGAAGAAGCCGAAGAGGGCCTGAAGCGAGCCTCTAAGGAGATGACTATCTTGTGGACCGACATGGAGCAGGCCCAAATTGCGGCCAATGAATTGCGCCTCTTGCTGAAGAGGAGGAACGGGAGCTGAGCAGGTGGAAACAACTCCTGGACGCCACCAGCCAAAAGGTGGTGGAGTTGCTACACTCTTTTGATGAGGTAAACCCGTCCATGGAGTAAGTAGACCCCTGGGTACTATAATGATTACAAACCCTCAAACGTAATTTCATGCTTTGATTGATTGATTCCATAGCATGTATGAATTCCATTGTTTATATTGGTTCATTGTATTCTTATGAAATTCGTAGAGCATCCCGCGATCATTCCCTAAGCTCATGTGGGTCGGGCCCGATGTGAGAAACTAAGTATGACCACCTTATCATCCCAATTCAAATGTAGGAGTGAAAAACAAGCTTTAGGAATCTGGGGTTTGAACAACCGGACTAGTTTTCTGGGTGGAAATGGGAGAGACCAAACTGGAGAATGAGGCACTCAGAATAGCCTAATTACCATTTTCCTAGTGTGCTCTTGTGCACAATCAGAGTAATTACAGGGGTGTTGGAATGAATCCGAATAGGGTAATTGAAGGTGGGAGTCACTATACCCAGGATTCAAAACACTGTGGGGGTGGTGTGATAATAAATAATAACTATTGACAGTATTAAAAAAACAGAAATCTTATTGTGTTAGCCTAGAGTGGGGATAGCAAATGAGGGCCCACTACTGACCACGTTCGAAACACAGGGCCTGACTCAATATTTCATCCATTTGTCTTCTGGAACATTGGCCCAGGACAATAGGCGGGCCATAGGCCGAGCATCCATACTGTTAGGGGGTTCCCTTGGACATGAAAGAGGACAAGGGTCCGAATAACGGGTACGAAAAGTGTGGAATGTGGAGTGATGGGTTGTCCGAACAAAATCCAACACTCAAAATTATGCTACCGTGGTGGGAGTACATTATATGGGTGCATCAGTTTGATCATAGATCATTCCTTCTAATAGACATGACCTCTCTAGAGAGGGAGATGTTGCTTCCCAATGTCATCATGGGGAATCCCGAACTTGTTCAGGGAAAAGCTTCAGTTATATGGTTCCCCACAAGGGGTCAAGCCAGGGGGCAGGAAATGAGGAGGAATAGGGTTTATGATTCCTATGGCTGGACCCATGGTGAAATGCCTGGGTGTTTCTGCGTATCTCATGAGAATGGGAATCAAGCCATACATAGTTCTGAAAGAGATCTTTGTTTGTGGTCTTAGAGCTTAGAACATGGGTGGTAAGAAATGCGGGAGATACATGGTGGGGTAATTATAAAACCTGATGTGAATGGGAACCAGGGGTTCAGACCACCATGTGTTCCTTGGGATGTTTTTTGGTCAAGGGACTAGAAACGATAGTTAAGATGGGCCCGAGGCAAAGTGCATGAAAATTCCTACCTACCCCATGAGGATGAGGATCAATAAATACGTAGTTATAGAGGTGGCATGGTAAGGTACCAGTTCCAAGGATAAAATGGGTGTGTGGGTGTGGACCTCACACAAAAAGAAGCGGTATTTGATAAATCTTATTTGTCCTTTAAGGTGAATGGTTTTTTTCTGAAATGACAGGCCTAGGATAGCATGTCTCGACATCACCACAAGAGTCAAGCCATATGCAGTCATTGAAAAATAGTATGTCATGTGACCAATACCAACCATGGTGTCCCATTGAGTGAGGAAATCATGATGTAGTGCCATTTTTTGTCGTGCATATAGGATAATAAAGTCATAGTTTAGGGTCATGTGATAGGACCGAGCATGCATTTTAACGTCATGTGACACAGAAGTAACACTGTAAGAGATTCCAAAAAAAAAATTGGGACAAGGGGTGAAAATAGAGGTTATAGGGTAAGGGGCAGGAGAAACTAGCTCTCAATTGAGTTGGACCTGAAAAAGAGACGTACGGGAGTTCCTACGTACCACATGGGGATTGGAATCAATCTATATGTAGTTCTCACAAAAGAGGTAATATGAAAATATCTTAGTTTAAGGTCTTAGAACTCGGACCATGGAGAATCAGGACTATCCTAAGTAAAGGCGGACCTTAACCCAATCCCTAAGCCTAATTGTTTTGAACTCGATGTATGAAAAAAGGGAGGATAAAGTATTCATAATACGTAAAATACATGCAATGGGGGGAACCGATAAATCCCTGAATTATTGCCGTATTGCTGCTTTTTTCCTCCTAACGTGCATATGCGCACTGAGGGATAGTACTAAGAATTTCAAAGTTCTACTTGGGCTTGATGAGGTGGAGAAGGATGTGAATCATTTAACTGACATTTTGGGATTAATGGGGTTGGTGTGATGATGGAGGATGACTATTGACTGTGTTCCAAACACAGCATCCATATCGTGTTAGCCTGAAATGGGGAAAATCAAATGAGCATCGACCGCTGACCATATTCGAAATGTTGGATTTGTATCGATTTGTTGTCTGCGACCCTCAAAGAGACTAACCCATAATGGTAGTAGATCCCTTATGCCTAGAATCCATGCCATTTGGGGGTCCCTTCGAGTGTGAAAGGTGATGAAATCCCTAATGAAGGGAACATGAATCCTGGGGAATGGGTGAAAGCATTTCTGAGTAGAGTCTGACATTACAGGTACTAAAGAAGAGTACCCTTAGGGACATTGGTGAATCGCCAAAGAGGTTCGGAGAGGGTTCTCAACTTGAGAGTAACCGATTCGAAGGGATGAGTATAGAATACAAGGATAGAGAAATATCACGATGGATAGGTACGTGGGGTGGTCGTTACAAACCCGACAAGAATGAGGACTTAATCCCATGCCACACCATATACTCCCCTCCCTGGGAATGGGTAGGCCACATGGACAAGGTGAAAGGGAGATTTCATAGAGATGGGGCTGGACCCAAAGTCTTGACATTTGGGCAGTCCTACTTATCCCATGACGATAGTAATCATGCCACATGTTGTTATTGATGGTGCATAGGGGTAAGATACCCTAATGTGGGGGGTGTACGACATGGAGAGTAACCCAACGTGAATGAGGACATAATCCCATACCACACCATACAACCCTAAATAGGAACTTGGGCTGGGGGCCTGAAAAGGCCAAGGGGCCTGAGGTTGGTCCTCAGTCGGAAAGGCCTGACCAATTTGTAGTTTAACATCTTGTAGTGAGGACAAAAGTGGGTAAGATACCCCACATTCAGGAGGTGTACGACGCGGTGAGTAAGCCGACGTGAATGAGGACATAATACCATACCACACCGTACACTACGGGTAAGAACTTGGGCCGAGGATCAAGAAGTCCAAGGGGCCTGAGGCTAGGCCTCATTCGGAATGGCCCGACCAGTTTTAAGTTTATCGTCTTACAGTGAAGACAAAGAGAGGATAAGGTATCTCATCCAGGGATGTGTATGACATGATGAGTAACCCGACGTGAATGAAGACATAATCCCATACCGAACCATACAATCTTGAATAGGAACTTGGGATGAGGGCCCGAAGAGGCCAGTGGGACTGAGGTTAGGCCTCGGATGGGAACCCATACGTCCTCTTGTGCGGTTATCGACGCATCACAACATCTAAACCCATGTGAGTAGTTCTCTGTGTGGGAAACAAGGAGCTGATCTATGCTATCTCCATCATATGGGGTCTAATAACAGGCATTTACCGAAGGGATTTCATCACTTTGAGACATAACAGGGAAAAATGAACCACTACACTCAATGTTAAGGACATATTTTGGTGGTCCTAACGACACATGATAGCTATTGACCAAGTTTTAAACACAATATCCCCATAGGGATATGAAATGGGAACAACAAATGAGCATCGACCGCTGACCATATTCACAACGTAGGACTTGTATCAGCTTGTTGATCAACATCCTCTAGGGCATTGGCTCGAAGTGGTAAGAGAGCACTTAGGCTTAGCATCCATGCCATTCAGGAGCCCTTCTGGATGGGAAGGATGATGGAGTCCGAATCAAAGGAGTGGGTTAAGCATAGTTGTACCAATACATTTTAAATTCAAGAAGGGCGGTGAATGAGGCGGACACCTCTGGGGAGGGAGATGTACGACTAGATCGAGATGAGATCGACATAAATTGGGGAAAAAGTATGCACCCCACCATATGTCTTGTCCCGAGGGGAAGATTTTTTCATTTGGGTTGGGACAATAGACGAAATGTCTAGGCGTTCTTACGTATCCCATAAGGATGGGAATCAAGCCATACATAGTTCTTGAAGGTCATGTAGTTTATCATCATGCGGCGAGGATGTGGGAGGATAGAAGAATAGGGAGTGGGAAAATGTTGCGACCATTATAATTCTGGTATGAGCGGAGCTAAGGAAGCCTCCACCATATCATGAAAGGATCCTCTGAGAGAACTATACCCAGGGGGGATAGTCAAAGAGAAGAGTTCACGGATGGCCTCAAGACGAGACATCTGAGGGTTCCTATATATCCCATGAGGATGGTAATCTAGCCATATGTAGTTCTCAAGATGAAGTTTAACATCATGCAGGATGATGCACAGCTTAAAGTCGTGTAGGAACGAACAATTTAAGGTCATGCTGGACCCGCGTGCAGTTTAGGGTCATGCCGGACCATCCAGTTTAAGGTTGTGTAGGACCAGCGTGCAGTTTTAGGGTCATGTGGGACCATCTAGTTTAATGTCATGCAGGACCAACTATGGCTCAAGCAAAGTATTGCTTGAGGATCTTTGTTCTAGTGGGAGGATTTATATTCTCACCATCCATGGTCACCAGGGAGTATTCTCCATTGGGGTAAACCCTGAGGATAATGTAAGGTCCTTCCCATTTTGGCTCCAACATGGGTGGTTTCTTGTTAGGGATCATTGGCGTCCAAAGGACTAATACCATGTCACCTTGTAGGAAAGAGTGGAGGAGAACCTTCTTGTTGAAGGCCCTATCTATCTTACTATGATGCCTTTCCATATTGTGCAGGGGATGAAGCCTATTCTCGTCAAGTGCTTCCAATTCAGCCAGAAATATTTTGGCTAACTTATCTGGCACCTGCTAGTTATAGGCTACTGTGCGTAACAAAGGTAACTAGATCTTGATGGATAGGACGACCTCAGATACGTACACCAGGGAATATGGGGTCACCTAGGTTGAATTATGAGTCATCGTTCGATAGGCACAGAGGGCATTGGGGAGCTTGTCCGGCCATCTCTTCTTTTTATGACCAACCATTTTCTACATAATGTTAGAGAGGATTTTGTTGAATGCATCGATCTTCCCTTTTTCCTACACATGATAGCAAAAGGTATGGTTTGAACGGATGTTATACTTGGCATACAATTTCTTTAGCTCGGATTCTCGGAAGTTGGTGTCGTTATCAGGGAGGATAGTGTGAGGGACTCCAAACCGGTGGATGATGTTGGAGTTCACGAAATCAAAGATAGAATGGGCCTTGACCTCATTGAGAAAAACTACTTCTTCCCACTTAGAAAAGAAATCTGTGGTGGTCAGGATGAACCTGCACTGGAGAGCTATCACTAGTGGGTATGATCCCATGACATCAAGTCCCCACACCGCAAATGGACAAGAGTATTTGGTGGAGTGGAGAGGTTTTGGTGGCCGATTTATAAAGTTAGCATGAATTTGGCACGCATGACATCTGTTGGTGAACTCGATAAAATCATGGATCATAGAGGGCCAGAAGTACCCCGGTCTCTGGATCTGATGGGATAGCTTCATCCCAGCCTGGTGATCCCCACATGAACCGACGTGAACTTCATGCATGAAGTAAGAAATCCTGACTCCTTGGATGCAACAGAGGAGGAAACCATCAAAACCACACTTGTAGTGGATCTATTCGAGACTGGGACCACTCTGGATGGTAAAATACAGTGCGCAACGTCAGATTCACTCACGCTCGGCCCGATCAGATATGAGGTAACCATTTTGGAGATACTATACAAAAGGGGCTCTCCAGTTGGGAGTCACTTCAACCATTGCATCTGGAGAACCTGGGGGTCCCGACATGGAGGATCTGGCAGTAATATGGATTACTCACAGGCCATCATCATCATCTGGGGTGACGAGGTCAATGACTCTCTGGTGTTCCATGTGTATAATCAGATCATCCTGCTTGGGTTCTGTAAGTGATGTAGCTAGGCCGGCCAAAGCATCAGCTCGACCGTTCTGGGATCGAGGGACATGAGTAACTTCTGGCTAAGATGGAAACTGGGCCATTAGCTGTAGGGTGCACTCTAACAAAGGTACAAGCTCTATAATTCTGACGGCATAGTCACCATTGACTTGGTTTATCACTAGTTCGGAATCCCCTTTCACATGTATATGGGGTACATCGATCTCGAGGGCCAGCTCGAGGCCAGTGATAAGAGCCTGATACTCTTCCTCGTTGTTGGTGCAGCCTTCCGATAATAGAAATGAGTATGGCAGAATGACTTGCGCTGAGGTAATAAAGACAATACCGAGACCTACTCTGTTGAGTCTAGGATCATTGAGCCTCCTACAGGTGGGGCTCTGGGAGGCACCATAAAAGTGCATCTGTCAACAAGGGATGACATGATCTACTGAGTGGATTGCCTCATCGATAAAATCTAAGTCCATGGACTGGTCCACTAGGGTTGGACAAGTAGAAAGAAAATCTGCCAATTCTTGTCCCTTGATAGCTTTCTGGGGCACGAACCTAATGTCAAACTGTTGGAGGATCACTGCCCACCATTCTAGATGGCTGGTCAACATGGGTAGTTCAGGATGTAATTCAGTGGGTCTACCCAAGACAACTGTTGTACCTCGTGGTGTTGGAGGTAGTGTCACAATTTCTGTACTGTGAATACCAGCGCAAGGCATCTCTTCTTGATGGGGGAGTATCTGGTCTCTGTATCGAGGAGCATGCAGCTAAGGTAGTATAGGCTATTTTCCATCCCCTAATTGTTCTTATGGGCGAGAAAGGTGGTGAGAGATCATTATAGGGTAGTCACATACAGGATTAGCGGTTTTCTAGAGATGGGTGGCCTCAAGACCAGAGGCTGGAGCAGATAATGATTGATTTTCTCGAATGCGGTCTAGGACTCTTTGTCCCACTTGTAGGCAGAACATTTTCATGATTCGAGAAAAGGGATTACACTTTCTGATCAGATTCGCAATCAATAAGCATATGTAGGCTAAGTGTCCTTTAAAACCTTCAAGTTCTCGAATATTACTCGAAAGAGGAATCTGGCTGATTGCCTTGATCTTCTCTGGGTCGATCTCAAAGCCTCAGTACTTGAAAAAATAGCCAAGAAACTTCCCAAAAGTGACCCCGAAGGCACATTTCAGTGGGTTCATCTTTAGCTGGTGAGAACAGACGAAGCCGAACACTTTCTCAGGGTCCTTGAGATTATCCTGGCACTGGCGATATTTGACCACCACATCGTCCACATATAATTCCACCAATGACCGAAGAATTGGCTTGAATATGCGGTGCATGGCCCACTGATAGGTGGCACCTGCATTTTTCAGGCCGATGTTCATAACCTGTTAACAAAAAGTACCTTGGGGCGCCCTAAAAGCGGCAGAATCTTCTTCCTTTGGGGCCATATCGATATGATTATATCCAGAATAACCATCCATGAAGACGAGTGATTAGAACCCAGCCATAGCATCGATCAACAATTCTGTCACTGGAAGGGGAAAATCATCTTTCAGACAGTGACAGTTGAGATCTCATAAGTCGATGCAGACTCTGATCTGTCCATTATTTTTCCTAACTAGAAAAATGTTGGCTAGCCACTTGGGGTACTGGACCTCCTTGAAAATGTTGGCTCAGATGAGCTTGTCAACTTTGGCCTCTACCATGGGACCATGAGAAGGGTGCATCTTTTTGGGAGGCTGCTTGAACCAGTGATGATTTTTCAGGAGACCGAGCCAGTGGAAAGATACATGTGGATCCTTTCCTATCATCTCGTAGTAACTCTAGGCGAATACTTCCTTATGCTGCTTCAACAAAATCTATGTACCGCTGCTAATTCTCAAGGTACATGGCGGCACTGATCAATGTGGGTCTCAGATCTGCTTCGCTACCAAGGTTAACCTGTACCAGTTCAACAAATGTGGTGGAGATTCATTCTTCAAAGGAGGGGGAGCATCCTCCAGATCCTCTTCTTCACTTTTGTAGGAGGGATTCCCCATGGGAGAATCTTCCTCTGGGTTGGCAGGTCCTGATGGGAGGCTGGTACCAGCCTGGACAACAGTGGACAACATATCAGGGGATTCATGTGCTGCTGAGACCATAACGATGAAGGCGGTCTATCTGATCCCGTCTGGTCTTTGACCCAAGGGGACACACTTGATGATATCAAAGAAATAGTGGCACGTCGGCTTGATTCGGTTAATTCCAGCCTGGAAAAATAAACACATATGATGTAATACCGTTTCCATGGGGCGGACATCCCGATATCGTATGGGGGTAGGAGGCTCCAGGATCACATGAGCCTAGTTTGTGTAGGCGTATGAGGTGATTTTCCACCATCGATTGGACTTGGGAATATGAGTTCCTCTTGTACCAGAGACAACAAGACACTGCCCCATATTGGGGGTTGTGGTCTCTAATTGATGGATCGGGAAGACGTAGGCGTCATCCATACTTGCCCAGGGGTCAGTTGTGACCGTGATAAGCTCATCCTCACTTGAATGAATTTATTTATACTTGCTCTTGTAATAGTCTATTTCCAGATAGCAAGCTTCACAAGAGGCGAAAAGAGATGCATCACCTTGGAGTACACCAACTCAACCATTTAGGGAGTACTTGAGGCACTAGTGATATGACGGGGGAACCACCGTATGTAGGTGGAGCGATGCTCTTCCCACTAATGCATTGTATGCTGTGTCCTGGGAGAAAACCATAAATTCAGTACTGGCAACTAGGCCACCAAACTGGGTCTTCAAATGGATCTTGTCAACCTGGGTCTTCTTAGTCCTGTCGTATCACTTGATCCTTAAATCAGAGGGAGTCAGGTCATCTTTGGATAACCCCAGCTTCCAAAGTGTTTGCGTCGGTATAAGGATGATCCCAGAGCTGGTGTCAATGACACAACGATGAACCTCCTTGACATTAAGTTTTCCAGTGATGTATAGCTGGTGGATGTACCCCTGTATGGGGGATCCTTCATCCTCTCTAGAGAACGAAATGATGGCCTGACATTTGGTGTTCTTGATCGCTTAAGCATGAAAGGCTTATGCACCAGCTACCTCAGTCTCAAACTGGAGGGGGATTCTTAAAGCCTCAGCAAGGGACTCACACATATCTGGAGACAAACGAAGGGCTTGAAGAATGGAAAGCCTTGCTAGGATGCTGGCGAGGTGCTTGAGAACATCATACTTCTGCGCTAAGTGTGAACTTATGCTTGCAGGAAGTCGCTCTGTGATAGATGTCCTGGAAGGACCTACCGGTCGGACCGACAGATGACCGGTGCTGGGAATAACCTACTACTCACTAGTTGAAGCCCAGAGAGTAGCTACCGGATGAGGACCAGATGACTGAGATCGGCCTGTAGCTGGGTGAGGCTGGTCATGACATGGTCGAAGTGGTTCTGCCTGGTTCAGTTGCACAAATGGTAGTGGAGGCTGGCCTGACAACACCAGATGAAGAGGCTATGCATGATGAGCTCTGCATTGGTCCTGCTGTCTTGTCTTAGTGGAGTGCACTACCTGGCTAGAGGTTTCAACTGATGCACCCCGATGACCCATGTGGCCATGACTTTTCCGACGTTAGCATTGGTTGTGGACATTGGGGAGGTTCGCCTAGAACTCCCCATCATCAGGAGTCATATAGGGGTTTACCAACTCAACAGTATTAACTGAAGCATACCCCTGACTATCACTTGAAGATTCATTTATTAATGGGAGTATTATAGGAGGAATCCTCAACTTAGGGGACATGAAGTCACTGAATGTATAGGACGGCAATGTCATTGGTGGGGTGGGTTGATTTTTCTTGCACCACCGACACTTGCTCCCCTAGGAAGAGGCTAGCTGAGATGATGATGCAGAAGTGGTGGACATAGCTTTTGAAGGATCCAGCTAATTCAGGTGTTCTCGGATGATACCATGGGCACGAGAAACCGTTTTTCGAGCCATCCAGTCATCAAACTTCTGGGACTCGTAGTTGGAAACCTGCTTTCACTCACCTTCACTATTGCTACTGCTATCTGACCTTACAAAGACACCTTCCACTTATGCTGGGGCTGGACCCAGCCTGACTATGTTTTTATTGACCAGGTCTTGGATCCAGTGTTTAAAAACATATCACTGCTTGATGGTGTGCCCCAGAATATTATTATTGGGGTAGTAGTTGGGGCGATCAGTGAGATTCACCTCTTTCGACCTTCTTCACTCAAGAAAGTGAAAAATCCCTTATTCCAAGGAACTTCTGAAATAGTTGGGAACCTGATTCTCATTGAACGAGTAGGTAAGGTTTCTTCTATCCGAGATGGTGGCCCATGGAGCCTGACCCTGACGAGGGGTTGGAGGGGCCTGTTGAGGAGGTGACCCCTGATTGTCCCACCTAGGCGGTGATGACACATTTCGCGGGGGCACCTGCCAATTCTGAGGTGGAAAATCATGATCTTGAGGATTCTCCTGAGGTGGAGGGCCTCTACAAGGCTGTAGGGATGGTGCCACTGGTAGCAATTCTAGATGCCTGGGGGATTCTATTTGGGCCACCAAGACGGGCTCATCTCTGGAAGCCCTCCTCTCTAAGATTATAGGGGGCAACGGACGTGCCTGGATGGACTATTATAGGGCTTCCTCCAGGCACTAGGCCTTATCAGAGAATTCTCAGAATCCTCCAGGGTAGTCCTGGGTGATCAGCGAGGGAACCAGTTCTGTCTTGACATTCCCTATTCACATCATCAGTAGTTTCTCCTGAGTCAATGACATATCAAGGGAGTATGTGAGACCCTTCCACCAGGAGATGAAGTCCACGACTCGGTCATCAGGCATTTTTTTTCACTTGAAGAGGTCTACGATGCTCATTTTCTTGGTGGTGGAACTGAACTGGTAGAGGAGTTTCCTAAGAAGGTCCTCCCAGCTGGTTACAGATCTGACGGGGAGCTGGTTGTACCAGACAAATTTCAGACCCTCCAATGTCTGAACAAAACAACAGAGCTTGGCGGCCACCTGCTACACTGGAGTCCATAACATGGGCCCAAACCTTGAGTTAAAGTGGGCTAGGTGTTGTAGTGGGTCCCCCTGTCCCGTTAAAGGGGGATAAGGTGGGATTCCCGAAGCCCGGAGGTGCTGGCATATCATCCACCCATGCCGGGTATGGATTACCATCGGGTGGGATTGCCACCTATCGCATTTCCAATCTCTCAAGGTGGGATATGAGTGCCACCATAGGATCATCTGGGCAGGAATCACTGTCTTGACGAGAATCCTTAACCACGAGCGTGTTTCTAGGTTCTTCAACATGGTAGACAGTCTCAGCGGCTCATGGAGCGGCTCGTGGAGTGGCTCATGGAGAGACCCTTGGGGTGGCCGGAGGAGCCCGAGCGGGATTCCGTGTATATCCACGCAATTCAAGAGGGTTCGGTGAGACATATTGTTCCCTATTATTGTGAGCTCTGGCTTCAGTCCTGTCCGTAGGAGCGGTATGATCAGGGTTTCCTGGGGGCAGCTCGTCGAGGGGAAGTTGTCCCTGCCCCTACCGCCCAGGCTGAGGATCACCGTAGTTGGGCCGTCACTCTGACACACGTTCAACCAGGAGTTCTTCAACCAACTTCTTCTTCTCAGCAAGTTTCTGGTGCAATGTGGTCTTGTTGGGGTCCTCCTTCGTCTTCTGCACAGAAGCGGACGGGTCAGAGTGCTTGACAGCTCTGACGTTCTCTTTTCCCTTACCATAATTCCTGCCGAGTACCAATGCCTCGGTGGGCGTTGGGAGAACTAGGTGGTTCCTCTACTAACGAGTAATCCTCTCTAATGGGTCCAACAGTGATGGAACACCCTCAGGAGGTAAGTCTCTATCGTGAAGCTCTAGCTCGTCCTCTTCATCCACTATATTGGCAATATTGACCGTGACCCTTCATGGGTCCATTTCCTTGATATCGCCTTGCGATTCGGGTTGCCGCCCAATAGGACTGAAGAGAAGGGAAGCATACTGCCCCCATCCACAAATTTTCACGTGGGGGGTAGCCTCCCTAATAATTTTGAAGAGTACCTTGATAATCTAAATGCATTGCTTCTGGATGGACTCACGACAATGTTGTGACTCGGGGCACTGGGCCACATAGAGCACACCTAGATCGACTAGACAAAATTGCTCGTTGATATCCTCGAAATATGTTTGGCTCCTTGGAAAAACTAGATGTTGATGATGAAGACTGAAATGTGTCACCCAGATGGTGTAGAGGAAACAATCAACTTCTTCCGGAGTGAGGGATTTTGATATGCATAAATTCTGCACTACCACAGGCCAGAACTTCTCAACGAAGTGGTCTGCTGCGAGGATGTTCCAGAAGTTCCTTGGCTCAGATTCATGGTTTGGCCCATGATTTCCCCAATCATCAACTGGGGGTGGCTAAGTAACTGGCAACGGTACTGAGGCAGACCACTGGGACGACAGGATAACCGGTGGAGAGTACAACGAGTGGGCTGACTGACCGCCGATTCTCAAGCTATCCTCTAAAGAGTGTGGTGACCTGGCCACTACGTCGCAATAAGACAGGATAACGGCTACCATTCATGGCTCAAAGGATAGGGCTTCTGGTGATAGGCTGGTATGCTTCTCGCCTACTATTGGCCCCCAGAATAGCTCTCTGTGATCTCTTGTGGAGGTAGAGAGTGCTTTCAATGACAATGGAGGTGATTGAACACCCGCAGACTATGGGGTAGCCAAATTTTCATCTTCCTAGATATATCTACAGAGGGAGGAGGTAATCATGTGGAACTCGCATTCTAGGAGTACTAGGCTGATGCGCCTCATCCCTACCCCAACCCTTGACTCTGATGAGCGAGGGAAGGGTTCCTGAGCTGAGTACTACTCTGCCTCAGAGTATGAGAAGAAGACCGATTTTATCTCCATCTGAACCTTCTTAGAATTCTTCTTATGGTGGCGATAACCCACCTTCCTTCCCCTGGGTGGCTCCTCGGAACAAGGTAGATTTCTGAAACGGGGTCCTTCGGCTGCACTGGTGCTGGGGTTCGAGGAGCACTGGGTCAAATGTCGAAGGGTACATGGGGAGGACCTCCATGGACAAAGATAGTGTGGGAAAAACCACCACTGAAACTGGCAGGATCACGAGGAGGTCATCCATGCTTGGTGCGGGTAAAGTGAGGATGTCCTTCACCCCTCTGGTTGCAGGCATGAGGAAGTCCTTCACCAGCGGCTGAGAGGATTCAAGGAGGATCCCCATGTTGAAGAGATACCAAATGTGCAATGTCCCTGCACCAGTAGTCAAGAGTAGGAGGAATGACTCCATATCCAGTGTAATGGGCATGGGAGAGGCTTCTGTGCTGAGTATCATTGCTTTGGGGTAGACCTTAATCCGGATTGGGGATGGCATGGGGCAGACCTCCATGCCGAGCCTCAAAGTGGGGAAAGCCCATGCTTTCTATGGTAGTGGTATGGGGAGGATCTCCGTACGGGGTGGAATTGCTGTGGGTTGGTTCGTGGAAACCACTGCTCATGCCTGCGCCCAGGAGAGTCGACCCAGCCTGCCCATGGGGCGGTTGGTACCTCGATCCTAGTTGGGCATATAAGTGCCCCACCTTAGTGAAATAAAGTACTTGATGATATGTGTCGGTAGTGGCTCGGGCCATAGTATCTGTCGATGTTGACGCCCCTTGGTGAGCGTCCTCCTCAGGTTGGGGCTGATGCTGGCATCAAGTCAGAAAAACCATGTCTGGTGGTGTAGGTGAATAGATTACCTTCTCCTCTTCCATCATGATCGGGCGGTGGTGCTAACGCGGCTAGGTGGGAGCCCCCGCTAGGTTCCCCTGCAATTGGACTCTGACTAGGCTGGGCCGGACATTAGCTACCTCGTCAGCATAAGGCAGGGAGTCATCAAATCACTCTGGGGACAGGCTCCCGAAGTGGTTATATGTCGGGGTGGGGAGCAATGGACCCCGGCACGACCCTCGGGGGTGGCTTTGATAGTGAGGTGTGAATGCCTCAAGATCCAGGAGGCACATATCCCGGGTTGGGATTATGGACTCCTCTTCGTAACGACGCACGAGGTCGTTAATTACCCTTCGTTGGATAACTTCTGATGGGGGGATGGGGCGTGGGAAACACACAACCATAGATGTAGAGGCCTTCGCAGAAGAGGTGAAGCCACGCAGATAAGTTGTGCTGGCACTGCCCCTGCCACAACGTTGACGGGCAGGTGGTGATCGCGTCCTGGAGGCAACAACCTAATTCATGAAAAGCAGGGAGATAAACTCATCAGTGCTATAAGAAAAAAGGAATTGACAACCAGTGCACCAGTGCTATCCCATATTCTGTGATCAGTAAGAGAGATATATGCTGACAACATCACAGAATGGGATGTACAACGTTCTTCTACCCTTACTTCTGGTGAGTTTCACGCCAGGACCTCTATTTGCTTGGCGGGACCCGACACCGGATAACTGGATCGGATGACACGTAAATCCACGGATTCCACGAGTATTACTAATCTCAATATTGAGGAGAATCAATTCATGTCAGGTTCACCATTTCTGATTACGAAACTTTCGTCAGGGCGCGCGTGTCCGTCTCGTTTGGGGACGAGATGCGCTATTTTTGTTTCCTCGCATTCCCTCTTTCCAAAGGTAGGCAGCATCCACTCTTTATTTAGGGACGCCTAATCCTTGATTGAAATGGGATGATGGGATGTCGGTTCTACCTTCCATGGATTACTCCTCGGAACCCATCACCGTGTCTGGGTCTCCCTCAAAGTCTTAAGATGTTGTTTGTGAAACTCTTCCTTGCTTCATATCTTTATGGACACTAGTTAATTACACTACATCTGTCAGGACATTCCAAGGGGTCCGGTCAAGGAAGCAACCATCGGTTAGGAGAGTAGTCAGGTTGGGCATAACTGACATGTCTAGACACTGGGGAATTGGTGTGTCTATATTCTGTCCCTTATTATAGGGATTCTCGAGGGTGAAGAAGCCCAAGGAATCCCACATCGAACACAGGGAATCATATTCCATGGGCATGTAACTGAGGTTTTACACAGATTCCCATGTTTAACATTGGGTATTCCACAAGTTTAACGTCCAAAGAAGATGGATCAGGCTGATCAGAACATTGACAAGAGTGGATCAGATGGAGGAATCCCCTAGAAGGAACACCGATATTGGGGCCAACATGTGGGTGGTTTCCCAAATGCTGTTTAATGGAACATGGAATGGGGTGGCATGATCCCACCAGGATGTGGTGGCCCAGGTAAGGATCTAGATGGACGATGGAAGGTTCCATGAAGTGGATGGTGAATAGGATGGAACCGTCATGAGGATGATGATGTTTTTCAGATTGAGCCTCGAAGATGCTTTCTACGTATCCTCGTGGCAGGGAATCAAAGTCCACATAGTTCATCTGACGACATCTTACCAGTGATTGGGGTTCAACGACTTACCACTGGATAAGGTCACAATGACATACTGTTGGATAGGGTCACAACTTCTTACTACTGGATAGGGTCACAACAACTTACCACTCGATAGGGTCAGAACGGCTTACCGCTGGATAGGGTCACAACGGCTTAGCACGAGATAGGGTCACAATGGCTTACCGCTAGATGGGGTCATAATGGATTACCACTGGATGGGGTCCATAGTTTAACGTCATGCAGGACCAGGGCGGACCGCCGTGAAGGGGTTTGGAACTACTGGGTGTCATGATTGAACCTCAGGGAGGCTTCCTACGTACACTACCTTGTCAAGGATCAAAGACCTCGTAGTTCAGGTCGATGGGAACTGACGAGAAGGTGGACCTGAAGTCCAATGGTTTTTGGACATGAACCTCATGGAGGGTTCCTAAGTACCCTACCTTGGAAAGTATCAAAGACCTCATAGTTCATGTGGTAGGGTGTGGTGCTTACACTCTAGGATTCCCAAGGTGTTGGTGAACTGACGTGAAGATGGTCGGAACGACCAGGTGTTGGGATTGAACCTTAGAGAGCCTTCCTATGTACCTTTCCATGGAAAGGATCAAAGAACTTGTAGTTAATGTAGTAGTGTGTGGGGATTACACTCTAGGATTCCCAGGGTGTGGATGTCAAGGTCAATGCTTACTCTAAGCCCACGTGAGTCATGGTCGGTGTGTGAAACCAGAGGCAACAGAGACATGATGATCACGTCGCGAAAGGTGAACACATGGGAAGTGGAGTGGGGCTTACACATGATCACATCCCAAAGAAGAAATAGAGGCCTATGCGTGGTTAACAGCTTGAAGAGTATGGGAGTTACTCTAGGAGGGAGGCACGATGGTGAAAAAGAGAAGTTGGAGAGGTATTTGGGATCGACGAAAGGAGAAGAACCGTTCCCCATCACGCCCTTTGTTGTCCCTGGGGACCGAAGAAGAAAGGAGGAGCATGGATGCTGCCTCCTACAAAAATGCTAGGGGATTACACTGAGATGGTTGCCCTTTCCCCACGGACAAACTCCACTCCCATAAGGAGGATATCATCCCTTGTGGAGACCAGTGGGCGTGGAGAATGTCCAAGGTGGGGGTACCCCACATGGGAGGCATGAGGCGAGGTCATAGTTTAATGTCATGTGTTGAGGATGAAGGTTCATGGTAGTTTACGGTCCTGCAGCTTGGACAAAGTGGGTTTTCTCCATACCCCTTGGACTTACATAACCATTACCCTCTACTCCTTGGTGCAGAGAGAGGATAAGAAAATCCGTGGCGAGGGAGGTCATGGAACGAACCATCGAGGGGCCCACATTAGCGTGACTATGAGAAGAAGTAATAGCCATTAGCATGCCTATGCGAAGAGGCATGAGGAGAAGTAACGCAATGGGCAGTATCATCTAGGGGACTTTGATGTCCCATCATGTAAACCTAGAGGGTTTCATGGGAAAATGAGTTGCAAAGTAGAGGGGTTCATAGGCAGGGTCCTTATTAATCTCTGTTTCTTCGCATGGCAGGGGCACTTGCAAAGGGGTGTGCTTCACGAAGAGGGGTGCCTCAACCTAATCATAGGGAAAATGTGCATATAGGAGGTTCTTCGCAAAGTGTAAAGGCATTCGCGGAGCACTACCTCGTAGAGAAAAGGTGCCTCACGAAGCAAGGTGTCGTGAAGCAATGTGGTTCACGAAGTATAGTGACCCTACCTTGGCATGAAGATCATTAGTACATGAAGGGTGTTTCATGAAGCATAAATGCTCCGCGATGACCCGGGTCCCCTTAAGGATACCCTTCCTTCGTGAAGGCCCTTAGGCTCTGCAAAAGGCATCCCTCTAAAAAAAGGGGATCAAAATGAGTCAAAGGGGAGGTACTTAGCAGAGCATAAGTACCTCGCACAGCTCATGGTTCATAGAGTAGAAGGGTGCTTCACGATTTGGGAGCTAGGAAGTTTAACAGTCAGATTGTCTCTCTACTGATCTCAGGGGGATGCCAGTATTTATATGGGAGAGGCGCTGCGAATTAGCGCTCACTAGGTGTGAATATGAAGTTGTTTTGTTGATGGTGGGTCCCAAATGTCAATGGAAGTCGCAGAGCTTTACCACCTCTTTGCTTCGTGGAGGGTCGTGAACATCAAGGGAGTTCACAGAGCGTTACCGACTCCTTGATTCATGGCAGCACAGTGAGGCTTGTTCACTATGAATGGGATTCATGAGGCAGCCATCAGTTCAGTGTCTTCTTCTTCTCCCCACATTTTGGAGTCAACATAGTTGTAGATATAAATCAAGAATGAAAGAGTTTAGAAACACTTAAAGAAAAGGAGGTATGTATACACATCAATGATAATCTAGGAACACATATGAGGGTTCTATGAATAAATTTATAGGTTATCTATGATGTAAAATGAGATATTTGAAATTATCATATTCCATGTTACCTCATATAGTAGATTCATGGAAGATAAGAATTCATGTATGGTATTTCAAAAGGTGATATGATATCATGATCACCAAGAGATGAATATTTATAAAAAACACTATACAAAACAGTGGTGTGGTAGCATGAAACTTGAAAAATAATTATCTATGTATTATTACAATGATAATAGTTTATGAAGCATAACATAAATCACATTAATATAAACTGTAGTCATATCTTATAGGTACTACAAAGAAAATATCATGGTTGTTTAATATAAATATTCAGACATTGATTTAATGTTATTAATCAATAATGATAAAGGAGAGATAAAAAATAAGAATAAGATTGAAATATTAGTGTTAGTTTACTCAAATCCACAATGATGGTTTTTGGAACATATTTTGGGTGTTAGAGAGGGAAAAAATGATTTAGTGAATTATGAAGGAATTATACGAAATACAATGTTTATGAAAATCATGATACAATAGAATTATATAACACTAATTTATTTCCAAAGAAATTTTTAAAGACTGATCACTAATTCATCATGATAAAACTCATATTGTATTACACCATAATGAGTAAGGAAGGTTTAATGTATATAATAGATTACATTGTAATAATTTATTGTTGTGTTGTGGTTTGTGTTGAATAATCCTAGAGTTTTGTAATATTTAAGAATAAATTATTTGATTTATATGAATAGAATGATATCATGGGAAAAGAATAATTCCAAAATTTCATGTTTCCCAATTTTATGTTTTGAATCATGCTAAAATAATATGCCATGATTTTGGTAGGGTAGTGGGGATGATGTACTTACAATATGAGGTGTTGAAGGGATAATGTCATTCAAAAAATTCAGTATTTACACCATTTTCAATGAAACCAAAAAACAAAAATATAGCCATGAACATTTAAATATATTTATTAAATTTGATTCCTATGTTTCAAAAAGTATAATTTGAGTTCCAAATGACTGCACTCTCTTAATTTTACTGAGGTTTGGGACCCATAAATAATTACATCATGATTATAATCATAATTCCACTCCATTTGTAAGATTTATGAATATTTTATGTATCTAGATGAGATTCATGTTTAGTTAATATAATATTTTAAGATATGTGTTGACTAAATATTGAACCATAATAACCACCATTACATTGTGATTCGGAAAAGTCCATAAAATATTTATATTTGATTATTTTATGTTTTTATATTGTATTAAGTTTTTTTAGTGGGATATTTTAGAATATATACATATATATTAGACCTGGGGATATGTGGATTTTCTATGTGGGCCAAGATGAGGCCATATATAGATTTAGGATCAATCATGACTATTTATGAAGATATAATGGTATGAATTATCTCTTTAAAAATTTGATCAAATTACTATGCTGAATGGAGTTTAATAAAATATTCAAGGGACACCCAAAATGGGTCTTTATTTTGATAAAAAAGTGAACATGATACATTATATATATTAAAATTTTTTGAATTGAAATTCTATTATTATAGAGACATTTCAAAATATAATTTATGAATAGAAATGAAATATTGATTTGGATAAAGGATAAATTTTATATTTAAATATATTTTATTCATAAAGTTAAGTTTATCTAACATGATTTAAATTAGTATTTTTGATTCATAAAGCTAACATTAAAGGATAATGGGATTATATTAAGGATGAAATTTGGAGTTTATTTAAATCATGATAATAAGTTTTAAATTTTTAGCTCTCTAAATCCATGGAGAGATACCACATGTATTCCAATTTCAGGAATTCAAAGGCCTATAGACTTATTATCTTTATGTTGTACCAAGAATATATTGATAATTCAAGGGAAAGTAAAGATAATTTTACATTGGTAGTTATATCTAAAAGGATCTATAAAATTATATAGAAGAAACATATTTTAAAAGGGGATACGTGTGACTATCCATTAAGATCTAAAATTAATGATGTGAAAGATCCTGAGAAATAGAAATATGATTCAAGTTATAATGAAACCTTATAAAATAAAATTACAAAGATTATTTGGGTAGAGAAATTTGGGAGTGATTTCAATTTATACACCCTAAAATATATCAATTTACAAATACCTGCAACAACTAAGATTCTAATATAATAAGTACGATTTTATTTCTACAGAAACTATATAATAATACACATAACTTTATTAAATAATTTCATTAAAACCTAAATTGGAAATATTTATAAATCTAATTTTAAAAAATTAAATTCGTTTTTGAGTTCCTAATTTTAAAACTATCTTAGGATGTTTTTTTTGATATTTTTCAAAAATAGTTGATTTTTGGGTGAATAATGAAAAATGTTGATTTTACAAAACTATATCTTATATGAAATTATAATGATATGAGAGAACCTTAATATTTATAAAACATTTTTTATAGACCAAATATTATTTTAAAAAGTAATAAAATTCATATAAAAATATAACTTTTCACTTGTGATAAAGATTTTGTAAATCTAAGTAACCTTTCTACTGAAATAATGTTTTTTAGTTCTTCTCTTTTAATAACTTATTTATAAGATTAGTTTAATGATTTCATTATTTTGAAAGAAAAATAATTTTAATTTGATTTAAAATAATCCATTTAATTTAATTTTAATCATAATTATACTTTATTATGATGTAAAATCATTTTTATAAGTAAAATGCCATTTTTTATAAAATAGTTCTTTATTACATTTTGTGGGTTTTTTTTAAATTAATTTATTCGACTAATAGAAATAAAATTTTATAAATTAAAAAATTATTTTTAATCCCTATTTAAAAATTTGGTAATTATTCCACTTTTATTTTTTGGTCATCATGAATAATAACTTTGGAAAAAAGTTTGTTACCATTGAAAGAGTTAATACGAGTTAAAGGGTTAAAACTAAAATGATATGAGTTAGAATGGAATAAAACTTATCAAAATACTGTTTTATAGGAAAATTAATAACATATATAATATCTTATTTGAATAAAAGTGATTTTTGGGGCTATTTTATTTAGTAATAAACGGATATATATTAATATTTTGAAAAATTCCAAGTGTATCCTCCTAGACACTTATAAAAGGACACCATATATCCTCTATTTTACACACATAAAGCAACTCTTATATTAGAAAATTCCTTCCAAAATCATTTAATAATATATGTACAAATTTTCAAGATGTATTTTATTTGATCTTTATACCATCATATGCAGGTTATAGGCATAAACCTGAGGAGGTTTTATGAAGAATTGGTATAGTTCTTACCCGAGTGTTTTCTTTTTTATTTCATATTTTACCACAAAAATCATTCTTGAGTATTTTGATGTATTAAATTTTCTATCATTAATATATTTAAATGTTTTTATGTTTATTTTATAAACCTTTTTCATCATCTAATCCATATAATTGAAAATGTAATCATCTTTTGTTTGTACGTGCAAACTACCTTCTCACGAAGATAATGTATTTCATTTATCATCAACGCCTTTTATTGTTGGTCATAATTATGCATAAAAATGAAATAATATGATATATATAATATTTATGACATATTTATCATTATTTAAATATAATATATCTTTGAATTTCTTACCCTTACACCCATTAGAAAAAGGCTAACATCGCTCATGCGTACGTGTGGACAACAACCTCCACAAAGTGATGTAATTATTTTTTTATCTCTACCACTGAATAGTTATTATAAACATGTATATAGTAAATATATATTGTATTTCTATCATGATTAAAACTATGGGGATGATTTAACTATGATCCATAGGAAATGATCGAAACTATCAAACAAAAAATCACATGAAAAACAAAATAGTTAACACCCAAAAAATGATGATTTTAGTAATGAATTATTAATAAAAGAGTGTTGAAAAGTTATAATTTGATAATTTATGATATTATAATTATATATAATATTCTATTTTAAATTTTTAATAAATTTATATTTATTATACATGAGGATAAAATCCCTTACAAAGAAAAGTGGACCTGAGGTAAGGGTTTATTTTATAATCTCATCCTTATTTGGGATTTTTTATGTTTGTATTTTCATTGGGGATATTATATGATATTTTTATATTAAAACCATATAATTTCCTATATTTTATTAATTTCTATAATTTATAAGTATTCCATTCATTTTCCACTATAATAACTCAAATTCGTGAAAGAATTTTGTTAAGGAAAATTAACTTTGTTTTTCTATTTGGTTGGGAATAATTTTCTTCCATTTCCATATTTTCATTAAAAACGTTTTCAATAATTGATTTAATATTATTTAATGATTTATTTAATTAATTTTAACCCATGGTTAAATTTCTATAAAAATTTTCAAATGAAATCTCTTCATCATTGTCTAAGCGAGTAATTTTTTACCAAAGGTGTGAATGAAATCCTTATTTTAAAACTTATTCCACGAACAAAATTTCATGACTTATTGACAATTATTTACTTTCAAACTTAATTTAAAAATTTCCATGGTTATTTTTCACTATTCATTTCCTAATACTATTGATATTTTAATATTTTTATATATTTAATTTCTAAATGATAAAACTATTTCCTCAAGAAATCTCCCAAGGATAGTTTTAAAGGGGTTTCAACTATCTCAAAATACATTGACAAATCATATGATTTAATAGGTATAAAATTAATTAATACCATTTTTTATATTACTCTAGATGTCTTATGATAATATTGTTATAATTATTTACTATATAAAATATTAATATTTCATATTCTAGTTTTTCATTATGAATGGTTATATTTATTATGTATTAAATTTATAGTTATTTCTTTCACATGATGAATGAATTGGACTTAGTATGCGAAGGGAGGGGCCTGTTATAACCCCTTAACACTTCAGTAGTTTTGATGACACATATTAGTTTGGTATTTTTTGTTTTATGTACCTATTTAAATATGATTTATTGGGACAAGGCCTCGATAATATGATTATATTGTCTAAGATTATGCATTATATTATTATGAAAATAGTTATTGTTTTCGATGTGATTATTTTTGTTTTAATGTCATTCAGGGATATATTCACATTTTAAGATATTAATTATATGTCATATTTGATTATTGTTTATCTCTTATATATTATTCATGTTTTATTTATTCTTTGATAGCTTCTGTTTTAAATTTTCCCTAACTGAGCTATTACCCTCATCCTTTACTATGTTTTCCTCTCCCCAGGACACCAACAAAGTATTTATGATTTACTAGAAGAAATAATAATGTTATGATTATATTTTTTAAGTTGTATATCATGTTTTTATATGTAATGTGAGAATTATATATTTATATAGTCTCAAAAGTCTACCAAACTATTTGATACTTCAAGATGTGATCCCATTTTTTTTTCCAATTTAGTAAAATAACAACCACCTCCAAGTTTCTAGCGTTAGGGTGTTACAGTTGGTATCAAAGGGATGTTTAGAGTAAATAATTGTAACTAGACATAGGAGAATATATATTAGATAACATAAAAATATACCCGACTTTGAGGAAAAATCTACGTATAGGATAATAACATATTGATTTGGTAAAGTTGAGATTATACGATTTTCCAAGAAAATACATCCCTATCTAGATACATGAAAGTGGATGTGTTTATGTAAGAGATTCATATTGGGTAAACAACTATAAATGTGTTATATTGAGTATTAACTAGAATATAATTGGTGGACGATGAGTGTTCCTAAGACTACACACCTGGATAGACATTCTAGAGAGACATGTTTTGGTTGATTTATATTCTTTTTACAAAACAATATGAAAGATTTGGAAATATTTTTATGATTTTATTATATTTCCAAAGATAATAAGACAATTATTTTTATATTACCTATACATAAATGTTTAATTTATGTTTAGTGTCACACTAAATTTAGAAGCATACAATATGATTTCTAATTTATAATTTTATGAGATAATTATATATATTCCATTGTTTATAAATGATACATATCATAAGTAATGTAAACTATATCAATTCATATAATACTTATAGGGATTTTCCTCTTAAAAATGATAATTAATATAGAGATAGATCTAAATAAATTATAACTATAATGGGGTAGCTCACAAAGGATATGATGAATATCAGTTCTCATATGGAACAACCTACTAAACCCTAACATTGTGAAACAATGTTGGGCCACTTCATGTCACAAAAAACTTCTTCATTACAATGTACAACTAACACATTAGTTTATTATCTATGTATCAAGTCCCTGGGGAATATATTTCTTTATTTGGGAACTAACTAAAAGAGAACCATGTCATACCAGTTTAGAGTCTTAAGGGATATGATTATCACTGATGTTCATTGATCCAAAGCACAAAACAGTTGGAGGAAATACAAATTATTTTTTTTGGAATAATTTAAATTATATATTATTTTAAGAATAAATTTATAACGATCTATGAGATGATTTATAGAGTAAATTACTCAATTTAAGAAAAAAGGGAGGAGAAAATATTACTGAATATGATGCTACCATTTAACAAGGTTAACAAACGATACTGTGGATTATATACATAATATGAAGATTAATATTTATTTTTTATTTGATGGAATTAATTAAATATTTAAAAAAGATTTAGTTTCTCATATATTTTTAATACATGAGGATATAGTGTCATGTTCCATTAAAACTAATAATGAATTATCCACGTTTTATGTTTTCTTTGGATAAAAGGAAAAGAAGTGGATGGCTATGAATTATAAAAAAGTAAGAATTAAAATGGAGAATAAGGAAAGGAATTTACAACTTGTAATAATTGTGGAAAGAAACACCATGTAACATGCTTGATGAAAATAAGAGTTTTGTTTTAGTGTAGATAAAAATTCAATCAAGATGATGATTTAAATGAAAAGAAATAAGTTTTCAATGTTCAATGATTCAACTATAAGGATATTGGAACTAATAAAATAAATGATATAAAAATCAGGGGAAATTTCCATAGAAAATGATATGAGATAAAGACTAAACTTATATGACCACTACAATTGAGGAGTTAGTTTTGAAAGATGTTGTAGAAAGTACGCTGATCATTGCCTCAAATATTTGTATTTATTAATTTTTTTTTTTGAAATTTTCACTCTATTATATCTTCCAATTTTCCATGAAAACTACATATTTCCCTAGAAAATTTATAAGGGAGTTATCAATCAAGACTCCTTGTGGAAATATTACTACAACAAGCATAAGTTAGTTAGCTATCATTATAACCCATAATGTTACCCAATTTGTAAACACGAATATTACACCAATAGTTTAATTTTATATAATATATTTAATGGATTTTATTTCAAATTATAAAGTTGAAATTAATATTCAAGAGAAATAAATTATAATTTTTGATGCATATATGGAGTCCATTGTCCTGAAAAGGGAGATTACATCATCCGAATCATGTTTGAATCTAACTCAAGTAACTCTCCTTAATGAAATCTTGGATAAGAATGAAGGACCCAATTTTTTATTGGAAATGGTATCCTTCGAATATAATGTCTACCTATTATACAAAAATAGATTGATTTGTTTCTTAACGGACTATATGGAAACTAACCTAAGCATAGAGTTTTGTTTTCTGTTACACTCATACCTAGTGAAAGACCTATATCAAAGACTCCCTATAGGATGGGCACCATGGAATTGGTGGAACTAAAGAAAAAATCGCACGATATGTGTGAAAAATGGAGTTATACACCATAGTATTTCACCATTGAAAGCCCTTGTTCTTTTTGTTAAGAAAAAAATATTAGTCTATGAGGTTTTGCATTGATTTCGGGGAAATAAACACCATTAATATAATGAACCAGTATCATCTTCCCTATAATGATGACTTATTTGATCAAATTACAAGAGTTATATATTTTTCAAATATTTTTCTTCATTAGGGGTATCATCACCCATAAGTAAATAAAGAGGATATTCCAAATACAATATATCGTATAACGTAAATACATTACGAATTTTTAGTAATGACCTTATGATTAGCCGATTCACCCTATGTTTTTATGGATATTTTGAACAAATTATTATAGGATTATATCAATAGTTTTGTTATGGTATTTATTAAGGATATATTGATATAATATAAAATATATGATGATTATAAGAGTCATTATTACGAATTTTCGCAAAAAGAAGTTATATTGAAAGTTTAAAAAATGTGAATTCTAGATTCAATAATTTTCATTAATAAGATATATTATCTCTAAGTATGGAATATAAGTTGATACATAAAATATAATGGTTGTTATAGAATGGAATATTATAATTAATATATCTAAGGTACATATTTTCTATAGGTTATCCAATCAATATCAATGATTTGTTGCAAAATTTTCCTAATTAACTAATCTGTTAACCAATTTGAAATTTAAAGGGGTTAAGATTATACGGTTAAAATAATTTAAGGATTTTCTAAAATAATTAAATAGGAGGTTTTTAATGAAAAAATATTTAATTTACCTTTTAGAATGTATATAGTTGTAATATATAGTCTTGAATCAATTAAAGGACATGGATATGTCATTATGCGGAACGATAGAGTTTTTTCCAATGCTTCATAGTAGTTAAAGATTCATAAATAAAATTATCCATCCAATAATATTGAGTTAACTGATACAATGTTTGTATTTAATATCTAAAGGCATTACATTTATGATGAAAAATGTAAAATATATACTATTCGAAAAAGTTTAAAATATAAATTCTCAAAAAATGAAATTAACATGATAGAAATTTGATTGTTAAAACTAATCAAGTGTTATGATTTCTGAACACACTACCACCCTAGGAAGGAAAATAAGGAACTTTATGTGTTAAATATGAAATATCATAAAGGTTTGACTAAAATGAGGATTTTCAATGATCTTTTATTCATAGATTTAGTCATTCTTAATATAAGGATAGTTACAGAAGGAGAAAAATAATATATATTCCATATTATTTCCAATCCATCCTTATTAGAGAAAATAAAAATTTCTCATATTGATGATGAGAATATTCAAAGGATAATAAAATCTATGAATGATGGGAATTTTGAAGGATTAATTTATTAAGATGGTGTATTAATATTTTGAAAGAGGTTATGTGTTCCTTCTATACTTGAGTTTAGGAGAGAATTATTAGATTAATCCCATAGCTCAAATTTATCTATACACCATGGTAGAAAAAAATGTACCAGGATTTGAAGGATCATTTTTGGTGGGATAATATGATTTATAGAATTTTAGACTATATATTAATATTATTGGTTTGACAATTGTTTAAGGATATTAGGTTTTATTCAAAAAGAGTTATGCAAACTCTACCCATTATTGTGTGGAAATGGGATAACATTACTATGGAATTTTTTATTAGATTTATAAAGACTCTTGGAAATAATGATATCCTATGTGTTATTATTGATTTACTTACAAATACTGCACATTTACTTTTTCTAAGGGATGATCTACCTCTTGATCACATCAGATGAATTTCTATTATTGATTTTGAGATACTTCATGGTGAACCTTTTTTATTGTCTCTAATTGTTTTATGTGGTTCGTATCAAAATTATTCAATAGATTTTTTATGGATCAAGAAATTAAGCTTATTTTGAGAGAAAACTATCATTATCAAAATGATGGGAAGTATAAAAGGACTATTTATACCTTATAAGACATGTTTAGGTTTTTATAACTTTAATTTCAAGGTATGTTGGATACGTATTTAACTTTTTGGAATTTTTATTTAATAACAGTTTATATTCAACCATTCAAATGTCACTATATAAAGTATTATATGTTAAGAGGTGACATACTCCAACTTAATAGGATGAAGGATTGTGAATGGAAGCTTATAATCCTATATCTCCAAAATTATAAAAAAAGTGAAAATTAATCATAATAATATTAAGTAAACTCAAAATAGAAAAAAGGTTATACAGATAACCGAAGGAATCATTTATAATTTCAAGAAATAAAACATATTTTATTGATAGAATGTCAATAGAAACATGTTATAAGGTTTATAAATAAAAATAATCTAATTAATTTGTAGAAAATACCTTTTGAAACTTTGGAATGAATTAGAGTTAATACTAACCATTTAGAAATGCCAAATAGACTCACTAAAATTCTTAATGTGTTATATATTTATGTATTAAAGAACTACATGATATAACTAATTATTTTTCTCACATTGAAATAAATTTAATTGGAACCAGATTTATCATACATTGAAAATATAATCTATATTCTTGACATTGGAAAACAAGTGTTTTGAAATTAGATTACTCAGCTTGTAAAGGTACATTAGAAAAATAATATGATAAAAGTGGTGAAATGGATAAATAAATAAGTTATGGTTAAGAAAAACCCACATTAGTTCTTGAGGCAGCTTATAGAAATTTTTAGGTTAAAATTATTAAAGGATATGATAATATAACACCAGAGATTCAATTATTGATAAGTTGTCTTTTCTTCCTATGGAAACTATAACATAATGAACACATATTTATTTAGGAATGTGATTGAAACAAAATTATAAATTTTTTTAAATTTAATATGAATAAATTAATTTCATTTTGACTTATGCATGTCAAAATTATTTTATGATGAATTTTTGAGATTTTTCATAAATAATTTATTTTTTTGGTGAATAGATAAAAGTATCAATTTGATAAAATTGTCAATTTTTTGAAATTATAATGATATAATAATAAAATTATGGTTTATTAATTTTTTTCTAGAAAAAAAATATATTTATGATTTAATATAATGTATATATAAATATAAAATTGAACTTATTCTTTACATTTTACAAATATAAGTAATGTTTTGTTCAAAGAGAGATTGTTTATAGTTATTCTCTTTTAATCATGTATTTATAAGGTTCTTTTCAGTTTTTATTTGTTATTAAAGGCAAATAATTATCCTTTTTTATTTAACATAGTCCACATAATTCTACTCTAATTGAAATTATACTCCGTTTTTCTATAAAATCAATTTTTTTACTAAAATAACATTTTTCTAGAAAACAAATTTTCATCACATATTGAGGAGTTTTTAAAAATTAATTTCCTTAACTTAAATAAATTAATTTTTTTAAAATATACTCCATACATGGAATCATAATTTTAAAAATTGGTATTTATATAATCTTCATTTTTTGTACCCTAGTAAGAGTTAAAAAGAATTAAAGGGGTTAAAACTAAAATAATAAGGTTTTAAATGGATGAAAATATGGTCTAAATGCTATTAGATGGTCATATTTATACCCTATATAATCTCCTATTTAATTATGAGTCATTTTGTACCTATTTTAGTTATTTAATACATTAATATGTTTTAATATTTTGAAACATTCCAAGAGTGTAAACTCCCTCACTTATAATAGGACATCTCATATCCTCTATTAAAAAAAATTAAAGTGACTATTATACTAGATAATACCTACCCAAATAATTTTCTATTATGATTTAAGAAATCCTATATATCTTAATTTGATCATAATACCATCGTAATAAGGTTTTATGTGTGAACCTATGGAGGATTTTTGATGATGAGGTATAACTCTTAACCAAGTGTTTTATTTTTATTTTTTCTATTACCTAAATAAAAACTATCATAAATATTCTGATATAATAAAATTATTATCTCCAATATAATTAATTATTATTATTATTATAATTATATAACCCATTTTAATCAACTTATATTTCTAATGGAAAATGAAATCATCTTTTATGCATACGTTCACACTACCACCTCACAAAGATGGTGTATTAAATTTTTATCACCGCTTCTTATGGTTTTTCATAATGATGGATAAATATGAAATAATATGATATAATATATTAAGGAAATATTATGATTATATAAATATAAAATATCATTTAACTTTTTACCTTTTTTGTTGTTAAAAATGATATCATTTCTTGTGTGTACGTGTGGACTACCACCTCCAACATCGAATGGAGATCATTTTTCAAGTCCACATATAATTAATGAATATAAATATGTATATAATAAAAATATATGATGTTAATATTTTTAATTAAATTTTATTGATGATAAAACCATGATAAATTTGCAGAGAACAAAACTATATAACCAAAAATTTCATGAAAAATGAAATAGTTTACACTGAGAAACAATGATTTTAGTGAAGAATTATTAATAAATGGGTATTGATATGTTATAATTGGATCATATATGATATTATAATTATGTATACTATTTTTTTATAGACTTAAAATATATTTGAATTTATTGTATGAGAGGTTAAAAGCACTTATGATGCAAGTCAATCCTATGGTAAGGGTTTATTTCACAATTTCATCCTTATTCGGGATTATTTCTATTTATGTTTTCATTAGTAGAAATATATAATATTTTAATCTTATAGTCCGTATATTTACTTATACTATGATTATTTCTATAACTTATAACTTTTCTATTCATTTTCCTTACTCTTTTTGCTCAAAATTATGAAATAATTTTTTATGGGAAACCATATTTGATTTTATATTCGGTAAGGAATATTTTTCTTCAATATCCTTATTTTCTTTAAAAAAATTCAATAATTCTTTTAATATTCTTATATTATTGATTAAATACATTTTTATCCATGTTTTAATTTCTATAAAATGGTATAAATTTAATATTATTATAATTTTCTAAATGAGTCACTTTTTACTAAAGCTGTGAACTAAATAATTATTTTAACGCTTACCGCATGAAATAATTTTTGCATAGTCATAACTATTATTCAATTTAAATATAAATTTTAATGTTTATATGTTTCTTTCTAAATAATTTCTATTCCTAATATTCTTATTTTTTTAGATTTTAATATAAATGATTTTAAAATGAATAAGGTATTTTCCTCCAGAAATATTTCACTGATATTTCTAAAGTGTTTTCATATTTTTCAACATCCATAGATAAATCTTATTATATTTTGAGGATATAATCTATTGAAACCATATACCATTTTACTATTGATGTATTATGGTCATTTTTTTATTGATTGGGGAAAATATTAAAAAATTTCAAGCTATTTTTTCAATATGAATGTTTATGTTGATTATTTGTTGAATTATTATTCATTTATTTCATATTATGATTGAATTAGACATATTATGTGATAGGGATGGATCATTATATACCCTCAATGCATCAGTAGGTATCATGATACAAACTAATTTGGGTATTTGACTTATTCCTTACCTATTTACATATGATGTATTAGCATAAGGCCTTGATGGTAAGATTATGTTGTCTGGTATTATGAATAATATCATTATGAGACTATTTATTATTATCAATGCGATTAATTATTCTTTTATATCACCCATGGATATATTAATCTTTAATGATATTAGTTATATGTAATATTTTATTATTGGTATCTCTACCATATTATTTATGCTTTATTTATTCTATGATAGCTCTTTTTATAAGATTTCCCTTACCGAGCACCCAACATATCCCTTTATTATGTTTTCCTTTTCCCATGACACCATATAGTGATATATGAGGATTTTCATAGATTTACTAGTAGAAATAAAAATGTTCTTGTATGATTTTTTTAATATGTATTTCAAGTTTTTAGATATAATGTGAAAATAATATATGTATCTATTGTCACATGTCTACTAAACTATTTGATCCATTTAGATACAATCAATTTTATTTTGTGAAAATTTATTAAAATACCCACCGGGTCTAGGTTATTGGGGTTTGAGTGTTGCAATACCCACTTATTCTTATCAGGGAATGTATAATAAGAAGCAAGGTGAGTATAACACCATACTTAATGAGGTTAAAAAAGAGTCTTGGTGTAAGATCATGCATTAAAATAATAGGCCAATGGTTTACTTATTGTTTAATAAATGTGAAATTATATTATCAAAAAATGAATGATTTAATTTCACGAAAAAATGGGAACATATACTCCATAGAAGATTGAAAAATTCATGGTTTATTCTTAATATGTGACTTACTTAACCATAATGCAAGGAACCGCTGAAACCAAATTACAATGGTTTAAAAAATAAAATATACCAAACCAAATCCCTAAGATATTATGTATGTGATAATAAATATTAAAGAACTTTAGGAGACTTATTGATAGTGTAATAAATCATTACACACTACAAAAAAATTTATCAATATACTACTATGGAATATAAAGATATATGTCAACTCTAACTCTAACAACAAGAAATTAAACAAGATGTTATTGTAAATTAAGGTAATTTATATTCATAGGATATTTACAAGAATTTTTTAGAATATAATAATGAAAAGTAATTAGTTAATAAAATTACAACTAAAACATATTTCATAGTTTATGATATTCAATAAACATTAAGGGATAGAAGAAATTTTTTTACTTTTATAATCCAAAATAAAAATTTATAACTTTTTTAATATTTATTCCGCACATCGATAAAATTTTAATAATATCTAAAAAGTAAAAAAAAAATATAAAAGAAATAAATGTTGTGGCTGAATTAAATAATTATGGACGCCTATTTACATTGTCATGTAACTAATAAATCAATGATAGGGATTGAATAAAATAGAGAACAAGACGTGGTGAAGAAAATACATAACCAAAATTATTGATTTTTTATGTGAAGGATATACTAAAATAGATAGTTTCCTCCACCAAAATATTGATGTATGATTTAATAATCCCATTCTGTTAAATATTATTTCATTATTTGTTTACAAAATCCTTTTATAAAATTTTCATCTAAAAAAGCTGATGGTTTAATTCATCAAAGGGGGTATATTAATGTTTTTTAAATATCATGAGATTATGTTTTTTTCATTTGATATAATTTATTAATTCATTTTTTACTCACAAGTTGTATCATAATTTCTTGGATCATAAGATTTTTTTCTATATGATCTTTTATCAAATAAATTGAATTATTTATTGAATTATCTTTTTTTCTAAAATGAGTTTGATATTATTATATTAGAGTGATTTCTTTATTTTTCCTTTACTTATGTTTTATGGGTTATATTTTATATTTTATTCTTAAAAACCTTCACATTTATATTTTTTGATTATATATGGTTATATGATGGATTATTCATTAAAATAATTAATAATATTTTATCCTATTCCAATTTTCTATTGAATAATTTAAAATGGTATAAATTTATAAATATGCAGTATAATATTTTTTATTTTTCTAAGTGGGAGTAAACGTTTAAATCAAGGAAAAATAATGTATCCCCAAAATAAAATTGAATTAAAACTCATTAAAAGGGGGAGATAGTTTTTAAAACTTATAAAGGGGAGTGATAACAGTGAAATATCCATCACTCACTCTCCATTCTTATCATTGGATTATGTTTCCAAAGGGTAATAAAATATATACATATCCAAAATTATATTACTAAATTCAAATAAAGTTTTGATGTGGAAAATGAGACAATGTGATTTTTTTTTCTAATCCTGATTAAAGTGAATTAATTATTTTTATAGAGAATAATAGTTTTAATGATGATCATGGTTGATTAAGGGTTTAAAACTGATAAAAAATGGGGACATTGATGTGGCCAAGAAATATTTATGAAGACAACACATGATTTACTGATGTTATTAATTAAATCATGGATTTGTTTTCAAGATATTGATGAGAGGATAGATTTTTTATGAATATATTATCGATGAATTAAATTATTTAAATTTTTTATTTTGGTTATTGAGATAATAAGGAAGGATGTTAATGACTCATAATGTTGAGGATATGTGGTTACAAATCAAAAATAAAATATCTTGAAGTCTCTTAAAGATAATGAGATATAGATACACATTAAAAGGGCCTAGTATCATATATGAGATAAATATGGATAATGTTTCCATATTATTTATGGTAGAAAGAGTGGTTATTAAGGATTATAATATATCATTTGTCCTCATAGAGGAAAATTTTGTAGAATAATAACTCATGTAAGGAGTCTACAACACCCATATGATTGTTTTCTCACCAAGAAATAGATTTCACTGAAAAAAATATCCAAATAAATATCATGATAGTATAAAACTTATTGGGGGGTTGGATATTGATTCTAAATATGATAAGAAGTAAATGAAACATAACATACTTAAAATTCATATAAATATAAATATATAATGTGTGTTTACATTTTAGGAACTATTGAGATGTCTTATTAGTGGTTTGATAGAAATATTATTTCATCGATTATATGTTTCTTGTGTATAATATTGAAGGATAACTAAAAAATGAGTATTTGACTAAAATTTGAGAAAGAGTTGATTTAAATCCATCATAATGGATTTTGGAACATGTTATTGGTGTTGGAGAATAAAAATTAAGGTGTAAATATTTATACTTAAAATAATTCACTAAAATATAATGTTAGATAAAATCAAGGATTGATGTGTTAATTCATGATATATTTATAAGGTTGTTAATAATTAATATTTATAGATACGTCAATTAAAAACTGAGACTCTATTCATTAACAACGAGGAGCAATGTTTTCTATACATAGTATATTATGATGTAATAATTATTGTTAAACTATGGTTTGTGTTAAATGATCCCTTATTTTTTAATTTTTTGAATAATTAAGGATTTGAGATTTATGCATGATTTAATGTTACATGGAAGGAATAATTCTATAATTCTATGTTTTATTACATTATGAATTGAATCATTTTACAATCCTATACTTTTATTTAAATATAATGGTGAATCTAAAGTTTTTATATATATGTGAGTTTCAAGGAACAATTAACACAAATATTCCATGGATAAGGTCATATTCAATTAAATCACGAGACAATGATTTCGATGTATAATTTTGTCTTGAATAATGGAATTATAGGTTGCTGTTTTATAGTGTAATATTTGAGTTTTGTGATATATTTTTTATTTAATATTTTCAACAGATTTTTTATATAGAAGTAATTATTTCAGGATGATAATCACCATGTAACAATGTTTACATGTTTATGATTCTTTTTTTATCTAGATGAGATTTATATAGAGTAAAAAATAAAATTTTTATAAAATTTTTGGATATTAAATTACTAGTGATCACAATTTAATACATATTGTTACAAAAATATTTGTTTAGATCTATAAAATTTAAAAATTTCAATATTCTATCTTTTCAGAGCATATTTTTTTGGAATGTGTGGGGATGCTTGGGCAGTGTGTGGTAAATAATAAAGAAATAGGGGAGGTGTTATATTTCTTTTTATTAGTTTGTCCTAAGAAAACTATAATAGTCAAGTATTTTGTGGTTGGGTTGTTTTAATTTATTTTAGAAATTAATTATGGGAAACAATAGTGGGAAAGGGTACGATTTATTTTTGGGTTTATTTTTGGGAAGCATCTAGAGGTGTCAGATTTAGGAGGATGCACCTTGTCTCCAAAGAGTGGGAACTTAGAGATTGTTCTTCCTCATCCCTATCTTCTCTCATACACTATAACCCCATCTTAGATTCAATTTATATAGTTATAGTACCAACTATATAGTTTATTCTTATCATTTCTCATTCTATAAATATTTTTTACCAATCAGTAGGTGACATCACTCAGGAATCCAACGCCGGGGAAGAAAAAATTGGGGAACCAAATATTGTATTAGTGAAAACCCTTTATAAATCCAATATTATTGGAAATGAACTACTGTTGGAGATGTTTTTATATTGACAAATACGATCGAACTAAACAACTGATCATTGATGGGGATACAATTTTAGGTGAGAGGCATGATCATTGGAGTATGTGTGCACCATGAGGATGAAAAGTAAAGATGAAAATTGAGGATATGTTTGGATATTTTGGTGATAAAAGAAATGAGAATAATGTTCCTTATTGAGACATGTCCACTAATAGAGTAGTTTCAACTAGATGATCACTAAGAGGAGGCACCTTGTTTGAACTATCTGGTATGATCCACTAGAGAAGGAACAATCTATGATATTCATGATCATGGTTGGGAAACTTCTTAGGTAAGGATTTATATTGGAAGACATTCCATGAAATACTATCAATACCACCTTATTCTCTAGATGTATATGGTGATGGAAAATAATATTTCTTCCATCAAATTGGCTATGAAAATTTTACAGTAGATGGCATCCATAGTGAAAGAATGTTTAGAAATTATTATTCAAGAGGATTCTAAATAATAGTAGGTTCATGTTTAGGTTAGCTATGTAGATGAGAAGATGATTGAGAATCTTGATGAGAATGATTTAAATTAGGAACATGATATATATTTTTGAAAATAGATTTTTATAGGTACAATGATTTTGTGTATATGTAGAAGTAAAAATATGGTGGAAAATATTAGACAAGGTGGAATCCAGTATCTAGAGGTCACTGGTTTATATGTGGGTAAGAGGTAGAAAATGATGAGATTGAAATTAATTTTTGATTATGAGAGAATACCCTAAGTGATATCATGAATGTATAAACCTATTTCTTATTCAATTTGTAGAACAAGGAAATAAAACAACATTTGTCCTAGATAATCCTAAAATACTTATTACTCATATGGTTATTATATTGGGTGATAAAAAACATGGATTAAAATGTTTTCAGTTAAAGCTGTAACAATTTTAGAAGTTTAGAAATGACAAGGATAAGGAGATGTTTTTATGATGATAGTGAGACAAGAAGAGGCCCATGCAAGAATATGGAGACATTATAGAGGACTATGTGATAGATGTTTATTTATTAGTACAAGATAATATTTATTCATGGTCAAAGACATTTTAATTAGAATACTAGAGGCTATATGGACAACCAAATGAAACATTTATAGTATATTTCAATATGGTGACTGTTGAATAACTTATTCTTTTTTCGTATTTCAGTCCTTATGAATCTAAAATTTCAAGTGAACTCATCGATGCATGTACAGTGGCTCGATCTTGGTGTAATTATATTTTCAAATTTTATCTATTTTAGGAGCAAGTGAAACAAAAAATATCATTAATTAAATGAGTACATTCAGAAGAACAGACAGAAGTTTTCCTACAAGGCACCAATTGGAAAATATTTAATGGTTTTCATTGTGGAAAGGTGGCGATTGATGATGGTGTGGTGAACATGGAATCAGTGCATCCAAGAATACATAAAACATAATAGATTGGTTGCAGGATTTGTGTTTTTTTGGAGTTAGTGTGTATGATTCTTATTGAGTGATATCTAAAAACACCACTCTGGAGAATTATTAAAGACTGGATTATAATCTTATGAAGGATTGGAAATCACATAAAATGTCATATGAATCTTTTCAATGCATTCACTATTCGAGAATCCTTTGGTTATATAGACTATGGGAAAATCTTATAGAAGATTCTAAAACAGGGGTGTTGATGTTGTAAGAATAACCAAACCTATTCATCATACCACCATAAAGGGAAAGAATCTTAATGTTGAAACCTATATAAATAGGTATGTTTCAGCCTAGAATTCAAGTTTTTCAATTGATACTCAACCAGCTACTAATATTAATACTCTATTTATTGAAATACTATTTAACCCAAGTGGAAATGTTATTATCAATGGTTCAATATGTGTTTGGTATGTGCAATTGAGGTGATGATGCTTCAATAATTATTATTGATTTATTTACCTTCATTGGATTTCATGCTTGAGTAATTATCCTTACTACTAATTGTGATGATTTTTGAACTAGTATTAAAGATCAACTACATGTGAAATTGTTCCATATAAATAAAATATTTTTTTTCAACAATGAAGAAGGAATAGAAAGGCCATGAAAAATAAATTTTCCCATGGATATGTATTGAAGATGAAGAAGAGGAATTTTAGAAGGCCTTAAAAAATGTATCTATATTTTTCATAAAGAATATTTTTGGATGAATATGATATTAATAATAATATTTTAGAAAAAAAATTGATAAATTATATACATAGAATTTTTTAAATTATTTATAATGGAAATTATTTAAAAAATGGTCAACCCACACAAGCCACAAGGGCTAGCCCAATCTACCATATTTTGGGATAAATTATACACACAAAGAAGAGCCATCCTAAGTAGATCAAATGTTTGAATGGGTAATAGATACTTTATAGGTACAAATTTTTGAATATGGAGGTGAACATGAATGCATGGGTGTTTACATGGAGGTTCTAGAGCCACCACACAAGAGTATGGTACAGTGACATGTTAGCGGGTGTGTGTGTGTGGTGTGTTTTTAGGAGTGGTCCCCAACATACTCACACATTCCAAGTCTTTGGAATATAAAATATTATGTGGATGTTCTAAAATAAAAAAAATACCTATGTAATAATCATGAACATAGCACACTTTTAATCTATATTAAAAACCTAAATAAAAAACATAGTCCAGGTCTTGAGGAAGATCCAGGCTATCTGATAAGCTATAAACATCATCTTAATCCTCCCAATGATTAACATAGGTCTGTAATCCTTAGTTCTACATGAAGAATTAATCCAGATCCAAAACCAAGATTGAGATCATTTTATACTTTAGATATTAAAAATAATATTAATTGGATCTTCATTTACATAGGATACGGTGGTCTTGAAAGAACTTTTTAAAGAATGATCCACTGATGAATAATGAATATCGATGTAGATGAGTTCAATCTTTAAAGGATCATGTGTTACGCATAATAATTAGTTGAATAATGAGGCACTAAATATGATAAAGAATAGACACCATATTTTTTTTTGTGTCTTATGATAAGGTAACTCGTATTGAATATATAAATTGCATGTCTTTGGGGATATAAATATCACACATGAATCAATATGATTTGTGGTAGATCAAATATGACATAAAGATCTTAAATTAAGATGTGATACTTAGATATTAATGGATATAATTCATGAAATATTAAATACTTTCTTTCATTCAAATAGTACTCTCATTTTCCAAAGAGAGAAAAATCATCTCCAAATTCTTCATTCATGCAATGGGGAAGGTTTCCATGAGTATATTATGTTTCAAAGAATTAAGTGATTGAGATTTTGTGTCCACTATTATGTAATTATCATCCAAGATTACATTATGCTTTGAAATATTTCACAAAGAAGAATATTCACACAACTATGTACTTTTTTGAGAAAAAGAAGCTCTATACACTCACGAGTGAAAAGAGGTAGGCACTATGAAGGGAAGTGCGATACAATTCACTTGTATGCTTAAAAAATGTGTATTGAGAGTAATTACCCTTATGTGAAGTTGATTTTGGCACTCTTTACCCTTATGAGAAGTGTATTGAGACACCATCAACACTTATGTGAATTTATAGTGAACCTGAAGAGTTCAATCTATGTATTAAAGAAAATATTGTGTATAATTACATGTAAACAAAGTATGTTCAAGATTTGAAAATTGAGATACATAAATTATTTAAGATAGAATTGAGAAATAACATAAAATAATAATAAATAAAATAAATTTGGGAGGGTATCACATGTCATTAACCATGATTTACACTTCCGTTCATAAAGTACATTTGATTTAATCAGGTTGGGAAATCAAGAAAATTGTTTTTGGGTTGTACAAGATTATTATTTCATAAAATAATACATAAAAAAATTGTGTTCATCCATTTGAAAAATATATGTGAGGTTGATACTTTTTTTTGAAGGAAGAACTGTTTGATCATTATTAATCTATGGAAACTGATCACACATAGGTGATCCAAAATATCTAAGCGGGATCAAAAAGTTTAATTCATCAGGTTTAAAGATACTTGAATTGGTGTACACAAGAAGAATAGATATAGTACATCTATAGAGGACATATCCTAAAATAAGGAAGAGGAATTTCTACTATTGGATAAATACCCAGAAAAATATGGATCTTGTGACTTGGGGGTCTACCCAGTTACTGAATAGGATCAAGATTGTTGTGTCTAAATAGTCAAGGATAGGAGAAGATGGTTAGGCGGTTTAAGCAACCAAGGAACAAAAGTTGGATTATTAAGGGTTATAACTTGGATCAACTTGAGTATCAACTATTATATTTTATAAATACATTCTTCCTGAACAATTTTAGATGACAACAAGATTATAGTATAGAATCCATGTTTGGAGGGGGTGGGTCTAATGAACATGGAAAGAAGTCGGTATTAGTACCTAACCATGTAAATAACATGTTTCTTGCTACCTGCTTGGGTTGATTGCCTCCGACTTGTGGAGATGATTTCCCTTGAAGTTCTTCATGTCTACCATGAGGCTAATCATGTTGTGGATGCTCTCTCCAAAAGAGAAATTCAAGAGGTGAGTTCATGTTGGTCTTTCATATCACCTACGTTTTGTAATATCCTTGTTCAGGCTGATTATCGTGGTGAGTACTACACTCGTCTCTATAGACCGTATTTTTGAACGCTCTTTGTATTTTTTACTTTTTAATTAATTATAATTGGAGAAGGCCAGCCTGTCTCTTGATCTTCTTCTTGGGTATAAGAGACAACATTAACTGAAGGGAATAAAAGTGGTATATGTTGCAATAATTACCTTGATTATGATTCTTCTGAGGAATCCTTATTAAGAAGTGATAATGATTTATCACTTAGAAATATTAATTTTTAATTAAAGTAAAATCTGAAAAGTGTCTTAAAAGAAGTTCTAAATTGTACTTTTAGATGTATCAAGGGTCTTTAGAGTGAAAAATTACAGCCGGAAATGAATATTAATACTATAGAAGTGGAATTGGATAAAAATGTTGGTATATACAGCACTTTCACAATAATTTTTAGAGTAGAGGATGAACCAATCTACCTTTTCAATGTCATATATGAAATAATTACTGAATAATTTAAAATTATTTTTTCTGAGAAATTTATATTTGAAATTTTTTTTCCATGAATATTTTGATGAACATTAATTTATTTTACAAGGTTTCAATGGATTTCAAAGTTTCTCAAAATGAGGTTAAAGAAAAAAGGTAAAGGATCTTAAAAATTTATTAAAAGAATCAAGAAAAATCCTGGAAGAATTAATGAAGAATCTAAGGGAGTGTTTGGAATAAATGCTGAGAATTATTGAGTATGATGAGGACCCCCACAACATGAAGTGTTTAGAGACAGAGAGGATATTGAAGAATTAGAAATCACTACAAGTTGGAACTTCCCAAATTTCTTGAAAAATAAATGTTTCCACACATTTTTTCATTGATTTTCATGACTATAATAAGAGCATAAGTTCATCCTTGAAATAAAATTCAACACCCCTATATTAAAAAAAATAAAACTATGTTTTATTGTCTATATGACACGCATCACCGAGCCAAAATGAACATTAAAATATTATTATTTAAATATAATAGTTATAACATAACTGTTAAATTAGAGAGTATTAGTAGGATTAATTTATTTATTAAATATATATAAAAATAACACCCAATATATATTTATCGATAAATTCTTATTAAGTAATCACACAATTTTAAGTAATGTTAATTTATTCTAAAAATGATTTTATTGATTTTCATGAGAAAATATTATATTTAACTCATAAAACATTTAGAAAGTTTATTTTATATAATCATATAATTTTTTAAATCAGGGCATCAAAATTATAATAGGGTTATTTTTTTTATTTTTCTGGAAATATTGTGTTTTTAGTGAATAATGAAATATATCATTTTTTTTGTAAAACTATCATTTATTTTCATTTGAAAAAGTAATTTAATGTAAGATTATATTTTTAAATTTTTATTTCATTTAAATATGAAAAATTTTATTTATAATAATATAATTAAAATTATTTTAATAAGAAAAATTCTTGATTGTTTGTATGTATATTTTTATTCTAAATAAATAGTTTTCTAAAAACTGTTTTTTAAAGTGCATATAGATTATCCATATTAATTTTTTCAAATAAAATATAATATTGAAATATTTAAATGAAATTTATATATTATATATCTATTTTTATTAATTTATATTAATATGATGATGATTTTTATTCATATACTTAATGTACAATGATTTATTTCTAGAAAAATACATTTTTTATAAAAACCAGTTTTTTATCATCTTTTTCTAGTTGGATTTTAAATTAAATTCATACACTTATTTGTAATAAATATTGGAAAATGGTTTCTATATTTGTAATTTTATGTGAAATATTAGTAAATATTACCATTTTATATTTGGTCATTATGAATAGTATTGATAAAAAATTTTTGTTACCACGGTAAATCTGAAATGGGTTAATTAAGTGTAAAAATAATGTGATAGGGATTGAAAAGTAACCCTAACACTTGATTTATTTTTATTGGATGAGAAACAATATTACATAATCATAAAAAATTATAATATAATATATATTGTTTCTATATGATCATGATTATGACATTTATAAGACATTAGGAAAAGAGAAGACAAAAATGCTATTTTCTTACTTTTAATAACTGTAATATGTTGCGATAGATATAAAAATAACATATGTTCAGTTTTATATTTTTATTTTAAATATAAATTATTTCTTACCATTATAAATTTTTTACAATTTTTATTAATGAAATAATTTCCTTAAAGTCTTACATAACACCGAAGTTGTAATTATATAATTAAAAGGAAAATAAAATAAATGATTTTCATAATATTTAATGTCATATAATTTTAATAACTATTTTTTTCAACAATTTTTTTCGAAAATAATACCATTTAGGGATGTTTTAAAGATATAAATTCAAATTCCATATTTTTATTGATGTCGTAATGTCAAATTAAATGAACGATGTTAAAATTGACATTATTTATATTTTATAATAAAAAATCTTCTATTTAATGATTTAAAATTCATAAAAATATTATTTTTGGATGAGTGAACTTAAATGATCTATAATATCAACCATAATCTATTTATGGTCTGTTTATCCTTTTATAGGTGATTTCTTGACCCTAAAAAGTAAAAACATTAATATGATGATAATTTCCATAAAGGGTTAAAGGGGGTTAAAAGAAAAATACAATGGTGAAAAACACCTAAAAATTTCTATTTTTTATTGGATTAGATGATTTAGATTCATATTTACCTTATATTTTATTCGTAAAAATTATATTGAGTGGATATGAATATTAATTTATATTAATTTAACACTTTAAGAAAATCAAAGAGTTCCCCCTTCTCTTATAAAAGAGAACCTCTTTTTCTGATTTCTTAAAACTTAGAAATACATTTGTTTAAACCAATCACTTCAAAAATCACATTATTAATTCCATTACCATGTCTTAGAGACATTTTATTTATTATAAAACCCTTATAAGAAAGGATATAAAACCCTCATAGGAAGGATTTTGGCATAAACTAGTAAAGGTTATCTGAAGAAGTTATATCATTCTTATCAGAGTGTTTTTGTTTTATTTATTATTCTATATCCTTGAATTTTCTTCAACAATGATAAAACAATAAAAAAATTATATTTAAATTTTCTATAAGTTATTATGTTAATTTCATAATATATATACATATCTATTTCCATAAAATGAGAAATGAAACTATCAATCGTGTGTATAGTGGACTATTGTCTTGCGAGACGATGTAATTCATTTTCCATCACCACCGCTCATGAATAGTTTTTATTATAGATTATATATATATATATATATGATATGAATTAAATATTTATCACCACATAGATATAATATATCATATTATTTTTACCTATTCCGTTATTTAAAAATGGTAATGTTGTTTGTACGTACGTGTGGATTACCACCTCCACATAATGATGTAATTTGTTTTTCATAACCACATCAAATTAATTATATATATAAGATTATTTTAATAAATAGTTGTATATTTTTTGTATGATTATCTTTCATGATAGATAAAATAATAATTATGTTCTTTTCATCTTGGTCACTGAAAAATGGAAACGTTATCAATGCATACGTATGACTTACCATCTCTATGATGGTAACATAGATGATTTTTCATAACCATATTTCCTACTTTGTTTAAAAAATTATAATTAATGTATAAAAGTGATCATTATTTCATGATTAATATTTTGGAGATGTTAGAACAAAGTCCACTTTTACAATGGTCAACCTACCGATGTCATTTTGGACATATGAATCGAATATCGTCAAACAATACAATGTGAACGTCATTAATTATGTAATTAAATATAACATGATAATAAATAAAATAAAATGAATAATAAAACTAATTTTTTTTCGTAATTAAGTAAAAAATTAACATAATTTTGTTATTCATGAAGATAAATAATTTATACGACGAATCTTACACGAGGTAAGGGATTATGTATCAATTTTCTTTCATTGATGTACATTTTAGTGTTATACACCAATTTATTTTATATTATATATATAGAGACTTTTTACATTTCATGTCATGAATACTTCATTATTCATGGTATTTTATGCTTTAATTTGAATTATTTCATCCTAGGGGATTTAAATTCAATATTTCCAAATGGTAATGGGTTTTTTGACTAAATGTCAATTAATTAGGGTATACTTCCACCTAATTAACATTTTTGTGAATTAATTATGTGTGAAATATCCTCTAATTTTAGTTTTTTTAATTTTTTTGTGTATACTTACATTTTTCCCACATAATCACTTCATTGATTATTTCTGATGTAAAAATATATAATATTTTCAAGGGTTCTATGTCTCAAATTGTATTCTTTGGGATATATGGTAAGTTACACACCTATCTTATTTTATGAGGTGTGTTATAACATAACAACCCTTCTCATTTTATTGAGGAGTGATGGGGGAGTTACTGGGACATAGGTGAAATCCCCAATATACCAATGGATGGAAATAAATTCTAAGGTCCTGAAGAACATTTGGGGGACGATTTTACCCTTGAAAGATAAAACATCAAAACCCCAAAAAATAACAAGAAAACACCTATACGACGAATGATCACAAAATACAACTCAAAACATAACCAAACACACAAAAAATATCAATTTATAAGTGGTAAAGAAATGAAATACTCAAGAGGACCAAAAAGTACACGAAACTAAAAACTTCAAAGTGACATTAACCAGAAACACCCACCCACTCCAAGATCCAACTCAATATGCCAAGCCCATTGTATCAGAAAACATCACTATTGAAATGAGATACCTTGCATTTACTTATGTCATGATATATGGAATTTTTAAATTCAAAATAGTTCCCAAGAAGGGGGTGAGTCTAAACTCAGTAGGTCTTCCCCAAATGACTTCCCAACTCATTCCAATAAGAAAAAACATGTTAACACATTCAACAAAATAGTTTCCTATAGAAAAAATAGATCATATCAAATATAGAAACTAGTTTTCCAAGGAAAGAATCCAAAAAATTTAAACTCTTTATCAGTTGATTTTTCATATTCATTTCCATGTCCACTTACACAACCATGCACACACACACATACACACTCTCAAACTTGGTGTTACCATTTATAGTGTAAAGTCACATCCATACTATTTACCATTTATTTTGGTAGTTCATGACCATTATCCATCCCATTTGATAGTGGTACTTCATGACCATTACCATCACATTTAATTCATGCCTAACTATTTATTCCAACATCATTCCAATTCATTTCATTCCAAACTATTATTTCTTTTATGAACTAAAAAAATACTTTACATGTGAAAAGAAAAACTATAATTTTAAATAATAATTTCAAAATAATAAAGAAGTGGTTTTCAAAAAACAAATCAACAATCCATTATTTTTAATCCGATACCAAAACATGATCTTCATTAAGAGTTTCATAAGAATTGAAAAACCATTTCCATAAAATTTTTTTTTTAAAAAACACATCATGTTCTAACTCAAGTGGATTTGAGAGAAAATACACCTACCGCTCAAAAATTAGTGTAAACAAATAATGACACAAGAAAACTTCAATATTCAAACAAAACACACGTTCCCTTCACTAGAACCTACAATATACCATCAGAAAAACATTAATAGCACATAGATCTATCCAAAACATGCTAGATATATGGTTTCGAGAGAGGAAAAAACCATTGATCTAAGAATAATATAGAAGAATAAGAAATTGCTGATGAATATGATCCTCAAACACACTACACTTCACATACATATCACTCTTGGATTGAACAGGATAGTCCCTAACACCTTGGGAGAAAAACAAATTCGAGTTAATAGAGGATTTGGGAAAATTTAAGGATTAAGGGGTTAATTGACATTAGATTAACATTTTATGGGGGGAATTATACACCAGATGTTTAGGATACATGGTTTGGTAAACCATACACCCAACATGTGGTGGTAATCTATTAAGGCCACACCTCACACGATTAGCTTGCACAGTTAGAAAAACCATGATCTAACCTTTCACATACCTCTATTTAAAGATGTATGGTTTCTCTTAAGAATTCATATGGTTTAGAAAAATTGTGCACCAACTATGTGCCTACCTATTGTCCACTATCTTCTTTTTTAGGGTTTCTTGAAGATTCTACACGGTTTCTACTAACCTTTCACAAACTGTGAACCTCCGAAAAATATTCTATAATATAAGAAATCCCTTAGAAGCCTTGGAAATGTAACCTAAACATTATATAGATTAGAAATATATGTATAAAGGGTTATGTTTTTAAAATTGGGGGTGATAACTTCTCCCAAAGTTTTTTATTTTTATCACTGTAAAGTAGAAAATTATTTTCTTCTGAAAAGAGTTCATCCCATTTGTCAACCATTTCCTTCTCAGACTCTAATGTTTCTACCAGAATCTAAATGAGTATCCATAGATCCCATATTAGAATGATTCTTTTCCACGGAAATATTTTCTATTAAAAATCCATGAACCATACTGGCACATGAATCAACATAGCATCCCACTCAAGGTAAAAATGATCCCATCGAATCTCATGGCCATGATTACGATAAAAAATCTTTAGATAACTCATATGAAACACATTTTGCACTAAAATAAACCTTGGTGGAAAATCTAATTGATTTACCACCTCACCAAATCATTCAAGTGTTTTCAAAAGGGAATATGTATTGAGGAGATAAATTTACATGGTTACCAAAAAGAAGATAAAAAATACTTATAGAGATTCTAAGGATCACATAATTACTCTCCTAAAAGGATAAAAGTCATTGATAATGATGTACATCTGATTTCTAATGACTTTGAGTTGTCTCCATTATCTATTTGAGAAACTAAATCTTCTCTGTTGTCTCTTATACAAGGCTTGTTCGAATTAATGATCTCTTACTTATTTCCACCCAAAAAGGTGGAGAACAATAAGGACACCCATATAATGCTTTGGAAAAAGATATATGTATTGAGGATTGGTAACTATTAATATAAAAGAACTCTATTAATGGTAAATTATCCTCTAATGAACCACCAAAATACATTACACAAGCCTTAATAATTCCTTATGATGTTTTTATTATCCAATCATATTGTCCATACGTTTTACGATGATAATCCATACTCATATTCAGCTTTTTTTAAGGGATTTCTGTATGGATTTTCAAAAAAGATATGCAAACCAGGGGTCTATTTTTGATAAAATATAGAATAGAACACTATGAATCTTTACAATTTTCCAATTGTATATTTTATAAAAGTCATCCATTGAATTAGTTTTATGAATCTGGATGAAGCATTCCAAATATTTGGATTGACCCACTATCACCAATATGGTATCATGTATCCTAACAATAATTGGTAGTCATATTAAAAAATCCATGTATATAGACTCATATTTCCACATGATAATCAACAAATACTTAAAAATACTTTCCATTCATTAATGATCCACATTTACCTGTGGATAAGTAATGAATCATGAGACATACTACACTAAATCTTTTATCATTCCTACCCACTCGAACTATTCATTCAACACATTATAAATGTGGTGAATTCCTGTGTGAAAACCCCATCTCAAATGGTGGTACTAAATAAGAAGTTATTCAAGATAAGTGAATGATATGACTATCTGATCTCTTAACCACAAAACTAAAATTACAACTAGATTCTATACCTTAATGATATCCACACTATTTTATTTTAACCTTAATAAAATACATTATTAATTGGATTTTTGAGCAACACTATCATGCTCAACCAAATCAAGAACAAATGAAACTAGAAATAAAACAACAATACTACCTAGGTCCGAGAAACCCAGATTCATAATTTCTATAACTTAAATTAGTTCCCAAAAGTCTTATGATTTGTATTCTATATAATTATATGAAATACCACTCATTACTTCTTCCATATAGTTCATTTTACCCAATTTATACATCAAATAAATGTTAAAAATATTCAGATACTACATCCATCTAATATGTCTTAAATTCAAATATATTTGTGATAAAATATGTTTCAAACTCTTAATATATATATATATATAAACACTATAAATTTATCACCAAAGAGTTAATGATGCAAAATATCCTAACCATGTACAATAACAGCTAATTAAAAATAATATGTTGGGTAGTTCTTTTCATAAAGCCTTAACTATTGTGAACCATAAGAAACAATATGATATCCCTATATGAGAACACATCTCAGGAAAGATCATAATATGTAAAAATAAAAAACATAACCCTTCCCAAAATTTTGAAATATAGGTATACATGATGATTTAAGTCTAAACTTAAATTCATGAAAGGAAATCTAGCATTGATCATTCCATTGGAAAGGAAAAGATTTCCGTCTCAAATAAATCATATGTTATGCCAATCATGAAAATTAATGTACAATGAATTTTTAATATCCCACTAATATGAGGAATCTATGTTTCTCAAAGGCATTATCTTTTAGTTTCCAAAATCTAATAGCTTTTATCTTTTAAAAATCTACAAAATTCCCTTTTTCAGAAATGACATGGACAGGGAAAAATACCTTGTGTATCAAGAAATAAAGCATTGATAACTTGGAATATAGATGAATTTTATACAAGATACCCTACAAAATCACCATGAATTGATCATGATATTAATTTATTTTCTAGAATACAATAGTATTTCATCAATAAACACCACAAGAAAATAATCCATATACATCTGAGAGATTAAATTCAATAGTATCATGAATTCACTTGGTGAATTCATAAGACGAAATGTAATAATGATATATATGAAATGTAAATATATACCGTTGAATGTTTGTATTTTAAATATTTTCCTTCCTAACTCAATAATGGTGATTTCCCAAATCTAAGTAAATTTTTGAGAACGACTTGGATCCCCTTAATTGATCAGAAATATCATCAATGTGTGGAAGAGGATATCAATTCTTTATTGTATCTTTGTAAAGATTATGTTAATCTACATAAAGTATAAGGGTTTCTTCCACCTTCCTCAAAATAAGAACCAGTGTTTCCCATAGATACATACCCATTTGAATGAACCATTTACTTTCGAAATCATCCAATAAAACATTCAATTCCATCAATTCTGTTGGTTTTATCTAATAATACAAAAGTGATATAAGGTTGGTACCTAGTTGGAGATCAGTTGTAAAATATATATATATTTTAGGTGGTAACCCTATGAAATTTGGGGTAAAATGTTAGGAAACCAATAAAAAATAATTGGTAAATATATATTCCAAATACCATCCATAGATTCCAAGGTAAATAATGCTAACTGATATAGTACTGTTCCGACCCCTGGTTCCAAAATTCTTACTTTACTATAATTTACACCTAAATATCCTCTAAAGAGATTCTCAAATACTTCTAGATATTTTAAACTACCCTTTTTATCATAATAGTCAATGTGAGCCATTAATGATATTAACCAATCCATAGCCAAAATCAATTCATAGACATCCATAACTAGCATAGAGAAATTCCAAAACAACCTAGCCCCATATATAGTTATATAAAAATAATTACAAATAAAGTCTCAAAACTCTTTTTCACTAATTGGATTTTGTATTTTTAAAATAAAAGGAATCTTATCAACATGTAAATCCATTTTAACAACAAAATGATAAGAAATAAACAAGTGATTCATGAACATATCAAACAAAACTTGCATAAGGGTCGAATTAAAAACAATAATACTTATCACCTTCAAAGGACTAGATTTATAATCAATGATCATTTAATAAACTATATAAAATTTCATATTCACTGTACTTGAATCATTATTACATTATTGAGGTTTCACTAGTTAAGGAGTCATGATTTTCCAATAATCAACTTTTCTCTCTCAATTATGATGACGAGAATTAATCTACTATTCTCATCAGGTCGTAGAATATGATGTCTGTGAATCATGAGATGTGTCTCTAGAACTATACCTTAGAGCACCAAAACAATATTTATGAATATTCCCAACCTTGATGTTGTTGTGACATGATCTAGGTGGTAACATAAAATACTACTTGATGTGATCTAGTGAACCACACTGAAAACACCCCGAATTACTTTTGGATATTGGGGGAAGATTTACTAATCTAGTATTAATATTATAAGGTGTCCCACCACTCTATAAGTATGTGTTCCTATTATACTTATTTTCCAACATTAGAGCTCTCACCTATTCTTATGGGGATAAACATGATACCACTAACTGTATTTCTATAGATATACCTTTATACTATAGTCATTGTATTGCCAATATCTGTATAATCTGTTATACAAATCTTAAAAATCATTGAGAATTTTTTTTGTAATACCAATTAAAAAAATTAATGCATTTGATGATTCACATGTATCATCTCCCAAGGAAAAGAATACTGAATTCATAAATTTATCTGCATACTCTGTCATAGAGATATTCTATTGCTTCAAATGAAGAAGTCCATTTTTCTATAAGTATGAATGGTGTGAGGATATAATTTCTTGTTAAATTATTTTTCAAAATCCTACACTACCATTCCTTGGTTCAATTTATAATGAACTGCTAATTCTCACCATTAGAATTCCAAATCCTCAAGCATATACATTTTGAACTTCACTTTTAGAACTTCTAGTTTCCGAAGAAAATTAAAAATTTGATTCATTATATCCAATAAGACTTCTGGTTCCCTAAAATGGAGTACACTCAAAATAAGGGTGGAATATTATTTGGTAAGTTAACTAAATGATCGATGTTAAATGATTATCCATTCATATTTCCCATATCTGTGGACTAGAAATGTTTGAAAATTCAAGGAACTAGTAGTTGGTTCACTTATGGCTTAGGTACAACCTTATTTTTAACAGCCTCTTCTGGATGGTTTCTACGATGCCTACCCAATTCCATTCACTATAACCAGAGAAAAACTCTATTTATTCTCAATCATTAGAAATAGAAGTATTATAAATTTAAATTTAACACATTTAAAAAACATACATCATAGATTTCCTAAATTAAATCATCATTAACATTTTCACCATTTTTGAAAACATCACAAACATGCCTTTAAAAATCACCAATTTTCAATTTTTTTAAAAACATACTTTTTAAATTTTATAAACTATTTTAATCAAAATTAACAATGAAGTCCTACTTTTAAGTCTTACTATCAATTAATTCCATTAAACTATCAATGGATAAACCCATGATGATAAGTTTAAAACTCTCCTTGACGTTTAATAAAACAAACATGTACCAAATTTCCCTAGTAACATGAAGTTCAATATAAAAAGGTTATCTATTAATATTTATGATCTATAGTTATAGTTCTGAAAACTATAATCCTTACTACCATCCCAAGAGAAAGAATGATAATATTTATAAATCCAAGATTAAAAAAACTCACACAATTTCCTTTGTCAAGTACCAAACATTAGTGATACCATTTGTCCAAAAAAATAGATGGACCAAACAAAGATGATACTATTTTGTATATATTAGGTCGAATAATATGATACCATTCATCTCAAAAATATATTTTTACTGATCAAGACCAATTCTATTTGTAACATCCTGACCCTTCTTATTGGCTTCAGGAGTGATAGGGGAGGTACTAGGCCTTAAGTGACATACCTGATATATAGAGGGCTAGCAATAAATGCTAAGGGATTTGAGAACATTTGGAGGATGATTTTCCATTTGAAAGATAAAAAAAACTACAAAAACAACAAAAAACAACCTCTATATAATGAACGAGTGAAAAATACAACTCAAAACACAACGAAACCAACAAACCATATCGGAGTAAAAGTACAAACCAAAAGACATAATCAAGTGGACAAAAAATGCCACAAAAATAAGAACTCCAAAGTGAAAACAACATGTAACACCCCACTAGATCAAATATCCAGACCTGCATGACATTCTCATGGTATTAAGAAGCTCCACTAAGGAATTTATATACCATTTTATTACCTTTGTCTCAATAGATGGCATCTTCAAATAAAAAACAGTTCCCAAGTAGGTGGATGATTCTAAACTTTGTAGGTTTTCACAAAATGACTTCCAAACTCATGCTATTAGGAAAAAAATCATTAAAAAATTTTATAAAATATTTACAAGAAGTAAAACTATTCATATCTAATCCATAAACAAATTTTCCATGGAAATAATCAACAAAGACATTAAGTCAGTTCTCAATTAATTTTGGATATTCATTTTCAGGTCCAAGCACAAAACTGAAGATATACGCATTCAATCTTGGTGTTTCCATTGAATATGGAACTTCGTGTTCATAATCCATCCTGTTGATGATGGTACTTCATGAAAATTATCCATCCCATTTAATGGCATTGCTTCATGGCCATTATCCATATCATTTAACTCAAGCCCAACCATTTATGCTCAAATCAAGTTAAGTCATTTCAATCAAGAAATTTATTTCATTAAATAATCTTATTAAATATGTCACATCATTCAAACTAAAAAAAATAAAACATACTTTTAGAATTATAAACAAGGGGTTTTTTGAAAACCAATAAACTTTACACAATTTCCAAGGCAATACCAAAACTATATTTCCATTAAGAGTCACACAAGAATATCACAATAACATTAATAAAATTATTTAATTAAAACTAATCCTTTAATATCTAAATATAGTATAGTCAATAGAGATGTGACCTACCTCTCGAAATTTGGATAAACTAAAGAATGACACAACAAAACATCAATATCATAAAATTTCCCATATTCCATTCACTAGATATGACAAGATACACTCCTAAAAACATTCACAACACATATATCTATCCATAATAGACATCACATATGGTTTCATGATAGATAATAAATTTGGATTATAGAAGAGTGAATAATAATGGAAACCTACCAATTCTTCCGAGCCTCCAACACACCTTAATTAATCTACAGATTACTTATGGATTCAAGGGTATAATCTCCCATGCCCTGGGAGAAAACAGAATTCTAGTTATGTGAGGATTATGGGAAAATCAAAGGAATAAGGGGTTAATTAAAATTAAATACACTTTTTAAAGAGGTCCAATTATATGCCACATATTTTGGTCACACTGTTTGGAAAACCATGTGACTACCATACATTGCTACTACATTAATGACAGACCACAAACATTTGGATTTCATGGTTAGAAAAACCACGATCCAACCATGAAATTACCTTTGTTTTAAGATGAAAAGCCTCTCTTAGGTATTTTCACGGTTTGGTCAAACCATGTGACTACTGTGTGCCTACCTAGTGTCCTCTATCTTCCATTTAATAGTTTTCTAGAGATGTTACATGGTCTCTACTAACCATGCACAAACTATGAACCTCTATAAAATCCAACAAAATAATAAAAAACCCCTTATAACATCCTAAAAATTACCCAAACATTATATAGACTCAATATAGATGTTTAAATGGTTATTTACCTGAAACAAGGGTGATAAATGTATCTACATCCCCTTTTATATTTTATATCATGATTCTTTTCCATACATATGGTATTTAATGTTTCTTTAGATGTTATTTCTGTAATGGGGCCTATGATTCGAATGATACCAAAGTGGTAAGGGATTATTTCACTATCTCATCAATATTTTGGATTATTTATACTTAAGCCTATATTGGGATAATTATTTTATATTTCCATCTTAAACCCAATATATTTTATTATCCACTAGTTATTTTATAAAATTATATGTTTTCCTTTAATTTTACTCTTTTAAATTCTCAGGATACTAAAGGAATGTTTTCAAGTAAAACAGACTTTACATTCCACTTAGGTTGGAATCCTTTTCTTCCATCTCATATTTTACATAAAAATTTTCAATGAATTTTATTAATATACTCTAATGATTTATAAAATTAATTTTTACCCAAGATTGAATTTTAAAAAAATGTTTAAAATTAATCTTCTTTTTCTTTTCAAAATGTTGTATTTTTTCCTTTTTACCTATAAAAATTGAATCGAATATTTTTTAAACATACTAAACATGAATGGAATTTCCTGCCATCCAGATTGATAAATGATTTTAAGAATACATTATATTTTTCAATTATTATTTTCAATGAAATAATTTTTATAAATATTTTATAAATATTTATTTTTTTAGAAGCGATTATCAAAGTGAAATGGTTACATTCCTTAATAAAGTTTTTACTGATAATTTTTGGTATTTATATCCATAAATGACGACGAACCTTCTTTTTAGTCAAATGGGGATATTTTATAATGATATTATCCAAATTAATTCCCTTGATGGATTATGACATGTTTTATTGGGTTAAGTATTAACATTTGTATGCTAGTTTTCACATATGAATGTTTATATTGATTTTGTGTTGAATTATTATTCACCCATTTAATATAATGATTGAATTGGTCATATTGAGGGATGGGAAGAGCCTTATGTGGCCCCTTGAGGCTTCATAGGGTCTCATAGGACAAACTAATTTGGTTATTTGGTTATGTATTTACCCATTTAGGTAAGATGTCATGGCATGAGGCTTTGATCATATGTTTATGGTGGGTGATATTATTCATTCCATCATTATGAGATTATTTATTTATATACATGTGATTATTTGAATAGTTATGATATTAATGGATATTTTTCAAACTCATGTGATTAGTTATATGAATAATTGATCATCATTTATTCCTTCCATACTATTCTTCGTGATGAAGTTATTAACTAAATTAATTTTGTTTTTATTTATTTACCTTCTATAGAGATTATTCCTTATTTTCTCATGATATATTTCACTATACTTAACCATTAATGAGCATATATGCTCTCACTTATTTTGTTTCCTTTACCCAAGATATAATTAAGGATTTTTTGAATGAGTTCATTGATGGTGAATATTTACTTTCACTATGTTTTGTATTTTTTATTTTCAAATGTAATGTACTGTTCTAGTATGTATCTATTTTTACCAATACGAAAAAATTATTAATTACTTTCTGATTTTATTCCTTGTATCTATTTCAAATGTAAAAAATTAACTACTGGATCTATTATACTAGATCTGGGGTCTTTATGGTTTGTATCAGAGGAAATTTGGTAGAAACATTGGAAAGTAGATTAGAAAAACACAGATTAGGGGAAATAACTCTATGAATGAATTTTAGGATAATTCTAAGTATAGGATCACAACATAAATTTTTTTTATGGTATAAATTATATTGGTTTCATAGAAATACATCTCATTCAAGATACTACAAATGGAAATGGTTTTGGAACAAATGCATCTAGGATAAATAGCCTTGAAAAGAGTTGGTCAAGTATATATTGGATATCATTCTGGTGCATAGTGTGTGTGTCCTTACTATGTACCTATTTTGACACTCCCATGATATATATATGGTTTAATTCACTTGTTCTCTATGAAAAATTATGATTAATTAAATAATAAAACCTATAGAAACCTATGATATGACGTAACGACCTGTGATAAACGTAATGTTTCCAGGGATTATTTGTCTATGGTCCAAAATATTTTTTAAAGTATTTATACTCCTTTTTAGGTACAATGTGATGGGGCATTGACATGATTATTGATATTTTAGGAGACATTTATGGTAAAAAACCCTTTGTTTTAGTATTCGTTTTAATGAAATTTTTATTTAAGGAATGATTATTTAATATTTTATGGATATTTTTTAAGGTATTTAAACCTTTAGGGTTTTTATTATAATTCATTTTCACATAAAAGAAGTTAACTAAAACTATATTATTTTTTGGAAAAAATAATATGCATAGAAAACCTTAGTTGATAAAAAGTGATTTTTTGATTAATGTTATTTTTAAAGATGTTTATCATATTTTTAAGAATTTTTTAGGAATTATATTAATATAGTTTTAGAAAAAGAACAACCTCTATGCCTAGTGATGACCCATCATATCCAGTAAGGCAATAAGTCCTAAACCAATATCAAAATATTGATAAGTGTTCATCAACTACCACTGGACAACATGATGTACTGGTTAATATTTTTTTTACATAAATGATTTAATGGTGTAATACTAACTTGATTATTTATTTTTAAGAGATTAATGATATTTCTTGAGATTTTTTATTTGGATGTGTTATATATGAAAATTATTTTTAACATAAAGGATTATTTGGGAAGAATGTTATCACGTTATTAGAGGTGTAATATGAAGGGTATGAGATAAAATTGTAGGTTAAAAGTTTCATTTTTGTTAAGGTTATTAGTGTTATTTATGATATATGGAAATTTATTTAACAAATGATCTATGTTAAAAGTTTTGTTTTATTGATTAATATTGGATATTAATGTATGGAGGTTTATTAATTTTCCATATTATCTTACATTGTGCTTACCATTTTGGTTTTAGTAAATAAATTTTGAAAAACATTGTTGGAACTGAAAAAAGCTTCCATTTAATTGAAATAATGCTTCCAAGCATGATCTGTAAGCATAGATCATTTTGAAAGCATTGATTTGACTAGTTGTGGAGCCCAAACAGAGTGACGGATCAGAAGTTATGGCACTTCAAATCCATGATGCTGGAAATGGACATCCCAGATTGTTACGTGGAGAAGTATGGATTTGTGCGTAAAAATGGAATATTTCATGAAAAAATGGAATCTTTTGTGAAAAATGGATTTGAACGAAAAATGTCTTTGTGTGCAATAGTGTAATGGAATTTTACGCGCATTGACATTTAATATTTCGCCAATAAATACATGTGAACACCCTTCTTCCAGAGGGCCCCGAAGGTCTGCTACTACTCTAATGCACGTAAGTACACATCTTCCATGCCTGCGTGAAAACCCCCATTTTTTGTGAAAAACATCACTTTTTCATGTAAAGGTACAAACGCGCCCAATTTTTCATGAAAAACATCATTTTTTCATGCAACAATTCCATTGTTCCTAATTTTACACGCACCACTGCTGCACTTGTTCAATTGCACTCACACCTCCCCTATTGCATGCAATCCTTCCCTATTGTGTGCCAACCTTCCCTATTGTACGCAATCCTTACTTATTGTGAACAAAACATCCATATTGCACACAATAGTGCCACGGTGACCAATCATGCATGCACCTCTACCGCAAAGTGCCATCTTTCATGCAACCCATCTTGTATATGGTGCATTTTACACACAATAGTTTCTAGGCATGTGCCTTATCATCTATACCGTGGGGGTACACCCCCACATCCCCGCTCAGGATCATTGAAGGTCTTCAGTCAGGCCCTCAAGCTGGTCCCTTCACTTTCGTCACTAACACCCATGAAAAATGGAGAGTTGCACAATGATCTTTTCGGGTCGGGACGTCGGCATTTTCCATTGCGCCCTTCTGTGCAACCACCATCAACCTATGGAATACCATGATTTGAGATACACATCTACACACTATGAAACACCTTGAGTTGACATATTCCTCTTAGTTTGTTTCCCATGTTGTGAGTTGAGATTATCATCATCAATTCCCTGAGTACCTTGTGTCGAACTACTCCCCAATAAACTCATCCAAACCACCTATCTCCTATGTCAAGATCCACTAGAAAGGGTTGCCCTTGCATATGTCCCAACACCAAGCATTACCAGGAACCTTATGCATAACAGTCTTGTTTACATGACTATAAACTGTAGTACACCCAATACCACAAACATAGGATACCTCTTACCCCAAATAAGGTATGCCTTATACACCAAGCATAAGATGCCAATAGTCCTCTCTATATGATTTTAAACTATAGTGCATACAATATGAGAAATATAGGATTCCTATTTCTCCAAACAAGAGATTCCATATGCGCCAAGCATAAGATGCCAATAGTCCTCTCTACATGACTATAAACTATTGTACACCCTATACCACTAACATAGGATGTCTCTTGCTCCAAACAAGGGATTCCTTATGCTTCAAGCATAATATGCCAACATTCCCCACTAAATGACTATAAACTGTAGTACACCCTATCAATCAATAATAGGATGCCTCTTAATCCAAATAAGAGATTCCTTATACGTCAAGCATAAGATTCCAATAGTCTTATATACATGAATATAAACTGAAGTACACCCTATCAGTCAATAATTTTATGCCTCTGGTTTTAAATAAGAGATTCCTTATGTTCCAAGCTTAAGATGCCAACATTCCCCATTACATGAATATAAATTGTAGTACACTCTATCATTCTATAATAGGATTCCTCTTGTTCCAAATAAGAGATTCCTTATGTGTCAAGACTAAGATGCCAACATTCCCAAATATATGTATTTAAACTTTAGTATGCCCTCTCATTCAATAATAGGATGGATCTTGTTCCAAATAAGAGATGGATTATGTGACAAGCATAATATACCTCATTCCATGATTACAGTGGCATAATTTCTAGACCGTTGGAATCCATTCAAACATTCCATCACTCGGCCCGATGCTTCGTGTGTCCCACATTCAGATATTAATCCTCTTACATGGCTTAAGGGATCCTCAAATAGCATGGTCCCATGCCACCTCGTCTCACCTACCATTCAAGACCAATGCACCCAAAAGACTTTAGTTGACACTTTGATTCCGGTCCTATGTTTTGAACATGATCAACAGTAAAACCTCATTTATTTGTCCCCATTTCAGGATAATGCGATATGAATGTTGTGTATCAAACACGGTAAACAATTATCCTCCATCATCACGCCACCCTCACCGAGTTCCGAATATTAGGCATGTGACTCACACATTTTTTCTATCTTTCTTCGGACTGATTCTAATGCTGTTGGCATTATCCTGCTTCTGTACTTGATCCTTGGTGTTGGCCCCAATTATATTCCTCATACCACCAGAGATTTAATATTCCCTCATGTCCAGACACAAGGAAGACATTTCAGGCAGATTCCATGCGTAATACTCTCCATCATTGTTTCTCTATAGTGGAACCTAGGAAACTTCCACGCATAAGCCCCATCAACCATTTCTTCTCCATAGCGGCACCTGGGAAACTTCCTTGCATAAGCCACATTCACCATGGCTGCTCCATAGAGGCACCTGGGCAGCTTCTTTGAATAATCCCCATTCACCACTGCTTCTCCATAGCGACACCCAAGAAACTTCTTTGCATAATCCCCATCCCCCACTACCACTCTATAGCGAAAACTGGGCTACTTCCATGTTTAATCCCCACACAATTCCAATTCAAGCATTCTAATGACTATAGTTTTTTTCTCATAGACACACTAACATGGCCCCCTCAATGGATCACTCCATGACACCCCATTGCCATGGAATTGTTTGGTGGATTTTCTTCCCCAAGGGTTAAAGCGTGTCAGTTATGTATCCTAGGGGTGCGAAGAGAACCCACCTCATCTGAGCTGCAGGATGTTAAATTGCCAAGCACCATCGTCCTTAGAACATGAAGTTAAACTGTGACCTTGGTCCGTGCATCATACATGGGGTTCCCCATCTCGAAAATTCTTTTCATGCACTCATCTCCATGAGAATGAGATCTTTCGAACAAGGAATGAGACCCCCTTTTCCAGAGTGACATCTATCTGTGGAGAAGGGAAACCACTTTGGTGTAAGACCTGTCCTTTCTTGCGGGAGGTAGTGTACCTACTTCCCCTCCTCTATTATTCAGTGCCAAGGACCCGATGGGGGGATGGGCACCAGAATCCTCCTCTCTTCCATGCCAAATCTCTCTCCCATTATGCTTTGTCACCACCTAGGCCTCTATCCAATAGTAAGTCCGAATATCCATCTCCATGGGCTTCTAACCACATGTAAGCCCCTATTTTTTTGGTCCTCTAAGCACGTGTAAGCCCCACTCAACTTTCCACAGATGCACCTTTCATGACATGATCATCAGGTCTTTGCTGCATCTTGTTTCTCACACCAAGCATGAATCACATGGTCTATGAGTAAGAATTGACTAGGACATCCTCTCTAAGCATCCCAAGAGTGTAAACCCCAAAATCACTCATGAACAATGTGGAATTTGATCCTTTCCAAGGAAAGGCACATAAGAAGCCACCCAGAGGTTCAAGCCCCATAACCTTTGGTCTGGACCCCCTTCATGTCGGTTCACCGAACACCCCGAACTATGCAGACATTGATCCTTTCCAAGGTAAGGTACATAAGAATCATCCCAAAGGTTCAATCCCAGCATCCATTGTTCCTGACCCCCTTCATGTCGGTTCACCAACACCTCTCCCAAACTATGTGGAATTTGATCCTTGCCAAGGAAAAGTATGTAGGAAGCCTTCCAGAAGTTCAGACCAACAACCATTGGTCCCAACCACATCACATCAGTTTGCCAACACGTAATCCCAAACTATGTGGACATTGATCCTTGCCAAGGCATGGTATGTATGAAGCCTCCATGAGGTTCAATCCCAACCCCTATTGATCCGACCCCTTTACATAGGTTATCCAAACATGCCCAAACTACATGGAATTTGATCATTTTCTTCTAGAAAAGGTATATAGAAAGCCTCCCTGAGGTTCAATACCAACTCCTCTTGGACATTACCCCCTTCACGCCGGCTCACCAAAACCATTAAAAACTACGTGGACTTTGATCCTTGCCAAGGAAAGGTATGTAGGATGCCTCCCTGATGTTCAATAACAGCTCCCATCAGTCCCAAATACTTCACGTTGGTCCAACCATATCCTTCATGACGTTAAAATGTACGCCCCTTTTTGTTTCTCATGACACTAAACTATCCCCCAATCAGCGGTAAGACGTTGTCAACCCCAATCAGCAGTAAGCTGTTGTCAACACCAATCGACTACAATCAATCATGTTTCCCATTTAATAGTAAGACATTATAGTCTCCTTTGTTGGGACCCACATATCTGTTCTATCCCAGTGGCATCAAAAAAACCCGGGATGCTAACCACACATAAGCCCCTGCGTGTCATCGTGTCGCTATCCTCTGCGCACACCCAGATTCCATGCCCTATTCTGAACAATGTGGACATTGATACTTGCGAAGGAAAGGTACGCAAGATGCTTCCCAGAGGTTCAATCCCATCACCCATGTCTCATCCTAGTCTTTCCCTCAATCTTATTTGTTTTGGGAAGGTCATGCCCCATCCCAGAGGTTTCACTTCTTCTGGGTCTCATCCACACGGGTCGCATCATCAGGTGTCCCATCACCCCACTGAACTACGTGAACTTTGATTCCATTCCACTGGGATATATAGGAGGTCTTTTGATGCTCAATCTCAACATCACCATCATACTCATACTGTTTCCATCTCATTATCCATCCACTTTACTCATCAATCCACGTCTATCATAATTCTTACATGGGGTGCCACATGCCGCTGAAATCATGTCACCCACATTCTCCCTACTCCTAGAATCTGTGTTCCCTCCAAGGGTTACACCCATATAATCCACTCCAGTTAATGTTCTGATTAGTCCGATCCATCTCCACTAGACGTTAAACCTGCAGCATACCCAATCTTAGACATGGGAATCTTAGGAAAAAACCTCTGAGACATGCCTATGTAATATAATTCCCCGCATTCGACGTGGGATGCCTCAGGATTCGACGCCCTCGAGAAGCCCTATCATAAGGGGAAGAAACCCAGATGTGCCAGTTTTTGAGTGTCCAAACACACCAATGATGTCTGATGTGGCTACTCCCCCGAATGAAGGTTGATTCCCTGACCGAACCCCTTGTAATGTCCTAACAGAAGCAATTTAATTAACCGGTGTCTATGAAGACATGGCATTCTGAAGAGTTTCACGAACAACGTCCTAATATATGAGTAGGACTTAGAATAGGTAACGAGTTCTGAGGAGGAATACACGGAAGAAGGAAAAAACATCCAGTCATCATTTTTTGATCAAGGAGAAAACATCCTTGAACAGGAAACAGATGTCTCCCACCATCAAAAATTGGGAATACGGGGCAATAGCCAGCGTGTCCTCCGAAACAGATGGATGCGCACCCCAACGAAAGTGTTGGAAACAAAAATGGTGAACCAGATGTGAAGTTATTCTCTTCAATATAGATATTAGTAGCATTTGAGACATTAGTGGACTAGAATGTCACTGGATCCAGTTATTCGGCGCCAGGTCCCGCTAAGAAAATAGTGGGCTAGGCGTGAAACTCACCAGAGGTCGGGGCAGTTAAAATGATGGACATCTCAATTTGTTACATTATCAGTGTGGATCCTTATTACCTTCCATGGAAGTCAGAATAGCATGGGGGAACTGGGCACTGAGTTCCTAGTTTCATAAAAAATGGTTTAATCTCCCAGCCTTCGAGGACCCAAGATACTGTAACAGGAAACCGATCACCACCCATCCACCGACGCAGGGGTAAAGGCAATGTCAATGTGGCATTCCCATGTGGGTCAAATGTTTCTGTGACTGTCTCCAAATACACAAATATTGGGCGTCGACACCCCATCTCCCCATTGGAGTTCGTTCAACGAAGGGTGATAATGAACTCATCTACCGATACGAGGAGGAGGGAATTATCACGACTCAGGATATAGAACACTAGGATTTAAAATCATATGTTCCTTGTTGTCACCGCAACCCACAATGGCCGCGTAGGGATCCACTTCTCCCTACTCCGAAGCACAACCATTTTGGGAGCCTATCTTCAGAATGCGTTGATGACTCCCTAACCTACATCAATGATGTGGGGTGTGTCCAGGCCAGCCTGGATGGGATCCCATTTCCGAAGATCCCAAGGAGTTCCCCACTAGGCCATCCCAGTGCCACCACCAAACCCCATTGGTCGAGAAGCATGTATGTTATGTGCCTGCACTACCGGCCCCAATCCAGCTGACACAACGCCAGCGTCGGGTGTAGGCTGAGGGGGATGCCCGCCAAGGGGCATCAATGTCAGAAACTACCATGGCTCGTGCCACCACCGATGTATACCATTATCCCCCTCTATATGCTAAGCAGGGTCACTAATACACCCGGACTGGATTGAGGCCCCAACTGCCCCATGGGATGGCTGGGTTGACTCTACTGGTCGCTAGTGTAGGTAGTGCCTTCCTTGGGCTGACCCGCAACAATGACACCTAGTATAGAGGTCCTCCCCATACCACCACCATTGAGAAAGCAGGTCCTCGACACTTCCAAGATCGACATGGAGGTCTGCACCATATCACCTTCAATATGAATGAGGGTCCTCCCCATGGTAGTGACACTCAATATGGAAGCCTCTTCCATGTTCATGACATCAGGTATGGAGTCGTTCCTCCTGCCATAGGCTGCTGGTATGAATATGTTACACATATTTTCAATCTCAAGCGTTCGGGGCTTCCCCATGTCCTTACAAAGGATGACGAAGGTCCTCGTCGCCCCATCAATAAGAGGAGTGAAGATTAGCTTTTATTCATTGGCACCCAGTACGTAGGTCCTACCCATGTTCAGATTTACTAGTACGAGGACCCTCCTCATGTTGGCGCTACCAGGGAAAATAAGCATGGAGGCCCTAGACATGATCCTACCCACTCCAACACCTTCCACAGAGATTCCCTTCTCACATCAGCTAGTGGAAACGAAGGTCCTCCTCATGTTCCCTTTGACATTTTCCCAGGTTCTCCTCGCACCCCAACTCACTCAGGCATATGTTCTCTCCGCCCCAGTACCAGTTCATCCAAAGGACATCCCTGAGCCAAAAATCTACCCTATCTCGAAGAGCCATCCTAGGGAAGGAAGGGAGGTTTTCACCACCATAAAAAGAATGTCAGGAAGATTTAGACCAAGATTATACCTATATACTTCTCAGAATCCGAGGTGGAATATGACTTCACAATAGAACCCTCACCTAGATCCTTCATGTCAAGGGTTGGGGAAAGAACGAGGTGCATTAGCCTCATACTTTTGGAATGCAAGGTCCACCGGATCCCTCCCTCCCTCTGCATATACATTCAAGAGGATGAAAATTTGGCATCTCCCTAGGGTCTGGCCATGCAATCTCCACCATCATCACCAAGAGAATTATTTACCTTGACCAAAGGTCATGGAGAGTTATTATGGGGACCAATGGTGAATGAGAAATAGCATTGGTCCACTAATAGCAGTCATAGTCCCTACCGTAGAAACTGTGGTCACCAGCCTGTCTTATCTCAATGTGGTGGCCAAGTCACTGCACTCTTCAGAAGATAGCCCAAGATGTGGCGGCTTGTCATCCTGCTCACCGTATTCACCACCAGCCAATCTACCATTTCAGTGGTCCGCTTAAGTACTTATACCGATTCCCCATCCGCCTCCAATTGATGACTGGGGAAATGAAGGGTCGGACCCCATATTCGGGCCAAGGAGCTTGTGGGAAATTATTGCAGTAGACCATTTCATGAAGATGTTATGGCCAGTCATAGCACCAAACTTCGGTGCACTATAACCACTCACCCAGTAGGAAGTTAGATGCTTTCTATAGACTGCATGGGTGATGCATTTACATCTTCTTTGGCGATGAGTTTCCTACACCAAGATCTAGGAACACATCAAAGAAATTGTACAACAATGTCGTTTGGAGGATTTGGCCGCACTCCTCATGGCCCAGCGCCTTGAGTCACCAAGACACCATAGGACCCTCTAACTAAGATGCATCCAGAGCTTTAATGTGCTCTGCAGGATTATCAAGGAGGCTTCCCCCCATGTGTAGATCTGTGGGTGGGGGCAATATGCTACCCTCTCATTTAGTTCCTTCTAGTGCCATCATGACATTCCAAGTGATATTGAGGATATGCCTCTAGGTAGAGTTGTAGTAAACATGACTGATCTATCAGAGGAAGAGACAGAGACAAAAATCATTGGGGGAAAACTTACCCCCGGGGGAGTGCCACAAATTTTGGACCCATAGGGAAGGGTTACTCGATAGTAGATAAATATACATGGTCTTACCATACCCACCGAGGCATTGGTCCTCATCCAAAATCTCAACAAGGGGAAGGATAAACCTAGAGTTATCATACTATCTGACCCATATGGATTAGAAAAAAAGATGAAGGATGATCTTGAGATTGTCGTGTTGCACCAACAGCCCGCAGAGCTTAAGAATATGGTTGATGACATCCTTGATGAGAGTACCACTGAGCGATGGCTAGAATATGGTGATCCTCGGTTGGGGAAGTAGGGGAAGGCACAAATTCCCCTGGAGAATTGCCTCCAGGCGACCCTGACCATCCTACTCGAGCAGATAGGGTTGAGGTGGGAACTTATGGAAAGAGGGAGAAGTATGTGTTTCCAAATCCATAGGAGCAGCAAGACAATCCTTGGGACCCAAATCAGATTCCCCCATCTCCTTTCAAGTCATCCCACTAGCCTATCCATGAGATATTGGGCCTGTTTATCACATTGAAGTACCCTCCAATGCACTGGTGGTCTGGGATCTCCATCAATACATGAACCCCCATCCAGATGATCCCATGGATGCACTCATTACTCACCTCAATGCATTGTAAACATGACTAGTGGAAATCCCGCCTGATGGAAGGCCTTATCCAGTGTGGGTGGATGATATTACAAAACCCCTCGGTTTTGAAAATCCCATATTCTCCCCCTCTAATGGGATGGGCGACCCACTGCAGCATATGGCCCATTTCATCTCAAGGTGTGGACCCATGTTGGGAACTCCAGCACAGTAGGAGGACTCCAAACTCTGATGCTTTGTACAAACATTGGAAGGACGTGCGTTAGTCTATTACAGCTAGCTACCCATCAGATCAATAGCTGGATGGGAAGAACTTCATTGGTAATTTATTTACCGGTTTAGTTCCATCACTCGGAAGACAAGTATTGTAGAACTCTTCAAGTACAAGCAGAGTCTTGATGAGTACGTCGCAGACTTTGTTTCCTAGTAGAGAGGGCTCACATAATCTCTTGACATGCCACTAAAATTGGAGAAACTACTGACGATGTGTTTGGGGAATGTCAAGATAGAATTGGTCCCCTCTCTGATCACCCAAAACTAACCCAGGGGATTTCAAGACATCTATGATAAGGCCCAATTCCTAGAAGAAGTTTTACAGCAGGCCCAAAAGGTGCACCTATTTCCTCCTATGATCTCTGCAAGGAGGGATGCAGAGGCTGATTCCTCCGTAGTGGCCCAAATAGATGCCCCCAGAAAACTAGAGTTGTTACCATTAGAGCCACCTCCACAGACTCGCAGAGGCCCTCCACCTCAGGCGTATCCTCCAGCCCAGCAACTCCCACCTCAGAACTAGTAGGTTCCCTCACGCAATGCGCCACCACAGCCAAGGTGAGATAACCTAGCTCCGCCACCTTGACAGGATCCTCCAAGTCCACGTCAGGGTCATGCTACTAGATCCACATTACTAGATAGGAGAAACCATACCTACTCATTTAATGAGGCTTAGGTCCCCAACTATTTCTGAAGTGCTTTGGAAGAAGGGGTTGTACGTTTTTCTGAATGCAGGAGGCCAAAAAGGCGGATCTCATTGATCACCTTAATTACTGCCCCTATCACTAGATCCTGGGGCACATCCTTAAACAGTTCTACGTGTTTAAAGACTGGCTTCAAGACTAGGTCGATAACAATGTGGTCTGGTTGGACCCACCTATTGCACATGTGGGATTTCTATTCGTGAATCCCGATTGCAGTAGTGATAGTGAAGGAGAATGAAATTAGGTTTCTAACCACATGTCCCAGACGTTCGGCGACCTGAAGGATCGTAAGGAAGTCTGCCATTCCCATGGATTTATTCATGCACATATAAATAAACCTGAACATTCAGAAGACTTTGTGTCACCCGCATCCAGTACCTCTACATCAACGGCTCAACTATTCTTTTTCTAGAAGAGGAAGCATCAGTGACGCAAGGGAAAACAAAGTCCCCCTCCAATGTCGTAGTCATTCTGTACTCTCAGTGACTTCATGATCCAAGAGATGGAGATTAATCCTAGTTTCTATCTAGTAGTGGATGACTCTTCAAGTGAAATTCAAGGGTATGCCTCAGTTAACACCATTGAGCTAGTAAACTCCTACCAGATTTCTGATGGCGAGGAGGAACAGGTGGATCCTCCCAATGATCCTAGCCATTGCTATCATCAAAAGAGCTGCAACAATATGGATCGTCTAAGTGACTTAGTTAGAACTTCTAGCTAGGTTGTGCATGCCACCAAAAAAAGACATCAGGATCAACATAGAACTAAACACACACAGCCTTCTCAACTGGTGTCATCAGATCTGCATTCTCCCTTGTTTGTGTTGCTTGATCTGGTATATCCACCTCGACCACACTGTGACTGGCCACGCTTTGCTAGGGACTGGTCTCAGTCATCTGTCCCTTATTTGGTGGCCACTACATAGGCTTCGACTAGTGAGCAGCGGCATATTCCCAACACCAGTCGGCCGCCAGTCAAGCCAGTAGGGCCTGCCATTCGTTCTGTCACGGAGTGACCTCCAGTAAGAAGAAGACCACACCTAGCATGGAAGTATGATGACATGAAAAATATTTATAGTATTCCAGAAAGTCTCTCCATCCTTGTGCCCCTTCTTTTATTAGTAGATATGCACAAATCCCTCATAGAGGCTTTAAGAATCCCCCTTTAGATTGAGGTGAAGGTAGCAGCCACAGAAGCCTTCCATGCTAAGACGATAGAGCCTGATGAATGCCAGGACATCATCTCATTATCTAGATAAGATGAAGGCTCTCCCATACAGGGGAACATTCTCCCAATATACATCATTTTCTGGTTTAATGGTGTGGAGATTCATCGCTGTCTTGTCAACACAGGCTCTGGGATCAACCTAATCCCGATACAGAAACTGTGAAAATTGGGGTGGTCGGAGGGTGATCTGAGTCCCTCTGACTTGAAAATTCATGGTTATAATAGGATGGAGTAGAAATTGGTTGGAAAGATCTTCCTAAAGACCTAGTTTGGTGGCCTTGTTGCCTGCACCAAATTGATTGTTGTCTCTCAGGACACCGCCTACAATGCATTGATGGGAAATCCAAGGCTCCACCTTCATTCGGTGGTTCCTTCATCATGTCACCAGTACCTCAATTGCTCTCCTAATGGTAAAGTGTTCATACTTCAAGGTGATGCACCACCCTTTTATTCTTGTAATGATCGCTATCTGGATGCCAACTATTACAATAGAAGGGACAAGCATATTCATGCTAACGAGGTTGAGCATGCTCTGGATACGACTGACCCATGGACAGATCTAGATGATTCTTACATCTTTCCAATCCACTGATTTGAGGATACAATGACATACATGGGACAATGATTTGTTGTTTTTGGAACAAGGGGGAGGACATTCCCAAGCCAATGTGATGCTGAAAGATCACCTCATACTCCTACACGAATATGAATCAAGTGATTCTAAATCCCCCTACACCCAGAAGATACTAGGATATCCACCCATGGCAATTTAATATGACATAATTTCTTGTTTTACTAGACTGGGATAAACCGACTCAAGAAAACGTGTCACTATTGATTCTATATCTTCAAGCGTGGCCCCATGGGCTGAAGACCATATGAGATCAAGTCGACAACATTCATCACTTTGGTTTCATTAGCACAAGAGTCCCCTAATGTAGTGTCTACTACCACTTAGGCTGGTACCAGTCTCCCATCGGGATCTATTGAATCAGAGGAAACTCCTCCTGCCAAAGATCCCTCCTATATAAGAGAACAAAATGAAGACCCAAAACCCACATTGATTAGTGACTCTATGCCCCTTGAGGAGAAACATCAGTACATGGACTTCTTCAAACAACATCGTGATGTATTTTCTTGGAGCTATAACAAAATTCTGGGTTTAGATCCTCAGGTAGTCGTCCACTGCCTCGGTCTCCCAGCAAATCACTACGGGTTTAAGAAACCTCCCAGAAAGATGGACCCTTCTCATAGTGCCATGGTTGTGTCTAAAGTTGATAATCTCATCAGAGCCAATTTAGATAAAGAGGTATGATACCCCTGATGGCTAGCCCACATTGTTCCTATCAGGATGAAGAATGGATAGATCAATGTATGCATCGACTTCTAAGATCTCAATCTTTATTTTCCAAAGGATTATTTTCCCCTTCATGTGATGGAATTGTTTATCGATGCTATAGTTTGGTTCTAAGACCTCTCCTTCATGGATGGGTACTCCAGGTATAACCAAATTATAATGGCTCTTGAGGATGAAGAGTCTATAGCCATTAGAGACCCACAAGGTACTTTTTGTTACCAGTTCATGCCCTTCAGTTTAAAGAATGTAGGATCCGCCTATCGACGGGTTATGCATCACATATTTAAGCTGATCCTCAGGACACAAGTGGAATGTGACATGGATGATCTGATGGTTATATCCTACCAGCATCAGGACCATCTCAAATACCTTGAGAAAGTGTTCATCTTCCTTCGTACTCACCACCTAAAGATGAACCCTTTGATGTGCGCCTTTGGGGTCACCTCTAGGAAGTTTCTTGGATTCATTGTCAGATACATGGGCATTGATATTTACCCATAGAAGATCAAGGCCATTAGCAAGATGTATCCCCCGACCAACATTCGGAAGCTTTGATTCTTCCAAGTCCACTTGTCCTATATACACCGATTCATTGCAAAGTTGGCTGGCATGTGTAAACCCTTATCTCAGCTCATGAATAAAGGCATTTTCTACAACTGAGATGAATAATATCAGACTTATTTTGAGAAAATCAAGTAATATCTTCTCCAGCATTCGGTTTTAATGACACTTGTCTCTGGAGATCCTCTCTTCCTTTATGTGACCATCTGTGAATGAACTCTCGACACCCTTATTTCCTAGAACAACAATGAGGGAATAGAGAATAGTGTTTACTATCTTAGCCACATGCTCTATGATACAGAGACCAGATACTCCCCTATAGAGAAGAGCTGCCTCGTGATGGTATTCATAGTATATAAATTACAACATTTCATACAACATTAGGAGGTACAACTGGTGTACTAAGTGGATCCACTAAAGTACATCCTTTATTGCCCCAAGCTGACAGGTTTTCTAGATCGATGGGTAGTAATACGTAAGTAGTTTGACATCATGTTTGTTTCTTTGAAGGATACCAATGGGAAAGAATTGGAAATTTTCCTCACCGGTCATCTATGTCATGTAGACCAGTCCATGGACCTTTATTTTCCTGATGAGGCAATCCTCTCGGTAGAACTAGCCATTCTGTGCTGGGTAATGCACTTTGATGGTGCTTCTCGGATCCCTACCGACAAATGAATCAATAACCCCTTGCTGAACAGAGTAGCCTTCAGTGTCGTCTTCATCACTCTAGCTCAAGATATTCTTGTGTATTCATTACTCCTATCAAAAGGTTTCACTAACAATGAAGTGGAATACCAAGCTCTCATTACTATCCTCAAACTAGCCCTTGAGATTGACGTTCCCTACTTGCATATGAAAGGGGATTCCAAACTAGTCATCAAGAAGATCAACAGTGACTATGTCATTAGAAAGATAGTTCTTGTAACACTATTGGTACACACCCTCTAGATGATGGCCCAGTTCCCATGTTGGCCAGATGTTACTCATGTCCTTCGATTTCAGAACAGTCGAGCTGATGCCTTGGCCAACCTAGCTGCATCTCTTGCATAACCTGAATAGGCTGATTTGATTATCCATGTAGAACACTAGAGAGTCATTGATCCCGTCACTCCCGATGATGATGACATCCCGCAGGTAAGCCACTTTACCATGGACGCCTCCACGTTCGGACCTCCAGGCCCCCCATATGTAGTGATTGAAGTGATTCGCAATTGGAGATCCTCCTTTGTCAAGTACCTCCAGCACGGTAATCTCCCAGCAGATCGAGCTGAGCATGAGCGAATTCGATGCCGTGTGTTAATGTTTACCCTTTAGGGAGGTCTTGTTCTTCAGCAGATCCTTTTCAAGCTAATGTTTGATGGAGTTCTCCTCCGTTGTATTCAAGTAGCTAAGATTGCTCAAGTCATGTAGGAGATTCATGCCGTTTCCTGTGGGGATCATCAGATCAGGATGAAACTATCTCACCAGATCTGATTTTTGAGGTATTTTTGGATATATATGATCTGTGACTACATTGATTTTTCCAAGAGGTTCCATGCATGCAAAATTCATGACAGCTTTCGGCATCAGCCTCTAAATCCTCCCCACACTACAAAGTACTATTCGAACTTTGTAGTCAGGGGACTCAATGTCATGGGACCATATCCACTAGTGATAGCTTGCCAATGCAGGTTCATCCTAACCCCTACTAATTTCTTTTCTAAGTAGGCATAAGTGATTCTGCTCAAGGAGGTCAAGGCCCATTCTATTGTTGACGTTGTGAGTTCCAATATCATCTACCGATTCGGAGTCCCTCACACTGTCCTCACTGATAATGACACCAACTTCTAGGTGGCAGAGTTGATGAAATTTTATGCCATGTACAATATTCATTTTAACCATACCACCCACTACCTCACACAAGAAAATGGAATGATCTAGGCGTTCAACAAAACCCTCTCTAAATTTCTATAGAAAATGGTTAGACAGAACAAGAAGCTTTGCTCAGAAAACCTCTTTAACACCCTCCGGGCTTATCGAATGACAACTTGTAATTCCCTGCAGGTGACCCTATACCCCCTGCTGTATGGAACAAAGACCATCCTACCCATCAAGATTCAGTTTTATTTATTACACACGACTATCTATGATCATAAAGCACTATATAAAATATATGAAATCTATTTGGATGAATTGAATGCACTTGAAAAGAACAGGCTTCATGACCTCCACAGTCTGGAAATACATCAGAACAAGATATGTAGAGCTTTCAACAAGAAAGATCACCACCGATCTTTCTTACAAGGTGACTTGGTGTTGTCCTTGAGAACACCAATGATATGTGGATGAAAACCACCCAAGTTAGAGCCCAAGTGGGAAGGACCTTAAATTATTCAAAAGGTTTATCCCAATGGTGCATACTCCCTGGTTACCATGGATGGTGAGCATATAACTCCTTCCACCAATGATATGTTCCTCAAGAAATTATTCACCTAAGTGCATCAGGTCTTACATGACCTTAAACTATTGGGTCCTATATGACCATAAACTGTTATGTCCTGAATGACATTAAACTTTATGTCATCTCGCAGGATGTTAAACGGTACATGGTATCACATGACCATAAAATATTCCGTCCATACCACAAGATGTTTAAATGTTCATTTCATCTGAACTGAAGGACATAAAACTATTCAAAATTTTTCCTGCATGATGTTAAACTATGAGTGGAAGATATACCTCATGACATTAAATTTTATGTCATCATGAAAGATGTTAAACTGCAATAACTACTTACGGAATGATTCCCATCATCATGAGATATATAGGAACCCTCGGACGCTTCGTCTTGAGTCTATCCCTAGTTTTCTCTTTGACTATCCCCAAGGGTAAAATTCTTTTGGAGGATCTCTCATGGTGTCGTGTAGGATTATTTGGCCCCACTCATGTCGAGATTATTATGATCACACCATGTGCTCCCCTCCTCATTATTCTATTCACCCACTTCCTCATTGTACGATTCTAAACTGCATGACCTTCAATAACTATGTATGGCTTGATTCCCATCCTTATGGGATGCATTGGAACACCCAGAAAGTTTTTTAGTTGGACCAGCCCCAACTTCAAAATATCCCCTTTAGTCGGAAAACATGGTGTGGTGCCTGATTTTTTCCTCCTTTACATTGGATTCATCATGACTGCACCATATATCCCCTTCCCTGGAGATCTCAACCACTTTCACCATCCTTCTTGATGTTAAATTGTACGAGAAAATTTATGCTTCACACGCTCCCTGTACTTGGGACTCTATCATCATTCATATCCAAAAGGCCCCCCGAACAGTATGGATGCTCGGACGGAGGGCTATCCTACCATTATAGGCCAACATCCTTTACGGTTTCAAATGACGAGTTGATACAAGTCCCACTTTGTGAATATGGTCAACAATCGATGCTTATTCGTTGATTCCCATTTCACATGATATGGATGCTTCATTTTGGACATGGTCAACAACGATCCCTTGTTGTTTTCACCACCCCCATATGTTCCAAGTATTGGGTGTAGTGGTTCATTCTGTCTGGATATCTCTTCAAACATCATTCTGTATCAGGTAGGAGTGTGAGTCCAGCTGTTGTGCCCTTATAGACTAGGGAGAGCCTAGTCCTACTCCTTGTTTCCCACACCAATCATTTCTCACGTGGGCTTAGAAGCTGTGGTAAGGTAATTCCTGCATAAGGGGAGGGCACAAATCTATGGTTAGAGCCCTATAACCATAAACTAGGAGCACCATCGTCCTCACCGCAAGACGATAAACTGTGAATTGTTCGGGACTTCCCATCTTAAATCTCTCAACCCTATCGGCCCCCTAGCTTAAGTTCTCATCTAAGATTTTGTGATCTGTTATGGACTTACGTCCTCATTCATGTCAGGATATTTTTTCCAAGCCACACATATCTCCTTGAGACATCCCACCACATATCATCCTTTTTGTAAGAACAGTTCCCGCCATGCCCTATTCATCCCATCATCGAGGATTCCGACATCATTCATATCCAAAAGGACCCCTGAACAGTATGTATGCCTAGTCCTAGGTCTCTCCTACCATTTCAAGCTAACGTCCCCGAGGATTTTGAGCAACAAGTTGATACAAGTCTCGTGTTGCAAATGTGGTCAATGGTCAACACTCAGTTGTTTCCCCCCAAACTATAGTCACACAAGGACAGATAATGTGTTGCAAACATGGTCAACAATTATCCTTTATCATTGTTTCTATTTTTTTGTTCCACACAGGAATGATGATTCGCCCTCCCCACTCACTTGTCCCATGCTTATGACATTAAACTAGGCATCTACAGTCTGATCCCTACGACCTTAAACTAAGAGCACCATCTTCCTCACCGCAAGATGTTAAACTGTGAACTGGTTGGGACTACCTGTTTCAAGTACCTAAACCTTTTTGTTCCCTTAACCTAAGTGTTCATTCTGGAATGTATGATGTGGTATGAGCTTACGCCATCATTCGCCTCAAGCTACTCATTGTTCTGTACACATCCCTTATTGGGATACCTTTCCCCTCTTTGCGTCCTTGCTGCATGATGTTAAACTATAGAACATCATACTTTATAACTATGTGTGGCTTGATTCCCATCCTTAGGGGATATGCAGGACCACCTAAACACTTGGTCTTCGGGTCCAGCCCCATATCTTGGAAACCTCCTTGTCATCTTCCTGTCCCCCTGGCATAAGTTATTCTAGAGAGGTGTATCATGTGTGGTATGGACTCTAGGTCCTCATTTATGTCTAGTTTTTAACGACCACTCCACGTACATCTTTCTCCTGAGATCTCTTCGCTCCCTTTCCCTAAACTCATCTATTTGATTCAGATACTCTTAAGTTGGGCCCCTCGACCCTCTCTTGTGATTCAATAATTTGTCCGAAAGTACTCAGGTTCAGAACCTAGTGTGTTAGCTTCTACCTAGACATGCTCTCACCCATTTTTCAAGCCAACATCCTCGAGGGTTTTGAATGAAAAATTTATTCTAATATTCTGTTGTGAATATGGTAAGTGGTTGATGCTCATTTTTTGTTCCCATTCGAGGTCACACGATATGGATAATGTGTTTCAAATATGGTAAACAGTCATCCTCTATCATCACACTAAACCTGTCAAGCCCTAAATATCAGTTTCATGATTCACATCGCTTTCCACCCCATTATGTTCAAGTGGAATTTTGACACTCTTAGTACTATCCCTAAATGCACATTTTCACATTAGTAGGATAAAAATGCGGTAAGGAGTCATTTGGGGATCCACACCGATTTCCCCGTTGCCTGTATTCCATGTGTTGCGAAGACCTTTTCTGCCCTTATTAACCACACCATGTTTAACTCGCATTGGATTAGGGATCAGATCAAGGTCTGTACTCCCTTGGAAGAGTTTCACATCTCCATGGTCCAAACATTAATACCTTAAACTAAGATATAATTATACATTTTGTCCTTATAACTATGTCTAGTTTGATTCCCATGCTCGTGGGATATGTAGGAACGCCCATTCATCTTGTCTTTGGGTCCAGCTTAGGTACCACTAATAATCACTTCTGTTCAGCCTTTTAGGCCCCGAATCTTATAGGATTGAGTGGTGTGGCGTTTGTGGTCTTATGTCCTCGTTAAATTAGGGTTTCTAATACCCACACCATGTACTACCCTTCTAGGAGCTAGTCCCTCCTTCCTCCTATCCCACATGACATTAAACTGTATGTTGTCCCACATGACGTTAAACTATATTTGGTCCTATGTGACCTTAAATTGTTACATCATACATGAAATTAAACTGAACCCTTAAAACTACATATGGATTGATTTCCAAACTCATGGGATACGTGGGAACACCTGGATGTTTTGTTCACAGGTCCAGCCCCATATTTTCTGACCTTTGCTGGCCCCTCCGCCTGAGGTTTCTTCCTTTGGATCACGTGTGGTGTGATGTGGACCTCATCCTCATTCATGCCAGGTGTGCTTTATCACATCATGCACACTCCCACTTTGGTCCAACATGACCTTAAACTGTTGTGTCTTTATTAAAAGATGTTAAAATTCATGGTTGGTCCTATCACACGACCCTAAACTATGACATTATCGTCCTGGGTACATGATGAAAAACGACACTACATTGTGTTGTCCTTTCTCGAGGGCACATTACGTTGGGTATTGGTCGTCCACCATAGCATTTTTCAATGCCTAAATGTGGCTTTATTCCTGTAGCGACACCAGGATTCTCTGTCCTTGGTTAATCGCTTCACAAAAAATACACACATCAATACTAAAGGACAAAAAAGATTTATCAAACGCCACTTCTTTTGGTGAATGGACCAGACCCGCACAACCTTATCACCCCTTGCACTATTACCTTACCATGCTATCTCTAGAACTACATATGGATTGATTCACAATCACATGGGGTACATAGGAACACCCAAGCACTTTTCCTCGGGCCCAACCTAACTTTCATTTTTGGTCCCTCACCATAAGACCTCCTCAAGGAACACATGGTGATACGGACTTTATGTCCTCATTCATGTCAGGTTTAATAATTACCGCACCATGTGTCTCTCTCCCTCATTTCCATCTATGGTCTGATCTCTATGACCCTTAAAACTAGTATCTCTTCACGTCCTTGTTGTATAATGTTAAATTGCATGATATATTCAAGAACTATGTATGACTTGATTCCCATCCTCATGGGATATGTAGGAATGCCTGAAAATTATTTATGTGGGTCCAGCCCTAAGAATCTTAAGTCATGTCCCCCTTTTTTCTCCTCGGCTTGAAATCTTTTGGGAACACGTGGTGTGGCGATTACCACTTTGGTTCTCATTCAAGATGGGTTTTGAAATAGCTGCACCATGTGCCTCCCTTGTCTTTTCTCAACCTATTCCGAGTTTTATGACCTTAAACAAAGATATACCTATGGGAACTACGCGTTGGGTTTGGCTAGTTCGTTGCTCTGTGCACAATCCATTAAATCAAGTACCCCCTTAATGGTGCACCCTATGACCTTAAGCTGGAATCGTGTGACCCCAGGACCATTGTACTTGGAAAGAGACTCGACTCCCTATATTCGATATTTTTTATTGTCATACTCATATGCATTGTGACAAAGAGCCCAATGTGTGGAATTTTCACAGGGACATTCCCTCATTACTTGTCCAAGATTTTTGAGCCTGTTATTTGGATGCTCATCCTCTACATTGTCTGAAGGGACCCCCTTCACAACCTGGTCTCATGCCATATTGTCTAACCTACCATCTTGGGAAAATTCACCTGATGACCCCGAATGACATTTGCAACAGGTCCCGTGTTTCAAACATGGTCAGCAGTCGACCCTCATTTGTCTATCCCCATTCCAGGCTAATGTGAGAAGGATATTTTGTTTTGAACATGGTTAGTAGTTATCCTCCATCATCATGTTGTTATCATTATGGTCCAGATCTTGAGCATCATGATTCACATCATTCCACTCCAGTATGTTCAAGTGGAATTCAAACATACTTGGTTTTACCCCTTCACACATCTAGGTGCATTAAGTAGGCATGTAAATATTATTTGGACGCCATTCACCTAGTATCCCATTACCCCTAATATGTTCCTCCCTGTACGAGGAAAATCCCAGCACCACTCATTGTTTTCCACATCGATCATGACTCACACAGTCTTAATGGTTTTGGTTGGATGTGTACTAGTGTAGCTGAACTACACATGACCTTCGTTCTACATGACATTAATATTCACTCTCATAACTACATGTGGCTTGATTCCCGTCATCATCAAATAAATAGGAATACCCAGACAACCCATATTGGGCCTTTCCCAGTTTTCACCTTCAGTCCCTCAACCCAAGGATTCTATCTAGAGCGTGTGGTGTGGAATGGACTCTTATGATCCTCATTCATGTTGTGGTATGTACCGCACCACAAATTTCCTTTCTGGGTAGCAATGTTCTCGATGCATGACACTAAATTGTGGTTCTACATAGAACAAATTCAGGATGCCCCTTGTTAATCATGGGATGTGTCAGTTTACTTGCTAGAGAGAATTCTCCCTGCCAGCGTTGGTCTCTAACCATGATATTCCTAGAACTATGTTTGTCATCATTTTCATCCTAATAGGATTCGTAGAGATTCTTATGCATTTCACCTAGGGCCCATCCTTAGGGCCATTAACCCTTCTAAGCCCTCAGCTAGATCACGGTCCAGGTAGTATGACCTTTAAAACTATGTGCATCATCTTTAACATATGATGTTAAAATACATGTCTATTTTTCACAATGGTATGATGTAAAACTACATAGGTCATTCTAGGTCCATACTAGAGAGGTCCTGCTCAAAAATAAGTTTGATCCCTGATCAGACCATTATATCCATCTAATGTGTTTCCACCACGATGGCATAATTTCAATAGTGTTCGACTCCATTCAAACAACTCATCACTCCACCATCCATTCTTTGTGTCCCCTTTATTCAGACCCTTTTCCTCCTTCATGTCTAAAAGAACCCCCTATTAATACGGATTCTTAGCCTATGGATCACCTAGTGTCCCAGGATAACATTATAGAAGACCAATGGGTAATATTTTGAGTGAGGCCCCATGTTTTAAACATGGTCAGTAGTCTGACTCCATTTTGAACCCCATTTCAGGCTAACACAATAAGGGTAATGTGTTTTGAACACGATTGACAGTTATCCTTCATTGTCACACCACCCCCACAACATTATGAATTTTGGGTACCGTGATAAAAATTATCTATTCACATATGTTTGGATTGATTCTAACGTCCTTGGCGTTACCCCACTCATGTACTAGAGAACGTTGGGAAAGGCATGTTGTTTGTTATGAGAACCCTATTCTCCATTCACATCCTCTCAACCCAGGCACTCCCAAAGGTGATCAATGACTCATTTTGATCCCAACAAATCTTACTGAGTTTGGAACTATGGAATAGGTGAATGATTTTCAATTGTCTTTTGTTTCCCACACTGAACGTGAATCATGTGGGCATAGAGACATATTTGGTTATTTCCTAAATGCGATCAAGATACAGAGACCCCAGGGTAGGAATTTTCCTTAGTAGTTTCCTCAGAAAGTGGTCTGCCTCATCCTCTTCATCCTCGTTTGACTCCATTCTTAGGGGAAATCTTTTGGCACCAAAAAAGTGTCTATTTAATTCACCAAATACTAATGAACATGATCCCAGAGTGTATCTCGTTTTGAAATCATTGATTTGGTTGGTCGTGTAGGCCGAATGGTGTTACAGATCTGAAGTTATGGTCATTCAAAGTCAGGCGGCTAGAAATGGCCTTCCAAGATAGTTATAGGTAAAAGTATGGATTTGATCACAAAAATAGAATCTTTTGTGCTAAAATAGAATCTTGTGTGAAAAATAGATTTGTGCCAAAAAGTGGAACATAATTTTATATGCTCCGACATTCAAGATTTCGACAATAAATAAAACTGCACACCATTCTTTTAGAGGGACCTGGTGGTCGTCCGCTGCTCTAATGCGTGTAAGTACACATCTTTAATGCCTGAATAGAAAACCCCCAATCTTGCACGCAATAAATCACTTTTGCATGTGGAGGTACCGACATGCCCAATTTTGTGGTCAAAACATCATTTTTTTCATGAAATAGTGACACTATGATCATGTTTACGCGCACTAGTGCTACACCTGTTCAATTGCGCGCACACCTCCCCTATTGCACACAATCCTTCCCTATTACGCCCCAACCTTCCCTATTTGTGTATTCCTTCCCCATGGAATGAAATCCTTGTCTATTGCAACAAAAAATTCCATATTTCATGCAACAGTGCCATGTTTCCCAATCCTGTGCGCACATGTGCCATACAGTTCAATCCTACCTACAACCCATCCTTTATATGGTGCATTTTATGCGCAATAGTTTCTAGGCATGTGCCTACTGATTCATACTGTGGGGATTATGCCCCTTTACCCTCACTCGAGATCATTTTCAGGATGTGGTCACACCCCCGGGCTAGTCCATTCGCTTTCATCACTGACCCCCATGAAAATTGGAGAGTCATACTGCAATCTTTTCAGGCTGGGATGTCGGCATTTTCCATTATGCCCTTATGCGCAACCACCTTACACCTATGAAATACCATGATTTGAGATACTCTATACATACCATGAAAACCCTTGAGTCAACATATTCCTCTTGGTTCTTTACCCATGTTTTGAGTGGATATTTTTATCATAAATTCCTTGAGTTCTCTGAGTCGAACTACTCCCCATGAAACTCATCCAAATCACCTGTCTCTTATTTCTGGATCCACTAGAAAGGGCCTCCCCTGCATAAGTCCCAGCAGCAACCATTTCTAGGAACCTTATGCCTAATATTCCTCTATAAATGTCCATAAAAGGTAGTACACCATATTCCAAAAACATAGGATGCCTCTGGCCCCAAACAAGAGATTACTTAGGTGCCAAGCATAAGATGCCAATAGTCTTATCTATATGACTTCAAATTTTAGTTCACCCAATATGAAAAATATATTATTCCTCTTAATCCAAAAAAGAGATGCCTTATGCACCAAGAATAAGATACCAATAGTCCTCTCTACATGACTATAAACTGTAGTACACCCTATACCACAAACATATGATGCCTCTTTCTCCAAACACGGGACTCCTTATGCTTCAAGCATAAGATTCCAACAATCGCAACTACATGACTATAAACTATAGTACAACCTATCATTCAATAATATGATGACTCTTGCTCCAAATAAGAGATGCCTATGGCACCAAGCATAAGATGCCAATAGACTTATGTATATGACTATAAACTGTAGTACACCCTATCATTCAATAATAGGATGCTTCTTGTTCCCAATAAGAGATTCCTTATGTGCCAATCATAAGATCCCAACAGTCCCCACTACATGATTATAAATTATAGTATACCCTATCATTCAATAATAGGATGCCTGTTGTTCCAAATATGATATGCCTAATGTGCCAAGCATAAGATGCCAACACTCTCCACTATATGTCTTTAAACTATAGTATTTTCTATCATTAAATAATAGGATTCCTCTTCCTCAAAATAAGAGATGGTTTATGTGAAAAGCATAATATACCTCATGCCATTATTACAGTGTCATAATTTTGAGAGCATTGGAATCTATTCAAACATTCCATCATTCCACTTCATGCTTTGTGTGTCCCACATTCAGATCTTCATCCTCTTTTATGTATAAAGGGACCACCTAACAGCCTAGTACCATGCCGCCTCGACTCACCTAACATTCTCAGACAATGTCCCAAAGAAGTTTAGACAACACATTGAGTCAAGTCTTGTGTTTGAAACACAGTCAACAGTCGACCCTCATTTGTTTTTCCCCATTCCAGGCCAACACGATATGGATGCCGTGTTTTGAACACAGTCAACAGTTATCCTCCATCGTCATGCCACCCTCACCGCGTTCCGAATGTTAGGCACATGGATCACACTTTTCATCTCCCTTTGTTTCGATTGATTCTAATGCCCTTGGATTTATCCCTCTTGTGCACTTGAACATAGGTGTTGGCCCGAATTATATTCCTCAACCCACCAGTGAGTTGGGGTTCCCTCATGTACAGACATGAGGATGACATTATGGGATGCTTTCATGCGTAATCCCCATACATCATTTTCACTCTATAGTGGCACCCGGGGACGTTCCATGCGTAAGCCCCATCCACAATTTTTGCTCCACAGTGGTACCCATGAAACTTCCATGAATAAGCCCCATTCACCACTACCACTCTATGGCGGCACCCAGGAATATTCCTTGAATAATCCCCATTCACCACTATCGATCCATAGCGGCACCCAGGAAGCATTCTTGTGTAAGCCCCATCCACCACTACCGCTCCACAACGGCACCCAAGATTCTTCCATGCGTAAGCCCCATACAATTCATATTCAGGAACGCTAATGGTTATTGCTTCTTTTCATAGCCATACTAACATGCCCGCCTCAATAGATCACTCCATGACACCCCCTATCCATGGAATTTCCGGTGACTTCCCTTCACCAAGGGTTAAAGCCTTCCAGTTATGTATGTCCTAGGGGTGCAGAGTGAACCTACCTCGTCTGATCTGCAAGATCTTAAACATCCAATTTCCATCATCCTCAGCACGTGATGTTAAACTTTGACCCTGACACATGCATCATACATAGGGTGCCCCATCTCATACATTCTCTACGCATGCTCATCTCCACATGAGTGAGATCTTCCTCACATAGAATGAGATCCCATTTTCCAGAGCAACGCCTGTCTGCGTGGATGTACAACCACCTTGGTGTAATTACTTATCCTTTCTTGTGGGAGGTAGTGTTCCTCCTACCCCTATTCTCTTCTTTGGTGCCAGGGACCAGATGGGTATGGGAACCAGGATGCTCCTCTCTTCCATTCTAAATCCCTCTCACGTTGGGATTTGACATCGCTCGGGCCGCAATTCTAGAGTAAGTCCCAATATTCATCTCCCTGGGCTGATAACCATGCATAAGTCCCTGTTTCATTTTGGGCCACTATCAACGTGTAAGCCCCACTCCACTTCCCACTGACGCCCGTTTCACGACGTGATCATCTGGTCTTTTCTGCCTATTATTTCTCTCACCGAGCATGGCTCATGTGGGCTTAGAGTAAGCATTGACCATGACATCCTCTCCATGCCACCCTAGAGTGTAAGCCCAAACACCTATCCCGAACTACATAGAATTTGATCCTTGCCAAGTCAAGGTACGTAGGAAGCCCACCAGAGGTTCAATCCTAACAACCATTTTCCCTAACCCCCTTCACATAGGTTCACCAACCACCCCAAACTATGTGGACTTTGATCCTTTCCATGGAATGGTATGTTGGAAGCCTCCTAGAGGTTCAATCCCAACAACCATTGGTCCCGACCCCCTTTACGTTAGTTCACCAAAACCTCTCCCGAACTTCATTGACTTTGATCCTTTCCAAGACAAGGTACTTAAGAAGTCTCCCATTGGTTCAAGCCCAACAACCATTGGTCCCGGCCACTTCACATCGGTTTTCCAACCCCTCATCCTGAACTACATGGACTTTGATCCTTACAAAGGCAAGTTACATAGGAAGCCTCCTTGAGGTTCAAGCCCAACACCTATTGATAGAACCCCTTTACATCGGTTCTCCTAAATCTCCCAAACAACGTGTAATTTGATCCTTGTATCCCATACAAGGGACACATGATGCCTCCATGAGGTTCAAGCCCAACACCTATTGTTCTGGATACCCTTCACGTCAGCTCACCAACACAATCTAGAACTAAGTTGACTTTGATCCTTGCCAAGGCAAGGTACGTAGGAATCCTCCTGGAGGTTCAAGACTAACTCCCTTAGGTCCCGACTACTTTACATCGGTCTAACCTCATCCTGCATAATGTTACAAAATATGCCCCTTTTTCCCCCACATGATAGTAAACTATCCCCCAATCAGCGGTAAACTATTTTCAACCCCAATTAGCAGTAAGTCATTGTCAACCCCAATCAATAGTATGCTATCGTGTTCCCCAAACGATGGTAAGCCATTGCAGTCCCCTTTTTTGGGATCCAGATCTCTAGTCTATCCTAGTAGGATCAGTCTAACATAGGCTTCTAACCATGCTTAAACCTCATCATGTCATCGGGTCACTGTCCTCTTCACACACCCCTATTCCATGCCCCATTTTGAATTATGTGAACTTTGTGATCCTTACCAAGGAAAGGTATGCAGTAAGCCTCCATGAGGTTCAATACCTTCACCCAAGTCTCATCCTAGTCTTTCCCTTGATCCTATGTGTTTTGGGAAAGTCATGACCCAACTCGGAGGTTCCACTTCCTCTAGGTCTCATCCATACGGGTCGCCTCCTTAGGTGTCCCATCGACCCGCTGTACTTCGTGAACTTTGATTCCCTACCATGAGGATATGTAGGAGGGCTCTTAGAGGCTCAAGACTAACATCACCATCATCCGCACATTGGTTCCATATCATTATCAATTCAATTTACACAATAATATACATCCATCCAGATTGTTACCCGGGCTGCCACATCCTAGTAAAATCATGTTACCCACTTTCTCACTACTCCCAGCATTAGTGTTACCTCCAGGGGTTGCACCCATATAATCCACTCCAGTCAATGTTATAATCAGTCTGATCCATCTCCTCTAGAGGTTAAACCTACTACATACCCTATGTTAAACATGGGAATATGAGGAAAAAACCTTAGAGACATGGCAATGACATATAATTCCCCGCATTCGACATGGGATGCCTCGTGCTTCAGTGCCATCGAGAAGCCCTATAATAAGGGGAAGAAACCTAGATGTGCTAGTTTTCAAGCATCCAGACACACCAAGGATGTCCAATGTGACTACTCCCCTGACCTAAAATTGCTGACGTGACCGTACCTCTTAGAATGTCCTGACAGAAGCAGTGTAATTAACCGGTGTTCATGAAGACATGGCACCAAGATGAGTTTCATGAACAACGTCTTAATCTATGAGGGATACCTAGACTAGGTAACCTATTCCGAGGATGAATCCAGAGAAGGGGGAACCGACATCCCATCATCCCATTTCAATTAAGGATAAAACATATTTGAATAGGCGACAAATGCCACCCGCCATTGGAATGAGGGAATGCGGGGCAACTGTCAGCGTGTCCTCCAAAACAGACGGATGTACACCCTAAAAAAAGCATTAGAAACAAAATTTTTATTATTTTTGTAGATTATGTGATATTTTATAAATTTTTTTAGTTCTTTAGGAATGAAAAATTCATCTCAAATACTTATTTATAGGACATGAATTTGAAATTATTGTGTAAACAGACTAATGAATGAAATTCTACTTGTCAAGTAAGTATATTTCCTTATTTTATTTATCTAGATTGTAAATAAATTCCTCAAATCTTAGAAAATGATATTGAAAAAAAAGCGTTATCCTATTGGATTCATTTCAAACGAATCAATGGTCTTTTTCACATCTGTTGGGTATATGGTTTTATGGTTGTTAACTTTCTCAGGATCATTGAATTTCTTATGATCAACGTTATCTATCATTATGAATCATTATATGAACATTTATTTTCTCCTCCATGTCTATATTTTCATTTCCCACTAATGTTCTCATATTTGGAAATCTAGTTATATGACCTTCATATTTCAATTTTTCTCTTTTAGGAGAAAGATTTATTAACCCATTTTACGATGTGGGTTTTAAACAAAGGTATTTTAAATCATAAAATCCTTGACTAACACGATCATGTTAATATGAAAGGGACCAATTTATTTATGTTTTTTAGAAAATAACAACCTAATATGTACAAAAAATAAACCTACGTTTTATAGTGTATACGACACATATCACTGAGCTAAAATAAACCTAGAAATATTATTATTTAAATATGATATTTATAACCTAGACACTAAATTGGAGGATATGAAAAGGAATAACTAACTTATTATATATATATATATATATAATTCCTACTAAATATAATTTCATTGATAAATTCTTAGTAAAAATCACTCAATTTTTATTAAATCAAATTTAGTCTTCAAAAATACATTTTCTTCAAAAATTTATTCTATAAAATTTCATTATATTAATAATAATCTAATTAATTTCATTTTAATTTTCAATTTTTATGATTTTAGAAAAAGGTTATTTTTATTATTAAAAACCCAATTTTTAAAAAATTATTATTTTAAGTTAATAAAGTTTCAACCATTTTAGTTAATTAAAATAAAAACTAATAATAAAGAATTAAATTTTAAAAAATATATTTTCTATCTATTTATATTAAATGATATTAATATGATGATTATTCATAGTAATGGAGTTAATATAAGATCATCTATTTCTAGAAAAATCTATTTTTCTGAAAAAAGTTTTCATCTCTTTTTTCTGGTTTAAAATTAAATTAAATTAAACTAGTTTTATATTATTAATATTGAAAAATTGATTTCATATTTGGAATTATGAGGTCAAATTTTTTTAAATAGTTCTTATTTCTTTATTATTAATAGTAACCGTAGTAAATATTTTTTACCACTGTAAATGAAAAATGGGTTTATTAAAGGTAAAAATTATTCAATAAGGACTAAAACTATTACCCTAAAACTTGATTTTTTATGGGTAAATTTCATTTATAATCATAAAAAATTTGAATATAGGACCTCTTGTTACTATATATCCATGATTGTGTCTTTTATAGTAATTTATGTAAAGAAAGAAAAAATTTCCACTATATATTATAACTCATATTCAGTTATAAATAATAAATTAAAATACATATTTTTTATATCCTGGTAATTTATTTTTGATTTTTTGTATCGAATTAATTATCCTAATTCTTTGAACTATATTGACACAGTAATTATTTAATTAAATTGAAAATAAAATAAATGATTATAAATTTATAAATGTATTTTTATTTGAATACATTATTGTGTTTGATATGTTTTTAGATAATTATAAAATTTTATGGAATTTTTAAAGTTATATATTAAAATAAAATTTTTTTCTTTATTTTTTAAATTCAAATTAAATGAATAGTTTTAAAATTGACATTAATTATATTTTGTAATAAACAATATTTTATTAAATGATTTAAAATTTAAAAAAAAATATAATATTTTGAAAAATAGAATTTTAAATGCTTTATAATTTCAGTCATGGTCCATTTATATGTTTTTTATCGTTTTATAGGAACTTTCATGACCCCTAAAAAGTGAAAACTTTTATACAACAGTAATTATAAAAAAGGGTTAACATGGGTTAAAAATAATATGGGTGAAACCATCACCTAATCTTTTCCAAATTTTATCATATGAGATGATTTAGAATCATTATTATCTTCTATTCTAATACTAAAAAATTTTTCCTTTTAAATAGGCACCTCCTCTTCTATTTTACTCACACTTCAAAATAATTTTAGTTCTGAAAATCCCTAACAAAATACCTTATTTACTTACCTTCCCACATACTAGAGTAATTGTTTTGATTATAAAACCATCATAAGAATTTTTTTGGTGTAAACCTTAAGAGGTTATCTGATGAAAATTTGTTGTTCTTAACCGAGCATGTGGTTTTATTTCTTCTTACACATACATTAAATATTTTTCAACCATGATAAACTAATAATAGTAGTATCGTACATATAGTAATAATTTATTTAGTTAATTTCATAACTTATATCCATATCCTCTTCTATAAAATTTTATATGATAATGCCAATTTTGTGTATGATGGGCTACCTCCTCGTGAACCAGTGTAATTCATTTCAAATCACCACCCTAAATAAATGGTTTTAATAATATAATTAATATATATATATGATATAAATTAAATTTTAATAATTAATTAATATAATATATCATATAATTTCTTACCTTTCCATTCATTTAAAAATTATATTGTTGTTTGTGTGTATGTGTGGACTACCACCTCCACGATGTGACATGATTCATTTTTTTAAAACCACATCACATGAGTGCTATATATAATTGTATTTAAATAAATAATATGATATTTATGTTATAATTATCATTCTATAAATAAAAAATAATACTTATGTTCTTTTAATCATGATAGTTGAAAATTGGAAAAATGTTACTAATGCATATGTATGGCTTGACATCTTTATGATTCTTTTATAGTTCATTTTTCATAACAGTATTTTATGGTTGGTTTAAAAAATAAAATAAATATATAAAAATTATAAACATATCATGATTTTTATTTTGGAGATTATGTAATAATTTATACTTTTCTAATAGTCAACCTACATATGTCATTTTGGACATATGAACAGAATATCATCAAAACATCCAACATAAAATTTATTAATTTTGAAATTAAGCATAAAATTGTAATAAATAAAATAAAATAAAATAAATAAAAAATTGAAAATTTTTATTATAAAATTAATTAGTGAAAATTGTTTTATTATTCAAGAATATAAAAAATGTGGGTGACAAGTCAGACCAGAGGTAACACATTCTGTTTCAATTTCCATTCATTGAGGAACATTTTAATGATATACACCAATTTATTTTATGTGATGTATATAATTAATGTTTAAATATTATATCATAAATAATTAATATTTCATGGTATTTTATGTTTTAGTTTAATTTATTTCATCCAAGGGTATTTGAAATTAAAGTTACTTAGTGGTTTGGGGTTTCTTAACTCAATTTCATTTCACTGGGTTATACGTCTACTTTATAGACATTGTAATTCTTTAATTATGTGAGAGATTTAAAATTATTATATTATATTTTACTTTCACTTGTTATGTGTGGAATTAATTTTTCACACATTGAAACTTCATTGATTAATTCTCACTTCAATGATATGATATTTGTAAGGGTTCTTCAGCTCTAATTGTATACTTTAGGGACATATGTTATGTTATAAACCTACATACATTATGAAGTTGATCTAATAACCTTTTGATATTTAATATCATGAATATATTTATATTTATTGTATTTAATGTTTTAGTTGAAGGTATTTCCTTCCTAGGGTCTATGATTCGAAAGTTACCAAAGTGGTAAGTGCTTATTTCACAATCTCATCATTATTTAGGATTCTTTATTTTTAAGTGTTTGATGGGAGAGTTATTTTATATTTATATATTAAACAAAATATATTTTCTTTACCACTTGTTATTTCTAAAAATTATATGTATTCCATTAATTTTTCACTTTTAAATACTTAAGAAAACAAAAGAATTTTTTGAAGGAAAAATGACCTTTTATTTCTTTTCGGAGGGGAATATTTTTCTTCCTTGACAAAATATTCTTTAAAATGTTTTAAAGAAGTTTTGAAAATTATAAAATTATATAGAAAATAAATTTTTACTCATCATTTAATTTTTTTTTAAAAATGGTTTAAAAGGATTCTTCTTTTCGTTTTTGCGAACATGTAAATTTTTTTACTTTTTACCCATAATGCGAAAGAAATATTAGTTATAATGTAATATGAATGAATGGATTTTTCTACCATTATGATCACTAAATTAGTTGAATCTTATTTTACATGTTCTCATAGTTCTTTTAAAAGAAAATTTTTTTCCAAATATTTTTTAATGTTTTAGTTTTTTAAAGTGTTTCTCATAGTGAAAATGGTATTTCTCTGAAGAAATTTTTATGGTATTTTATGGTGTTTATATTAATTAAAAACAGTAACTCATTATTTTACTCAAATGGGTATATGTTTTAATGATTGTATCTTTATTATTTTTCTAGATCGCTTATGAAAAGTTTGATTGGGGGAAGTATAAACATTTATATGGAAGTTTTCTAATACAAATGTGTATGTTGATTATGTGTTGAATTTTTATTCATTTATTTAATATGATGAATTAATTGGACTAAGTAAGTGATGTTCGAAACCCTCTATTTCCCCTCTATGAATTGGTATGTCTCATGAGACATTTTTTTTGTGTATTTGGCTGAGACCCTACTAATTTAGGTATGATGTCTTGGAATGAGGCCTTAATAGTATGTTTATGATGTATGTCATTATAAATTCCATCATTATGAGATTTATTATTGATGTCCATGTAATTATTTGAATTTTTTTGATATCCATGGATAAGTTTTAATTTCATGTGATTAGTTATATAATATTATTTTATCATCATTTATTCCTACCATATTAGTCTTTATTATCATGTTATTGATTAAATGTCATGTGATTTAAATTATTAACCATTCAATATTTATTATGTCATATTTAATCATTATAGATTTTACTATACATAACCCTTACTATGAATATGATCTCAACCTTATTTAGTTTACTTTACCTAGGATATGAATAAGGATTCTTTGAAGGACTTCGAGGATAAAAAAATTACTTTCACTTTGTTTTTTATTATATATACTAAATTGTAATGTGAGATTCATGTATATATATATAGTTTACAACGACTATAAAACTATTTTCTATTTAGGGATATGATTCCTTGAATTTAGTTCTGATGTAATAATGTGACCACTGGATCTTGGCTGTTGGAGTTTGGGTATTTACAAAAATAGAAATACCCTCCAAGAATAAGGTATCCCATTTACAAAAAAAATATCATATCGAATAATGTTGTTGAAATTGTTGTTACAAGTATTAAAAGAAACTCTAGGGATGTTTGGATGGTAAAAAATATTGATAAACCAATAACATCAAGGGATAATGAGAAAAAATGTATAATGATTTTTTCCCAAAGTCATTTTCAAAAGGGTACAAGTTCCACTTAGAAATTTATTCTATCACAATATATAAAATCTTTATAGAATACACTAGAAAATAAATAAATAAGATTCATAGGATATTGTTGGGGTAGTTGTAAGTTTAGGAAAAAATCATTGTAATGTTGACTCAGTATGAAAATTAATGAACATAATATAAGGCCACAAGAAAGGTGGAGAAAATCTAAAGAAATTAGAAAACAAAACAAATGAATGGAATATTTCACAGAGTCAGCTATAGTTAAAGTATAATATTCAAATTCTAGTGAAATGAAGTGTCTAAATTGGCAATTCATATATTGACATAATCCTCCTCAAAAGAAATTTTTTATTTCTAATGGTTCAAGTTATAAAAATTAATCTTAACCTGGTTGGACAAATAATAAATGTTGTAGGTTCTTTCCTACATCAATGGGGGAATGAAATATATCCAAAAAAATGACTACAACTATGAAAAATAAGTTTTAGTTTTAAGAATTAAAAATATAACAAGTGTCTTGATATAATTCATATCAAGGTGGAATATTCAAGTTCGAAGGTTTTTACTTGTGTTGTGAAAGGTATCTGAAAACATCCTACTCTTAATGGTATAACATTTCATCTCTTGGAAACGTGCATGAATCAATGAAAATTAATAGTGAAAATATTAGAATAAATTATCAATGAAACAATATAATGATTTGAAATACATCCAATCTCCGAATTTAGAACTTATATGTTTTCTTAGAATCATTCTATGGAAGATGTAAGTAGGACGGTCACACAGTTGATAAATGCATGAAAAATTCCAGGATAATTTTCCTATGTTTTGAGATGGAAGAGGGGTCAACAAAATAATAGTTTAAGTAATGTGAAAATTATTATAATATAGAGAACTTCAAAAATGTGTTCCCAATTGTTTATACAAAGTAATCGTATTTGGGTATGAAATTAGTGGATGCTGAAAAACATAAAAAAGTTAAGGAAATAAATTGGCTATAGAAAATGTGGTGAAAAAATTTATTCCACACAAAGAAGAATTTTTAAGGATGAAACATGATAATCAAATAGATAATACTCAAACCAAAAATAAGAGTCTTAATAAATATTTTTATGCTGAGATAGGAATAAAATAATTTCTCATGTTGAAATTCAGTTCTCATATTGAATGTTACTCCTAATGAACAAGAAGGTCCCTCATTATTCCTTTATATATAAATATTTTTGTACATACATTCTAGTAATTGAAGGTGATGGATTAATCGATTATAGAATATCATTGATGAGTTAATTATTTAAAATATTTAGTAGACAATGAATGTGGAATTTCTAAATAGCTTTGTAAAATAGAAATATAATTTAAGAAAAATAATTCCATTTCTACACATTAAAAGAATTTAAAATAATTATCAAGGAAGATTTTATTATTAAATTAGAAGGTAATTTATATCATTTTCACTTATAATGTATGATGTTTTTATTGAAATGTGTGTAAGATTTATAATTTTATTGATAAATCTGAGGGCCTTATTCCCTTAAAATTAGAATTGAAAATTTATGTGCATGATATCAAATGAATGTAAATTTATATTAAATATGGAAAAACTATGTTATATCTCTCTTTTTTATACACTAGGTTAACCTTCATAGACTAACATTTGAATAACTATAGGATCTTTACAAAAGAAAACCATATGATCCCATACGTACCTTAGAAGGGTTATATAAAAAATCATATAATGGAGGAGAACATTTTTTGGGTAAAATGATGATATTAGAATACCCCCACTTATAATTTTAATTATATTTTCAATAAGGTAAATTAGTTAAACTACATATTGAATTTTATGATGTGAAGATATGTTGACCAGAAATACAAAGTAGGGGGGATGTTAAACCCATGTATTTCATTTTTTTAAATGTTTCAATATGTGTTTGGTATGTGTAATTGAGGTGAAGAAGCTTGAATAATTATTATGGATTCATTTACTGACATATGATTTCATTACTGAGAAACTCTCTTTTCTATTAATACAAATGATTTTTTAATTGGTCTTAAATCTAAAAGACATGTTCCAATGGTGTTACAGAACATAACTGTTTTTTGAAACAATGAAGAAGGAATATGATATCCATGAGAATAATATTTATCATAATGATGGATTAAAGATAAAGAAGTTGAATTAAATAATACCTTGTAAAATATGTCTATATTTTTTATGAATAATATCTTTAGGAAGAATATGAAATCAGGAATCTTATTTTTTAATTTTTTAGTTTTATAAATTCTATACAAAGGATTTTTCTATGTATTTTTATGTGACTTTTTCAAAAAAAATTGGCCAACCACGTATGAAAAAAGGGATATCTTGATCTACCTTGTAATAGGAGAAAGATAAAAGCAAGGGAGAGCTAGGACAAGTGATCAACAAAGAGGAAAGGGTTAGAAAACCTATATAGGTAGGTAGGTGTGTACATAGAGTAAAATGGGATGGAATAGGTGTGTTCATGGAGGTGTCAGAGCCACAATTCAAGGTTATGGTGCAGGGACATGTTAACAGGTGTGTGTGTTGTATAGTTTGAAGAGTAGACCCCTAGCTATTCGCATATACAGAGTCATTGCAACATGATATATTATATGGAATCCCTAAACCAATAAAAATAATATTTTTGGACTCAAAAACATAGAATACTATTTTTCTATATTAAAAACATAATAATAAAACAAGGGCCACTGGTGACACCCAAATTTACCCTATAGGTAGAAGCAGTCATTATATTATAGGTAGAGATCGAATCCATAGAGACATGAGAATAAACTTATAGACATGTACATTATATAAAAGATTGGCTATGAAGTGGACAGCTATGATGTTGATTTTAATTGTGAAAACAAAATACTAAAGTACCTAAGGGTGCGGTTAGTGGAGATGGTTGTGCACCCTTATACACAACAACGGGAGGATGGGACTCCTAGTGGTACTCATCAAAAGGAAGAAGAGAGTATGTACCTTAATATGGAACTGCTTATGTAGTTGGGAGAAGAGATGGTGGAGGACGTCCTGCAATTTCAGGTGACAAAGGAAGTAGCTGATCAATTGAGGGAATGAATGATCCAAGTGTCAATTACCCAGGTGTAATGCAATTTGATAGAGTAGCAAGACCACATATTGATTAGAGGTTTTAACATGGGGGTGATTAGAAAAGAGGATTACATGCACTCTTGGGATCATCTAGCACAACACTTTGAAAATGTCTTGAAGGATGACCCAGATATCCAGGAAAATACCTTTACCTAAAAATTATATACTTAAATTGAGTTTAAACAGCTTAAACATTTCTTTGATAAGTCTATAGTTTCTTTTGCTGCTTTTCCTAGTTAGTTGTGAGGGTTATCACTTTCCCCTTGAACATGTTTTAATAATAAAAATTTATATTTAAGGTGGAAATTACCTAATATAATGGATTGTATTTTATAATTAAACACAATATTATTTTAATGGAAACAACTAATGGATATAGGTAGATCCTAGTATGTTGTTAAGGATATAAAAGAAGTAATTATTTTTCTATTAAATCACTACTCTCTATTTTAAGAAGTATCCACTATATGAGATAATTCCAAAAAAAAATTCACCAATTTAATCCATAAAAAATTATAAGGTTAATCACCAATGCTCTCATAGGATCAATTTCATGATCACTCCAAGGAATTGGATTTTACTAGCACTAAGATTATGTAGTCGTTAAATTCCGAAAAGGCGAAGAAGAAAATAAGTCAAAGAAAGGAACTCTAACCCATATAAATAATTCAATAATTTAATAAGAATAAATAACATCTAATACATCCATAAGAAACTCCTAAAATGAAACCACAAATTTTTATCCTTTCATTTTTGATAGGATCTCAATGTAAGGTGGGAGTCAACTTATAAATTCAGAAATGAAGAAGTGAAAGAAAAAGGAAAAAAGGAAAACTCCAGCACTGTGTGAGGAATTTCAATTTTTTTGAAGTGAATAAATTCACATCATGATTAAATTTTATCATAATTATAATAAAAATAAAAAAAATTAAAAAATAAGACGCATTTTTGTTACGAATCTAATGTGATTGATAAAACATATATTACAAAAAATGAACATATGATAATAAAATGAGAGCATAACATTGCAATTGAAAGGATTAAACTTACACCCCAATTTATTAACGAAAACCACCTTAAATAAAAAAAATTTGTTCCTAGGGTGGATCTTCCATAATTAAATGTCATCCCATTTAGTTAATATAGTCTAAGGTGTGTGGGAAAAAAGGGAAAGTAGAATTATCAATGTTGACTAGAAAAATCGGTTAAAGATTATTCCCCTATATAGAAGAGAAACTATGTCCTTGAATATGGATGAATCTAGGATGTTCATAGTAGAGAAATATCTTAATAAATTTTTCCTAAAATTGATTTAGAAATTTCATCCAAATTAAAATTTCCACTAGGGTTTTATGATGAAATCAGTGGAATGACATTATGGGACTTCAAATCTAGCCCATAATTTAATCTTTAACTTGGGACACATAGATCACCTTGGAAACCTGTGAATTAGATACTGTAATATTTGGAATAAATGTTTCCAAAAAATTTTATCTATATCTAGTTAAAATTTTAGCTTCATTTGGATTGAATTTTTGGATCCACTTTTATTTGATGGTCCTAAGGCCCATTTTTCTTTGTCTATAAATTTCTAAATCTACGGCTAAAAATATCCATCTTCCATTATGAATAATCCATTGATTTGAAATGAAAAAATGTTCCAAAACAAATGATAAATAATATTCCTAAATACCATATTCAAATAATAAAAATAATATAATCCACAAAATGATGATTTATTGTGAAAAAATTTACGCACTCTAAAAATGAATTACACATTTGATGAGAAATGAAGATAAATTTATAAAATAAAATAAAATCTATTTTTATATAATTTGAAAGAAATAAAAATAAAAATATAATCAATGAATATTGGACTATTTTAGTGGCTAATCAAACCCCCCAGCTTGAGTTTCTATAGTCCTATCCAAAACGTATCTAGGAAATATAAAATTAAATTCCATTTTTCAAAAAACATTAATTTAAAATTCTCACCACAATAAATCAGGACAAAAAATGACGAAACATATGAAAATAATTTCAAACAATTTATGTTAACCAGAATATCCCAATCCCAATCCCATTATTTTATTCATATTCATTACCACAATTCATCCAATTTATTTTAAGCTTTGTGATTTGTTCTGCATCATAGAAGTCATGGGATCCATTTTCTTGTTCAAGGGGGAAAATGATATCTCTAGGTGGGAATTACATTAATCCTTAATATAATATCCATTTTTATATTTTCCATTTTTTAATTTTTTTGGTTGTTTGATTTGTATGATTATTTTGGTTTTTTAATCATAATTGGTATTAAAATAGAATCTCTAGGAAATAAAACCATGGAGTCACGATCTATAAGTGTTTAATTCCACACATATCATCAATCTAAAATCGATATTTAAATCCAAAATATGGGCAATAAAAAATGGATTAAAAATCTCCAAGTGTTGGAGGCCACACATTTGGATTAAAAATTTATTTATGTTGTATTTATTTTCATTTTTTGGATACTCAAATAAAACTAAATGTGGCCCCAATACCCAGGATATGATAAATGGGACCTAAGAACTAAAAAAAACCCCGAAATAAAAAGTTCATGCATTGTGGAATTTTTATTAAAAGGATGAAAAAGACAATATTAAAAAATCACATCAGACCAACACAATTTCCAAAAATTACACTCGTGAACTTAAATATTCATTAAAATTAGAATCAAGGTAAAAAAACTTATTTCAAATTCTGTATAAAATTTTGAAATTTTTATTATCATGTTCATGGTTAAATGTATTTTTCATAAAACCCAATTTTTTTTGTTAAATCACATATTTTCACTCCCCCCAACATAGAATGACACTGCTCTCAATGATAAAAAATAATAGAAGAGATGGATAAAAATTGGGATGAAAGAGGGCGATATGTGATTTTAAATGAAGTCATGGAAGAAACCACAAGGTTTGATGTTTATGACCCATCATTAATAAATTGATAACATTTGGTCTATAAAACAAATAGTCACATTGGGGATGATGGAAGTTAGTTTTGAATTCCAGAAGGCATGTGTTTCATTTGGAAATACTAAAATGTTTCAGATGCTAAATCTCACACATAAGATATAATAGATCACATTGGAAAACCCAAGGGTATTCCCTTAATAATAAACACAAAAACAATAATAAAATAAAATAAATGTAGAAGCTAGGATGCCTCCCAAAAAGCGCTTATTTTAAATTCATTATCTCAACTTAGACAACCCAAAATCACCCAATACCAACCTTCAAAATTTTATATATTTCATTTTTAACAACTTATATAAAATTTATATTGATACATTGTTTATAATATGTTTTAAGTATAAACATATGTACTCTAATGAGTGGGAAAATGTAATAAATAAAAGAGTTGGTTAATCCAGTTTCTTCTTAAGTCTTTCCTTAGTCATCAAAGATTAGCCCACCTTTATGGGTTTCAAGATAAGGATGAATTCCAAATGCAAGTTCCTAATTATAATCTATGAAGGGATTCTTTATGGTGGGATTATATTTTTTATTTTTGGTTGATGGAAATTTCATAAATAATATTGGAAATTTGAATAACAATTATTTTATTCTCTATTTTTTAAAATAATTAGTTCCTTTTGAAAATATGACCTGTCTCCCAAATTGGATAGATAAATGTCCGAAATGGGTAATGGTTTGATTTTGGTGATCTCTCCCAATTATTTGTTGATTGGTGGTCTTTAAAAATCATCAATGGGTCAATATTCTGAATATTCAATCTATAAAGAGAAATTATACACTTATGAATACATAAAATCAATTTCACCTTTATTCAAAAAACTATAAACAATTCCTTCATGTTCATTAAGTATCCTAGATTCAATGGATGATTATTTATGATTTTAATGAGTGTTTGTGTGTAATAATATTCTTCTATAATTTTTTTTGAACAAAAAACATGAGTGGGAATAGATTCCATATCCTCCTCAATATATTCTTGATATACTCTAAATTATGAAACCTCTATAGTCATTCTGTCCATTTATTGACACAGTTTCTCAATTAACGGTAGTGGATCAACTTTGGAAATGAGTTTATCAAAAAAAATTCCAATAGGATATTTATATATTTTTAATTGAAAAAGAAGATGTTTATATTGGCCTTTTTGGGATTGGAACTCATTATAGGTTGGAATGTTTTGTGGAGCATAGAGTTAAATCATTGTTGTTCATTCAGTTTTTAATTGTCCCACCAATAAAAAACTATGATATTAATTGTACATTACAATTGGTATGGGGTAGTAAATGTACGGATAGGTTACCCATGTTTGGGTTCGTTCAAAATGGGATTCTATAAGAGTGAAATAAGACATGAGAATAGAGATGTGAGGTGAGAATAAGATGTGAGTGTCTATATTAACTTATTTTGGTTCTCAACCACGACATGAAAATTTAGTGATGCCAAAATTTACCCTATAGGTATATGTGGTCATTATAGTATAGGTATGGGTTGAATTCACAAATTTCTAAGAATTAACCTATAAACACGCACATTCTATGCAATATTGGATATGAAGTGTCCATCTATGGTGTAGATTTCAATAGTTAAACTAAGATAATAAAGTACATAAGATAATTGATTAAATTTAAGAATGAAACATCTATTTATATTTAAAAAAATAATTAATGGAAATTGGTTGATCCTAGTTTTTTGTTAATGCTATAATGGATGTAATTATCCCCATGTTTGGGTTTATTCAAAATGGCCTTCCATAAAAGTGAAATCAGGTGTGATAATAGAGATGTGAGGTGAGAATAAGATGTGAGTGACTTTGATAACTTACATAGGCCCTCATAAATTATTCAAAAATTTGGTGATGCCCTAATATTCCCTATAGGTATATGTGGTCATTGTAGTATAGGTAGGAATAAAATCCATAAAGACTTATGAATAATCCTATAGATACATACATTCAATGGAAGATTGTCTATGAAGTGGAAAACTATGGTATTGATTTAAATTGTGAAACTAAAATACTAAAGTACATAATATAATGGATTTAATTTAAGAATAAAACACGCAATTATTTTAATGGAAAAAATTAATTGAAATTGATGGATCATAAGTTTTTGTTATGGTTAGAATCGATGTAATTATTTTCCTATATAATAAGATCTCACTAGTTCAAGAAGTATCCAACCAATGAGATAAGTCTAAAATATCATTCACTAGAGTAATACATACAAAATACCACATCTAATAACAAATAAACATATAATATAAATTTTATGATCACTCCAAGAAATTGGATCATACTAACACTCAAAATATGTAGTCATTAACATTGGGGAAGATGAGGAAGAAAATAAGTCAAATAAAAGAACTCTCAAACCATAGATATAATTAATGAATTTAATAAAATCAATTAAAATTCAATCCATCCCCAATAAAATCTTTATAATAAAAGAAAAAAGTTTTACCCTTCCATTGATGTAAGGATCTCAATGGAATGTGGAAGATGACTTATAATGGCAGAATTGAAGAAATAAAAAAACAAAAAAACACCAATGTTGTGTGTGGGATTTCACAATTTTTGGTGTAAATAAAGTAACATCCTAATTCAACGGTATCAAGATTCTAAAGAAAATTAAAGAAAATTGAAAAATAATAATAATGAGAACTTTTATTACGAAACAAATTTAATTGAAAAAAACACACATGAAAAAAACAAACAGGGGATTAAAAAATTAGAGTGTAACATTAAAATTGAATGGATAAAACATGTAACCAAATTTAATCAATAAAAACACATTAAATATAAATTTTATGGTCCTATTTCCTATCCCCAACATTAAATTTCATCCCACTTAATTAGTATAGTCAACGGTGGGTGGGGAAAAAGAAAAAATAGACTATTGAATGATGACTAGAGAAGTTGGATCATGATTCTTCCCCAACATTGACACGGAATTATGACTTTCAAGATGAAACAATATAGGATATTCATAGAATATAAATATAATATTCCATATTTACTATAATTTATTAAATAATTTCAACCTAATTGAAAAATCCATTTTATGTTAGGATGAAATTGGTGGGATGAATTGATGGGCCTTCAAATCGAGACCATAATTTAATCTCTAACTTGGGCCACATGGACCACCTTGAAACCCTATGAATTAGATATTTTCATAGTATAATGAAATGTTCCATATAATTTTATATACCTCCAATTAAAATTTTATATTCATTGGGCTTGTATTTTGGGATCCACTTTTACTTGATGTTCCTAAGGTCCATTATGCATTGTCCAGAAATTCCTATATCCATGGCTAAAAATGTCCATATTCCATTGTGAAATCAATTGATCTTAAAACATACTATTTTTAAAAAAAGTGATAAATAATATCCAAAAATATCAAATTCAATTAATAAAAATAATTCAATCAACAAGATGATGATTTATTAGGCCCAAATTTACATACTCTAAACATGAATTGAACATGTGATGAGAAATGATGTTCAATTTATAAAATGAACTAAAATTGGTGTTTATGTAATTTGAAACAAATGGAAATTAAAATATTATAAATGAATATTATCCTATTTTAGTGGCTAATAATGAACAGAATGAGTTCAATCCAGGCTGTCCGGTCGTCCATGAAATTCTTCATCAACTAACTGAAAACACATGGACGTATGTACACCAGTGTTCAATATTATGAATGACTCCAAAACCAGAATGGAGCTTGATATCATTTTATGAGTGAAATATTGAGACAAATATTCATTGTATTTTCATGCATATAACATTTTATGTGCATGAAATATTTCAATTGAATCATGATCTAATGATAAATGACGAATATTAACATGGATGTGTTTGAGATTTAAAGGAGGACACATTTATCATCGCGTGCTTGTGATAATCTTACCATGAGTCCAAGAAGGATGATCCTAATGCATGTAAGATAATCCGTGTTTTTCAATGTCAGAATATATGGTAACCCATTTTCAATATTTAAATTCCATTCTTCAAGAATATTAATTTCATCATTGAAGTAGAATGATTTATAGTAGATTTTATGTGGCATGAAGGATAGAATAAAGGTAGTGATACTAGGCTATAAAAGGATACCATCCAAAAAATGATGAAATTATTATCTCCATTTGAAGATTTCAGTCATTTTCTAGATAGAAATAGTGAATCTCTGCATACTTCCTTCACATAAAGGAGAATTTTTCCAAAATTCTCTACGATAATGGAGAATTATGGGATCAAGATTCTATATACACTATTACACGAAGATAGTCAAAGATTCCATGAATCTTATCAGGCTTTCAGAAAGAAGAATATTCAAGAAACTATTTTCTGTAGTGTGAAGAAGAATCTCCATACACTCACCTATGCGATAAAAAAGGCTTTGTGAAGGCGAGTGTGATAATTTTTACTTGTACCTTATTCAAATGGGATTAAGAATTATTACCCTTATACCAAGTTGATCAAGACAATAATTACCCTTACATGAAGTGGATCGATACACTATCCACCCTTATGCTAAGGGATAATGAATTTATGTTTATAGTATGAGGCATGAAGAAAATATTTTGAAAAACATGTATTCATTAAAAAAATTTTATGTAATCTTTGATAATTGAGATACCTAACCTTTTTATGATTTAATTGAGAAAGCACATTAAATAATAATAAAAAAATGTTCTCAAGGTTTCACAAGTCACAAACCATACATTACACTTTCAAGTATAGAGAATACATTATTTAATCGGGTTAAGAATTAATGGACATAGATTTCGTGTTTTGAAATATTGTTCTTAGAAAAAATAATACATAAAGAAATTTTGTGTATCTCTTGCACACATATGTGTGATTTAGGGACTTAATCAATAGAAGGAATAATTTCCTAATCATTTTTTCTTCGAGGAAAATAGTCATACATAGGTGATAAAAAATATCTAAACAATATCATCAAATTTAATCCATTATGTGAAAACTTACTTAAATAGGTTCATGCAAGAAGATATTATCTAGTATGATTATAGAGGAAGATCACTTTAAATAAGGAAGTTTAATTCCTACTACAGGATCAAAACCAAGAAGAATAAGTAAATTTTGATTTGGGGGTTTAACAAATTGTTGAAGAGGCTCAAGGATGGTGTATATAACTAGTATATGATAGGATAAGATAGATGGGGGTTATAACTAACTGAGGAATAAGAGTTGGATTTATGGGGCGTATAACCAAGATCATCTATAGGATAGACTACTGGGATGTATAAATAGTTGTTTTCTGAAACATGGTAATTGATAACAAGAGTGTAATGGGGAATACATATTGGGGTTCTAACCAACATGAAATGGAATATGTCTTTTTAACTAACCTTTTAAGTACTATGTTCCATGTTATCGCTCAATATTTATTTTTACATAGTGGTACTGTGAGATATTACTGAGTGGATCAAGAGAATTAAAATGTTAAATATTATGAAATCAAAAGAAATGGAATTAATAAAAATAGATTACTTATTCACCCCAATATATGGTTTATCTGGAATAGGTCTCTACAAATAATAGATATGCTGAAAAAAGGCATTGAGCATATTTTTCCAATAGGTTTTGGAGACTATGAAGAATGATTTTAAGATGAATTCATTATTTGGTGTGATTAAGTTTTGCCTATGTTTGATATACTCCACTGTAGTGATGTTACTACTACACCTAGGGTGCAATACCACCAGCTGATTATGGTTTGCAAAGGATATGGAAAAAATGTTCATTGGGTTTCCATTTGGGTTTCAGTAATCCTCATCTAGTGTTTCTATTGGAGTCTATTATATTAGAGTCTAAAGATTAAAAAGGATGTGATGGAACACCGGGTGGGAAGAATGAAAACTTATCTAAACAAGATTGTATGAATGAAGGTGTAGAATTTAATATCTTCAATGGAAAATTTATGCATTTACCTAGAATCTGAAAACTAATAAACATGCCTACATTAAATATCAGTTCTATTACCTTAAAAGGTGGTAATATCGACCATTTTATTTAGAGGATTTCCTTCTACTCCATATATTCCTTTTTTATTTATGGATTTCAAATTTCCATAGTTAAGTTCCTAATGAGTGACATGCCTTTTGTGCCTTGAAATTTAGCATACTTGACTAATCATTTCCTGGTACTATTGATATTCATAATTTGGATAATTTTTATGCTTTTTTCCACTAGTTCTCACAATATCACACATTAAATATTGGTTTAAAGAGTTCTCATGATTTTTAAACTACTATAGAAGTAGTAGATTATTGGAGAACTCATCACTATGAATTTAATTTCACTATAAAGGAAGAACTTTTTTCATTTGAAAAGTTCATTTATCATAATGATACCTAGATCATGACCAATGTTCACGATCACACCCCAATATTTTTATCTTCTCAAAAGATTAAATATTTGGCCATCAAATTGAGTTGTTATGGTAAAGGTGTAAATGTAATATTTTTTTGGCTACATGTTTTTCCCAAATCACCTGTCAATGAGGATTTTCATAGGGAAACACATCCAATGTAAAAGAATCATCATCAATATGATTATCTATATGATAATAAATCAACATCAACCTGGGGTGATGTAGTTCATATTTCATTATTGGACAAGAATTTCAGCAATGTTATAATGATAAATTATCTAGATTGAAACATGTTCTAGCATGATCTATTTGAAGGAATATGCAGGTTGGTCTTTGATTTCTATATACGCTCAACTGATAAGAAATAGAATGGAAATGGACTTTCTATATTAAACTAAGACCACACTATTGATTATATTATTAAGTATAAATCACCCATTAAGTGTAAAATTAAAATTAAAATTTATTTTTGTAAGAAAAAACTCCATAGTAAAATGTGGGATGATGGTGAACACAAGGGCCATATAAAGTTTAAAGAATTACCACACCAGAGGGGGATTCATCAGGAAATAGGGATGGGATGAGTTATGGAGGACCACATTATAAGAAAGGTGAATTTTAAAATGTGTATAATGTTAGGAATGTGTGGGAGATCTTTTTCTTTGGGTATATATGGTGAATGTGTGTCTAGTAGTGAATAAAGAGGGGAAATGTTGTCTTTCTCTATATTAGTTTTTTAGGACATCTATTGTAGTTAGAGAGTTTTCGAATGGGTTTTTTTGAAGTTGTTTTAGATATTAAAAATGGTTTATAATAGTTATAAGGGGTTACATTTGATTTCGGTGTTTCTATTGGGTAGAAGTCAGAGGTGTTGTCCTTGAGAGGATGCGGATTAGCTCTAAGGAGCTATATCTCAAGGATTATTCCCCTCTTCTACTTCTACTCTCGAAAACAATAATTGTTAACCCAATTAGTTGAAATACCCTAATATGGGGGGTGAATAATGGTGTGAATGATTAAAACTACTTCCCCTTCTGGGCATGTTTCATCATTAAACAAAACACTATTATCTCCTTATCCCATTACAATGTATGAATATAAATGAAATCATGCACGTGACACAACAATTTTACATGTTTCACCCCAATTGGGAAATGTAAAAGGATAATACAATAGTGGTTTGCCGATGAATCATATTCACAAAGGCTCACTGCCAAATTACATGGTTTTGGATAGATAACTTCTATTACCTGGATCACTACCTTTACAAGGTTAATGTTTCGTTTAATACTTTACCACTGGTCACTCCCTAATTCTCTTTATCTGTATCACTACCAGTGGAAAGGATCATCATCTTCCTATTATTTTTCTCACTGCTCTTGGAAGGTATCCACTTAAAGTTTATGCACTTTTAGACCCCTTCATTTTCAGGAAATACCACATCCTCAACTGCAGAAAGATGTTGTGTGGAAGTCCCATTTTCACATATAGATGAAATAATACTTTTTACATACTATTAGTTTGAGTAAATTAATTTGGTGAACTGTTTTAATACCTTCATAAAATTATAAAACTCCCTCATGAATTTCCTTGAACCATGTGCTGTGAGTTCTTCAAGGACCACCATTGTCTTCTGCGGACCATCACTACTTTGTAGAGACATTCTTCTTCCGCAGACAACTTCTCCTCCATGAATGACTGTTGTTCCATTAACTGCCTCTCATCCATATATGCTTCTTAATTTTAAGGTTAAAGTCACCCACAAATCTAATTCTATGAAATTACTTCATATACCACTTCTCCTTTAATGGAACCCCCCTCATGAATTTCTTCTCCTTCATGGAATTCTTCATCGCAAACACTTTTGGACTTCAACAAATTCCTCCCTGAGAAAAGATGTTTTCTTATGAAAATTTATCTAAGTGATGATTAGATTAGTGTTTATTATATAAGAAAATAGATCCAAAAAATCCACTAATATGTTTTTCTAAAATATTATATGGAGTACAACCTTCATCAAGGACTGTGCTCCTCTTTTGAACCATTTTTTGTTCTGCAGTCCGCATAACACCTTTATTCCCTCATAGTGGAAAATTCCTTCCCCAAATTAATCACCAGATCTCATCTAAAAATTATAGCCATCCCAAAAACTTAATGTATTCTATGAACTGTTATCATCTTGTGAATTATTTCCCCTATACGGTATGCAAATAACATTTAATAGTCCGCATAGTGCTTCTATACATAAATCCTTACATTACTAATATCCTTATCCATTCTGTACCTCTTATGTGGCCAACGAAGTATGATTTGCGACCTATATACTATTCACTTATTTTTAGAAATCCTTTATTTTCGAAAAACAAACTCTCAATTTTGAGACCCAAAAACTTGTTAAAGACAAGGAAACTACATCACCTTAACAACTTTCTTTGGCAACAACAACCATCCTCATTCATTGTCATTGGGATTTGTAAACAAATTAAAGAAACCCAAAAAACTCCCAAATGATTCCATGATGGATTTCTTCCCAACAGTACTAGTCTCTCATATTTTTTTCCTACTGATTAGGATTCAGAATATATAGTTGATTGTTATTATTACCCCTTCTCAAAATATTTTTTACCAAATAGTATGGAATATTATTAAAAGGGTTTTTTGGATACTATCCAGATATCATTTTCCAGAAAATTTATATTATTTTCAAATGGGACAAGGTTATCCCTTATATAACTCTTGTATTGTTTATTATTATTGATATATATATATATATATATATATATATTTATATGAAATATATCATTAAATAAATTATGGTATTCTTTTTTTTCAAAAGGGAGATAATTTATTGTTTAGTGGGACACCCAAAATGGGGTATTTTTTAGAGAGGAATAGTGTAAACAATATCATTAGATTAGAGGTATTTGAGGAAGATAGAATAAGAATGTTCAATACTGTTGATTTTTTTTTATTTTTGTTCTTATTCCATTGTTTTTATTTTTCATATATATAGGTGTTCAAAAATATCTTCTTAATACAATCCATAATGTTATTTTTTGATAATAAAAAAAATTATCATGGGATGTGGGAAAATATTTTATAAACCGTAAATATTAGACACTCAATAAAAAGAGCCTATGAACATTTTAAATCTCTTATGTTATGTTATTTACTTTATTACTATATCTCTCTCTCATCAGAATAATCATTTAATTGATCATCATTTCATCCATGTTCTGTTAGAAAATAGAGTTACATATTTTTAGTTGTGGTAGAAGTACATATTGGATTTGGAACACCTATTCACCCCCACTCAGTGGTTGGGTAACTCTTAAGTGGTTGTAATAATTGTTTTAGAATACTCCTGGAACCCCAATATTGAATTGAGTGGTATTTTGAGGAATCCGAAGTTCATAGAGAAAAAATATTTTTGTATTAAAAAATCATTAACTTTCCATTTTATCTTTAAACCAATCCCATATTAGGTTATCAACATAATAATACATCCTCTATCCATAGAAACTCCATATTTGGATTATTTTAAAATTTATTTCAATGATATATCAAATATTTCTATGACTTACCCCCATTAAGAACAAATATGATGGAATTTAAAGGTAAGGGGGGACTATGTAACCAAAAAAAATTTAGACTTGAAGGTTGAACATTCAATTTTAGCATTAATTCTTTAATTTTATCCTTTTCATCATTTTTATGAAAATATTATATAATTCCACACTAATTAGAATATACTCATGATTTCAATTTTATATATAATTTTATATATGAAAAGTTGATATTTAATTTCAATATATTTAGATTGTGAGTGTTATAGAAAGTTAATAAATATATTAATGACACTATGATTACAATAAAAAAATTTAAAATCGAAGTCAAAATAATTCATTATATTATCCAACTACCCCATCATCCAGAATATATGTGTATTTTCCTATGAGGATACAACATACTAAGATTCTATTGTACTTAGTGTATCGTGATTCTTATTTTTATTAGAAAATAAAAATATATATAATAAAGAGATTTTTATCATATATATTTTTTTTCTCATATATATTTTTTACCCAATATACATTTGTGAATTCATAAAGTTTGTTATAGTTTTCAATTTTGTATTGAAAATCATATTTAATAGTTCATTTACCATATCACTTGAAAATCATATTAACCAATTTTTGCAACCAATTTAGATTACATTGGAGCCTTCCCCACTAGGTAATGGAATTGTTAATAAAAACCTTGAAGTTAATAGATATCAAAAACACCCAATAAACATTCTAAAATCTTTTTATTTTATAATCTATCCTTCAAAATTGTTATTCTACTTCACACCAAAAATCATGGAGGAGGATAATTCCCTATAAACATCTATTCTAAATTATTTCTACAATTAATTAATTAATTTCTCTTGATATATAAATATATAATTTTTTTATAAATATAGTATCCCAATGAGAAATTGTGATAGATACTAGTTACTGCTCATTCTAGAAATGGAGAAATGGTAATTTTTGGTGGTTGAAGTTGTTAAAAGAGAGAGAATACATGGGAAATGTGTGGATAATATGTTTTAGGGCCCATGGGAATATCCTAGGAATACGATGTATTTAAATTTTGGATATAAAAGTATGAGTAAGTGGTGATAAGGGGTGTAGAGTATTTTACTCATACTAGGAGGCCTTCAGGATTATCCAGGAGGGGTCTCTGGACAATATCAATGTGTCTATTAATATTTTACATCTTTATTACCATGGGTTTTGTATAATTAGGGTTTATCATTAAATGGAATAAAATTATTATATTATTTGTATTTATCACTTGGTCTACCCTATTACCATTTTCCATCACCCACCCTTTTCACAGTAAAGCATCACATCCAATTAATTTACCTGAGGGATGTGAGTTCTTCCATTGTTTTTTTAATTTATTGGAAGGGTAGTGTGGTGGTTATGGAGTCTAACTAGAGAGTTCACATCAATGTGTTTTAAAAGAAATTGGATACTATTAACCAACCTATGGAAATAATATCTCAACTACTGAAAAATTTTGCACAAAAACTGAAATCTTCCAAAAAACATTGGGAATAAGAGATGAAACAATAGGAATATTTTCAAAAGGCATGTAAAATATTCGTTGAAAAAATGGTGCAGTGAAGTGAACTCTATATCAGAGATATGAATATATAATGACACCAATAAATATCTTTTTGGCATCATATAACATAGGAAATGATCTAGAGGGGAAAATCATTAGCTTATGTAGGCACATTAGGAACACTGGACAATGAATATAGTTGGTGTTCTACGAAACTCACAAGTTGCACAAGACTCAATTCAGTTAACTAAGGAAGTGAAAGTATCTATTTTTGATGAGAAGACTCCTAGAAAATGTATCAAATATACAATAATATATTCTCATAGTTAGAAACTTTTGGAGGAATCAAAGGTTTCCTCTCTAATTGGAAACATACAGTCATCCAAAATTGACTAAAATATAAGATTAAAAAACAAAAGGCTTTTCCAGATCTCCAAATATAGAAACTTTCCGTCCTGAAACTACTAAAAATGGAAGACAACAATTCATTATCTATAGGATGTTGTCCTTATTTTCTTGTTGATTAGTTATATTTTCTGACAATTCTTATCATAATTCTTAGATTTTTCAATGAATATTGTTTTTCCATATTCCTTGATTTTCATATATGGTACCACTAAACATTTAAATTTATTTCTATTTTTTAACTAGCCATATAAGTCCTCAGTTGGATACTAGGATGAGCTACTAAAGAATTATATGATGGAGGAGGTATTTGGATTCCATCTCTCGGGAGGAGGACCACATGATATTTTATGCTAGAAGGAGGTATATTATAGTATAAATTTCATACCAGGATCGGATAGAATCTCTATTTATAATAAGTGGAATATAGAGGAGTGTTATAAGTAATAAAGGATCTAACAAAGGAACCAGATAACATAGTATTCTTGGCTATATGTGTATCACACCAACCCAAGAATCCCAAATCCGGTGTATTATTTTATTACATTGGAATATAAACAAAGAATATGCATCCCAAAGAACCATATAGTTTATATTATTTGGAAAAACTGGATACAGAAATAAGTTCAATATTACAACTTGAAATGAAATATATCATAGAAACCCGTTAGAAAAACTCTTATTCAATTAGATTATCTTTTCATGTTGTTCATAATATTCAACTTCACATATTGGGGAAAATAAACATAAGAATTGAGTGAGATCAGATTCTCAGTAAGGGTATGTAATATATTGTAAGCATAAATAATAAAGAATGATAAATAACTAAATAAAATGTTCCACTTAAAAAAATCACGAACACAAAATGGAAGGAATAAAAGATGAATAAACAATACCACACTAAAATATAAACATTGATATTCTAATAGTTGAATAATTACATGGAATATAAATTAATAGATTCATAATGAGTGAATATATACTATCATACATCACAAACATATCATTAAGGCCTTGGCCATGACAACATATAAACTGGGTAAAAACCCAGAATAGTTTGTATGATGAGACCCACCGATGCATCAAGAGGATATATCGGCCCCAACCATTACACACTAAGTCCAATTCATTAATTATTTGAATGTGGAGAAATATAATAAACATATACATACATATTGAAATTAACATTTGAAATGTAAACAACTTTCCCCAATTAGTAAACATAAACACTAACCATTTAGAGTAATATGGTGAATGGTATAACAATATCACATCCAAATTCAAAATAATCATAAAAAATTCTATAAAATATAGTAGATTATATCATAAAATATTAATCCCAATTAAACATTTGAATCAACAATAGTGTTGAAATATATGAAAATAATCTTATAAAATCATCAAGTAATACTTGAGGGAAATAATATTTTACTTTGAAAAGAATATTTCTTTTGGAAACATATGGGTATAAAACCAGAAGTGAAATAAGAATATTTTTTCAAAATAAAATAATTTATTTTATAAAAATAATGGTTTCTTAAAATATATTATATATTACACTTGAAAATATGTAATAATTCAAGAAGTTCCCCGGAATTGGGCTTGTTTATCGAGAAAAACTTTTAAAAGATCCATTTAAAAAATGTAACACCCCATAAAAGAAATAAGGATTCTGAATAGTACACACACACAAACATAAATATATATATAATTCACACATAATTTATGAGAATTACATAATAATAATCAATAATTTTATTGGGTTAATGAGAGAAAAAGAGTAACCTGAAAGAAAATGGAAGTTCGGGTAGAAAACCCTTACCTTATATCCGAATGGGTTCTGAAATTGACCTCAATGTACTGGATAATACAATTAAAACCATTAATTAATTAATTAATAATCTATTATTTTATTCATAATATTTTTATTAAGTTCATTTTTGTAATTATTGATGAGTTATGTAGTTTAAGTTTATCATTCAGGAGCATTCATTTTCTTGGTTTTAATGATTGGTTCTCTTGTTTATATGTAATGGAGTTCGTGTAAAATGGGTATAATTATATTAAGTTTTAATTAAATTTTAATAATGATAATCTATATGTTTAAATGGTTATATATATCATTTGGTTATAGGTTATTAAGATGAATCATTAGATAAGACATTTGGTGATAATTGTTTAGATTGCTATGGTGGTATTTCGTTCACCACAAACAAGTTTTGTCATATGTATTATTATTACTATATATATACTAGTTTTTTATCATTAAATAGGTTATAATAAATATATTAAATTATTTTTTGACCATAAAAAGTTATAATTAAAATCCTTTAATAATTAATTGAAGAACGAAAGTTCATCGTCCATGAAGGTTGTAAATCAGCACCTCCTAGACAATGATTTTGTTTTTAAAATAAAATTAAGAGAGTAATGAGATTGATAATTGATCTTCCATTAACATGATAATATTATAGTATATATATGATACTATATTAATAATGATCATTTGGATAGATTAGGTGAGGATAGAATAATTAAAGAAAGAACATGAAAAGAAAATAAAAGGAAAAGGAAGAGGATTTTACCTCTTGAATACTCCTCCTTAAGAAAAGGGACTTTGGTCTTTTGGAAAGACCAAAAGATCATGGATGTGGGGAGAGAATAGAGAAGAAGATTTTGGATGAACATTTTCAATATTCCAGGCTTATAGGTGGGAGGATAAGAGGGGGTGAGTGGTAGGTTTTATAGCCAAGGAGAGCAGTGATTTCTCAATATTTTAAAACTGTGCTCAACACATGAAATAATGTTGATTCTTGTGAAAAAATAAATTACAAGTGAATGTTATTTCTAAATAATGGTTCTTACCTCATACTTAAATAAAAAAAGCATACAAAAATTCATGTATTTATCATTTATCATAAATTATCACATTTTACTATTCATAAAAAATTCAAGTATTTTAAAAAAATAAAAAAAACCCCTAACCATTTTTCAATATGATGAATTCAAAAATGAACTCCATTTTATGAAAATAAATTTATAAATTTGAGAAATTTAATTATTTATTTTAAACCTCATTTACTCAAAAAATATGGTTTTTAAGATGAAAACTGATTTTAGAATGACCTAAAAATTTAATAAATACCTTATTAAATTATGCTAAAATCATAGGATAACAAAATATTTATTTATGAATACATTTTATGAAAATGAATTTTTATTTAAATGAATTTATTTATTAATAAATATTTATTACATACAAAAATACCAATACATAATTATAAAATTTTAAAATATTAACTAACTTGTATTATGATATAATTATATATTACTTTCATTTATAAGGTGCCTAAATTTTATTTATGCATTCATGATTGAGGTTACTATTCATTTGGATGATTTAATATTCATATGGGTCATATTATTATTCATAAGGGTACATTAATATTCTAATCCTTCAATTTATTGTTTCCCAAAAATTTAAGTTAATCATATCAGACTCTAAATATATTATTGATCGCAATTGTGTATGTTCATTTTTCAAAATTCAAAACACAAAAGTGGAAAAATTCTATTTAATGACTAGGTTATAATGATACCCTATAAATAAAAATGTTTTGTTTCATTGATAGCCACTATTTCATTCATTTAATTCTATATTAAATTTATTTTTAAATCCTATGGGTTTTACATTCTCCCCTCCTTCAAATTGTTTTTCCTTGATATTACTATAATTTTTCCTCATAAAAAGGTTTGGGAAGTTCATCATCATAAGTTACTCATGATCCAATGTTGCTTCCTCAATTTTAGGATTTTTCCAAAGTAACTTTACTAATTTAGTCATTTGATTCATAAAAACTTGTTCTTTAGTGTCCAAAATTAAGATAGTCTCTTCACAGTAGGATATATCAGGTTCCAAATCTATTATTTCATAATTAAGGACATGTATTTAGTTTTCCATGTATTTTCTTAACAATGAGACGTGGAATAGATTGTGTACTTTAGAAAGGCTAGAAGACATCACCAAATGAAAAGCCACAACTCAAAGTCTCTCTATAATTTCAAAAGGACTAATGTATTTTGGGATAAATTTCCCCTTTTCCCAAATCTTATAGCACCCTTATATGGAGATATTTTCAATAAAATGTGATCCCCCAAAGAAATTCAAAATCCTTACTTCAATTATCATTATAGATTTTTTCCTAATTGATCTGCTTTGATATGGGTTTGAATAGTCATTACCTTTTTTGTTGTTTCATCCACAAGCTCTGTGCCTATAATATTTGTTTCACCAACTTCATCCCAATATGTTGGTGTATGAAAACTATTTTATTATAATGCTTAATATAGTTCCATTTGAATAATTTAATGGAAACTATTATTGTAATAAAACTCTACCAAACATAATTAATGATGCCACATACCTTGAAAATAATGTGATCATGATCTTGACATGTCTTCTAATGTTTGGATCATCCCTTTTTACTTCCTGTCAGTTTGAGGGTGATAAGAAGTACTCAAATGAAGCTTATTATCCAGTTATTTTTAAAGACTTTTCAAGAATTTTGATGTAAATCAGGGGTAAGGATCAATAAAAATTGAGACATGTTCTCCATTAAGTTTTACAAATTCATTAATATAGATCCATGCATGGCTTTATAGTGGTAAATCTTTCTTTTTAGTAAGTAAATGTGTAAATTTGGTATGCCTATCAACAATTACCCATATTACATCATTATTTATTTCAGTGTTTTGTAAGGATATGAAAAAATCCATAGTTATGTCATCCCATTTCCATGTAGGAATAAGAATAGGATACACGATTCCTCAAGGATGTTGAATTATAGACTTCACTTGTTGACATACTAAACATCTTGATGCAAGATAAAAAATTTCACACATCATTTTATCCCACTAGAAATGTTCCATCAAATATCTATACTTATTAGTTATACCTGGGTGTATATATAAATTCAAACTATGGGAATCATCCATTAACTCCCATTTTAGATCGGGTGCAGAGGGAACACATAGCCTCCTACCAAATTTTTGAATTCTATCTTGATACACAAAGTCGAGAAACTTCCCATAATTCAAAACACTAACATTATCTTAATGATTCTTAGAATCAGGATGAGAAATTTTAATTATTTATAATAAATATATGTGGGAAAATAATTGAAAAATTAATGACGTTTCACATTCTTTGATAATTCCCGTATCCATCATTTCTAGATCCATATAGATAAGATCTATGTCAATCCCAATTATTTAGAACTCCATGATCCTTTTTACTCAGTTCTTCTTTTACATTATTTACCTTCTCAGGGTGGTAATGTATTGTAAAATAATAATACATGAATAGTTTTATCCATCACCTTTTCATCATGTAGAGTTATTTCTATGAGAATATATATTTCAAGATCTTGTGATCTGTATATATCTCACATTTTTTACATAGATATAATGTATCCACATCTTCAGGGAAAAGACGATAGCTTCAAGGTAAAGATCACGAGTTGGATATTTTTTCTCATGTGTTTTTAACTTCCTTTATGCATCGGCAACAACTCTATAATTATATATAAGGACAAAACCATGTACTTTCTTTGATTCATCACTATAAATCACAATTCCACCAATTCCCTATAGTAGAGACAAGATTGCAGCATTTAGTAACCTCTTCTTCAATTCATCAAAACATTCTTCACATTAATTTTCCCATACAAACTTATCTCTTTTAAGAGTAAGTTTGGTTAAGAGGTTAGCTAATTGGGTAAAGTTATGAATGAAACAACGATAATAACCTGCTAAACAAATAAAACAACATCCTCAGTTATGTTTGTTGGTGTATGAAATTCTTGAACTACCTTTTTCTTCATAGTATCAACAAGGATTCCATCCATAGAGAAAATATGGCTATTGAAAGAAACTATTTGAAGACATAAAATACACTTTCTAAACTACCCATATAACTCGTTCCTTTTAAGAGTCTACAGAACAATGCACAAGTGATTATCCATATCTTTTTTTATTTTGGATTATTCAAATATATCATAAATAAATACCTAAAAAAGTCATCAAGTCATTCCTTGAAAACCCTATTCATTATATCTCTGAAAATAGAGGGTGAATTAGTCAGTATAAAATTCATTAATGTAAACTTATAATGTGCATTCCTGGTTCTAAATTATGTCTTTGGAATATATTCATTCCTCACACACAATTGATAATTTCTAGATCGATGTTCAATCTTTGTAATGTAATGAGTTCCCGGAATTTTATCAAATAAATCATCAATGATAGGCAAGGGATACTTTATTTTTATGGTAATAACATTGATTTCTCTATAATCAATGCACATACTCATGGATCCATCTTTATTATTTATAAAGGGAATAAGGGATCCCCATAGAGAAACACTGGGGTGAATAAATACATATCACTCAATTCTTCTAGTGGTTTCTTCAGTATTAATAATTCCATAGTGTCCATTCTATAAGGAATATTTGATATAGGTCTTGAAATTGGAATTAAATCAATAAAGAACTCAACTTACTACTCTTGAGGATGTGCATGTAAATCCTATAGAATTATATTGATATCTTCTTTCAAAATAGGTAAATCCTCAATTTTAATATTTATTTCCTCACCGATAGATATTGTGTTCTCATACTCCCCAAGAATTGCATTCAGTAGAGATATTGGGTGTTGATATATATTAGAATAGGATAGTGAGAATTCTTATCTAAAGATAATGGATTCATCATCATTCTTAAAAATTGTAACTTTATTCTTCTTGAAATATATTTTTTGATTCATAAATTGAAATCCATAATATACCGAGTATTATATCAAAATCAATCATGGGTATGATTATATGGTCAGCAACTAAATCACTTTTATGTGTCATAAAGGGGACATATCAACACATATTTGTTGAAATGATACTCCCCTTATAAGTTTTTATTGACATACTACTTTATTAAATAAAAATTGAAATGTAAAATTTTCTTGGAAATAGAGGAATATATAAAATAATGTGATGATATAGAATCAAATAAATCATTGGATAATTTCGACAAAATGACTAATGTACCTGCCACCACATCTGTAGGAACTTCAACCTCAGTAGTTATGACTACATATGCTTGGCATTGATCCATTGTATTTCTTTGGGGAAGGATTCATTGATTATTAGGAAAATAATTTTCACAATGTCCCATTTATTGGAAATTTTTGAATTGAACATTGATAGATTCTTTCTTCCCCTTACAATCATGGGTTTGGTGGCCTTTTACTCTACACTTAAAACAAACACCCATACTCTGTAGGCAAGTACTTGGGTGTTTCTTCACACAATTTTCATAGGTTAGAAAATAAATTATTAAATTATTCTAATTTTTATTATTTCCTTTTCTATAGTCTTAAAAATCCCTCTTACTCTCTTGTATTCCTTTAAAGTCATAAGACTTAGAGAATTCTTTTTCTGTCTTGATAGCACATGAGACTATATCTTCACATGATGAGAAATTTTGGGAGCCTCATTCCATTCAAAGTAATGGTTTTAAAACATCAAACAATAAAAAAATATTTCTCCTTGGATTATGTATGTATTCTATGACATGTGGTTCTAACCTTGTGAAGTTGGATTCATACTTGCAATATTTTCAACATCTTTTTTATTTCAGACTCAATAATTTCCTTTCAATATCCACTAGTTGTTTGAAAGGATTTTTTTTAAATGAAAATTTCTCTAAATAACTCAAATAATATTTTTAATTTTATCCTTATATATCATGTTTTGAATTAATAAGCACCACTGATCCACATCTCCCGAGAGGTGATAAACTTCAATGATAACCTTCTCCCTTTCATAGCTTCCCAAAGCATGAAATATTTTTTTAAGGAACTTATCCATTTTTCTGATATGAATAGGTTTGTAGTCTCATTAAATTATGGAGACTATTTTTAGATGAATTAGTCTAATATTTCTCCTCCACATTTTGGATCAAGATTCTTAATATGGGTAAAGTTATTGTTCATATCCTGAGTCAGCTTTCCCAGTATAATTATATGTTTCTCAGCACCAGTCACAGCTTCAGAACCAACATCATTATTTTTCATAGTAGGGAAATAAATACCTGGAATACGATCATTCATTCACTTTCTATTCCTTATACTATGTTCAATTTATAAATAATTTCCTATTCCAAATTAGGTTATGAATCATATCTTAAAATTTCAAACTAGCAAGACACATAATATAAATTGAAATTTTATGTATTTTTAATATCATTATTATAAGTATGTTTTCTTTTGGGACATATTTACATGTAAATTATTTATAATGTTTTGTAAATAAAATTTGAATTATCCTAATAATATCCCCAATTAGTGTCAAAGCAAGGTCATAGTATGGCCCGTTCTTAGGTATTATGTTTCCCCAAGTTTGGGTCGAAACACCTTATCAGAGTTGTTACTCTTATATACATCTATGCCAGAACCACATCTTGTTGTAGTATCTAGACATGGATATATTTTCTAAGAAGGTCCAAATAATGTATACATTACCAAAATTCTAGGATGTTATTTTATTCTTATCCCCAATGTGTACCTCAGGGTTATGTTCCCTAATTTATGTTTTCTAAATATAGTTTCCAAGGTTTCTACTAAACATCATCTGATACCAACCATAACACCCCGACCCAAGAAGTCTAGAGCCAGTTAATTATTTTATTATGTTTCCATATAAATATAATTATTCATAATAAAGTAACAAATAGTTTATTATATTGGAAAATAATATATATATACATAAGTCTCACATTAAACTTGAAGTGAAATACATCATATAAAATCATTTGGAAACACTCTTATTCTTCTAGAATATATTTTCATGTAATTTATAAAATTTATGTTAGAATATTGGGGAAGATAAACACAATAAAGGGGTGAGCACAGATACCCAGTAAGGGTAAGTAATACTTCAGAAGAATAAATAATAAAACATGATTAATAAATAAAGAACACGTTCCATTAAAAAAATCATGAGCATAATATGGTTGGAATAAAATGTGAATAAATAATTCCATAATAAAACATAAAAACTAATATTATAATAGTTTAATAATCATACAAACTATCAATTTATCATTTCATAATGAGGGAATTCAAAATGACATTCCTTATAAACATATCGTTAATGGCTTGACCAAGACACCATACAAAATGGGAAATAACCCAGGCTTGTTTATCTCACGAGGCCTACTAATGCATCAAGGGGCTATAGTTTCCCCACCTAACACAAAATAATTCTAATGAATTCCTCATTTGAAAGGGGATTAACATAATCAAGATATTGATTTATATTGATACTAATATATGTAATGTAGATAACTTCCCCCAATTAGTTAACATAAACACTAACTTTTCTGAGTAATATGGTGAATGGTATCAAGATAGCACATCCATAGTCAAAATAATCATAAAAAATCAATAAAATATGGTAGATGATATCATAAAATATTAATCCAAATTAATAATATTAATTTACATGAGTGTTTAAACAAATGATAATACTCTTATGAAATCATCAAGTAATACATGAGAGAAATATTGTTGTACTTTGAAAAGAAGAGTTCTTATGAAAAAAATATTTGAATAAAACTATAACTGAACTAAGATAGTTTTTTAATAATAAAATATGTTATTTTTTAAAAATAATTTTTGATTAAAACAGATTACAGAGTGCACTTGAAAATAGGTAAGAATTCGAGAAGTTCCCCTGAATCAGACTTGTTTTTCATGAAGAACATGAGAAAGAACCTTTTAAAACATGAAAATCACCATAAAGTAAATAAGGATTATGATTGGTAAATATTTATAGAACATTAATATATAATTTATGTGGATTAAATAAGAATTATAAATAATTTTATTTGGTTAATGAGAGAAAATGAGTAACCTAAATGAAAGTGGAGGTTCGGGTAGAAAATTCTAACCTTATGTCCGAATGTGTTCTGCAATTGAACTTAACATCTTGTATAATAAAATTAAACCCATTAATTAATTAATTCATAAATTTTATATCATTATTTTATTCATAAAAGTTTTTCTATGTTATTTTATGGCCTAATTGAGGAGTTATAGAGTATAATTTTATTGTTCTGGAGCATTCGTTTTCATGGTTATCATGACTAGTTCACCTATTTATAAGTAATGGATTTCATATAAAATTTGTATAATTATATAAAAATGGAATTAAATTTTATTAATGATAAAAAAAAGTATAAATGGTTATATATATCATATGGTTATTTGGTATGGGGATGAATCATTAGATAATACATTTAGTGATAATTGTTTAGATTATTACGGCGATATTTCGATAACCACAAATGAGTTTTGTCGTTTATATTAATATTATTTATATATACTGATTCCATAACATTAAATAGGTTATAATACCTATATTAAATATTTTTACCATAAAAAAGGTATCAAGGGAATTATTTAATAATAAATTGAATAATGAATGTTCGTCATCCCCAAAGGTTGTAAATTAGCACCTACAAGATAATGATTTAATTTTTAAAATAAAAGAGATAGAGTGAAGAGATTGATAATGGATCTTTCTTTAAAAAGTTATTATTATAGTGCATAAATGATAATGGAGTTATCGTGATCATTTGGATAGATGAGGTGAGGTTAGTATAATAAAATAAATAACTTGAAAATAAAATAAAAGGAAAAGGAAGAATATTTTACCCCTAGAATACTTCCCCTTGGGAACGTCTTTAAGTAAATATGTTTTGGTCTTTTGGTAAGAGTAAGATCTCTTGGATGTGGGGAGATACCAGGGAATAATATAAGAAGAATATTAACAAGCATCAAGTCATAGTGGAGTGAGGAGAAGAGAGGGTGAGGGTGGTTTCTATAATGCAGAAGAGGGGTTATTTATAATTATTTTGTTAATTATTTTATTATTTTTCTCAAGATAAGAAATAGAGTAGATTATTGTGAAAAAATAATTTAATAAGTGCATGTGATTTATAAAAAATGGTTCTTACTTCATCCTTACATCATCATTTAATAAAAAATTCATATATTAGACATTTATTGTAAATTATTTCATTTTACTATTCATATAAAATTTAAGTAATTTAGAAAAATCACAAAAACTCACCCTAACAATTTTTCAATATATAGAATAAAAAAATAAAATCTATTTTATATATTTTTTCAAAATATGGGATATTTAATTTTTAATTAAAAACATCAATTACTCGAAATATATAGTTTTTAAGATTAAAATTTATTTTAGAACAACCTAAAAAATTAGGAAATGTCTTATTAAATTATCCTAAAATCGAAGGAAAAAAGAATATTGATTTAAGAATACTTTTTATGAAAATTAATTATCATTTAAATAAATATTTTAATTATTAAATATTTATTTCTTACAAAAATACCAATACATACTTATTACTTTTAAAAATATTTACTTACTTTTACTATGATATAATCATATCATACATTCATTTATAAGGTACCGAAATTTTATATATACATTCAAGTGTGAGGTTACTATTTATTTGGCTAATTTAATATTCATAAGGGTCATATTACTTTTCATAAGGGAACATTACTGTTCCTTATTGTCAAGTTACTATTCACCAAAAATGTAAGTTCAGACTCTAAATATCTCACTGATCACAATTGTGTGTGTCCATTTTTCAAAATTCAATGTCCAAAAGTGGAAAAATAATGTTTAACGACTAGTTTATAACTATCTCCTATAAATAAAAAAGCTTTTCTCATAGAGAATATATGTTTCATAAAATTCATTCTATATTAAATTAATTTTTAAATCATAGGGGTGTTATAATATGTGTTACCATGGGATATTTATTTAGCACACACAACACTTGTGAAGGATTTATGGTCAAGGCATCGACTTTATCTATGAATAAATTAGTGAAATACCTTAATGAACACATTCCTAACATAAATCTATATTAACTTTACACTACTAATTGTGAAAATTTTACATGGGACATTTTTGATAATATAACATTATGATATGATATAGATAACAAAATATAAAATTTGTTTATTCTACATTTGATGACATTTTGTCATGTGTGGATGATGTTCTAAGATATTTTGGTCATACATACGAGGAACCACTAGATTATCAAAATACTGGGTATCAATGCTCAAATCAGGAGAGGATAAATCATCTTGTATATTAGGGGTAGGACTTTAATGTAGGGAACTTGCATGAACAATATTCTATCATTGAGGAAAAAAATAAGTCGGTGGTGTAAGTCCAAGTTAATTCTAAAGCATTCACGGATATAGGTTTCTTGTGAGGGTCCTATAAATATATCTCATGAAAGGATTTCAGCATTAATAATATTTTTATTTGATCTATGTGGGATTGATAGATAAATACCTACAAGATAGAAAGTGATCACCCTATGTTTCAATGGAATGTACTTCCATGAACACACTCTAAAAATATATTTGTCTATTAACTACTAAGTGGTTTAGTATTTTAATCCCTCCTATAGAATAAATTCAATGAAATCTTATTGGGGATTAATACACCAATAGAAACAATTTGACTTCTTCAGGATTGAGGAAAATACTAATTTTCAATATGTGGAAAGTGATAGATAAAAGATGTAGTTCATTCTAGGAAGGGTTGAAAGGTAATTTTTTTGGATGATGTGATTTTAAGAGAGAGAATGTTTGGGTAATATGTGGGGAATATATTGTGTGGCCTATGGGAATATCATGGGAATATTATATAGGGTTCTTTTGACTATAAAAGGATGACTAATGAGGTATTATAGGGTATGGAGGATTTTACATAGTTTCGGAAACCTTTAGGATTGGGAAAGAGGAGTCTCTAGATACTCAAAAAATGTAAATTTCTATTTTACCTATATCTTCCTATGATTTTTTATATTTATGTTTTATCAATATATAGAATATAAGTAATCTCTTGAAGTTCGTTATTCAATTTTTTTTTATCTAGGATTAAAATTTCAAAGTTTTTAACCATATGATTATAAAATTCATTATAGATATTATCCATATAATTTAAAAAACTATTTCATTAACATATAAAATAATATTTAAAGTTTCTATACTTATCTATCTCTAATATTGATTCTGGTAAAATTTTTATTTCTTGATGTTTATATTTTTTAAGTAGTTTCCTACCATAAAATATTAGGACCTCTATAGATTATTTTAATCATATAAATATTTTTTAGCTTTTATACCATTTTTAAATCCTCATTAGGGACAAACCCATTAGTTTTTTAAATGAAAATTTAATCTTCCAACTAATTATTTTGGAATATCGATTTAAAATCAAATAGACAAACATTGAACAGACTTTGAGTATCCATAGACAAGAAAATTATTTTAGCTGCATGTCTTTAAATAAGATAATGTTTCTCCAAAACTTTACTTCCCTCAACGTGAAAATATTCTTTATAAACTAATCTTACATTGTTTCTAGGAACTTATACTTTATTATTATATTTATTTCTGAATACATACTCAGCAACATAGAAATTGTTTCCTTTCAGTCTAGGGAAAATATCACAAGGATTATTTTTTCTATTATCTCTCTCTATTCATTAATAACAGCCATCCCCTATTCTTATAACCTCACCAATTTAAATTGGATAAATATGTGATAATATTTCTTTTGTTATTTTGAATATTCTTTTTATATATATTTTTTATTCTTTATCACTAAATGCATTTTATGGTTCGATATTATTATTAAATCTTGTATAGATCCTTTATGATCCAAAATAATCAAATAATTCACCACTAATCCTATCATAATCAACACATCCTAATTTTTTTTATTTCTATAATCAACCTAGAATATGATTTTATAAATCTATATGTTTTTTCTACAAAAAATTTTCATCAAGTCAACCATATGTAACGCCCCGAACCCAGAAGCCCAGAGTCGGTGCATTATTACGTATCATTGGCATGATCTCAAAATATCATGTCTCAAATGTCTGACTAGTTTAGTAGCCTCGGAAGTATTAGATACATTCATAACGTTTAAATTAAATCTTAAAATGGAAAACTAAAACAACATTGTTTCCATAGACAACACTAAGATCCCATAGACTATCCCTACAGGTCAGTCATAATATACTTCTTCACATCCTAGAAAAAATAAAACATAGAAATGGACGAGCTTAGATGCTCAGTAAGGATAAAAATATAGCATAAATTTTCATAAATAAGAATAAACATTTAATTAAATGTATAAGAATAAAAGAAAATCCATTTAAACATAAACTTCAACATAATATGGAAAAGATAAAATCAAATAATTCCATTCACTTATTCACATGGATATTCTACTAGTGGAATAATCACATTCATTATCAATAGCAACTTTCATAATGATGGAATACATAATGCCATACTTTTATAACCACATAGTCAAGGCCTTGCACCAAGATTACAAATAAGATTTTGTCAAGGCCTTGTGCCAAGACACTAGTTTGTATTATGAGACCTACTGATGCATTGCGGAGCTATAGCGGGCTCCACCAATCACTTACTATGTCCAATACATTCCTCATATGAAAAGTTTTAAACATTACATAAACATTTTTATTAAAAATAGGAGTCAAAATTTCAATACTTAATCTATAACCATGAATAGTGTAAAAATAACACATCTATAGTCAAACATATCAAAACACCTTCAATACAATATAGAAGTTTTGTATCATAATAAATCAACTTCAAATAATCTTAAAATCCATCAAAGGATGTTCACTTAGATGAAATCAAAACCTTTTTTAGAGAAATATATCTTTCTATTTTGAAATCATTTAAAATTCATATAATTATAAAAGAAAATATTTATTTTGGAAATATTCTTATATGCTTCGGAGGGAATCTTTGATGATGTTATAACGAAAAAAAATATCCACACCCACTTTATAAATTAAAAAAAACATTCTTAGCTTAATTTTGTTGAAAAGGTCATAAAGTACCTTATTTGGAAAACGATGGAAAGATTCCATTAAATAACATATATGGTCGAATATGGGAATAAGTTACGTTACCCAATTTTTTAGTAAATAGTAAACATGTTTTGAAATACATTTTTAATAAACTTGGATGTGGATGATAAAGAGATTCGAGTAGATAATTAAGTATAAATAACCTCAGATAATAAAGAGATTGTAAAATTAACCATTACCTTGTACTTTTACTTGGTTGAGGGTAGGATAAAATCTTTTATAATGGTTAAGTAATTGTTATTAAATTATACAAGAATAATATATATTAATATGATATCATATATGATCTTTTAACATTGATTTGTTAATAATATCTTAGTATTATCGTCATTTTGGGTGTGAACTGATTTTTTTTCCGTTATATGATTTTATACGTAAGTAATGTTTGTTATGGATAGTATGTATCTTATTCATATTAATTATGATATTAATTCATTAAACATTATTTTTAATTATCTAATTTAAATTAGTTTTTAATGGATACGATGGGAAATGAATCTCATCACATTCGTAGAGACGGTTATCCGTATGTACGCACGAGCGACAATATCATTCTTTTGATATTAAAATAATATATAATTGGTTGTTATATCATATATACAGAATAATTATCATGTTATATTTATTATTTACATCAATTACACATCATTATTATACTCATCTAAATAATAATGTATTGAATAACCATTACACCACGACGTGGAGACGGTAAGTCGTACGTACGCACGTATGGTGACATGTCTTTCAAAGGATGGATAGAATAATGAATATGTTTGTACCATATTTATAATAACATCACAGTATATATAAGATACTGGAGTTATTATTTTATAATGGAAACAACAAAGAAAGAGTAAGTGGAAGAAGAAAGGAACTTGAAAGGTGTGATGAAATATTTACCTCTTCTTCGGGTTCTTCCTTTTGATTTGATCAAAAAGCTCCATAGTTTGGATTTATGACTAAATAAAGGCCTTTAGGGTGAAGGGAGGACAGTTTATAGGGTATTTGGGCAGGTTTTGGATGATCCAAAAGGCTTTGAAGGTGTAAATTTGAGAGAAGGGGGAGTGCCCTTTTATAAGAAGGGTGAGGGGAACCTTAGGAAAAGATAGAAATATTATTTCATAATAAAATTATTTTCGGTTTTTAGTGGCTCAAAAATGAATTATTTAAATAAAAATGTGGGTATGGGTCGAAATTCACTCAATAAATAGATTTTATACAGGTTTGGGTCACTATATTAACCTTATCTTTTAGATTTAACTCTTAGTTAAATGGTTTTACATTTACCATGTCTCTTTTTATTTTTATATTATATGGTTAATAAACATACTATAAACTTCCATGAAAACCCTAAGTGGTTCATTAATGATACACATATTATTATTTATGTATTTTGGTTTATCCTTAGATTTTTAGAAATATAATATCAATTAATAATATTATATTTGTTTTAAAAACTCTTTTATGTCAATTTTGACACTATTTGGTATTTGGTTTTTTCTAAATTTATAACAACATTATTACTTAGAAAAACATTCATCTAACCAACACTGACATGTCATATTATCCTTTAAAATTAGTTTAATTCATAAAAAGTCTCAAATTACATTTATTGGATATTTGTAATGTCAATTATTTTAATATTTCATTAATTAGGTAATTATTGCACCATCATTGTGTCATAAATAAATGTAATTATTTAATTTCTAAAAATTATAAATAAAATACCATTATGTATGAAAAAATTTATATTTATAATACATATTTATAAACGAATTTATCTTACGTGTAACCCCATATTAAAAATGGTTTAGTTATTAAACATTGAAATTAACACTTTTAACTCTTCTTTGAATTAAATAATAATAAATGTCCTAATCTAATCCAAGTGGATCTAGAGGATCATATTTTATTACTAAGGTTTTTTTTGTCTAATTACACTTATGTAATAGAATTATGACATGTTTTAGGGTAATAATAATAATATCATTTTTACCATCAATTACCCTATTTACTTTTAACCGTGTTAAATAAAAGTAAAAAAGTTACTATTCACCAAAAATTATTTTCATCTTATTGAACCACATTTTACTTATGGATATCAACGTTGTCTCTCGGTTTTTTGAAATTCAACTCACTGAAGCGGTAAAATTACGTTTTATGTAAATTTACAAATAATCCTATGAGGTGGGTAAAAGATGGTAAAAAGTTCAATAAAATTTTTAGATATCTAATATTATTATAAACTGACTCCAATGAATTAAATTGAAAATATATAGGTATTATGTATCTATTTTTAACTAAAATAAATTTCAACAAAATAAATGATTATTTAAATAAAAAATTGGGTATTAAACTATAACTCAGTGTTTTTCACTATTAATGAAAAATTGAAAGTTTTCAGAAAAATACAAAAATTTCACTCTAAGATAATTCCGATATTTTGAATCCAAAAATGAAGTCCATTTTGAATGATAAAATTTATAAAATTTCAAAAAGTGGGTATTACTATTCATAATGGCTAGTTTGATTGGAGGTGGTGTGTTATAACTTGAAGTTCCGTACAACACACGCTATTGCATTATTCAAAGTGAAGCATACCATGGAAGCTTGGGGTGTTACATTCTCCCCTCCTACAAATAACTTTATCCTCGAAATTTCTATAATATTACTACATAAAAATATGCAGGCGGTTCTTCATCATAAGTTCCTCAGGTTCCCATGTTTCCTCTTCCATCTTTTGGTTTCTCTATAGAACTTTAACCAGATGAGTTGTACGGTTTCTCTACACTTGTTATCTTGTATCAAGTACCTTGACATGCTCTTTGAAATAAGACAGATTGGTTTCTAGTTCTTATTCTTCATAGGTGAGTACATGCATTGGGTCAGGCATGTATTTTCTCAACCGTGATACGTGGAATACATCGTGAACTTTGGAGATACTATGCGACATTGCTAAATGGTAAGCTACATCCCTAATTTGTTCTACAATTTCGGAAGGTTTGATATACTTGGGACTCAATTTTCCGTTATTAACGAAACATATAACACCCTTCCATGAAGATACCTTCAAGATAACACTATATCCTACCATAAATTCCAAATCCTTCATTCAGTTATCAGCAAAGATCTTCTGCCTAATTTGAGCTGCTTTGATGTTGGTTTAGATTACCTTCACCTCTTCCATTGTTTCCTCCACAAGTTTTGGTCCTACAAGTCTTATTTCACAAACATCATCCCAACAAGTTGGTGTGTGACATCTCTTTCTGTATAACACTTCATATGGCGCCATCTAAATACATGAATGGAAGCTATTGTTATAGGAAAATTCTACCTGAGGAAAATATTGATCCCACATACCTTGAAAGTAAAGTGATCATGATCTCAAAATGTCTTCTAATGTTTCAATAGTCCGTTCTGATTGTCCATAATTTTGGGGGTGGTAGGCAGTGCTCAAACGAAGTTCAGTATCTAGGGATTTCTAAAGACTTTTACAAAATTTTGATGTAAAATAGTGATCAAGATCAGAAAAAATCGATAGTGGGACTCCATGAAGTCTTACAACTTCATTAATATATAGTCTTTCTAAATGATCAAGTGGTAAATATTCCCTTATAGCAAGAAAATGTGCTGACTTGGTAAGATGATCAAGAATGACCCATATTGCATTATTCCTTCTAGGATTCTTTGGTATCCCTATGAGAAATTCCATCTTGATATAATCCCATTTCCACTCAGGTATGGGAAGAGTTTGCATGAATCCTCCAGGCTATTGCCTTCCAGCTTTCACTTGTTGACAAACCATACATCTTGATACAAAATTAGTAATCTCCCTCTTCATGTTGTCCCAAAAAAAAGTTCCTTTGAATCTCTATACATTTCTGTGCTCCCAGGGTGTATAGAAAAATTGGAGCTGTGAACATCATCCAAAAATTCTCTTTTTAGATCAGGTATATCGGGAATAGAGAGTCTCTTCCCAAATTTCAAAATCCCATCTTCATATACGGATTCACTCAATCTCCCATCATTCACAGCTTTATTCTTCTATTGAACCTCCTCATCATCAACCTGAGAACTTTTTATCCTTTCTAGTAAAGATGGTTTATCAAGCATTTGAAAAAGAATTGATGTTTCACCTTCCATGGTTATTCCCACATCCATCATTACTATATCCATGTATATAGGATCCTTTTCAACTCTCATCTTGTTCAGAACTCCATGATCCTTTCTAATCAAAGCATCTGCCACATTATTTTCCTTCCACGGGTGGTAGTGTATAGTGCAATCTTAATTTTTGAGTAGTTCAAGCCTTTGTATTTTCCTCATGTTAAGTTCTTTCTATGAGAAAATATACTACAAATTCTTGTGATCGATATATATCTTTGATTTTTCACTATAGAGATAATGTCTCCATGTCTTCAAAGAAAATATTACAACTACTAACTCAAGATCATGAGTAGGATAGTTTGTCTTATGAATTTTTTGCTGTCGTGATGCGTAGGCAATAACCCTATCATTATACATAGGGACACAACCAAGTCCTTTATTTGATGCATCACTAGAAATAACAAACCCAATATTCCCCGATGATATATTTAGTATAGGAGCATTGACTAATCTTCTCTTCAGTTCTTCAAAACATTCTTCACACTCTTTTGTCCAAAAAAATTTAACCCCTTTTTGTGTGAGCTTTGTCAATGGGTTAGCCAACTAGGCAAAATTCTGGATGAAATGTCGATAATAACATGCTAAACCAATAAAAATGCATACCTCAGTTATAGTCATCGGTGTTGGCCATTCTTGGATTGAATTGGTCTTAGAAGGATCAACAGTGATTCCATCCTTAGAGAAAATATGGCCCGGAAAAGAAATCTCCTGAATCCAGAATTCACACTTGCTAAACTTCCCATATAATTCGTGTCTTCTAAGAGTATTCAAGATAATGTGCAAGTGATTTTCCTCATCTTTGTAGATTTTTGAGTATACCACGATATCATCAATAAATAAAACTACAAAGTCATCAAGATATTCCTTGAAAACACTATTCATTAGATCCATGAAGATAGATGGTGCATTAGTCAATCCAAAAGGAATTATTGTAAACTCGTAATTCCTGTACCTAGTTCGAAATGCTGTTTTCAGAATTTCTTCCTTCTTCACACACAACTGATTATATATAGATCGAAGGTCAATCATTGAAAAGTATTAAGCTTCATGAAGTTAGTCAAATAAATCATCAATGCGAGGAAGGGGATACTTGTTCTTTATTGTTATAGCATTGACCTCCCAGTAGTCAATACTAAACCTCATAGATCCATCTTTCTTCTCAACAAAAAGGATAAGGGATCCCCATGGAGAAAAACAAGGGAAAATAAATCCCTTATTACTCAATTCCTCTAGTTTATTCTTTAGTTCCACTAATTCCAATGTGGAAATTCTATAAGGGGTCTTTAATATGGGCCTTGAACCAGGAATTAAATCAATGGAAAACTCAATTTCTCATTTTGGAGGATGTCTAGGTAAATATTCTGGAAACACATCAACATATTCTTTCACAATAGGTATATCCTCTATTTGAATTTTTTCCCTCACCCAGAGTTATTTTATTTTCTTCCTTCCCAATAATTGAATATAGTTGAGCTACTGGGGTGGTGGATATGGATAAAAATTTGGTGGTGATGATTCCGCTCTAAAGAGAAGGTGTTCTTTATCATAGTCATCAAAAATAGTAACCTCCTTCTTCTTACAGTAAATTTTTTGCATCATGGTCCGAAATCCAATCCATATCTGGGATTATATGAAATTCAATCATGGGAATGATGATGAGATCAGCAGATAGAAAACATTTATATTCCCTAATGGGGACAGATTCACAAAACATTGTTGTAATGATACTTCCCTTAGGAGTTTTCACTGATAACTCTCTTGTTAAATCAAATTGGAAATATATAATTTTCAAAGAAAATAGGGAAGATATGAAACAATGTGATGATCTAGATTCAAATGAATCATTTTCTAAACTTGAGAAAACCGTTAAATTACCTGCCACTACATCTTTCAAAGCTTCAACCTCAGCAGTAGTGAAAACATAAGCGTGGCCTTGATCCCTTGGCCCTTTCTGAGGTAAGTCCCACCGACACTTAGGAAATTCATTCACATAATTCCCCCTTTCTCTACAATTTTAGAAATCAACATCAACGGTCTCTTTCTTCCCCTTGAAATCACGAGCTTGGTGTCCTTTTTAACCACACTTATAACAGACTCTCATTCCCTTCAGGAAATTACTAGGGTGTTTCTTCCCACATTTACTGGAGGATAGATATTCAAGTTTTCCCTACTTCCCCTTATTTCCATTTCTAGAGTGTTGAACAGATCTCTTGTTCTATTTCTTTGATTTAATGTCATAAGACTTAGAGAATTCTTTCTCTGTCTTGATAACACATGAGACAATATCTTCGTACGATGGGAAGGATTGTGAGAATAATTCTTGATGGATAAATGGTTTTAACCCATCAATGAAACTATCAATCCTACTTCTTGGGTTACATATAAAATTTGCAGCATGCCTCACTAACGTTGTAAAGTTATCTTCATAAATTACGACATTCTCATCCTACTTTTGCCTCAGACTCAGAAATTGCCTTTACATATCCACTCGATAGTCACGAGGAAAGTATTTTTGTATGAAAATTTCTTTAAATTACCTCTATTAAATATTTGATAATTATTCATCTTCCTTTGTGTTTTGAATCAATGACCACCATTTCTCAGCATATCTAGTGAGGCAGTAAATTTCCATGACAAAATTTTCCCTTTCTCTACTCCCCAAGGCATGGAATATTTTCTCAAAGGAATTTATCCATTTCTCAGCTTCTAGTGGATTTGTACCCCCATTGAATGTTGGTGGTTGTTGCCTCATGAAGTGATCTAACATTGATCCTCCATGCTGCAAATCATGGAGCTCAATATGGGTAAGGTTATTATTCATAACCTAAGTGAGTTGTCCCAGTATGGTGATTAACCGATCATCACCAGTTGCATCACCATCTCCACTATAATTATCTTTAGTAAGAGAGAAATCCCTACATGTATTATGTGCATTTTTACAGTTTCCATTCCTTCCACTAGGAACCATTTCTAAACAATGGCGTAAACTAGATTAGTTTATGAATCGTAATACATAATTCCAAACTTGTAAAATATTTAACATAAATTGAACAGTTTATGGATTTAATGCATAATCATAAAAAATGTTTTCATTTAGGAAGTATATAATCATAAACAATTCATAATGGTTTTTAAAGAAAATGAGAATTATCCTATGCATATCTCTCGAGAGTGTCATAACCAAGAGTGCAGCAAGGACTTTTGTCATGCACCAGTTCCCATTTGAGTCTAGCTTAAAGTGGCGTTTTTAGGTTTTACCCCTAGGTACATCTATGCGAGATCTGCCTCTACCTACTCGTATCTAGACATGGATATTGCTTGGAAAACTCACAAAATCTCTACAATAAAAAAAATCTAGGAAGTTCTTCTATACTAATCCTCAAAGTCTATCTTAGGGCTATGTGGTCTAATTAGAGTTTTCCTAAATCTTGTTTCCAAAGTTTGTACTAAACTTCCTATGATACCAACTCTAATGCCCCAACCCTAGAATCCCAGAGTAGGTGCATTATTACCTATCTTTGGAATGATCACAAAATATCATTTCTCGAAACACTTATTAGTTTAGTAGCCTTGGAAGTACTAGATACATTCATAAGGTTTACATTACATCATAAAATAGAAAACAACAACAACATTGTTTCCATAGACAACACTGATATCCCATAGAATATCCCTATAGGTTAGTCATGATATACTTCATTGCATCATGGAAAAAATAAAACATAGTTAGGGGTGAGATCAAATGCTCAGTAAGGATAACAATATAGTAGAAACTTTCATAAGTAAGCATAAAAATTTAAGGCAATGTATAAGCCTAAAACAAAAGCCTTTTAAACATGAACTTCATCATAATATGGAAAAGATAAAATCAAATAATTCCATTTACTTATTCACGTGGATATTCTATTAGTCGAATAATCACATGAAATATAAATATCCACTTTCATAATTATGGAATGCATAATGATAGACTTTCATAAGCACATATTCAAGGCCTTGTGCCAAGACAAAAACTAATATTTTTTCATGGCCTTGTGGGAAGACACTAGTTTGTCTCATTAACCTATCGATGCATCGAGGAGCTATAAGGAGATCCACCCGTCACTTACTAAGTCCAATGCATTCCTCATATGAAAAGTTTTAAACATAACATAAACATTCATATTAAAACTAGCATACAAAATGTAAATACCTTATACATAACCATGAATAGTGTAAAAATAAAACATCCATAGTCAATCATATCAAAAAACATTCAATAAAGTATGAATGTTTTGTATCATAATAAATCCACTTCAAATAAGCTTAAAATTCATCAAAGGATGTTGACATAGATGAAATCAAAATATTTTTAGAGAAATATCTCTTTCTATTTTGAAATCATTTAAAATTCATATAATTATAAAAGAAAAAATTTATTTTTTAAATATTATTATAATCTTCTAAGGAATGATTTGATGATGTTATAAGGGTGGAAAATATCTACACCTTCCGTATAAGTTAAAAAAACATTCTTACCATAATTTTGTTGAAAAGGTCATAAAGTACCTTGTTTGGAAAACGATAGAAATATTACTTTAAAAAACATATAAGGTAAAATAATGGAATAAATGACATTACCCCATTTTTAGTAAATAGTATAAATTCTTTGAAATACAATTGTAAAAAACATGGATGTGGATGAAAAAGTGATCCTAGTAGATAATAATGTATAAACAACCTTGGATAATAAAGAGATTGTGAAATTAACCATTATGTTGTAATTTTCCTAGGTCGAGGGTAGGTTAAACTCATGTATAATGGTTAAATAATTGTTATTAAATTATAATAGAATCATATACATTAATATGATATCACATATGATCTTTTATCATTGGTTTTTTAATAATATCTTAGAATTATCGTCCTTTCAGGTGTTAACTGATTTGTTTTCCTTCATATGATTTGTTATGTAAGTAATTTTTGTTATGGATATCATGAATCTTATTCATGTTAATAATTATATTATGTATATTATCATTATTTTTAATCATCTAAATAAAATTAGTCTTGAATGGATACGATGGGGAATGAATCTCATCGTGTTCGTGGAGACGGTAATCCGTACGTACACACGAGCGACAATATCATTCTATTGATATTAAAATAATATATAATTGGATGGAATATCATATATACAGAATAATTATCTTGTTATATGTATTATTTACATCAATTACACATCATTATTATACCCATCCAAATAATAATGTATTGAATAACAATTACACCACGACATAGAGACAGTAAGCCATACGTACACACGTATGGTGAAATGTCATTCAAAGGATGGATAGAATAATGAATATGGTTGTACCATATTTAAAATAACATCACAGTATTTATATGATACTGGAGTTATTATTTATAATGGAAATAACAAATAAAGAGGAAGTGGAAGAAGAAAGGAACTTGAAAGAGGTGATGAAATATTTACCAATTCTTCAGGTTCTTTCTTTTGCTTTGATCAAAAGGGCTCCATAGGATGGATTTATGACTAAAGGAAGGAATCTAGGATGAATGTAGGAAAGTTTAGAGGGTATTTGGTCAGGGTTTGGGCGAGCCAAAAGAATTTTAAGGTGTGAATTAAAGAGAAGATGGAGTGCCCATTTATCGGAAGGGTGAGGGGCACCTTAGGAAAATCTGGAAATATTATTTTATAATAAAATCATTTTCGGTTTCTAATGGCTCCAAAATATATTATATAAAGTATAAGGTGGGTATGGGTTAAAAACCACTCAACCAATATGTTTTAGACAAGTTTGGGTCACTATATTAACCTTATCTTTTAGATTTAACACTTAATTAAAATTGTTTGACATTTACCATGTCTCTTTATATTTTTATATTATATGGTTAATAAATATACTATAAACTTCAAAGAGAACCCCAAGTGGTTAATTAATGATATAACTATCATTATATATGTCTTTTGGCCGATCCTTATATTTTTATGAATATAATATAAATTAATAATATAATATTTTTTTTAAAAACACTCTTATGTCAATTTTGACACTATTTGGTATCTTGTTTTTTCTAAATTCATAACAACATTATTACTTCAAAAAAAAATTCATTTAACCAACAATAACATGTCATATTAACCAATGAAATTAGTTTAATTCAAAAAAGGCACAAATTACATTTATTTTAATATTTATAATATCAATTATTTTAATATTTCATTAATTAGGAAATTAATGCATCATCATCGTGTCATAAATAAATTTAATTATTTAATGTATAAAAATTATAAAAAACTAAAATTATGTAGGAAATATTTTTATCTTTATAATGAATATTTATAGTAGAATTTATCTTATTTTTAACCCTATATTAAAAATGGTTTAGTTATTAAACTTTGAATTCAACACTTTTAACTCTTCTTTGAATTAAATAATAATAAATGTCCTAATCTAATCCAAGTGGAACTATAGGGTCATATTTTATTCCTAATGTTTTTTGGTCTAATTAAACTTATCCAATAGAAATATTACATGTGTTAGGGTAATACTAATATCATTTTTAAACTTAATTACCCCATTTACCTTTAACTGTGGTAAATAAAAGTAATAAGTAACTATTCAAAAAAAAATATTTTCATCTTATTGAACCACATTTTACTTACTGATATCAACTGAGTCTCTTAGATTTTTGAAATTGAACTCACAGAAGCGGTTAAATTAAGTTTTATGTAAACATGCAAATGCTCCTAGGAGGTGGGTAAAAGATGGTAAAATGTTCAATAAAATTTTTATAAATCTAAAGTTATTTTAAACTGACTCAAATGAATTACATTGAAATTATATTAGTATTATGTATCTATTTTGACCTAAAAAATTTAAATAAAATAAATAATTATTTAAATAAAAAATTTGGTTTTAAACTATAACTCAATGTTTTTCACTTTTCATAAAAAATTGAAAGCTTCCAGAAAAATACCAAAACATTTACCCTATAAGATAATTTCAATATTATGAATCCAAAAATGAAGTCCATTTTGAGAGATAAAATTTATAAAATTTCAAAAAGTGGGTATTACTATTCATAATGGCTTGTTTTATTAGTTTTGGTGTGTTAGAACTCGAAGTTCTGTTCAACACACACTATTGTATAATTCAAAGAGAAGCGTACCGTGGAAGCTTGAGGTGTTACACCACACATGAAACTTATCATGGGAATACTATCAATAATTTTGACATTAATCTTATAAAACTATCTGTACATTATATTTTTAAATAATTTATAAGATCATATATTGGAAAAATATCCCTTGAATATTCATTCCCCATCTTTCTCATTAAATTCCCCCAACTTTTGATCATTAATTTTAACCAAGTATGGAATCCTAAAACTCAAATGAAATTCATTGATAGATTATTGTTAGAACATATTTCATAGGGTTTTATTTCAAATTTCTATTTTCTAAAAAATAACCAATTCTGAAAATCTCTTTTTAATCAACTCTATGTTGATTCACTTTTAGATTTTGTGCTAAACAAACACAGATCTTTCGTTTTAAAAAATTATTTTTCCCTTTTAGAAATTCAATTTTTATGGTGTTCAAAGATTATTTCACTCATTATTTATCCCATTAATTTTAATATATTTAACAAATTAATTAAATTTATACAATTTTCTATTACCTATTATCAATTAATTTATAGAAAATTAGAATTTAATCTACACATATCTTCTAAATATTTTGATCATCTCAAGGGAATATGACTAATGCTTCATGACCGTTATATTTCTTATTATTTTATAATCACCAATAAACATGATAAAATAATATACATATTTTTATTGTTGATGCCTTATATAACCAAAAAAATCTAAATTTATTAATTCAATTAGCTATTTGGATTGAATTAGTCCCCTTTTCTAGATACCTTAAACTACATTACTCTTTTGAAATGATTCAAAAATGATGTACCTTGATCTTTTGATTTTGTGAAATTTGTATAAAATTTTCATAATTATTAAATTTTATCATTATTCTTTAGACAAGCTGATTTAATCTTGTATGGAAAAACATATTTTGTTCTGAAATAATAAGGATTTTTTTATTTTTAGTTGGATACACATTTCAACTATTAGAGAGAAAGTTAATTCAAGTACCACACTAGAAATTTTTTATTATGTTATCTTTATTATTCAATATAAATAAACACTAATTCCTCTAATAAGAGGTGTCATGGGTATTGTTTCACCACTCTTCCATTATTAACATGGTACAAAATAAAGATCCCAAACAGAAACCCCCTCTTCGCTCCCCTCTCATTGTTTTTTTCTTGGGGAAAACCTAGGGCTTTTCCCCCAACGGGAGTAATGAATCTATTCCCAAGGAATTTTTTTATTTGGATTCCCCCTATTTCACCCCATTATCCATGAAGACACCATGAACTACCCCAACCCAACTATTTCACCCACTTATCCATCCATGACAACCCCACATTCTGACATTATCTCGGAACCCCATGAAACACCTCCAAATATATATCAATGACCCTAAATCCAACATGGTTGAGCCTTACCTAGTCATGTGATGCATCTTCCTAGAATGAATTCTCATGATGAAACCTCCCACTGAAGTTCATCACTCCCACCACCTTGTTAAACCTTTTTTGGGAGTTCATTCCAGGTAAATATCTTCAAGAGGATTCTCTCCCAGACAATCATTCTAGATCTACATCCTCCCATTATTGTATCCAGAATACACATCCTGTCTAGAAAGGTAAAATGTTTTTTTTAAAGGCTTCCATAGGATTCAATCTTTTGGTGGAAAACTATTTAGTTCTTCTATCCAGAACTAGATCCTCCTTTCGTCTATGTTCCATTTCTGGCGCATCCCCAACATGCATACACCCATATCCCAACACCCCCTCTTTCATTCCCATGACCATAGCTATCTTTATCAATACCTATACTACCATCAAGATTCCTAGATCATCGTCAGGATTCTTCATCACCTCCTGTATCCCCCTATTTCTTAGATTAGTGTCATGATTTTTCATATTTTCTCTCATCATCATTGATCTTTCGGAATTACCGCCAGAATTCTTCATCACTATCCAAACAACTATTAGGAATATTTACTAATGAAATTTTCTAATTAATTGTTTCTTGAATATTTATTTCATATATGGATATCTATATGTATGGGGTGTGTAAGGGAATGTTTTTTAGTGTACCCAATCTTGGTACACCTCTATTAAGGTGGATTATCGGAGAGTATGTGAATTCAAGCCCCACACAGACTTTATGTATTATGTCATCTTTATTATTCACTATAAATAAACACCATGGTATCTATTAGGATGCATATCAGGTATTAGGTTACCACTATTCAATTATAATAGATTATTTTTTAAAACATTAGTGATATCCTTTTCACATGTCAATAACATATAAGTGAAACTATATGAATATATATAATTCCTTAAATTATAGAGATATCTGATACTAAAAAGTATTTTTTCCCTTTAACATGTAATATGATATTTAAATTCAATATTTAACCATCAATTTTAGTTATAATATATGTTTTTGTCTTTTACGTACTTTCATTTGAAAATTAACTACTAATCAATTGTGTATATCAATTATCTAAAAAAAATTATTTCTTATAAACTATAAACAAGTCCCACATTAACATATTTATGAATTTTATTTATTAGAAATTTTTAATGGAACCTCTAATACCATAACCCATTCTACTATTATTCTTATTTTTGTGTAATTTTAACTATCAAATAACGTTAATGAATTCGTTATTATTTTCAAATATTTATAAACATAACAATTGGTTGTACAACATATCATATAAATTTATTTATGTTGATCAAATATTTTTTTTTCAGGATTGAATTTTTCTTCTCCATATAAAAATTCATTTTCATGTTTTATCCTTTTATTTTTTGTTGAAACATTAATAAATATTTCTTTATTTTTTTATTCAAATAAAATGAAATATTAAACCAATATACAGTCTTTGTGTCTATATTCTCCACAAGACCAATACTATCAATTAATCTGTGAATCTTTTATTCTAAACATGTTATATGCACATGTTCTATAACGTAATTTTAGAGAATTTTAAGTATCCTTCTATGATAGCATTGAGGAATTAATTTTATTAGGTCTTATTATGAGAACTACTAAAATTTATGAGGACTTATATCCATTTTCATCAACCCATATTTTTTAATAAATTTATTTTAAACCTACATTATTATTTAAAATATTTTTAATCTTTTAATATTTCATTAAGGGAAAATTTACCTCTTTAAATTGCAAAGAGATTAATATAAATAATTAATATATTATAGTAGTTTCATTCCCATAATAAGAGTTATTTAAATTTTTTGGTACTCATCTAGTTAATTTTTAGAAAGAAATATTTTATTAGTAGATTTTGAAGGTTCAATTATTATATAATTTGGATTGTTCAAATATAATTTTAATATAATTAGACTTTTTTCAGCCAGAAGGTGTTTTTACACATATGTCAATAACTTCTCCTTAGAAGAATAATTATGTTCAATTTTCAATTCCCTAACCAAAATCACCAAGATTGGGGTGGAGATTCAGCTAAACTCATCCACACTTACGCATATGAAAGAGGTTGTTAACTAGCGGTGAGGGTCTAAGAGTGAATTTGGGAGACAATACACTCCATAATCATATCCATACACGTTAAACATAATAAAATATCACATCACATAATATCATAAAATAATTTAATGAAATCATTGTGAAGTATCAAATTCTACCCATGTCATACATTTTAAATGAATTAGGCTCCCAATGTGACAAGACTAACAAGGTCATATAAAGTCTTACCAATTAAATAAAAAAATACTATTGAAATTCACTAGATTCAATTCTATTACTTCAACAAACTTTTTACTCCTCAACTCAGCTATCTGCCACAGTCACCTTACCCTTACCCGAATCCCCAATCATTATGTCTTCATGTGCATCAAGATGACGATAAAGGGTGTGAGTAAAAAAACCCAATAGGACACCACCAATTCCTCTATAACATGACAGTACAATTTTAATAGGTGTATGGTATGATAAATGTAAATGCACAATAAACAAAATATGGAAAGTGTTTATGTGCTAACCAAGATACCATGATCCCAGAATATATCGGTTTCAACTCTATGCTATAAGGATAGTCATGAAGGATTTCATGAGTGATCAAGATGAATACAAAAAGGATGGATAATATGTCTCTTAGTAGTAAGCTGATATCAAACTGGACCAAGACACAAGGCCATCACTTCATGCCTACATAACAGTTTAAACCTCAAGACTTTCGTACCCTATATCGGCTGCATCTTAGGCCTCAAGGCCATTGTATAATTTTTATTCCATGGTCCAAGACAGTAGACTATCATACCCATGCCACTTCTACCTCAGGTCTAGCCCAAAGGCTTTCAGGTACAAACCCTATGTTTAGGTCAAACTTCGTTAATGATTCATGCCACGTGCACTCCCCCTCTATGGGATAACAATATCATGATTTTATAAACATTCAAAATGCCATTATCAATACCAAAATATTTATAATAATCACACATAATTGGGTAGATCATATATAAGAAAAATATAAAATATCATCATGGTAATTAGTATAAATGAAAGAGTACTTGTGATCAATATAAAAGATATTGTTACAATCTACCTAGTCATACTCATGGAATCAAGAATATTATAATGTTATCATAGATTATACAGGAAAACACATGAAATCAATATAAAAAAATTTAGATCAAACTATGAAAACATAAGTATTTTATTTATAAAACATGGTTATACAATTCCCAAAATGGTAAGGAGCTTCACACCACAAATTTATTGATAAAAATCTCCAAAACTGATCAAGGAGTGATACCTGAGTCACAATTGACCTCTAACCAAATAAATATTTCTGACCAAGAACCTCTAGAACAGATCCATTTTAATCACATCATGGTTCTAGAATAGCGTCCCAAAACATTATAGGTCAAAAAAATAAGTCCGAACCTTTCACGATCCACCAAAAATTCCATGTCTAAGATGGATTAAAGGGATAACACCAACACACTAGATCCATCAATGTTCTAACAATGATCTAATAATTCATCACGAGATTAAATCTTAATATGTAGATCTATCAACATCATGATGAACATATAATTATTCACAAGGGAAAGATCATTGATTTATAAGAACAAGGAAGAATGATGTTTCATGGATCACATAACTCAATTCCATGATAACTAACATGCTTGGATCTACTGTAATGGAGTTTGAATGGGCAGGAAATCTTCGAGGGAATCCCATAATGTCTCTATATTCTAGAGGGACAATATAAGAAATAATAATAGGTTAAATAAGGTGCATTATATTAATTAAAATGTTTTTTCAGATCATTAATTCACATGAACATGGTTAGTCAAACCATGCTCCAACTTTGTGAGGCATACAACCTTATCAAGACACCAATACGTGGTTTCAAACATGCAACAACTATTCTTTTTCAACATGAATTATTTTTTTGGAAAATAAGGAGAGGTGACATGGTAACATCAAACCATGAACCCTAACCATGTTGCACCCCATGTTCCTATAAAAAAATAATCATATTTTGTTGAAGAATTATCATGGTTTCAGGAAATTTTGATATATTCATATACCATTAAAATGTCCCCAAGAACTCTAAAAAACCAACCAGAATATACTAAAAATCATTAAAAGTAGTTCATAGTTAAGAAAATAATAAACAAAGGCTGAAATTAACTATTAAATCACATAAAAATATTAATCCATTATATTATACCCCTTTAATGATTTATTGTTCTTGAGAATCATATCTTGGTATCTTTATTGAATAACTCCAGACCCTGAGCGTGAATATCAGACTCACACTCCCAATATTCCTCTTGGATTAATCCATGAATCCAAAGGATCTAGAAAAACGTCACTTTAATTACCTATAGTACCTTCTTTCTATGATCTATAATCAACATTGTGTATTCTACTTATGATACATCAGGTTCTAACTCAACATCCTCGAACATGATCACTTTTGTAGGATTAGGCATGTACTTATGGAGTTGAGATACATGAAACACATCAACCATACCTTATTATTTATGTGGAAGATCCATATGGTAAACCATAGTTATGATATGCTTGGAAATATCTAATGGTCCAACAATTCATTGTGCTTTCTTTATTTTCTTCCTTAACTATCAAATTTATAATCGAGGGGTCACTCATAAGAAAAATTGATCACCAATAACAAACTATAATGGCCACATAGTTTTTTAATCATATGATCGTTAAATATATTGAATGATGGTTATCCATTTCTTGATCGACTATACTCTCTCATAGGTCTCTTATACCATGCTTATCCTTACAATAACTACCTCACCTTCCTTATGCCAACATAGTCATGAATGACATGGTTGGACATAGAGAATATCATAATGTTTGATGTATATTTAATCTTAGAAGTTTTTTATGTATATGAATTAAACCAAGGGTATGTGATTATGGATATATGAATAAAAATCTTAGATAAAATCCCCTAATATACCCTCTAATATATGGATCATCCTCTTTGATTTTATATTATTCTGTGAAAGATACCTTATAATAAATTTTAGTGGAGTACCCAAAACCACATGTAATCCCTAGAAAAATAAATAAAATGAAGCATGTGTATCTTTATGATATGGTGCTCAAGGAATCCACATTCAGACATTCCATCTCCCATATATAAATATTCCCTTACTCATCCACTAAAAGGGTCCCTCAAATTGGAAATAAATAAGTCACTTTCATCAGTCGATCAACTACTACCCAAATGATATCAATATTTCTCAGGGTGCTGGGTAACCCTACCACGAATTCTATAATCACATCATCACACTCCACATAAAAACCAAAAGTTTATAAGGTAAATCACTTGGATGATGATTAATCACTATTATACGATTGAAGGTAATGCATTGTGACGAAAAATAAGAAACATTCCTCTTTATAATTGGCCACCAAAAAAAGGATTAGATATCATGGAACATCATTGTTATCCCTAGATGCACTACCTATTTCAAAGTATGAGAGTCTATTATTATCTCATTTATCAGGGAATATGGACAAACTACTCTCCCCTAAACCAAAATCATGTTGTTATAATGTAATGATTACCACAGAATAAAATTCTAGCCTATCAAACAATACAATATCAATAAACACTCATGATCTAAATCTAATTTCACTTTCAACTCATGTACTAATAATGATATGATAAATAAATTCACACATGTCATAAATCAATGATCCAAGAATTCATAAGTTTTCCACATTGTCATAAAACATAGAAAAAACCATTCTTCTTGTAAAGGACACTCTCCCAATTCCAACATATCCATCATTTTTCTACTAATAGAATCTATAATGACATTACCCTTTATTAGAGTAAAGCATATCATAATTTCAAATATATTTATATAATATACCCATTGGATACACCTAAAATTTAGATCCCATTAAGAGAATATATATCAGAGGCTCTTGTGGCCCGTGTAAACAAAATATATTTCACTAAAGAGATAATTTCACTAACACATCAAGGGTTTGACCACAATTACCAACTATAATTGATGAATTAGGTAGTTCTTCTCATGTGTTCAAAACTTATATAGACCAAAATAAACTACCTATTCTACTTTTATTAGAAAACTCATAACCTAACACTTATACATCACAAAAAACCATCTATCCAATCACAGTATCTGGATGAACCAAAACTGATGTTGTTGTAAATCTCCTATTCAACTCAAGAAATGACTGCTCATAGTGATCAATCCTTTAAAAAATCACTTATTCTTGATAATATCCTTCCTAAATGATGATATGTTGGAAAATTACCCAATTAACCAGCGATAGTATCCCGACAACCCAAGGAAACTCATGATCTCAAAAATATTCTGAGGGTGATCTCAAAACATCACAACTTCCACCTTCTCTAAGTTGACATAAATTCATTTTCCAAAGTTAAAATTACCTAGAAAATGAACCTATTTGATCTAGAAATCACACATACAGAATCATTAATATAGTTAATGTTCTTATAGTGTATTGAACATAGTCTCATGGTGTTTGAGATAATAACATAGAAGTCCATGAATATATAAGGATGTTCTTAATAAGGACTACAATAAAAGAGTCAAGATATGGATGAAATATCTTTTTATGAGATAAATGAACACCATGGGGGGATTTTTCAAAAAAAAATCATGGATATGTACTCATACTAAACATATCAATTTCTAAATTTTTTTCTTAGAGGTATATACTTCTATAAATCGCTACTAATGATAGACTAAATGATGATAAATCATAGATAACCATTGGGATCACCATAATTGATTAATGAGATCATGAATCTTAGGTAAAGGATATCTATTCTTCACTATCACTTGATTTATATTCCTGTACCCCATATAGAGTAATAAACTACTATCCACCTTCTTAAGAAGCAACATAAAATCACAACATAGAGGCATGATCAGTTTTATAAAATCCTTCACCTCTAGGTCCTCAACTTGAATCTTAAGATATTTTAACTCGGTTGGTTCCATAAAATAAGTAGGAATAAAAATAAGATGCACTATCAACATAATTTTTAAATAAAATTATACATATTCTTTAGGTTGAATTTTTGGGAATTAATCTTGAAAACCATCCTGATAATGATACAACACTTGTGGGAATATGGAGGGGTATACTATTGATTTTTATATAAGATCCAAGATTATTACCTATGTCATGATAAGTTTTATCTACCATGGGTATGATCATATAATACATGATCCAAGATCCTACTTAATGGTCATCATGAACCCCCATACTCTATACACGGTTAAAGATAAACATCCCTGATAGCAGTTGATATGTGCTTCATAATGGATCAACCAATATATTCCAAATATCACATTGAAACTAGTAACATATAATATCATGAAATCCCATAGATGTTGATAGATAGTAACAAATATGGAAAATTCATGGAATTATTGGATATGGTCTACCCTCTTTACCAAATTATTTTTAAGTGACATAAAATTTGAATATATGTTAACTATTAAATTTAGGCCAATAACTACTTGAGCATATATGAATGACTAAGAATCTCCTATATCAAACAAAGTCTCATATAGAGTAAAGGTAATTAAAACCATACCTCTAATTGTATAAAGTATATATCCACTGGTGGGTGGTGTAAGGACTCAAAATTTTATAAATTAAAGTAATTTTTTTAATGAATAAAATATTTATTATGAAATGTATTTATAGAAAACATATACACTACATATCATTTTGTTATTATGTATCATTATAAAATATGTCCACAATCTATATTTAGAGATTAAAATAACTTTAGGAATAATAAAAATTAATAATATAACTATTCTATAGTGATTATTGAGATTATTATTTATTATTGGATATGTCAAATCATAGTTGACACAAACAGAAGAAATGATGGCCCCGACCAGTATAATCATATATTATAAAGACCATTTATTAGAGCTTCTAAGGGATTTGGAATCACTGTGATTTGACCTTGATCATTAAAAAACTAAGAATCACTAAATAAAACCTATGAGAAACCATTTATGATGTAATTTTTAAATTATTAAGGCAATATCCAAAACTGTGTTCTCTAAACCACCATAAGAAAGCACCACCATCACACACATTACCCTTATGGAATATACTTGAGTAATAATGGGTTATATATCTAGACCCTAGCATTATGAATTTTTAAATTTTATTTTTAATAAAATCAATATTATATTTATCTCTTTTCAATATTAATTTATTCATATAATCATATAACGCGTTTAATAAAAACTAGATTTGATATGATGAAATAAAAATTGTATTTTTAAAAAATATAAAATTTCAATTATTTTTTAAGAAAAATTCAATAATTTTTGAGATAAATTATATTTTTATGAGATATTAATATTAAAAAAATTAATTTAAATATAATTAAAAATATATATAATTAAATCCTACTTAATTTTTAAAAGGGTTCGAAAGAAGTTAGTGTCGTAAAAACTAATATTTTATAGTAAATAATAAATTTTATTTAAAATTAAATATTATCATATAAATAAAATTATTTTGGTAAATTAAATATTACTTTTGGTATTACCATGTTAAAAAAATTCAATGGTTAATTTTTCATAATTTTTTTGAGATAATTGAATTTAAAGGAAAAAATTATATAGAATATAAATATATCGTATGTATTATGACATAATTATATCCAAAAAGTTATATAAAAAATACTATAAATGGAAAAAATTAAAAAATATATATCCTCCCATTAAAATAACTTAATTTTTATTTTATTTTATTATTTTTAAAAACTTTTAATGAATCCTCCAAAACCTATATTATATTTTCAGGTTTTAAAATCAACTTTTATAAACACAAATCAATTCAAAATCATCAATGGTATTATTTTAAATATTTTTATTCAAAGATTAATAAATTTTTTAATACCAATAGTCTTTGTTAAAGACCATGGTAAAAACCTAATAGAAGTGTTGTGGTTTTGATTATATTATCACATAGAGTGCGAAACCTACATTTAGAAATTAATAAAAAATTTCCCTCTATTTTACTATAAATACCCTCCGAAAATCCAATCAATCTTCACTGAAAACATATTTCATATAATGTTTCAATCCATATCATTCTATAATTACCTCTCATGGTGTTCCTATGATCTTAAAAATTCCATCTCAATATTTTAGAGGCAACCCATGGTAAGGTATTTTTTTCCACAATCTTTTTATTCAAGTAATATATTTCTATTATGTCTTTTGATTTAAAAATTTCCATTAAATAATATTTTTTTTACACATAACATTATTTTAATTATGATTATAATTAAATATATACTAACATTAATGCTTATTAAACAATTTCATGTTCCCTTATCTACACTATAATGCTGCTGAAATATTCTCATGACTTTCCATACCCAACTTTGGTGTTGCGAATACCGTAACGAATTACCACTCAATGGATATCACATGGATGTAACTATTCTTAACTTGTTGGGGAATTACATGTATGCAATCCTCACTGATTAATAATGGTATTTAATTTTTCAAAAGTCATTATTATGTTGAATGATCTACGTGGCACACAATTGCATGTACATGATCTGTATGGGATTGGTGGACCCGAAATTATATTTCCTTAAATGAATTGGATAATTTTTTATCTTATGATATAAAATTCATGGTGAAAGGGATAAAATATTAATCACATTATGTTATTATTTATTGAGTTTTATCCATGAATTATTCTTTTTATATCATGTTCTATGTTGTTTCCACATTCCTATGATGCCTTGAAGTTATCATCTTATGGCATGATATGATGTTAATATTTATTATTATCTCCCTTTTATGTCACCAAGATATTAAATTTGAATCACACGTATTAATGTTATCATGATATTATTTAACTAGTCCCTTACTTGGATTAATTACTCACCCCTTTCTTATGTATATCCCTAGGTTATCCCTTACAGTTTTATAAAATCAATGGAATTTAAGGGAATGTTATGGAGTTTTTAAATAATATTAGTGTATCTCGGTTTCAAGTTAATATGATATGTGTCTAGTTAACCAAATAAACTAGGATTATAGCTCTCTTAGGATTATATTATGTGAATATTTCTATAATAATTCATGAAATAATGTGTATAAAATATATGGGTTATCACAGTTTGTATCAAATAAAGGTATTATAATATTTTGTGGATAAGGATTATAAATCCTTATTCAATGCCTAAAGGATAATAATAAACATAGGAAAACATCCAAATTTATTTTTCATTGTCCCAAACAATAAATTTGAGCACTAATTTTTTGGGATATTTCCAAATCTATGAACATATTTATCAATTCAAGAATTTGGAAGCTATGAAGAAATTGTTTGATGTTACCTCAAAGTCTAAATGAAGATCAGATAATCTCAGGGGTATCATGTGTGTAATGATATTAATCATATAACAATGTTTAATTATGGTTTAGAGATGAAGAAATGTAATGGTGGTAAGGGAGTTCTACATCCCACTTGTCAAGAGTATAAGAAGAAGCATCCCAGAAATATCCTGAAGGGGGAATGTAAATTTTTTTAGTTGTGGGACAGAAGGTTACCTAGGTATGAAACTATAATAAGAGAAAAACACCAATGTTATGGAAGAAATGAATCCTCCAATCAACCCTCATCGTACTGCGCAATGTTCCAACTTCATGGAATAAGGACGCTATGAAAACCAATACACTAAGATAAGGTTTTTTATGATAAATGATCAAAACAAACCCCAAGGCCTAGAGATAAAGGCTGAGCTTATTCTATCCCAACTACTGAGGTGAATCCTAAAAACGAAGTAATGATAGATAATATAGTAATTCATTTAAGTATAGTGAATATACTATTTGATTCCAATTTTAATTATTCTTTCACTTCCCACAAGTTTAGTAGAACTATTAAAGCACAACCTCAACAAATAGATGTCATCTAATCTATGAAAACAAAACATGGGAAATTTTTTGGGTCCCAAGTATATAACTTATCCACTATCAATATTTGTTGATTTAATTTCCCATAAAACATTACAACACAAATTTTAGTGAAATTTGATGTTGTTCTGGGTAAGGATTCACTTTCATTGTTAAGAGACAACATAAATTTTATGGATAAGGAAATCAGAATCTGTAGCACAAATCTACGTCTGCTTATATAAAAGAATAAGCACTAGGATAAATCTCATTTGGAATCAACAAACCCAACATGGATATTATTTATTTTTGAGAAATCATATATTTATAAAATGACTGGGACTATGGAGAAGAACATACTTGATGACATGCCCATTATAAGGGAATATGATGATGTGTTTCCTAAATAATTTCCTGGAATTCTCGATAACCGGGTGGTTAGGTTATAATTACCCATAACTATATCAATGAAATTTCAATTCCTATATTTATTTCATGTAGTATAGATCATATATAAAACACAACACAATCTTTATAATGAAGAATGAATTAAATAATAGGTATTTCTACAAGATAAGGAACCCATACAGATAAAGTAGTAACTTGGCCATAGGAATAGTAATATGACCATTATGAAGAGTAAAATGTCCTTATTAATAGTAAACTCATCAATGAAATTATTAACAAAATTTTTTATCCATATAAACAAAAGTATCATATCAGTATATCATAGAATATGTAAATGAATATTTAAAAAATTATTAATTAAATGTTGCTATTTTTGTAAGTACAAAATATTTAATTACAATTTTATAATTAAGAAAATTATTCAATATATAATTAATTTTCATAAAATTTTTCCATAAATAAATATTTTGGTGCCTTATTATTTTAGGGTTATTTTATGAGATCTTAGTAAATTATAGAAAGTGTTATAAAATTTGTTATAAATTTAGAATATGTATTCTTCAAGTAAATTGTGGTTTTAATTAAAAATTAAAATTATAATATTTTTAAAATTATTTTCATAAAATGGAGTTTATTTTTGGGTTACAAATTTTGGATAATGGTTAGGGGAAATTTTTGGGTTTTTTCTAAAATACCTGAATTTTTAGTGAATAATAAAATATGATAATTTAAAGTGTAAACACATTATAAGTTAAATATAATATTATGTGAGTCATAGATGTTATAATAATCATAATCTCAAAATTAAATTATTAATTTTAATATAATTTATGATAAGGCTCAAAATATTCACAATCTTGATCCAAAATAATAAACAAAATGACTTAAATATTCAAAAATCCCCCCTCTCCTCCACTATAAGTACCACCCCTCACCCCCTCTTCTCCTCACACCTCTATGAATTTGATACTTTTCAAATTTCTACACAATATTCTTCTTAATACCCCCTACATATAGTATCTCTTGTTCTAATCAAAATACCAAAACCAATCCCTATAAGGAGGTTCTCAAGGAGGAGCATTCTAGAGGTAAAATCCTTTTCCTTTTCCTTTTAATTTATTTTCATGTTCTTTTATTTTATTATTATATCCTCACATAATCTATAAAAATAATCATGATAAATCCAGTATCATCTATAAAATGGTATTATATCATTTTAATTTAATATCCTTCATTAAAATCCTTTCTCTCTCTCTTTTATTTTAAAAATGAAATCATCTTCCGTGAGGTGCCGATTTACAACCTTCATGGACGACATATTTTAGTTCTTAAATTTCCCCTTCAAGGCAGGTAATGAAATAATTTTTATGGATAAAAAATAATATAATATATTTATTAAAACCATTACTATGTTCGGAAAATAATATATTTATATAATACTAAATGATAAAATGAAATGAGTTTGTTATGATTAATAACCACCGTAATAATGTAAATGATTATAACAAAATGTCTTTACTATTGATTCATACTCATACCAAATAGAAAATTATATATACAAAAATTTATAAATATGGATGTTACTTAATGTACTATAAATTCAATTCTAGTGAGTTATATCCATTCACAATTAACATCCATACTCATATACAAGTATACCAATCGTGAAAACAAAGGAAACGAAAGCTCCTGAGAAATAAAATTATATCTTATAACACATAAAAAGGGACATTAATGATATTAAAATAAAATAAAATAAAATACATATATATATGGTTTTAGTTAATTAATTAATGTATTTAATTTTATTATCTTGTACATTGATGTCAAGTACATAACACATTCATACATAAAGAAAGAGATTTTACCTGACCCTCCATTATTCCTTCGAGTTATTCTTTCTCTCTTTTTACCCAAATAGAAATCTCATTGATTTTTATTTACATATTAAAAATGTTTTTTATATGTTCTAAAATCATGTATCAAGATCTCTTCATCTATATTTTTAGGGATATACATTTTTACAAGGTCTCATTATCAATTATTTATAATATATAAGCCCAATTAAAGCAAACATCCCGATATCTTACCAATTTTCATATACCATACAAAATATAATTCAAGGAACCATTATTATCCAAAAATGAAATATTTATTCAGGGAAAACTATATTTTTTCATTACTATTATTATAAAAACAATTATGAAATATAAAAATGATTTTTTCCAAAGAACTCTCCTTTAAGAAGTAAAAAAGGGTATTTCTCTCAAGAATTCCATGATGATTTTATTAGATTATTTTCTTCTATTTAAACACATCTATTGAATTATATTTTTTATTGATAGTGATATATTATTATTTTAATCTTCTAAATGATATTAAATTGTTTATGACTGGTTTGACTTTGGATGTGCTATCTTGATACCATGGACCATGCTACTCAGATTGGTTTTTGATTATGATTATAGGTTGGGGAATGTTATTTAAATTTTATATATTCATGTTATTAATATTTATAATAATTCATATAATAAATTAATTGGAATTTGAATGTTACTTTTGGGGCCTTATATAGACCCTTTATGTATTAGTAGTTCTCATGAGACAAAACAGAGTTCGGTTTTGGATGATGCCATACCCTAGTATTTTTAGAAATCTTTGTTGAGGCCTTGATGATATATTTTAGATGTTTATAGTTATTCATTAACTCATTATGAAATTAGTAAATGAAAAACAATGGGATATTTTACTATTATAATGTCCATGAATATGGTCAATTATTTAATGAGTAGTTATATGGATTTATTTTCTCATCTTTCATTTCAACCACATTATACTCAATTTAATTTTTAAAGGCATGTTTTTTATTTCTTCACTATGTACATTATTTATGTTTATAACAAATTTCATTGTATTAATTAACCTTACTGATCTTCTTGATCTCACCCCTTTCTTTTATTTTATTTTCCCCCAAGATGCAAAGATGAATATTATTATGAATGACTTGCAAGAATAATCTAAGAGTTTATGAGTTTTTCTAATGGAGTTATGATGTTGTTTTTTCTTCCATGTTGTAATTTAAATCTTATGTTTGTATATGGTTTTTTAAAACTACTATATTTTTCAGTATTTCAGGATGAAACACCCTTTTGAAAATACAAATGTGTTAATATATGGAACCAGCTCTATAAAACTGGGGTTGAGGTCATTACAGTTTCTATCAGAATAAGTTTAGTAGAAACATTGGAAACTAGATTTAGAAATCATTGATTATTGAAAATAAACCTGAGATATATTTTAAGGATAAAAATAGAAAACATCAAATAATTTTGGAAGCATTGATATTATTTGAAACATCCTAACAATACATATCTATATGGATACTATAAGTGGTTGTGGTTCTAGCATAGATGTACCTATGGGTAGAAACTCTGAAAAGATGTCTCTGGACTAACTTGGGGTAACCTAGTACATGAAAATGGACCTTACTATGCACCTAGTATGACAATCATGTGGGATATGATTAGGATAATTCAAATTTTTTTACAAACCACTGTGAAGGATTTAAAAGTAATATTTTCCTCAAAGAAACAATGTTTATGATTACGAGATTAGATATGAATAAAATTTCAATTTATGTTATGTATTTCTATAGTTTTATATTATCCACTATGATTCATAAACTAATCTAGTTTGTTCATTATTTTTAAATGGCACATAATAGAATGAATTTAAACTGTATCAATGTACATATCCAACGTAGAAATTTCCCAACTATGAAAGATAATGATGTCCATATTTGAGATATGATTAGTGTTGAGAAACATGTAACTATACTGGGATAGATGACTTATGTTATGAAAAATATCCTTACCTATTTGGAGCGTGATGATCCACAACATAGATGATAAATCATAGAATTATTTATGTGACAATAACCTCCATAATTAAATTGGACTACAAACCCATATGTAGTTGAGTTTCAGATAAGTTTTTTAGAGAAGACATTTATCTCTTTGGTTAGTAAAGAACATGTGATGTTTGTCATGGTAATTTACAGTTTATCAGGATATGTGGATCAATAATGGTCAATAATCCAAAACACAAAGGAGGAGGATGAAATTGAAAATATGTAATGAATGGATTTTGAGGATAATTTTCTATAAAAATATTTCCCTCATGAACAATGAGAGGATATGGAGAGGAAATTATTGAATTTGAGGAAAAAGAAGGATAATAATGTTTCCATGTATGAAGCAAACTTTAACAGGGTATAAAAGTGTTTCACTGACTACATACATAGTACAAGGGGAAAGATTGACCAATTAATTGATGGATTAGAACCATTCCTTAGAAGGGACCCAGTTTCCTATAATTTATCATGATTCAAAGATATAGTCTCATGTGCTATCAAGACAGAGAATTAATTTCTAATTTTTATGAATTTAAGTGAAAGAAAGGGAAGAATAGGTTGATGGAGGAAATAATGTATAAAGGGAAAAATAAAAAAAGTGTATTTTCCAACATGTGATACTTGTGGAAGGAAACACCAAAGACCCTTCTTAAAATGAAAAGGATTCTGTTACAAGTGTGGAAAAAAGGCCACCAAGTCTATGACTATAAGGGAAATAAAAAATCTACAAATAGTCATTTCTATAATTTTAAAGACATTGGAAATTGTTAAAATGATTTCAACATGCATCAAAAAAACTTTAAAATGAAAAGGAAAAGGTACCAAAGAGAATCTTTTGCAATAACAATGATTGAGGTTGAAGTTCCTAATGATGTGGTGGAAGGTACTTTAATTATTTCCTCAAACATAACAACCAATGATTTATTTGATTTAAGATCATTGAATTCTTTTATATATTCCAATTTTTCTTTAAAAATTAGATCTTTCCAATTCTTCTTAATAAGGGAGTTATTAGTTAAAACCCTTAAGGGAAGTCTCATTAGAACAATAATGTGTCATGATGTTCCCATTATGGTATATAAAAATTCTTTATCTACTTATTTTATCATCATAACTATGGTTGAATATAAATTAATCCTTGAGAAATAATGGATTTCAAAATATTATTTAAAACCATATTGAAAGAATAAGAAAATTACAATTTATGACGATGGTTTAGAATCCCTTATATTTATAGTAGAAATATCACTATCTGATTCTAATCTAGTTATACCCCTTGTATCTCGACTAAATGAAATTATTGCGGAGGAAGATAAAATGTAATCTATGGATAAGGGAAAAAAATTTCAATTTGAGGATGTACCTATTGTACCAGAATACATTGATGTATTTCAATAGGATTTACATGGACATCCTTCATAAATAGAAGTTCACTTCTATATTGATTTTATTCCTTGTGCATGGCCTATATCAAATAATCCTTATAGAATCACCATAATGAAATTAGTATAACTGAAGAAACAACTTGAGGAATTGACTATTAAAGGATTTATTCTTCAAAGTGGGTCTCCATGGGGTTCCCTTGTTCTATTTTTCAATATTAAATATGGATGCATGAGGTTGTGCTTGACTATAGAGGAATGAATTCTATAACAATAAAGAACCATTATCCCCTAACTCGTAATGATGATTATTTCATTAAAATTCCTGGTTCTAAATATTTTTCAAAAATTGAACTTCGATATGGATATCATCAGTTTCATGTGAGGAATGAAGAAATTATGAAGACAAAATTTTGAACTAGGGATAGACATCATGAGCTTATAGTAGTTTTAAGTGGACTGACTAATGAACCCTTTGTTTTCATGGATATAATGAATAAAGTTTTCAAGTAATAGCTTGATGACTTTAGTGCGGTATTTATTGATGATATCATGGTATACACCAAAATTATAAACACAATGTGAATCACTTGTGGATTGTTCTGAATACTATTAGAAGAAATGAATTATATGATAAGTTTAGAAAGTGTTAATTTTGGATACAATGATTTTATTTTATTATATATATTGTATCAAAGGTTGGAATCTCAATTTATCCTTTGTAGGTAATGATAGATCAGCAATGGCATTCTCCAATGAATGTAACTAATGTAGGTGGTTTTATTGGTTTTATAGGTTATTTTCGATGCTTCACTCAGAAATTTTCCCAGTTAGCTAACCTATTAATGAAGATTACACATAAAGTTGTTAATTTTATATGGAAAAAATAATGTGAAGAATATTTTAAAGAATTGAAGATGAGATTAGTGGATTCTATGATCTTGAATCTACCATAAAAAAATGGTGGATTTGTGATTTATAGTGATGCTTCAAAGAAAGGAATTAGGTGTGTCCTTATACAGAATGAAAACGTTATTTCCCTTGCATCAAGGAAGTTAAAATTTCATGAAGAGAACTATCCAACTCATGATATTGACTTAGAGATTTTAATAATTTCTCTAAAAATAAAGAGACACTATCTCTATGGTGAAAGATGTGTGATATGTACAAATCACAAGATCTAAAATATATGTTCTCAAAGAAATAACTCAATATGAGGCTAATAAGGTGTCTCAAGCTATAAAAGGGTTATTATTGTTCAATACAATACTACCCTGGAAAGGAGAATAAGGAAGAAGATGCATTGAGCAGGAAGGATCTTGATGTTCTTAAAAAAATTACAATTGACAAGGAACATATGTAATTGGATCTAGAAAATATGGATATAGGAATTATCAGGGAAGGTGAAACATAAATTCTTTTTCAACTGGTTTCCCAACCATCTTTATTAGAATGAATTATAATTTCTCAGTGTGATGTTGAGATTCTTCAAAAGAAAATGGAAGTTGTGGATAATGGGGTGTTTATAGACTTTATGTGTGAGGTTGGAATTTTGAAATTTATGAGGTGGCTATGTTTTCCCTCTATAACTGATCTAGAAAGGGAGTTATTAGATGATTCCCATAACTCTAATTTCTATATAAAACCCAGTGGCACTAGGATGTATAAAGACCTTAAGGATCATTTCTGGTGGGATAATATGACATGGAAAATGGGTGATTATGTATCAATATGTTTAGTCTGTCAACATGTCAAGGCTGATAGAAAACATCTTAGAGGTTTCCTGCAACCCATACCTAATCCTATATAGAAATGGGATGAAAAAACTTTGGATTTTGTCACTGGATTACCAAAAACACTGGGAAATAATGATACAATATTGGCGATTGTTGATCAACTTACCAAATCTGCACATTTTCTCAATATAAGGGAAGATATTTTACTAGAGTACCTTAAAAAACACTATATTAATGTAGTTTTAATACTTTTAAGAGAACCACTTTTTATTGTGTCTGATCATGTTCCATGATTTACACCAAAATTCTGGAAAATTCTTTTGAAATACTTGGATACTGATCTTGGTTTGAGTATTTCTTATCATCCTCAAACTGACGGGAAGTATTAAATGACCACTAAAATATTTGAAAACATGTTGAGATCATGATCCCTCATCATTCAAGGTATGTGGGAGCAATATTTTCCATTATTAGAGTTTTCATACAATAATACTTTGCATTCAAGTATTCAAATGGCACCATATGAAGTGCTCTATGGAAAGAGCTATCGTACACCAACATGTTTGGATGATGTTTATGAAATAATTCTTATAGAACCAAGGCTTTTAGTGGAAACGACAGAGAAGGTAAAGCTTATTAAAAACCATATCAAACAAGCTCAATGTGGAAAAAATAGTCATATAGATAATTGAAGAAAGTATTTTTAATTTCAAGTGGGAGATCAAATTTTCTTGAAAGTATATCCATAGAAGGGTGTTATATCATTTGCAAAGAAAGGGAAATTGAGCCGTAGGTACATTGGGATGTTTGAGATATTAGAGAGAATAGGAGATGTGTATTATCATTCGGAAATCCCACCTTTCCTTTCTAAGGTATAAAACCTGTTCCACATTTCCTTGTTAAAGAATTACATGCTAGACCCAAAGCAAGTTCTTACTTATGAAGGAGTAGAATTATAACCTGAATTATCTTACTGTTAAGAAGATATCTGGATTATATACATTAAAGAACATGTTTTGAAGAATCAAATGACTCAAATATTAAAGGTACTTTGGAAATGTTATAAAATTGAAGAGACGATGTGGGAGCCTGAGGAACTTATGATAAATATTTACCCAAATCTTTTTGTGGGGTGACAATATAGAAATTATGAGAATCAAATTCTTATAGGAGGGGAGAGTGTAATGACCTAGAACTCTATCAATGAAATTTCCATTACTATGTTTATTTTATACAGTGTAGATCGCATATAAAATAAAATAAAAACTCTTTAAATGAATAATAAATTAAATAATAAGTATTTCTTGAAGTTAAGAAAACCATACCGATGAAATAGTAAATTGATCTTAGGATTAGTAATATGAACCTTATGAATAGTAAATCAACCTAATGAATAGAAAACTCATCCATTAAAGTGTAACGAAAATTCAGGAACCTTATAAATTAAAGTATCATATAATTATATCATAGTATAAGTAAATGAATATTTTAAAAATTATCAATTCATTGTTGGTATTTTTGTAAGTCATAAATATTTAATTACAATTTTATAATTAATAAAATAAATTAAAATAATATTAAATTTCATAAATTTTTTTCAAAAATCAATATTTTTTTTCTTATGATTTCAGTAAAATTTTATGAGATCTTAGAATTTTTTTGAATGTGTTATAAAATCAGTTATAAATTTAAAATCTATATTTTTCAAGTAAATGATGGTTTTAATTAAAACATAAAAATATCTTATTTAGATTATTATTTTTATAAAATGGAGAAAATTTTTGAATTATACACATTTACAAATGGTTAGGGTGTTTTTTTTTTGGATTTTTCTAAAGTAATTAAATTTTTGGTGAATAATAAAATATAGTAATTTATAGTATAAATATATTATAAGTTAAATACACTATTACTTGAGTCATCACTGATGTATAAACCATAATATCAAACATAACTTCATTATTTTAATATATTTAATGACAATTATCAATATATTTATAGTATTGAGATAATATAATAAACCAACATGTTAAATATTAAAAAATTACCTATAACGCCTCCAAAACATTTTCTCATGTAATGATAACAATGTGGTTTTATTTTATTTTATTTTTATTTCAATCTGAATGAAACACACAAAATGAACATGTGGCATTTTATTTAAATAAGGCACCGAAGTGTTTAAAATACCCAAAGATCACATGAAGCCATACTAGCCAGAAATACCTTTTAAAATCCAAATCAGAAGTACATGGAGACCACCCAAAACAACAAGAACCCCAGGAAGATAATATGTGTCCTTAGGATCCCCCATAACGAAAATTAGTATGGACAAAGCCACTGCGACCACACTAAGCACTAATGGAATGATGTGAACCATCTTCTTATTTTTTGTTGAGTTTGGAACACCATAATGTTTGGTTTTAGAAGTGATCTACCTGAACGTTACCCCTTGGGTTACCTTTGGAGATGTTTGTAACTGTTGAGTTCTAACGACTATAATTATAGTCGTTGGTCTTCTTTGGGTTTAATAAAAAATATATAATGTCGTTTTTTAAAGAATTGAAAATATGGAAATGTAACACAACCTCTTATTAGAAGGTTTTACAGAACCAAAATTTAATATTATGAGTTACACATAGGTGATTTTTAAAATGAGATGAGAATTTCAAACATATTTCAAATATTTCAAATACCTTGTGAAAGTTTTAATTCATAATTATTAAACAGTGTTTTGACTAAAATATTTTATTATTTCAATTAAAATATTATCAAAGATTTTATATGTATATATTAAAGTCATAACTTGTTATTTTAAAACATTAGTGTGTGTAAATAATTTAGTAATACTCTTAGATATGACATAGTATAACTTGATTTGTATAATTTAATCTTTCAGAGAATAAATAAAAAGTCATGTTTTATAAAATTTAAATTATTCTCTATATATAGTTAAAATGAATGAATGAATTTTCTTATGACTTTATTTTTGAGAGTTAGCTATTTTAAAAAAAATTAATCCCTTTAGGGCCAACCCATAATCCAAGCTGAGGGAGGTAGATCACGCTAGGTGGCGGAGCCTAGCCTTCAGCCTCATCTCAGGTTAGCCCGAGCATGGGAATAGATTATCCAAAGGGCGCATATGAGCACATGTGGGATCAGAGGATGCCACCGTGGGCGTGAGGCCATAGTGAGGCAGGGGTAGGACAAGGCCTGCGAGGGGGGGGGGCATGTGTAAGGCCCCCTTATGTGTGTGTTGTGTATTTTTTCTAAGTAGATGTTTAGAGTCTCAGGATTATAAGAAGCTATGTAAAATCTCCCCGTTTCGATGTGGGATGGAAAAAATCTACTGGGATCAAATCTAGACTTTTAGGTCACGTTTTACATGATCTCGGCCATCGATTTTGATCCAGAGCTCGACCATCAGAAGCCGCGGAATACCTATGCATTTTTGTACATTGTACGATCCGACATGAATCTATTCTCAGCCATCCGAGATTTTTAAAATGTCATGTCGAACCAGGGTTATCCTATCTATCCGCAGATCAATTTGAGCCATCCATCACTTTCAAATTCCATGTACACTCCCCGACCCTCGAATCAAGGATGAATCAGATCCTGGCCATCCATTTATTTCCCGGTTTCACTTCCCACATCGTCTTCTTCCTCTTCTTCCCATATGTTGCACTAGTAACCCCTACTACCTATTTGAACCATTTTTCTTTACCCATGACAACCAGTGGACCCCCATTCCCTCCCTTTTCTAAAAATTATTTCCCTACCAATTAATACACTGAATTCCAATGGTGGAATTAAATTTTCTGTTTAATTTATGCATAGTATAGTTTATGAACCACCCAGTTTCACCATTCGTCTGTTGTTCCTTCTTCTCCCACTCAATCCTCTAGCAAGCTTTAGCTATTGTTCCTCGACTTCTCCTCCTCCTCAAACCAAGGTGAGGGTTAAATTTTCTTGCATTGTGTTTTTGAGTGTATATACATATGTATTCTCATAATGTATATTTATAACCCATGGTATTTTTTTATAAAGTGTTCTTCAATGATGATCCTAGAACCTTTGGTTTTCAGGTTCTAGTAGTGTTATAAATGTAGGAGAAATTATTTTTCCTAGAATTTAGTTATAGAAGTTTATATAATTATACGAATTTGTAAACTTTTATACATATATATAGGCATCCTTTATGTTTAGTTGAAACCCGCAATACCTGACCCTAAGTTTCCTTTTTTTGAGTCCTGGAGGTTTTATAAACAAAAAAGTGTATTTTATACATTCCAAACTTAATTAGGTACTTTATATATATATATATGTGATTATTTGTATAAATGGGTTATGAATATATAAATGCATGTATGATCATATGGTTTTTGGTGGAAAACCCTCAAACACCCAACCCTAGGTCTTACGAAATTTGGGTTATGCAAAATTTTTAATCTTGAAGGAATATTTTCTTTCCACATGCAAGGTAAATATCTGATTATATTTGTACACATATTTTTATGGTTTTATGTAAATATTTATTAAATTCCATTTCAAACTTCTTAAACATTGTGCGTTAAGTTTACGTCGAATTTTAAAACATAGGGAATTATGTGTTGTATAAAACTAATATATATATATATATATATATATATATATATATATATATATTTGTTTACATGGTGGTATATAAGTATACAGTTTGTATATCTCATCTTATGGACAAAATTTTAGGTGTCTAAACATTAAACTTCTATGAATAATTCTATTTTTTTGGTAAATATGTATGTTTCATATCGTTACATAAACATTCATGTAAGATTTTTTAATAAATTAACGGTTTAAAAAATTTATATTATGATTTAAAAGTGTTAGGGAATCCAGTTAATTAATGTGACCAAAATATTAAATATATATGGATGTCAATGGAACTTTTGGTATAAACCTTGTATATATGATGTAGTTTTGGATATGTGAAAATATGTGTGTATATATAAACTTTTTTCCATAATTTTATTAGAATTTTCCAAGGTCTGAAAAGAAGGTATAAAACATGTGTTTTCAAAATATATTTAGTTTTGTTTAAACACTACTCTTTATATAAACCCTATTGTAAGAACAATTTACCCAACATGAAACCCTAAGTGTGGATATTCAAATTTCTATGAATTTTATGTGTTTAGTTCATGAAATGTTTGTTTTAAATTTTAATTAGTTATGAATCCAATTCCAATATGTATTTGATCAATAAGATTTTAGAATTTTAAGGTTATCATTTCATGTGACTAAACTTTTATTTCTTTTAGTAATGTGGTTGTCATCACATATTTCATAATCTGCTTATTATATTTACCATTCAATGATAATGTTGTGTTCTTAATAGTTTTTTATTAACATCTACATGCATGATTTACTTCATATATATGTAAAAGTTAAAGGATGAAATTTAACTACTATAACCAAATATGGGTTAAACCCTAAATTGTTCAAAGTGGTATGTGGCAATTTGAATAATATGGAATGTAAAATTAAATTATTCAAGGTGGTATGGGAAACTTTGAATAATAAGAAATATGGAAACAAGAAATATGTGTCACTTGAAATGAAAAATAATAAGTAATTTACTAAATCCGAGTGGTATGTGCACTTTGATTTAGAGTGATGAAGAATGCATTGGACTTAGTATGCGGTGGGTGGGGCCCACTATAGCCCCTCAATGCATCAGTAGGTCACATAAGACAAACAATGGTCTTGGTACAAGTCCTTGACAAAATAAATATTTATGGTCCTAGCACGTGCCCGAGATAGTATGGTTAGGATGTCAGGCATATGCACTTTCCTCATTGTGGATATGAAACATAATTAACGAGAAGAATATTCAACTAGTAGAATATTATTAGTTAACATGTTTGTACATGAAAATTAGAAGAAGTAAAAGTTAAGGCATAGTATTTATGCAGTACGGAGATATTTTATCTTGTGTTTGTTTCTCATTAGTAATGATTGAATTTGAAGTTTTTATTTAGGCGCAACTCTGATCAGGTAATACTCTTAGTAGTGTATTTTGTACTTTAATTTTCTCATGGAATGTATTATACATCTTACATCATATGAGCATGCCTTTAATTTAGCATGTATCCTTGTAATTCCGTTGGTATTCTTTCAATTGTGCAATTATAGTTCTTAGACAATTGTAATGGTATGTTTCATGTGTTACAATATTTTCATTAAGAAAATGTTTTATGAAAATTTTAAAGAATGTTTTAAAAATTTGGAATGATTCATTATGTTATTTTAAAACCCCTTACTAGGAATTCTTATGATCACAATACATTTTTAAATGAAAATATCTCAGGTATCAGTTTGTAGTAGACGAAGCTTGACATAAGTGCATGGTTTCCCAGATACTAAACCAAATTTTATCCTCTATAGGAGACATGATGTTTAATTTAGCAATGCATGTTTTTGTAAAAAAAATTACACATATTGATTTGAGGCACCGTCTCCGGGCATTCCGAGGTTGGGTCCACCCATCACCACTCTCCTCTATTATAAATATCACCCGTCACCACCTGTTGTCCTCACACCTCTAAGCCTTTGAGCTTGATAAATAATCTGCTCAATCATCTCCCAAATCCACTACCCCATGTTTTAGAGATCTTTATTTCATCAATAGTCCAAATCCAATCCCATCAAGGAGGTTCTCAAGGAGGAGTATTCAAGAGGTAAAATCATCTTCCTTTTCCTTTTAATTTCATTTTAAGTTATTTTCTTTTATTATTATATCGTCACCTACATTATCCAAATAACAATGATAAATCTAGTATAATATATATATTTTAATTATATCTTGTTAATGTAATATACTTCATCAAAATACTTTATCTCTCTCTCTCTCTATCTCTTATATTAAAAATGAAATCATCATCCGTGAGGTGCCGATTTAGAACCTTCATGGACGACGAATTTTCATTCTTCAATTTCTATTTAATGGTTGGTAATGAAATTTTTTTAATGTTTAACGAATACTATGATATATATATTAAAAAATTTATTATGTTCCATAATTAACTTATTTAGATAATACTAAATCACAAAACAAATTTCGTTCATTATGATCAATAACAATCGAAATAATGTAAACAATTATCACTAAATGTATTATCTAATGATTCGTCCTCATACCATATAATCAAATTAAAAATATAAGAATTTAAACTTTTATATATTTATTAATATTATATAATTTCAATTATGGATAATTATAATCATTCCTCATGAACATCCACACTTATATACCAGTATACAAATTGTGAAAACCAAGGAAACAAATTCTCCCAAGTAATAAAATTGTTTCTTATAACTTATAAAAATATCCATAAATGAAAATAATAAATTTAAAATAAATAAAATAAATTTAGATAAGGTTATTAATTAATTAATTAATGGATTAAATTTTATTATCTAGGTTGTTATGGTCAACTATTGTAGACATTCCGACATAGGGTAAGGGATTCTACCTGAACCTCCATTATCCCTTTGAGTTATTCTTTCTCCCGATTTACCAAAATGAAATTATCATTTATTTTTTAATCTTCTAAATTCTGTTTATATGTTCCAAACACATGTATCAAGATCATTTAATCCTTTTTAGGGAATATATAAGTTTTTTACAAGGCCCCATCTCAATTCTTCTTGATACGCAAGCCCGATTAAAGGGAACGTCTTAATTTATTACCCATTTTCAAGTACCATCCATAATATATTTTAATACACCATTATTTATCTAAAATGATTTTTTTTCATGAAAAACTATATTTTTCATTACTGATTTTATACAAACAATTATGAAAAATAAAAACTATTTTTTAAAGAACGTTCCTTTTCAATGTAAAAGGGCCATTTCTCTCAAGAATTCCTCAGTTTTTTATTAGAGTATTTTCATCTATTTTAGAACCTATGATGAATTGTATGCCTTATTGATATTGATATATTATTATTCAAATATAATTTTTTTATTAAAGTAATTATGAATAGTTTTATTTTGGATACACTATCTTGATACCTTTCACCATGCCACTTAGATTGGTTAGTGATTATGATTACAGATTGGGGAATGTTATTTAAATTTCAAATATTTAGGTGGTTCATGTTTTGATCCATTAATACTAGGATTCCATTGGACTTATAAAATAAAAGGTGGGGCTTACTATATCCCCTCGATGCATTGGTAGGTCTAATGAGATAAAATAGAATTGGGTTTTGGCCGAGACCTTTCCCTAGTAATTTTAGACGTCTTGGTCGAGGCCTTGACGATATGTTTTAGATGTCCAAAATTATGAATTACCTCATTATAAAATTAGTAATTTAGAATCTATGTGATATTTGACTAGTATAATATCCATGAATATGGTTCATTCTCTTTTTATCAGTTATATGGATTTATATTCTCAACATTTATTCCAGTCATATTATGCTCAAGTTTATTTTTAAATGCATGTGTTTTTAGTTATTCAACATACCTAATGTTTATGTTTATGATAACTTACATTGTATTAATTACCCTTAATGAGCATCTATTCTCACCCATTTATTATGTTTTATTTTTCCCTAGGATGTGAATATGAATATTATTATGAATTACTTTCAAGAATAATGTAAGAGTTTATCAGTGTTTCTAATAAATTTTCAATGTTGTCTTTTCTCTCATGTTATAATGTAAATATAAAATTTGTATATGGGAATACAAAACTACTAAACTATTCAGTATTTTGGGATGTGTTACCATTGTAAACATACTATGGTATTAATATAAGGCACCAACTCTTGGAAATTAGGCTTGGGGTCTTTACCTAGGTTCTCAATCAAAATTATAACTTGAGATTTTCTAAAATCCACGACTCCATATAGAATAACCAATATTAAAATTTAAGGGATGAATGTGAATCTATAAAATAATCTAGATAAAGTGTTCATACACCCATGTGCTTCACCATGGGGTGAATTAGTTTTATTCATCAAGAAGAATGATGGGTTAATGTACATATTTATTGATTACCATATCCATAAAATGATCATGATAAAGAACAAGTACAACATTGCATTGATTTATGTCTTATTTTATTTCTTTTTGTATCCCATTACATATCTATGTTGTATCTTCAATTGGGATGTTATTAGGTAAAGGTAAAGAATGAGGATATCCACAAAACCAATTTTGGTATAAGGTATGTAAACTATGAGTTCATAGTGATTTCATTTGGACTCACTAATGCTATAGTTATCTTCATGGACTTAATAAATAGAGTTTTAGGGACTACCTAAACATATTTATCATGGACTTTATAGATGATATTATTATCTACTATAAATAAAAGGATGAACATCAATATCATTTTAATGTTATACTGAAGACCTTGAAAAATAAAAAGTTTCATGAAAGTTAAAATAAATGTGTTTTTTAATTATAAATAATAATTCTTGAGGAATGATATCCCCAAAAAAGTGATATGTGTGGATAATTAAAAAATAGAGGCAAATAAAGGATATCCAAGACCAACATCTCTGATAGAGATTTTTAGTTTCATTGTATTAGTTAGGTACTTTCATTAATTTTTGAGAAACTTATCATGATTATCAATCCTACTAACGAAGATAAATCTGAAGGGAGTTAAGCTTGTATAGAATAATTAATATGAGGATATATTTAAAGAGTTAAAGAAGTGGCTAATCACTAAACCTATACCCACATTACTCACCAATGGGGAATGATTTATGATTGATATATATAAATCCAAAAAGGTTTTGGGTTTTATACTAATGAAAAATGACAAAGTGATAGCCTATGCCTCCCACCAATTAAAATTACGTGATTCGAACAGCCCTCCCGTTATAAATAATTTGATGCAATCATATTCTCATTGGAGACTTTGAATAATTATATCTATAGGGAGAATTGAAATGTATATATGAATAATAAAATCCTGAAGTATATATTCACATAAAAGGAGACTAATATGAACTAATGAAGGCAATAATAGTTGATTGTAGATTACGACTATTTGATTTATTATTATCCCATAAAGAAAAACAAGGAGGAAACTGATTTTATTTGAAAGGACAATATAACCCTATCCATGATGTATATGGAAATGGATATAATCTTCTTATACCTAAAATGTGTAGACCTGATAATCCTAAAAAAAACTTCAGCCTACCATGGTTAAATAATTTCTCAAACATCTATTCTAAAGAGGACCAAAGAGACCAAAAAAGATGATAATGAGATATAGAGAAAGGTAAAGGATATTATAAAGATCTAGTTTACTAAATATTTAGTTATAAGGTTTGAAACCTGGATATATTTCCCATCAGAACTAGACATTAATAGGGATCATTTGGATTATTCATACAGATCACGCTTCCTTATTAATTTATGAATCACTATGATATATAATGATCGGAAGAACAATATATGGTTGGATAACATAATGTGGGAGATTTTAGAATTTGTATCTCAATGATTGGTTTGAAAATAATTCATGGTAAAATTACATAAGTATAACCTTATGACGCAACCATTAATCATACTAGTATTTAAATGGGTATGCATAATCGTTAATTTAATTTAATGACTTCCCTAGACATCTAAAGACGATAAATCAATTTGGGTGGTAGTTGATTGCCTTTAAAAGTTAGTGCATTTCATTTCTATAGTGGAAGAATTATCTCTAGACAAAAATCACTATGATACACATAAAAGAAGTGGAAATACTACATGTATTTTCACTCTCCATTATATCTGATTGAGATCCATGTTTTACCTCAATATTTTGAAGAAGCCTTATGTAATAATTGGATACAGAGACGAGTTTTAGTACTATTTATCACCCCAAGATATATGGCCAGTCTAATAGAACAAATAAAAATATAGAGTATATGATAATATCATGTTCAATGGTTTTCAAGGATGTTGTGAACAATATCTTCCACACGTGGAGTTGTCATATAACAATAGTTTTCATTTTAGAATTCAAATTAAACCTTATGAGGATTTGTATGGGAAGAGATGTCATACTTCAACATAATGTGATAATGTTGGACACTAAATGATGATATGAACTGATATTATCCAAGATATGATAATGAAGTTTCAAAAAATTCATCATTATATTAATATTTTGAAAATTTGACAAAAAATCTACATAGATAGTCATTGATGATTCCTAAATGTGGAGGATAGAGATAAAGTGTTCCATTATATATCACCATGTATGAAAGTAATGGTATTCGTAAATAAGTTAAATATTATTTCTAAATACATTGACACCTTTGAGATAATAGATCGTATCAAAGATATGACATATTGACTAGCACTTCCACCAAACCTATCTAATGTTCATAATGCGCTCCATGTATCCCCCTTTCGGATGTACATACTAGACCCCTATTACATACTAAATCCAAAGGCAGTTCATTTAGAGAATTATATTTCATACGAGGAGTATCCTTTGAAGATATTTGATCATTGATATTTTTTTTAACAAAACATGAAACTCACATGGTTAAAGTGCTATAGTGGAACCAAATGTTTGAGGTGTCTACATGGGAAGTAGTAGAGGTGATGAAATAAAAGTACGCACATCTATATTATTTAAAAAAATTAAATTTATTGAGTGAAATTTCTAATGGTGGTAATATTGTAATAACTCAATATTTTATAAGTGAAATTACAATTTGATTCATTAAATTCATAATTAAGAAATTTAGTTAGGAAAAACACATACACTACATTTAATTTTAATATTTTACACCATTATAAAATATATCAGTAAAAAATCTATCTGGATTAAAATACCATTAGGAATCCTAAAAATTTATAATATACCCCAACTACAGTGAATGTTATGATTAGTATATATTAAGGATTATGATAAAGTAAAATTTACCTAGACAGAAGAAGTGTTGGAAAAAACCAATATGACTTTACCCCATAAATTAAATTTATCTGAGATTCTAAGGGACATGGAATCATTATAATTTCACTTAATAAAACACAATATCAGATTCAACAATTGATGCTTTAGAAAATACATTTATGATATAAGTTCATGTTTATTTAGATCACATACCAAACCATGATTTCCGAACCGCCCTAAGAAATTACCATCATCACACACCTTAACCTTAGGGAAGATAACAATGTAATAAGGATTTATGTATCATAAATCTAGTAGTATGAATTTGTATATTTTATTTATGATAGAAATTGATTATAATTTTTCATTTTCCCTAGTAATTTATACACATTAATATATAATGTGTTTTATAAAAATAATATTTTGTTACGAATAATCCAAATTTGTATTTTTGGGAAATATATACTTTCAATTAAAACACCATTTTTGATAACATAATGATTTTTTAAATAAATAATATATTCATGAAAAATTATTGTTAAATAATATTTATTTAAATATAAATGATAAAATATTTAGTGACGTACAATGTAATTTTTATAAGGGTAATAAAGAATATAGTGTCTTCAAAACTAGTATTTTTTAATAAATAAGGAATTTTTAAATTCTCATTTTAGAAAATTATTTTTTCAGAAAAAATATTATTTTTAAAATCTGCACATTAAAATGAGTTAAATTAAAAGTTTTCATAGTTTTTTAAGAGTGATAAATTTTTGGCTAAAAATAAAATACAATATGTATTATTACAACATAATAGCCTAAAAGTGAAGTAATAAACACTATAAAAGGTAAAAATAGACCAAAATAGACTTTCCTATTAATATAATGTATCTTTGAATTTATTTTATTAATCTTAAAAACCTATAAAGAATATTCCAAAACCTATAATATATTTTGTGGTTTAAAAAAAAGTTATTTATGAATATGAATCACTACCACATCATTATTGGTTTTATTTCGATAAGTTAATTTTTTAGACTAATAAATATTTGATTTTGAACCCTCTTTAGTAGAAACCATGTTCAAAAAACCATTGGAAGTATTTTTTTTAAATATTTTATCACATAGATTCTTAAATCTATGTATAGAAATTAATAATGAATTACCCTATATTTTTATATAAGTACCCACTCTACCAGTTATTCCTATTTATTAAAAACCCATTGATAATTAATTTAATTTCTCTATGTGTATCTAAATCCCTTGTAAGGTATTATCATTCTCTTAAAAATCTTCTCTCATTATTTTAGAAGCAACTCCTCAAGGTAAGAGATTATCTTCCTTATCCACTTTATTTATGTAATTTATTTTTATTAATAATTTTTATTTTCAATTCTCCTTATTGGAATATGTTTTTTTAAATACCATTACAATACTTTCGATTTAAAATTAATTATAGACCACATTCCATTCTCATTAAACCATTCCATGAACCTTTTTTTATTCCAGTTATACTGCTAAAATCATCTTGTGATAATCCATGACAAAGTTTTATGTTGTGATTACCCTTATCCATTTAAACTCAAAGGTATTAAACAATATGTAAGTATTCTACAATTATTTGAGACTCACTTTTATGTAACCCACACTCCATCATCATGTAATAAATAGTGATCAAAATTTTTCTTATGTTGTATTATCTATGTTGAACAAAAATTCATCTACTTGATATCAATGTGATGGGTGAGACTAGAATTAAATACCCCTCCAATGCACTGGGTATTGTTTTTATCTCATGATATACCTTTTATGGTTCATATGTGGATAGGCTAAGATAAATATGTTATCATGTCTCGATAATTATCCTTGACTTATGATTATGATGTTATAATTTATTTTGCTTCTATATTACTATTATGCATTGACGTTATTATGTTATGTCAGGTTTTTATGTTTATGTTTATGATTCTCAACCTTTTATGTCACCATGATATTTACTTTGGATCATGTGTAATACTTTCATCAAGTTATGATATGACTATGACCTTAATATGCCTCATAACTTAACTGTTTTATCTACATCCCTATCTTATTCCATGCTATTTAAGAAGATCAACAGAATTTAAGGGCATGTTTTAGAGTTTTTAAATAATTTAATTGCATACCTATTTTATGTTACTATTATATGTATCTAATTACCCAAAGACACTACGTATCTTATTATTTTTGGAATGAATTATGTTAATTTTTGTGTAACAATTCATGAAAAACATTATAAAAGGATAGGTGTTATCATAGTTGTAATCAGATAAAGGTCTAGTTTTTTTGGGTATTAAGATTATAAAACCTCTATAAAAATCATAGTGATATTTAAAAATGTAGTAAGAAGTCCATTAATTTTGATAATGTGTAGAGTGAGTGTTTTTCATGAAACAATATCTCTGCCTCATTATTAAAATTAGATATGGATCTAGAATAGGTATACCTAGGGGTAATAACCCTAAAAGGGCCCATCAGTTACTAACTCGGCCATCAATTGGTTCAGGAAAAAGAGACATTATTTCACAAATAATTTTACACTCCTAGGATATATGATTTTGTAAATTATCAAGCTCTTTAAGAACCATTATAAAGGGAACAAAAAATTATGATGAAACTTATTGTCAGGAACTGAACCATGGATAAACTATATTGAAAATTATGAATTCATTGGTCATGAAATATACATAATTTATGAGTTATCCCTTTTATGGTCATATAATCCCTTTTTGGTTTTTAATTGTTCACAAATTTTCATCCCAAATTTTCCATTATTGTTGACAATGCCTGGAAATTAGAGGTACCAAGTCAATAACTCGTGTGATATGCATTGTAATGACTATATAAATGGGATTTCCACTCTAATGGATGCAATTACCTGACCCCAATTGCATAGAGTTGGTGAATTATTTTATTACATTTTTATGATCACAAAAAATGAAATCCCAAAGGACCGATCAATTTAGTATCCTTGAAAAAACTAGATACAAACATAAGTTTTACATTACATCATGAAATGATAATCTATATAGTGTCTTCTTTGAACATAAGCATATCCCTTAGACTATTCTTTCAGGTGAATAATAAAATTATTTTTTGCATCATAAGGAAAAATGAATCATAATAAAGTGGTAAGCTCTAATGCTCAGTAAGGAAAAACATTATAGAGGAAGCTATCATAAATAAGCATTAACTTTTAAGGCAGGGTATAAAACTGAAACACAAGCCTTGAAAACATATTATTTAGTATAATATGGTATGAATAAATCAAATAACCCCATTTAAAAATTATCATGGAAATTCTACTAGTCTAATAATCACATGTAATATAAATAACTAATCTCATAATGAGGAGATGCATAATGCCATATATCATAACCATACAGTCAAGGCCTCATGCCAAGACCATTACCATACCATCAAGACCTTGTGCCAAGATAATAGTTTGTTTGATTAGACCTAATGATGCATCGAGTGGTTATAGCAGGCCCATCCTATCACTTACTAAGTCCAATGAATTCGTCATACGAAAAGGGTGAAATATAACATAAACATTCATATTAATACTAGGATACGAAATGTAAATAATTTAACCATTAACCATGAATGGTATAAAAATAACACATCCATAGTAAAAATATCATAAAACTTTAAATACAATTTTGAATATTTTATCATAATAAATCAACCTCTATCATGTGTAAAATCCAACAAAGTATGTTGACATATATGAAAATAATAATATAAATTAATTAAATATCATTAAGAGAAACATAATTTTTTTAATTTAAAATCTTTTAAAATACACAGAATTATAAAATAAAACATTAATTTTCAATATAAGCTTCTAATATTTTAAGGAACACTTCAAAATGTTATCACATCATAACAGAGGAAAATATCAAATCACGTCGTAAAAATTATAAAAACATTATTTCCTTAATTTTTTTAAAAGGTCATAAAGTACCTCATTTAGAAAATGATGGAAAGATTCTTTTAAAACCATTTATAATGTTTAAAACATGGGTAATAATGGACTACAATAATTTTCAATCATATTTTGAAAAACATTTTAAGAAACATAGATATGGATGATAAATATTTCCCAGTAGATACTTACGTATAAACGATCTCTGATAATAAAGATATTGTGAAATTAACCATTAAATTATACTTTAATTTAGTTGAGCGTGATTTAGCATTGTGTATAATGGTTAAAACATTTCATTAAATTATTCCAGGACCAAATCCATATTTATTATATCATATATGATCCTATTATATTGTTTTTTTAATAATATTTCAGTATTACCTTTGTTTTGGGTGATAAATGTTCTGTTTTCTTATGGATATTTTGTTGTGTATGTCATGTTTGTTATACATAGTATTTATTTTATTCAGATATAGAATGAAATTAAGTGCATAATAATTATTTTTACTCATCATATAATCATTCATGAATTGTTAATAAGGATAATTAATCTCATTGCATCGTGGAGACGGTAGATCGTACGTACGCAACAGCAACAATATCATTCTCTTATTGGTAAAATGGTCCTAATTGGATGCTATATTAATTATATAAAATAATTATAATTATATATTCAATATTTAAATCCATTATAATCATCATTATACCCATCCAAATAATGTATTGTTGAATTACCTATTATACGTCGACGTGGAGACGATAAGTCGTACGTACACACACTTGGTGATATTGTAATTAATAGGATGGATAAAAGAATAAATACGGTTGTAACAAAATTATAAGAACATATAATCATGTATAAGGTACTTTATTTATTACTTTAGAATGGTAACATCATTAAAATGGGAAGTATAAGAATAAAAGAACTACGAAAGAGGTGATAAAACAATCACCTCTTTTTCGGGTGTGTCATTTTAATTTTCACAGAAGGGCTCTATAGGTTGGATTTATGCCCAAAGTGTAGACTCTAGGTAGAATTTAGGGAATTTGGGAGAAGATATGGTCTTGGTTTGGCTGAACCAAAGGGCATTGGAGTTGTGAATTAATGAGAAGGAGAAGTTCTCTTTTATAAGGGAGGAGAGTGGCACTTTTGGAAGATCTCCCAATATTAATTTATTATAAATTGATTTTTGGTTTCAAATATCTCCAAAGTTATTTATTTATATTATAATATGACGATGGGTTAGAATAATTTCATATAATGTTTTTTAGATAAGTTTATACAACAAAATTAACTGTATCTTTTGGTTTTAACCCTTTGTTAAACAGTTTGACTCTTACTATGTCTTCTTGTATTGTTACACTATTGGGTTAATATTGTTACTATAAAATACCAAATGAAATCCCATTGGATAATTTAAAACATATTTAACACTATAAGAGTTAGTTTTAAAAACCTTATATTTTTATAAATTTTATAACATTTAATTAAATATTATTTATTTTAATGTATCATTTATGTCAATTTTGATACTATTCAAAATTTTTATTTTAAAAATTATAAAAAAATATAACTTTCAACCAATACATCAAATACTTCATCAAAATTTATTTTTTTTCAATTAAATTTTTAAACATCATTAATTAACTCAATTTATATTTATTTTAATATTATTAATATCATTTAATTGATTCTTTCTTCAATAATTCAATTACTGCATCATTATTGTGTCCTCATTTAATTCTATTATATATATCTTAAAATTATAAATAAATTAAAATTATGTAGATAATAATTTTATATTTATAAATATTATTTATAGTCATCCATATCTATGACAACCCTGCTTTTATTACAAACTTAAACATGATTTATTATATAAACTATTCACTTGATACAACATGGATGATCGAGAGATCCAGTGTTTTTAGGGATTAGGATAATTACATAACAAATTAAAATATGAAATAAAAAATCTTTATTGAAAACTTCCTTTACATGACCACTACATTCCCTCGTACTTAGCATTGCATGGGATAACCTGAGGACATGCATAAGAAAAGGGGTGAGCTATAAAGCCCAGTAAGGGAATAAACATGGAATAAATGAAGAGTAAAATACATGTTATAAAATAGGCATATAAATAGACCACAAGATAAAAATGAACATAAAGGAATGATAAATCATGATAATCATAACATGGAAATGTGGCAGCAACACTTAACATGGAATTAGCATGAGCCAAGGCTCATTGCACATGGAGCATGAGTAAATCCTCATTGCACATGAAGCATGATTAAACCCTCGTTTCAATTGAATTATCAGGATTCAGTAATCATTGCACATGAATTATCATGATACTATACTTTACCCAATGCATTGGATCTCTATAAGGGCGCACCCTTCTTAAACATTTCATTTCATGAATAAGTGTGCCACATGGATCATAAAAAATTGATTCATAAAAGATAATAATTTATTCCACGATGAAGGAATGTGAAATTCATACATGAAACTTTATAATCAATAAGTAAATTTTCATAAAGGTGAATACCCTTGATGGAGAAATGAGTATGGTATTCACTACACAATGGCATTGGCTTAGAAAAACGGTACGATTTCGGTTGTGTAACGGCGTGACATAAGAATTCATAAAAATGGTTGATATGAGAGAAAGGGGTTACTCATAATATTTACATGTAATGGACATTAAAGATGTCATATAGATACATGTCCCAAAAATTGTAATGGAATTTAGATTCATGATACAAAAGTATTGCTGGAATGTAAATGAGGAGAGAGAAGTTCCTTTCGGAATTTCGGCATAGTAACAGTTGTACATGGTAGGCATTTAATGAGAGATAAAGGGGTATCCCATCATTAAAACATAAATATGGCAGTATGAGGGAGGTGAAAAACCATACCCCAACATTCGTAATTGAAATTAAAATGGAAAAACAACTTAAAGAAAATTGGACAAAAATGAGAAAGGAAGAAAAAACCCTTACTTGGAAGTGTGATTCCAAAGGCTTGAGATAGGCTTGAGAGAGGCTTCTTAGAAGCTTGGGGAACCTTGGGAGGATTCTAGAGAGGGTAGGGAAGAGGTTGGAGGAACTCAAAAGGCTTTGATTGATAATGAAGTGGGAGTTTGGGTGGGTTTATATAGGAAAGGTGAGAGAATTCTTTATTATTTAGGTTTGGGACCCTTATATTAAATTAATACAAAACACAAACCATCGCATGGTTTTTGACCATGGTTTTTCGAAAGGGAAGAGGAAAAAATATTTGATAAGGCCAAAGTCCGAACTTTTTAAAATAATAGGGTTGCTTATGTGGAGGTGAGTCACACTCTCATGGAAAACAATTTAAAAATACAAGATGTTTAATAAGTATTGAAGGGTCCATTAATGCTTTGAAAAGTAATTAAAACAAACCCATAATCACATTATATTAATGTTAAAACATATATTGGATGAACATAAGGCGTGTAGTATTTTATTACATCACTATTGGGTCATTATGATGTCATAAAACACATTATATATTTAAACAGTATTTAATTTTTACCCAAAAAAATTGACTGTCTGAGAAAATTATGAAAAATTCAACGTTGGATAATTTCGACGTCCTGATTCTAGAAATAAAATTTATTTTATCTAAATAATTTTCAAAATATGATAATTTTCACTTTTAATATAAAAACTGACCTTTATCGAAAATTCACGGGTTTTGACAAAAATGGCTTTCAAAACATAATAAAAATTATAATTGCATTCATACAATTTTATGACCATTTATATATAATAAAATCAATTTAATAATAATAATAATATTTTATTAAAATATTATTTATTTCAAAAATCCCTTAACTTTATAAAATATAATTCTTAATTAAATAATAACTAAAAACACTATTTGCCCCTTAAAAACTATTTACAATGTATCAATAATGACAAGAAAGTATATTCATTATTATATAAAAAAAATTAATTTACATGAACATAGTACTAGATATTTGTTACATAACCCCATAAAACAACCACATAATACCTAAGGGTAAGGTGTGCAATGGTGAAAGACTCTTGGGGTGGCTCAGATAAAATCACTCGAGTGGTAATTTCTATTAACTTCCACTTCTCATGAAGACAGTCATATTCGAGCTTGACATGATGGGGCTCAGATTGGGCTTGGTCAAGAGCAAAGCCCAATGACACCACCTCTTTTCTGAGCTCCGACAAATGGGCTTCGTATGGAGCAATTCTACCAGATGAGGCCATCTCTTCCTTTACCTGAGTAAATTGGGTTTGTTAAAGCGCTATATTTATACTAATCATGTGATCACTGTTCAACTACTACAAACGAAACAGTCACAATTCTTAACATAAAACCGAAGAAGTTGACATTTTATATAAACATTTTACATAAAGTGACATTTAATTATATCAAGAGGGATTTCCATTAATGAAACTTTTGGTCGTTACAATATTCCCCCCTTAAGAAATTTCACCCTCGAATTTTTTTTCCCACACTAAAACAAATGTGGGTAACTCAGCTTCATCATTTCCTCCGATTCCCAAGTCGCTTCTTCAGACTTGTTGTTTCGCCACAACACCTTGACAAGGGGAATTGTCATATTTCATAGAACTTTTTCTCTACGATGTAAGATCCTCACTGGTTACTCCTCATAAGAAAGATCATCCTCCAACTATACCATCTTAGAAGAGAGTACATATGAAGGGTCTGGTATGTACTTTTTTAAGAGGGATACATGAAATACATCATGTACTTTGGCCATGGTAGGTGGAAGTGCTATTCGATAGCCCACAACCACGACAAAATAAAGAATCTCAAAGGGGCCAATGTACCTTGGACTTAACTTCCATTTCTTTCCAAACCTCAGGACCTTCTTCCACGGAGATATGCGTAGAAAAACCATACCTCCAACTTTAAACTCAAGGTCTCATCAACGATTATCTGCATAACTCTTCTGTCGAATATGGGCTGCCATTATATGCAGCTGAATGGTTTTCACCTTCTCCACCATTACCTCGACCATTTCTAGTCCAAGCAGCTTACGTTCACCGACCTCATCCCAACATGCCGGTGTTCTACACCTTTTCCCATTCATGGATTAATAAGGTGCCATTTGGATGCTCGAGTACAAACTATTATTATAAGAGAACTCAACCAGAGGAATATGTTGATCCCATCCTCTTTTAAAGTCTATTGAGCATGCAATCAACATTTCCACAAGTGTTTGGATAGTCCGCTCGGATTGGCCTTCAGTTTGAGGATGATAGGCTGTACTGAAGTTAAGTTTAGTATCCAGATCATTTTGAAGACTCTTCCAAAACATAAAGGTGAATCTTGGATCTCGGTCAGACACAATAGATAGTGGCACTCCATGTAGCCTTAACACTTCCCTGATATATATCCATTCCATTTTATCCAAAGATAAATCCTCCTGAATAGAAATGAAGTGTGCAGTCTTTGTAAGACGATCCAAAAAAACCCATATTGCATTGTTGTCTTTGTATGTCCTTGGATGTCCAGTGACAAAGTCCATGGTGATGTTCTCCCATTTCCATTCTGGTATGGGCAATGGTTGCATCATACCCTTAGACTTCTGCCTCTCTACCTTTACTCACTGGCACACCAGGCACTTTGATGTATATTCAGTGATCTCCTTTTTTATATTATCCCACCAAAAGTTTTCTCAGATATCTCGATACGTCTTTGTGCTCCCTGGGTGAATAGTTAAATTTGAACAATGTGCATCATCAAAAAGTTCCTTCTTCAGCTCCGGACGTGATGGAACACATAGACTTTTCCCAAATCACACAATTCTTTCTTCATTAAAATTAAACTCAGAGGATTTCCCTTTTTTGATAGCTTCCACTTTTTCTTGAATTCCCACATCATCCTTTTAAGCATCCTTTAACCTTTCCAAAAGATATGGTTGATCAATCATTTGTGAAATGATTGATGATGTTCCCTTCTTTATGATTCCCATGTCCATATTCATCAATTCTAAGAAGATTGGATCCTTCTCAATTCTCATCATTGATAGAATCGCTGGGTCCTTTCTAATTAGTGCATCTGCCACCTTGTTTGCTTTCCCAGGGTGGTAATTTATTGAACAGTCATAATCCTTGAGGAGATCTATCCATCTTCTCTGGCGTATATTAATCTCCTTCTGTGTGAATATATATTTAAGACTCTTATGGTAAGTATATATCTCACATTTCTCCCCATAGAGATAATGCCGCCAGATTTTCAAGGTAAATATCACCTCCGCCAACTCCAGATCATGTGTTGGATAGTTTCGCTCATGGATTTTCAACTTCCTTGAGGAATAGGATATCACTTTATCATTATACATCAGCACACAGCCTAAGCCCTTCTTCGAAGCATCACTGAATACCAAAAAAAATTCCCCACTTGTGGGTAAAGTGAGCATTGGTGTAGTGATAAGCCTCTTTTTCAACTCCTTAAAGCTTTCTTCGCATTCGTCACTCCAAGAAAACTTTACTACCTTTCGTGTTCTCTTGGTAAGAGGGTTGGAAAATCTTGAGAAATTTCCCACAAATCGTCGATAATATCCATCTAACCCCAAGAAGCTACAAATTTCCGTTACTGATGTTGACCTTGGCCATCCATCAATTGCATCTACTTTGGAGGGATCTATAGATATCCCATTGCTTGTGATGATATGGTCCAAGAATGAGACTTCCTTCAACTATAACTCACACATTCTATACATTTCCTAGAGCTTCTCCTTGCACAAAGTCTCCAGTAAAGTTCTTAAATTCTCCTCATGATCCTCCTTTGTTTTGGAGTATATTAGAATATCATCTATAAATACTACCATACATTTTTCTACGTAATCTCTAAATACTATATTCATCAAGTCCATGATGATTTCTGGAGAATTGGTGAGTCCGAAAGGCATTACTATGAATTCATAGTGCCTATATCTTGTACAAAAATTAGTCTTGGGGACATCTTCCTTCATCACCCTTACTTGATAATATCACGACCGCAAATCTACCTTGGAGAAGTATTGTGCTCCACACAGCTGATCGAACAAGTCATCGATCCGTGGTAGGGGATACTTGTTCATTATTGTGATTTTGTTAAGTTCACGATAATCGAAGAAAAGTCTCATTGACCCATCCTTTTTCTTGACGAAGAGGACTGGTGTACCCCATGGTGAAGAACTTGGGCGTATAAACCCTTTATCCAGATTCTCCTATAGTTATTTCTTCATCTCTACAAGTTCCACGATATCCATTCTATATGGAGTCTTGGATATTGGTAGCTCCCCTGGTATAAGGTCAATTGAAAATTCAACACCTTTTCTAGGAGGAAGACCAAGAAGTTCCTCGGGAAACACTTCAGCGAATTCCCTCACAATAGGCATTTCTTCAAGGATGTTTTCCTCCTTGGACTCAATCATCTGAGCTAGATACGCGTGCTCATAGGGTAGTAATATCCATTCTTGAGATGATGGATCTAAAGGAGATTCATCTTCCTCCTTACACTTGTAAAGAATCGGGGATCGATTCTCCATATAGAGTTTGATTTCCCTTTCCCGATAATTTATGTTGGATCTATATAAGGAAATCCAATACATGAAAATAATTGCATAAAATTACACCAGAGGGAGTATGAAGAGGTTCGCTAGGAAATTTAATCCATAGATTATAACAGGGGGGACTTATATTCATGGGATGCAATGATTGCCCCATTTTCTGTACTCACAGACATCTTCACTTCCATGATTTGTGGTGGTGCTGGGATTGTTCTACTAAACTTTCGAGATATAAAATAATGCATAGAACCTGAATCAAAATATAAGTTCGATATTCTTGAATGAATAACTAGCTTACCTATCACCACTTTGTTTTCGGGGTTCACTTCGGCAGAAGTGATGGCAAAAGCTTTTCCTTGCTGCCTTGGAGGTTGTTGGTTGCCTCTAAAAACCCTTGGTTTAGGGCACTAATTTAAAAAATGCCCCAGTTATTTGCAGTTGTAGCAATGAACAACGCGTTGAGGTTTGAATGGATCGTTCCTCTCCTCTGTTGAATTCGCGGGTCTTTCTTGCCGACAGTTAATAGCTAGGTGCCCTTATCTTCCATACCTAAAGCATTTCCTCATCCCCTTGAGGAAAATTCCAGGGTGCTCCTTTCCACACTTTTGGAAAGTGGGGTGCTGGATCTTCTTAGCACCATTGGATTTATCTATATGACCGCCATCATTGAATTCCACCTTACGCTTCTTATCCCCATGATACCCATGTGATTCCCCGATCTCCATTTCGACCTTGAGAATACATCCGACAATTTCCTCATAGTTGTCGAAGTCACGAATCGCTAATGCTTTCCGCAAGCTAGCCTTCAGCCCATCAAAGAAGCGGTCAACCTTGCATTCGGGGGTAGAGACAAAGCCAGAAGTGTATCGTGAAATCCTTGTGATGTTTTCCTCATACTCTCCAATATATTATTCTTATTTTTGCTTGAGGGAAAGGAAGTCCCTTTCCATCTTAAGCTGGAGGGTGCACGAAAAATATATATTGAAAAACATCTTCTGGAAATCCTTCCATTCCAATGCTTCGATCTCCTCCTCATGCTTCATATTTTTGATCAATGTCCACCATTGATCAGATTCACCCTCCATATGATATGTCTCCATGAGAACCTTCTATTTTTCAGAACATTGAAGGATAGAGACGATCTTTTCAATGGACTTTATCCATTCTTCAGCGATCGTGGGATCGGATGATCCACTAAAAGTAGGAGGCCTTTATCTCATGAAGCTCTCAATAGCGACTTCTTCCTTCTTAAGGGGGTTTGGATGTTCCTCTTGACCTGTGTTTTAATTCAAAGCTTGAGTTAGCCGAGAGATAAGCGTGACAATGATCACGGTTCCCGCTCCCATTGGATTGGGCATCTCATTAGTACAATCATCGCACTAATCTTCACACCGGTTGTTATCCCAAGTCCACCTATTACCGGCCATTGGCTAGAATAAAAGGAGAGTTATAGGGTAACACACAATGGGTAATCCAAAGAAAAAAGTTGATGACTTAAAAATAGACTTTTATTTCTTTAACTCATGAGTCTATAGGCTTCAACCTAGGCTTTTCATGATCTACTTTCTAACATATAATCTTAGGGGATTTTTTTTTAATTCCTTTAATAAGGGTTCATAATAAGCTTGTGAATTTATGAAAACATATCCCTCATTAGTGTCGTAGCCAAGAGTGCAGAAAGGCCCATTTTTGTGCACCAGTTCCCGTTCGAGTCTAGCTTAAAGCGGTGTTTTCGGGTTTTACCCCTAGGATACATCTATGCCAGAGCCGCCTCTACCTGCTCATATCCATATAGGGATGTATTTGTTTGATAAACCACTTAATCAGTACTTAACACAAATTAGGGATGTTTTTATTATAATTAGTCTTGTCTCTAAGGCTTTACTAGGGTTTTCTAATCCTAATCCCAAAAATAACTAAACCTATCCTCTAATACCAACTATAACAACCCTGATTTTATTACAAACTTAAACAAGATTTATTACATAAACTATTCACATGATACAACATGGATGATTGAGAGGTATAGTTTCTTTGGGGATTAGGATCATTACATAACAACTTAAAACATGAAATACAATATCTTTAATGAAAACCTTTTTACATGACCACTACATTCCCTCGTACTTAGCATTGCATGGGATAACCTGAGGACATGCATAAGAAAAGGGGTGATCTATAAAGCCCAGTACGAGAATAAACATGGAATACATGAGGAGTAAAATACATGTTAGAAAATAGGCATATCAATAGAGAACAAGAGAAACATGAACATAAAGGCATGATAATGCATGATAATCATTACACAGAAATGTGGCAGCAACACTTAACATAGAATTAGAATGAGCGAAGGCTCATTTCACATGGAGCATGAGTAAATCCTCATTGAACATGAAGCATGAGTAAACCCTCATTTTACTTGAATTATCAGGTGTCAATACTTATTGCACATGACATATCATGATACTATACTTTACCCAATGCATTGGGGCGCTATAAGGGCGCACCCTTCTTAAACATTTCATTTCATGCATAAGCGTGCCACATGAATCATAAAACATGGATTCATAAAACATAATCATTTATTCCACGATGAAGGAATGTGGAATTAATACATGAAACATTATAATCAATAAGTAAATGTGCATAAAGGTGAATACCCTTTATGGATAAATGGGCATGGTATTCACTACAAAATGACATTGGCTTAGAAAATCGGCGTGATTTCGGCAGCGTAACGGCGTGACATAAGAATTCATAAAAATGGTTGATGAGAGAGAAAGGGGTTACTCATCATATTTAAATGTAATGGAAAGTAAGGAGGTCATATATATACATGTCCTAACAATTTTAATGGAATTTAGATTCATGATACAAAAGTATTACTTGAATGTAAATGAGGAGAGAGAAGTTCCTTTCATAATTTCGGCATAGTAACAGGTGTACATTGGAGGCATTTAATGAGAGAGAAAGGGGTATCCCATCATTAAAACATAAAGAGGGCAGTATGAGGGAGGTGAAAAACCATACCCCAACATTAATAATTGAAATTAAAAGGGAAAACCAACTTAAAGAAAATTGGACAAAAATGAGAAAGGAATAAAAAACCCTTACTTGGAAGTGTGCTTCCAATGTCTTGAGAGAGGCTTGAGAGAGGATTCTTGGGAGCTTGGGGATCCTTGGGAGGATTCTAGAAAGAGTAGGGAAGAGGTTGGAAGAACTCCAAAGTATTTTAGTGAGGAGGAAGTGGGATATTGGGTGGGTTTATATAGGAAAGGTGAGGGAATTCTTTATTATTTATTTTTGGGACCCCTTATATTAAATTAATCCAAACCACAAACCATCCCATGGTTTTTGCCCATGGTTTGTGGAAAAGGGAAGAGGAAAAAATATTTTATACATCCAAAGTCCTAACTTATTAAAATAATAGGGTTTCTTATGTGGAGGTGAGTCACACTCCTAGGGAAAACAATTTAAAAAGACAAGGTGTTTAATAAGTCTTGAAGAGTCCATTAATGCTTTGAAAAGTAAGTCAAACAAACCCAAAATTACATTATTTTAATTTTAAAACATATATTGGCCGAACAAAAATCTTTTATTATTTTATTACATCACTATTGGGTCGTTATGATGTCATAAAACATATTATATATTTAAGTTGTATTTAAATATTACCCAAAAAGTTGAATATCTTAGAAAATTATGAAAAATTCACTATTGGATAATATTGACGTCCTAAATCTAGAAATAAAATTTATTTTATCTAAATAATTTTGTAAATATGTTAATTTTAACTTTTAAAATAAAAACCGACATTTATAAAAAATTCACGGGTTTTGACGAAAATGACTTTCAAACCTTAATAAAAATTACAATTGTATTCATAAAATTATATGACCATTTATATATAATAAAATTAACTTAATAATAATAATAATAATATTTTATTAAAATATTATTTAATTAAAAAATCACTTAATTTAATAAAATAGAATTCTTAATTAAATAAAAACTAAAAACACTATTTAATCCTTAAAAACCATTTACAATGTATCAATAATGACAAGAAAGTATATTCATTATTATATACAAAAAAATAATGTACATGAACATAGTACTAGAGATTTGTTACATAAACCCTTAAAACATTTGCATAAGACCTAAGGGTAAGGTGTGCGATGGGGAAAGACTCTTGGGGTGGCTCGGATAACATCGCTCGAGTGATAATTTCTATCAACTTCCACTTTTCCCGAAGACAGTCACATTCGAGCATGACATGATGGAGCTCAGCTTGGGATTGGTCAAGAGCGAAGCCCAAAGACGCCACCTCTTTTCCGAACTCCGACAAATGGGCTTCGTATGGAGCAATTCTACTGGATGAGTCCATCACTTTGTTTGTCTGAGTAAATTGGGTTTGTTAGAGCCCTATATTTATACTAATCATGTGATCACTATTCAACGGCTATAAAAGAAAATGTCACAATTTTTAACATAAAACCAAAGAAGTTGACATTTTATAAAAACATTTTACATAAAGATACATTTAATTAGATCAAGAGGGATTTCCATTAATGAAACTTCTGGTTGTTACAATATCACTTGTATATCATCATATTAAAAATGAAATAGTTATCAAAATTTGAATGTCATTTTTTACTCTTTTTTAAATAAAATATAATAAATATCTTAATATTACAAAAGTGGCATAAAAGGGATCATATTATTGACCTAAGGTTTATTTTGATCAAAGTATAATTATCCAATGAGATTAGTACAAGTTTTAGGGTAATATTATATTATTATAATATTAATTATACCTTTAATTACCCTATATACCTTTAACCGTGGTAAATAAAATCCAAAAGATACTATTCACCAGAAATTATTTGGATATTATTAGAACAAATTATTTATACTGATTAATACCATGTATTTCTATTTTTTTAAATTAAATTCATATAATTGGTAAAATTATTTTTAACGTAAATCCCGTAAATGAGGCTAGAAGGCGGGTAAAATAGACGTTCAAAAGTTTAATAATTTTTAATATCTAATTCTATTATAAAATTTTTACAATGAACTACACATGATTAATTTATGTATTATTTATCTCTTTTGAATTTAAAATTAATTTATAGTATAATAAATATTTAAATGAAAATGTCAGTTTTTAACAAAAATGCATTATTCTTCACTATTCATCAAAAATTTAAAATTTTCAAAAAATACCAAAATTTCTCTCAAAGATAATTTTGATATTTTGAATTAAAAAATAAATCTATTTTGAAAAAAATAAAAATTTCATAATTTGTTCAATACTATTCATAACCTCTTTTTAAACAATTTGTTTGAGAGGTCATGGTGCACTTGAATACAATGTTGCGTGTAGTGCACACTATTGAATTATTTAAAAGGAAGTGTACCATTGAAGCTTGGGGTGTTAAGTTCATCCCTCCTTCAAATAATTTCATCCTTGAAATTTCTAGATTATCACTATAGACAACGATTCGGGTGGTTCTTTATCAAATTTTTTTTAGGTTCCCATGTAACATCTTCTATTTTATGGTTTCTCCAAAGAAATTTTACCAAACAAGTCATCATATTCATCAAAAATTGTTCTCTAGTATCAAGAATATTAATTGGGTCTTCACAATAACAAATAGTAGGTTCCAATTCTATTTCTTCATAAGTGAGTATATGCATTTGGTCTCAAATTTATTTCATTAAGAGTGATACATGGAACACATCATGATCATTGGAGAGACTTAGAGACATTGCCAAACTGTAAGCTACTGCTCCAATTCATTCCAGAATTTCAAAAGGTCTAATTTACCATAGACTTAATTTACCCTTTTTATCGAATCATATAACACCCTTCCCCAGAGAGAACATCAATAAAACATGATCTCCTTCTTAAAATTCAATATCCATATTTTGATTATCAGTATAGATATTTTTCATATTTTAGGTTGTTTTTATGTGGGTTTGGATAATATTAACCTTCTCCATTTTTTCCTCAACATGTTCTGGTCCTATGAGTTTTCTTTCCCCAACATCATCCCAATAAGTTGGTGTATGAAATATATTTCCATATAACTCTTCATATGGTACCATCTATATACTTGAATGAAATATGTTGTTTTTAAAAATTATACTAGATGTAAATACTAATCCCTGATACCTTGAAATTCAAGTGATCAATATGTCAACATTTATTATAATGTTTGAATAGTCCTTTTCTGATTATCCATCATTTTTAGGGTGGTATGTAGTGCTAAAAAAAAGATCAGTATCTACTTCCTTCTGAAGACTTCTCCAGAACTATGATGTAAAACATGGATCATGATCAGAATAATCTATAGGGATACACCATGAAGTCTTACAACTTCATTAATATATAGTATCGCTAAACATTCAAGTGGTAAATCTTCTCTTATATTAAGAAAATGTTGTGTTTTGGTCAGACGATAAAAAATAACCCATATCGCATCATTCCTTCTTGATGTTTTTGGTATCCCCATGAAAAATTCAGTCATAATATTATCCCATTTCCACATAGGTATAGGAATAAGTTTCATGACACATATAATATGTTGTCTTCCAGCCTTCAACTATTTACAAAACAAACATCTTGATACATAATCATAAATATCCCTCTTAATATTGTCCCCAAAAAAATGTTCTATAAAATCTCCACACATATTTATGCTACTAGGGTTTATAGAGAATTTAGAGCTATAAGAGTCATCCCATAATTCCATTTTTAACTTAGGTATAACAAGACCACACAGCCTTTTCCCAAATTTCAAAATACCATCATCAAATACGATGTCAATCAGTCCTCCATCATTCACAACTTTATTTTTCTTTTTGAAACTCTTAATAATTATTCTGATAACTTTTTATCCTTTCCTATAAATATTTTTTTGAAACAATTTGAATAATTAGTGATGTTTCACCTTTTTTGATAATCCCCATATCAATATTTACTCGATCCATGAACATATGTTCATTTTCACCTCTCATTTGGTTTAGAACTTCATTGTCCTTTCTAATTAAACAATCTTTCAACCATATTTTCCTTCCCCGTATGGTATTTTATTATGAAATCAAAATCCTTGACTTTCTCATGACATATCCTTTATCTCATGTTGATTTATTTCTGCGAAAAAATATATTTAAGACTCTTGTGATCAGTATATATCTCACATCTTTCACCATAGATATAAGTTCTTGATATCTTTATGGAAAGGATTACGACATTTTACTCAATATCATGAGTTGGATCATTTTTTTCATGAATTTTTAATTGCATTAATAATTCAGTAAAATCCATATTATTCCTGATAATGATACAACCAAGTCTTTTCCTTGATGTAGCATTGTAAATCACAAAAAAAATCATTTCCAGATGGTAAAGTCAACATATGAGTATTTTTTAATATTTTATTTAATTCTTAAAAACATTATTCACATTATTTTATCCAAATTAATTTATCCCCTTTACATGTGATCTTGGTTAACAGGTTATCTAATTGGGAAATTTTTTTGACGAAACACTAATAGTAAAATGCTAAACCAATAAAACTACACACCATAGTTATGCTCCTCAGTGCTTATATTCTTGTATTTCCGATGTTCTTAAAGGATAAAAATAGATTCCATATTTATAGACAATATGGAAAAGAAATGTAATTTCCTGAAGGTAGAATTCACACTTGCTAAATTTACCATATAATTCATTTTTTAGAGTTTTCAGAACAATCTACAGGTGGTTCTTCTTGTCTTAATAGCCTTTGGATATACCAAGATATAATCAACAAATACTATGAAAAAATCATCAATATATTCCTTTAACACTCTGTTCATTAGATCCATGAAAATAGACCATGGATTAGTCAATACAAATGAAATTACTATAAATTCACAATGACCATACTTCATTTGGAATATTGTCTTTTTAATATCTTCCTTCTTTACACACAATTGATGATATCTATAATGAAGGTCTATCTTTGAAAAATATTAATATCTCAATAAAGTTGATCAAAAAAATCATCAATGTGAGGTAGAGGATACATTTTCTTTCTTATAATAGAATTGATTTCTCTATAGTCAACACATATCCTCATTGATCCATCTTTATTCTTATCAAAAAGTATTGGGGCTCCCCATTGAGAAGTATGATGGTAGATAAATATTTTTTTACTCATCTCCCTTAGTGGTTTCTTCTCCTCTACAAATTCCACTATATTCATTATATTGGTATTTTTTAATATTGTGCCTATGTTGGTGATAAAATCAATAGTAAACTCAACATCCCACTATAATGAATGTCTAGGTAAATCCTCTAGAATTTAATCAATGTATTCTTGTACAATACGCACATCCTCAATTTGAATATTTCATTCTTCACCCATAGATAATTTTTTCCCCTCATCCCATATAATTTCATTCAAAAGAGATACTATTGGTGGATCTAGATAATAATCAAATGAAAAAATTTATTCTCTCAATTTAATGGATTCTACATCATCCTCACAAATCGTAACTTCCTTCTTCTTGTAATCAATTTTCGCATCATATTCTGATAGACAATCCATACCTAAGATTATATCAATATAGAAAATTAGCATGATGAAAAATTCAGAAGATAAAGCATGTTTATATTTCATAATGGCAACCACAAGACACATATTTGTTGCAATGAAACATCCCTTAGGGATTTTGACTGATAATTCCCTTGTTGAAGTGAATTGAAAATTTCTAATTTTTAAAGAAAGATTAAAAGATATAAGGAAATGCGTGGACCTAGAATAAAATAATGATTTGTATAAATTTGATGATATGATTATAATACCGGCCACTATATCATTCAAAACTTCAACCTCAGTAGTTGTGATCACATAAGCTTGGCCTTTATCACTTGGCCTTTTCTGGGGAAATTTCCATGATGATTAGGGAAATAATTTTCATAATGTCCCATTTATTTACACTTATATCATTGAACATTGGTAGCTTCTTTCTTCCCCTTGCAATCACAAGCTAGGTGACCTTTTTCTCCACACTTAAAAAAACAAAAATTATTTTTAGGAAAGTACGGGGGTGTTTCTTCCCGTAATTATAGTAGGGTTGAATTTTATATTTTCCCTTCTTTCCCTTATTTCCTTTCTCAGAGTTTTCAACTACCATTTTCTTCTCTTTCTTTACTTTAAAGTCCTATGACTTATGGATTTTATTTTCCATCTTGATATCACATGAGACTATATCTTCTTATGATGAGAAATATTATAAGAATAGTTCCCATCAAATGAAAGGTTTTAACCCATAATATAATCTATAAATCTTACTTATTGGGTTATATATGTAGTTTGGAACATTCCTCACTAACCTTGAGAAGATAGCCTCATACTTTGCAACAATTTCATCCTTTATTTGCATCCAACTTAGAAATTGTCTTCCCATATCATCTCACTATTCATGGGGAAAGTATTTTTGTAATAAAAATTCATTAAACACCTTCCATTCCATATTGTCTACTTATTAAATTTCATTTGTATTTTTAATATATGACCACCATTATTCTACATCTCCTAAGAGATGGTAAAATGCCATGAAAACTTTTTTCCTTTTGTTAATCCCTAAAGAAATAAATATTTTCTCTAAGGAACCTATCTCATTATCAGATAAAAAATGATTTGTTGTCCCATTTAATATTGGAGGTTTTTTTCTCATGAAGTCATCTAATATTGATCCTCCATGTTGTGGATCAGACTATTATATACAAGTAAGGTTATTATTCATAACCTAAGTGAGTTGTCCCAGTATGGTTTTAAGATGTTCAATTCCAGTTGAATCACCAGCTCCACTATTATTATCTTGCATAGGAAGGAAATCACTACATGGATTATGTGTGTTGATACAATTTCCATTCCTTCCTTTAGGTGACATTTCTAATCAATGTCATACACTAGATTATGTTATGAATCATAATTCATAATTCAAAACGTGTAAAATACTTAAAATAAATTTGAAATTTTATGCATATATAATCCATAATCATAACAATGGTTCTTTGGGGACATATTTAATCATAAATCCTTAATAATGGTTCACAAATAAAATGTTAATTATCCTAAGCATATCCCCCGAGAGTGTCAAACCGGGTGCACAATAAGGCCAAGTGTCATGTACCGGGTTAGCCAGAGTCAATCTCGGAACACATTTTCATAGTTTTCACCCCTAGGTACATCTGTTCTAGAACCATGTCCACTTGTAGCACCCAGAAATGGATATATTTTCTACTAATACCCACATAATTTATACTTTACCCAAAATTTTATGATGTTCCTCTAATCCCCAATGTATATCTTAGGTTAATGTTCCTTAGTAACAGTTTTTCTAAATCCAATTTCTATTGTTGGTACTAAACATTATTTGATACTAACTGCAACACCCTCTCTTTAGTTTCCCAAATTTAGTGTATTACTTTATTATATTTCCATGTTCATAAAAAAAATCTGAAGGACAGATCAGTTTAGTATCTCTAGAAAAACTGGATACAAACATAAGTTTTACATTACATAATGAAATGAGAAACTAAATTGTCTCATCTGAGAACACACATATAACTTAGACTATACCATTAGGATAGTCATAATATAATTCTTTTCATCCTAGGTAAAAATGAAACATAAGAAAGGGGTGAGGTCAGATGCTCAGTGAGGATAAACATTATATTTGATGTTATCTTAAATAAGAATTTACATTTATGGTGGGGTATAAAACTAAAACAGAATCCTTTTAAACATAATATTCTTCCTGAATATGGAAATAAAAAAATCAAATAATTCCATTTAAACTTTCACATGGATATTCTAATATTAGAATAATCACATGAAATACCAATAACTAATCTCATAATGAGTAAATGCATAATGTTAGACATCATAACCATATCATCAAGGCATCATTCCAAGACCATTGCCATACTATCAAGGTTTTGTGACAAAAAAATAGTTTGTCTCATGAGACATACCATTACATAAAGGTGAGATAGTGGTCCCCTACAATCACTTAATAAGTCCAATGCATTTTTTATATGAAAAGTGTGAAACAAAACACAAACATTCATATTAAAACTATCATATAAAATTTTAATACTTTAAACATAAAACATGAAGGGTATAAAAATAGAACATCTATAGTAAAAGATATCATAAAACCTTCAAAATAATTTGAAATATTCTATCACAATAAATTAACCTCAATCAAGCATAAAATCCAACAAAGGATTTTGACATAGATGAAAATATTCTAATAACTTCATTAAAACTTTTTAAGAGAAATATAACTATTACATTAAAATAATTTTGAAGACATGGAATTATAAAATAAAATATTTCTTTGGAAAATATCCTTGTAATATTATAAGGAAATATTCAAAAACATTAGGCTCCATAATGGTAGAAAATAGATAATTGTGTGATATAAGTTAAAAAAACATTCTTCCATTAATTTGTAAAAAATTTCATAATGTACCTCATTTGGGAAATGATGGAATGATTCCATTAACGTTTTTTATAAAGATTCAAACTTGGGTAAAATTGGAATTAAATAATTTTTTTATAATATTTTGAATTTTTTTTAAGAAACATGGATATGGATGACAAGTATTTCCTAGTAGACACCTACATATAAATAGTCTCAGATAATAAAAAGAATGTGAAATTAACCCTTACCTTATACATTAATTTTGTCAAGGGTGAGTTAGCCTCATGTATAATGGTTAAATCATGATATTAAATTATGCCAAGACCATATCCAGATTTATTATATCATATATTATCCTCTTATATCATTTTGTAAATAAAATTTCAGTATTACCATTGTTTTGGCTGTTAACTACTTTATTTTCCTATGCATGTTTTCTTGTGTAAGTCATATTTTTTATTAATATGATGGATTTTATTCATATAAAGTAAGATATTAAGTTCATAATTATCTTTTTTACTAACCATATAATCATTCATGAATGGATAATGTGGAAAATTAATCTCATCCCGTCTTGGAGACGATAGGCTATATGTTTGCATGAGTGATAATATCATTCTCTTAATAGTTAAATGATATGTAATTGGATAATATATTAATGATAAATAATAATTATCAAGATATATTAAATATTTAAATCCATTATACTAATCATTATACTTATCCAAATAATATAGTGTTGAAGAAAAAATTACACCATGAAGCGGAGACAGTAAGTCGTACACACAGACACATGGTGATATTATTATTCGTAGGATGGATAAAAGGATGAATATGCTTGCCCCATAATTATAATAACATCTTAGAATTTATAACGTAATGTATTTACAACTTTATTAGGGAAACAACATATAAATCTGAAGTAGAATTAAAAAAGAACTCTGAAAGAGGTGATAAAACAGTCACCTCTCTTTCGAGTGTCTCCTTTTTATTTTCACAAAAGGACTCAGTAGGATTGATTTCGGCCTAAAGTGTGTCCTATAGGATGAATTTAAGGATGTTTATAGAATAATTGGGAATGGGTTTTCTGATCCAAAGGGCTTTGTAGGTGAGAATTAATGACAAGGAGAAGTGCCCTTTTATAAGAGAGGCAAGGGGCCCTTTTGGAAGATCTGAAAATATTAATTTATTATAATTTTTTGTTTTAAAATAGGTCCAATGTAATTTATATAGAGAATAAGATGATTAAGGGTCTAAATTCTCTCATACAATGATTTTTAGACATGTTTATGCCACAAAATTAATCATATCTTTTGGGTTTAACCCTTAGTTAAACTGGTTAACTCTTACCGAGTCTTCTTGTATTTTTACACTATATGGTTAATATAAATACTATAAAATGATAAATGAACCACTATTGGATAATTTATAAATTATTTGACACTATAATAGTTATTGGGCCGAACCGGATATTTTATATTAATTTTATAACATTTAATTAAATATTATTTATTTTAAAGTATTATTTATGTGAATTTTGATACAATTCCAAATATTCATTTTTCAAAATATCAAAACCACATGATAAGTTAGAACCAATACATCTAATATGTCAGTAATATGTCTATGTTATCTATAAAATTATTGTATGTCATTAATTAAATAGAATTATATTTATTTTAATATTTTTATTATTACATGATTGATTCTTTCTTTAATAAATCAATTACTGCATTATTATTGTGCCACCATTTAATTTAATAATATATTTCTTAAAATTATAAATAAATTTAAATAATTTAGATAAAAAATTTATTTATTAAAAATATTTATATTCTACCATATCCCTTATATATGCTCATATTAAAAATAAAATAGTTATTAAAATTTGAATATAACATTTTAACTTTTTTGAAATAAAAGATAATAAATTTCTTAATCTAACAAAAGTGGCTTAAAAAGGATCATATTTTCGACCTAAGATTGATTTTATTTTCGAAATATACTTATCCAATGATATTATACATGTTTTAGGGTAATATTATGTTATTATAATATTAATTTTACCTTTAATTACACTATTTACATTTAAACATGGTAAATAGATTCCAAAAGTTACAATTCATAAAAAAAATATTTTTATATTATTAAACAATTTTTTTCATAATTATTACTACCATATATGTACATTTTTCTAATTTCGATTCATAGAAGTGGTAAAATTACGCTTAATGTATTTCCAGTAGATGTGGATAGAAGGCAGGTAAAAGAGGCGTTCAAAAGTTTAGAAATTTTTATATCTAATTCTATTTAAAAAGTATTACAATTAACATTTTTAGATTAATATATGAATTATTTATCTATTTTAATTTTAAAATAAATATATAGTAAAATAATTATCTAAATAAAAAAGGTTGGGTTTTAAAAACTATGCAGTATTTTTCACTCTTTATCAAAAATTGAAACTTTTCAAAAAATTACACAAAATTTCTCCCTAATCTAGTTTTGAGATTTTGAATTAAAAAAATTATCCTATTAATATTTTTTATAAATTTCACAATCTAGTTAATACTATTCTTTAATGATTCATTAGCGACTACATTGAAAGGTCATAGTGCAGTTGAACTCGATGTTGACTGTAGTACATCCTATGGAATTATTTAAAAGGAAGTGTATCGTGGAATCTTGGGGTGTTGAAATGAGAGTATGAATCTATAAATTTATGATAATATATTTTCAATTAACTCACATTAAAAAAAAGTGAATCAAGGAAAAAACCCACACCCCACTAAGAAAGATAAAGTTATAATTGAGTCATTTATGTGATAAAGGACTCCAACTTTCATTAGATTTTCCATTAGATTAATCATAAAAATATGGACCGAAACCATTAAAATTAATATCTTCATTCTTTAATAATCTATGTAAGATATGGTCCTAATGGTTTTTATCACATAGAATAAGAATCTGGTCTGTGTTGGATATTGATAAAAAATGCGTAGCATGAGGAAGAGATCAAAGAGATAGAGTGTAAATAATTCAATATTTTTTAGACGAATAATTTCCTCCCACTCACAATATTAAAATAAAGAGGGAGTTTGTTTTCCTCAAGAAATTTTCTGATGAATCCTTCAGGGTGTGTGAGGAAAATGAAAAAATACTTGTGTAAAATTACTCCAGTTTTTTCAATGAACCCAAAATTAATCTTTTTCCACTTTTTTAGAGGGATAAAAATAAATATATGAAAATATTTCTTGATTCAAGATATTGAGAGATATAAATAAATATTATGATGTTCTCTCAAAGTTTAAATAGAGATCGGTGAATCTCAAGGGACTCATGGGTATAGATATAAGAAGTGGAAATGTAGTTAATTTTTGGTAAAATTATGGAGAAATATCATGGCGGTAAGGAAGTCAAACATCTAACTTTATAAAAGATCAGGAAGAAGCTTCTTGGAAATTAACATAATGGGATAAGTAGATGTTTAATGTGGGGGATGGAAGGGTACCTAGCTAGTGAATACCAATGGGAGAAACACACTAATGTGATGGAAGAAAGGAATTCTTTAATCAACCATAATCCTGTTGTAAAATGTTTCAACTACACAAAATACTGAAAATATGAAAAAAAAAATGCACTAGGATAAGGGTTTTAGATGATAAATGACCATAATAATTTCCAAGGGATAGAGATAAAGAGATATCTTATTCCATCACAACTTCTTACATTGATCCTAACAATAAAGTGGTAATAGGTATATTTTTTATTCATTCTATGATAGAAAACATACTATTTGATTATAGTTCTATGCATTATTTTATATCCTGCATGTTTAATAGAACTACTAAAACCCCACCTCAAAACATGGAAGTTATGATTTTGGTGAAAACAAAAAATGTGTAAATTATTACATGCCCTATATATAACTTATCATCATAATATTTTATTGATGAATTACCTAGATAACTTTGTGATACTCTTTTTAGAATAATTTGATGCTATTATAGTTAAAACTTGGATTTTCATTTAGAGAGATTACAAAAATTTATGGGAGAAAGAAAATACCCTCTATATCCCAAATCATCCTATGATTATTTACAAATGTAAGGAGGATGATGAATATCATTTGGAATAAACATATAAAAATGGTTATTATTTCCATATTAGCAAGAATATCTTGATAACATGATTGATACTAAGGAAAATATAATCCTTGATGAAATTCCAATTGTAATGGAATATAATTATATGATTTTTTAAAGAATTTTATATTATTTCTCATCATAGATAGGTTGAGTTCTCAATCGAAATAATATCTTAAAAGGGGTTATTTTCATGAGTGATGCATTCAAACATCCAACACAAATAAATGTTATACCATGCATAGGGTAAACACCACATCCTAGACCTAAGAGTGGTATCAGATTTCTCATTCAAGGCATCTTTTTGTTGAGTTATTCAATTATTTTTAATAAATTGGGAATGCCTAATATAATATATATAGTAATTTTATTTTATCTTTTCTGAGACTTTAAGGTCCTTAGAAACAAGATCCAGCTTATCATACACCTTAGAAAATATTCGAATCAATATTCTAGAGTGCGAACTGTGTTTTTACTCATAAGTTATCCATTCAAAACTACTCATCCATATATAAATATTAAAAAAAATAAAAACCCTTTTTTGATAAATTATAAGTGTATATGTGAGAAGAATTATTTATTCGTGAATATGACTAAGTAATTTTTTTAAAGTCTTATGTATGGTTAAAGACATAGTTAACACTTTGGAATACTCAAACGAATATTTTCTATGTCGTATGATATGTTTGTGCAAGTTTTGAAGGGCCATAAAGCCTCAATGAATATGGAATAATATTATTAAATATAATATACTAAAGAGACACAATTTATTTAAAATAATTTAATAACCCCAAAATGGCGCATCGTATATGAAATCTGAGACCACTATTAGGTCTAGGAAGTTAGTTTTACCCTGGACAAGGTGTAACAAGTGTATGTGTCAGACGTTTTAATTCCTCTCTCATGAAAATAACCCTTTTTATTTTTAGTTTATAATAACCAATGATCTATGTATAATGAACACTATTGAACTTGAAGAGATGAAGAAGAAACTATAAGATAGTTTGGATAAAGGTTTTATATACCCATGTTATTTGCTGTGTGGTATGTTGTTCTTATTTATCAAGAATAATTATGGGACAATTCACCTCAACATTGATTATCATGAGCTAAAAATGATCACAATGAAGAAAAAGTATCCTCTACCATAGATTGATGAGTTTTTCGATTAGATATATAGTTCCCCCTACTTATCAATGGTGGATCTTCTATTGGTGTATTATCAAGTGAAAGTGAATAAGTAGGATATCCCTAAGACTGATACTTATATATGGTATAGGAACTATGTGTTTATATTGTTGTAATTTGGACTCACCAATGATCCATTTATCTTCATGGACATAATGAATAGTTTATTTAGTGATTACCATGATAAATTTTTTCTAGTCCTTATAAATGAAATTATTATTAACTATAAACACAAGGAATAACATGAAGATCATTCGAATGATATACTAAAAACTATTAAAATATAAAATTTTCATACAATTTATAACAAATGTCAATTTTAGATGGATCCAATAACATCCATGGGTTTTATCACCAAAAAAGCGATATCTATGGATCCTTTGAAGAAAAATTCAGTTGAAGGATATTGCAGACCAACTTATATGTTGGATATTTGTAACATCTGTAGATTATAGTAGTACAGTCGTAGATTTGCAAGAAACTTATCATGATTGTCAATCCCACTATCCAATATAACTTAGAAGGAATAAAGTATACCTGGAATAATGAATGTAAGGATATCATTAAAGAGTTAAATAAAGGGACAATCACTTCACCCATGATATCATTAACAACTAGTGGGGAATGATTTATGATTTACAATGATGTCTCTAAAAAGATATTGAGTTGTGAAATTAGGAAAAATTACAAAGTGATAGCCAATTACCCCCATAAATTAATGATCTATTAGAAAAAATACCCAAACCATGATATGAATTTGGCCAAAGAGATCTTCACATTGAATATTTGGTGACATTATCTCTACAGGGAGAAGTGTAATATATATAAAAATCCTAAAAACCTCAAGTATATATTCACAAAAATGGATCCCAATATGAACCAAATATCGTGGTTAAGGCTGATCAAGTATTATGATTATTCAATCCATCACCATCATAGAAAGATGAACAAGGTGGAAGATACTATATATAGAAAGTATCCAGTAACCCTATCCATGATGAGGATGGAAAGGTATCAATTCTTCTTAGAAATTTAATGGTTGGTCATAAGAATCATAAAAGGAACTTTTTTATACCTTTATAAATAAACTTCTCAACCATATATTCTTGAGAGAATCAAGGAGAACAAAAAAGACAATGAGGGTCTATTGAGATATTTAGTGAACATTTTTTAGTTTAACTTTGAAAAGGATATATTTATTAGTTGTGAAACCTTGATATGTTTCCCATCAAAACCATAGTATAAAGGGGATCTTTTGGATGATTCTCAATGAAAATCCTTATATATTCATCTAGGAATCACTAAGATGTATAGAGATCTTTATAAAAACATCTAGTGGGATAAAAGTAAGAATAATATTATATAATTTTTAACTTGATACTTGTTTTACCAACATGTAAATGCTAAATTATATAAGATTAAAATTTGATGAAACCATTACCCAATACAGTATAGAAATATGAAAATATATTAATGGATTCTATCCTAGGACATTATAGGACATAAGAAGGAAATAATTCCATTCATGTGGTAGTGGATCACCTTAAAATTCCTACACATTTCCATGTTATCCAAGAACACTTATCTCTTAGCTAACTCACTTTGATATACATAAGATAAGTGGTAAGAATTCATTTATTTCCACTTTATTTTGTTTCTAATTGAGATCTCAGGTTCACCATGATGTTTTAAAGAATTATTTAGCTAGAGTTGATATAGAGATAAGATTTAGTACTTATTATCACCCACAAACGGATGGTCAAGCTGGGATAATTATTAGAAATCTAGAGGATATTCTATGATCATGTTCAATGAATTTAAAATGATATTGGGATAATCACCTTACCTTAGTGGAGTAATAATATAAATATGTTTTCAATTATAGAATTCAAATGACACCTCATGAGGTAACTTATGGGAATAGGTTTCAAACAAAAACATAATAGTATAAAATGAGAGAGAGGTAGTTAATAGAATTAGATCTTATACAAAACATGATATAGAAGGCTGAAAAAATTGACCGTCATATGAAATCATCTCAAATGTGACAAAAAATATACCCATACAATCATCCGGAGACATGATGTTTGATTTTAGAGATAAAATGTTCCTTTATATATCACCATGGAATAAAGTCATGAGGTTTGGGAATAATGGAAATCTTATTCTAAATACATTGGGATATTTTATATCATTGGTCATAACTTATCTTCATCCTATAAACTAGAAGCCTAACCCAACCTATCTCAACTACATGATGTGATTCATGTATCCCTCTTAATAAATTATATACTTGACCCCTCACATGTACTGAATACAAAGGTGGTTCATCAGGAGAATTTTCTTCCAGACTAGGAGTATATGATAAAGATCATAGATCATAGATAAAAAGCTAAATGAAATAATACAATTCACCTGGTAAAAGTACCGTAGCATAACCAGAAATATGATGTGGTGATAAGGGAACCTTAAGTGGTGATGAAATAGTAATACCTTAATGTATTTTAGTATATTAAATGAAATTTAAAGGGCCAAATTTTTAACTTGTGTAAAAATATGACAACAAAAAAAATTTTCAAATGAAATTTAACATTGAATGAATAAATTTCTCATTACGGAATGTGCTTACAAAAAAAATTTCACTATATTTCTTTTTTTGCAGCATTATAAAACATAGCCATAATTTTTTTATTAGTTTTAAAATACCATTAATAATCATAAACGTTGATAATATAGCGATTCTATGGAGACCATTAAGATTTTTAAATATTAAGGTTTATGATAAAGTCTAATTTACACAAAAAAAATAAGAAATGAAACCAACCAGTAGAGTTTATGAGAAAAGTTCAAGTTTATTGAATCATTACCCCAAAAATGTTCATCAAAACACCACATGGACGTACCCTAATCAGAAACCTTACCATTAGGTCATACATTGGTGTAATATGGGGTTATGTATCTAAACAACGGTAATAATTATTTTTATATTTTATTTATAATAAAATAATGGTTATATTTATCTATATTAATTATTAAATTATACACATGATTATATAATTAGTTTAATAAAATATAGATATCAATATGAGGGAATAAATTATATTATTTTTAAATATATAGATTCAATTAAAATACTGTTTTTTAAATGTTCATGAATTTTTAAATAAATTTTATTTTAATGAAGTATTATTATGGAATAATATTTATTTAAATATAAATTATAATAATTTTAATGAATTGAAATGTATTATTTATATTGGTACGTAGGAATTTAGTATCGTAAAAACAAGAATTTTAAACTAAATAATGATTTGTATTCAAAATAGTAAATTCCCATACACATGAAATTATTTTTTGAAAATAAATATTATTGTTGAAATCATCATGTCAAAATTAGTCAATGGTTAATTTTTCAATATTTTTCGAGAAAGTTTAATTTTTGGTTAAAAATTACATATATTATAAATATACGGTATGTATTACGACATCATATTATCCAAAAAATGATTTAATAAAAACAATAAAAGAAATACAAGAAAAAAAAAATTTACCCTTTAAAATAAGTCATTTTTATTTTATTTTATTAATTTCACAATCCTACGATGAATCCCCCAAAATGTATATTATATTTTATATTTTGAAAATTATTTCGGAACATGACTAACTTCCACATCATCAATGGTACAATTTTAATGATCTAACTTATTATCATAATAATGTATTGAATAACACACCTCTTTGGTAGAATCCAATAGAAAAACCATTTTATTGTTTTTGGTTTAGGTTCATTTAACACTAAGAGTCCAAAACCTATGTTTTGTAATTAATAAATAATTCCCCTCACATTATCTATAAATTCCCACCCATAGTCTCACAAATATTCACTAAACACCCATTGAGAATTAATTTCACCTTTCTCTCACTTTCTAAATCTCTCCAAAGGTGTTCCAACAATCTTATGAATATCTTACCAGGATTTTAGAAGTAACACCTCAAGGTAAGGGATTACCTTCCTCCCTCTCATTATTCAAGCACTTTATTTCTATTAAGATATTTTATTTCTATTTTTTTGTATTGGAATATGTTTTTTACACATATAGTTAAAATTATTAGGATTAACATTTAATGATATACCACCATTCATTCACATTAAACATGCTGTTGGGGTGGTTCATGAGTGGTAAACCCTGTAACCCTCCATCTAAATAACCAATGTTCGAATCCTAGAAATCCCATTAGGGGATTTAATATTCAAGTAGCGACACAAGCATGTCATGGGAATACATTGAAAAAGGAATTGATTTAGGCATAATGCAAGCGTGGTGGTAGAGGCATGAAGATGCGGGAATGACACTACACTGGGCCTCTAGGCTTTGTTCATGGGACACATGGCCTTGGGACAATGAGAAATGTAATAGGTCCCCCTCTACCATTATAGAATGATGTTTTTTATTTTAAAATAAAAAGAGGATTCATCATTAACTTCTCATTAAACTATTCTAATAACTATTATTTTTACTAGTTATGCTACTAAAATTATCCCATGATTTTCCTTCCCAAACTTTTGTCTTCTGAATACCAATCCACATTTACACTCATGGGTATTAACCTAGATGTAAATATCTATCATTTATTGGGTACCTTAATGAATATAATTTATACTCCTTAATCCCTAGATTTAAATTGATGAAATATATTCTTTATTATATGATCTATGTGAAATAATGAATTTACAAGATATGAATATTATGGGTGGACCTTAAACTACATATCCCTCAAATTCATTGGGTAATGTTTTATCTCACGAGATAACTTATATGGTGCATATAAGGATAGCCTTTACGTATGATATATCTATGTTTAACCATGAATAATTCTTATGATGACATGTTTTATATTGTTTCCAAATTCCCATAATGTCTTGATGTTATCGTATTATGTCTTGATTCAATGTTCATGTTTATGATTCTCACTATTTTATATCAGAATGATATTCCCTATGACTCACATGTTTCACTTTCATCATTATATACTGTAGCTATTCCATAACTGGGCTACATAGCTCATCCATTTATTTTGTATATACCTAGGTTATCTCTTGTAGTTTTAGATGATCAATTGAATTTAAGGGAATGTTATAGTGTTTTAAAATAATATTCTTATATCACATTTTTAAAGTTATTGTGATATGTACATAATTACCCAAATACAATAGGCTTGTAAATATTATAGGATTGTATTACTATAATCATTAAGTAATAATTAATGAAATAATGTGTATAAAATATATGATTTGTGACAAATTGATCCTCATCCATCGCATATATTTTACATGTATCTAGAAAAAGTAAATTCTAATTCACATCATCACATTCATATTTCATCAATATCTTTGGTTCCTTGGTATACTATTGAGGACCACCACTAGATCACTAGTCCATATCCTTCATCTATCAGGGATGCCTATGAGACCCTATCCACAACACCTTAAAAAACAATTTGTGAATATGTCCCATCTTTCCACTTCCATGAAACATGATATGAGGTATTGAAAAAAATTTGTGATAATTACAAATTTATTCACATTTGAAACATTGATGACATACTCCTCATATAGAGGAGGCTAAAGAAACTCCACACTAGTCCACTTATCCACCACCTTATTACATCACCTCAATGTTCCTATTCTTACTACCAATAGAAAAACCCATTATAGAATCATAAAGTCCACAAAAGAATCCACTAAAAGTAGGAAGAAGACTTTAATATTTTTCCTCTTCTACAAAATTAAAAAACAATAGGTCCTTGAGAAGAACCTATACCTATATTTTTTAGATCAAATCCCCCAAATAGATGTTGGGGATTCAAATGAAGTCCAATTTTGAACTTTATTTCCATTTATACCTCATTCTTTTCCCAATGTAGAGAAAAGAATATAAACTCCACACAGTGAGATGAGAACACAAAAACCAAAATCATGCCTTAATCAAGTTCCATAAACTCTTGACATTGGTCCAACATCATCATTTCATTATGGATCTCCTCAAAGATCAACTCCATGAAAGCCTCCCAAGTAATACCATCACACCTACAAGCCTATCCCATGATGCCCCACATTACCATCACTTTTACATGAAGTACAAAGGCTTACAACTTCTCTTTCTCACCCCCTAGAGTCTTTACTAGGTAAAAAATTAATTCAATAATATAATTTCAATCCTCCACATCCCAAGGAACAATAATTCCTTAGAATGCTAGAGGATTCTAGAGTTGAAAGTATCATTCATAGTTGACTATCATTCTCTAGACCCCTCTACCCCGAGCATGAAAAATTTAAAACACTCTATAATAGTGTTGGTTTACCACCTATACCCCTCGAGTAGGATTGATATCAATAATAAGTGAATCATCCTACATTTCCTATAGTGTAATGGGAGTGTCATCCCAAGTAGGATCATTCTAGCATCTTTGAGGCCACATTTTCTCAAATGCCTATTGTATATTTAGAATTCTTATATAAAATTTATTTATAGAATAACCTAAGAAATTACAAGGCACATATAAGGTATTTCTATCAGATGACCTACCATATGAAAAAAACCGCATATAAGTTACAACCCTCCTAGTTCTACCCAATTATCAATCCCAGTCCTCAGTACCTATACGATAGTCACAATCATATATATAAAAAACATAATAGCATAAAAAGTTAAAATAATTGATGGATATAACACTATATATCATAATAATAGATAATATTGATATATCACTCAAATAATAGTGTAAACCAAGAAATTTAATTAATAAACTACTATACAACACTCATTAGATATATATATATATATATATATGACATGTGATTCTACGTGTTTACTCATGATGCATGAACAAATCGAAAACCAAAAAACTATAACAATAATCCCATTATCAAAAAATCCTAGATCCACTATAGATGACCTTGTAAGACACATGTAAAATCCTCTACTAGAGTTCCACACATCAAATATCCTTTCCATCATAACCCCAAAAGAAAAGAAATGAAACCTCATGCCTTTTATACTATTTTGTAACGCCCCAACCTAAATCTATCAATTTAGGTCAGAGAGTTTCATAACCTCATGCACGCCTCTATGTATTCATGTTCCTAATAATTAATTTATAGGGTCAAAGGGAGAAGTAGGGAGACTATTATAGTGACCAATGATTTTCACATAAAAATATTAAATATACAACATTATTATCTACCTAGAACCACAAATGTAGAGTGTATTTTGAGTCTAGATGGATAAATGTTTTATTTAGGTATATTATTCATCATAACCCATATATTTATTCTTATTTTATAGCCTTATTTACATATTATATAATCACCATCTGAAAGCCACATAAAACAGTTCCCCGAGCCGATCGACAATTGGGCCTCAAGCATGCCTCCTTGTTTTCCAGAGGTTGATGAATAGTAATGAAAGTATAAGGAGGTATAGTGGGGATACTATATCCTCTAAATTAGTAATGAATAAAATGGATTAAATATGATAATAATAATAGTAATATAATAACAGATCAAAATACATAATAAATGAATAATAATCATGCATGAACATGCTTTAACACAAAATATATGCAGGTTTACACAATACACAATAAGACTGAAAAATGAAATAAAAAATTAAAAGAAACTAAAGTTATATATAATAGAATCATGAGAAATAGATCAGTTCTTTTCTCCCATAATATATCACAGCTAATAATAATAATAGAAAGAAAGTGTCATCTAGGAACCTAATCTTACAAAAATTGGATTTTTTGGGTACCCTAGTGCAATGATGGCCCAAACAGGGTGTGAGATATACTTAGTGGGCCACTGAGAATGGTTTCAAATGAATAATATAGCTCATTACTATTAAATAAAGTAGTGTTTAGTCATATAAAAAGTAAATTATTACTATAACAACATATGAAACAAGTAGAGATCAATTTAATTAAGGATACCTAGCTGACAATACCTACCTCATCCAAAGCCTATATTTCTTAGAATAAGACACCCCTTATATATATACACATATAAGTGTCTGTATATATATATATATTCATTATAACCAAAAAATCAAATATATCCATATATATAAATTAACCATAATAGTCATGATGTGAGGAATAAAATATGAATTATTATATAATAATAATGTTTTCATAGTATTTGAGGGACATTGTGCCCATAATAACTCAATGAATGAATAAGGACACCCCACCTAACAATCATAGGGGAAAATTAATAATGATAACAAAGATTCTTATAATATATGGATCATAAGACCAATCATCTGAAATGGGATACAAAAATAATGTCTTTCATCACACTCATAGATGCGACTGACATGTTCAACATCATAATCTAGAGGGTATGACATTCCATTCGCAATAAACAAAGTGATGAAAGATTCCATACACATCATACAAGACATGTGTGTACAAGAAATCATGCTCAATGACCAAAAAAGGTACCTATAATCATAATAAAATATACGTTAATACTAATTTCCCTATTAACCCTTAAATTGACATTCCATAAAGAAGAAACCAACATTTCTCAAGGCACAATGGATCCTTTTTAGTATAATCCTTTTAAAATTTTAAATAAATACCACAAGACCATCTATCCCATAATGAATTAAATTTATAGTAATTGATTATTCGATACATATATAAGATATAAGAGGGCTATTACATTTAAAAACATCTATGATGGCCCTATGAATAATCCAGGAAATAAGATATATATCATTATTCCCATAATAATTCAATTATCCTTTTGATTTATAAGACAACACACCTCAAACGGTGGTTTTATTAGAAAACATGAAATTTTCATCAAACAATTCATTTAACTAATTTTAAGAATATCATTCAATTGAAAATATTTTATACACCTAAAATGCTATTAAAATAAAAAATATAACTTTATAACCATTACCTTTGGATTATCTCACCCCAAGGGTGGTGTTTTCATAAGGAAGATAATTATAGATTGGTGGTTTAGAGAATGCACACTAAAGGTGTGGTTCAGGTCAAGGGAAAAATATCTAGACATCTCAAAGGTGTATAAAACACATCAAAAAATGGTCTTGGAAATTAATTTAATTCATTAAATAATTTATAAGTGACACCCTAAGGGTAAAACAAGCTACAAAACAATTATAAAATAGAAATGATGTGACTTTAAGGGAAAATCATATAGACCAACTACCTCATGGTTAGGATGGTCTAATCTTCCATTATGGAGCACAAATTTGATCTCGAACAAGAAAAATAAAAATAATTTATAGAAAACCAAAAAATAGTGAGAAATATCTTGCATGGATTTATTGTTCTGTATGACGAGGTAAATGAAGAAGGGAAGTATGAAAAGAGGAGATCTTACCTACGTGGTTCCAATTCACTTGATGATGAAAAAAATATCTATATGAGAAAGAGGATTCAAATGAAGATTTTTCCCATGACCCCTACTAGGAACAAGTTAATAAAGGAAGAAAATGAGGAAATAAATAAGATGGAGGGGGAAATAGTCATTTCAACCTTCTTTAATGACCAACTCGGTTATGTCGCACAGTTTTGACAAACCGTGCACTAGCCTCATAGCCTCTTATACATATATGCCACTCCCCACATGGTTATCCTTTATGGTTAAGCATATCATGAACCAAAAATGTGTGTAGATACTGTTTAAGTGTCACTAAGGGTGTAGGTTAGGTGAACAGTCTGGAAAACTGTGTGTATCCCATGCACCACCTTTGTAATAAACTGAAGACCATACTGCATGACCAAAAACCTCCTCTTATATGGTCAAACCAAACCATTTTACACCTTCTTCCAAACTAGAACAAGATTTAAGGTTACTCCTAGTAATTTCATAGTTTAAACAAACTATGATCCTCAATAAAAGGGGCCACACAGTTGACCCACACCGTTAAACTATTCGTGCACCAACCGTGAACCTATAGATGTTTTCTCATGAAATGGATTTCTCTAAGATTGAAGCCTCTCAGGCTCATTTGAACACCTGATAAATTTATCAATACATAAAACATACCCAAAAAATCACTTTTAGGTGATCCCAAACTCAAAATTCTATATTGAAGCTCAGTTTAAGATTAAACTCGGCCACCAAATGAAAAGTTTAAAAAATCAAGGGATTTTTCACTTGGTCCAAAATACAGGATGTTATAATCTCCCCAACATAAAAAATTTCATCATGATAAGCCATATTGAAATTAATAAATCATCACCTGACCTACTTGGATCAAGGATATCCGCTGAAATGGTCATGCTGTATCTTGGAATAGACGACACCCCTCTGATAATCACTTAAACACACAACACCAAATCCAGTAAAACTGGATTCAAATATCCAAAATACCATTGAAACATTGATATGAAACATACTATAAACCATATACCATAATATATGATCACATAAATGTCTCTTTTATTTTGTATTCTAAGGCACTCCCCAATGTAGGTCTTACAGTTGAATGGGAAATTCCGAGTCATAATACGTAATCTAATGGAATTACCTACCAAACAATATCCATAAAATTATAACGATAATACCAACATGTTTTTCAAATTAATACACTATATTATAGTTTAGGATGATACTCTCAACCTTAAATCTAATCTAAATGGTCATCTCTGATTGGATCAACTCAAATTGGTCACTATGGATTCTATTGAAAATCCCAGAAGACTATTTCCAAGACACCTTCTTGAACCCATGGTGTGCACAAAATGTTTCTAAAATGATATTATATCTTCTTTTTAGAGAGGCCCATTTGAAACACCTCCAACCAAATATTCTAAAAAATATCCAGATTAGATGGACTCCACATCACAAATGGCCGATCAAAAATCTTTTTAGCGAAGGAATCTTGAGATCTCATCGATCACATTCATCAATGTCTGTAACCAACATCATATGATTCTTCATTTTTAAACCATTCATGTTCTTTTATCAAATGAAAAACTTGTGCCACAATGGCTATCCAAAAACGGGTACCATATCACAATGACCCTTGTATCAAGATGGTCACCTTCCAACTACCTATGATGGGATCCACAACATAAGGTTCCCTTTAAACATATCCTTGAGCAACAATCCAAGGATTCCACCCATCAATATAGAAATTGAATTTTATTGGGTTATCTCAACATATAACTGATGCTATCAACATAAATTGTATGATGTCTAGATTGGAGTCATTAATTCATTCAAGACAAAGAGTACACTCTAATTTTATCATTAAATTCATTCTTCTTCTTTTAAACCACTCACATATAAAAAAATTCTATAAAATACTTATCCAATATATGAAACCACATATCCCGACCATCAGTGTCTAGGTTAAAACATGGGTTAACCACTTCATAATTACCAAATTGAATTTATGTTATCCATAATCATGAGAACAACCTATAATTTACTCTAGCATCGGGTCATCATGCCCGACAAAAACAAGAAATAAAATCAATCCTATACTCACTCTCTTCCACTCACTGACGGTTTATCCAAAAAGCCACATCATGCAACTAGAGTATACTATTACTTCCTTAAATAGTTGGAGTACACTCTCATACCACCCCAGTTCCAGACCTGACTCTCACTCCCATGAGTCTTTCATCATCAATTGTTAGATGAGCATGCTACTCAGCACATTAGTCTCCTTAAGGTAGGATCTCCCCTGGAAATAAATAATAATAAAATCAACTACAATCAATTAAGTACCTAATACCACTATGAAAATTTCTAAGTGGTCCCTTACGATCACATTACTTCTACTTAGAATGAAATTATCTTCATGATATATGCAAATCTCCCCACTCTTGGAGTTTCTTAGTCAACACATTACAGATATTGAAATAATCTAATGGAACATGTTCAGTAGTGTCCCATGTTTTGAACATGAGACTTTTGAATATTTCTAACATTACTTTCTATTCTAACTATTTAGTTAGTGTGAGAATCCGGGACCTGGGGTCCCCGAAGTAGTGATTTTAAAAATATTAAAAATATTTTATTAGGTGCTTGTGGTTTTTCTTGAAATGTCAATTACTCCCAAGAGGAGTCTTGGTTCATATTTTTTAGACCATAGTTGAGTTCCAAACATCATTTTTAGCCTAGGTGCAATGTAGTGTACACGGCTAGATGATCCTTGAAAAGGGAATACGCATCCCTAGAATGAGTGATTTGAGACACACCATGTACCACTAGTACATGACACGTGGTCCCACATTTCTAGACAAACCCTTTGGAATGGGACACAGAATGGTGTTCAGGTGGGACCACATGCTATGGTGACCCTCTTACACACAGTGTAGTCTCCCATTGGAGTATTTTCCACCATTTATATATCCTCCTCCGTAGCATTGATCTAGCCTACAAGTATCCCATCCTGAGTAGTTTTAAAAATAGAACATGATCATGGACACAGTTCAGGCCTAGGAGATTAGGGGTGTAGATGATGTTCTATGGGTCACTTGGGTTCATGAATCTTTGACCAATAGGGTTGAATGGGTCCCCTAGTCCATATTTGAGTGAAATGTAGACCAACAAGGTAGAGTGGCTCCTGCAGGTCCAATTATATGAGGTTTTTGTATCAAATCCTCATCATAAGATTGTGACCCATCATAGGCTACCTTGCCTATCCGCAGAGTGGGTGTGTTCCCAAATTGTGGAGTGAGTCGCCTTAGTATACTAAGACTGAAGACTCATCAGACATGGAGAACGTATCCCCTTGGGAGGCCCAACATGATCCTCACGTCCCTTTGTGTTTCCCCAGTAGGGTTCTGGGAATTGATGTGATAAATATTTACATAAGAATTGATCCTCTACCAAGGGATATGTTCTTGTATGTGACGAAGCCCTAGTTATCCATGGGTGATGACCCTATAGTTTTGTATTTATTTCTATTCTCCTATCATTATTCTATGACTCATTCCATGGGAAGGGTTTTTGGAGTCATTCGAGAGACGATCTACTACTTCGCGAGTTATACTAGATGGGGTTTGTGGAATCATTGTGACCAACACTATACGTGCGAGGATCCTCTATCTGATTGGCATGATATCTAGGGTGCATGATCAGGTTTCTAGTGACTCCCAGTGGATTCTGAGAGATATTCCCTTTCTAAGTGAGATTTTGGGGTTTTCCAGACTAGGTTATTGGTGTCCCCAAGTAGATCTCAAGACAAATCCACTTTATAAGGATCGAGGTATGCCGAGCTCTAGTGTGACATTCTTAGTGGTGATATATAGAATTTTTTTCTCATGTATAGATTCTCCTTCAGGATGGTGGTTTTTTAGAGTTGACTTCATGTTACCCGATTGAGTGGAATCTCTCAGACAGGTAGTGGCACATGTTCTCCTGGTTGAATATCGCATTAAAGCCTCGAGTAAGAACCTTTCACTAGCAATGAGGTTGGAACCTTATGAGATGAGTTTTTTGGGTTTTTCTTTGAGGTTTATTTATTTTGTTGTCACATATTGAATAACACCACTAGTGGTATGAGCCAACCATTAATTTTAAGCAGAGGATGGTCTCAAGATAGAGTTTCTCCCACATTTGGATTTTCTCTTTCTGGGTGGATCAGACTGTTGCCTTTCTATTTCTCCCTTTTCCATTGGGTTTTTTTGGGTTCCTAATAGGTATATTTATATTCACCCTTCATGGGCTTTGGCCGCACATATTTTGTGTCTTGTGTAGACCACATACATTTCGACGGAGTTCTAGGTGGACATGAAGTAGGCTGAGCTTAGTGAGATATATCGAATGAGGTGTTTACCAGAACATGCATGAGGAGATTTCCAGTGGGTTATTTTGATAGTGATCCCATCCAATTTTCAAAGTTGGATAGATTTTTAGTTTTTTTGGGTGGGACATATTTTCCATTTTTTTATAGCTATAATCTGGTTGGGATAGGTGTATGCATGCATTTCTTTTTTTATTTATCTCTAAATTTTTGAATGGATGTGTGTGTGGGTGTGTGGGTACAGGTACTTTAGGCTAAGGCCCCTTTGTGTGTAATAGCCTTCTCGGCACTAGTTTCTAGCCCCTAGCCTATGGAGGAAGGCTTGGGGAGTCACAAATTGAGCTCCATCGGGTCAGGATGTGATATAGTGGTATCAGAGAAGGTTCCAATTTTGGACCAAAGTGTTGTGATCTTGGTTTAGGTTTCATATCGACAATTATAGGATGTTTTGAGTTCAGATTTCAGGCTAGGTACCCAATGTTGGTGCGGTGGCTGACATATCAATTCACCATGACTCTGATAAACTAGTTTCCAACATCATATATTAGGAAAATAGTTTTAGGTAAAATAATGGTACATACATCATATAGGTATAAGTTTTGTCTTTATTTAGTCATCTCCCCATATATACTCTTTTACTATGGTGTTTATTGATTTTATTTTCAGATTCCTCTACCATGATAACAATATAGTGTCCCAAAACAATATTTTTGTTACGATATAGCCTGATATGAGGCTTTAGTGGAAGGAACTAGTTCTGAGGCTAGACCTCCAGGTGGTCTTTATGTTGAGCCACCACCCATCAAGTAGCAGGTTGTGCTTGAAGTAGAGGATGAGAATTCATGTAGGATGAGTTCACTTCACAAGTTCCAAAGGTAGTGAACTTTGAGGTTTTGGGGTGACCCAGACACCGAAGAACTTAATAACTTGCTTGAGGTAGTCATGCCTATTTTCCTTCTGGTGAGGACACCTCCTGATCATATGGTGGTCCAAGCTGCGAGCCTTTTTCATGGTTTGAAAGGGTGCCAGTGCACATGAGCCTCAGCCAAGTTGATGAGGTATCCTTATGTGCATCCTTGAGACCCATGTTTGAAACCAGGTGGAAGCATATTTCCTTGTATTGTAGCAGGCATAGTGCCAGTACTATATCACTTACTGTAATAGATATTGATTGGTACAGTAGAAGCCATGAACTATTCACCTTGGGCCATCGGTTTGGGCTTGGAGTCCTTAAGGACTTTGGGCTACCCAGGCCTTCGGGTCAATAGGGATTTCAGGCCACCTTTAAGGCTTTCAGGCCACGTCAATGCCTTCGAGCCACATGTTGTTTCCCCAGATAGACTCTACAAAAAAAATAAACTCCAGAGGAGGATTAATAGTAGGAACACTAACCAGATCAGAACCAAATGGATTGGGAAAGAATGATAGGGTATGGCCATGCCATCAGGACCAGCCTGTGCTTACATGTGATTCTTATCCAGATGACCATGCGATGGTGGAGGGCTACTAACACGATGCAGATGCTGGGAAGGGACAATTCCCTGTAGTTATAGTCTGGTTGAATTCTCTAAGACCTTTAGGTCATATAATGTCTCTAAAGACTACAAGGAATGTAATCACCTAAGATTATGGGCCTTGTAAGGGTTATCCCTCATCCCTTGAATTGGGGTTATCAAAAATAATTAAAAAGAGGCCTTCAGGCCATTTGGGCATAGGGTGCTGGTGGAGTCTTGTAGAAAAATCCCATGATGAAGAGATTCTCTCTTGGGATTAGTTTGAGTGGATCATCGGGGTGTATTTCAATCTAGCTATGTTGAGGTCAGTGAATATCCTGGAGATTCTACAGCTTCAGAAGGATAGCATGACCATGGAAGATTACTAGACTAGGTTTACATATTTTATGTGTTAATCCCTAGATATGGTTTAGGATCCGTTCTTTAGAGATCAAACCTTATAGAAGGGATTGCACAGGGAGATAAGGGCATCAGTGGTTCTACTAGGCATTCCCACCTATGTTGGTGCATTTGAGCGTGCCTTTGTGGTGGAGAGATATTTGGATGAGCAGACTCTGACTGTCAGTGATGGGATTGTAGGAGATGAGACCATGATAATGGGTTTGGTAGTTGCTAGTTGATGGTAGGATCAAGGGCCTTGGCATTCACAATGTTTTATGAGGTGATCCCAAGATAGAGGATCTAAGGCTCAGGGATCTGAAACTGGTTTTGTTCATCTATAGGAGAGGCGGTGTTATGCTTGTGATAGACATGGACATCATTATAGAGATTTTCCAACCCACTGTGTTTCTCTTAGGGAGACGATCAATAGACCACATTGGTAGATACATCGTTTCAACCATGGAGGCCCACAGGGAAGTGGACGTGGAAGAGGAGTGTGCGGAGGTGAAGGAGGTGGTAGATTGTATGAGTTTCCACCACCCCCAGGTGGTCCACTCTAGGATCTGGGATTTAGAGGATGGGGGAGAGGATAACTACTATATATAAAGGAATTTAGCCCAGAATATATGAGGGATAGAGGTATGCTCTGTGTCCTTTCTACTTTTTTTAGTTGTTGTGATAGAAAATGTTATGAGGCACTTTTTCCATCTTCTTGTTGATCTTGGTTTTTTCAAGGCATCATTAAGACCCAGTGTGTTTGTTTTCAATGTATATTTGAATTCATGATGAATATAGAGACTTACACCACTGAGATTCAATTTTATGATGCAATATAAAACTACACAAGTGAGTCAGTGCCACCCAAAGTGAATTTTATCAAGGTGTGGTGAATGAGTTCATTTAAATTATGTTGAAAAAATTTGGTTTCATTGGTTTCTACTTCAGTTTACTGAAGCAATGTTCCTGTAACAACCCGAGATTTTATGAGAATTATTCTTTTTAATTTCTTTGATGTCTTTTGTTGTATACTACACCAAGATTATCTTGCACTATACGCAACACTGTATTAACTTACAATATATGCAACACTATTCTTGTATCGTGTTACAAACAATTTCTAGTTCGTTTGATAGTAGTTATTCTATGAAACATTGAGTGTATATATATATATATATTCAATGTATAAATGAAATATTTTTGAATTCTGTTATACAAAACAAAAAAGGAGTCTTGCACTACACGCAAACCTGACTTGGCTTACATTACAGGCAATCACGACCTTTCACGATAGCGTGTGTTGTATGCAATACCGAGTTTCACTAAACAACGATATGTTATTAAAATATTATACAAACTAGCCCTTATGAATAGTAATACCCAAATTTTGAAATTTTATAAATTTTATCTTTTAAAATGGACTTCATTTTTTGATTCAGAATATTGAAATTATCCTAGGGTGAATTTTTGGTATTTTTTTGAAAACTATCAATTTTTGATGAATAGTGAAAACACTAGGTTACTATTTAAAAACCGAATTTTTTATTTAAACAATTATTTATTTTATTTAAATTTATTTTAGGTAAAAATTTATACATAATACCTATATAAGTTCAATGTGATTCATTGGAGTCATTTTATAATAATTTTAGATATATAAAAATTTTATTGAACTTTCCACCGTCTTTTACCTACCTCCTAGGAGATTTTTGAAAATTTACATAAAACTTAATTTTACCACTTCTGTGAGTGGAATTTAGAAAATCTCAGAAACATGGTTAATATCAAGGAGTAAGATGTGGTTCAATAAGATAAAAATAATTTTTGGTGTATATTAACTTTTTACTTTTATTTACCACGATTAAAAGTAAATAGGGTAATTAAGGGTAAAAATGATATTATTATTACCCTAACACATGTACTAATTCTATTGGATAAATTTAATTAGACCAAAATAAAATTGAGGAATATAATATTTCCCTTTAGGTCCACTTTGATTATATTAGGACATTTATAATTATTTTATTTAAAGAAGAGTGAAAATAGTTAAAATCAATGTTTAATAACTAAAACATTTTTAATATAGGGTTATAAATAAGATTATTCGACTATAAATATTCATTAGAAATATAAAAATATTTCCTAACTAATGGTATTTTATTTTTAATTTTTAGACAATAAATAAGTTAATTTATTTATGACACAATGATGATGTTGTAATTACCTTATTAATGAAATATTAACATAATTGATGTTATAAATACCCAAATAAATGTAATTTGAGACTTTTTAAAAATTACACTAATATTCTAGAGTAATATGATATTTTATTATTTATTTTATTAACTTGTTTCTAACTAATCATGCTATAATGATTTTCACAAAAATCAATTACCAAATAGTGTCAAAATTGACATAAAATAGTTTTTAAAACAAGTATTATATTATTAATTGTTATTTTATTCCTAAAAATCTAATGTTATTCCAAATGACATAGATAAGGTTATATATATTAAAAAATGAACCACTTGGGGTTCTGTGGCTTTGTTATATTAGGTTTATTAACCATATAGTGTAAGAAAACAAGAAGATACGGTAAAAGTTAAATTATTTAACTTAGAGTTAAATCTAAAAGATAATGTTAAAATAGTAACATAATCTTTTCCAAAACCTATTTTTTGAAAGTATTTCGACCCATAACCACCTTATCTTCGAAATAAATCAATTTGAAGCTATTAAAAACCGAATATGACTATATAATAAAATAATATTTTTAAGTTTTTCCAAAGGTGCCCCTCTCCTCCCTTATAAAAAGGGCACCCCTTACCTCTTCTATTAACACCCTTTTGAGCCTTGAATCTCGGCCAACCCCTGACCATTTCTCTTCTCCAATTCCCTAGAAACATTCTGGAGGTTCTGGTTTTCTCAAAATACAAACTCTACTTCCTCAATAGGAAGCTTAAAGGAGGTGCGTCGAAGAAGAGGTAATCTCTTCTTCCGATTGTCTCGAGTTTCTTTCTTCTTATACTTATTCTTCTTTAGTTTTCTCATTATAAATTAATAATATCAGTATTTATTATATACTAATATGTTATTATAAATATGAAGCAACCCTCTTTTACCTTCTATCCATCCTATGGAAAAAGAAATCACCGCGCGTGCGTATGTACGAAATACCGTCTCCACGCCGTGGTGTAATCTATTTTGGACCACCACCTTACATGGATGGGTATAATGGTGTAAATAAATAACTATATATTATTATTTTAAAGTAATATTTATTCTGAAATATTATACATACACTTCAATACAATTCCACGATCATGGGAATGATATCATCGCTCGTGCGTACGTACGGACTACAGTCTCCACGACGCGATGAGATTCATTCTCCATGTCAACCATTCATGAATGATTATAAAGTATATATAATGAATAATAATGAAATATATGACATAATAATGATACTGGATTTATGCATATAAATTTATTTATTTCATCTACTTAATTCCATTCAATTCAATATGGAAACGAAAACAACATTTATGCATATGTATGACCTACCGTCTCCATGAACGGTGTATTTCATTCCATTTATCGATCTGTCATATATATATGTATATTATGAATATATATTATATATAAATCATGTTTTACATTCTGTAATTATGTAAATCAGGATATAAGTAATAATATTAAGAACAACAAGTCGAAACACGTATAATATATGAAACGATTTTACCCAAATCGCTGCTTTACATTGAATTTACAAAAGAATGGGTAATATAAAGTCATAAGTAAACCATATATGATATCATAAAAATGAATATGATTTGGTAATAATTCAGTGACATTATTTAAATCATTATACAAGAGGTTCGGATACATACGAAGCATATCAGACATAAGGTAAGGGATAATTATTCCAATCTCATTCTTATCCGAGATTGTTTATTCGTAAGTATTTACTGGGGTTATGTTTATCATCTATGTCCATATGTTCTCAAAATGTTTTCATGAAATGTTTAATTTTATTCCATGTATGTTTAAAGTCATTTTTACCCTTTTTTGACTTTTACCACATCGTATGGAAGGAATCTTTCTTTTACGAGTAACTTTTTGACTTTTTTACAAAAGTACAAGGAGAATGTTATTTTTAACTTATATGGTATGAAAGGATTTTTATGGTTTCATAATGCCTCATTTTCATGAATATTAATCTACAATATTTCATGATAATTTTCAACAAAACCCTTTTCTTTTAAAATTTCATTGCATTTTGTGAAAAGAAAATGATGTTGAAGAAGAAAGGATATTTTCCTCAAGAATTCATTTCTAGTGTGTTATCAAAACCATTTTCCATCTAAAATGACATTATTTAATATGTTTATGTTTCAGTATAATGTATCCATTATTTACATGGTTTTATTCTTCTTATGATGAAATGATATCCATTTTTTATTTGGATTATGTTATTATGGCATGATGTTTAAGAATCCCATTCTATTACATGGGTTATGCTATGATGTATGATTTCTGATTTTGTGGCGCACGAAAGAATGATTTAATTATGAGATGTGTGGGAACTATATCTCCCTCCAATTCATTGGGTAAAGATTTGTATCTCCTGAGATAGACATGACCGGATTGGTAAGTTAATCCGGTTCAGTGATACATGACTGGAATGAGGAGTGAACTCAATTCAGAAAGGGACTATGTCAACTAAGATGGTATTGGCAGTAATGCCTTGGCTACTATGGAAATAATATCATGTGATTAATGGTTTTCCACAATTACATGTTTTATTCCCATGATATTTTCTCATGATTGATTTTCTTTTATGATATATGCCTTACGTACTTCCAATATTTATGTCTTTGCTCAATATTTTGATGTTTAGATTTTATGTTCAAGTTTTTGCATTCAAATGTTTATATATTGTCTTATATTCTCTATGTTTACCCTTACTGAGCATTTGAGCTCACCCTTTTTATATTTTATTTTCCCTAGGATATAAATAAAGGTTTTAGGTAAGAAAACCAAAAGGGGAAGATCTTTATGGGAGATGTTGAAGATCTTTCACCATGATTAGAAGATTACGTTACGAGTTTCCAAAGACACTAAACTAATATGGTCTTTGGGCATCTGTTTTTGTTATGTATTAATTATTCTGAAAAATTAATGTAATGTCCATGTACATCAAGATTTGGGTCTTTACAGTTGGTATCAGAGCAAAGGTTTATTTAACCTTTGAAAACTAGGATGCGAAAACTTTAGTGAAATCCCTAGAAATATTTCTAAGGTATGTCTAGGGATATCCATAAGGATAAGTATATGTATAGGTTATAGTCCTAGAATTATGGTAACGATATTATAATTTAACCTAATATGTTATATATCGACGGTACTCCCCCTTTATTATGTTGTTTTCCCAAGCATGATTCTTTCCTCTCACACTATTCTTTTTGGGTTTTAGAAAATGGTCGGAAACAGGAAGATTCATGATAATGGAGGATATGATGGAAAAAGGAATTATATTCTTCATGAGAAACCAAATGAAACGTGATTTTGAAGTCTAAAATCATTATTATTCCTAATAAAAAATCTCATAATATGATCAATAATCTCAACTTTGGTAAGTTTCCCGGCTTAGATAATAAGAGAAAGATGGAGTTTCAGGATGATCATAGAGGAAATAATGTTTAATTTCTCTCATTTAAATCATGTGGGAAGAGGCATCAAGGAGAATGTTTCAAAGGAACTAGAAGATGATCTGGGTGCAGAAAAGAAGGGAACGAATGTAGTAGGTGCAAAGGAAACGGTTCAGTTGACACCATGGAGAAGGATAATGGTATTGCTACGACATCAACAATGATTAGATGTTTTAAATGTGGAATGTATGGGCATTATGCAAACCAATGCCCTAAGGGAAAATCTCATGAAGAGAATCAGCATGGTCATATGGGTAGTATTTATGTGGATGATGATGAGGAGACTACAAATGATATATGAGATAAAAGAAGTTTCAAAGCTTGGTCAATGGTTTAAGAGGGTAATGGAATGATATAAGTTTATCAAGAGTTATGTTGTATAGTTAATGGTACTATGGAATAAAGAATCATCTAAGGATTGTTACACTATTGTTTTTCCTAAATTATTTGAATGTATATGTTGAATGGTACCGGTAACCATGAAAGGTTATTCAGATATTTTTGGAAAGAAGATGATATGCGCATAATGGATGGATAAGCAGAAAGTAATATGTTTGATAGTATTCATGAGCTCGTGATTGATATAAGGACTAAGTGATATCATGGTTTAAGTATATAGAATTTTTGGGATTTTGATATGTGGAAAGATTTAACTTTTAACTGCATTCATGTTTTCACTAAGGTTCAATGTGTATTCATTTTTAATAGAATACATCATTAATGAATTCACATGTTTGGAATGTGATGAACAAAATATATCCTATGATAAATGATTGTATTCATGTTCTTTTTATGTGACCTTTCTAATAATTGTTTTCTTTATACTATGAGATTTTACAGATGTATTTTGGATAAGTCTAAAGATTGAAAAGGGCTATGCCGGACATCATATAGTATTGTTTAAGGATAGAACTTTTTTTGAGAAATTATTTATGTAATGTTATAATAGTGTAGTTTTAGAAAAAGGACAATCCGCAGGACGGGCGACAACCCGTCGCGTCGGACAAGGCTGTAGGAATCGAACCCACAACCGAAGTGCGACAATCCTTTATTGCATACCACTAGCCTACAGGAAGTCCCTGGTTAGTTGAAAATAGTTTTATTTTATTATGTTCTATGATAGATGAAGTATAAGTTCATTTTTGGAACCATATACGATTAATCTCACCATATGACGGACTTATAACTTCTTCTAACCTTTTGTTTGAGAGAGATGGAATGACCTATCATTCTATCACATGATCTGCTAACACTTAAAGAATGACAAATTCAACTTCATTTCTTTAAGAGATGAATTGGAAATTGTACAAGGCACGAACAACGGTCAGATTGTACCGAAATAAAGTAAGTATTTCTTCTAATTATTCAACTTTAGGGAAATGATCTTTAAAACCAAAAATGTTGTCATAGTGTCCTCATATACGATGAATCAGATGGTACCATAGATCATCACAAATTTATGGCATTGTGATTGTTGGATTTTTCAAATCCATGTTCTCTACCACTCTCCATCAGAACTTGATGATTAGATTTCACTTCCATATCCATATTTTCACCCATGTTCTCCTATGTGGAAACCCAGTAATTAGTTAATTTGGGAAACCATTACGCTTCATACTTTTTTTTTTAAAGTAATGTTTTGGTATTCAATTTTACGATGTGGGTTTCAATTAAAGAAACTTTCAAGTAGAAAACCATTTATAACCCCGACGAATTTCGAGGGCGAAATTCATTTTAAGGGGGGTAGAATGTAACAACATGAGATTTTATGAGAAATATTTTTTTTAATTTCTTTGATGTATTTTGTTCTACGCTACACCAAGATTATATTGTGCTATACGCAATACCGTATTAGCTTGTAGTATACGCAACACTATTCTAGGATTGTGTTACACACAATTTCAAGTTCGTTTGATAGTAGTTATTCTACGCAACATTGAGTGTATATATATATATATATTCAATGTATAAATGAAATATTGATGGATTCTATTATACGCAACAACAAAGGATTATTTCACTACACGCAACCATGACTTGGCTTATATTACATGCAATCGTGACCTTTCACGATAGCATGTGTTGTACGCAATACCGAGTTTCACTAAACAACGATATGTTAATAAATATTATAAAAACTAGCCTTTATGAATAGTAATACCCAATTTTTGAAATTTTTTAAATTTTATCTTTCAAAATGGACTTCATTTTTGGATTCAGAATATCGAAATTATCCTAGAGTAAATTTTGGGTATTTTTCTGAAAACTTTCAATTTTTGATGAATAGTGAAAACACTGGGTTACTATTTAAAAACCGACTTTTTTATTTAAATAATTATTAATTTTATTTAAATTTATTTTAGGTAAAAATTGATACATAATTCCTATATATGTTCATTCTGATTCATTGGAATCATTTTATAATAATTTTAGATATATAAAAATTTTGTTGAACTTTCCACCGTCTTTTACCTACCTCCTAGTAGCATTTTGCAAATTTACATAAAACATAATTTTACCGCTTCTGTGAGTGGAATTTCGAAAATCCGATAGAAACAGTTAACATCAAGAATTAAAATGTGGTTCAATAAGATAAAAATAATTTTTTGTGAATAGTAACTTTTTAATTTTATTTACCACGGTTAAAAGAAAATAGGGTAATTAAGGGTAAAAATGATATTATCATTACCCTAACACATGTACTAATTCTATTGGATAAATATAATTTGACCAAAAACAACCATAGGAATAAAATATTTCCCTTTAGGTCCACTTGGATTAGATTAGAAAATTTATTATTATTTTATTTAAAGAAGAGTTAAAATAGTTAAAATCAAAGTTTAATAACTAAAACATTTTTAATATAGGGTTATAAATAAGATAAATTCGACTATAAATATTCATTATAAATCTAAAAATATTTCATATGTAATGGTATTTTATTTGTAATTTTTTGACATTAAATAAGTTAATTTATTTATGACACAATGATGATGCATCAATTACCTTATTAATGAAATATTAACATAATTGATGTTATAAATACCCAAATAAATGTAATTTGAGACTTTTTACAAATTACAATAATTTAATAGATTAATATGACAGGTTAGTATTTATTTAATTAAATTTCTTTAATTATCATTCTGTTATGATTTTCAAAAAAATCAATTACCAAATAGTGTCAAAATTGACAAAAAATAGTTTTTGAAACAAATATTATATTAATAACTATTACTTTCTTCATAAAAATCTAAGGTTATTCCAAATGACTTAGATAAGGTTATATATATTAATAATTAACCACTTGGGGATCTCTTGGCTTGTTATATTATGTTTATTAACCATATAGTATAAGAAAACAAGAAGACACGGTAAAAGTTAAATTATTTAACTTAGAGTTAAATCTAAAAGATAAGGTTAAAATAGTAACCTAAACTTTTCTAAAACCTATTTGATGAAATTATTTCGACTCATACCCACCATATCTTCGAAATAAATCAATTTGGAGCTATTGAAAATCGAATATGACACTATAATAAAATAATATTTTAAGTTTTCCCAATGGTGCCCCTCTCCTCCCTTATAAAAAGGGCACCCATTCCCTCTTCTCTTCACACCCTTTTGAGCCTTGAATCTCGGACAACCCCTTCCCATTTCTCTTCTACACATCCTTAGAAACATTCTGGAGGTTTAGGTCTTCTCAAAATACCAACTCTACTTCTTTAGGCGGGAGCTTAAAGGAGGTGTGTCGAAGAAGAGGTAATCTTTTCTTCCGATTCTCTCGAGTTTCTTTCTTCTTCTAGTTCTTCTTATTTAGTTTTATAATAATAAAGTAATAAAATAAGTATTAATTATATACTAATATGTTATTATAAATATTAAAAAACCCTATTTCACCTTCTATCCATCCTACGGAAAATTAAATCACCGCGTGAGTGTACGTACGGAATATCGTCTCCACACTGGGGTGTAATATGTTTTCGACCACCACCTTACTTGGATGGGTATAATGGTGTAAATAAATAACTATATATGATTATTGTAAAGTTTTATTGATTCTGAAATATTATACATACCCTTCAATAAAATTCCATGATCATGGGAATGATATCATCACTCGTGCGTACGTACGGACTACTGTCTCCACGACGCGATAAGATTCATTCTCCATGTTAACCATTCATGAATGATTATAAAGTATATATAATGAATAATAATGAAATATATGACATAATAATGATACTGGATTTATATATATATATATATGTATGTCATATACTTAATTCCATTCAATTCAATAAGGAAATGAAAACAGCGTTAATGCGTACGTACGACCTACCGTCTCCATGAACGGTGTATTTCGTTCCATTTATCAATATATCATATATATATATGTATATGATGAATATATATTATATATAAATCATGTTTTACATTCTAGAATTATTTAAATCAGGATATAAGTAATAATATTAAGAACAACAAGTTGAAACACGTACAATAAATGAAACGATTTTACCCAAATCTCTGATTTTACATCGAATTTACAAAAGAAAGGGTAATATAAAGTCATAAGTAAACCATATATGATATCATAACAATGAATATGATTTTATAATAATTCAATGAGATTATTTAAATCATTATATAGGAGGTTTGGATACATACGAAGCATATCGGACCTACGGTAAGGGATAATTATTCCAATATCATTCTTATCCGAGATTGTTTATTCATAAGTATTTACTGGGGTTATGTTTATCATCCATGTTTATATGTTCTCAAAATGTTTTCATGAAATGTTTAATTTTCTTCCATTTATGTTTAAAGTCATTTTTACCCTTTTTTGACTTTTACCACATCATACGGAAGGAATCTTTCTTTTACGAGGAACTTTTTGACTTTTCCGACAAAAGTACGAGGAGAATGTTATTTTTAACTTATACGGCGTGAACGGATTTTTACGGTTTCATAACTAATTTTTTTCATGAAGCTTACTCTATAATATTTCATGATTATTTTCAACAAAACCCTTTTTATTTTAAAATTGTATGGAATTTTGTGAATATAAAATGATTTTGAAGAAGAAAGGATATTTTCCTCAAGAATTCATTTCAAGTGTTTTATCAAAACTATTTTCCATATAAAATGAAATTATTTAATATGTTTATGTTTCAAGTATAATGTCTCCATTATTTCCATGGTTTTATTCTTATTATGATGAAATGATATCCATTTTTTATATGGATTATGTTATGATGGCATGATGTTTAAGAATACCATTCTATTACATGGGTTATGCTATGATGTATGATTTACGATTTTGTGGCACATGAAAAAATTATTTCATTATGATATGGGTGGTACCTATATCTCCCTCCAATGCATTGGGTAAAGATTTATTTCTCATAAGATAAACATGGCTGGAACGGTAAGTTAATCCGGTTCAGTGATACATGACTGGAATGAGGAGTGAAATCTATTCAGAAAGGGACTTTGTCCACTAAGATGGTCTTGGCAGCAATGCCTTGGCTATTATGGAAATCATATCATGTAATTAATGGTTTTCCACAATTACATGTTTTATTCCCATGCTATTTTATCATGATTGATGTTCTTTTTTGATATATTCCTTACGTACTTCCAATATTTATGTCTTTTCTCAAGAGTTTGTTGTTTAGAATTTATGTTCATGTTTTTGAAATCAAATGTTTATGGATTGTTTTATGGTCTCTATGGTTACCATTACTGATCATTTGAGATCACCCTTTTTATGTTTTCTTTTCCCCATGATATAAAGAAATGTTTTAGGCAAGAAAACAAAAAAGGGAAGATCTTTATAGGAGATGTTGAAGATCTTTCACCATGAATAGAAGATTACGTTCCAAGTTTCCAAAGAAACTAAACTAATATGGTCTTTGGGCGTCTATTTTTGTCATGTATTAAGTATTCTACAAAATTAATGTAATGTACATGTACGTCAAGATTTGGGTCTCTACAGTTCATCTAGACCCTATGACTACAGATGGACCCAATGCTTGGTGTTTTTCCCACCTATCAGAATTGAGGAGACTTGCGTTTCATGCTGCAAGATGTCGACCTGGTTGATCTTGAATCTGGTGTGGTTGAGCCTTGGGATTCCTCTGAGTGTGTGCTCATAGGTAGCATGAAAACCCTTGGTGAAATTTATGGTAGTCTAGGTGAGCTTGCTAGCATGGGAGTCCCAGTAGAGAGATCATCTTTTTTTTCCTGTGAGCCCAAACTTTCAGTTTTTTGGGATGAAATGGCTTAAGGCGTGGAAGATGTAGTGACATGGGTTTTTACCATTAGACATTCAAATATTCGTAGGAATATTTATGAAGCTAATAACTAATTCGGTGTGGGAATTTGAGGCCCAGGGTCGTTAGAGTAGTGATTTCAAAAGTATTAAATATATTTTATCACACACACCTAGTTTCACATGAAACATGAATAACATTTGAGCAGATTCTAAAATCGAATGCTTGAAACCACGGTTCTATTTAGAACATCATGTTTACCCTAGGAGTGATATAATTTTTTTGCTGTTATGTTTCAGGTCAGAGGATAGTTGGGTCGAGACGTTAAACTAAGGGGAGGATTTAATGAAACATTAAATCCCTCTTTCCTCTCCTCTCCATTATTCGCACACAGGAGGAGCCAAATCCCCCTACCCTCTCCCCCTTTGGAGATAAATGAACTGAAGGTTGGATTGATATAAAAATGAACCATTGATCTTAGATCATCATGGTGGATGATCCCAGATCGTGCATCCGTAGCTTCTGAGTGTCGTTTTATCCTCAAGGATTCTATGTTTCACCCCTAGGTAGGTGGTTTGAGTTTCATGTCCTGATCAAATTTTTATGCAGCCTTTTATGGTTTTAGGTCCTTTAGAAGCTTTATAGGGACCCCTTGAGGGCCGATCTATGTGTTTTAGGTTGAAAATGGGTGATCCGTTTCATTTACAGGGAAATCCCAAAGGATTTTCCCATCCACATGCCATATAGACTAGAGGAACATGAAATGTGTTCTTCCCATTTAGGGAAGACAAATTTATGGGACTATAGACCATGTAGTTACCCCAAGTCTTGTGGAATGGGGACATGACCTGATATGTTGTGTGAGGTACACGACATGTAAAACTACTGGGATAGAGTACAAATACATGGGGTTCCAGATATAGGAACGTGAAAACCACATGGCCAGGTGGCCGTTTAGCCAATCCATGCCATGTTTTATGGGATGAATAGTGTTTAGGGGGAATAGTTTAATGAACTATGTGGAAGAGTAACATGGAAAAGGGGTCATATAGTTAGGACATTCCATGTTCCAGGGGGTACACACCATGTAATGTACATGACTGGCTGAGCCATGTGAAGGGAATACACAAAATAGGTTTTAGTGAGGCGAGACATGTCTTGTACCGTGGGTACATGCCGCGTGGTCCCATAATCCTAGCCCAAACATGTGGTATGAGACACAGTCAGCGTTTAGGTGGGGTTACATGCCATGTATACCCCCTTACATGCCTTGTATTCTCCCCTTAGAGGAGTATCCACCTTTTGTATCTCCCCTTTTATAGCATGAATCAGGCCTACGAGTTGCCTATCCTGAGTAGTTTTCCACATAGAATGTGATGGTTTCCACTATTCGGGCCTAGGAGATTCAGTTTTTTGATGATGGTGTGTTCATTACATGGGTTCATGAGGGCTTAACTAGAAGGTTTTAGTGGGTCCCCCTATTCCATTTTTGCGTGATGTTGAGACCAGCTTGGTTGAGTGGGCCCCGTAGTCCTATAACATGAGGTTTTTGGTATCATGTCCTTTTTACAGGAATGTGACTCATATTAGGATTCCTTGTATATGTGAAGTGTGGGTGTGTTCCCACTTTCTGTGGTGATTTTCCTCAGTCTTCAATGACAATAGACTTAGAAGACATGGATCACATATCGACCTTATAAGCCCGATGTGATCCTCCATCCCTTAATGTTTCTATGGTAGTGTTTATGGAATTAGTGTGAAAAATATTTACATGGGAGTCAATAATTTAGCTAGAAGAATGTTCCAGTAGGCTAATAATACCCAATGAACCTTGGGTGATGACCCTCTAGTTATGTATCAAGATCATTTCTTATTTCATTATTCTTTTATATGCCCTTTGTGTAGTGTTTGTGGAATCATTGGTGATATGATCCCCTAATTCGTAAGGTGTACCATATGGGGGGTTTGTGGTATCTTTGTTACCAACAATACATCGACGATGATCCTCTATTTGAGTGATATGATCTCTAAGGTGTCAGATCATGTTTGTGGTGACTCCCCATGGATCTTGGGAGGAATCCATTTTATGAGTGAGATCATTGGGTTTTCTAGACTAGGTTCATGGAGTCCCCCAATGGATTCATAAGGGTATCACCTTTATGTGGATCAAGATCCACTGATCTCCTGTGTGAAATTATTAGGGGTGTATTCGATGAGGTAGTTCTCTTAGATACATGCCTCTTCAGGATGGCAGGGTTGTGCCATCAGATTCCAGATATTCGATTGAGTGGTATCTCTCAGATAGGTTGTGGATCATGTGCTCTTGGTTTAGGGTCTCTTTAGAACCTCGAGTAGGAACTTGTCTTGGTTTAGGGTCTCTATGTTTTTTTTCATATTACTTATAGTGTTGTCACATATTGGATAGAAAACCTAGTGGATGAGATGACTAGTTGAGTCAGTATGAGGATGATCTGAAGATGAACTTTCTCTATCATTTGGCCTCCCTCTAGCTGGGTTGAGCAGACTATTTCCTTTTAGTTGATCCCATTTATTTTTTGTTTTTTGGGGTTCATAATAAGTATCTTTATACTCAACCCTTCATGGGCATTGCTTACCCTTGTTTTGTGTCTTTGGTAGACCACATTCCTTTTGACGGAGTCTAAGGAGGACCTAGATAAGAACGATTTTAGTGATCTAGATAGGCCAGGGAGTTAACTGGAACTGGGTTGATGATCTTTTTGGAGGGTTCTTTTGAAAGTGATCCCCTCTATCTGAACAGGTTGGATGATTTTTCATTTTTCTTATAGTGAGACTTGTATTTTCCATTTTCGTACTGCTATACTCTATTTGGGATAGATGTATTCATGATTTTAATTTAAATTTTCATATATCTCTACACTGTTTCATGGTGGTGTATGTGGGTACACGTGTAAAAGTACTTTAGGCTAAGGCTTCCTTGTGTGTGATAGCATACTCGGCGTTATTCGACAACCCCTAGAAAATTAATGCAGGCTTGTAGAGTCTTTAATCAAGGCCCATTGGGCCAGGTTGTGACATGTTCCATCACCATAAAACCTTTAGACCTATACATGACACTCCATTTGTGTCATGTCCAAGTGCCTCAATAACATTAGGCTTAAAATCCATAATTGAAACCGGTTGATAGTGAAACTACACCAGATACTTTCCCACAATATCATTTTAAGTCACTATAATATCAAATCATTAAATTTAAGAATCAAAGATAAAAATCCTGTAATGATCTCACAATGTCTATATGACTTTACTTAGGAGACAACACATAACCATAGCCTTCAAGAACCCATGAATCTTCATCCAAGTGGCTAGGTATCCGTATATTTTATGCTATCACATGACCTTGTAATCCAAATGACATGTTATTTTACATGTCACTTTAACATGGAGGTAACCTTGAATAACAACACTAACCACTACGAAAAAAACAACACAACTAGTGCCACAAATTATTGGCACACGATATCCTTTAGAAAAGAAAAAATTTCACACAAAATAAAAAATGGCATATCATGCCTTTCACATGTCTATCCTACTAAACAAGAGGACTATATGATGATGTAACATTAAACAAGGATCAAATTTTTGAATGATCACCCACTTACTTGGTGGTGTCCCATCAGTAAGAAGTGTAATACTCATGACAACTAACACTTGAATGGTAACTCTATTCTAAAAAATAAAAGGAAGCATTTATCAATGTTATATGGTCAGGATTCCTGACCATAACTGATCTAGATCCATATGTACACCAGGAATTGGCCCTAAGAATGGTCATGCCAAAATATATTACTAAGCTTTATCGCCAGAAAACTAGATCTAACACAGCCTAGGATGAAGTCTACTGGGGTCTTTGTACAAAAATATACACTTCAACTCCAAGTAAAAATCAAAACAGACCCTTAAACATGGGTTCCCACTATAAACAACTATAAAAAATTTCAATTTTAATAATTTTAATTAATGTTTATTTATTAAATATTTTAGAAGTTCATAAATCAAAGACATTGGCTACCAACTGTAAGAGAAATGACACCATTCTTCTTGGTTATAAGATGTGGCACACCATTTGTAAATTTTTCTTATAGTTTCTTTTTAACCATTTATAATATTCAGTATTTTCCACAACTATCTTGGTTGATGAAAATTTAAACTTCTATTCAAGAGAGGAAACCAATTTTTAGTTTGCAATTAGAATTTTAATTAACTAATTTCTTGTAATAATAAATATCAAAATTAATTATCAAGGATTTTATTAATTAAGTGAATTGGTCAAGTAAAATTCCACCATACATTTATATGCAATACTATGTAATAAAATTTGGACCCATTAAATAACCATTCCATTAACATAAGAATACCCCCATGGGGTTATGTACCAAAAGATTATATAAGATAAAGGTGATCTAATTGGGTCCTTTTAATTCATTAATACCTTTAGAAAACACATAACGGATTTTTGACCTAATAATATACTATCAATGCCAGACTAAGGGGGTCAAGTCCAGTTGTCTTATAAGTAATATGACCTAACTAACCTACTTTTGTCCAGTAGTGCATTTCAAGAATCAATAACATAGGCCATAATGCCCAAATGATCATTGAAAAATCCTATACAAGGATGTAATTTTCAATAATAATTTCAATTCAGCATATATGTATAATCATCATGGTTTAATTAGATGGTATATCATTCCCATGTAATAAAGGTACTTTCATTTATAAGTAATAAATTACATTCACATAGCTACAACCAAGTATTTACCTTTTTTATGAATAACAAGATGACATATAGTGGTTTAATTATATGGGTTTCTATTTACAAATTTATAAATGCTCGTAGACTTTATAAATTAGAATAGTGGTTCCCATTTAAATGAAAAGATATTACGAAACATAATTTTTCAAATAAAACAAGTAAATATGGGTTGGTTTGATTATATGGTTGACCATTTCACAATTCATAAAACACCCCAACACATTATAGATTAAAATATGGAATCCATTTATCTGAAATAATTAATGTATCATCTACTGAAATCAATGAATCCTTGATGAAACATAAAATAATCAGTTGATTAAAAATAATTTCATAATCAATCTATGTCGGAAAAGATCATTTATATTGATTGAGAATGTTTATTTCATAAACTTTATATTACAATTATAAAAATTCATGTCATCACAAGCAATGAATATAGGTAATTATGCTAATATAAATCACAAAACATATCATGTCACAAAAAGAATGTATCACTCGTATCAAGAAAAATACAAATGAATCCTACATGGTACAAAATATGTAAGGTATGTGAATCTCTATGTTCCTATGATGATGCATGAACATAACTCATCCCTTTTCATATCAGGTCAATAGGAAAAATCATGATGCATAAATCAGTAACCAGTGTAATTAAAATAGCCACACAAGATGAAATAATAATCAAATTTAATATAGAACAACAGTTCAATACCCAGGAAACATGATCCTTTCACCGTGAATGGTTTGTATAGACCCATACACAACATATTATCATGTTTGGAGATATTCACAGTCTTCTCTCTACCATCCTAATGAGTAAGACAAAAGGAAAAGGAAGCTATGATACCATTTGTAGCTTCCCAACCAGGATTCCACATAAAACGGTTCCCCGCACCATTCATCCCAGGGGCCTTAATAGAGCCTCCATATGTACCAGTGGCTTCTAACTAGCAGTGAGGATCTTTGGTGGTATAGTGATTAGTATTGAATAAATTGGAACTAATAATAATTTAATACATTGTAATATAATAAAAACTAAAAATACATAATAAATTAATGATAATATTTCATGAAGAAGCTCTAACATTAAATATAGGAAGGTATAAATAGTACATTGAAAGAATAATAATGGTAATAAATAAATAAAAGAAACTATAGTTATATCCAATATATTCATGAGCACTGGATTATTCCTTAACTCATGTACTCTATCTTATACAAGAATGACAACATAAAAAAGTACCATAAAAGAACTTGATCTTGCAAATATGAGAACTATTTGGGTAAAAAGGTGCAATAATGACCTGAATAGGGTGTAAGATATACTAATTATGCCACAAAAAATAGTGTATAATTCATAATCTATCCTATGAATAGAAACTAAATTAGTGCATAGGTACATCAAAAGTAAATAATTACTGTAATAATATCTGTAACAAGCCAAGCTTAGGTACCTCAAGGACACCACACTGACTATACCTTCATCAGCATAATCCAATATTTCTCTAACAATGAGACCCTGTATATATATTTATATACATAAGTGTGTATTTTTATATATATATAATCTACACATTAATGTATATATTGTCATATATAAAAATATTTCTTAATCGTCAAGAGTTATTGTTTAACTCATGCGTCCTTATATAATCATAAGAGTGTCATACTCAGTGATGTTTTTCATTCCTGTAATAACTTAATGAATAATTAAATCCCATATGACAGTCCCATTTATAAATTAGTGATGATATAATAAGTTCTTATAATAAAAAAGTCATAATACCAATCATCTGAAATGGGAAATGGAATTCACACCTGTCATTCTTCTCATGGATGTGACCATCATACTCAACATACAAATTGAGGTGCTGTGAGATTCCATGACAAAAAAATCATGTGATGAGAGATTCCAAAACCATCATCCTCGACCTAGGGGTGTGAGATGTTATGCAGAAATATCCTAACCAATGTACCTCTAGTCATAATAAAATATAATGTAATCTAACATTCCATATTAACCCTTATACCGAAATTCGGTAATGAGGAAACCTACATCCCTAATTTTACAATGAATCCTTTTTACTATAATCCATTTTACATTTCAAATTCAAACCACAAGACAATAAATTCCACAATTAATTTAATTCGAACAACCAGGCTATTTCATACAAATAAAATCCCCAACAGGGCCATTATATTTAACAATATCTATGAAGGCCATGTGAAGAATCCATGACACAATATACATATCACAATGGACATCATCATTTAATTAATTTTTTTACTTACAAGAATGTAAACCTCAAAAGGTTGTTTTATTAGAAAACATGGCATTTTCATCAAAAAAATCATTTACTTCAACAAAATAATATCATTCCAGTGGAAAGATCTAATACAACTACAAGGTTATTCAAATAATAAGAAATATTTTATGACCAAATAATTTATATTAACACACCCCAAGGGTGGTCTAATTATAAGGAATATAAAAATAGTTATGTCATATAGAAAACCCACCATAAAGTTGAGGTTTTAGTTGGGGTCACAACTTCTAACAATCTCAAAAGCTGTGAAAAATGAATCAAAAATTGGTCTTGGTTTTTAATTTAAAACATTTCCCAATTTATATGTGACACCTAGATGGTTGCATGCGTGAAAAAATGGATTTATAATATAAAATATTTTACATTAAGGTAAAATTATATAAAAACCTAACCTAAGATCAGGATGATATACTCATCGATTATTAAGATTTTACTTGGGAAAGAATGAGAGAAATAAGAAAAATCATCAAACATACTGAAATTAAGGAAAAATATCTCACACAGATTTAATGTTTTTTATAGAGACGTAAATGAAGAAGGGAAGTAGGCATAGTCGAGAAATTACCAACACAGTTCCAATGCCACCAATGGTAAGAAAAAACGGAGTCTGGATGAGGAAGTGCATTAAAATCATTAGCGAGGAGGAATAGAGATCCCACACTACTTCCAACAATGTACAAGTGAATAAAGGAGGGAGAAAAAATGAATTATATGCAGGGGAAAATGTATTTTCATCCCTCTTTAATGAGCCACATGGTTTGGACATATATTTTGAAAAATCATGGACCAACCATGTTTTATACTCTCTTAGAAGACCAACACAAAGTGGAAATCCCACAATATTTGAGAAATAATGTAGCTAAACCATGCATATCTACTTGTTAAGTGGAACCATGGGTAAAATATTGGTGCAATATTTGGAAAACTATTCCCATGCACCACCTCTGCAATAAAACTAATACCTAGATGCATGACAATGTACATAATCTGACATGGTTAGACCAAAATGTGATAAATCTCATTCTACATTATAATAATTCACATAGTTACTCTTGGGAGTTTAATGGTTTAAAAAAACCATGCCCCTCAAGAAAAGATTCCACATAGTTTACCCGCATGGCTAAACTTATTGGGCTCCCACAATTTTTTCCTCCGAATTTTTTTTATCTGATACTGATTTTTCTATGACTCATTTGAACATATTGGAAATATCTAGATATATAAAAATCACCTCAAAATCACTTCCATGTGATTGAATTCTCAGAATTATGTTCTGACTCTAATATTATTATTTAATATGTCCACAAAAGAAATGCTAAAAAACTAAAGGAATTTTTGACCCAGTTCAAAACATGGGTTGTCCCACATTGGGAAGGGACACATAAAAAAGCTAAAGATAATATGATTTATAAGAGTAAATGAAAGATATATCAATCTATGATCCTGTGAAATCATAAAATAAGCATAAGGGTATGATATTATGATCATAATATATAATTTTTATAAATAATTTATCATGGATGATAATCATGAATCATGAAAAAAATAATTATAATTTGAAAGAAATGAATCATAAGGGTGACAATAATCACTAATAAATAATAAACCATGAGTTCAAATTAGATAAATAAATAATTTATTAAATTTATTGTACCATTTAGGGTATAGAAACCATTTCATTTGTCAATTTTAATTACCAAGATGATCAAATAATAGTTGAATATACATCAAAACCTGATTCCTATATCATAACCAATCAAGAATCAATAGATATTTCCTATACTTGATTTAGCATCATAACCTATTTTCCATAGTGGATCAAGCACATAAACTCATTTATCAATATTATCAGATGATATATAAATCTTTATCCAATGAAATGGAGGACAATATAATTAAGTTTCCAACCTTCACAAAATTAAATCCATAAAAATGTGTGCCACAAGACTATATAACATTCATCATATCATCATAACATAACACATGTAATGGGAATTTGTTTGATAAATTTTTTAATATTTCATCATAGAACGACCTAAGGAAAATAAATGAGTTTCATAAAAATTTCATCATCAAAATCACAAAGAATATAGAAAAATAATAATGTTGGTATACTAGGATCATATCCCTAGTAAATCATAAGTAACATCAAATAATTTTATCATAAAATGTAATATCATTAAAACATCTATTGTAATATTTCATGATGAAACTACCCTTTTCATTTAGAAATCAATTATTTAAAATAAAAATATTCACTAAATATTTTAAAAAATATATTTTAAAATAACCATGAAAACATGTATTGGAAGAATAAAATATTATATAAGTCGTAAATGTATAAAATTACTTTGTTGGTGTGTATGTTAAAACAAATATGTCTTTCACATTTTTGGTAACAATGTAAAAAGTACTTCGTTCAAAAAACAACAAGAGGATTATTTTTAAAACATATTGTTAAAAGTGAAACATGGTTAAAATGACATTAAAAATAATAAAATAATATTAAAATTATTCTACAAAATATATAATAGAAAATAAACACATGGAAGAAAAATATTCACGAACAAATAGGAAATAAAGTCTAATTTATATAAAATCATTTTATGAATCCATTTTTAATTACCAAAGTGAGGAAAAATGATATTATTACTTAAAAATTACATGAATAACTAGAGTTTAAGATAATTAATGAGATTATTTAGAACTATATCATGAAATTTCATCCTCAAAAACATAATCATAAATAATCTCGACAAAAAATTTGATTGTAACATAAAACCCTTATCACTTTGGTTTCTATTGAATCATAAACTCATGAAAGAGAGAACCTTAAATGTTTTCATAAATCACAATTTTTTTTACTATAATAAAAAAAATCATGGGTATTATATAAACTATAGAAAATAAACAAATTTTGAATATGTCATAGGTTTCACTAAAATACAATTGAGGCAAGAAACACTAACCTCATGGTAACATTAAAGTCACATCCCTTTGAATGAAATAATATTAATAGTAAATTAAAATAACATGAATTATTAATGATTCAATGTATAATATTTAATATGAAATTATATACACCATATGAAATAAATTAGGTTTTTAACATTAAAACATGGCTCAATAATGGGAAATTGAGACTAAATCCCCTCCATTAAGTTTGACATGATTCAAAAGTGCTATAAACTCCAATATAATATATTTAAATTTATTATAATTTTATAAATGTGTTATATAAATAATCATAATATCATATATGATCCACTAATAACATTTCAACACCAATTTATTAATAATTCCTTATTAAAATTTTCATTTTGGGGTGTTAACAATTCCATTTTTCATTGAATTTTTTATTCCCTAGCTCCATTCATTATAATTGATCATGGTTCCATCATCTATATAAGGTTATTTATTATATAAATATAATATATAGTAATTAAATACATATTTTATAATCACCAATAAAATATTGAGATAGAAAAATTATTTACACCGTTTATGGAGTTGGTAGGTCATATGTACACATGAACAACATTTTCATTTTCTAACGAAAAGAATGAAAGATATATAAACATTAAATCATCATAAAAAATTCATAATTATACCGTAATTAAAACACACACACATATATATATATTAAGTATTTCATTATTATAATCCATGTTGAATGGGAATGAAAAAAATCACATCAGCTTGTTGAGGTTGTAGTCCACATGTATGCAACAATGACATTTTTGTTTTCCAAAAGATTTGATGGTAAGAAGGTAGATATGAAATTATATTTAAATAAAAATAAATATTTAATAAATATCATATATAAAATTGAAATCCATAATAATATCCATCCATAAAATACGGTGATAGAAAACTAATTGCATCGTTATATGGACGCGGTAGTCCACACCTATGCTCAAATGATAATTTAGCTTCCCATTTGATGGAATAGAGGGTGGATAAAGGTGGTTAGATAATAATAGTAAAATTTTAGGAAATTTAGTATTTTTAATATATTATTTTATTTTGAAAACTACCAATATAGAGGTGGTAGAATAAGAAATAAATTCAAAGAGGCTGGGTAGGATAATTACCTCATCTTCAGTTGTACGCCTTTAGATACAACCTCAAGGACCATTGGAATGATATTTTATGAATAAAAACATATATAATTAGTTTCTAAGAAATTTTGAAATATAAATTTTACATTTTTAGTTGATATAGATGGATCAAAGTGGTGTAAACATAAGAAAAGAGGGGTTTTATTTTAAAAGCTGGAGAGAGGACACACATTGAATTAATAAAATGATTTAAGTATAATAAATTAATCATCATGTGAATGTTTCATCATGTGTGACATGAATTTATAATATAATATTGGACTTGGTTGAAAGAATTTATTCTAAAAAAATTTGCCAGGTTTAAGAGGTATTTTATACCATTTCGTTTGGCTTAACCCCTTTATTAACCATTTTTAACAATAATTGTGGTAAAAAAATTCAATGTCAAAGGGTTATAATTTTAATTATGAGATAAAATTAGAACATAAATAGAAAAGGGATGCAATATTACACTATTTATAATCCTAATTATACTTTTGATAAACTTTTATTATTTGTAATTAATTAAAAAAATATTATTTTTCATAAAGTATCATCAATTTCATTTTTGAAACTTTTAATTTAATTTGACTATAGAGAACTAAATATAAGAAAGTAATTTGAATAAGAAATATTTAATAATAAATTATATATTATTATTAACCATAAAAGTATTTTGAAACTATAATTTACCCCAAAATTATTACTTTTTATGTTTTTAAAATCATTTAATTTGATTTTTCTACTTCTTGCACAAGCATTTTGTCAACGTTGTGTAAGAATTTAAAATAATTATATTATTACTAAATATTATATATAAATTAATAACATGAGAATAATTTCATTATTAACAAAACCAATTTTAATTTTAGTTCATCAAGAAATTTTATCCCTTTGTGAACATATAATTGAAATTAAAAGCAAGTGAGCGACATTTGGGAATTTTCATTACATAAAATAATATTAATATCATTATCAAGAAAAAATTACTCCAAAATTACATATATTAAATTTTAGGATATCTATGGTAGAATTAGTTTCATCCAATAACATAAAATCAAGTTTTGAGTTAATTTTTAGACCTAATATCATAGTTTTAACCCCTTTTACCCATTTTACCTTTACTGAGGTGTAGAATATTTACCACAATTACTATTAAAAATAATAGAAAATAAAAGTTAACTACTTTCCAAATTTGAATGTAATGATTCAAAATATGGTATAAATATTTTATGATACAACATATTGATGTGGTAGAAGCCTATTTTAATATAAATGTGTAAAACTCAATGAAAAACATATTTTATAAAAATGGATTTTTGAGCTTAAAAGTTATCTTTTATCAAAATCACAGAGATTGATAATTGAAATGGGATTAATTATATTATTTGAAATAAAATGGATCATATATAAATTTATGAGAAAATAAAAAATATAATGACACATTTAAATTCCATGATTTAATTAAAATAAAAGACATGTATTTAGCAAATTGGTTTTTTAACTATTCACTCAAAAATCAATAAATTAAAAAAATAACAAAACTTCAACCTATGTAAAATTTGATACTCTGATTTAATAATTTATTTTAATTTAACAAAAAAATTTAAATTGGTAAAAATTATTTTTAATTTTCATGCACTAAATTCAATAAAAATCCCTTTGGAAGAAGATGAATTTTTGAAGAATAAAATTAATTAAATAAATAAAATGATGGATTATTTCATGATAATGATTCCATAATTTTTTATTGAGTTAGACCATTATAAATTTATTCCAAATTATTGTACTCATATTCATATATATCAATTCATTGACCATGTTATAATGCTAACATTTAAATTAAAATATTTTTAAATATTTCTAATTTTTCTTAATGGTCGGTGCTACATGTTAAGAAAACTATGCAGTTTATTTTTTAAAACTGAATTTTCAAGGTGTGACATTCTCCTACCATAAATAAATTAAACCCTCTCAATTTTATCTCATTCATTAAATGTTCATTATTTGAAAATATCTCTATTAAAAACCCACATCATACAGATGGATAATAAAATTTTCTTTGAAAAGGGGAAGTAAGTGACAAAAAGGATACCTTAAGTAAGACATAATTGGGTTACTAGATAAGTAGAGAATTGATGGGAAGAGAAATTAGAGGTATAGAAGAGAAAACAAATATCTAAGTACTTCCAGAGACGAATATATAACATGGACATGATAATGTCAGTGACTCAAAAACTAGATATCAGTAAAGGGTGAAAAGAAAATCAATTCCTCCAAAATAATGGTAAAAAGATAACATTTTTATGTCAATATAATTTTCATAAATTTGAAATATTCTTTTTCAATTTGATTTTGAATATGAGAAAATATACGTAATTTATTTATTTCCTTATATGAAGCATAATTTCATGAATTTTTTTTCTAAGACAAATCTAACATTCTTCTCTTACTCCTATAAATGAATATTCCACGTGATTTTTTTTTTCAGGCATGAAGAACTAAATTTATCTTTAAACATAACATAAAATCTATATAATAATGACATGTCATTCATTATGTCTAAATATATTTACCAAAACCCAAATGATTCGCACAAGTTATCCAACATTGATAAATGAATCATTTTTTTTAAATTTCTTAATAATAAGAACAAAAGTTCAACTTAAACCATTCAATAAGTAATTAAACTTAAAACCCTTACAAAATATTTCTGAAAAAAATTCAAAATTAAAAAATGTTTAAATATGGTCACTAAATTTCTAACATCAACTTAAAATTATTCCCCTAAAAAATATAATATAATTATTAATTTCAAATAGAAAATATGTGAATACCTTGATCATATATTCTTTGAAAAAATAAAAATAACATGAATAACTATAAAACCTAAATGAAAACATACATGTTTCTAGTAAAAAAACTCTCTCCTAATTCCATAAGTAATATCACAGATTATTGAAAATATTCCCCAAATAAAAAACTGTAATAAATGACATCAAAGATGAATAAATTAATTTTTCATCAAATCTCTAACCAATTTCAATGTTTCCTATACTATTCTATTTACATCATATATATTAATAATCTCTTTATCTCGAATTTATGTTATTAAATCAACATCAGACATAAACTATTTTTTATATATCCCTTAATCATGTGTTCTCAAAAAATATACCCATTCCACTAAATCAATATTCTTGTTTATTCAACATTTCTTTTTAAATCCTTAATGAAAAACTAATGCTGAAAAATCCATAGATTTTTCATGAATGTCCTAAACAAAATATAGAATAATAATTCAAAAAAATAATTCTTTAATCCCAGTACATAAACAACTCAATCCTTTAATTTCAAGGATTGTAAAATCATAAGTCCTTCCTTTGTTTAGGATAAACCCTTAGATTAGGTAATAACTCTGATAATTACCATTTTCCCCACAAACAATATACTGAATTGTAAATTTTTCTTTAGGATGAAATTCATATCCCATCATTAGACACTTAATTTTTCATCGGTAATTAATTTCTGTGAAATCTTATCTTCCAAACATTAAATATATTCTTGATCATCTGTGTCATTTATATGATTGATACTTCTTACATACTTGACATATAGGAAACCAAATATTCTTCCAACCATGATCTTTATGAAAAATTATTTATCTATTATTTGGTGTGTCATGAAACTCACCCAAGTTCATAGTTTTAATCATATAACAAGTTAGATAAAATAGGAATATTCATAAGGTTTTAAATTCCATCCCCTAAATTATTTATTTTTTCATGTGGAAAATCATTACATTATCCATCACATTCAGTGTTAACATGATTATTTCGGGTTCCATTCATTGAATAAAAGAAAAATAATTCTATAAGGATCAATAACCATAATGATAAATCATGAAAAAAATTTCACAGTATTACTAAATTATTGTACCTTCTTTTTAATATGTGACACATTATGTTTAACAAATGATATCCATGATCATCATATATTAAAATTCATTATCATAGATGATAATGAAAATTCTAATTAACCCATGCATATCCCCTAAGAGTGTCAAACTAGATACACAATAAGGTAACACTCAATGTTCACCCAAATATTGTTCAAGATATATTCATCCATCTTTTTTCAGATTTATTAACCCTATATGAATCTATTCCAAAACCACATCCACTTTTACTATCTATACAAGGATGTGTTTTTAGTAAAACAACATAATATAAACCTTGAAAAATCTTTATGAAATTCTCCTATACATTGATTTATCCCTTATGGTTTCACCAAATTTTTTCTAACCATAATAACTAAAATTAATCTAAACTCTACTCTGATACCAAATAATGGGATTCATGATTTTTGTATATAAATATTACATAATATTATTTAAATATTCAATAAATATCATTATAATCCATTACATAACAATAAAAGTTTAGTGTGTTTGGTGACTAGACACATAAAAATATTATATAGGCACATTCTTCATCATCTATAGTAATGTGATTCACATTTTGTACCTTTCTTGAAATACCCAACATAAAAACATTCTTTACAACCTAAGGAATGAAAATAAAGTAATGTGTTGGCTTAGATGACCAGTAAGGGTAAACAAGGGATATAATAATCGATGAGAATTTTGAAGATTAAGTTATGTCTAAGGGTTTGTGATTATGGTCATAACGCAAAAAGTTTCTACCAAATTTATCATGGACCATAATTATGAATCGTGACATAAATATTTAGTATTTGAAATACATGAATCATAAGAGTGTGAAATTATTACTAATCAATCATTAACCATGAGTTGAAAACATTAGAATAATGACATGTCTTAAAAGCGTGGCTACTTTATAGGCATATAAAATATATTAGATGAAAGGGTTAACTAAAAATACCATCAAATCATCGTTGATCAACCATCAACACTAGGTTCAAATATCATAATAGAATAGAAATCACCACTTTTTTCATAGAGTGTATCTAGAAACCCTACATATTTACCCTAGTTGATTGGGTACACCGATCCATTCCCCATAATATCTCAGGAGAAATATGTAGGTTTCTGGCACATTTGAAGTGTCATTGGTTTAATTCCCAACTTTACATTTTAACATGATCAATGATTATTCCAGGATCAATATGATGACTAATGCCAGTATCCACATAATAAAATTAATGATTTAGATAAAGAATAAATAGTAATAGAACCTTGATCTTGGATAAAAATATTTAGTTTATAATTAATTTATTTTAATTAGAAAAATATCTCGAAAGTATTATTTCTTTATTGATGCGTCTTACCACATATCTGTGATGTGACTTTTATTACTTTGTAGAGATAAATATTATCTCTCCTCTAGCAGTAATCCATACGGGCTCTATGAATCTCTAGACATCACCAAAGGAGTCTCTTGGTGCTATCATATATGTTCCCTGTGCTTGTACCATCTTCCATCAATCTCTTTAGAAGTCACCTCCAAAATGGCCTCTGATCTAGTGGAGGATTTCCGCTCTTGTTTTTGAGATAATTCTTGGACAAAAAAGGAGCTCTCGAAGCATGATAAAATTTTCTCCAAAATTTTGTGCATGAAAAAAATTACCTCTCTAGCCTGTAGGTTCCCCCTTGTCTAATAAGAGTATAATATGTAACCAGAAATTTAATTCACAAGGTAATAATAGATAATTACCATAAGTAATGTTACTTATTTTAATATTTTATGTAAAACATAATATCAAATAATAATAGAAATACCATTATATATGTGACATGTGTTTAGATTCCAAGTAATAATAAAATTATATTTTAATCAAATAATATTTAATATTGTTTTCTCACTAAACCCTTTAACTTGATCCTCCCATCCTCCGAAATATTTATCGGACCTTGAATAATGAGTTTTTATTTATAAAATAAATTAGTAAATCTAACTGAATTATTCACCAATAAATAAATAAAATGAGATTAGGCATACCTAAATAATTATTAAAAAACAATTGGGAATAATATTTATTCATCTTGTTAAATAATAAATTATTTAACTTAGATTCTAAATACACTTAGTGTGGACCCTCTAAGCCTCTTTCACAATGGCATTAGATGAGCCTGCCTAAAATTCAAGGATAACATCTAGAAACATTCCATGACACCCACAAAGAAATATGTTAATGTTGTAAATACATGTCACCTCATAAAAATGCTTCTTGTGTAATATAATACAATTATCATAATTTCTCCAATCGAGCTGGTTGCATTCCAGTGTCATCAACTTATATGATCGATAAATTATTCTTTTTACTTCAAGAAATAGAACATTTGTAGTGAACACCATGGAAATGGATTTATTTACGCTATATAATTTCCATTAAATGTCCAGAGATAATTACTTCCGTTAATGAATAGAATGGATAAATCCTTTTTTTCATTATTAATTAATGAAATATTACTCGTGACGAATACAACATATCCTACCTCGCAGCCAGCATATTTCATCATGATTTTTTCCAATACATAAATGTGTGTGACTCATAATATCCATTAATAATAATATTAAAGTCTAAGGACCATTACACACATATGGAGATAGGAACATACAATGAAACTTATTATATGGATTTCCTTCTATCGGGTATCACCCTCATAATATTCTATAAGATATTGCAAGTTTCGTACACCAGGAGAAGGTGCTGCAAAGACATATGAGTTTCCACCCTTAATAGTCTGTATCATTTTTGTCCCTTAAAATGATATCATCCGGCCTTAGAACATATATTCAAGACTAGTGTCATGACACATTAGTGTTCTCATCATAGCGGGAAACTACTATGATCTTTTATTGTGATAGCTACTCTTGGGACATTATCACATGATATGTTACGCAGAAGAAAATTCATTATGTGATAAGAAATTAATTAATATTAGAAACCATGAATGTAATTTTTTCATAATGTATAATTAATTCTATTCTAGGTCACTAACTCCCAAAACATAAATCCTTACCCATTTATTTAGAGGGATATATAATTCTAAATCCACCCATAAAATAATTAAAATATTCATATGTGTTCCAAAGGATCATAAAACATTAATCATATCATCATATCATAACTCATTTAAATTTATTTATTTTCATAAAAATTTCATCATTTATTCATAGAATTTCTCATAGAAAATAAATTAGTTTCATAAAATTTTAATCCTTACACTAATAAACCATAAATAAAAATAATAAGGGTCGAATCTTTTGATCATAACCTAATAAAATCATAAATAACATCTAAGGATTTTATCATAAATGAAATTTAGTTTAAAAGATCACTGAAAACATTTCATGAGGAAAATACAAATTTCATTTTGGAATAACTAATTTAAAATATTAAACTTTTTAAACAAATTATGAAAAAATAATTGTTTAAAAAAACCATGGAAAATTTTAATGTAAAATTGAAATCATTTAGTGGTGATGATAGTGTGAAATTACATTCATGTTGTTTGTGTTAAAATAAATATTCAAAATTTTTGGAAAAAACTAAAAGTACCTCATTCAAAAAATGATAGGAATATTATTTTAAACCATTAAGAAAAATAAAACATTTCTAAATATGAATTTTAACATTCATAGGATAACATTAAAAAAATTTATAATATTTTAAAGAAAACATGGATATAGATGAACATAATTCTTGACCTTAGAGAAAATAATTTTTTTTACTTAAAAAATTTTCTAAAATATTTTATGTTAAAAGGGAGGGAAATGGTATTATTACATGAAAATTACATGAATAAACAATGGATAATAAATTTATTGCGATTATTTTATAGTATATTATGAATTTTCATCATTAGAAATATTATCATAATCAATCTCATGAAATATTAAGATCGTAGCATAAATCCCAAACCGCTTTGGTAATGTTTGAATCATAATATAATGAAAGTGATAAATATTAATGGATCAGAAGATAAAAATTATTTTCATTTTAATCATCCTAAAATACATTAAATTTTTTTATATAGCACACAATCGAAACAAGTGCTGGATAAGTCATATGTATCACATTAATAAAAGTGAGTAAGAAACCGTTACCAATTGGTAACTGTAAATTCAAATACCTTTGGATGAATTATTTGAATTTTAAATTAATATAACATTAATTATTAAGTATTCATGGTATAAAATGTAAAATTGTAGTACATAATATATTTAAAAATTACATTTATAACACTAAAATATGGAACAATGAATGGAAATTGAGATGAAATCCCTTACATCATGTTTGACTAACTTTGAAAGTTATCTAAAACCTAATATAATAAATTAAAATTTATTATAAAACTACGAAAAATAATTTAAATACCTATAATATAATATATTATCCACTTATAGCAATTAAGCTACAATTTATTAATAATTCCTTATTAAAATCATCGTTTACTGGTGTTAACAAATTCATTTTTCATGGATGTTTCAGTCTTGTAGTTCTGATACTTTTAATTTGATCATGATTAAATCATATCTAGAATTTTATTGATCATATTAATATCATATATATTCATTTTATATTTACTTATAACCATCCATAAATGGTAGATATAGAAAAATGATATACATTGTTTATGGAGAAGGTAGTCCATTCGTATGCATGAATGATGTATTCATTTTCTATCAAAAAGAAGGAAAGAGAGATAAGTATTATTTTATCATTCAAGAATGATTATTATATCATAAATAACACACACACATAAAAAACACACACAAACATAGATATATATATATATATATATAATATGTCCTTATTACCTTGAAATTAAAACAAAAATGAAAAATAAATCACAAACGTCTCATGTAAGTGGTAGTCTATGTGTTGGCACAAGAGACAATATCATTTTCTAATGGGTTCTAAGATAAGAATGTATACATTATTTTATAATTAAAAATAATAATTATTTCATAAATATCATATATATATTTTAAACAAATTATAATAACTATCAATGAAATATGGTGATGCAAAATGAATTGTGTCACTACATGGATGAGGTAATCCACACACACAATTGATACTTCCACAACCCATTTGATAAAATAGAGAGTGGATAATGGTTCTTACATAATCATAAAAATATTTTATTTATTTATGATACTAAATATATTATTTTATATGGAATACCATATAATTATTATTTTTAGAAGAAGAAATATATTAAAATAAGTTGGGTAGGTTGATTACCTTTTCTTCTATAAGACTCAGTTAAATCATCCCTTTGTGACCGTTGGAATTATTTTTTTAAAAACATAAGGAAATATAATTTATGTCTAGGTATTTTTTTAAAAAACCTTGTTAGGATTTTCTCAATATATATGGTTCAAAGTGATGTAAATAATGGAAAGGTGGGGTGTTATTTTATAAGTTTGGGAGAAGACGCACTAGGAATTAATAAAAATAATTAAATATTTAAAATTAATATTCAAGTGAATCTTGTACCATGTGGATATAATTTTTAATATTGAATATTATATTGTTTAAATATATTCATCAAATAAAATATGGGTAGGTTTATGTGGTATTTTAAAACCTATATTTTGTTTTAATCCCTTTGCTAAACATTTTTAACCTTTACTGCATTTACAACCATTTCAATATTAAATTGCTATAATTTTACATATATGGTATGAATTTGACCATAAAAGGTCATGTATTGAAATATTAGATCACTTATCATTATACATATAATATATAAATATTTTTATGATTTTTAAATAATTTCATAAATGATATTTTTCATAAAATATCCTTAATTTCATTTTTAACAATTCTATTAATTTGAATCTAAATAAATTATTATAAAAAATAAATTAAAATACAATCACTTTTATAATAAATTATAAATTATTATTAAGCTTAAAATTCCAATTACACCATAATTCAACCAAAAAAATAATAATTTTAATTTTTTTAATAATTTACTATGAATCTTCTACGGCTTATATAAGAACTGTATCAGCGTTGTGTACAAATTTAAAGAAGATATATAATTTCTAAAATTTCTAAATAAATTAATATCATTAAAATAATTTTATTTTTATAAAAATAACATTTGAAATTCTTCCACAACTTATTTTTGTCCCTATGCGATCTTATAAGAGAAATAAAAAGATAAAAAAACACATTTTTGAATTTTCATTAATTAAAAAAAATATCAATCTCATTATCAAATAAAAATTGAAATAAAATTCCATATATTTTATTTTAGGATTATGTGGTATAATCAGCTCATTAAATAAAAAAAATTCATTTTATGGGTTAATTTTTAAACCTTATCTCAGAGTTTAAACATCGTTTACACATTTTACATGTGTCGAGGTGACTAATATTTACCACGATTACTATTATTAATGCCAAACATAAAAGGAATAAATTTATCGAATTTTAAACTTGGGATTCAAAATATGGTATCCATTTTTTATGAATCTATCTCTATAAGGGAAAAAAATCAATTTCTTTATAAATGAAAAAAACACAATGAAAAACTGTTTATTAAAAAATAAATTTTATGAATAAAAAATATTTTATATTATAATCATTAAATTTTTTAATTCAAAATGGAATTAATAAGATAATTTAAAATAAAATAATTAATATACCATATTAATACGAAATAAAAAAATATAACGGTACTTTTAAATTACTTGATTTAATGAAGAGAAATGAAAGTATTTGAAAAATCAATATTTTGTACTATTTAATGAAAAAACCATTTTTGAAAAATATAATGATTTTACCTCAAGTTAATTTTGATATGATGATTTCATAAATTATTTTAATTTTATAAAATAAAATTTATAAAATTTATAAAAATTAATTACAATTTCCATGCATGAAATGTAGTAAACATCACTTTTGAAGAAAATTCATTTACGAAGCATAAAATGAATTCAGTAAAAATATTGAGTAAATACTTGATAAGAATTAATTTATAATTTTTGTATTGAGTATTAAAATTGTAAATTTATTTCATATTGAACTAACTCATATTCATACCCTCCAATTACATTTCTTGGTTATAACAATCACATTTTAAGTAATGATATTTTTATAATATGCCTCATTTTCCAAAATCTATGTATTATGTGTTAAGTAATCTATCAAGAATATTATTATTTTAAACTAAAATTTTGTTGTTTTATAACTATAACCCATGTAATTATATCTATATACAATAAATATAATAAAAAAATAACCTTGAATGTCATAGAAGATGATAAATAAAACATAGTGCATTAAACAATATCACCCATGTCATACATATAAAATGAGACAAGATCCAAATTTGGTAAATTAAACCATTGAATATAATGCGTATGTAGATAAATAATGAAAATTACATGTAAATAATTTTAATTGAATCCTGTTAATTTCATCAACGATGTACTCCTCATCAAAACTATCTACCACATGCCCATATGGATCACAAATCATAAATTTTGTATGTGCATTGAGATGTCTGCATAGGGTGTGAGTAATAAAACCTAGAAGGACACCCCAAAAGAATCCTTAAAACTATTTATCAAATTTAATAGGTGTATACCACGATAAATGTAAATATTATAGGATGAAATAAAAAACATATACCAAATATTCATGTGATAACTAAGTTACCATGAGACCAACTATACATGCTTCATTTGATTCTAGAAGGATATTCCTAAAGGATATTAGGTGTGATCCAAATATAAATCAAAGTATAGTTAATATGTATATTATGTTATAGTTGGTGTCCTATGTCCAACTGTTTTTACTATAATTTCATGAATATTAGATGTTTCAAATATTAATAAAACATCATATTTCATATTGTTCATTTTTTTCATGAATTTAATGTTTTAACGTCATAGAGTATTTTTTAATATTGATAAGGTCATAGCAGTTCAGCTCTGTGATTAGCAATTTGTAGTGCTATGATAATATTCTTATCATTATTTTTGCAGTTGGATTACATACTATGATGGGACACATAGTATATAGACTGTCTGGTGCATGTACTCGTATGAGGATAAGGCTTCTTCTCGTGATGTGTACACATAGTAATATCCAATATGGGATATTATGGGAACATACCCACTAGAAGAAAACTATTCATGTTTTGTTTTTATCAGATGTTCTTATACATGAGTGTGTTTAGTGGTCATTAGTATTTAATATTATCATTGGTCAATGATATGACTCACTCACTTAGATTATTAATGAAAACTATCATGCCATATATTGATGGTAAGTTGGTTATGCTTTGTGTGTTAAGATTAAAATTTCAATAACAGATAAGTCAAAGGAAGGATTTTCCATTGCATTTTTATAGATTCTGATATGTCATCCCTTAGGTTGGAATATAACCATTTCCCAAAATTCCATGGTGATAGTTTCATGATGTGTTTATTTTAGATATTCAGAGAAAGATGTATCGAGAATATATGTTGATGAAACCATCGTGAAACCTTCTTGATGAGATATTGTGAAAAAGGGATTATATTACATAGTATGCATTAACATGTGATTATAGATGTTGTGATTTTATGTTCTCTCTCCTAGGTGATTTGACCCGTTACTAGACAGTAATCTTGAACTTTATGCATAACCAAATAATTCCACTGAGAATGAATCCTAGAGGGTCACACACAATGTTTTTTTGTGGATCAAGATTAAATTATATTTGAATTTAATTAATGGAATACATATTATTCTAAAGATCAAGTAATAATTTTATTCTAGTTCTATTGATTAGATAAATTTAATAAATATTTATTTACAGTCATGTGAATATATATGTATATATATTATTGAATATCTAATAAACATCAACCCACTTGTATGTCAATGAAATACTTATTTATGAATAAAATATTTATTCGGTTATTTAATAAATACTGAGGAGTCCAAACAGACCATACAACATCTAGTGATAAATAATTATTTACAAGTTGGTAAATATTTTTTAACAAATTTTCAAAAGTAAGAAGGTGCCAAAATAATAATAATATTACTATTATATGGCATGTGGTTTCATTAAAGGTTATAATATTATTTAATGGATGACATGATATTAAACTATTATTTTAACCTAAATTCTCACTCTATAAATATAGTGTTATTTCAGTTGTGTAGAGTATCAATAATTGTGCAATTGAAAAAATAGAGAATTGATGTCCAAAATTAATTCTCTCTTGACTCCTCCTTCTCTCTCCCTCTAAAGAATAAGATACAAAAGAGATATTTCTTCAAGGCTGAGAAACAAGCGACCAAGAATGAATAATGCAAGAAATTCGATTCGCTACGCTTGAATGTGACTATAAAGTGGTGTTGCTCGGAGATCATAGGAGCATGTGTGGATCATTTCTAGAGGTATTTTATCCTTGTATCCTCATAGTGTAACACAAGTAATCCAAAAGGGTCTTTTTTGAAGATAAATATTCATCAATGAAGAAATTTTCTAAGCTGAGGTATTCATATCTTCAGATATTAAATAAATTAATTATAAATTTCATGTAAGAAATCCTCAATCATGGTTTCCAGAAATGATAATTAAAATATATTTTAATATATCTCCCACCACCAAAATATTCTTCTGCTATAAGAACCAATAAGTTCTATTAGTGTTGTCACATTTAAATTTATAATTAATTATTTGACTGTTGATATATGCTCAATTGCGAATAAATTTTCATTTCTTGTCATTAGTTATTTAATCTAATTTAAATTAACATTATTTTACATATTAATCATGATTATTCCAGGGCTTAATTTTTAAAAAGGATTAATAAGAATTGAATATTGAACAAATATTCCTTTAGAAAAATTCAATTTTTTGGATGGTAACATTATATTTCATAGTGTATACTCAAAAGAACACGCCAAGTTCCCCAGTGAACTATATAAAAATTCACCAAGGGATACTGATGCTATGGAATTTTTTTTATGAAAATAATTTCACTAATTTTCCATTAAAATGTATCACAATGGTGACAATGAGGTTGTCTTGCGAGGTGGTTGTAGACCATGCTGTCAAACTGTCACTTTTTATTTTATTTTATTAATGTTAGAACTAAAATTGTGGATTTAAATTTAGTTAAAAAAATTAAATGAATCAAAATAATATTAATACATAAAATCTTCATTAGATAGTAGAAATCAAAATCATGCTATACTAAAAGAAACAAACTGAAGAAGACTGTGGTGGACAAACCCGACCCTCAAAAACCCACTTTATCATTGTCAAAATAATTTTTCTATTTAAATTATCCAATTTATACGTAAATACCTCAACTTATACACCTATACTGACTAGAAACTATAATTATACCTCAACTGTGTGTGTTTATCCCCTTATGAAAGTGATCTGATTACCTAAATAACTCTTACCAATCGAAACTCATTCACCTTATTGTGGTCAATGGAGAGGCCTCAACCGAAGAAGTTTAAACAATAAGAAAAATAATTTATAATAATAATATGATAAATATTCAGAAAAAAATTTAATAAAATTAAAATAATATTTAAATACACCTCCTTTAATCATTTAAATAAATTACAAGATAATTAAAAAGAAAAGAGTTTTCAATGAAGAACCCAAAATTAAAGGGGATGAATCCTCAGATCTCCACTACCCACCATCATTTTTAGTTTATCTCATCATGGATTGATTACATAATATTAAAATCCTATCCCCTATAATATCTTATATTTAATTTCCAAACCCCTAATTCTAACCATCTTTAAACTGAAATTGGATATGAAAATGTAAAGGAAAAAGGAGGGGGCTCAAATCTTCTAACCGGAATATGTATCCTGAAAGTCGGATCAAATTTGGACCTCTTCCTGGCTGAATAAGTAATACTTGTCTTCATAAATATTTTTATCATGTAGTTTCTATTTCTATAAAAAAATTAACTTTTTTTTACACTTTATAAAAACATTATAGTTGATTTACTTATAATATTATTTCTGGATGAAGTGACTCTTCAACTTTATCCTATTTCACTTGTCCAAAAACCATCTTAAAGATAGAATATATGCTTAATATTCATCTTGGAGATGAAACATAGAGTAATATATATTTTACAATTAGAATAATATAATTTGGACACATTTAGGTCGTGTTATGACTTATTTATTGAAGGGGTATCAATTAAATCTGAAAACCGATTTTCTAAATTCATTTATTTTTTAGGTCTTCATATGGTCAATTCAGCTACTGGAATAGTAAATTAATATGATTCCAATGAAAAAGGGTTATTAAAAATATCTAATTTATATAATTTTACCATTATAGAAAAATTTATGGCCAAAATAAAAAACAGAATAAAAAACTATAAAAATTACATAATTAGGGCATTTCCAAAATTTAGCTCAAAGCACATCAAAATTCAAAAAATGATGCAATTTCAAATAATATGAAATATTTATTATGTTTTAAACAATTTAAATTTAAATTAGACAAATATAAAATATCTTATCTACAAATCCCCCACACATATCACTTGGACTCCCAAACAAGTGAGCATTCAAAATAAATTTCCAATGAAAATTCAAAACTCATGTCCATGAAATTCACCATCTCAAAGTAAATTAACACGAATAATCCAGTCTATTAAACATATTTAATTCCAAATTTTTCATTATATAATTTTATTTTATTACCATTTAAATCATTTCTCCATGAATAAGAATGCATTAATCACTTTTTTTCTATTAATACACAATTTTAATTTTTTAACAAGCCTTTTCTAATCCAAATAAATGAAAGGGTCAACATAGACAAGAAATATTTATAAATATACACCCAATAGATTCAGCGAATTATATCCATAATTAATTATTACAATGTTTTGTTCTTAGGTATGATGTTTTGTGGGTTTTAAATGTGATAAGTTCTAAGGCTGAATAAAGAGTTTATTAATCCTTTGGAAGAAAAAAATAAATGATTATAATTTTTAGTCAAATATGATCTCCTCCTTACTCTCCATGGATGAAAATAAGATCTAATATTAATTATAAATATATTTTCCATCCCACTCAATCAATATTTTAGCATCTAAAAAAGAAATTTGTCTTCTCATTTTTTCTTGAAAGCTCCAAATGGGAACAATGTCCTTTTTTTAGAGCTCCAAACATTCACAACTCTTTCATCAAAATATTATTCAGAAGCAAAAAAATCTATTCAAAATTTTAATCAACCCCAAAAAAACAAAAACTAAGGTAGCACAATACTATTCATCTTTCCCCCATAATTAAGTTCAACTAGATCAAGCATTTATACTTCCATGAATGGTTGGAAAGGGAAAATTGGATTGTAATGTGGCTAACCTTATATAATATACCGGGATTCTATGGTTGAAAAAGGTAAAATGTACAGGTATTGAAATAATTTAAAGGATTCTCATTAAAAAGGATCTTTCGATCATAAAATAATTTCCTTAATCATTTTCAATAAAAACTTCTTCAATGTTCAAAGGTTTTGACTGAAATATAGAATGTTCTAGTTAAAACCCTAATTCATTAGTTCACTCAGGAAGTGAGGTGAATGTGAATAATAAAAAACATGTTTTATAATCTTCATGGGAAATTTATTTTATATATCAGTCAAAATTCATGGCAAGGAATTCAAATTTAAATGGTCTTTTCATGAATTTCAACAATTTGAATCTATAAAATAAAACACTTTTTAGTTATAATTTTTGTTTGGTTCCATAAATCATGTTGATTATTCCCATTATTAAAATAAATTAAATAATTATATTAATTTGAATATCACAATATTTTTTACACAAAATTTTAATGATAAAACAAAAAATTCGAAAATAAAACACAAAAAACCCTAATTAACACAACATTTTCCTCCCCCACAATTATTTTGTACAAAATCTTCATTTTCCATAACAGTTGAAACTATGAAGTAAAAATAAAGAATATAAAACATAACAAACAAGTGGATATGAAAGACACAACTTGGTTTATATTGGGTAGTAGTAGCCTTGATCTGTCCTCCTTAAATCCACAACTTCAACACCAATATAAAAAACAAAACAAAGCTACAAAATTTTATTGAAATTAATAAATTAAAAATAAAAATAAAGATAAGGGGAAAGAGAGTTGGTTTGAAAACCCAATAAGGCTTTAGGATTTCACTACCCCTTGTCATAAAGTTCCAGATGATAATCCACAATCTAATGGTTGGTATAGTTTTATCCTCATGAACACAAAAAATAAAATTTTATAATCTTATTTATCGCACATGACATGTAAAATTTCATAAAAAACATCTTCAGGTTCCCCTCCACAATATTAATGTTCCAATGATATAGTGTTAGAGGGAAATTTTTTGAAGCATCTTTAGAACACTTTATCCCCATAAACAACCTCCACTAGTTGTTGATATTCAATTTTAGGATGTGGTTTATCTTCACTTTCAAGATAAAGAATTATTTCCTCTTTGAAAATCATCTTGGTACCACCATCCTCATGTGTTATAATGTTCTCAAAATGGAACACCATTCTTTATTAAATTTTATTATTTATATACTCTTAATAAGAAATAACATTACACTAAAAAGAAGTTGGAACTAAATTTATAATGGGATAAATAACTAAAAAGTTATTATAAATATAATTAGGAAATAATGAATTGATATTTGAGACATATCCTTGATTCATTTCAGGTTATATTTCTATTTGGGAGTCTAAAGTAGATATATTGAGAGTGTACAATATCTAAGTATTTTCTAAATTATCTTTAAAAAATGAATGGCTCAGTGTTATCTTCCTCACTATCCATTGATTCATAAAAAGGTTCTGAATTTTCAATTTTAATAATTGGGGCTTCACATGAAATTTCATTTTCAACAATGTTAGTACAATAATTATCCCAAAAAAATTCAATTCCAAAGTACACATAGATTAGTAAATCAGTGAAAATTTCTTCCATTAAATTTGAATAAGATAATTTCAACTTATTTTTCAAATCACCCAAAAAAATTTCATTAACATAAATAGTGGGTGGGATAAGATATTTCCTTTTCTTATCATCTTTTTGAGCTTTCAATTATTTCAATTATTTTAAAGCATTGGAATGAATTTAAATTTATTTTCTTACATATTGAATCATTGAATATTGACATTGAATCACCACAATTTTTTATAGAGTTTAAAATTTAAAAATTCATCTTGACTAGGGTCCTCATATTGTTTATAATCAAGCCAAGAATAAATTTAGTCACTTTAAAAATCCATATTTTATTAAAGAATCTATTTTAGTTGTATAAATCCAAGAAATTCCAAAAAAATAAAAAAAACATATTAAACCTACCCAAAAATTACAAAAAATTGACAATGTATTTTTTTTGTAAAAATCCACTCAATAATTTCCCTTGAAATGTAGCACAATAGTGACCATACAGTTCTCTCATGAGGAGGCTGCAGACAATGCAGTCAAAATATCACTTTTTAATTTGTTTTTTAAATGTTAAAACTTAAATTGGGGATATAAATGGAGTTAAAATAAGTTAAATAAAAAATATTATAAATAAAATAAATATATCTTATATATTAGAAATTAGAGGAATATTGGTTTGAAAGAAACAATCTAAAATGTTTGTAGTGGACAAAGTTGAACTTCAGACACTCCCTTTATTAGTGTAAAAAGGATTACTCCAATTAAAATACAGAATTTATACCTCAAGACATCAATTTATACCCCTATATTGACCCTATAATATAATGATACCTCAATTATGGGTGGTTTTTCAATTATGAAATTGATTCAATTACCCAAATACCTATGAGTAATCGAATCTAATTGACCTTGTTGTGCTGAGTGGGGATAATTTCCCCAAATATGTTTAAATAACAACATAAATATTTTAGAGTAATAATATATTAAAAATTATAGAAAAAATATAATAAAGGGAAATAATAGAGCAAGATACCTACTTCAATCATTAAAAAAATTCCAGGATATTTTAAAAGAACAGAGTTTACAATAAAGAACACAAAATCAAAAGGGATGAATTCTTGAATCTTCCCATACCACAACCTCTTGGATTTTATTACTTCATGGATTGATTACATCATACAATACTCCTCTATTCCCGAATATCTTCTCCAGTATAGCCCACTCCCTCAATCTAACCATCCGTTAAATTTAAGTGGAGATGAAAATATAAATGCAAAAAAGTGTGGTAGAAATCTTCTATCCAGAATCTATATCCCAAAAATTCCACTCCAAATTGGACATCCTCCCAATCAAATCATGATTATATGTATTCATAAATGTTTTTAAAACATGTGTTACCCTTATATCCAAAAATTTAAGCTCCTTTGGACGTGTGGTAAAAAACATTAAGTCAATTTTATTTTAAATATTTTATTTGCCGAAGTGACTCTTCAAAATTCCTCCTCTTTCATGCACCGAACAACTATCTTAAGGACTAAATTTATGTATAGTATTTATCATGTATATTAAACATGAATTAATAACTCTTTTTTATGTTTAACCACCACATTATGAAAAACTTTTCTTCCTTATCGATTATTTACTAAAGGTGTTTCAATTCTATCCAAATAATTATTTTCTAAATTGATTGGTTTTTCGGGACTCTATATACTCAATATTGCTCTTGTTTTAAATTAGAATATATGAATATTAGGAACCAAGGGTTCTTAATAAAATAATTTTTAAAATTTAATTAGTATAGTGAAATTATTCCCAAAAAAATTGATGAAAAACTATTAAAATTACAGAATTATGTTTTTATCAAAATTTAGCTCAAAATTCAAAAAATGATGAAATTTCACATAATATTACAAATTCTAGGGGTTTAAAAAATTTAAATACACATTAATAGTATCTAAAATATTATTTATATTAGATATAATACACACGATATAGTAAATCCACACAGTGTACGCCACATATTGATCGGCCAACCTACCACATGGTTGTCGGATTACATGGTGTGTATTGATGTACATGTCGGGTAGTCCACATGAGTTAGCATTATGAATCATTAAATAAATTTGGTACTTATAAATGGTTGAAACTATATGATACGAAAAACCTAGATCATTTATGATATACACAATGTGTATGTGGTGTACACAGTGAGTAGTTCATAAAACCTAACATCCAAAGAACATACTGACCCACTCAATGAGAAAAAATGGACCAATAACTAAAATGTTTGTACAATGTGTATCTGCCCTATACAAATCATTTATTTTTACATGTAACAAACTCAAAACCCAAGCATGCATCTTGAATACATTTTAATTGGAACACACAAAATATATCTTGTATGAACATGTTGTGTAGTTCGAACGAGGTATATGCCACAAATACAGGCATGTACCCTAGATAGATGAAAATCAACCTACATAGTGTGTAGTCAGATTTAAAATCTTTTTAGTCCCATGTTAATGGAAATAATTAAAAAATTCCACTAAATTAAAATTATTTCATCATTAAAACCATATTTTATTGATTGCCACACCATAGTTTGTTTGACAATTAATAATGGTTTTATAACAATTTAAATTTCTCAATTAATTTTTTATAATGTTATATTTTTTTATTGGTTCATCCATTTATTCTATGAATACCATAAATGATGTGTACCTAGAATATTTTTTTTCAAAAGAACTATGATAAAATAGAAATAATTAGTTAATTAATACAATAAAATTCATCTTAATAATAAAGAATGAATAATGAATTAAATGTTATGCAATTACTTTTTCAGATCTATTTCTTGCATAAATGTTCACGAGCTTGACCAAGACATGTTTATGTGTTGGATGTTTTAATTTAATTTATTTCATGGGTTTGTAATTATTTATTATTAAACTAAAAAATGGCATGTGAGTCATCCCTCCTTCTATTATTATGTAGGACATGATTTTCCATGGATATTTATGTAAACCAATTTTAATTAATCCTTTGGTTCTCCTCATCTATGTGTGAGTCATAAATACATGTAATTAATGAAGTATCCTAAGATGTGTGGAGGCAGTTTAGGATGGAATCATTATAATTCAAGCTCATTTGACACATAGGTGGAATACTATAACACTTTCTAGCACCCACAATAAGAGATATTTTATTAATGTTAAAGGTTTATTTAATGTCCTATAATTATATAAACTGTTCATAAATATAATTAATGGGTCATTTAATTAATTATTTTGTTCTATTTATGGAATTATTTATTTAATGGATCAAGGGACACGATCACATAAATGAATAAATTAATGATAAAATATTGAAATTAAATTACTGTATTATATTTAAATGATTTATCCAACATGGTTAATTAATTATGTAACTTTCACTTAATATTAAAAAGACATGTAAAGAATAAAACATGATTAAATTTAAAATAAATTAAAATACATCAATTAAATAGTAAGTCAGACTTGACCTTCCATTACTTGATTCGGAATGAAACTCAATAGAACTATTTTTTTGACCAACCCTTTTTGGGACACTTACTTTTATAAAGGGAGTTCTTATGAATATCATTGGTTGAATTAACCATTATAAATCATCAGTATTATCCCTTACTATTCTTGGTGTAACTAAGAGTAATGTGTTGATGAATTTCAATTATGGTTTTCATTATAGGGGATTCTACTCAACATATAACATATCTATAATCCTATAGTTGGCAATGACCTTCCTACCTATATATATTCATATAACTTGACTAACTCTTGTTGGGTTAGTGTGAAGGGTAATATATATCATTTCCACTAGAATTTCATAAAAACTAAAAATTCTATGTTCAATGGTGAGGGGTATTATTACATGATAAAATAGTTATATATTTGATAAAAATAATTAATTATATCTCATAATATGTAATAATGAAAAGTTCTAATAATCATCACTTTTAAAATTGTAGAAAAATGGAATGATTTTTATCCATACTATCCCTTCACTCTATTTTTTATAATTACCACATTTAAACTATATGTAACATCCAATAATGGTAGAGAAACCATCATGTTGTTTTTTATAGTGAACAAAAATCATAAATACTATAATCCTCATTTCCTGACCCATCTACTAAGGAAGTGAGTGATGAAGAGTACCTACTCTATAAGAAAAATATGAACAATGTGGCCAATGTTCAATGGTTTATGTTTTTATCCATGTCTAGTGATTTCATGAAGTCTCATGAAAATATGGAAGTGTACAATATGCTTGATAATAATTTTATCCTATATTAAGAGAGAGTTATATATGGGCATTTCGAGATCTCCAAGGATTGTTTCAGAGAAACCTTAGAGAAGGTTCCCCAGATGGGCCTCATGTAGTCAATATTAGTTTCTACATTGAGTTACCAGAGGGTATAGGGATTAAAATGTCTAAATTAGAAGGAATTGATCTCTTTCATGCTTTCCACCCTCATAGATTGCCTAGTTTTTTTATTTAATATTAATATAAACAACACTGAATTTTTTTTACCACATCTTCTTACTCTTTTTTTCCAAGTGGATAAGGTCATGATGTGAAAAAAACATTGGTCCAAATTGTGAATAAGTAATAATTCCATGTAAAAGTACCCAAGGCTAAGGATTCTTTACAAAACCCTTCTATGAAGAGGAATATCAAAGGGAAAACAAGGGAAAATGATGATATCTATTTTTCATGTTGTAAGAAGGGCCACTGGATGAGAAGATACACCCAAACAAAGAAGCAAGGGAAAGATTAATGTACATTTTTTATAACGTAAAATATATTTTTGATACAAATTGGGTATTATATATAGCATTTGGTGCTCAAATATGTATTAAAATAAAAGAAACATATAGATTCGAAAAGATTCTCAAAGGGGAGGTAGATCTACAAGAAGCCAATAGAGATAAAAATGTAATTGTAGCTATCAGTGACTACCACCACTAATTGTAATCCAGGATGAACTAGGTTTTAATGGGTTGTTATAATGTGGCGTAAATTACCAAAAAAAGTTATATTAGTATCCATACTAGATATATATGGTTTTATTTTAGAATTTTTAAATAAAATTTGTTTCATTTTTAAAGATAGAATTTTTTATGGTATGACACAAATAAATAATATTCTTTATGTGTTGGACTAAACAAACCAAGTAATGAAAATTCATAATGAAATAACCTCATGTGAATCATATCACACCCAACATTTGCATCATCATCTAATTCATGTAAACAAATAATGATTGACTGAACTAAATCAACATAGATATTTAGATTCTTTTGAACTAAAAACACTTGGTGTATATCACACATATTTAGAAGGTAAAATTACCAAATCCCCATTTAATATAAAATATAAAATGGATAAATATATTCTTAAACTACTACATACCAATGTGTGTGGACCATTTCCTTTTTATGAAATGGGTGGGTACTAATACTTTCTAACTTTTAATGATGATTTTAGTATATATTTATATGTGAATATAACACGGTATAAGGCATATTCTTTTGATAAGTTTAAGGAATAAAAGAATGATCTTCAGAACCATATTAGTAAAAATATTAGGAAACCCACCTCAAAACATGGTGGAGAATATCTTATTCCGGAATTGATTGATTACTAATGGGAGTTTGGGATCATATCCTAACTCACTCCTCCTTTCACAACTCAATATAATGGTGTATGAAAAAGAAGTAATGAATCCTTTTTGACTATGGTGAGATCAAAAATGAGTCATGCGAGTCTTTTATTATCTTTTTGGTGATATGAATAACAAACAGTTTCATACAAACTAAACCAAGTAATTACTAAATCGATCAATGTTATTACATATGAATTTTTGAGTGGATGAAAAACCATGTTATAAAATTTACATGTGTGGGGAAGCAGAGACTTTGTTAAGGACTCTTTTGGTAATATACTTACACCCAAAGAAAAAAAATTTACCTTAATAGGATATCCCAATTAAATAAAAGGATATTACCTATATGACCACTCATAAAAAATTTATAGTGTAATTACGCATAATATTCCTCAATAGGTAGAAAATATCTAAAAGTGGTATTTGGACTTAGATAGGTGTCAACGATGTTGGTCCTCAAGGTACATAAGAGTTGGTACATAAACATATTCTATTAATCCCCATGGAAGAGAAAACTATTCCTTTGGCACAAGTACTATGCAGTAGTACACGAGAAGTTAGAGAACTATGAAATTATGGTTTTCTAGTCACTAAGTATGAAGACTTATTATTAGTTGATAATAATGATCCTAAAACCATTAAGGATGCAGTAGGTGGAATAGATATTTCTAAGTAGATGTAATCCATGAATTATGAAATGTATTCCATGTAACAAAACCATGTCATTATTTTTATAGACCCTAATGTAGATTTACAGCCGATTTGTTATAATTATGTGCTTATTTATTTAGGTCTTTAAAATTCACTATCAGCCTTAATGGAATTGAAAAATTATATATTTTAGAGATATCATGATTATTTTTATGGTGGTGTTTGTGGATGACATATTGGTGTATTAAAGGAAAAGGGGTGAGCATGAGCAACACTTGGAGAAATTTTTAGAAATATTATGGGATCATCACCTATATTCCAAATTATAAATATGTGATTTTTTGATATAGGATGTACATTTACTTGGTCATGTTATCTATAAAAGTGGTGTTTCTGCCGATATAAAAAATATAGAGGCTGTTTTCTCTTAGAAACCTGCAAATTCAGTATTTAAGATAAAAAAATCCTTATATTGGATGGTTATTATTGACGATTTTTTCATGAATTTTCATGACTAGATTCACCTATGACAGTTTTGGATATTGAAAACTGTTCCATTCCAATGGAACGAGGAATATTAGAAGTATTTTCAAGATCTTAATGTTCTCCTTAAATCAATACCAATATTGATTTTTTTAGAATCAAGAGAAGGGTATGTTGTGTAATGTGATGATTTGAGATTTGGGTTGGGATACGTTCTAATGAAGAGAGATCATGTTGTTTCATATGTCTCATGATGGTTATGGTTTCATGAGAAGAACATCGCAAAACTTGATTTGTAGTTAGCTTGTATAGTCCTTACTTTGAAGACTTGGGTTCATTACCTCTTTGGTGATAAATTCAATTTGTTAATATATCATAATAGCATGAAAAATATTCTATCGCAAAGGTAATTGAATATGAGATAGCTAATATTGATAGAGTATACCAAATTATTTGAATTTGACTTGATGTATACACTAGGTAATGGAAATTCGATAGCTGATGAATTAAGTAGGAAGTCATATGCGTAGTTGCAGAAAGAGGTTTCATATTAGTGGTAGTTGTTTCCTATGTTAGACGAAATGCACATGGATTTTGAAGACTGAGGTAGTGTTACAGTTTTCATTTTGGTTTCTTTTGTTCTTGATTTGGTGGATATGGTTAAAGAGGCACAAACATACGATTCAAAATTTGTTGTGATAATTTCAAAACTCAATGGTGGGGAGACCATTGATGGATGGATACAAGATAAGTGTTTAGTTTTATGGCTTCGAAATCCAATGGTCATACTAATGGCCTTTCAAGAACTACTTATTCATACTTACCACAATTCGAGATAGTCTATTTATCTGGGAAAATATGAGATGTATAAGTTATTGAGAACATTGTTTTTGTTGGTCGGTATGAAAATAAGGGTTGCTGAGTCCATTTATAAATTCTTAACGTTCCCACTGGTTAATGAAAATAACCATTATCCAACAGGTATGATGTATTATTTACCTATTCATGTTTGGAAATGGTATAAGGCATTCATTGATTTTGTGAAATGTCTCCCCAAAATTGTTCAGAAGCATGATGTCATATAGGTGATTTTGGATCACCTCACAATGTCGTCTCATTTTATCCTTATTCTTAATTATCATAGGGTGGAGTAATTCTATATAATATTTAGGTGAGTAGTGGTAAATATGCATGGTGTACATTTTTTGATAGTATCATAAAGAGATATGATGTTCACATCTCTTTTTTGGAAATACTTATAGAAATTCCATGGGACTCAGTTGACTAGGAGTATGGTGTATCCTCTTCAGACAAATGGATAATTTTAATGGATGATAAAAACATTGTAAAACATGTTTCGAGCATGTGTAATGGATTTTGGTGGCTCATGGGAGGAGCATGTAACATTTGTGAAGTTATATTATAGCTAAATTTATCATGAATTGATACATATGGATCTTTTTGAATCATTGTAAGGGAATCCTTGTTGTTCTCCACTTCTTTGGGTGGAAAGATGTGAGACTTCACTGGATGTTCCAAGCCTTGTCTAATCGAAAAAATGGATAATTCTGTTGATCATGAAGAGAATGGAGATGGATCTAGGTTTTAATAAATTTTATGTGGATCATCATCGATGACCATTATAGTTCTAGGTCGGTGATCATGTGTTATTGAAAAACACTCTAGTGATTGGGCATCATCATTTTGAAAAGTAGGGAATGTTGAATCCTTAATACATAGGCTCTTTTGAGATACATGAACATATTGATGAGGTGGAATATAGGTTGGATTTTCCACCATGGTTTATTATAGTGTATAATATGGTTCATGTATCTCAGTTGAAAATGTATTAACCTAATCTTTCCCAGGTGATTTGATGGGTTTACATCCACCAAGATCCAAATGATTCATGGGTTCATATGCCATTATGGTTTGTGGATAGGTAAGAGAAAGTATTTTGTGGGAAAGGAATCTATATTTTGTGGGTTTTGTGGAGTCATGGTTGGTTATGGGAGATACATTTGAAGGGGAGAAGTAAATGTCTATGAAATGTCCTAAACTATTTTAATCCAATAGTTCATTTCTTCTTTCTTAGGATGAAAATTCCAATTGTTGGGTGAATGTAGCACCCTATTTTTCAAGTAAGTAACCCTTTTATTATGTATTTTTATGTATATAATGTGTTTTGGTGATGTTTTTAAATGTTTGGATGAATTTTTGAATGTTTTGGGGGGTTTTGAGGAGGTGTATGGTTTGAGAACAGTTAGAAGAAACCCTGAAACACATTAAAGAGTCCTTGAAAATTAAAATAGAGGCTCCTTAGTAGGCACAATGTTAGAAGAATGATTAAGAAAAACTATTCGTCCAACTATGAGTAAAAATATGATGTGGGATATATGGATTATTCAAGATTATCCCACCAACTTTTGTAACCATGCTAGCTAACTGTTCGAGGGGGTTCTTGAGGCAGAGGCCTATGAACAGTTAGCTCACGGTATGCCTAACCATTCCAGCTAACCACACAAGACAAAAAGTTAAAACCAATTATTTTTATCTCACGTGTTTTATCCCTTTAAGCCCTCATTTTACCTATATTACAATCCTAAATTTGTTTCCTCTCCTCCCAATATATGTAGAGACTCTTCCCTTTCACTCGATTGTGATATGTTGGAAATTGTTGGTGTTTCGAATCCCATATTCCATTGTAAGTCACTATTATTGTTGATTTTCATTAGATATATTATTCTTCTATCTATTAGATTTATAGATCTAGTTGTTTGGGTATATATCCATGATTTTTATGCCAATAATTAAGTTATTTGGTGGTGTTGATGGTAGTGAACATGATCTAATGTTTTTTTAGAGATTTAACATGGTTTTGTTGAATAATTCATGTAATTTTTCATTTCCTCCACAATTTCTGAGGTAGGTGGATTCACTCTTGAATACATATATTAGAAGATGAAGGATTAGATTAAAATTCTATTAATTTCTTGATTTTTATTATGAAACTGATTTGAAAATCATGGTAGAAATCCACTATAGTGATGGTTTTTGGATTTGTGAAATTTTCTTGTTTTTCAAAGTTCATTATTTATGTATTTTGCAATAATGATTTTAAAATGTGAATTAGTTAAAATTACTTAAAATGGTTTGACGGTAATGTTTCCAATAAAATATTTTTTTAAATTGATTTAAATGGTTGATTTTAAAATAGTTTTTGGCATAATTATTGGTGTGTGTTCATGTGCATTCAAGAAAAATAAATGTATGAAATTTCCTTCATCAATAAGAATGATGGATAATGGTATAAACATTAATCCATAAAAATAATTCACCATGTGATGGATTAATTAAATGATGAATCACCACTCATGAGTATAGTGAATTCTATGGTTGCATGCATGGTTGGATGTGTGGATATGTGGAATGCAATAGATTATGATAAAATCGGTTTTTGTGAATTTTTTTAATGAGTTGTTTGGTTTATTTACTTAGAAATAGTGTGGGGTTGAAATTGTTTTGATATGAAGTATTTTTTTATTTGAAATGTTTTGGATTTTATGTAAAATGTTATAAAGTGTTCTATATAAATTGTTTTATATAAATTTGAAAACATGTTTTATCATAGTAGAGTGAGTAGGGAAGTCATTTGGAGAAAACCTACATAGTTTCATTATTCACCACCTAATTTGGGATTTTGGTTCTTTAAAATATATCATTTATGAGACACCGGTAAATGAAATATATACCATTTCATTAGGGATGAATCATGAAACGTTTGGATATATTGTGGAGTTGGAGTATGGAGCATGTTGGGAGATATGGAATTATGTATTTGAGTCTTTAAGTTTTGTTGTATAGTCTTCCTCTTTGGTAAATTAATTTCTATTATGAATTAGTTTGGTTGTTGTTTGGTTTTCTTTGTTTCGTATTACATTGAGTTGTGTAAAATTATTATCATTAACCAAATAGTGTTTTTTGGTTATGGTATACATGGATGTGGTTGTCTTTATTTTCAATGGGGAAATTGTCCCCCAATTGTATTAAAGACCTTGGAATTTTTTTCCATCATTTAGTGTCTTGGGGATGTCACATAAGTCTAAGTAACAATTCCACCTTGACTCAAGACAATAGGGATGGGGGATGTTACAAGGTAAATAATTTGACAAGATACTAAAATAATTCAATATAGAACAATACAATATGGGATTGGTTTAAGTGTCACATAGAATTCATCTTTCCAAGAAAATGTTTCTGAAAATGCATGAGGAAATAAATTTTTTTATGGATTTCATAATAGCAAGTGACTGAGACAATCATCTATATTGTGCTATGTTATCAGCTAAATGTTTCCTACACATTGATTGTGGTTGGAAGATAACAAGCCGATCTAGGTGACCATCACTGGATAACGATCAATATGATTCTTAAGTATATGTGGTGTACTAAGGATATATACCTGGTATATAGAGGAGATAATGAATAAGTAATATGTGGATATGAATATTATTATTTCAAAACTAATCAAGATAACATGAATTCACTAATGAGATACATCTTCAATTTGAAAGGAAGTTATATGAGTGGGAAGTTATCAAAGTTGGTTGATCTTGCATATTATTTATCAGATTTTGAGTTTATTGCAGCTTCTGATGAAGAAAAATGAGTAGCATGGGTGAAAAAAACATCCAAGAGATTTTTGTAGTTTCTCAAATTAATGATCCTATCATAATCAATTGTGGTAATACTATATCATTGAATTTCACAAAATATCCAAAGTCACATCAGTGGATGAAGAACATACATTGGATTTATCATATCTTGAGGGTTTTTTCTCAGAGATGTGAGGTTTAAGTGAAGAATATATCCATGGAAGACAATTCTAAGAACCTAATTAATAAATCCTTGACTAAGTAGAAACATGATTATCATTTGAGATATTTTAGACTGAAATTCATATGAAGTTGTCTATCATCTAAGTGGGAGTTTTTTGGAGTTCATTTTCTAGGGAAAACTATTTTTACATTGATTACATGTATATTTAATTTATTGAATATTAATTAAAAATATTATTGCATAACGTTCATTGTTCTACAAGGAATTAATGTAATAATGACCTAGATTATTTATCGCATTGATAAGGTCCCAATAGTTTCCCACTATTATGTGGACCTTGAAGTGTTATGAAAATATTCATAATATATTTATGTGGTTGGTTAATCTACTATGATGGGAAAAATAATATTTAGACCATCAAGTGTGAGTAATAATAAGCGGGTGAGGCTACTTCTCATGATATTTATCCTTAGTAAAATCCAAGATGTGTGATTATGAGAACATACCCAGCTGTAGGAATTCTTCATGTTTTGGTGTCATTATATATTTCTATATGTGAGTGTACTTAATGGTCCTTACACTTGAATATTATCATTGGTTCATTTCATGACATGTACAATCATACTTATTGACAAAAACCATCATTTCATATATTTGGAAGGATGAAGGGTATGTTGGGTGAGTCACGATTGGAATTCCGTCAATAGATAAGTCAAATAAATATTCTTACCATCCATATTTATAGAAACTGATATCTCATATCTTGGATTATAATATAACTATCACCCTAAATTCCATGGCTATGGTTTAATGACCTGTTTAATTTTGATAGTCAATGAAATAAGTGTCAAGAATATATCTTGATGATGATGTCGTGCAACCTACATGGTGAGATATTATGACATATGGATTATATTATAGAGTAAGTTTTCATATTTGGTTATTGATGTTGCAACATTATGTTCTTTCTCTTGGATTCCTTGACTTGTTTCTATACAATAATCTTCTTCTTAGGCAGGCCCATATATTTCCAACAAGAAATAATCCTATAGGGGAAGACCCTAATTTTTCCAATGATATTGATCAAATTATATTTTAATTTAATTAAAGGAATAAATATTATTCTCAAAATTAAAGAATATTTTTATTCATGTTATATTAATCACATAAATTTTATATATACTTATTCACCCGCTTGTTAATAAAAAATATTTATTTATCGTATTGAATATTTAATAAATATTTATTCTCCTGTATTTGAATGAAATATATATTTATGAATAAAATATTTAATTTAGTATTAAATAAATATCGAGGAGTTTAAACAATCCAAGACCATGTTCAGTGATAAATAATTATTTAAAATTCACTAAATATTATTTATCAATTTACATCAGTTGGTGCATGCAAAAAAATAACTATAATATTATTAGTATGTGTCATGTGGTTTCATTAAAGGTTATAATATTATTTATTATCCAACATGAAATTAAATTATTATTTTAACCCAAACCCTTTATTTATAAATAGACAATTACGTCTATTGTGTAGAGTATCGATCAACGTTTAATAAAAAAGATTTTTTTATTCACATTTAATTCTATCTCAACTCCACCTTCTCTCTCCCACACAATAATGAGAAAATAAAGATAGATTTATTCATGTCTAAATAATGAGTGATCAAGAATGAAAAACACAAGACATTCTATATGATGCACTATAAACTGGAGATCAAGTGGTGTTGCTCAGATATAATAGAAGAACATGTGGATCACTACTAGAGGTATTCTATCCTTGTATCCACACAATGAAATAAATGAAATTAGAAAGGGACTTTTCGGGTGATCAATATTCATCAACGATGAATGTTCCTAAGCATAGGTATTCATTTCATCATATATTAAATAATTTAATTATTAATTTGAATTTCATGCTCCCCACCCATGTTTTTGGGAAATAATAACTAAAATAAATTTTAATATATCTCCAACCACTATATTCTTCCATTGTACCAAAACCAACATCATGAAATCACAAGACATCATGTCAGATCATGAAACAATGCCACCACATCTTGCATCCATTAGGTGTCAGGAATAAATACCATCAAACCATATCTCAGTAATAGATTCACGATCCCATATTTTTCTTTGTGTGTTCATCCCTATAATGTTTTTTAAAAAAATAATTTTATTTAGTTGTTTTCCTTTTTTGGTTAAACCTTAGTTTTTAAGGCTTAGAGAAAGAGGGGTGTTTTGTTGAAATACTTAGTTGTAGAATGTTATGAACAATTAATATAATGGTTTCATCATAAGACCAATTTAAATGGTTTAAATATCCTGGTTGTGGCGTATGATCCTGGGTGGAGAAAAATCAGTTATACTTCAAATTTTGGCCTAGATGCAGTATGGAAGCTGGCTAAAACACAGGCTGGTTCGGCGCTATATTGTAGAGACTTTGGTTGTTATGTAAGTTCCTCTAGAAGGAAATTGGATCGTTCTATCAATTTTGATACCCCTATTATGTGGAGACTATATGCTATGTGAACATATCTCAGGGATTCAATGTGCTAATACATGGTGGATTATTCTAAGATATAGTATATCCGCATATTTATAAGATATTTGTCCTAGAAACTACCCTGAATCTCAAGTGTTCTTTGAATAAATGAGGTTGTAATTTTTTCCTAGGGATATGTCATAGTCTACGATATATCATGAGTTTTTTTGGTGTGTCCATGGATACTAGCCTATGTCCACTTTTAAACAACCTATTTATAGGTACCCCCAACCCATCTAAACATTTTTGTATTCAATATTTTCCTCTTGACCCATTGATATCCTTGAGATATTTTTAAATTATTTTCGATCTTTCTTCCATTGGATTGAACCCCTACCTTAAAGGGATAAAAACATGGTGAACCAATCCTTCCAATGATAGTGTCCGAGGCCAATAGTTTTAAGGTAGAAAGAACTAAATTCATTCTTAGATTTTGAGAGATTGACAAAAAATTCTTCGCATTGAGGTGGGTGGTCTAGAACATATCTAAAATTTTATTTTTCATCAATTAAAGTATGTTAAATACGTGTAACAACAACAAAAAAACATGTTCTTGACCTAAATAATTAGATTAAACATTGTTTGATGGTTTAAAAATGTATGTACCTTCAATTGAATTTCATCAGATCCATTGATGTTATGATTGATACCTGCAGACAACTGAGAGGTGTGTCATTATTTAACCGTGTTTGAGGCTTAATTGGATTTGAAATTAAACCATAAGATGTATGTGAATAGAGGTGATTGTTTTCTTACTATTATGTTTTGGAATAACATTTTAAATTTATATAACTACTTGATATAAGATAACCTAGATTGTAATTTATTGGTTTAAAATATAAATGGAATGTGAATTGATTTAATTGTTATGATAATTGGAATCCCAACCTTATGGATTATAAATTGATAGATAAATGGATAGATAAATGGTAACTTGATTAATTATTCATAACATATTGTAATGATATGTCTTATACCTTGGTATTGGATATGTCATAATTCTTATATATATTGGACCAATTACGCTGCAATTCTTAAAGGTCTTGGCCAAATTATGCTATAATTCTTGTAGATAATAGTCTTGTTATTCTATAATTCTTATTGGGATTTTCTTGGTTAGGAAATAATTCTTATGGGGCATGTCTTGGTTTTGTGGTAATTGTTATAGGGATCTACTAAATTTTGATGTGATAATGTGTGCACTACTCCATGATAGGGTAATGAAAGTAGTTTACATGGTTCCACAACATGTTCAAAGATATCTAGATCAATGATGATGTAGTTTGGGAATTACCACTGCTGTTTTCCTAGAGATCAAGGGTCAATGGATTCATTTCATGAACAATATCAAATAAATAAATTAATACCTTGGTTATAACATTATCGAATGAACTACATATCAAAAATTGTATTTTTGTTGACATGGTGGGGTTGTCCTATTTATTTTTACTCAAAACCTAGATGAGATTCCATTTTTTAATTGTACATATTTCATGGATGTAGGTGTTCAAAAGTTAAATGGATCTTATTATTGAATATTGTTTTCTTGATGAGTTAGAGTTTGGAGACAAGACCAACATTGGGTTTGGGACTGGGGCCTTGAATTCATAGGTGCATCTTATTAGTATGCTATTTGTTTTAAATTCATCATGTCATTTAGTTAAATTCAACTTTTTATTACATTATTATATTAATATCAAGTAATTGGAGTTTTTCTCTATTATTTAATGGATATATACTGGTTTATTATATTGTTTTCACTATTTCTACCACTATGTTATTAGTTATTAATACATTTCTACTTTCCTCCAGAAGGTATAGTCTCTCCACTATATTCTTGACACCCTCACAATATTTTTACAGTCTCTGGTATATGGGGAGGCATTCTAGTGGTCATGTAGCCTACCTGGCATGGTCACTTGATGGAGCACTGAGTTGAGAAAATTAAAAAGTGGTACCAGAGACTAGGTTTTATTTATATTTATTTAAAATTTATAAAAGGTAAAAAGTGTATTAGGATGTGACAATACTTGGTAATGATCTTTTGAATTAGAGTAGCTAACCCATTTATTGGAGAAAATCAGGGTTCCCATGGATGTGATTGTTTTTATTCCTATTCTCTTGTTATAGCATTTATTTACTTCACATTTGGTGATTCACTTGTTATGTGATGTTATATTTTATTGATATTTTTATTCATGTCCCTGTAAAATATATAATGAGTATGTGTGCATCATAATAGGAAAATAGGGATATACGATGATATTAATTTTTCAGGAGGGGAACATATTTACCATGTGTTACATGATTCCCTATATGAAATGTGAAATGAAATTCATTGTTACATATGATAAATGAAATGAAATAAATTTGTTGGGTTATACCAAATCACTAGTTATGATAACAAAGGAACCTAATGTTATTGGTTCCCTATCTTTTCACTTTTTGAGGTTGATCTTTTTTAATTTTTGTATACTGAGGAGTGTGTGGTTCCCTAAAGAGAAAATGAATCTATGTCATTTTCTATTTTAGAATAAGGAGAGCAGTAATAAGTACAATCCTAACAAAGCTATGAAGATAAGTCCTTTGGATTTATAGAATCTAATGGAAAATTATCGTCACAAAATATTCATGAGAGTCATGTTATTTATGGAGAGGGATATTGTTTACATCACACCCACTATGTCTGAGTATATGATATAGTTCTAGCTACAACATCCACCTAAGTTCACTGATCGATTGAGGCCCCCCGTGTGGCTAAGTTATGGATTTATTCAATCCAAATGGTCTTTAAGTACCTCAATATATTTATAGTTAATATAATGAATATTTCTATTTATTTTATTTTAGGGGAAGCTATGAATTAGTGGTACATCATAGAGAAATATGCGTAGTAAGAGGAGTTTTCCTTGGTGGATTTTGAGGAAATTGTTTGAACCACCTATATCCAAATAATTTTTTGGAATGATATAGATCATGAGTTCATACACTTGTAATTATAGGTTGTTTATGTGATGTACTATGTTTAACACTTCATAGTGTTGTAAGTCTTTACTCCGTCCATGGAAGCTAATGAAGTTGTTAGTGTGTGGTGTTTCCTGAATGGGATTCATTATGAAATATGGTTAGAGGTGAAAATAGTTCACCTAATAAGGTTAGAAAAAAGGATTAATTAGGATATCATCATAGAAGCGAACATTATAGAATCTTTGAGTGGTGGGAAGATAGTTTCAGTAAAGAAATTTGAGATCTATTTTTCAGGTAGTAGAAAGTGTCTCTATGATAGTTATCACTAGGTTAGTAGTTAGAAGTGAATCCATGGAAGTGAATTGTTGTCTCAAAACCATGTTCAGATAAAATTATTTTAGTTTTTCAATGATATCCATAATAACCCTCATTGTACTTACCCCAATTTGGAGTGCTATTTTATGGTAGGATTTTCAACATAGGAATCATGAAAATGGACCCTGACAATAACTTGAGTCCAAGAGGGACTCAGCTACTCATCAGTGGATTGATACAAGGAGTTCCAAAGGGAGTTTAGGATAAGGTATGGGATGTGGTACCTCATTGAAGGAGAAAAAATACCATTCATAGGGAACAACAGATGGCATTTATACTAGATCCCAGGGTAGAGGGAAATTTTGTTCTAGGATATGCAGTCGACTCTTAATAGTTTGGATGCAAGACCTTTTTCCATCAGAGGTTTTATTATTATTTCACACGCCTTTTATTTAATTTTTTATATAATAACAACACATTAATTTCCATATGTTCATCTGTAAAATGGTTTAGTATTGGTTTTGGAGTGATTATATGGAGTTATTACAATTGACACACAAATGGGAGTTCAGTCGGAGGACACCAAGTTCTAAAAGGATTGCTCTATTTAAATTGGTGGATTCCATTTCCTTTGAGGGAATTTTGATCATGAAATGATTTCTTAGATTTTATTCTTGTTCTGTATTTGATAGTTATATACCAGGATAAAATCAAATATTATTTATGGAAATTTTACTTTGTATATATAGAAGGGGATAGCTATACTTACCAAGGTGAGTCGGGGTATTTAGGATGGATGAGAAGGACCAATTTAGTATAGATCAGATTTCCTCAGGACATAGGTATCTAGACATGAACTTGATGATGGTGGAACATAAAATTAAAATTTTAATCCAATTATTAATGTTTTTATTATTTCATTTTATAAGAGTTATATGAATTATCACATATATGAGAGATCGAGTTCACAAAAAGTTTGGTGTAGAGAGATGACCTAGTTTCTATCCCTCCTTATAAAATTTCACCATCAGAGAATTATGGGTTTAAATTTTAGTTGAAATATCTGTAATTCAAAGGATTTATATGACTGAGTACTTTACCATTAGGTTCTACCATGATTTTCTATAAGTAGGTATTTAAGAATTTTCACTTATGTGTGGATTATTAGAGATAAACAAAATGATGGTAGTTGATGAAATATTAGTGTACTCCCAATCAGTATAAGATCATGGACAACATCTTGACATCACTTAGAGTAAAATGAGAGAAAATAAAATTTACACCAATCTATCAAAATGAAACATCTAGATAGATTGAGGGGACTTCTTAGGAAATTTCAACTTGGAGGATAGTGTGGTAGCTGATGTAAGAATGGTATAGAGTAAGAGGTTTCCAACCTCTGATACCAATTGTAGGATCGAAATATAATATGAGATGCTCAATATACAAGAGGGGGGGGGGGGTGAATTGTATACTTTAAAAATTCCTTTGGAACCTTTAAAGTTAGTTATGAATAACTAGAGTTTCCTTAAGAAAAGGAAAGGCTAAGTTTAACAAAGTTAAACTAAGTAAATTCACAACACCTCTAACACCGAACTGAACTTGGAAAGGGATTCCAAAAGTAGGTTCCGGAAATATGATTCCAGAAATTGAAACTTAACAAAAGTTACAATATAAGATTCTACCTTAAAGCGTATAGAATCTAAACTAATCAGAGTAAGTAAGGAAGTATAAGAAAGTTATACTTTCCTTAAGATACAAATTGCAGCGAAATAAAGACAAGTAGTAAAACTACTAGTAACAAGATAATAGTCTTTTAACCCAAAGAGAAGGGTATCCAACAACCTTGGATAAAGGTCCCTTGATTTATACTTTCAAGCAAGTCTGTCTTACCCACAACAGGGTAAGCCCTCGATACGAAGATCGATGTCTCTGTCTTGCTATCCCCGCAAGCCCTCAACTTCAAGGTAGTTGGCAACCTCTGTCTTTCTCAGCAAGAAAGCCCTCGATCTTTAAGGTAGTCGGCACCTCTGTCTTTCTCAGCAAGAAAGCCCTCGATCATTAAGGTAGTCGGCACCTCTGTCTTCCTATCCCCGGAAGCCCTCGAATGTAATCACCAACATTCGGAGTCGCACGAAGCTTTGAGAGTTAATAAGAGACTATCTCTCTAGAAATCACTTCAACAGCATGTAGGCTCAAAACTCAGTTGTTTTTCCAACAGCACCGAGCTCTTTCAAATGAGCTCCTATTTATAGGTAAGGTCGGCTCCTTCTCCAATGGTCATATTTTCCTTAAAGTTCGGAGGGACCTGTACACGTGTCACTTAGACAACGGTTAGTTTATAACAAAATGGACGACATCGTTTTATAACAAAGTAAGTGTAACAGAATGTATGACATCGTTTTAAACTCTAACAAAAAGGTTCGGAATAGAAACTTCGGAGTGAAGATTCGGAGTGAGTAAATTCAGAGTGTATAAAACAATGATAATCAGATTCTGTTTAATAGGAGAATTCAGAATGAGAATTCGGAGTAGGAATTCGGAATAGGAATTCGTCATCAGAAATCGTAATGAGAATTCATCATCAGAATTCGTAATGAGAATTTGTCATCAGAATTCGTAATGAAAATTCGTCAACAGAATTCTTAATGAGAATTCGTCATCAGAATTCGTAATGAGAATCCGTCATCAGAATTCGTAATGAGAATTCGGAATGAGAATTCTTCATTAGAATTCGTAATGAGAATTCTTCTTCAGAATTCGTAATGAGAATTCGGAATGGGATTTCTTCATTAGAATTCGTAATGAGAATTCTTCTTCAGAATTCGTATCCTGAATCTGGAATAGAACTTAGTCAGAATTCATATCCGGAATTCGGAATGAAACTTCCTTATAGTTCTTGTCCAGAATCTGAATACTAAACAGAATGCTTTTATATCAAAGTTTTAATGACTCCGAGAAAATGAATCCGAAACTTATACTTAAGAAAAATATTGATGAAAATATGATAAGGATAATTATTCTTATAAAAGCCATTTTCCTTAAGAAAGCAATTTTCCTTATAAAAGCAATTTTCCTTATAAAAGCGATTTTCCTTAAGAAATCATTTTTCCTTAAAGATAAGGTGTTTGTGATTTTCAAAACAAGAAGGAATGGAAAAGTCATAAGGAAAACCTTATTGACTCAACAATCTCCCCCTTTTTGGAAAGCACAAACATCCTTACGAAAAAGCTATTCTAAGAAAGAAACACATTAAAGCTTATCTCCCTTGGTTTAAAAAATATAGATGAATACGACTAACTCCCCCTTAGGCTTTGAAACTCTAAGGATCATATTCATATTTCCGGAGTGATGTTTCTTTAGGAAAAACTCCCCCTTAAACAAACTCTTATTAGAGTTCTTTTTCCTAGGGTATTTTTCCTTTCTCCCCCTTTGATAAGCACTTATTAGATTTCCTCTTTTTCTTAAGGATCTTTTCCTTCTCCCCCTTTGTGATTTTCAAAAAGAATTGGAGGGAATGGGAAAACTTAACAAAGTACCTGAAAAATTAGTACAAACGAAACAACAAACACAATTCTCATTATATTTGAAATGTCAGCAACAAAAACAGATTACAACAAAAAGATCGGATTGGTTTATTTCGGATCTTTCTCCTTCGACATTAGCTCCTTGAGAATCGTCTTGATCTTCTTGAGGTCCTTATGATCTTCTTCAGCTTGCTTTTCTAAGGCAACTATTCTTGCTGACTGAGCTTCAATGATTTCTTCCTGAGCCTTCAACTTTTCTTCCTGAACTTTCATCTTCTCTTCCTGAGCCTTCATCCTTTCTAGAAAATCAATCCGATGATCCCTTTCAAATTTCCAACTCTGATTAACGGAGTTGAGCTTTCCATTCAGATCTCTCACTTCCTGAATCCGAATGTTCTTTTCCTCTGTCAATTTCTCATCGAATGATGCAGTCATCTCATGAAACTTCTTGTCCTCAGTTTGAAATGCATCCTTAACATTTTCCTGAAACTCATCCAGCAACCTCATATCATCCACATTCTTCTTAGACCAGCTTGTCATCCTCTTGAAATATCTTTTATGTGCTTCGTAACCAACGAAGAAAGTTTTGAACTGAGCTTCAATCTCAACACACTTATCCATTACCATGGATACGGAGTCGGTTTTCTGATTCAGCGCATGTTGAAGCATCTGGAATCTAGAGTCAATACTGGAGAAGGTTGGAATGGTTCCCACTAACTTCTTCAAGGACTGAACAACAAAATCGTGCCCCAACGATGATGACTCCGAATCCGAAACCTTGCTAGGAGAATTTTCTTCCTCAATAAGCTCCAACTTCCTCTTAGAAGAACTACCAGCTTCCTTCCTCATAGTCTTTTCTGAACTCGGGGTATCAGTAAGAATTCGTTTCCCCTTATCTTTTTCCGGAATAGAAACCTGTTCCGGAGATTTCTTCTCGCTATCAGACACTTGAACAACCAAATATTCCTCATCAGCAACTTCTACATTTTCCTTCTAAGCAGCATCAAGTAAAATATGTTCTTCTTCTCTCAGACAAGAAACTTCTTCTTCGCCTTTCTCTTCTTCCATATTCGGAGTGACAAGCTTCGAAGATTGAGCTTCAGATGTTCGGAGCGACAGGTGTTCCGAAGGAGTTCCTTTGTATTCATCTACTTGTTTGAGCACATCTCCTGTCTCACCACTTCCTTCAGCAGCTTCTTCAACTTCTTCCACTTGCTCTACTTCCTCAGTAGCAACAGCCTTTTCCGGAGTAACAAGATTTCTTCCTGGAGTCTCAGGTAGAGATTTCAGAGAAAAAGATCTCGGAACGGGAATGGTTGCTGAAACCATTTCATTGAACTTTAACAAGGCCTGAGCTACCTCAGCCTCAGACATTTTCTTCTTCAGTTTCTTCTTTTTTGCTTGTTTCTCGAGCTCATCAGCGGCCTTTTCTTTCAGAGCTTTAGCCTCTGCAGGATCCAATCTGAACTGCGGATCTCCTTCTTTCCTCTTCTCTTTATCAGCTCTCCACTTTGCTGCAACCTCATCAGTATAGGTTTTCTTCTTCTTAGACTTAGGAGGTGCGGAGTGGACTTCCTTAGACTTGGGTTCCTCAGCTTCGACAACCACTTCTTTCAGCTTCCTCTTCCTTACCGGCTTGGATGATTCCGGATCAGCCACTTTCGGAGTCACTTCTACTTGTGGAGGTAGATCAATAAACTTCCCTGACTCCTTGTTAAAAGGTATATTCATTCTCTTAAGAGTGGAATCACTAAGAAACATGATATTAAAAAATTTCGGCTTATAACTGCAAGCTACCTTGAAAGACTCAAGGCACCGAACTATGAGCTTTGACAAAATTGCCGGGTACATCACGATCTGAGCTCTCAGATTCCCCTTCTTCAAATTCTCAATATTAAGAAGGATAGGTTTCATCAAGTTGAACTTTCTTAGATTTATCAAGAAATCTAAGATGTATATCTCACTTTTCTTCAGACTATCCTTATCTCCTTTTCTCGGTACAATAAGCCCTTGCACCCATAACTCCAGAATCCAGAAGTTTGTAGAAAGGCTTGCTATTTTCGGAGCCTTGTCATCATCCAATCCGAGAATTTCTAATGCCTTTTCCTTGTTGAAACTACCCAAAGAATCTGGCAATACGTGGGAAATAAACTCAGCTTCCCCTTCATAACTTAACCCTACCAAGCTTGCAGCCTTGGTGTAAGAAAGCTTATATGTCTTTCCATACGATTTGAAAGAAAATTTTTCTGTATTATCTTCCTCGAAGAAAGCAACTGTCTCATAAAACTCGACAAGCAAGTCAGAGTAGACTTCATCTTGGTTGCCGGTTTTTGATACCGCAACACCTTCCCAGCCATTCATCTTGATATTCTTTGAAATAATAGAATCGTAGTTGCTGAAGAAATTTGGATGAACTAACCTCTCTCTGTAGACTAACCACTGAGAAATGGGCTTGGTTGAAGACATTTCTTGAGAAGCTAACTCTGCAGACATTCGGATTAGAAGTCCTCTGAGATATTCGGAACAGAGAAGACTGAAGTTCGGAACTGAGAAAACTGTGGTTCGGAACGGCCTTAAATCGGAGAGTCAGAGCTTCAGCACGCAAAAGCTTGAAATCAATGTGGGAAGAGAAAATAGGGTCCCCTTTATATAGGCAATGGGATGACGGTTCAACTTCCTCGGTTGATCTAACGGTTTAGAATGATCTGAGATCAGATCTAACGGTTGAAAGCTTGAATCCGATCTTTTTGAGGTTTTATTAAAGTAAAGAATTAAGAAATCCAAAAACCGAAAACAAACTATAAGAAATTTCCAGCAAGTAAAATATGATTACGAAAACTTCAGTAAGGAAAACATACCTTTCGGATTAGCTTAGGAAAGTTATTCGTAATGGGTAATATAAAGATGACTACGAAAAGCTCAATACGAAAAAGTAAATACGAAAAGTCAATACGAAAAACTCAATAGGAAAAACTCAATATGAAAAAGTAAATACGAAAAGTCAATACAAAAAACTCAATACGAAAAACTCAATACGAAAAAGTAAATACAAAAAGTCAATACGAAAAACTCAATACGAAAAAGTAAATACGAAAAACTCAATACGAAAAAGTTGTTATGGAAGATTCAGTACGAAAGTTCCGTTATGAAAATACCAGTACGAAAGTTTTCCATTCCGGAAATTTTCAATACAAATACTTTCATTCCAGAAGTATTCTGTACGAAAATATCCATTCTGGAAAAGTTTCATTCCGGAAGTTTTCATTCCGGAAATCTTCGTTCCGAAAAGTTTAAATTTTTTTTGAAAAACTTTGTTAAATAAATAATCAAATGTACTCCCCCTATGAAAAGGATTTTATTAATGTAATGAGATTTTTTCAACAGAAAGTTAATTAAGGAATATTACCTTACGGTTATCATTCCTAACTTCTGTTTAATATATTCAAATCTATCATAAGGCAAAGATTTTGTGAAAATATCAGCAAGTTGATCTTGCGTTCCGATAAACTGAAGAATAATATCTCCTTTAAGTGTGTGATCCCTAAGAAAGTGATGCCTAATATCTATGTGTTTTGCACGGGAGTGATGTGCAGGGTTTTTACTTAGGGCAATGGCACTTGTGTTATCACACAAAATTTGAGTTTTAGTAAAACTCAAGCCATAGTCTGTGAGTGTGTGTTGCATCCACAACACTTGTGCACAACAACTTCCAGCTGCTACATATTCAGCTTCAGCAGTGGAGAGTGCAACAGAATGTTGATTCTTGCATGACCAAGAAACTAATGAATCTCTTAAGAAATGACAAGTTCCGGATGTACTTTTCCTATCCATTCTACATCCACCAAAGTTAGCATCAGAAAAGCTTTTTAGAACAAAATCATTTCCAGAAGTATAAAATAATCTTAGATCCATGGTTCCCTTAAGGTAGCGAAAAATTCTTTTTACTGCCTTTAAGTGAGATTCCTTAGGATTGGATTGATATCTTACACATAAGCATACTGAAAACATTATGTCTGGTCGACTAGCTGTTAAGTAAAGTAGACGTCCAATCATACCTCTAAAAGATGTTTGATCTACTGGTTTCCCAGCTTCATCAAGATCTAAAGAGTTTGAGGTACCGATAGGAGTACTTATACTCTTAGTGTTGTCATAACCATACTTTTTAAGAAGATCTTTAATATACTTATGTTGAGATATGTAGGTTCCTTCTGGTTTTTGAGAAATTTGAAAACCAAGGAAAAATGTTAACTCACCCATCATACTCATTTCAAACTCAGATTTCATTAGACTAGCAAAAGAGTCAGTCAAAGATTGCTGAGTTGAACCAAATATAATTTCATCAACATAAATTTGAACAATCAAAACATTTTTCTTATCTTTCTTTATAAAAAGGGTTGGATCTGCATTTCCCTTAACATAGTTATTTTGAAGTAAAAATCCAGTGAGTCTATCATACCATGCTCGTGGGGCTTGTTTAAGGCCATACAAAGCTTTGGTAAGTCTAAAAACATGATCTGGATATTTTGTATCGTCAAAGCCAGGAGGTTGTTCAACAAAAACTTCCTCTTGAACATAACCATTAAGAAAAGCACATTTCACATCCATTTGGAAAAGTTTGAAATTAAAGAATGCTGCAAAGGCAAGTAGAATGCGGATAGATTCAAGTCTAGCTACTGGAGCATAGGTTTCTTCATAGTCTATTCCTTCTTGCTGATTATAGCCTTTAGCAACAAGTCTAGCTTTATTTCTAACAATGACTCCATTTTCATCACATTTATTCCTGAAAACCCATTTTACTCCAATAACAGAAGTTTCCTTAGGTCTTTCAACCAAGGTCCAGACTTTATTCCTTTCGAATTCATTTAGTTCATCTTGCATTGCTTTGATCCAATCATCATCACCTAAAGCTTCATCAGTGCTTTTAGGCTCTAATTGGGAAAGAAATGCTAGATGTTCTACTTCATTTCTTAAGGAACTTCTAGTCCTTACAGGTTGATTTACATCACCAATGATACTATCACTGGGATGATTCTTAAGAAACACCTGATTTGGGTTTTGTAAAACCTGTTCATCAACATAGGGTAGAAAGTCTTCTAGGGTAAATGTTTCAGAAGTATCTTCTAGAACAATTTCCTTATCAGAAGGTTCTTCTATCAAAGGTTGACAATCAGTTTTTGAAAACACATCCGAGGATGTAGGTTGGGAGGTTTTAAAAACAAAAGGATCAGATTCATCAAATTTTACATGAACTGTTTCCTCAACAGTACAAGTATTTTTATTAAAAACTCTATAAGCCTTAGAGGTTGTGGAATAACCTAAGAAAATCCCTTCATCAGAATTTGGTGCGAATTTATGTAAGTTATCTTTAGTATTCAAAATGAATACTTTGCAACCAAAAACCTTGAAGTAGGAAAGTCTTGGTTTTCTACCATTCCATAACTCATAAAGAGTTTTATTAAGAAAAGGTCTAATCAAAACTCGATTTATAGTATAACAAGCAGTACTTACAGCTTCAGCCCAGAAATGTCTAGCAATAGAATATTCACTCAACATGGTTCTAGTTATCTCTTGAAGAATTCTATTTCTTCTTTCAACTACACCATTCTGTTGAGGAGTTCTAGGTGCTGAAAAGTTGTGAGTAATACCTTTCTTACTACAAAAAGTTTCAAAATCAGAATTTTGAAATTCTCCTCCATGATCACTATGAATAGTTTTCAATGGAAGGTTTTTCTCATTTTTAACTTGGGCTCTAAAACTTTTGAAATAAGAAAAAGCTTCAGATTTCCTTGCTAGAAAATAGACCCAAGTAAATCTAGTGTAATCATCAACTAGAACAAACACATAGTATTTGCCTCCAATGCTTCCAGTTTGTGTTGGACCAAAAAGATCCATGTGCACTAACTGTAATGCATCGGTTGTTGAGACTTCACCGATTGACTTAAAACTAGATTTATGTTGCTTGCCATATTGACAAGGATCACAAACTTTAGAAGAATCAAATCTAAGCTCCGGTAGATCCTTAACAAGTTTCTTCTTAGAGATTTTACATAGGTTTCTAAGATTACAGTGTCCTAGTCTTCTATGCCACAACCAAGAATGATCTTCCATTGCACTTAGGCAAGGTAAATCTTGGCTTCTTAGGTCTTCTAAGTTTAAGGTGTAAACATTCTCTTGCCTATTGGCTGAGAGAATAAATTCTTCCTTGGAATTGTGAACTAAGCATTTATCATTCCTAAAATTCACAAGGTAACCTTCATCACATAATTGACTTATGCTAATGAGGTTGTGCTTAAGACCTTTAACAAAAAGAACATTTGAAATCAAAGTTTTACCCAAAAGAACTATATTACCAATACCAACAATCTCTCCCTTAGCATTGTCTCCGAAAGTTACCTTTCCTCCTTTCGTTTTGATAATCTTTTCAAAAAAGCTTTTGTTACCAGTCATGTGCCGGGAACATCCACTATCCATGTACCAAATATTGTTGCTGGAACTTTCTTTATTTTCCTGAAATTAAGAACAAAGTTAGACTTTCGAAATCCAAACTTGTTTGGATCCGAGATTTCCAGACAATAAAATTTTAGGTATCCACATTTTCTTAGAAAATTAAGCTTTATGAAAACCTAAGGATTGGGTTTTGTTTAAGGAACAACTTCTTGCCCAGTGACCACCACATTGACATTTAGTGCAAAATGGGGCACTTTGAGGAACAAAATAATTGTTACTGAAAACTGGTTTTGCATGGGTATAACCAAATCTGGATTTATTTCTTAAAGGTCGTATTTGAGAATACATCTTATCAAAATTTTCTTTACCATGGGTAAAGTTTGATAAACACTTCTTTAAGGAAAAAATTTCGGACTTGAGTTTTACAACCAAGTTTTTATCCTCAAAATCATTAGTTTTGGAACTAGAGTTAGGCTCGAAAAAATTTTTCTTAGAAATTACTTTTTCTAACTCTTTAGAAAGTTTATTCTTCTCAGAACTTACTTCCTCAAGATTTTTTGAAATACTTTCAAAATCAGCATTTTTCTTATCAAGATATTTAGAAAGATCTGATATCTCTTTAGTAAGAATATAATTCCTAGAATTTGCCTTATCAAGTTTCTTGTTGAGTTTGGAATTCTCAATCTCAAGAAGTTCAGCAAATCTAGAGACTTCTTCATAAGTAGGTAAAGTATTTTCCTCATCAGAAGATGATTCTTCATCAGAAGAGTTATAATACTTACTATCATTGGGATTTAAAGAAACATTGGTCAATGATTCAGCATTTCGTACCTTAGCCATAAGACAATGATTATCAATAGGTAATCTGCCTATAAGACCAAGATTCTTCTGTCCTGAAGATTCATATTCAGAAGATTCATCTGAAGAGTCACCACCACTGGCACTCCAGGTGTCATTAGCTTTCAGAACTTTCTTAGCTTTATCTTTGTAATACTTCTTCCTGTTCCTGTCTGAATGTCTTTCCTTTCTTTCTTTCTTTTTGAGCATAGGTCAATCTGGTCTAATATGTCCAGCTCTTTTACATTCATAACAAGTAACTTCTCCATCTTTCTTATCTTTCCTATCCTTCTTCTTATACTTGGATTGAAAGTTTCTCTGTCCAGCTATCGTGTTCATCCTTCGAGCTAGATTGGCTAATTCATTTTATGAAACTTCACTTTCACTAGATTCGGATTGGAAAATGACTTTCTTAGATTTGGATCTAGTTACTCTCTCAGGAGTCTTAGCTTTCATCTGATTCGAAGTTGTAGTAAAAGAAACAGTACCATTTCCATTCTTCTTCTTGATGTTGTCATCATCTCTCTTCATTCTGGTCTCATGTTGTAGAAGAGTTCCAAATAATTCATCAAGAGTAATTTGAGTAACCTTCCTGTTCTCATCTATAGCTGTTCTCTTGGATTCCCACTCATTGGGCATAATGTCAATTATCTTGTCCACAAGAGCTTCATCATCTAAACCTTTTTCTCCCATAGATTGTAGACTGTTGACAGTTGTCATGAATCTTTGTTGAACTTTACAGATAGGTTCTCCATAAGGAAAATTGAAGCCATGATATTCAGCACTAAGCATAGCTCTCCTAGTCTCAATCACTTTTGAAGTCCCAAAGTGTGTAACCTCTAACTTCTTCCATATACAGTTAGCTGCTTCACAAGAAGAAATTTGGCTATATATATTTCTAGTCATTGAACATAATAAAGTGTTGCGTACCTTATAGTTGAGTTGATATTCTTGCTTTTCTTGGTTAGTAAAGGTTCTGACTTCCTTGTCAGGAATTTTATAATCACCAGTAAGCATCACAAAGTTGTCTACTCCAGTATTGATAATAAAAGTCTTCATACGATCTCTCCAGTATTCATAATCATTACCATCGAATATTGGTGGCCTTTTAGGATTCAGATTGTCAATCGATCCAACATTAATTCCTGCCATACTAAAAATAACTTGGATACAAACTTGTTAGTAGCTTAGAATCGAAATCAGAAAGTTCGGAATGGGAAAAGTTCGGAATGGATAATCCGGAACGACAAAGTTCGGAATAGAAAAGTGAGCAAGAAAAACTTGTATGTGAGTACAAGTATTTCAGTAACCTTGGCTCTGATACCAAATGTAAGAATGGTATAGAGTAAGAGGTTTCCAACCTCTGATACCAATTGTAGGATTGAAATATAATATGAGATGCTCAATATACAAGAGGGGGGGGGGGGTGAATTGTATACTTTAAAAATTCCTTTGGAACCTTTAAAGTTAGTTATGAATAACTAGAGTTTCCTTAAGAAAAGGAAAGGCTAAGTTTAACAAAGTTAAACTAAGTAAATTCACAACACCACTAACAACGAACTGAACTTGGAAAGGGATTCCAAAAGTAGGTTCCGGAAATATGATTCCGGAAATTGAAACTTAACAAAAGTTACAATATAAGATTCTACCTTAAAGCGTATAGAATCTAAACTAATCAGAGTAAGTAAGGAAGTATAAGAAAGTTATACTTTCCTTAAGATACAAATTGCACCGGAATAAAGACAAGTAGTAAAACTACTAGTAACAAGATAATAGTCTTTTAACCCAAAGAGAAGGGTATCCAACAACCTTGGATAAAGGTCCCTTGATTTATACTTTCAAGCAAGTCTGTCTTACCCACACCAGGGTAAGCCCTCGATACGAAGATCGGTGTCTCTGTCTTGCTATCCCCGCAAGCCCTCAACTTCAAGGTAGTTGGCAACCTCTGTCTTTCTCAGCAAGAAAGCCCTCGATCTTTAAGGTAGTCGGCACCTCTGTCTTTCTCAGCAAGAAAGACCTCGATCTTTAAGGTAGTCGGAACCTCTGTCTTCCTATCCCCGGAAGCCCTCGAATGTAATCACCAACATTCGGAGTCGCACGAAGCTTTGAGAGTTAATAAGAGACTCTCTCTCTAGAAATCACTTCAACAGCATGTAGGCTCAAAACTCAGTTGTTTTTCCAACAGCACCGAGCTCTTTCAAATGATCTCCTATTTATAGGTAAGGTCGGCTCCTTCTCCAACGGTCATATTTTCCTTAAAGTTCGGAGGGACCTGTACACGTGTCACTTAGACAACGGTTAGTTTATAACAAAATGGACGACATCGTTTTATAACAAAGTAAGTGTAACAGAATGTACGACATTGTTTTAAACTCTAACAAAAAGGTTCAGAATAGAAACTTCGGAGTGAAGATTCGGAGTGAGTAAATTCAGAGTGTATAAAACAATGATAATCAGATTCTGTTTAATAGGAGAATTCGGAATGAGAATTCGGAGTAGGAATTCGGAATAGGAATTCGTCATCAGAAATCGTAATGAGAATTCATCATCAGAATTCGTAATGAGAATTTGTCATCAGAATTCGTAATGAGAATTCGTCAACAGAATTCGTAATGAGAATTCGTCATCAGAATTCGTAATGAGAATCCGTCATCAGAATTCGTAATGAGAATTCGGAATGAGAATTCTTCATTAGAATTCGTAATGAGAATTCTCTTTCAGAATTCGTAATGAGAATTCGGAATGGGATTTCTTCATTAGAATTCGTAATGAGAATTCTTCTTCAGAATTCGTATCCTGAATCTGGAATAGAACTTAGTCAGAATTCATATCCGGAATTCGGAATGAAACTTCCTTATAGTTCTTGTCCAGAATCTGAATACTAAACAGAATGCTTTTATATCAAAGTTTTAATGACTCCGAGAAAATGAATCCGAAACTTATACTTAAGAAAAATATTGAAGAAAATATGATAAGGATAATTTTTCTTATAAAAGAGATTTTCCTTAAGAAAGCAATTTTCCTTATAAAAGCAATTTTCCTTATAAAAGAGATTTTCCTTAAGAAATCATTTTTCCTTAAAGATAAGGTGTTTGTGATTTTCAAAACAAGAAGGAATGGAAAAGTCATAAGGAAAACCTTATTGACTCAACAACTGACATAGAGAAAGTTAAACCATTTAATCTTGAGAGAGACCAAATAACATATTAAAATTATGAAGATTTCTTGGATTAGTAGGTTATTATTATAATTTCATCTTGGCCATGTCCCCTTTGGTAGGATTGATTTATAGGTTCACTATGAAATGGATGAGATTTATTTGATTAGATTGTTGTAATGATGTTTTCCAAGAAGATCAAGTGGTTTTTTATGGCTCCAGATAGATTTTACTACAAGAGAAAAATAACCATTTTTATAATAGAGAGTTAGATGTGGCAGTACATTCCATGCGGTTTTGGAGAAACTCTCTATTAGATGAGATGTTTGTGGTGTACATTGACAACATGACCCTCAAGTAAATATTTTCCCAATGAGAGGTAATATTTTGGAAGAAGAGGTGGGTTGAGTATCTTCTATCTTTTTAAAAAGAGTTTATCTACACACTGAGAAAGGGTAACATCATTTCTTATTATTTAAGACAGAATTTTGAGACACAGGTAGTGTGAGAGTGTTGCATCTAGTGGTATTTGAAGGTGATCTGGGTAAATATGTATCTCAATGTTATGGAGTGCTAGAGAAGGCTATCTCTAAATGAAGAATTGGTGAAACCCAAAATTCTTAACCGGAACAAGCTAAAGAAATTATCAGATCCAGATCACCTAGATCTAAGATAAAGATTATAAAGTGTAGAGATACCATAAAGGTGGTTTCTTAGTTTCAATGACATTATTATTTACCATGGTCGAGTTTAGGTTCAGATGGGTTTTTATGAGGAGATTATTAGAGAGTTTCATGAATTTTTGTTGGTGGTTAATCCATGTATAACAATGATTTATCATGATCTTCATAGAAAATACCTATAGATAGGGATGTAGAAAGAGATAATAGGATTCATGGTGAGATGTTTCACCTATCATCTAGTGAATTCAAAGAATCAAAATCCTACTAGATTGTTTCAATATCTACCCATTTTGGAATGGAAATGAGATGGTGTCACTACAAACATTGGTATAGAACTTCAAAGAATATATTACAAGAATGGTGTTTTATGGTTGATCATGGATCTATTGAATAATATAAACACTTCTTTCTTATTATTGATAAAATCACCATTGATGGTAAGTATTGTCTCTATTTATGGAAGATATTTGGACTATATGGTGTAATGAGGAGTATCTTTTTCTAACCAAGATCTTCATTTCAAATCATATTATTCTTAGCATCTTAAAAAGGCTATATGATCATAGGTTCATCTTAATATAGCATATGAAACTACGATTAATAGGCAACATGATAAAAAAAATTCCAGTTCTTGTGGATATGTTGTGTGCCTATGTCTTGAATTTTGGTTGTTCTTAAGAGAATCATATGACATTCATGCAGTTTTATTATAATAAAATATTCAAATAATCAATCCAAATAGTCCCTTTTGAGGATTTGTATGAAATAACTTGTAATTAAATGCTTTTATAGTGATGGGCAGGTGAGTTAATACTAGTTGGACTTAGGTTCACACATGAGATGTATGGATATGTAATGTTGATTAGAAAGTAGATTCTCACCATAAGGAACTTGGAAAAATCATATGATGATCATCAGAGAAACCCTATAGAGATTAAGGCTATTAATTGTGTCTATCCTTAAATTATCTCCTAGGTTGGGAATATTTTATATCTGAGAAGAGGGGAATCTAGTGCCCATGTTTCTCAAGATGTTTTAGATAGTGGAAATGGTCGGTCTAGTTCCATAATGTTTCTCCCTTCTACAGTTCTACAGTTCAGTGAACAGGGTGTTTCATGTGCCACATATTCATAGACATCCTTTTGACCCTTCTCACAATATATAAGTTCATGGAATTGACATGGATGTTGATGTGATATTTGAGGAGAATCCAATTTTTATTGTGTATAGTAGTGAGAAGAATCCTCAAGGAAAGACCACGCTTCTAGTGTGAGTGGGGTGGAATCATGGGAATGTGAAAAAGGATACCCAGGATAGTGAATTCTAAATATAGACATAGTGGATATACTTTTTCATAGATACCCTACAATGATACTTTGAACAGCTCAAGGAGAGTTGTTATATGGGGGGGGGGGTGGGTTAAAAGATACCATATTTCTCCTGGTGAATTCTTCTCTATAGTTTTTTGTAAAAAAATATATTAAGGTAGTTATTTTTCTTGATTGGTTGAACCTTGGTTTCTATGGGAGTGAGAAAGAGTAGATCCATGCTGAAATATGTAGTTTTAGAGGATTTTATTCTGTGGAGGTAAGGGTTGGGCCATATGATTAGAGGTTGTGGTGTATAGATCTAGGATTCCCTATAGGCTCTTGGGAGAAAGAAATTTGAGTTACTTAAAATATTGGAATAGTTGCGGCATAGAATCTGGATATGGTGTAGTCTAGTTAGGCACTTTAGAATGGAGATTGTGGTTGCAATGTAAGGACCTCAGGAAAAAATTTAGACGATTCATCCAATTTCGACACCACTATGTTGTGAAGGCTAGCTGTGGAATAACAATCCCTTGTGGTTTTTTTGTGCTGCTACATTGTGGATTTAGTTAAACCATAGGGTATCACATGGTTTATAGGATCTATGGTGTAGAAACCACTATGGATATCTTATGTCCTTTGACAACTGGAGGGCGTAGTGTGGTCCCTTAGGCTGCATCAATGCATACCCTATGTCAAAGAGGTTTTGTGGCATGGACTAGGAGATAAACCATAATCCACTTTTAGATAGCCTATTTATAAATGATCCAGACACCATAAAAACCCATTTTTATTCAATATTTTCTTTTCAAACCCTATGTACCCCAAAGATATTTTCAAAGGATTTTCAACCTCCCTTTTAGTAGAATCATCATATACCATACTAGGATCAAACATTGGTGAACCAAGCCTTACATTATTTTTCTTCTAGGCCTATATTTAAAAGGGATAAGGGAAAAAAAATTATATTTTGGACATCATGAAATTTTCCATGTCATATTCTTTAGGAGGTGTGTGGTCAATAACATATCCTGAATTTTCTGTTTCATCTATCCCAATATGTGAAATATGTGGAATCTAATTGGAAGACCATATGCCTAACTTAAATAATTGGATTAACGTATTGTCAATTGGTTACACATGTATCTAACTTCCATTGGATTCCATCAGGGCCTTTTGTGTTGAGAACGATACATGGACCCACCTAATAGGCATGTCATCATTTTTCCATGTTTGAGACTTGGTTGGATTGGACATTATACCCTATGATATTTGTGAACATGGATAATTGTTAGTTTATTATTATAATTGATTTTGATGATATGTGTTATTCTTTGTGCTCATATATACAAGAATAATTATAGGGTTTGGTCTAATTATGTTCTAATTCTTATAGGGCCTGTACTGATTAGGCTATAATTCTTATAGGTCTTGACCGAGTTATAATGAAACACTAATAGGGATTGGCTTAATTATGATTCATTAATAATTGTGAATGGCCCAATTATTCAATAATTATTATAGGGATTGGCTCACATATCTTATAACGATGTGTGGGATATCTTCTAGGAGGGTGATAAAAGTGGTTTTTGTGGTTACACGAAACTCATAGAGATATCCAATTTGGTGCTGAAGCAGGTTGGTGATTACCCCAAGTCCCAACCCAAATATTGAGGGACATTGGATTTATTTAATGTTAATTATCTAATTTTAAAATTAATAAAATCTTTATCACTTTAATTCATACATTATATATCATATACAAGATTTTAATATATGGTTTTTTTGACCTATTGAGTTGAACTTATTCATTATATGGAATACCTTTTCATACATTGATAGATTTTATGGATACAGGTTTGGAAAAGGGAAAGAGAACATATTATTGATTTTTTATTTAATAATGCATTATAGTTGAGTTATAGGACCAACATAGGGGTTGAGATCGGGGTCCAGAAGTATTTGTTGACTATTCTTGGTATTCTATATTTTTACAGTCAGCATGTCACTTATTAAAATTCAACCTATCATAAAATGATTCTATAATTTTCGAGTTATTAGTGTTTTTTATTCTAATATGGACTTCTGGTTGTTGATTATGTAATTTCTACTATTTCCTATACTCGATTATTATTTTATAATATATTTATACTATTTTTTGAGTGTATATTACCCCCACTATATTATTTACACCCTTCATTCTAGTAAGAATCCTCTAACGTACAGGGAAGTGAGAATGAGGTCACAAATCCAACCTGACTATATCACATGGTGGAGCACCCAAACAAGGATATTATAGTAGTCCAATCCTAATGGTTGTTGTATCCTATCTATGTAATGGGTCTTTCCTAGAGGCCATCATAATCCTACTTTTGTTGGCTCGGGTTTTTTTTTTCAATGTCACCATGATCCTACCATGTGTTCTGTTGCCACATCAACACCATCGCATGACATGATAAATCCCATAATAATTTATACCGATATCATGAAGAACAACCTATTCTTAATACCAATATAAATACCTCCAAATTTTTTATAAGAACACATAATAGGGAAGACCATATATATTTAAAACATTACATGTCATCTCGTGAATCAGTATCAATGTATAATTTCTTGTGATCAGCATCAAACATGGTCTGATATGTTACATATAAATACTTATGGAATTAAACTATATATATGGGTCTCAAAAGTTATACACACACACACACACGATCACTATCTAGAATGTTCAATCAAGATATGACAACACAAGTATCATATCAGGGAAACTGGGTTATATAGTTACCAAATAGTAAGGAAAATATTACCTTAATCTTCAAAATGATAATATTCAAAATCCATCAAGGAGCGATAGCTGATTCGCACCATAACTCTAACCAGATCAAGACCACACATAAAGAAACCCTAGAAATAATCCCATTTAATAAAATTATGTTTCTATAATGGTGTTCAAAAATATTATTGGATAAATAAATGAACTACATATTTTATAGGATCTACAAATGATGTTATATCTATGACTGATCAATTGGATACCACCAACACATTAGATCTTTCACCATTCTATGAACAATCCTAGACTTCATCATTACATGTCCTCAAAATCCATTTATATGTCCTTAGTGTTCTAGAATTATGTTTCATATGATGGTAAGATGGGTAGATATTTAAGAGAGATTAATATTAGAGGTTTGAGTATTAGATACCAAGATTCCTCGATCACCAACACCCTTGGATCTTCCAGAATTGAGCGCAGAATGGGAAAGAAAATTGAGGGAATATTGTGGAGTGATTAGATTAGGAATAGATACAATGAGGAAGAATAATCATTCAAATTAGGTTTTTACAGTAATTAAATAAAATTTTAATATTATTAATACACTCACACTTATTTTGGTCACATTTTTAGATAAATCAGGATATAACCATGTGAGGCTTATTGCCATATTTAGACACCCACATAGTTTGGTCACATAATTTGTCAAACCATTTTACGGCTATTATTCTTGAATAATAATGAATTTCAAAAAATTAGGGAAGCTACACATTTTCATCAAACCAAGTGTCCTAGAATTCTCCACCTTAGTTTCCCCTACAAAATTTTAGAGAGTTTCAAAGAGAATCAACATAGTTTTAGAAAACTATGCTCCAGCTGTTTATCCTTAAAAATGAATATGGATCAATCCAAAAACAACCATAACCCTGTGATACTCATCCAAATCAATTAATAGTTCAAAAAATCATTAATAAGTGAATAATTTAACTCACAACATACCAAAAAATATGTGATCATTACAAAATGTTTTCTTTTATTTTCTCTAGTTGAACAACATTAACATTTAATCCTCATATTTCTTTTATACATAAGTTTTTATTTACTCCAGAATTTTTATTTTTCCTTTCAAATTATATAAATATTTTATAACCATATTTATCTATATTTTAGAGTTTATGTTTTGATAAATACTTTCTTCTAATTTATATCTAATTATTTTATCAATATAAGTTTCATTACATTCATTATAAGTACAAAAAATATTTTTCATTCTTCTAAACATGAGATACAGAAGTTCTCTATTTCCCAATGATATCTTTAACATCATTAAATTCACATTCTTTTTTAATTAACTCAGAATGTCCCATGCTCATTATTATTATCCTATTTATTAGCAGAGAATTTTATTTATTCATTATAAAAATTATTTCCTTTCCTAGAATTTATTTTTTGTTAAATTATAACTTTAATATTAATTTTTTACTTTTTAAATAGACTAATTGAAAGAGTGGGGCTTATATATATGGGACATTGGCTATAAATGGCCCAATTTAGGGTTGACTGTGGTTTTTTTGGTTCATAATTGAATAAATATCAAACCAAATAAAAAATTTCAGTATGGTTTTTATACATACAAACCAAACCATTTAATAATAATTTTATTTAGATTAAAATTTTTTCTAAACCATTGATTTTTCATTTTGTTATGCTGGGATTGTAGATTTACCTATTTTTTATGCCAACAACCTAAATATAGATCAATAATATTTTTAAATGATTGAATGAAAATTTGAATGAAATTATTACATAATTAGTAGTATGTAAATAATGATATCATCCATGACATGATATAAAAATCGAAATTTTATCCATGATGAAAATAACTTATTATTTAAAGCCCATAGCTAGAATGGAAACAAAATAAATTAATCATAAACAACTAAAAAATGTGTTCAATTTGGTTTAACGTGAGAATTTTTATTTGAAACATGAACCAAACCAAAAATTATAATAATCTAACAAATATTCACTACAAAAGAAAATGATAAAAAAGATATTAATTTGGGTGGATTCTATTCTGTTTGAAGTTTTATTTTGTTTGGGAAATTATTTAACCCACCCATTTAATATGATATAGAACACCAAAACACCCCCCACGATAAGATTGATGCTTCACCAATCTTACGATGACCAGAAAAATATGATACCATTACCAAACCATCTCAGGACACACCCTCCGTGATTCATTTATTTCTCACAATAAAAGGAAGATTTAAATCCCAATGGAAACATTCAACTTGGATATTTGAGTGTTGAAACCCCACCACTTGTAATAAATTTAATATAAATTAAAAACAAATAATGAGGCAGTAAAATGAGAACATGATAATAATAACGAGATACCAGTTCCAACCTAAAAAGGAAACCACATCCATTTGAAATAAAAATATAATAATTTCTTAAACTCAAAACCTGAAGGAAATAAATTTAATTTTGAGTGAATGTAAATTAATGGGGGAAAAATAAAATTTATAATATGGATGTATCGAATAAATATTGACAGAGGTAGTGAAAATTTAATAGAGAAGAAAGTAAGGGATCTTGAGAGGGAATAAAGAATAAATAGTATATGAGGAACTACCTTAGTGAAATGTGTAATAGACTAGATTAAATACCTATCTATCTTATCTGAACCAGCATGTCATAAAATTAATGTATTTTCTCAATAACCATAGGCCAACACTAGTCCCAATATAATCACACATAAATAATATAAATGATTTAATTTTTAGAAACTATAAATTTTAAACATGACCAAATAATGAAATATCTAAATCACCAACAATTTACCATTCAAAATAGAAAATGCATGTAAATATATTATAAACATTACTATATAGATAATCAAAAGAAAATAGATATAAATAATGTAAAGAACCTAACTATCTCCATGTGATATAATATTGATCTCATAATCCTTGACTTCTATAGTTCTATAATCATTCACACGGTCTACTATTAATAAAGAGAACAAAATTCATATCTATATAAAAAACAAATATAAAATAGCACTATAAACACACAATGGTGTACATATAAGGTGTGAATAAAATCCTAATAGGATACTTCCATGATTATACCAATTTACTTTTATAGGAGAAACCATAAATATAAGTTTAAAAATAAATAATAAAAATATACTTACTATATTTTAATGAATAAAGAAAAACAAATCAAGGCTTTATAATAATACCTTTCAATAAAATCCACTTGCTAGTTTCCCAAACCAATTCAAAATACCTTCTCACATTTTATTTTATAAATGAAATCAATTTATCATGAAAAAGTACAAACCAATGTGAGGATGATAAAAATATAAATATAAAATAATCACCTAAATTATTCTTAAATAATAAAATTCCATAAAAAATAATAATGATAAAATATATAAAATCATTCGTCTTATATCATTGGAAAAATAATAGGGGATAAAAAAGAAAGATTAATATTTGTCTCTAGAAGAACCACATATTGGATTGCCAATGTGATGATAACTATACTTACACTAGGTTATAAATCACTTGGCCTTATTGGGAGGTAAATCCTAAGATAACGTGTAATAATTTTCAATGGATGGACAATCATGTTTATAATCATAAAATATAATAGCAATAACCCATTTAATTCCCACATAACTAACCAAATCCTTATAAGAAGTTATATATTTATTTGATAAAAAATAAATATATCATTTCCATTTAATTAAATAGAATACATTATATAACTCACAACTAAACTATGAAAGCCCTATAAAGAAATAAAACCTTTTTTATCAATATCTACCATTAATAAATCTATAAAATATAATGAAATTTCAAATAAAATCACTTATGGATCACCTTATCCTAATGGGACAATGATCCACCCATCCATAAATCAATAATGAGGAGGATTGGATAGTTTTCTTCCCTTGCAGATCCCCCCTACCCACTCTCACTATTGGTTCTACCTATGGGTTCTCTCTAAAACCCTTCGATGCGGGTTTGGCAATGCGTCTGAGCATCATTTCCACCTTTTATCTTTTTATTCCCCTCTTTTAACCTACCCTACCTTCTTTTAGACCCATCATGTGTCTTATTCATGGGTTACAACCCTTTTTCTATTTCACAGCATGCCCTATTTAGTTTTGTTTCTACTTTGGTTTCATATTCAATGGTTCCTCTATGATTGATCATGTGATATTTTTCTAGTTTTGTCATTTTTGAATTATTTCTTGGGTGTTTTTGATCTTCTAAAGATGTTGTTTTAGAAACCATACACTCTCATATACTACTCTGGCCTCATGATCCTCTTCACCACTTTAGGATGGATCTGTAGTGATAGATGCAACTAGCTTTTAGGATTTGTGGTTTGGTGGTTCCCGATTTCCAGGAACTTCCTATTCATCTTTTTTGCCTCTTTGAAGATGCACATTTGGATCCCTTGGCCATCATATCCCTGCTTTGATTTATTTATCCTATGTGACTATCCAAGGTGGACTGGTAGTGGTGTTAATAATATAATTTGGGTGTGTGATATGGTGGACGATGTCACACCAAGCGTGAGCCCTTAGATAATGGTTCAGAGGAGTCGACATCATCTTCCTCATAATGTTGTTATGGGTTGTTGATTATTTCAGTGTTGCATTATATTATATCAGTGAAGGTTTTTTGTTTTTGATTTATGCAACACTTGTTATTGATAGTTCTTGTTCAGGATTATGTTGTATTGTTTTTTGGTTTTGGGTGTCATTTCTGGTTGTGGGGGAGAATGTCATTGGTCTTTGATGGTGAAAATATGATGTTGGTGGCCATTTTATGAGGTTTTTTCACCTTTAATGGTGGTTCGATGATGTGGTGGAATATCATCCTGTTGTCACCATAAACTAGTGATGATAAAGGTGATATCCATCCTGGGATGTGACTCTAGGTGGGTTGCTGCATAAGATTGCATGGCATGAGGTGTTTAGGTAGTCATGGGTCCATGCGTGAGGATTTTTTATTTCAAATATTGTTTGATAGATATTTCATATAATTTTAATTTTGTTTTTGGGAGGATTTTGTTTGAATTTAGTTGTATATGAGGTTATAACTTATCCAGAAATTGGGATTCAAAATAATTAATAAAATGGATTTGGAGTAATGAAAATAAAATTCCATATTTCAATCAATACCATCAAGATGAATATTTTAAAATATGATAAGAAAATCACATAAAAACTCAATATTAAAGGCCCCAAAAGCCTTTATTCATTGGAAAATAATAATAAAATAACAATATCCTTTCATTATATATCATCATAAGTCATTATTAGAACCTCATAATATTCTGAAAGTAAAAGTATTTCAATATTATTCTTATTTATAATTCGACAAAAACATCTCACAAAATCACTCCAAGTGATCCAAACTCCTCCATATCATTTGGAAAAATTTAAAGCAATATAATATTTATCCATTAAAAATCATAATAAATCATTACATGAAAAAAATTTAGGGTGTTTCTTCATAAAATTCACTTAAATTTTTATTAAACACCTAGCATGAAATAAAACATGAGAGAATAATTTATATGTAAATTTGATGAAAAAACCATCAACATAACATTAAATTGGAATGTAAATAATGTAAAAGTTTTTTAAAAAATAGACTTATAATTTATAGACACATTTTATGAGTTAGTTCTCAATTTTAAATGCCAAGGAACCCATGGTATTGTTAATTAAATAAAAAGGGATAGAACCAACTACATGTATGTTGATATAAACTTGGTTCTATAATCAAAATATAATTGTTTGGAATTATAAATAGTGTCATTTACAAAAAAATGAAAATAACCATTATTTTTAAGGGTTAGTTTCATATATTTTAAAAAAAATATTCTAAATTAAAAAAAATATATATTTCTTGACTCGAAGGAAGACTGAGTGATAATAAAAGAAGAAAAGAAGAGAGAAACAATAAAATTAAATAAGGAAAAAATACCTTACTTGACTTCAAAAGTTTAATCCCATCCTATGGAGATGGATAAAATATCCCTCAAGACCCATTTCAATTAAGTAGTGCATGACTATGGAGAAATGTAGAGGGGTTCCCCTCTTATGTCACTTTCTTTAAATAACAATAACAATAACAATAATAATATTATAAAAATACAATTATAGCTATACCATCTTCTAAAAATACTTAAACTCTCTTTAAAATCTTTTTAATGATAATAACAATATCAAATTTAGATTCCATTAACCAAACTAATAAAATTGTATTCATATAACAATAATAATAACTACATCAAAAAATAAAAAACAAATAAATTGAACAAATATTTTTATAAAAAATAAGAAAATGAGATTTTTTTAAAAATTAATAACCAAAATAAATAATATAAAAAATTATTATAACATTATATAATTAAATAATAAAGAATATACGGAATCTGGGATACAAACAAACTTATTTTCCACTCTTATAAATGAATTGTTACTATACATAGTATCCAAAATTATACAGTAATCATTCATCACTCAATGTCTTAAAATTATTATATTGTATTATTACTCTATAAAATTTTGTAAACCATTTATAGACCCCACATTCCATAAATTTTCTAAAAATTTCATGTTTTCAATATTTTAATTCCAAAAAATTAATTATAATTAAATATATATAAAATAATAAAAGAATGACGGTAATAATTATTTACATCATAATGCCTCATACCATTAGAAATCCCCCTTACAACACAATTTTGACCCCATATTTTTAAAATTTTTTGGTATTATTTATTATAATAATAAATTTAGAATTAAAATAGTTTAGATTTTAAAATTTTGAAATGTTAGTCAATTATTTGTTTGAGCATGGTTTAGGATACGACAAATAATAACCATGTAGTGTTTGAATTTTTAGATTCTGAGTGATTCATGGTTATTTTATTTTTTAATAAATTATTCATAATAATAATGCATTCTTGAGTTTTTGAATGGGGATGATTTTTTATGTATTTAATTTAGTTGGATCTTAGTGATTAAATTATAGAATTTTATAATTATTTTATAATTAATTATTTCAGTTATATATTTTAGTTTTTTTCTTATTTTTTTTATGTTTTTATAAAAATATACATATATATTATGTGTTATGTGTAATGTTTCTTATGATTATTATAATATAAAAATAATTTCCTGAGTTTGGGTTATTATGTGTATGTATGGTATTATTATTATCATCATTATGTGTAATTATAATATTGTTTAGATATTTCTATGAAAGGGTGTGGTTTTGATTATATTTTTATAATATTATTATAATAATTATAATTATTATTATTTCAATTAAGTGAAAAGTGGGGAACCCCTCTCCCTTTCTCATAATTCCATCGTCTCCAGACAGAAAAGTGGATTTAAGGAGATTTTCCCATTCCCTTTCATAGTGGATTTAATAGGAGAATTCAAATATGATATTCTCTCTTGTATTTTTCCTTATATCTCTCTCTTATATAGTTGTTCTTTTATCTCACTCCCTTACCCATGGAGAAGAAATTATTTTTAGGGACTTGAAATTTGGTGTTTCTTTAATTATATAAAACCGTTGAGACTGATAGGTATTTTGATGTTGTTGAAGTGAAAACTCAATTTTTATCTCCAATCCATCTTCTTTTGATAAATACATCAAGGTTGAATAAAATTTCACGTAGGTAGTTCTACTTCATTCTAAATTATTAATGAAATTATGGGTTACAAGGAAATTGGAATTGATTAATATATCAAAAAATGGTTCTATTAATTATCCACATTATATTTATAAATTGTTTTAGCAGTTATCCTTCCAATTACATGTTATATTGAAGTGGGTTTAATATAATTTATATATAAAATTATTGCTCTACTTTTGACCTTTTACACTTGGTATTTTATAAATTTTCATGTATAAGTTTTATGATAAAATACCCTCAGTTTTCTTTATTTAATAATTTATTATAACTCCAAAATAATTAATATTATATTCTTGTGAATTTGTCCAAATAAAATGGAAATTTTTGGCTCACATGGAGTGGTTTTATGAAATGTTTTGGTTAAATAAGTAATGAAAAAAATTATTCCTTATATTTTCAAAATACTATGATTTGTTTGGATTAATTTGTTATGATTTATAATGAATGGGCACTATGATTTGATTGTTATTTACAAAGATAAATAAAAATTTGTAATTGATTAAAGTGTGTTATTATTTGATTTTCCATCCATAGTTGATGGTATTACCATTGATTATATTGATTAAAATGTAGAATTATGTTGTATTTTATTTATTTATTAATGATGGATATTTATTTGAAATGGGATATTTCATTGAATAGTTCTCATAGGGGAGTGATGATTTACTTTATTTATTTTACTAAATTGATATTAAAATTATATATTGAATTTTATAATCAACTATATACAAGACTTCATGGGATTCATTGGATAACTAATATGGAATTTTATGGGAGGGTTCTAAATTAGTTTATAATTATACTATGGATATTGTATTCCATGTGGATGACTGTGCATTTGGCAAGGGGGTTTACCAAATTAGGAGGGTTGTTTGAGAATAAATTAGGTGTAAGTGAAGTTAGGTTCAAATCAGCTATCTAATGGGTGGTTCCACCCGATCCAAGTCTTAATTTGTCTCCCTATCCTTGAGTTTGTTTACCATGATGAATAATTTGTGATTTTAAATATTTTACAATTCTTATTTGTTAAGTACTTTTATTACATTATGATGTTTTAAATAATGGTCAAATATTTTTTATTATTTTTACATCACATTGTTTTAGATTATTTTAACATACCATTTTAATTTATAAAAGGAAAAGGAAAAAATATATTGATTTTTTAAATTAAAAAGTGGTTATTATTTGAAAAAGAATATTATAATTTTTTTATTTGTTTTCTTTATTCACTCACATGTAATGAATGTATATTATGAATTTAGTTTAAAACTACTATTTATTTTTAATCTTGTAAATGGAAATGGATATAATCTTGGATATATCTTATGAGTATTTCACCCACAACTTATATACACACCCTTTTTTTTGTGTAGACATATTTTCTATTGATTTTTCTTTCAAGCATGATCCATGTTTCCTTTTTTAATGTGGATCATGGGCTTGATTGTGGAACTATAGATGTAGTGGAATACGAAGTTGATCACCTGTTAGAAGGATATGGCTGGGTTTCTTCATTTTATTTATATTGAGACTTTTTCATGGGCTATGTAGAAATTTCCACAATATTTTGACATGCTATTTATAATCTCCATGGTTATATATAAGATATTTAGTTGATGCATTATTTTGTGTCTTTTGTTTTCATTATATTTTATAAATGTTTAATCATTACCATTTTTTACATGTGATATCCTTTGAAGTTATTCCAGTTTGAATTGATTCTGAATGACCATTAGGTTTGTATCACATAATTTTAGGTATGATACCCAATTATGTAGTGTGGTTTGTTATAAAATTTTATTAGTGTATTAGTAGTAAGTTAGGTCAACGATTGGTGTGATATTATTTAAACTATATTTTTTGAAAATTGATTCATACTTTAAAAAAAATATTTTGCGAATAAAATGGGTTAATAATATGGAATCCAATAAAAATATATAATTTCCATGTATGATAATGCAGTACCTAGATTTTCCCTTTCTTTATAATTCACGCCGACTATGACGAAATTGTTTATGATAATGCTCTAGATACTTTTATTAGGTCTATTCTCACTAGTTTATATTATACCATGACATGTGACTTCACCACTAGTTTAGGATTTTTATCTAGTCAATGGACTACATGAAAATAAATGATGGGTTTAGTATGATGATCCTAGAGCTTGGTTATTTATTCAATTTGGAAGTCTCCTATGATTCACTATGATATGATTTATTTTCTTTGGTTTTTATCATTTTCAAATGTTTAAATGACTTATATTGTTTTTTATTTAAAATAATTTTTATTTTCATTTAATATAGATACATAAAAACTGAATATCCTTCACTTTTTATTTCCATAAATAATTAAAAAATTTATATATTATATATAATTTCAGGCTACAATTTATGGTTTGTTCATAATGAAGTCTATAGTTTTTCATGTAAGTTAAGTTTCTATTTTATTTGTTACATATTTTCTTTCATTAAAATGATATGTTTATTTTATTATATTCATTTTAAAATTAGAATATATATATATTAATAAAATTAATATATATGGAATCTTAGATGTATTTTACTTGGATTCATGGTCACACCCTATATGTTTATCTTTGATGGATATTTTAATTTTAATTTAAGATCTATTTTCTATGAGCTAAAAACTAATTTTATTCAATAGGAATTGGACCATGGACAAAGGTATATAACTATGGACGAGGCATCATTTAGTTTTTTCTTTTTCCATGATATTGTAGTGGTGTTTTATATTTTATTTAATTTTATTATGGTGTTTTAATTATATTAGATATATTTTTTTCTGTAATCAGTCATGCGATAAGACTTATTAGTATTTTTTACTATTGAATTATATTTCTATATTTATATATTATATGTCAACTTATTAATTGTTGATCATGTATCATGGGAAAATAGTTCCCATACTCAAAATGATACCATTGATACTTGTGGTAGCCTATGGTGATTGGGAACTTACTGTAGGTTTGTAGAAAACTAGTTTGAGTGTGGTAGACTAGTAATCAGGCTGATATATTATAAAAATACCCATACTAAGATAATGGAGAAGGTCTGGAAGAAATAGTTGGGGGAGAAGGCTTGTGATATTTCCAGAAGGAACCATTTCTAAGATAAAAAATATGTACTCAAATGGAACAAAATGACCAAAAGGCATGGCATATATCTACAAGTATCCCTATCTATGATAACAACATGTATTCATATATATAAACATGACAAGGGAACGTCAATGTTTTCTCTAAATAGTAATAACCCTATCTCTGGTTCCATGGAAAAAATCCAAAGAACAAAAATGGAGTTTAGGAACAATTGAGAGTAAGACAAAATATATTATAGAAAAAGAATATAAGATATATATTCATAGAAGAAGGTCAACTATAGTACTATTAAATAGCTTCTAAACTATCAGTAAGGCTCCAAATAGTCTTTAGGGTGTTAGAGGATATGGACAAATAATAAAAGAGGATTTGTTTACATACCACCAAAAAATGAGGATATTGGATGTGCATAAACATTGATGGACTCTCGAGGTTTATGAATACTAATAAAAAGAAAACAAATTATGTAATTTCATTACCACATTATCATGATAAACACCAAAAATTATTTTCATTGACTCTTGGGAGTGGAATATTTCAATAAAACCCAAGAATGTTAGAATTCCTTCCAAGGGAATAATTTCCTATAATTATTTATAATTCTTCAGAAATTATTCTTCTAGAATAATAAATATAAAATTTGTCAATAATTTTTTTAAAAATAAATTATACAAAATTTCACCTTGTTCTACTCTTTTTTAGTTTTGAAATTTTCTAAAATAACTAATTTTATCTAATAAACATCTTCATTATCCCATTCATATTTTTACTTTGTAGGAACATATTTTTCAATATAATTAGATTTAAACTGTTAGTGGAATTTAAATATGTTTCTTTATTCCATATAATAATTTTTTTGAATATAGAATATATTCTAATATCATAAGTAATGATTATAAAATCATCTAAAGGAAATTTATAAAAATATTTTTATTCTACAAATATAAATATTGAGTAATTTTTTTTGGAAATATTAGCTCTATAATATTAAAGATAGTGAAATATTTAAGTGTTTCATGAATTCCTCTAATATTAGTTACAATATCAGTACTTTTTTCAAAGTTGTTATCAATTGTTTCTTCATTATATATTCAATAATATTTAAATTAATATCCCTCTAATAAAAATCCATATTTAATAAGTTTCTTATTTCTTTATAATAAATTTTATAGTTTGAACCAAACATTTTTTTATTTTAAAATAGTTTCAAGGTTTTTCTAATTAAGGGATGATATGAAAATAAATTTCTCTAGAAGAATGAATCCAATAATTATTGAATGAATTACCATCAATATAAGAGATAATAAATATTTAAGAACCCTATCCCTCTAAAGATGATTGTTATTTCCACCATAATTTTATATATGTTTTTTATTTATAGTATTCAATATCATTATTATTTATCAAATAATTTAAAAATATTGGAAAATAATTTACACAAAAGATACTTTAATGAACTTTTAAGTGATCCATGACGGGGCGAAAGGATTTTATACAACTTGATGTAGATATATAATGAAATGGACCATTGATAGGGGGAACATTAATTCAATGATACTCTAATTTTACAATCATTAATATAATATTTTGATACTTATTATAAAATATAGATTAAATTATTTCCAATGCAATTAATGTACTCGAATAAATAAAAAATAAAAAAACTACACAAGTCAAACCAAAATTTACATGGAACCCCAATGTGGGTGACTACCCACTTGATGTGTTTGACATCATCAAAGACAAATGAATCCCAAAATATCAAATAAGAATAACTTTTTTTTGAGAATATATAATTATCGATGCATGTAAACAGTCATGTTTCCAATATAATTATTTCACCTAATTTAAAAAAATTTCAAAATTGATATGACCTATAATATAGATCCAAATTTCACTACGTCAATACTATTTTTATTCTCCTGGTGTATAGGGTGTTTAAAAATATGAATCCAATGTAATTTTATTATCTTGGAAAATAAATTCCTCAAAAATTTCTCACAGTGTCTCTGTATATCTAATAAATTTATAATATTTTGTCACATGTTGATTAAAACCTCACATAACTTCAAAATCTAAATTGATTTCCCAGTTTGAAGGAATTGTCTATGTTAGAATAGAGAAATATGGAATTTATAATTCATCGTAAGTTGATTTTATATAGTTATTATCATTTATATTATTAATTTTTTATATTCCAATATCAATAATAACTTCCAAAACCCACTCATATTCAAATCATGAACTACAATAATTTCCTCAATAAATCGCTAGCTCTAATAAGTCCTTTTCTAGAAAAAATTTAATGATCCAAAAAGAGAATATTATTATCACACATTTATGTTAATAATAATTTTATATTTCATAAAATTATAAAATAATGAACATAAAATTTTATTTTGTTAAGAATCATAATTATATTCTTTGTAACTATGTTTTGTTTTGTAGGATTCCAATTTTTTCCCTCAAAATCCACTAAAATAGATTGAAACTTTCGATTGATTTGATAAAATATTAATTAGTTAGTTTAAAAATTAATCATGTTTAATGAATATCATATTATTTTATAATATCTTTATATTTTATCCAACAAATATCAATATTTATGAAATTTAGTCCATTCTTATAATATTTTTATTAACTTTCCTCTATATTTATCTAGGAGCCTTATGCTTATTCCAAAAATCCTTCCACCTTTTCAAAATCATTTCAAACATTTTAAAAACATCAACAAAAATTTATATATCATTAATAATATAAATAATACTTACTTCACTAAAAAAAATTATCCAAGGATTTTTTTTGTCTTTCGGGTTAGGAAAATGACATGTGCTACATCTTTGTTGTGATCTTTTAGTTATGAATAAAATGTTTTATTCTTAAAAATGTTTTTTATTTCTCACTTGGTATGTTCCATTATCAATCAATTAATAATTATAAATGTCATAAAATTAATTACCCTTATGTTTATGACATTTTTTTAAAATTTTCAATGTCATTAAAAATGTTCAATGATTATATAAGTGCTCCATGTTTAGAAAAATTATATCAGAATAAGTAATTTATTTCCAACTATTTCACGAAAAAAATATCTGATGGATTATATTATTATATAATTTCCTGTTAGTAAATTTTATATTCACACTAGAATAATCAGTTGAATTATTATTATGATTACAATTATATATATATAATTTGTTTTGTCTCTTCTTAAATATCCAAGAACATATTCTAGTATAAAATTGAATTTTCTTACTAATGAGAAAAACCTATTTCAGGGTATCTTTATTTTTTGTGAAGACAAATATTATATAAAAAGATATTATTTTTAGGGACTAATTTTTAATATAAAATCTATTAAAATTATTTTATGCTCAAATATGTCATGTATCACCGAACATGAAATATTAATTGATATGTTGTGCTATCCTCTATCAACTGCTAGAATCTATTTTATACTATTTGTTTTTTCATCGTATTGTCAAATATTTTATGCAATTTTTTTTCTTGGAATCTTTTATATATTTTGTGACAATTATTTTCAAATATTATATGCAAACCATGTTTCTTTTTGTCTTCTCAAAATTCTCAATCACATATCCATTAAATGATAAAAAAATCTAAAAATATCAACACATAAATATGGTCTCCATAGAAATAAGATATTACGTGGACCGAGAGGAAACAATATTTTTTTTTCATTGATAATATCTCAAATTATGAAAATTGGAACCTTTTATGTTTCTTTCCATAATTAAATAATTGAATTTATACATTTCTAATATTATAAACCTGGGTTTTATTAAACCACTTATTCTAAATGGTTTAACGTATCATTATTTTAATATATGGATGGGGAATTTTAGTAAGGTGTATATTTATTTTATGTTACAGAAAAGAGTACAATCCACAATTTTAGGTCCATTGGATACAATGAGGAATCCTTATATGAATTAAAATTGAATTAATGTGTGATTATTTTTAATCTTCTTAGATATTTTAACTCAAGTCTCACTTCCTTTTCAAATCATAAACTAGAGTTAGTAGTTTAAATATTTAAAATTGTTATCTATCTTCATTTTTTCCTATCACATTATCAATTATTGAATATGAATTAAGGTACATGAAACCTACTATTTCACCCTTTAGTATGTAGAGTGTACTCTAAGAAACATGAAAATATCAATTTTAAAAGATAAAAAGTTAATAATGTAATATTAGATACAATTTTATTTAAGGGAAATTATCACCCAAGATCCAAAAATATATAATATTTTCAGATAGCTAGATATTTACTAAATCTCAATTAATTTATAGATGTTAGTATAACTTCTCTTATAATGTTTGGTCAGACTCCCCTTATAAGATAATATATTGAACTTTATAGATCTAATTAAAAAAATCACTTAGATATAAAATAAATCAAATAAGTAAAAATTCTAGATTGAGGGAGAAACTTCTTCACATAATACATACATACATACATATATATATATATATATATGAATAAATTCTAATACTTCTTGAAAATTATTATTTTTCAATTCTGATATTTTCATAAATTCTTCTATATATCTTTTTTTTTCTTTGGGGTATGTCATATCTTTATTATTAGTTATAAATTATTTAATATGCAACATTTCACACTCAATATTTTGATATGAAATTGGTTTCACTTCTTTTAACCTATATAGGTATATATATAATATTACCACAGATATTAAATATTCCATAAAAATTTTAAAAATACTCTTAAAAAAAACATCTCATCACTAATATCTAGAATCTAAATCATTCTATAAATGTCATAGGATCTGATATCAAATAACTTATATATCCTAGGTACGTTCTATTATTTAACTACAATTTTCACAAAAAATACATGTAAGTATTAATCCATAAATTCAATATCTCATTCTCACTCATCATCAGATGTGTGTATAACATTACTAATAGGGAAACATAACAAATATTCTATTTTTTTATCAATGATCAACTACTTGTAGATTTGTACTGACCGTGAGTCATGTGTTCTTCATAGATATTCCCCTAATAAAAAATATGAACCCTTGTCATATTTCTTAGAGTTTATTTCTAGAAAAATGTACATTTTCATTTATCATTGGTTATGGTATACTAAAAATTGAATATTTTTTTAAAAAATTGAGTATCTTGATTACTGTACTATATGTCATGTGTATTAATGTTAAATACCCCCAAAATAATGGTCGATCACGATGAACAACAATGTATATCCTCTTACTTTTCTTGGTCAATATTCAATAATAAATTACCACTTAATATCTATCTAATTACATAACACTGTAGATATACCATTAATATTCACATTAAATTAATCATATATACATAGTCAATCTATATTACATTATATGGTCGATCCAAAATATTCATATGCTCAATCTAAATTACACTTCATTGTTGATCCAATTACACTGTTGTATGATCATTCTATTCATTTTTAATTTTCTTCTATTGATTATTTATATAATAAATATGTGCTTATTTAATATAATCAATGAAATAAAACTTAATAAAAATTATTAATATACATATTCTGTTCCTTTAATTCTGGTCCTTTTAGATTTTTTCCATGATTTCTACTTTATGCATCTTTTTTTACTCAATTTCTACTCTATAAAACACTAGTTAAACAATGTTAGTTATGTAGTTCCATTGTCTACTCTAGAGGATTATAAAAAACTCAATGGAGTAACTTTTACTAATGTACTAGTTGAGTCACTATCCATTCATTTTACTCAAAAAAATATTTCTAAACAAAAAATAATCATCCGAACACTAATAATTCTAGTTAAATAAAAATGTCTCCCATTTTTTACCTACTATAGGGTATTAATTTTTATCCATACTTTATAAATTTTTTTCTACGTTATGAACAAACACTATTTCTAATATATAAATTACATCTTTTTCTAACAAATTTATATTACATTTTATACCCAAAATAAGATCATGTTTAAATAAATTTTATTCTTTCCTATTTTAAACTTCTTATATCCTCATGATTATTCTCATACTACTTCACTATAACTTTTAAAATATCCTTAATAAATCCAAACACATGTGTTATTTTTTTTATTGTATCTATTTAAAATTTATAAAACATTAACTAAAAAACTGAATATCCCAAAATATACGATATGTGATAACTCCTTATTTTTTTGAATTTTTTTTGAATTTTATATAATGTATCCCATTTTTTCATGTGAATATTATAAGTAGAAGAAATTCCTGATGTTTTTGAAATTTTTATTTTACAAATAAAATTTGGACAATCTTTGGTTTTTAAGGATAAAATTCTCAGGTAATTTTAAAAGTATGAATTAAATAATATTTTATTTATTTATCTTAAATTTTTTGTGTTATTCTATAAAGACATGTTTTTTATTTTGGTATATTATAAATAATGGTATTTTTCTAAAAAAGGCTCATGTACTGATAAAATTTAAAATGAAATATAGTCTTGATTTATTTTTTAAAATTTCATTTTTATTTTTATATTCATTTTTAACTTAATTTATAAAAAATAATTTTCAGTTTTTAAATACTTTAATAAATTTATTCCTGCAAAAACATTTTTTTATTTAAAATGTGGATAATTTTAAGGGTTGGACATCATGTTATTGGAACATCTAACAGATTCAAATTTCAAAAATGTAACTCTGATGTCTCAATTATTTTCCACCACATGATCAATATTGAAGATTAGATATTTTATTTAAGACATAATTGAAGGTAGTTTTCTATAATAGTCATGGAGTCCAACTATTATATGATAAAAAATGGTTATCTACTAAATTTACGCTGTCACAGAATTTTTAAGAGGTGGGAACCATTGAAGAAGATGTAATGGTTGATTTCTTTGTTACTCTATGGAGATGGAGTTTAGTTGACTAGTGGATTGGGTATAGTGATGGTTTAGTAATGAAATCATGGTGGAGATTTGAGATTCATGGTTAGGTAGACCTACTCAAGTAGAAGATTCTAATATTTTATATAGATGGCGAATTAATGTAGTGTGGGTAAATAGAGTTTATGATTCATTATGTCTTCTGTTATTGACTGATTATTGCTTAAATCTGTCCAATTTTCGAATAGAGATTCCCAATGTTATCCCTTTTCAGTGAATTTGATGCACAAATTATAGCCTTCCAATAAGGGGGTTTATGTTTTTGGAATTAACAATTGAGAAGGTATTCTTAACAACCCCAAAACGAATAAATTGTAGGATATGGTTATTTTACTACAATGGTAGAGAATTCATTGATCAAAAACTATAATATTTAACAATTTTATAGTTTCAAAAGACTAGATACACAAATAATGAATATATTACACTGTAAATTAAATGTAAATAATAATAAAATACTAAAATTTATTATCTTTAATTAATTATATAGATGTTACATATATTAATATTTATTGTTCTCGGGGGAAGTTGGGAAAAAAGGTAGGGGTGATCTTAGATGCTTAGTAGGGGAATAACATTCAATATAAGCTATCATGAAATAATTAAGGCCTACATAATGTTTTTGGAATAAATATTCAAATTATGACACAAAAATGATAACATGATAATAACATATCCATTTATAACAAAATAATGGAATGAAATAATCACAATTATAATAATAACCAATATTATATTGTTGGAATGCATGAGTCCCAAAATCATAACCATGCCTTCAAGGACTCGGTGAAAGCATCATATAAAATTAGTTGGTATACACAAAATACCCATTCCAGTTTATCTCATGAGGAAAATTAATACATCATGGGTATCAATAATTCCTAGCCCCAACCATCACATACTAAGTCAAATTCATCAATCAAATAAATAGAGTGTCCAGTTAATATAATATATATTGTTCCCAAAGGAACCTCATAAATAATGATATATAATTATTACCAAGTAATCTAAATATAAATAATAGATATACATATTGTAAATATTCCCCATTCAATGAAATAATACAAATATTTAGGAAAATATCCATCAATAAAAAAAACTTCGGGATATTCATATTGAAATTTAAAGTTTCTTTATCAAATGGTTGATAAAAGTGTATTATTGAAGGGTAAATTTATAAAATGAGTATATAAAAAATAATTAGTCATTGGATATAGTATTTTGAAATGGTAGGGGACCAAAAAAATGATATAAAAATTCCCTTATTAAATTATTATTATTTGACACATGTATTTTATACGCATTAGTTATATGAAACTTCCTTAATGAAAAACATCCAAATTATTGTTATTTGGTAGGAAAAGTGAACTTGTTTTAAAATTGAGTATAACCCACATAATATTTTTTAGAAACATAACCAATTACATAAACATAATCCTCCTTTAGAATATGTTCTCCAGTTAGAAATAATTCATCCATAATACCATAAATACACGACCTACATAAAGATTTAGATAATATAGTTATAGGTTGTGAAAACAATTTAATATTATGAAACATTATGAATGAGGTATAATTAGTTATAATAGTGAAAAATAATTCATATTAAAATAATTAATTCATAAAAGTGAAGAATAAAAAATTTTATATTGAAAAAAAGGAATCGAAAAGGATTAAAAAAATCAATGTAAGGGAAGAGATTTGAAACCCTGACCTTGTAAAGAATATTCAAAATGATTAAGAAAGTCCTCCTTAAAAGCTTAAGAATTTCATAGAGGGATCATTGAATGATATTTTTAAAGGATAACCATGATCAATTATTTTTTAGTGAAGGGGATTTGGATGATGAGTGAGTATTTATAACAAACAAGGGAGAATTTTTTTTAATAATTTTTAGACTTACGCTTTGGATATCTAGGTTATGGAAAATGAAAAACCACTTTCTTAACCATATAATTAATTATTTTTTATAAAATTTGACATATGGTTTTTTGAATATTAATGTTTTAGAGAAAAAATCAATTTTTTAATTTTAATTTTTTCTATAGAAAATGAGTTTACTCATAACATATTATTTTTAAATATTATTTTCAATTTTATACTTTAGAATGTCCATTTTTTATTTACAATTTTGATTTAATATCTAAAAATAAGTTATTTAAACATATTTTAACATATTCAGTATAGGATTAAATAATAATTATTATTATATATTTTTTACATCATAATGAAGTCAAAATAATTACTATATATTAACACCATATTTTTTTATTTACTCTACAATTTGAGATTCTCCAAAAATATAAAAAATCAGTTATTTTCAAATTTAGATATTATGATTCAAAGAGAGAATTTATTTTTATGAAAATAATTTTTTTATGTATGATATATTTATTTATTAAATAAAGCTTCTTTTTTATTTCAAAATCACGTGTTTTGCACCCAATATTTGAAAACTCTTCATATAAAATTGTTTTTTATTACAAGATATAAATGTGTAATTATTTCATGATTTATTATTTAATATAAATTATTAATTATTATTAATTATATTTTTAACAAATGATTTTATGTATTTTATTTGACATATTGACATTAATATTAAAACTATCTTATAGGGAAGTTATTATTCCATAAATCAAATTCCCAAGGGTCAGACTCCAATTGTCCCCTTACCCATCCAACAATTATTTTTTTGTGGTATCACTTCTTCTCCCAAGGCCCTCAAGGAAATAATTAACTATTTAACATGTTTGTATACACCTTAAACCTCTAATTATAATAGAGAGTTATATTCAAAATGGTTTTGGGGTTAGTAAACCTAATTTAAAATCAAGTTTTTAAACTAATAATTTAATTTTCCTAAATCATTAATGGTTAAAGGATATTAAAAATTCCACTTTTATTGCTTTTATCTTGATAAAATATCATGGATTACATTGGGTATATGTTATACCCATTGTTTGTATTTATTTCAATACTTATTCTTCTAAATTGAAATTTTAATGATTTTTAGATATGAAATATTATAGTTATTTTTTATTTTTAATATATGTATAATGTTCCAATTTTAAATGATTTTTTTCTTAAATTATTAACATATTATAGAAAAATATTTTATACTTTATTGGACACATTATATTTGTTTTGTGCACACATATTATATTGTATAAGCTTAATTAGATACACCTTTATTAGTGAACTTGTTATAATAGTTGGATGGAGTTATGCCGTAAACTGTAATATCATGTGATGGAATGGGATGGGTTCTCAATGATACCATGACTGGATTATCTGAATAATCATTTCCACTTAGAATGGTTACTTGCACCACATCTTCTTTATACCCATATTCCCATATATGTGGATGCATATAAATATATGTGAATGACAATCACGGTGATTATTATGCCTCCCACTTGGTATGTCCCAATACATTATTTCAAATAATGATTTGAGGCTTGATAGATGTAATCATATATTTATGATCCCCTCATTAAGAGTTACTTTCTAGTATTTATGTACATGTAAGAGTTTGGACTATTTTTTTTCTCACTATTTTGTTTTACATCCAACTTCATATTTTTGTTTCTATACACTATAGATTATGAGAGTTTATAAGTGGTGGGGTGGATACCACCTATTTATTTTTCATACTCTCTATTGGAATAGGGACCTATTTGGATGCATGAATAATAATTTTTTTATTATCCATGTAATGGAAAGGAACTATACTAAGGGAGCTAGACACCAACATGGAGTATGGATCATGGGTATTTGTTTTGAGGTTTTTTTCATTGTGTATATGCTTGAGGAATATGTTTTTTGTGATTATTTTCATCCAGAAGCATGAAATATTTTATTGTGTCCTTTTTTGGAATACCCATATATATATATGTGTGTGTGTGTGTGTGTTTATTTCTAATAACCTCACTTCGATGACACATGTTTTGTTTTTTAACTCCATTTATGATATGTGGTGCTTTTTTTTCCATAGTATCTATTTCCAAATTACTTCACAAGTAAAAGTTCAAAAATTACGAGTTCAATATTTATATGACTACTAAAACCCATAATTAGTTGTTTCACTGATGGTCATGTGACTTAAATAGTTGTCAGATTACATAAAGGGTGTAAAACACCTCCCAAAAAAGTAAAATATGATCTATAATATTTAAGTATACCTCTGGTGATTCAAAACTATTCCTGAGTTATTGTGATGATGTATCATTGATTCCATTATAGTATTCAAGTTATGGATGTTAAAAACTGGTATCATATAATGCTAAGGGATCATGGGTTTGGGGTTTGAGAGTAGTGAGAAATTTGTAACATTAATAATTTATAAGGATCCAATAAATAAACCAACCCAAAATCATTAAGGTGGAGCCGTAAAAAACTATGGGAAGTTCAAGGATCCACTTTACCCTTATTTGATTTCATATTAGTAAGTACTTAATCACCACGTCTCATGCATCATAATAGGAATCAATATATAATGACAAGTATGATATCATGTCTTGTTGTGTGTTAGCCTCTATTTTCATATAATATTATTGTTGGAATCATTTTATGGAACATATTAACTAAAATATTAACAAAAAATAAATAGTGTTTTCTCATATATTTATTTCTTCTGTATAGGATAAAATGTGTTTGTAACCATTTCCTGATATTTATAGTTCTTTATATATAAATATTTTTCATATTTCCTTATTTTATTCCCTAAACCAGTCTCTTAATTTTCATTACATGATTATTTGAGTTGGTTTTTTGATTTTAAAATGAATTGTAATAGTCGTATAGATTTAAAAGTTTTTTATAAAATGAAATTGAGTTAGTGAGGAATGTGGTTATCATAGATTTATATATTTTAGATAATGTCAACTGGTTTTTCCATTTTGGGAAATGATTTGGATAGTAGTCTCTAATTTATTGTATGGAATTACACATAAAATACTATCACTTAGAAAATTGGTAGGGATGGATGATCTTGCACTATAAGATGGTGAGCCTGTACTGCCAACTCAAAATGGTATCGAGCCTCAGGACTTAGAGGGGATCACCCATATTCTATATGTTTTTATACAATGATCTCTTTAAAACTATACTACATCCATTGAAATTATTATGTATTCATATTTTCCATCTCCCAAACCATTTTGGGTGACTTACCTTTTTAGGTGTCCAAGGAGTGGGTTAACCATGTCAAATACATCTTTGATAGAATTGAAAAATCTATAATGATATAAGTTCATATTTACATTTTTATTCTTTAAGGAATATAAATTCAATGGTGGTAGGTGATGATAAAGTTAATGAAGGAAGAGTTCCTCTATTAGGTAGGGTTTCAAGAGATCTTCTTTCCATAATTTTACCCTAAAATCGTGTGTGGGGATGATGGTGTTCATAAACAAACAACAATTTTCGATGATAGTCATACAATATACTACCATTAGAAATAAACTTCTCTCTTTCAATTCTCAAAGGGTGGTGAGGATGAATCCAAGGAAATAAATTTCAATATATAGTATAATGGGACTTTTCAAACTTACTCTACTTTATTTCATCTTCCAACACATTCATTAGTGGTCAAGAATTTTTTCCTCATTGAGAGAGATTCTAAAGGGGGTTTTGGTGTTGGAAATCCACTACCTTATCAAACTCAAGGTGGTATATATTTTGTTAGTATGAAGAGACATAAAAAAGTTACATGTTGAGGTGGATCACAATGGGGAATCTAAGGCTAAAATACCTCAATATTCGATCTCTGAATTATCCTCTATCTATTTTCATTAGTTGGGGAAACATAGGCATTTCATCCTCAATTTTAGCTTCAATGGTAATTTACACCACTTTTGTGGAAAGTACTATAAATATTAAACATTATTTTGATATGAAAAATAAAAGAGTTTTGGGAAACTTCCTCTGTATACCCCTACATATTAGGCTCATCCTTCTATGTAGTTTACTAGTGGAAGTCAAACACTCTCTTAATAGTCTGGGAAAGGTGGATGACATGGTTTTCAGGGTCAACTAGTTATAGTGTAGTCATTTGTGGGTGGATTAATATCATAGGTGAACTAATATCAGGAGAAAATTATGTTTGTTGTGGAGAATGCTGTAGCTAATGATGGAGTTGATATATCTACTATTAGAGGTACTATTATTGTATCATCTACATTTGAATTTTCCCTTTTTTATAGAGGTTCTTCACAGAAATTATTATTTGATAAATTTCCATTTCTATATGAGCATAAAGTTAATATTTTACCTTATTTTATGAGTCCCAATACTCATCTCAAGATAATTATAGAGAATTCCAAGAAATTTCTATTTTGTGATTTATTTTAAGTATATTTGGGATAAAGTGATTTTTATTATATACACTTTTTACATCATTATAGGGATGGATATTTTATCCATGTTTCATGCTAGTACTGACTATTACAATCAGAAAATATATATTTAATCTCTTTCTAGTACACAATACACTTTTCACAAGGAGTGGGATATTATTCACTATCAGGTATGACATAATATAGGATAAGTATGAGGGATTATTTAGGAGATAGATTGGTTTTTGAGAGTGGTTAATAAAATGGAATGATAATTCTTACCCTTATTTGATGCATCAAAAATTCAATTATGTACCCCATTATTTATGATTTTTAATTATTTAATGTTTTTGGGTGAATTTTGGAAGGTATAAGAGGAATTTTGGAATTTGTTTTGTGATTTTATAAAGGTTCATGGTTAACAAATAGTTAGTCAAAACCATGAAAATATAATAGAAAATCATGCAATGTGATGTAGTGGGATCTTGTAGGTCCACAGTTGGGTGAAAGGTTTTTCCAAACCTTGTAGTCACCTTGGATAAACCTTTAATTTGGAGATAGAGGCATTAAAATGGTTGACACTTAGTTTTTATAATTATTCTCCCTTACTATGCAGAGTTAAAAATATATCCTAAAATTTTGGATCTCATTCTTAATTTCTATGTAGATAATGTTTTTACTATATTATGACCCTAAATCAGTTTCTCTCCTCCCAAATGATGTGGAGGCACTTCCCTTCAATTTAGTTGTGATTTTTTTGTCAAATCTTGGTGAGTTGAAGGCCAGATTTCTTAGTAAGTCTCTGTTTGTGGTGGTTTTATTTATATATATTATTTTTCACTCGCTTATATTCATTTATATAATCTATTGGGGATAGATATATAACATTTTATTCCAATTATTATGATATTTATCTATATGGATGTTCTCGAATGAGATCTATTGATATTTTTTTGGATTTTTAACTTGGTTTTGTTGATGAATTTGTTCTATTATTCATTTCCACAACATTTTCTGGGGTAGGTTTCTTCACTCTCTAATCCTTTTAATAGATCATAAAGGCTTGGATTAAAATTATTAATTTTTTTGGGATTGATTGCGAAATTATTGTAAAAATATAGGAAGAAACATTTTTCTGTGATTATTTGTTAAATTTTGGAATTATTGTGCAAAGTGATTTGATGAATTAATTTAAATTTTTTATTTTAAAATGGTTTATGGTCTTATTAATTAAAAAACGTTTTTTGGAAATCTTTTCAAAAAAATATTATTGTATATAAATTGTTTTGCCATAATTTGTCTGGAATTAGTTTTGGAATAACTGGTTGGTGTGTGTTTATTTTCATTGACACGAGCCTATGGATGGGGCTTATAATGAACAATGATTAACATACATGGATATTATATAATTTTAGATAAATATTCAGTAAACTATAAAAATGAACTCCATAAGACCTTAATAGTTTACTGTCTCTGGAAACTCATAAAAATATATCCTGGTGAATGATCTTTAACATCTACCATAAATATCTCTACCCTTAGTACTTCTACCTAAAACCTTTCATCATAACCTGGAGAAAGGAAACAGAAAAAATTGGTGTGATCAAATTCTCTTTAAGGGAAATCAAGGTAGACATGTAAGACTAAACATGATCATAAAGGGTTTGAGAACATGATCATGGAGATATAATATCATGCCTTGCATAGAAAAGATCGCAATAGAGGTAATGGCCTAAAGAGTGTAAGTTCATAAGACATGAATCATAATGAAATAAAGTCCCTCGTCGATTAAATTATAACATAGAAATAGGACATGAAATTATAGAATACATAAACATGTGATATCATTCCCTAAAAGTAAAGACACATTGCTAGAACTTATGAGGTCACTTCATGGGAACTTCACCCACTAGGCAAGACACACCACCATCCTAGTCACAGTTCTTTTCATTTAAGGGATTGGGTTTCCCCATATTCCCATAATTAATTGGGATTCCTTATCTTCTATTATCATGGTGACTATACATATTGGGAAGGACAAACCATCTTCGACAACGGACGTCAATTCTTTGTAAGGGATCAGGTTTCCCGATCTTCACATAGTGGATCAAGCCCATTGACTGGATTCCCATCATTATATCATGAGATATAATTCATTACCCAATGCATTTGAGGTAGATATATGTCTCACCCATCTCAAAATTAAATCATACATAAATTTTCCAGATGATAAAAAATAAACATATCACATATCATAACACATGAAATGAAATGGGTAACATAAACATGTAAACATATCTATAACCTATAGAAAGAGATAGGTTTCATAATCATTTCATCATAAACATAACTCGTTAAAATAATAGGGTATCAAAATCATATAAAATGTGAATGAGATACGGTTTTCATAAACATATTACTGATGAAGAAGAAATAGGTTTCCTAAAGACCATGATAGTAAGAACAACTCCTTTATTTATATGATATGAATGGAGCATTTAGATAATTTCGTAGAAGGTATGAGTAACATCAATAGATGTCATCTTAGAGGGAAAATTATTTTGAAATATACTCTAATATAATTTCATGAGGAAAACATTATTCATTGTTTAAAAAAAGTATTTTTAATACATAATACCATTTAAAATCAATTTTCATTGAAAATAAAATGAAAACTTATAAAGAAGACATGAAATCATTTTGAAAAAATAATATTCCTTGAAAACTTTTAAAATAATATTCAAATCCATTTACAAAAAATTTCATTAACAAAACTGAAAAATTATAAATAAAGATTGATTTTTTAAATCAAATTCTATGATAATACTTTGAAAACATGTTAATAAAATTTGAAAATATTTGGAAAATCATTTTTCTTGAAAAATTATAAAAGAAGCTTGGAAATATTTTGAAATCCATTAATTTGAAAAAATGTTGAAAAATGTACATAAGACATAAAAATATTTTGAAAACCATTTTCTTTGAAAATATATTTTTTGGAACATTTTCTTCATTATTAATCTTTTAAAAATGCGAAGGTATATTTGAAAAAATGATGATAGATAAATCTATACATGTCGTACGAGGTCAAAAGAACATTAATTTTGCATGGTAAAAAAGATATAAACGATCATTATTTATAAAGTGACAATAATATTACATTTAAGAGATTGGTAAAATAAAAAAATGGGAATGTTTCCTTTTAGATATTATATGGGAATGGTATAATATTATTGGAAACTCTTTTTTGAAAACATATATTTTTGGCTGAAGAGAGGGTAAAGTCTGACTTTCCTAAAAACAAATTTTTAACTAAAAAATGTACCGAAAGGTATAAAATAGTACCAATACTTGAGTATATCCTTAAATAATGGATGAAAAGTAATCTCATGAATATTATTGACATATGGAAAATAATATTTCAACAAAGGAAGCTAGACATAATCCATCTCGAAAAGCAATGAGATTGCCTCAATAAACTCTTATAACTTGGTATCTTGGGATCATGATCTCCATGTAAAGAAAGGTAGTTACATGAGCAATATAATATCATGAAAAGATTATGATTCATGATATGTCTTCTAAAATTGAATTATATGCACCCCCAAAAAATAGTTTAGGTGCATAACAAAACCTGAGACTCAAAGAAAGAAAAATGAATTTTTTTACCGAATTGGTAACATTTGAAACTTAAAACCCATGAAAGAAGGATCATAAAATGGGAATTTTAATACCCATAAATTTATTTATAATATAAAATGAATATAATTATGGTAAGTACATACACCACCCGAAAGGAAATAGTGGCGATCATATCTTGTATCTCACAAAAATTAAAAGTAAGATGAAATCCCCTTACCTTATTCCATGACTCTCTCCATACTCATACACAATTCATGTATAACAATTATAAGTTTGTTAACCCTATTTTATATAATAATATTCTTATATATATTAACATATATATTTTTATTATAGCCTTATATTACCCACTTGTTAACGATCCTATGTTATTGTTTCACTTTAGGAAATATTTACATTATTCTTCCCATGTGTCTTAATTTGATATATCATTGATCGGTATACTTAAATCATGATTCAAGAATGTAGAACATGATATAACTATCAATTATATATAGTATAAGTCTATTATAATAATATATATTATAATTATCTATGTAATGTAATACACTATTCACGGAGATAATAAGTTGTACGTACGCATAAACATTGTTTTCCTTTTTATTATCATATTGAAATAAAGTATGTAAATGAAATATGTATATATATATATATATGTATATATGTACATATATAATTATTATTGTAGTATTAATATATCATATATATCTTATAGGTTCATTAAACCCAAATTTAATACTTTCTATGTGGTGTGTGAAATAATCACATCACTTTTAGGTGGCAGTGGTCCGCACTTCCTCAAACAAGATTACCATATTAACATCAAATGGAAGGGAAAAAGTTGTATGTTTATAAAAATATAGAATCATAATTTCATTATAAATATAATATATTACATATATAAGTAGGTTTTACATCATAATTTCCACCATGATTGGTAGTAAAGGAGAAATGAACAATCATTGTTTTGTGAGGCAATAGTTCACTAGACAAAGAAACAGTATGTTCAACATCAATTATATGGAGGTGTGAGTAATTTTATCTAATAACCATTGAATAAAAACATACTTGTATATGTATTATACTGGTATTGTCACATAAAAAGAAAATAAATATATTTTAGGTGTGGAGAAGGATAATAAAGGAAAGGATTTTGAGAGAAGACATTACATCTTAATCGGGCAACTCCTTTTGGTTTTTGACAAAAGGATTCCTTTATAGGGTTTCTATAGAAATGGTGGATTTAATTTATAAGTTAGGATTTTTGGGAGGATATATAGGTAGTGTTTTTATGTTTTTAAATGGTTTTAGGGGTCTAATGAATGGTTAGAGGAAGTTGCCTTTTATAGAAAAGGAAAAGGGATCACATAGAATTTTTAGAAACAAATTAGGTGCACGTATGATATTACCTAAAAAGTTTTAAAAAACAAAAAAAAACACAATAATGGATGGTTTGTGGGAAAAATATGTAGAAAAAATGTGTTTTATACAAGTGTATAGGTTATTTATGCCTTCAATTTTAATGTTTACTCCATAATTAATCTTAATTTGGCCTTAACCACTGTGATTAATTTAATAATTTTTACTAATAATTCTGGTAAAAAATTAACATGATATTATTAGAATATAATAATTATACTTAATAAAATTTTTTATACTATATTTTTTAATTTCCAATAACAGAATCAGAAAAATTAAGATTAGTGTTAATCCCCCAGACGAGATGAAATAACGGGGTTTTAAAGTAGGAAAAAGTTCAAAAAGATTTTAAGATTTTACATTCAATTTCAACTAAAATTGATTATAATGAATGAAATTGTATTAATACGTGTAAAATTTATCTAATGTGACAATAAAACATATTTATAATATCATTTATTATTAATAATTAATTATACACAAAATAGGGTTTTAACTAAAAAGCAGTATTTTTCACTATTCAACAAAAAATGATGTTTTTCAGAAAAATCTCAAAAACTCACCCTAAGATAATTTTGAAATTATGAAGTAAAAAATAAATTTTATTCTAACCAATTATATTTATAAATGTTTCTAAATTTACTTTTATTATTAAAATTTATTCATTCAAGAAATATATATATTTTAACGTAAAAGGACTTTATCAAAAATATTATCTTTCATTATCAATATGTTTTATTTATATATAACAAAATTAATTTAAAATTATTTATTAAAAATTTTAACATATTTGTTATAATTATATTAATTAAATAATTAAAATAATAAAAATGGATGTTTTGTAGAAACTGAGTGTTGCGTGCATAGTACGCCAAGTCAGTGTTGCTTGTAGCGCAAACACATTTGGTATTGCGTGTAGCGCAAGCCAAGTTTTAATTGCATGTGAATGGAATGTATGAAATAGTGCTTTAATATTTACATATAAATAATTATTTCTAGTTTCATGTGAAATAAATAATATTGACAATTTTAATTAATTCGAAAAAAATAATTCTCAGAATCTGTGGGTGTTACATTCTACCCCCATTAAAATGAACATCACCCTCCAAATTCATTTAGGTAATCAATGGTTTAATACATGAATGTTTCATACATCAAAACACACATAGTTAAAATATATACTACAACTTCCCTAAAAAGGGAAATATAGAACCATAACGGTTACCCAAAGTAACATACAAATGCGTTCCCACATGGGAGAACATTGGTGGAATGTGAAAACAAGGATATGGAAGAAAAATATTACCATTAAGTTCTAATGGAAAGTGATAAAGAAAAAGATTAGGAGATAGGTGAAAAACAGAAATCCATAAATCTTTAATGACCTAAGGGACCTTCTGATTCATCAAAAAGGTAGTAATAAGACAAATTTTTTTCTTTTATGAAAAGTTAAATATTTTTCATTAAAAGATATACTTACATGGTTTCGAGAAAATGTCACCCATTATTGGTTGTTGATGAACTTCACCACCTTCTATAATAAATGATTAATTCCTAATTCCTAATGTACTAACAGATCATGAGTTCCATGATATGACATCCCATTTGTCATTAGTTACAATCAACACAATGTAATTTGACTGAGATATCTTATATGCAAAAAACCTTATATGGAAGATAACAATTTTATCTTACTAAATTAATATGAAATTTAACATAAACATTTAATAAATGGTTAACCTCATAAACCCTCCAAATGATGGAAATTCAAATAATTACAATGAATTTTATGAAATCATCTTAACAATGATTCCCTAATATATCACAAAGTATCTATTCATTGTCACATTACAAACATGTGAATAACCTCATTATATGTTTTCTTATAAGTTGGTAATAACCTGAATTACCATTAATACTTTTGAAAAACATTATTTATTTCTAATTCCAGTGATTACAGGATACATACCTTAAATAAAACATGTTATAAGATTTATCCTTGATGACATAGAACATTTTTTCTATATTTTTTTCCAAGGAAATCGGTACCATCCAATTTACTTATACATATCTAATATATCGTATCCGAACATCATTATCGTGGTGTTAGGAATTAATTAGGGATTACATACCCTTAATCAAAATATCACCTTTCCATGATATTCCTTTTCCTGTCCATCCTAACCATTCAATATATTCTTGTAAATCCTCAGAAAAATCCTAAACTGAACAATCATACAAAATTCACTATTCTTAATTATGGAATCCAAATACATAAACACATCAGTCCTTAAACATTAATGTTTGGAATGGAAGAGGTCCTTACTTGGATTATAGGTTTGTAATTTTCTTAGGGAATTGTGTTGGGTAATGCTCATGTTCCCCCTAGATTGGACATTGAGCTCTATGACAACTCATCACTCTATTACCCTTTTTCCTCCACAAATAACATCTTTCCCTACATTTGAGGTATTCCTTAAAGTTCTTCATCCTATATTCTTGGAATGCGGGAAACTAAATCTTTTTTCCTCTAGGTTTCTTATGATGAAATTACATATTTATCTTATTCGGCATCTTAGAAATGTCCCCAAAGATAATATTGTTAATCATATAATGTGATAGATGATTTATAATAATAACAATATCTTTTTCTCCACCAATAATCCCTTTTGATTGATCATTAGAAAATATTCCATCACCTTCTAAATTAATCTATTTTCTTCTGGTTATTTCCATTGACTAAAACTAGAATAATATTATGAATAGAACTTATAATACCAGAAAACCACATATTCATGAATATAATTGCTTATAGGATGTCCAAATAATGACATCTTCTATAATGTATTACACCTAAGGTTTATGTAAGGTTATTCATATGTAACATATATTTAAATACTTCATGATGATTGATAAAAAGTTTTTTAATTCAAAAATCAAACCCCCCTTGAGATTCAAACTATGGGTGCTACAAGGCCTGTTTTCTTGTACCATATTACCCCGAGTCAAGCCCAGAACATATTGTCAGAGTTATACCCCTAGGTACATCTATTCACGAGCCACATCCACTAAAAGTATCCAGATAGGGATGTATTTCATACAAATAACTCACTCAATCCTTTTCCAATATTCCAGGACATTTTCCTAAATATCAAATCATACTTATACATGTCCTTAGAGACATCCCTAGATATATCCTTTGAAATAATAATAGGGATCTCTCTATGGTTTTCTCATCCAATTTTCCCAAGGTTGACTAAACTATTCAATTGATAGAAACTATAGAGACCCAATCTCAACATACATGGATATTGCATCATTTAAAATATTATTCAGTAAAATAAAAAACTAAATTTTATATGACCATAATAGTTTATTGTCTTTAGAAACATGAAAATAATATCTTCTATCCTAGTGAACGATCGTGAAAATCTCCTGTAAACATATCCACATTTAGTCATTCTATCAAAAACAATTATTCATAACTTGGATAAAGGAAACACATGAATGGGGTGAGCTCAAATTCTTAGTATGTGTAAAAAAGGGAGGCATTTTAGCATAAATATGATTATAAGGGTTATGAGAACATGATCATGAAGATAGAAGATTATACCCTATATATCAAAGATCCTAAAAAAGATCATCACATATATATTAGTAGTTCATAATACATGAATCATAAAGAAATAAATAGTATATTCCATGAAATCATAGCATAGGAATAAGAAATGGAATTGTGAAATACATTAACATGTGATATCATTCCCTATAAGTCAAGATGCATTAATTTATCTTAGAAGGGCACTACATTGGAAATTCGCCTATTGGGTGAGACACACCACCTTCTCTAGTCACACTTAATAATTACAAGGGTTCATGTTTCCACATCTTCCCATAATATTTTAGGTTTTCCCAACTTCCATCATTATGTTGAATACACCTACTGGTCAGGCAAGACCACCATCCTCAACTGAAGTCCTTTTTTTGTAAGGGAACATGTTTCCCCATTTTCCAATAGTTGATTAAGCTCGTTGATTTGATTCCCATCATTATATCATGATATATAAATCTTTACCCAATGTATTGGATGAATATATAGGTCCCACCCATATCATAATGAATTCATACATACATTTTCCACAAGATCAAAAACAAACATATAACATATCATAACCCATGAAATGAAATGTGTTACATAAACATATAAATATATCATAACCTTTGGAAAGAGGCAGGTTTCATAATCATTTAGTTATAATCATAACTTATGAAAAGAAGCGGGTTTCAAAAGAATAAACCCATTGAATGAATAATGGGTTTCATAAACATATTAAAGATAAATAAGAAATGGGTTTCATAAAGTCCATTACAATAAGCATAAATCATTTATGGAGAGGATATGAATGGAACATTTAGATCATTTCTTAGAAGGTATGGGTAACATCAATAGATGTCATCTTTGATGGATTTTTTTTCAAAATATCCTATAAAATCATTGCATGAGGAAAATATCTATTCTTTTTTTAAAAATGGTCTTTTTAATACATAAAACCATTCGAAAACTATCTTATATGAAAATATCATCAAAACTTTTATAGAAGACAATAAATCATTTTGAAAAAATTCTTTTTCCATGACAAATTTTAAAATAAGATTCCAAAGAATTTAAAAACCTTCTTCAATGAAAAGACTTGAAAACATTTAAACAAATATTAAAAATGTTTTTAAAAACAATTTTTTTAAAATACATTGAAAACTAAAAATGAAATTTTGTAAATGTTTTGAAAGTCATTTTTCTTGAAAACTTATAAATGAAGCATGAAAAAGTTTTGAAAACAGTTTCTTTAAAAATACCTTGAAAATAAGTAAGTAAGACTTTATAAAATTTTTAAACCCATTTTATATGAAAATATATTTTAAAAACGTTTTCTTAATGATTATACTTTTAAAAATTCAATGGTATCTTTGAAGAAATGATGGTGGGTAAATCTGTACACGTCATATAAGGTCAAAATAACAATCCTTTTGTACAATTTGAAGGATATAAATGTTCCTTGTAAATAATATGACAAGAAAATTTCCTTGAAGAGATTGTTAAAAGACAAAAAGGGTAAATTTTTAATTTATATATTATAGGGTGATGATATAATATTCTTGTAAACTCTTTTTTAGAAAACATAGATTTCAGACCAAAGAGAGGGTGAAGTAGGGCTTTCTTAAAAACAATTTCTTAACTAACATATGTACCAAAGAGTTGAAAATGGTGCAAATACATTAGTATATCATGATATTAAATAGAATAAATAATATCATTAATATTATTGGGATATGGATAATATAATTTCACCCAAGGAAGCATAAACATAAACAATCTCAAAAAGCAATTAGATTTCCTAAATAAACTCCTTTAACTTGGTAACTTGGGATCATGCTCTCCATGTAATTAAACATAATTACATGAACTATAAAATACATTAAAATATTTAAATTCGTTATATTTAATGTAAAATGTTGGTATATGAACCCAAACAAATTGTTTTGGTGAATAAAAAAACATGAGTCTCAAAAAAGGAAAATTGAGACAAAAACATTTTTACCAAATTGGTAACATTTAAACCTTAAACACCATGAAAGAAGGATCATAAAATGGGAATTTTAATACCCATAAATTTAATTACAGGAAACATATAATACAATCATGCTCAATACACATACCACACAAAAGGAAAGAGTGGCCAACATAGCCTGTATCTCACAGACATTAAAAGTGAGATGAAATCTCTTTACCTTGTACCTTTACTCTCTCCATACTCGTATAGGATTCTTGTATAATAAATATAAGTTTGTTAAAAATCTTTTTAAAAATAATATTATTATATTTATTACCATATACGGTTTCATTATAACCTTACATTAGCTTCTTTATAAAGATCCTATGTTAAGGTTTCACTTCAGGTATTATTCACATTGTTCATTGCATGTGTCTTAATTTGTTATATCATTGATACATATACATATATAATAATTCTAGAATGTATAAAATGATAAAATATCAGGTATATATAGTATGGTTATATTATAATAACTTATAAAATAACTATGTACATAATAAAATACACCATTCATGGAGACGGTAAGTCATACTACACATGAGCACTATTTTCCGTTTTTATTATCGTATTTAATGAAAGTATAAAAATGAAATATGTATATATATGTATATATATTTATATAATTATTAAAGTATCATTAATATATCATTTATATCATATAATATCATTAAACCCATCCATAATACGTTCTATGTGGTGTGTGAATGAATCACATCGCTTGGAGGGGGAGATAGTCTACACTTCCTCAATCGAGATTATCACATTAACACTAGATGAAAGGAAAAAAGATGAAAATTTTAAAAGTAATAAATAAGATTAAATAAATAATAAATATTATATTATATATATATATATATATTCCTTCATAATTTCCACCATGATTGGTGGGTAAAGGAGAAATGAACAATCATCGTTTCGTGAGGCTGTAGTTCGCTGTACATAGAAACAACAAGTTAAACATCCATTAGATGGAAGTGTGTATAATTTTAGGTCATAAAAATTGCATAAAAATATCATATGATATGGATTATACAATTTTTGTCACATGATAATGGAATAAAGATATTGGAGGGGTGTATAATGATAATAAAGTAATTGATATTGAGAGAAAATGTTACCTCTTAATTAGCCAATTCATTTTGGATTGTGCCAAAAGGCTTCCTTGAGAGGGTTTCTACCCAAAGGGAGGATTAAACTTAAATGGAAAAATTTTTGGAGAGTAATTTTCCATATCTTTGATGAACTTAGAAGATTTTAGAGGTGTGATTAATGGATATAGGTGGGTGCCTTTTATTGGAAAGGAAAAGGACTCACATGGAAATTTTAGAAACAAATTAGGTGTGCACATGTTCTTACCAAAAAATAGTATTACCAAACCAACAAAGCTCTAGGATGGTAGGTGGGTGTCTGAGATATGTACATAAAATGGGTGTTTGAGAAGTTTTTAGTTCATTTGGGAACATAATTTTATGTTTTAGTCCCCAATTATGCTTACTTTGGCCATAAACACTGTGATTAATTTTAATCACTTTTAGTAATCATTTTGGTCAAAAATAAAAATGGTATTATTATACTCTAGAAATTAAAATTAATATAATGTTTAATGTTGTATTTTTCAACTTCCAATCAAAAAAGAGGAAAAAATATTATTATTTCTAATTCAGCAGAAGGGATAAAATAATGGGGTTTAAAAGTAGGAAAAAGGTCAAAATTTTGTTAAGAATTTACATTTAGTTTAAAAGTAAAATTGATTATAATGAATGAAAATTTATTAATAGATGTAATATTTATCAAATTTTAACTTAAAAATATTTATAATATCATTTAACATAAATAATTAATTATACAAAAAGGATGTTTTTAACTAAAAATCAGTATTTTTCACAATTCATTAAAGAATGAGGTTTCGTAGAAAAATCCCAAAAATTCACCCAAGGATAATTTAGACATTATGAATTCAAAAATTATTTTTTCCAATTGAATTTATAAATGTGTCAAAAATTACAATTATTATTAAATGTGATTTATTCAAGAAAATTATATTTTTAACATAGAAGGACTTTACCAGAAATATTATCTTTCATTATTAGTATTTTTTATTTATATAAAACAATAGTATTTGAAAATTATTTATTACTAAGTGTAACATATAGGTTATAATTATCTTATTTAAATAATGAAAACAATAAAAAGATATGTTTCGTAGACTCTCAGTGTTGCATGTATCTTACACCAAGTCGGTGTTTTTTATTGCGCAAGCCTAATAGGTATTTATTATAGTGCAAGCTAGGGTAGTATTTCATTTGAAAGGAATATTTAAATTTTTGTTTTAATATGTACATATATAATGAAATATTTTTTCTGAAACATGAAATGAAAAATACTAAAAAGTGAAATTAATTCGGAAAAAATTACAAAAATCTCAGGGTGTTACAAGGAATATGCCATTAGGGAATTAGTATATCATTACCTTATGACGACATGGTAGATAAAAGAGAGACTGATCATGAGTATGGAACTGTCACTTGGTCATGATTGTTTAGATGCGTGTATGTGTGGATTGGAATGGTTAAGGCTAAATAAGTTTGGGAAATGCTTTGAATGACATGATTGGTTGATTTCCATGAAAACAATTATTTTAAGAAAATTCCTCTCTTGGATATAAAATATTAAAAAAAAATTAATGTGATTTATATAATTTTTTTATATAAATGTTATGAAATTTTATATCATTATGTCATATGTAGGGATGTCATTTTGGGAAAACCTATTGATTTTCATCACTCACCCCCTTATTTATAAAATTGGTGCTTCTATAGATATTATCTTTATAGACATTGGTAAAAGAAAAGTATATCATTTCCTTGATGAGGAATCATGATACATTTTCTTGTATTGTGGAGTTGGATCTTGGAGCATGTTAGGATCTGTTGGGTTATGTATTTGTAGTCTTTGAGTATTTATATTTTACATTTATCCTATGTTATTTTTTTGGTTATGATATATTTTGATTCTAGTTATATTTTATTAGTTTGGTATTAAGTTGTGTTGTATTACATTGTTATCATGCATTATATAGATAATTTTTGTTATGGTATATTTTTTTGTCATTATTTTTAATTTCAATGGTCAAATAATCCCCCAGTTATATTTATTCCCTTAACATTTATTTTTGGCCTTTAGTGTCTCGAGGATATGTACTAAAGCCATGTAGAAATTGTTTTTCAAGTTAATCCAATGCGGGTGGGGTGGTATGTTACAAATGGTTTTAGTCATTGATGACTTGTCTTTTGTTTTGGGACAAATGGTATTGGTTTGTATTTCTTGGAGTTGAAAACCCATTATAGTATATTCCTTTGGTATGAATGGTATAAAGGAGTAGGTTTTTAGGAACATGAAATGTAGAGAAAAAAAGGAATAGTTATCCAAGTTTTTTGAGCCACAAGTTACCAGGGGGTTGGGAACTTAAGTGTTTTGAGACATTTACAGGATTTTTCCCTAGTTATCATGTGTTTAGACAATGCGAAGATCATGAAATGAATTTATGGAAAAGAAATATCTCTAGCAGTGGATATTTATCATATGGTATAAAAAGGAGGTGTTTTAAAAATACTGAAAAATGTTTTCAAATGGTATATTTTGGAGACAACAAGATAATGGCATATTGAAAGTGGTTATATTTTCAAAATAATTGTGGAATTTAAAAAATTGATTTGGAAATGTGAAAATTTGAATTTTTGAAATCCTAATTATGATATATATGATGTGGTAGAATTTAAAATTATTAAGCCTTCAGTTTCTAGAGAGTGAGACATATGGAGTTTTTTATGTTTATAGACAATGGAACCCTATAGAAATCATCAAAACCACTCAAATGAATATGATGAGAATGTAGTTTCACCTAGGAAATAGGTGATCTAACAACTATTTCAGAGTTTTGTACAACATTTACAAATTTTTGATAGGAGGAATGAAAGGGATGAACCAATGAATTTAAATTATTCCATTTAGTTATAGAAGTAGAATCTACCCATCTTTTGGGGTGATTCTAAACTAGATAAGTTAGAAGTTTGGGTGAATAGGATGAATAAAATCATTATTTTCCTTGGAACTCTAGGAGATAATAATTTAAAGTTAGAAACATATATTCTAGAGGATCTTTCAAGCAAATGGTGGGATTTAGTAGTTTGGAAAAAATTACACCAGGGCATTTCATAGTAGGATTTTAAAGAATTTTTCAAAAAATAATTATATCCTCTAATGTTTAGGATTTCTAAAATGACACAATTTTTTAGTTTGAAGCATGAGAATATATCTATGATAGATTAAGTGTCTAAATTAACTAATTTAGTCCATTTTCACTAGAATTTACTATTATTGAATCCCTAATGGAAAACATTTTTTAATCGAGGATGAGTAAAGAAATTTTCAAAACAATTTTCATGCTCTGTATAAAAAAATATAAAGATATGTATAATAGATATAAAATGGAAGAAAGGTACATCTAAGGAACTAATTTTAGATTATGCATGTTGATAACTATGGGAAATGGTGGGAATTATAATGCTGCAAATAAAAGAAACATTTCCACCTGGTTCTAAGGTTGTGGGATGACATAGAATCAAACAGCTAGGTCAATGAGTCTTCCTATACGACCTAAGAGTAAAGATGGGTTTTTTTATGTGGATATTTTGATCACATGTAGAGATATTTTACAACACCACCTAGAGGATGACACAAATTTTTCCAAATGAGATATCTACATTGATATTTCCATAATGCTTTAAGGTTAGGTTCTTGCTACACGTCTCATGTTTCATACACAATATATGCTTTAATGGGAAGAGTTTAAAAGAATAATCATCTTAAGTAGAATTGAGCTACACATTGTGATTCTAGGAATACCATGACTCCTCAGTAAGGAAAATTTCAGTAGGAAAATAAATAAAAAATTATAGTGAGTAAGCAGTTACATGGATCTGAGTAAGTTATTGTGGATGATCAATCCAGACCATCAATAAAAATAGGTATGATTCTTTGAAATGTTACCCTTATCCAAGATTTATTTTATGTGTGTGTATCCCATTCATTTATTTATTCCCATTATATTAATATGTTGTGTTTTCATGTTAATATGATGCCTTATGTATTGAAACATCAAAATTCTCTTGGTCAAAGATAATGTCAAGACATTATGCTTAGATAATGATTTATAATGATTGATGGAGTTGAATTGTTAAGGGATTCGTCTGTGCTTGAGATGGATATCTATAAAGTAATCATGGGTATGGATTAGTTGAATTCATAAAATAAAATTTCTATTATTATATCTAAACAGTTTTTATTAATATTGATGATGGTGTCAGGCATATCTTTAGAGGTTACTAGAATGTAAAGGTCAATGAAACATGCTTTTTGGCACTAGTAGTTGGAATTATCTCTTAGAATTTGGAAAGTTTGAATTTGTAATTTATAGATAAGATCGATATTAGTAGTTTTCCAATAGTTATGTATCATTTTTTAGATTTATCTCCCAAAACATTCTCAACATTTCCACCAATAAGAGAGGTAGAGTTTATGGTTGATCTCATTCCAAGGAATAGTACAATTTCAATTCATTCTTACCAGATGTAACCAATTCAATTATGATAATTAAATTCTTGGTTGGAACAGATAGAAAATATAGTGTTCACTCAACCTAGTATGTCTTTATGGGAATAAACAGTCCTGTTTTTTAAAAAGGAAGATTCAGTTATTTGGCTCTGTGAGCATTATCATAAGCCTAACCAAGTTATAATAGAAAATCAGTATCTAATTCCATCCATTGATGACCTATTCAATAAATTGTGTGCAGTATAGTGGTTTCTAAAATTTAATTTCGATAGTGATATCACTAATTGTATGTTTGGAAAGAGGATATACCAAAAAAATACTTCAATATTTGATATGTCCATTACAAATACGTGGTTTTTCCATTCAGTCTTACTAATACACCATCGATATTTATGGAATTGATGAATCAAATATTTCAAGGGAATCTAAATTATTTTGTGCTGGTGTTTGTGGATGTGATATTTTTGTGTTCAATGACAAGGGTAGTGAATCAACAACACTTAGTAAAAGTGGTGGGAATCTCATGGGATCATAATATATATGAAAAAGTATCCAAGTGTAATTTTTGTATACAAAAAGTACATTTTTTGGATAAGTTATTTCTGAAAAATGTGTCTCTGTGGATCCAGAAAATATAGTGGCAATTGTCTATTAGAAAAAACCAAAAAATTCCATTATGAAATATAGATTCATTGGTCTGGATTATTGTTACCTATGTTTTGTTCATGATTTTATCATGACTAGCTTCATAGATGAAAACATAGACAAAGAATAATGTTTTACTTCAATGGAATGATGAAGTTCTGAAGTCTTTTAAATTGTTAAAGGATCTCCTTCCATCAAAATCAATCTTGATATTTTTGGAATCAGGATAATGGTATGTGGTGTATTATAATTCTTTGGGATCAGGGTTGGGATGTGATCTCATGAAGGGTATCACGTGGTTACTAATGGCTAAATGAAGTTATGGTTTCATGATAAGAAATACCCAAAACCAGATTTGTATTTAGATGTGTAGTCCATGATGTGAATACATGGTATATTTACCAATTTTGTGATAAATTTATAGTGTTTATGGACCATAAGATCTTGAAAAATGTTTTATCAAAATTTGAATTGAATCCACAAGAAAGAAGATTGATGGATTACTTACAAAATTTCATCTTTGACTTAATGTATACAATGGATAATGTAAATTCAATAGAAGATACATTAATCCAAAATTCATATGATTATTTGGAAAAAGAGGCTTCATATTAGTGGTACTTGATGTCATCCATAGCCATCATGCACTTGGATTGTGAAGATAGAGGTAGTGTTGTTTTTTTAATTCCAATTTATTTTTTCTAATTGGGTTGAAATAGATAAAGAGGCATATCATCTGATTCTGTATGTATTTCTATGAGGTCAAAACCCAATAGTGGGGAGAGAATTTAGGGATGGATTCTATAAGGGAGTTTATATTTTTGGTTTCTAAATTCGATGGTCGTACATATGTCTTGTCTGGAAGAACTTATTAATGCTTAGGACCATTCAAAATGGGGTGTTTATCCTGAAATATAGGAGATTTATAAGGAATTGGAAGAAAAATTTTGGTGGGTCTACTTGAAAATGTATGTGGATAAGTTTATTTCATGATGCCTCAACTGTCAACAGGTTAAGGTAGATAACCTGCTCTTAGTGGGAATGCTGTAGTCTTTACCAATTCTTATTTGTAAATTGGAGTAGATTTCAATAAATTTTGAGACAAGTATCCAAAGGATTATTAAGAAATAAGATTTCATATGGGTGATAGTGGACCAACTCACAATGTTAGGCCATTTCATCCATATTCTTAAATCTCATATGATGGATTCATTTTCAAAAATCAACATCTTATAAGTGGTAAAGAAGCATCGATAACCAGATTCAATAGTACTCGATTGAGATCTAATCTTTATAGCTCATTTCTAGAAATACATATTTAAATCATTTGGGTATCAATTGACAATGAGAAAGGAGTATCATCCTTGGGTGTATGAACAATCTAAAATGATGATACAAACATTAGAAGACATTTTCAGGCTTATGTAATGCTGTTTGGTGGCTCATGGGAGGAATATATACCATTTGTGGAGTTCTTGTATAACAATAGTTACCAAGCCTCTATATAAATGGATCCTTTTGATTAATTGTATGGCAAGTTATGTAATTATCCACTTTTTTGTATTGAAATAGGTGAGAAATCACTTGTTTGATCAAGCCATGTCCAAGAGATAACATAGAAGATTTAGTTGACTATGAACTGGAGGAGATGGCTCATATTCATCATAAATCATATGTGTATCATCATAAATGGTCATTTTCATTCGATGTGAGTAATCATGTTTTCTTGAGAATCTCTCCAAGGATTTTGAATCATTATTTTGGAAAGAATGGTAATCTATCTCCTTGATGCGTATGCACTTTTTTTATAATTGAATTTTTTGTTGAGGTTTCATATAGGTTTACATTTCCACCATGGTTTAGTTTAGTGCATAGTGTGTCTCATGTATCTCTGTTGAAAAACTATCATCCTGAGCCTGAACATGTGATTCATTGAGATCACATAGATCTAGATCTAGATGTTTTATTTTTTCATATCCTAGTATAGATTATGGTTAGGGAAGAGAAATACATTCACCAAAAAATAATTGATTTAGTGTGGGTTTTTTTGAAATGTGGTCATATTTAGGAAGAAACATGGGTACATTAAAAGGACGTGTTTTCATTAAATGGCCTGAACTCTTTTAGGGAAATTGAGAATTTACAGTTTTTGGGAAGAAAAGGCCAGTGGTGGAGATAATGAAGCACCATTGGTTTCAAGTAAGTAACGATTTATTTATTATTTTTATGTATGTAAAATTTTTTGGTGAAATTTGGGAGGTTTTGGAGGAATTTTGGTATGTTTTGGTGTTTTTATAGAGGTGCACAGTTTGAGAATGGTTAGTAAAAATTGTGAAATTCATAAAAACCATTCAAAGTGAGTCAATGGGCTCTGGTAAGGCCCATAGTTATTCCCAAATTTTGTACCAACCATGCCGACACGTATTAGAATCCTTGATTTTGGAGATAGATGCATATGCATGGTTAGTGCACGATTTAACTAACCATAAACCATAACCACGGATGGTTAGAAATTCGATCCAAAAATTATTGTTGTAATTCTTAATTTCTCCTTAACAACTATTTTTTCTTATATTATGACCCTAAATTAGTTTTATATCCTCCCAATGTATTTTGATACTATTCCCTTTGATATAAGATCTATCCATTGTGCAATTGTTGTGCATTAATGGACGAATTACATTGTAATTCTATGTTATTTTTTCTTTTGGATGGATATATTATTCTTCCCTACATTGGATTCATATATATTTTCCATTGGGGATATATCATTGATAGTTTATTCTAATAATTTTGATATTTATTTATGTTGATGTAAGGGAATTATATCTATAGTGATGTTTGTTATTTTTAACCTGATTCTGTTGAAAAATTTGTGTCGTTCTTCATTTACGCCATCATTTCTGAGGTCAGTGGATTTACTCTCAACTCCTATTAATATAACAAGATGGATTAGTTTGAAATATTTTTAAATTTCTTGGATTTGATAGTTAAATTTATGTGAAAATATTGGGAGAAAAATTCTTTAGTGATGGTTTATGAAATTGCCGAATTGTTGCGAAATGTTATTTGATGAATAATGTTAAAATATTTATTTTAAAATGGTTTTTGGGTTTAATTAATAGAAAATTATTTTTTGGAAGGTTTTTATTAAAAATAAATTTTATTGAAATGGTTTGTGATAATTAGTTTTTCATGGTTTTGGAATAATTGGGTGGTTTGTGTATATTTTCAATGATGGGACCCTAAAGACGAGGCATGTGCAATTGGGGAACTAGTATATTATTACCCAGTGATGACATGGTTAATCGATGAGAGAACAATCATGGGTATAAAACTATTAATTGGGAATGAATTTGGGGATGTGTGGATTAGAATGTGCTATTCCAAATAGAATATGGAAATGTTTAGAAGGACTTGTTTGGTTGTTTTCCATGAATTTTTTTTTTGAAAAAATAATTTGATTTTATATAAAAATTTAATTTTTTAGTGTTTTACATAAATTTATTTATGTAAAAAATAATAACATGTTATATCCTAGTAGAATTAGTAGGTAATTAATTAGGAGAAAACCTAATGAGTTTCAACAATTACACCCTACATAGTCCCTTTGTTGCTTTTGTAGATATTATTTATTGAGAAACAAGAAATATAAAATTATCTCGTTTATTTTTTAATGAATCATGATACATTGGGATGTAATATGGAGTTTGCTAATGGAGTATTATGGGAGAAATATTGTTCTGTTTTTGGAGTGTCTGATGTTTTTGGTTTATACTTCTTCTCGGTACTATAATTTTTTTTATGTAGTTCAGTTTTATTTGGGTTTTATTGTCGGTTTGGTATTATGTTGAGTTTTATTAAATTTTTATCACGTAACATGTAGTGTATTTCGGTTAAGGTATGTGTGGTTTTAGTTTTTTATTTTAAAAGGTAAAATCAACCTCCAATTGTAATGGAACATGTGTCATTTATTTCTAGACTTTTGGGTCTTGGGGATGTCTCCTAAGGACAATTATAAATTCTTCCTCGACTCAAGCCAATGGAAAGGGGTGGGATATTAAATTGTTGTTAGAATAAAACCCTAAATAATTCCCTGAATTACATTTTGGGACTTTCTTTTAAGTGTGAAGTGAAGATTACGATTGATTTGGGTCCTTGTATGGAACAGATATCTATCCCTACATATCATATAGATCTATCCTAATTGAGTGAGTTAAAACCAAACTATAGGAAATTGAATATAAAGGGATCTTATGGAAAAGAAAATCTGCTTGTAGAGATCTGATGCTTTTTTACTATGAACGATAAAAAACTTATGTTTATGTTTGAATTATAAAAAATAATATCCGGTAAAAATCAAGAACTACTAACCTCAAAATAGTATTGATGACCTATTGGATAAATTTAAGGATAAAAGATAGTTTCTATGATTGATATATGCTAAGGTTATATTCCACATCAATATTTTTTTAAGGAAATTTTTGAATTGGTTTTCTTGAAGCTGTTAAATGAATTTTAAATATATGGTAATGAATTTCTCATAAAAATATCCCACAATGTTTATTTCCTTAATGAACATGGTTTTTTATCTATTTCAAGACATTATTATTATAGTATTTTTGGGTGATATCCATAACTATTTAGGGATTTATAAAAATATTTTTGGTGTCTTCATATCATTTTAGATACTTTAATATTACATAATTTATATAAAATGTTATTTAAATATTACATATTGATTAAATTGTTCAAATTCTTCATGCATGTTCTATCCGAAGATGATATTTTAATGGGCCTGGAGAATGTGGAGTTAGTAAGGATCATGAATTCCTTAAATAAAATCTTCATGTTTTATAGATTTCTATAACATAGGGGGTATTTTAACTACTTTATTCAGTATTTTTCTATGTTTCCAACTATAATAAAAAATTTACCTATGAAGGGAGGAAATTTTATCTGGTAAGACCAATATGAGTCTGTGTTCCAAGAGTTGAAAGGTCAATTGAGCTCAATATATTTTTGTATTTTACCTCAATTGGTTATGAGTGTTGGGGGTTATTTTTATTCTCCATTAATGGGCCTTGTAAAGGTAATCAAGTCCTATAAAATATCCATGGATTACTATTAATAGAAGTTGTGATAACATTGATATATCTACCCCACTGATGACTGAGAATTATCCACTATTATTAATGAATTGAAGGGAAAGAATAAATTCCTATACTGATAATTCTTTGTGGTGTCCATTAACCATAATAATTTTGAAATATATCCTTCGATAACTAGATTTGAATATATGGATGTTTTTTTGTGGAAAACCTCCACTCATTTGGATTTGATATCAAATATTATAATTATAAGGGAAACATTTTTATAGATTTCCAAAGTTTAAAGGTTCCATATCAAAAAATTATGACGGATAAATATATATTCATATTAAATTATATTTTGGATGATATCCACCATGATATGGTAAATGATCCTAGTGGGCTGTAGTTATGTCATTTGGACTTACATTTTATCTTATGGTATTTGTAATGGAAATAGAGAATGTAAGATAATTATTGTACCATTATTAAATAGATTCTGGGTAGTGGGGAGATCCTAGATGGCTGGTGTAAGATCCATAATATTTTCACTTTATATGGTAGGCTAGTTGTTGCTACAGGTATAAGGGGAACTATGATGAAAGGGTATCATGCATAGTGATGGGTTAAGAAACTAGGAATCATGATGACATATCATGAGGTTTATTACCATTTCTTATAGACTGATATTAGAATATCTATCATGATATTTTTTACTAGACTCCTTTCCAACTAGAAAGATAAGGAGAAAACCCAAAATCCATGGGGGGGGGGGCTTTAACAACTCCCATTACAGGTGTGGAATTTAGATGGAAAACTATTGACTTCATTGCTAATATATTGAGATACCCAAGTGACTCAGATATAGTGTAGATGATTTTGGAACATATTACCACTATGGATCACTTTATACTAATCAATGAGGCCTCTTTATTGAATGATATTGGAAAGTTATATGATAATCTCATTTGAAACTTCATGTAATTCTTTCTTGTATCATCTAAAACAAGGACCTATTATTCATGTGTAGGTTTTAGTATGGACTATAATGAAATACCAATTTATAGGTTATGTTTATCACTTATTTTCACATATATTCCAATTATTTGTTTTAGCATATAATTTGTATTTTTTAAGATATTATTTAGGCATGAATACATGATTTTGGTGGTTTATTGAAGCATCACATATATCTGAGGGAATTGTTATACAACCAAAAAAATTAGAATTATATTAAGAGGGATACAATTTAGGATTTATATGAACGTCCATTTCATCATCCCTTGTGTGGTAAGAATATAGGTGAATTCTTTGTCATCATCCACATCATTTTCTGTATAATGATCGAATATGTGAATCAGATTGGGATGCATCTCATAAACAACCAAAGATGTCTACATTAACATTTTAATCATTATATGAGACCCTTATATATTGGAGTGGGTAACCATGTCTTCATTCAGGTTTCTTCAAAGATTGGTGTCAGGTGCATGGGCATAAAAGGAAGTTATAACCTTAGCATGCCACACCTTTGAATATATTTTCATATGTAGAAGATATGGATTATAAGCTTACAATAACTTCTATTTTTAGTGAATTATATAATAATTTATATTTATCCCAACTAAGGAAGTACATCCTTATACATTCATACGTTATTTAGAACAAATCCATTTATATTGATTCTAATGAATTATATATAAATCATCCCATATGTATTTCGACCAACGTCAAAAGAAATTTGATTGGAAATTTATTCCTATAGTTTTTAGGTGGAAATATGGGAAACTCCATTATGAAACCTTAGAGATGGAGGAATAAATAAAGGTACACTAGCTGAATTTGTTCTATCAAGAATCCAGTCGAAGATTCGTAGGGATAGGAATCCTAATAGTGGGTATTCTATAAAGAAACTAAAAAAATGGGTAAAGAATTATTTTTTTTATTGTATTTCACGTTAATTTTTAGTTCATGGTTGGTTTGAGAGGTTTTGAGATATTCTAGGAATAATTAATGAAAATTTGGGGAGGTGTTGTACTGCACTACGCACCGGGTACCTAGTGGGTCTAAAATGGTACAACTAACACTATCATGGCCACTAGGTACCCAGTGGCACTGTACCAAGTACTCTGTATGATCCTATGTATTTTTTACCTTAATAATTATTTTTTCTCTTTCACACCCTTATTCAATTCCATAATTGAATATCCTCTAGTAACTTATTTCAATCTTGTTTGTAGATTTTCTGGTAATATTTGACATACCTTATCTAGGGTTCATATGACCTTCCCAAACTCTCTATTTTCTTCTAAACTAGTTGGTACAGTGGATTAGCCTCAATAAATCTAAGGTGAAATTGTTTGTTGTATTCCTAGATTCATACTTCATAAAAAAGAGTTTTATACCTAATTTATTTACCACTATAAGGGATTATATTGGATTTTAGTGGAGTTAATCATATTCTCTATGACCTTAAGAAAGTATTCAATTATTTATCTAATTGGAATACCCATTACTCATGTACCACTCATAGAGAGTAAGTATGAAAATGGATCTGAGATGAGTGAACCCAATTCAAAATCAAGAGTTTATACTAAAAAAAGTTTTTCGTAAATCCTTCTTAGATAAATGATATTAATAACCCAATATTGGGTTGTTTATATTTCCATAAATCAATCTATTACTTCAGATATATATATGATTCCATTTTAGGTTTTTCTTTTCATACTTATTTCGTTAAATAGAAATTGTAAACAGTGTTAGAGGATGTTTCTTATGATTTTTAGATCTTATATATTGTTTAGTATAGTATCTATTTATACTGTATTATTCATTAATATATTAGAATATTAGAGTGGAATATTTAAAATATTATTGGGTACATTGGATTTGATTTTCATTAAAATATCATGTAATATATTCCTTAGAAGGTATCCCCTTTGATGTTATAAAGGTTACACCACTGAGAAGGGAATGATTATCTAGATCATTATATACATTGATGGAATCGGATGGGTTTATAATAGTGTGAATCATTAAAACCATTTTCTTATTCACAATGAATTTATGTAATATTGTATCAAGTAGTTTGGCATTATCATTTTTTCAACTGGTATGGGTTGGTAGAACCCTGACTACTTTTGTAACGACCCAATGTTTTATAAATGGAATTACACTCTTATACATATGTCATAAAATCACATGAAAACACAACATAATGAACTAATAAGTACTAAGGGACCTTTAAACATAATTTTTTCGCTTCTGTTTTTGGAATTTAAAAAATCTGACATTCACGTTTGTGATAAAAAAGTTCTTTGGAGTCCGATAAGAAAAATATAATTTTTGGGGATTACTAACACACCCTTACAGATAGTAACACACCCTTATGAATTGTGATATACCATAATGAATAATAACCTTACCTATGATAATATATAAATAATATTCAAGTTGGAAGGATGATTAAACTATACTTTAGAATAAGTAAATGAATGTTTTAAAACAAGTTTTTGATAATAAATTAAATATTTTACTAAATATTAAAAAAATAATATATAGAAAATTATTTTTTAAAAATGGACTTAATTTTTTGATTCAATATGTTGAAAAATGGTTAGGGTAAATTTTTGGGATTTTTCTGAAATACTTGAATTTTAGATGAAAAGTAAAATGTGATAATTTACGATAAATACTAAATAAGGGATTTATTGAGTAATTGATATTTTTATATATATTTAAGACCAATTGGTTTTGGATCACATGATAAATTTTCTATTCTTGGTCATGGAAGTCTCAATATTCCTTGTCTTGTGGGGAATTAATAAATTATTGAATTTTATATTGAGAAATACCTTCCCTCCTCCACTATAAAAACCCCCTCTCACTCCCTCTTCTCTTCACTCCTATCACGCCTTATGCCTTTCCAATTTTCTACAGAAATATGTCCCCAAGATCCTCCCCCACTTACAAAATCTCTTATCCTCCTCAAAATACCAAAACCTCTCCCTTTAAGAGGTTCTCAAAGGAGGAAGTCTCAAGAGGTAAATTCCTCTTTCCAATTCCTTCATTTCTTTTAAGTTCTTTTATTTTTTGTTTCTTTCCTCACCTAAATTAACCAAAATGGTATGATAAATACATTATAATACATGTAATGGAATGATATTATAATAATGGAATAATTCATTATCATCTCTCCTTTCCTCACCTTTTGTTTGAAAGAAATAAATGCACTGTTTGAGATGTGCCAATTTAGCACATTCAAGGACAATAGTTTATCAATTTCAATTATTATCTTTAATTATGGTCATGAAACCAATTGTATTAGGGTTGAACTATAATTTTATGAAATATATCCTATTTTTTTGGTTATTTAATACTTTTTTAAAAATGGTATTAAGTTATAAATCAAAACAAGTTCATTGTAATCAAACACACCAATTAACAAAAACAGTTGTCACTATGGTTTTATATAATAATTCATCTTCACTCTATGTATGAAAATTAAATTTTAAACCATTTAATGTCTAGGATGTTAACTAAAAGAATATTAATTCATTTTTGGACAACCACTTCCATTTTACATGTTTATCTAAACATGAATATAAACGAACTGGTCATTTAAAACAAAGTAAACAAACGAACCCAAATGATGAAATTGAACCGGATAACCAATCAAAATGGTTATAAATGATCTTATAATGATTATAATAAACTAATTACATATATAATATTTTATATAATTATTTATTAATAAACCTAATTTCTTTATTCAGGTCATTAATAACTAGTGGAGAAGACCAATGTATTTAAGGTAAGGGGTCCTCTCCTTTTCACTCTTAATCAAGATTGTCCTCTATGCTATGCTTTTTATGTGTGCTCCCAAATGATTTGGTATGTTTTCAAACCACACCATACTGAAATAATGTTTTATACGTGATGGGAAGCCCCTTATCTCTATCATCAATCCCTCTTAATTACACCTGATACCATGATGATAAACCGTAATGAATTTTACACAGACTTCCTTTATTCCTTTGGGTTTCTCTATATTTAATTTTAACAAAATGCAATTGTATTTTCATTTTATGTAAAACATAAAAAATATGTTTATATGCTCAAAACTCATGTTCCAAAATCAATCTCTCAATCTCTTTCGGGGATATACATGCATTTATGTGGATCCCTCCTTGATACTTCCCAATATGCACACTCGTTTTAAAAGAACTTCCCAAATTCTTAGCCAATTTATAGGGAACTATAACTTATGTTTTAAACCACCATTGTATTTATAAAATATGTATTTTTATTATGAGAAACGTTTTGGTTCAATACTGGTTTTATATATAATATTTTCCTCTTTTTTATTTTTAAAGATCTATAGTAATTTCCTTAAAACCGCACAAAAATGTTTTGATAGTAATGTTTCTAAAAAATTATTTTTTATGTTTTCACTTCATTTTGACATCACTTACCATTTTATAATCCGTTTTTACCCAATGAACGTCCATTTATTTTCTAATCCCTTTCTTTCATGGACAGTTTTAGTACATGCTCATTGGTTATGTTTTATGTCATGATTGTTGTACCCAAATCATTCCATGGGTGACCACATGTTTATATATGGTTGATTATGTATGATTATTTATGTGGAAATAATATTTATGTGGAAAGAAAATTAATGAAAATTTAGAGATGGGTGCGTCTAGATAGTGCTCCAATTCATTGAGTAATGTTATGCCTCATGAGATGCGATGTGAAATGGGATTGGTAGTTAGCCTTGACGCATAATAAAATGGGAAATGAGATTAAAGATTGGACTTGAATCACACCAAAGGAATGTTTTATGATTCTTCAAAATTTATATGATTCCATGTTTATATGATCCCTTACATATATGATATGATTTCATATGTTCCAGTCTTTGGATATCATTATGTCATGCCTCTTACCTCATGTGCTTAAGAGATATCCTTATGTTATTTCCCTTACTGGGATTTTCAGCTCGTCCCTTTGTTCATGTGTTCCTGAGGGTACCCTATACAGATGTAAGGGTTCAAAGGAAGTTATGAACTCATTATGATGATTAATTAAAGAAGTGTATTTTACCCCCATGTATTTTTTTTTACCTCGCCTTCCAATACAATAGAATTAACGATCATTGGCTTATAATCTGATGTATAATTATTCATAGAATTATGAAATGTTGTTTGAAAAAGGTTTGGGTCACTATAGTTGGTATCAAAGGATGGTCTAGTTATTTTTGGAGATTGGGAATAGAGCCCCTTAGTGAGAACTGTAAGGATGAGACTATGTATAAGAAAATAGTCTTAAATTTTGGTAAGTATTGATTAAGTGGTTTATCAAGAAAATAAATCCCTGTCTAGATACGAGAAGGTAGAGGATGATCTAGCACAGATGTACCTAGGAGTGAAAACTCTGACAAGGAGTTTCGGGCTTGACCGAGGTATCCTAGTACATGAAAATTGGACTTTCTTCACTCTTGGTTATGCAATTTTTTGGGGATATGATTTGGAAGATTCATGAGCTTATTACAAACCATTATTAAGGAAAAAATTCCCATTAGAATATAAGTTATGAAATAGATCAAGGATAATATAGGTTTAAACATAAGGAATAAGATGTTATGATATACTTATTATTTATATGTTTATCCTTTTTGGTTCAATGTTTTCTTTTTTATGCTCAATATATAAGTATTCAAGAACTCTAATTATAAATTATTTTTCTTAGGTAATGATTAGAAATAGAAGAACATTTTCCAACAACCAATGTGATAGGAAATTTGAATATTTCCCTAATTATATGCCTGATATGATAGGAGAGGGTGCTCAAAATATCCTGATAGTACACGCTCAACTAGCTTGAGTTATGAATAATAACTCGAATCATGTGGAACGTCCTCCTCCTCCATGGAAAGAGCAAGTTTCCGTATAATCCTTTATCTGGCAAAGGCCACCCATGTTTACTGAATATTAAGATCCCCTCCTCATGGAACAATGGATTAACTCCATTGAAAAGATATTCTCCATCCTCCAGTGCTCGAAAGAAGAAAAGGTTGTACTGGAAGTGTATTGTTTTGATGAGGAAGCTGACCAGTGGTGGAAACTGATCAAGAATAAAATGTCCCAAGTGGAAATTGATTCCATGGATTGGGAGGAAATCAAGAGGATGTTTTTGAGTAAATATTTTCCATGAACCCTCCATCTCATGATAGAAAAAAGAGTTTCTCAGACTCATGCAGAAGGAAGATGAGTCCATCGGGGCGTATGATGAAAACATTGTAAGGCTTACAAGTTACACCTCTAGCATTGTCATGAACACCAAAAGAAAGGTGCATCACTTATTTAGTGGACTAAATCCAAGTCTACAAAAAGAATTGGTGATTCAAGGCATCGACAGTTATGAGGACATTGTTTGTTGTGGAATTAAGGTTGAAATGGTGATTTGAGACTATCAGTGGCCTTATGGGACCATTGAAAAGAAGAAGAAAATTGAGAACAACATGGGTGGTTCATCAAACAAATCCCATGATGGAAGGAAGCCTAACATTTCCCCTAGAAGTAATTATGGGAAAAAGTAACTTGGTAACTGTATAAAGGGAAGCAAGAATTTCTTCAAATGTGGAAGTTTTGTCATCTGGCCAAGAACTACCGAAGGGATATGAAAAACTCCTCTAATGATGAAGAATAAAGGAAGCTTCATATCAACACTCAACCAATAGTGCAGTGTTACAACTATAAGGAGCATGAGAATTATGCGAACAATTTCCCTAAGCCGAGGGTTGTGAGAGGCAATCAACAACATCCTCCAAGGAAAACAGGAAGGTCTTATGCTATCACTACTGCTGAGGTGTATCTGGGAAATGATGTGGTGACATGTATTCTAGTTATTCATTCAAGAATAGTGAACGTACTATTTGATTTTGGTTCTATGAATTATTTAATATCTTTCATGTTTAGTAGAACTATCCAAACACCCCCTCAATATTTAGAGTAAAAGTTATTTCTGATAACAAAAAATAGAGCAATTATTTTTTCTATGGTTTCTAACTCATCCCAAGTTAATGTTTGTGGAGTAAAACTCCCATAAAATCTCGTTATACTTTCTCTAGTGTAGTTTGACACTATCTTGGGCATGGATTGTCTGTCTTTATATAATGACAACATCAACTATCGGGAAAGGGAGATCACTATTCACATCACGAAGCATCCTCTAATTATATACAAGTCTAAAGGGGAAGATGAAGATCCTTTAGGATAATCGTTTCAATTATTGATGTTGATTCCTTATGAGAAATAATATCTAGCTCAAATGATCGAGACAAAGGGGAGAATCATGCTTGAATACATTCCCATTATGAGGGATTACACTGAGTTATTCCCTGAAGAGTTGCCTGGTCTTCCTCCTGACTGAGAGGTTGAGTTCTCAATTGAACATATCCCTAGATCTCTGCCTATCTCAAAGACACCTTACAAAATGGCCACCGTAGAGCTGGAAGAGCTGATGAATCAGTTACATGAGAATATGGAGAAGGGTTTTATATGCCCGAGTGCTTCACCGTGGGGTGTGCCAGTCCTCTTCTTCAAGAAAAAATATGCATCAATGCACCTCTGCATTGATTATCGTGAGCTAAACAAAATCATGATAATGAACAAGTATCCCCAACCATGGATAGATTACTTGTTCGATCAGCTTTGTGGGGCCAGTTATTTTTCTAAGGTGGACTTTCACCGGTGATGTCATCAATTAAAGGCAAGAAAGGAAGATATTCCCAAGACTGCAATTCAAACAAGGTATGGACACTATGTGTTCATAGTGATGCCCTTCGAACTCACTAATGCTCCAAAAAGTTTCAAGTATTTAAGGAATAGAGTCTTTAGAGATTACCTCAAAAAATTTGTGGTAGTCTTTATTGATGATATTCTGATATACTCCAAGAGCAAGGAGGAACATGAGGAGAATTTGAAAACTATGTTAAAGACTTTGCAAAGGGAGAAGATGTATGCAATGTACTGTAAATGTGAGTTCATTATGGATTAAGTATCATTTTTGGGGCATGTTATCACCTGCAAAGGGATATCTCTTGACCCTTCCAAGACAAAGGCAATTGAAGAGTGGCCCAGGCCAACTTCTGTAATGGAGATCCACATATTTTGGGGTGAAACATGGTATTATCAATGATTCATGAAGAACTTTTCACAATTTTCAAACCCAATGGACAATATAACAAGTAACGGAGTAATCATTGTTTGGAAACAAGAATGTGAATATTGTTTTAATGAGTTGAAAACGAGGCTTATCACTACATTAGTACAAACACTCCCTACATGTAGATAACTCTTTGTGGTGTATAGTGATGCTTCTAAGAATGACATAGGATGTGTGATAATGAAAAATGATAAAGTGATAGCCTATGCATCAAGGCAGCTGGAAATCCATGTGCAAAACTATCCCAGTCATGATCAGGAGTTGGAAGCGGTGATCTCTGCATTGAAAATCTTACGGCATTATCTCTATGGGGAGAAGTGTGAGATATATATGGACCAAAAGAGTTTCCAATATATATTAACACTTAAATGTCTTAATATGTGCCAGTGAATATAGATAAAGATCATCAAGGATTATGATTTCTCAATCCACTACCGTCTTGGTAAGGCAAACAAGGTTGTAGATGCTTTATGTAGAAATGATCCTGCATCTTTATCAATGATGAGAATTGAAAATTATATGTTCTTCATAGATTTGCAAAGGATGGACATAGTAATCATTAAGAGAGAAACATCATCAATCCCTTCTCAAATGATTGCTCAACCATCCCACTTGAAGAAAATAAAGGATGCTCAAAGAAAATATGTGGAAATTCAGAAAAGGGCGGAAGATATCATAAAAGAGAAAATTCTCCAATTAAAAAATTGATGAGGAAGAAGTTGTAAGATTTGGGACACGATTATGTGTACCAATCAATATAGAGACAAAGAAGGAGCTATATAATGATTCACATAGCCCGACCTTCTCTATCCACCCATGGATCACAAAGATGTATCAAGATCTCTGGGAAAACTTTTGGTGGGACAATATGTAAAAGGATATTGCTGAATATAAATCAAAGTGCCTCTTATGTCCGCAAGTGAAGTCTGAGTGGAAAAAGTATAAGGAGATGATGAAACCACAACCCATACCAACAGGGATGTGGAATAACATTACCATGGACACTCTCACTGGAATTCCAATGACACCCATAAGAAACAATGCTATATGGGTCATTGTGGATTATCTTACTAAGATAGATCACTTTATCACGATTCGAGAGGACTTATCATTAGATTGACTTGCATTGATTTACATCAAAGAAGTGCTATGCCTGCATGGAGTACCATTATCTATTGTATGTGGTCGTGATGTGAGATTCACCTCTATGTTCTGGAAAAGTCGCCAGCATGCTCTAAGCACTGAACTGAACTTCAGTATGGCCTATCATCTTGAAACAGATGGACAGTTTGAGAGAACTATTTAGACACTTGAAGACATGTTGTGAGAATGTTCTATGGAATTGAAATGAAGATGGGACCAACATCTTCAACTGGTTGAACTCTCCTATAACAATAGTTTCTACTCGAGCATCATAATGGCACCATATGAATCCCTTTATGGGTAAAGGTGCATAACACCAATGTCTGAGGATGAAGTTGGTGAGCATTATCTGCTAGGACCCGATATGGTCAAAGAAATGGTGGAGAAGGTGAAAACCATTCCGCATCATATCAAGGCAGCCCAAAGTCGACAGAAGAGTTATGCAGATAATTATCGATGAGACCATGAGTTCCAAGTTAGAGACATGGTATTTTACACATATTATCGTGGAAGAAGGTCATGAGGTTTGGAAATAAAGGGACGTTAAGTCCCAGGTACCTAGGACCCTTCAAGATCCTTGATCGAGCTGGAGTTGTGGCCTATCGACTGACACTTCCACCTACCATTTCAAAAGTACATGATGACTTTCATGTATCCATATTAAGGATGTACATACCAAACCCCTCACATGTACTCTTTCCAAAGGTGTTATAGTTGGAGGATGATCTTTCTTATGAGGAGCAGCCAGTGAATATCATGGATCATAGGGAAAAAGTTCTACGGAACAGGACTCCTCATCTAGTGAAGGTACAATGGTCAAAAGATAAGTACGAAGAGGAAACATGGGAACTAGAGGAAGCAATGAAGGAAAAGTACCCACACCTTCTTTTGTCTTAGAATTTAAAATGAAATATCAAGGGCATAATTTCGTAAGGGGGGAAGAATGTAACGACCTAATGTTTTATAAATGGAAATTCCTATCTTATAAATATGTCATAAAATCACATGAAAACGCCATAAAATGAACTACTATGTGTTAAGTGACATTTAAATATATTTTTTTTTTCACTTTTGTGTTTGGAATTTCAAAAATTTGACATACACGATTGTGATCAGTAAGTTATTTGGAGTCGGATAAATTTGTTTTGGGGGAATAGTAACCATCCATTATGAATAGTAACATACACTTATGAATAGTTATATACACATAATGAATGGTAACCTTACTTGTGTTAGTATATAAATAATATTCAAGTTGAATGTACGATATACCTATACTTTAGAATAAGTAAATGAATGTTTAAAAAGTAGTTTTTGATCATAAATTATGATTTTAATTAAATATTAAAATAATCATATTTAAAAAATTATTTTTGAAAAAAGGACATATGTTTTCGATTCTATACATCAAAAAATGGTTAGGGTAAATTTTTTGGATTTTTCTGAAATACTTGACTATTTATGAATAGTAAAATGTGATAATTTATGATAAATGCTAAATAATGGATTTATTGAGTGATTGATGATGTTATGAAGATTCAAGACCAATTGGTATGGGGTAAAATGATAAATTTACTATTCGTGGTCATGGAAGACTCCCTATTCCTTGTCTTGAGGGGAATTAATAAATTAATGAATTTTATATTGAGAAAATCCTTCCCTCCACTATAAAACCGCCCTTCACTCCCTCTTCTCTCCACTCCTCTCAAGCCTTGTGACTTGCCAATATTATGCCAAAATATCTCCCCAATATTCTCCCCCACATCCAAATTCTCCTAGACTCATCAAAATAACAAAACCTCTCCCCTTAAGAGGTTCTCAAAGAAGGATGTCTCAAGAGGTAAATTCCTCTTTCCAATTCCTTCATTTCTTTTAAGTTCTTTTATTTTTTGATTCTTTCCTCACCTCCCTTCACCCAAATGGTATGATAAATTCAGTATAATACATGTATTGAAATTATATTATTCTAATGGGATGGTTTAATATCTTTTCTCCTTTCATCACCTCTTTTTTGAAAGAAATGAAAGAACCATTTGAGATGTGCCAATTTAGCACATTCAAGGACAACAGTTTATCAATTTCTATTATTATCCTTAATTCTGGTCATGAAATCAAATTTTTTATGGTTCAACCAAATTATTATGAAATATATCCTATTTATTGTTCTTTAATACTTTTTTACAATTGGTATTGAGTTATAAAGAAAAACATGTTCATTGTAATCAAACCCACCGATTAACAAAAACAGTTGTCACTGTGGTATTATATAATAATTCAACATCACTCTAAGTAACCAAATTAAATTTAAAACCATTTAATCTCCTATAAGTTCACTAATAACATATAACTTCATTTCTGGACAACCACTTCCATCTTACATGTTTATCCAAATATGAATATAAGCAAACTGGTCATTTAAAACCATGTAATCCAATGAACCCGAATGATGAAATTGAACCACATAACCAATAAAAATGGTTATAAATGATATTATAATGATTATAATAAACCAATTACATATTTAATAGTTTATTTAATTAATAATTAATAAACCTAATTTTTTTATTCAGATATTTAATAATAAGTGGAGAACAACAACAAATTTAAGGTAAGGGATCCTCTCCTTTTCACTCTTAATAAAGATTGTCCTCTATGCTATGATTTTTATGTGTACTCCAAAATTATGGGTTGTGTTTTCACACCACCCCTATACTTCCAAAATATTTTATAAGTGATGGAAACCACTTATATCTCTCATCAAGACCTCTCAGTTACACCTGATACCATGCTGATAAATAGTAATGAATTCTACCCGAACCTCCTTTATTCCTCCGGGTTACTCAATATTTCTTTTTACTAAAATGTAGTTGTCATTTAATTGTATGTAAACCTTCTAAATTATGTTTATATTCACAAAAATCAGGTTCCAAGATCCATATTTCAATCTCCTTAGGGGATATACATGCTTTCATGTGAATCCCTCTTTAATACTTCCCAATAAGCACAATCGTTTTAAAGGAACTTCGCAAAATTTTACCCAATTTCAAGTTCACTCAATTCTATGTTTTAAGGAACAATTTCATTTACAAAGTAGGTAGTTTTTATGAAAACCTTTTTGGTTCAATCCTGGTTTTAAAAAAAAATTTCTTTTTTTCTATTTAAAAGATATAGAGTATTTTCTTTAAAACTACACAAAAATGTTTTAATGCTAATGTTTCTCAAATACATTGTTTATGTGTTTTCAGTTCCGTTTGACATCATATACCATGTTATAAGCCTATTTTACCCTATTAAATTCCATGTATGTTCTAATCCCTTTCTTTCATGGACACATTCATGACACACTCATTGGTTATGCTTTATGTCATGATTGTGGTACCCAATTTTTCCCATGGATGCCCTTATGTTTATGTATGATTGATTATATAGGATTATTTATGTTTTAAGAATATTTATGAGGCAATAATATTCATGAAAATTTTGAGATGGGTGCATCCACATAGTGCTCCATTGCATTGGGTAAGGTTATGTCTCATGATATGCGATGTGAAATGGGATTGACAGTTAACCTTGACCCGTACTAAAATGGGAAACGAGATTGGCGGTTTGCCATAACCCGTACCAAAGGAATGTTTTATTATTCTTCCACATTTATATGATTGTTTGTTTATATGATCCCATTCATATATGTTATTATTTCATTTGGTCCATGCTCTTTATATCATTATGTCATGAATTTTAACTCATGTGCTTAAGATGTATCCTTATATTCTTTCCCTTACTAGGCTTTTCAGCTCATCCCTTTATTCATGTGTTTCCTAGGGTACCTTATGTAGATATAAGGGCTCAAAGGAAGTAAGGAGATCATTATGGATATTAAATAAAGAAGTTTTTTAGACCAATGTTTTATGTTTTTTATACCTAGTCTTCCTAGACACTAGACATAACGATCCTTGGATTGTACACTGATGTATAATTATGCTTAGAATTATGCAATGTTGTATGGAAAAGGTTTGGTTATCTATAAATTTGTACACATATAACCATAAGTTAAGGTGGATATGAGTCAATGTGTATGATAATAAAAATTATTATGATGAATTTTGTAGGGAATTTCCTTGTAAATAATCATAGATCCTTAGCTGAGGCTCAATATAGGTAAGTTTGTATAGTTCCTCCCATCATAGTGAGTTACCTTCAATTATCTATTTAAAAGTAAGATTTTCGAGAATAATATATTATTGTTTATTGTTTTCCCCTATAGATAAATATTATTTTTCCCATAAACTCTAGATTATAAAAAGTTTTTATGGTTGTAGTGGTGACTACCAACTAAATAGTAAAATTTATCCTACACAAGCCCCTCTCCAGACATTTTCATACACTCTTTTATGTGATCTATACAAGGTAAAGGTACCCAAAAATGATATATTCACACATACATTACTCATAGTATATATATGTATATTATTGTAGTTTTTTTTCTCTATGGATAGGTAAGAGGAATTTGGGATGTCCCTGACACATTTTTAGATAGTATTTACATCATGGAGAATTGTTTTAAGACTTTAGGACTCATTTTACCTACATAATTTAAAAAATAAGAGTTTTTAACATAGTCTCAATTATTTGGACTTGTTTTTTTATTTAACACCTTTCATGATATATGCTTCTTATTTATATCACAATGTTTTTTAACACTTATCAGATTTAGGTAAGAAATTTTTTAGATTTGGGATGGTTCTTTATAGGGTTTGGATGTTTTGGTTTGTTCTTGTGGATTTTAATGTGGTTTTTTTGGGTTATCTCTATGAAAAACAAGCTGGACCACTCCATGGTCTAAGTCATTCATAATCTGGGAGGAACCTATGAACCAAGGGTATAGAGACCAAACACCGTGTAATTTATGGATATAGATGTAGGTTTTTAGTGGTCTCACTTTGAGAAATAACCAACAAAGCCTTAACCATACTTTTTTAGAGGCTATGGACTTCCACAATTGACCATGAATTCAATGTCAGGGAATGTTCATTGGTAATATTGATATTGTTAGTGAGAAATGACCGAGACCACTGTGAGTCTGGTTTACCACCCCATGATATGTTGTAGTATATTTTGGAATTGTAAATGGCCATTTCAACCACTCATTTTTGATAATGGAGTTTTACCTATTATGGGATTATCATAAAATATTAATGAGTGTGTTTATAATGTGACTTGACTCGGTTTTACACTTATTAATCCATCTGTTTTGTTCCATTTCTTGGTTTTCCATTATAGAAGATTCTTGAGGACATATTTGGATGATCCTATTGTGTTCAATATTCTATAATAGGGGTTTTGGTTCCTCTCAACTCAGTTATTCTTCCTCCCAATTAAGAGAATAGTGTAATAATGATAGCGTGTTTCTTTCCTTGACCATTTTGTGGGAATCATTATGGTATGTAATTTTTATTGACTCCTTAGATATTAATTATGTTAGGTTTTGGTATAGTGATAATATATCATTTTCATAAGTCATATACTTACTCTTATTAGATCCTTTATTCTTATTGATTTTGGATCCCACTATTTTTGCAATTTGATTCCAAGTGTGAGGTGGGTGGTTCCCACTATTTAGTCTATATTCAGTGAAGCACACATTCTTTGGGTTTATAACATTTTTTCAAGAATATTATTTTCATAATCCTTGATATTATTGATAAGAATGCATAATGGGTTTTTGATAAAATATTCATTCCCCTCATTTTTTGTGAAATAATGATGTTTTAAAGAAATATCATAATTTTTAAAGAATTTGTTTTCAAAGAATAATTTTTATGGAAAAAGGGTTGTTTGAAAATGATATATGAATTTCTATGACCAATTTTTAAAATATTTTGACATATACAACACATGGGATCCTTGGGTACCTAGAAGGGAGATTTAGTATTGGGACTTTTCCTTATTTTTGTAGGGGTTCCATCAAGGGGCGTTCCTCAGATCCTTATGCCCTATTGTTCTGGTGACTTGATTATGACACTCTTGGGGGTTCATCTATAGAGTTTTACAATATTATTTAGACCTTGTTGTTCTAGGTACATGTTTAGTTCACTATTTCCTAACATGATTACTTTGGAATGAGAGACGTAGCCAGCTTGGATCTAGTTATCATAAGGGTGATCTCCATTGCAGCTTTATTTTTTTGGATTTAGTTTGGATATGGATAAATGATCAAGGATTTGTTAAATTGTTTATTTGAAAATTTTCATTGACATGTATTATATGGAATCTATTTTAGAAATATCAAAAATAAAAAATCTCTTATTATGATTTTGATATAAATATTCAAAATTATTTATCATTCCATGTCTTTGTAATTTTTATCATGTTGGGATTATTTGACAGAGAATTTCAATGGAACACTTTCGTGGGATTAGACTAGAATTTTTTTAATCACACCCAAAATACTCCTAGAGGGGTGTGTAAAACTTTTTTTCTGATGTAGGAAAGTGAAATGAGTTGTTGTGAGGTGGTGGGGTTTCATGTATATTTGGAATGGAAAGATAGTGGTGAGATGGTGGGATATTTTCTCTAGATCACATAGAGTAACTATAAGTAGTTGGGTTGCCTTTGGTTTCTCTTATAAATTTACCTTGGTCCTGACTTGCTTCAATAATTACATCAGTACTGCTATTGGTTTTCAGTAATTAAACATTTATTTCTTTTTATCTTTCTATTATTGTATTACATATTTCATTTTTAGTTTGGGAAAATCATTCCTTCTTGTTATTTTTTGGATTCCTGGGTGCTAGTTGCTAGCTTTTGGGGTTAAAAATTCCCACTAGATCTTATTGTGTTCTAATTCAGAGTTTAGTTGGTTGGGTTGTTTGGTATGGGTAATGAAAATTTTTCTTGAGAGGAAGTTTATACTCATGTTTCCTAATCATGGTACATTTAGTGGGTTATAGATATGATTTTTGAGACTTATGAGTTATACTACGAGTGAGTTCCATGATATATCTCATCATAATGAGTCTTAATTCACTCATGGAAGTTGGGATATGTGTCTCCTATATTTAGTTCTGATCAAGATGTCAATTTATGATTATATTATTTTGGTGTAATAAGAGATTGTTTTGTTTTATGATCAACTATTTTTTGTTTTAGTTATTTAATATCATGCCTCTAAGAGGTAATCTAGATTTTTTTGAAGAGGGTATAGTAGGAAATTATCACCAAGGGAATCCTCCTATCAATTTGAGTATCATTGAGATTTCCATCTGGAAAGTTCATGCCAGGGATAAAAATGGAATTATTATTTAGAACAAAGATAAATATGTGTATCTAAGAGCTATGGGAGATAAGTATTGATCTTAAGAGTTCCTACACCATATTTCCCCTTAAATAAAGGGTTCTAATGTTCCTCAGGATATGGAGAACCAGCTGAACATGATAGATTAGGTTATTTATTTCCTAGAGATAACTGAATTTTTATAGGTGTTGTGTGTGACATTTAAGCTTTATGGTCCTAGAAAGAGCTGGTGGGAATCTATGGTTTAGGAAATTCAGCAAGTAGGATCCAAGTTGAAATACTTCATGACCTTTTTCTTCTATTGGTAATTTCCAGAATCCTTGAGATTGGAAAATTATACAGAGTTCATTTTCTATTAGTGGGTTGATTGTTCAGAGATATATTACACTAATAATTTAACTAAGTTGGATTATTTTACTCTATAGGTGGTAATTAATGATATTCTGATAGGTATATGACAGAAGATATTGATTTCATGTGAAAGTCATTATTTTTAGGGTTTCCCCTTCTACCCGATGGAAATTCTAGTGGAAACATGGGAATAAGAGGAAGGGAAATGATAACAACAAATGAGGTGGAGGTATCTATCTGTATTGGGACTTTTTTACTCCATAAGTATTGTATAGAAGTATAACATTGACCTAATACTAGTTTGGAAAGGTAGGGAAAAACCATTGATATTTCATTATACCTTTAATTAAATATAGTGCATGAGGTCACTAATATCATCTACATAGATTCTTCTATTATTTGTTTATAATTTAATATGGTTATGGATAAATATATCTAAAGTGAACTATGGAATAGTTAAAATATTAATGGTCAATAGGGTTCAAACTACATGACTCCAGAGGGAAGTTGTTTCACATATTAGTGGAGCTACCAATAGAAGGTTATAAAGGTCCAAATATAGTGATTGGTACTATTTTTTATTCTATTTTATATAGAATATTCATTGTTTGATTCAATTTTCTCACACTCATTTACATCTATTCATTTCATGGATGTTTTGCAACATTCAACAGATATCAGGTCCTATGTTATGGAGATATAAATTTCATTTGGTAAGATTAAGGAGTATGAGATTTTTTATCCTTTTTTCTATTTAGATATTCAATATTGAGTTAGTTAGGGACATTCTGATTCTTGATCTATATATTTCTGAAATAGTCCTTAGGATAGATTTGCTAGTTTCTCAATGAGAGGATATTCATTTTTATCAGATAAAATTTTATTATTTATTTCTAACGAGAGAACCCATGTATGTTTGGGAGAGTCGTATCTGAAATCTAATCTTGCAGAACCTTATCACCAATAACATATGATTTTTATTATTATGATGCATTTGATCCATATTATGTATCTTTAAGTGTTGATCCTCCCTTGGTTGTTTGATAATTTTTCAAAATTTTTTCTAGATGACTCTAGTATTCCTCTAGAAAGAGATGTAGAGATATCAATTAAGCTAGTTACTAGTACACAACCTATTTGTATAACTTTTTATCATATTAAACCTAGTAAGATGAAAGATATTAGAATCTAGTTTTACGAAATATTATAAAAGAAATTTGTTCATCTTAGTGTTTCTCTAGGGTTGGACCCTCTTATCTTTTCCAAGAATCCTGGTAGTTCTCTTCATCGTTGTATATATTATCAAGATAAGAATATAGTAATATTTAACTATAATTTTCCTTTTCTCCATGTGGATTAATTATTTGATTAGTTCAAGGGGGGGATAATGGTCTTAGAAAATTGATTGTTGTATGGGTTATCATCAATTTAGAGTTAAGTAATCAGATATCCCAATTACCACATTCAGGTATAGGTAACACTAATATGAATATCCCATGATGCCATTTAGTCTATCTAATGATCTTATAGTTTTTATAGACTTGATGAAATGGATATTCCATAAGTATCACAATACCTTTATTTTGGTTTTTTGAATGATATTCTAGCCAATTCGAGAACTGAGTAAGAGAATGAGTACCATCTGAATTCCGCTTCAAGAATCTTGAAATGTTACTTCTAATATGAGACTATTACGATGAATTTTTTGTATATGATATGTAATGTTCTTAGGGTATGTTATTTCAGAACATGTTATCATAATTGATCCTGAAATGGTAAAGGCTATATTTTTATGGAAATAGAAAACAAATTTTCTAATGATATAAGTATTCCTAGGTCTAGATGGGTATAATCATCTATTCATAAAATATTTCTCAAATATGGAACGAATTTGGACTATACACACCAAGAACGTTGTGTAATAATCATAATATTATAAGTGTCGTATTTATTTTGATGATTTGAAACTTCATCTGACATACGTTCATTTTTTAATGTTTTTATAAAAGAGTAAGGATTATGTGGTTTATTATGATGGTTCATGAATTGGATCAGGATGATTTCTTAGGAAATATGATCACATGGTGGCATAATATTCTCATCATCTTATTCCATGTGTGAAGAATTATCTAACTTATGACATCAAACATTTCACTATTATGAAAGATCGTAGGTGTTGATGACACTATTTTTTCATGAACAAGTTTACAGTTTATTATGATAAAAATATATTGAGTTATATCTTATCTCACTCCAAAATTAATATTTATTTAAATATTGAAGTCATAGGGGTCTAAAATGATGAATAACTTTGGAATCACCAGTGAAAATTAAGTTACGATCATAAAAATAGAACTTATACAAAAAATGAGACAGTCACTAGGTTTTCACTTACTTTATATAATTTCCATAATGAAGCTCCCTCCTACTAAGTGTAATAAATATTCAAGTCATTCCTTAGAAGGTACATTCACTTTCAAAAGCCATACACCACATACCATCAAACAATTCCATTACCACTCAAAAACTAACAAGAAGTTTGGATTCTGAATCAATTGAGGTAAACTAAAAGATGTACAACCTAGAAAGTGAGAGGCCAGTAATTATGGATTTAAAATCCACTTCCATGAAATTATCTGGCCTAAAATAAGAAGTGAATCCAAGCAACACTGAACCCCTATTATTATAAACCACACCTCCTCTACCCATGACACCTGGATTAAATGATTTATCCACATTAATCTTAAAACTTTTCCATTTGGACTTCCACATGACCCATATGCATTGAGGATTGATGACCCAACCTTATGATTCCATCCCTTTCCTATAGAGAATCCCTATACTAGAAACTGATTCCTCTCCCATAGGAAGTAAGAATCTCAACTCTTCCATGAACAAAAAATATAGATCTTATGGAAATGAAAAGAATAACACTTACCTTATCTTCATCTATTTAGATCATACCATACAACAAAACACACAAAAGTTAATTCCATTCCCTGAATTGAAAATTGGTTCCAGCACTCAATCCCATAGAACTCAGAAGATAAAAACATACACATATCACCACCCTAAACATCAGGGAATGTTTTAATGGGGAGTACCTCAAAAAATATTAATTTGATATCACTTAAAAACTCTTAAAGGGAAATTTATTTGATTATTATCTCATTAGAATATTTTTCTTTTTAATCCATCCTAGAAGAGAAATAGGATTCAAACCTTATTTCGGTTTCCTCTCAGTTACATTTGGATAGATTGGGGGATGATTCAAGAATATTTCTAAACAGTGTTCCATTTTACTCATATCTCATTAAGTTGATTCTATTTGTAAAACAAAAATATTATGAGTTTAGAGGAATCAGGGAGTCCATATTTGGTGAGGAGACTAGTCATAGATGGTATGTCCACTTTGATGAAATTCATCACTTCATGATTCAGTTTGTTATCCCTTTTTCTTCTAGAAACATAGTGATTTTTTATCTTTATAATTATTCATAGTACATTAATTTTGTAACTACAAATATTTATTATAACACAAGATAGTTTTTTTGTTTCTTGGTATAAAGAGTTATATTTCTGATTATGTGTCTCACCATTAAACTTTCTAGCAGATTGACGTAGGTCCCGTAATGTCTTATGGTTTTCTTAAACCACATATAGTGAAAGTAATGTAATTTTATAGGGAATCTATGTGATTTATAGTTGTATTACCATATTCTCCTTGAGGGATTAATGAAATATGGGAGATTATTAATTGTTCAATTATATTGACTCATTTCATTTAGATCATGGACACCAACAAGGTTCATGATCTAGTTACGCTATAGGTGTAAGAAACCATGAGGTTGTATGGGGTTTCCTCTCCCATTATCTCAAAAAGGGATCAATGGTTTAATTCCTATTTTTATAAAGTTCTCCAAGAGGTGATGAGGACCCAATTCCGGTTGACCAAAACATATCATCAGTAAATGGATGGCCAAAAAGAGCTTGAAATTCAGATTTTGGAGGATATGATTCCTACACATGTCCTATATTTAAGAGGATTTTGGTATAGCCATATGGGACTGGATTAGTATTCTTATAATAATAGTGACTATTTATCTATCATAATGGAATATTTTGAGGATTTTCTTTGTTTCTCATGTATTCCAAAATTTTGTTGGTCAAATGTTGGAAAACTCACTCTCATGGGACCAAGTATCATTTAGAAGATTTACATGAGGATCCATGAAATTTGTTTGACACTTAGTGGTAGCTCAGAGTCAAAAAAATTATTTATTTTTCTTGGTTGTATGTATGTAAAAATAAAAATAAAAATAATATTGTTATTTTTATTATTTGAGTTAATTGAAAAAATAGGGGAACCCCTATCACTTTATTATCCTTCCCTCATGTCCATAGAAGAAAGATGATTTATTGAGATTTATTCCTCTATCAAAGTTGATTCATCTATGTAGTTCAAATATGATCTTATATCATTGTATTTTTCCTTATCTCTCTCTTCTGTTGATTTCATTTTATTTATATTATTTCCCCACTGAGAAAAGATATATTTCTAAAAATTTGGATTTTGGGGTTTCATTAATTATATAAAACATTTGAGACTCATAGGGATTTAGATTTTGTTGGAGTGTAAGATCTACTTTTAGCTCTAATCATTTTTTTAGGATGGAATCAAGGTTGAATTGACTTCTTAATTGGTGGTCCTATCCCATTATAATTAATTAATGAAATTATAGGAAATTAAAATTTTCAAATTGATTTATTTATCATAAAATGTTTGAATGAATTTTCCACTTTGGTAATATAAAAGTTTTCAATGATTTATATTCCAATTAAATTTTATGTTAATGGGGTTTTAATAGAATTTATATCTAAAATTAATATCTCATTTATCTATTCACACTTGGTGTTTGATATGTTTTCAAGTAAATTTTTATGATGAAAAACCTTCTTTTTTCGTCATTTAATAATTTATTATAATTATTGAAGAATTAATATTATATTATTGAGGATGTTTCAAAATAAAATTGTTGTGTTTGGCTCAATTAGAGTGGTTTTATAAAATGTTTTGGTTGAATTATTAAATAAATATGGTTTGTCTCTAATTTTTGAAACATCGTTATTTTTTTGGGGTTTTTTTTCATTTATAGATAATAGATATTAGGAATTGATTGTTTTTAAAAAATGATAGAGGCGAAATTTGGAATGGAATTAGGTGTGTTTTTATTTTATTTTCCTTCCACCATTTATGGTATTACACTTGATTTTATTGATTAAATTTTTATCTATATTGTGTTATATTTATTTATGAATGATAGATATTGATATTAAAGGGTGCATTTCATTGAATATTTCTCATATGTGAGTGATGAGTTATTTATTATATTGTGTTGAAATGATATGATAATTATATATTTAGTTTTATACATAACTATATTTAGAACATCATGGGATGCCTTATGTAGCTACGAAGTAATTTCAGGGATGAGTTATAAATTAGTTTATAATTATACTCTGGTTAGTTTATTTCATATGACTGACTATTATTTTATCGAGGAAATTTTCATGATATTTTATATAGTGGTTAAATATTTTATATTTTTTTCTAAATTACATTGTTTTAGATTATATTAACAATCCATTTTCATTTATAAAAGGAAAACGTAAAAAAAACATTCCAAATTGCATTTAGAAATTAATAAGTGGATATTATTTGAAAAGTTATATTATAAGGTCTTTAATTTTATTATTTATTCACAAAAATGTAATAAAGATATTTTATGAATTTACCTTCAAACTACTACTTATGGTTTATCACGTAAAATTAAATGGGTTGAATCCTAGTGATATCTTACTGGGATTTCCCTCACACCCTATATACAGACTATGTTCCACATGTATCTCTATTTTCTAATGATTATTCTTTTAGGTATGTTTTTTGTTTCAATTTTCAAGTGTAGATTGTGGGATTGATTGTTTCACTATTGGAGTGGTGCAATTTGAGGGTGGTATGTGTCACATAAAGACGGTTGGGTTTCATTATTTTTTATGTATATAATTTTTCATATGTTATGAGAAATTATCAACATATTTTTACTTGGTTGTTATACTCGATATGGTTCTAAATCAATTATTATGTTGATTGATCCTTTGGAGTCATTTATTATTTATATTTAATGAAGGATAAAAATTTGACATTGTTTACGTGTGATTCTATTTGAACTTGTTCTATTTATGTTGAACACAATTACACCTTAGGGTAATAGAAAAGTAGTTTAAGTACGATGGCCACTTGTTTAGGATAATTTTTTATCAAATTATATTAGAGAATAGATAGGTATTCAGTCAGTGGTTGGTGCGATATGATTCGATGTATTTTTATTTGAATATTGATTCTTGATTTAAAAAATAATTATGGGAATAACTTAGGTATCTAAGAGGAACTCCAATGATAAGTATAGTTTCATGGTCATATTATGCACTACCTACATTTTCCCTATGTTTATATTATGAACTTGATGGGATGATATAGTTTGTAATACCGGTCTAAATACTTTCATTTGGTCTCCTCCCATTAGTTTATATTATACCATGACTAGTAAAACCACTAATAGATTTGGATTATAATATAGTTAGTGGACTGAATAAAAATAATCGATGTGTTTATTATGAGGACCCAAGAGCTATGTTGTTTATTACAATTGGTATTCTCACATGATTCCTTATGATATGAGTTATTGGATTCGGTTTTAATCATTTTTAAATGATTAAATGACCTTGATTTATTTTCATTTAAACATGAGTATTTTTTTACTTGTAATAGATTTATAATAAGTTAATATCATTCACTATCTATTCCCAAAAATAATTAAAAATCGATATATTATATTTAATTTTTATTGTATAATTTATGGTTTATGCCAAAATTATTCTATAGTTTTTCATATAATATAGATTTTTATTTTCTTTTTTTATGTGTTCTATTTCATTAAAATGATATGATTGTTTTTTATGTTTATTTTCAAACAAGTATATATGGTTTTTTAAATAAAATAAAAAATATGGAATTATAGATGTATCTTAATAGGATTTATGGTTACAACCAATATGTTCAGCTTTTATGAATATATTTATTATCATTCTTAATATTCCTTATAGGCTTTAGAAATTAATTTCAATCAATAGGTATTAGACCATGGGATTAGGTATGGGAAAATAAAAGTGGTTTCATTTAGTGTTTTCATGTTTCATGAAATGATAATAGTGTATTTTATTTCCTTCCTTTTTATTTTGGATTATTGGTTATGCAGGATATGTGTTTATGCAATCACCCATGTGGTAAATTTTGTTACTATTTTTTATAATTGGATTTTATTTATCTATTTATAGATATATTTTTAGGATCATTCATTATTTTTCATATATCATGGGTAAATGTTTCCCATATTAAAAATGATACCCTTGATACTTGTGGTAGACTATAGTGATGGGAATGATAACTAAGGTTTATGGAACATTGGTTTGGTGTGATCGACCGGTACTAAGGAAAATATGTTATAAAAAGACCCCTACCATGATAATAGAGAAGGGATAAAAGAAATATAGGGGGTTAAAGAATTGTATATATAAACAAGGATAATTATATCAGAGAACAATATATATTCACCCGCAATAACATGATCAGAGAATATAAATGTTTTCTCATAACACCAACAACCCCATCTCTAGTACCATATCAGAAGGCCAAGGAATCAAAGTAGAGTGTAGGAAGGATGTAGAGTATAATATAATCAATTATATTCAATGATTATAATACCTGCAATAATGTAAGGCGATCAAATATAGTACTAATAAATATATCATGAATTGTTAATAAGTTCCCATGTGAGAATCAAGGTGTCATTGGAGGTGAATGAATAATAGAAGATGAATTGTTGAAAAATCTCACAAAGTGTAAAAATTATAAGGCTACAGAAACTGAGGGACTCTTGAGTTTTAGTAAGACCAATAGAAAGATAATGGGATATAATTGCATCAACACTTGAGCAAGATGAACATAAAAATTATTTACATTAACTAATGGGCGTGGAATCTCCCAATATAACTCAAGAAAAGTGAAATTATTTCTAAGAACAAAAAATCTCTAAGAATTATTTATCAATTTTTTGATGTTTTTTCACGAATATTATATGATAAAGTGTTTAATACATCTATAAATAAAATATTTTATAGTAAATTACAATTTGTGATTATATTTTTCTTTTTTTGGTTTATTTAAAATAAGATATATAATAAAATCTATATCTTCACTCTCAAATTCAAATTTATACTTAGAAATAGTATATACTATTATATCTTTTTATTTAAACTCTTAATGAAGTTGAGATACATTTATTTCTTCAAAATAGTTTTTTAAAATATTGAATATTTTCTAATCTCTTATGTAATGATGTGTATATAATCAAAAGGAAATTCATAAAAAAAATTATTCTAGAGCCAAGAAGATTGGGTAAAATAATTTAGAAATATTCTCTCTAGAATATTAAAGACAATGGAATATTTAAGTTTACTACCATGTCCTCTAACATTATTGAATATTTAATTAATATTTTTGATGATGTTATCAATAGTTTAATCATCATATATTCTAGAATATTTTAATTTATTTCTATATAATAAAAAAAATTAGACTTCATAAGTTTCATTGTTTCCTTATAAGATCTTTTATAGTTTATACCAAACATTTATATTTTGAAATAATTTTCAAGGTTTTTCTAATAAATAGATTATATGAAAATACATTGATTAAGAGGAATGAATCCGATAATTTATTAATAAAATACCTACAATTTTATAGATAATAAATAAGGATGAATCATATCCTTTTAATGATTATTGTTCTTTAGAACATAATTTTTTATATACATATTATTCCAAGAGTTCAATATCTTTATTATTTATCAAATAATATAATAATAATGAAAAAAGATTTTTCAAAAATAAAAATTTATAAATTATTAAATGATCCATGAGGGGAACCATGGATTTTATATAATTTAATGTAAATAAAGAAAGCAATGGACCAATGATAGGAATAATGGTGAACCAACGATACTTTAATTTTACATCCATTCATCTAACAGTTTTCTACTTTTAAGAAAATGGATATTAAATTATTTTTTATTATGTTAATGTACTTGAATAAATGATAAATTATATAAGAAAAAACTACACAATTCAAAAAAAAAACAAGGAACTTCAATGTGGTTGACTACACACTTTATTTGTTTAACGTCATTAAATACACATAAATAAAAAAATATCATATAATAATTATAATGTTTTTAGTGAATTTATAATAATTGACTCAAATAAACATACTCAAGGAAAATAAAATTATCTTAACAAAAATAAAAATGAATTTTTAATTGATATGACCTTTAATGTTGATCTAAATTTTATTATATCAACACTATTTTTATTATGGTGGTGTGTTTATAGTATAAAAATATTCATCCAATATAATTTTATTATATTGGAAAATAAATTACTAAAAAATATCTCAAAATTATTATATATATATATTATAAATTTCTAATCACTTAGAATATGTAGATTATAACCTCAAATCATATCAGAATCTCAATCTATTTCCTAGTGTGCATGATTTATCATTGTGAAAAAAGAGAAAAATGGAATTTTAAACACATCAATTTTTTTTTACATATTTTCCCTTATTTATATTATTAATTTTATATATTACATTATAAACAATATGTTACCAAAATCACAGATACTCAAATCATGAACGAAAATTATTTCCTAAATAAATAACTAACTCCCATAATCATTTTCTAAATAAAATTCAAGATCCAAACAAAATAATAATATTTTTATACATTTAATTTTATAATACATTTACATTTATTATTATTTTAAAATAAATAACTTAACAATTAATTTCGTGAAGTAGAATTTTCCAATTCTATAAAGCAGACTTTTGTTTTGTGTGATTCTCATGTTTTCACCTAATACTACTAAAATTTATTGAAACAACATATTAATTGGATATACATTTAAGTAGATTAAGTAATCATTAAACCCATTCAAGGAATCTCATATTATTTTAGAATATCATTTTAGTATATCTAACAAGTCTCTATATATTATTTAATGTCTTTGATTTTTAAAATAATTTAATTAAATTTCTTCTATTTATCTGGAATAAGTAACCTTATTCCAAAACACATTCCACATTCTCAAATTCATTTCAAACATTATAAAAATATAAAAACAATTTTATATATCTTGAATGAAATCAATCAATCATCCTTAACCAGATATGTTATCCATGTAATTTTTTTTATCTTCTAGGACAGGGAAAATGACATGTGTTACATCTATTTTTTGAACTTTGTGTTTTGTTCAAAATGCTCACTTCTTGAACATGTGTTTCTGAAATATTATGTTCTATTCACAAAAAATTATCTATATAAACATAATCAAAATATTTACTCTTATTTTTGTTAATTTTTTTCTATTTAAAATTTAAATTCCCTACCAAAGGTTAAATTTTTGGATAAATATTCCATGTTAAAATAAATTATATCTGAATAAGTATTTTATTTGAATTGGTTTCTTTGAAAAAATATTTTATGGATTTTATTTTAATTACATTACCTATTTTTAAATTTTAAATCCACGACGAATATTCAGTTAACTTATTATTATGGCTCTATTTATTCCCATGTATAATGTTTTTTCTATTCTTACATCTCACATAATATGTTCGGGGATATAATCAAATGTTCTTCCTACTGGAAAGAAAATATTTTATGTTATCGTCATTTTTATGAAAATAAATATTATATCAAAAAATGTTGTTTTTAGGTTCTATTTTATATAATATATAATCTATTTAAATTATTCTAAACTCAAATGGGTCATATACCACCCAAAATACTACATTAACATATATTCTTTGTTAGACTCCATCAAGTCATAGAATCTAATTTATACTATAGGTTATGTTAATTTATTTTCATGTATCATATGTTGAAAACTGTTTCCCTATAATCATGTACATGTTACATGAATCTTCTTGTAAAATATTATATTCAATACAAGTTTCTTTCAGTATTATCAAAAAATTTATTTGTATATCCACTCAATGTCAAAAATTCCAACAATTTCAACACATAATGTTAACAAAAAATAAAATATCATACTTATTATAAAAAAATTTAACATCAATATATGGTTAAACATGGTTTAATTAGAAATAAGATAAAACATATAACTAAAGGAAACATGATATTTTCTTTTTTATCATTGATAATATCTCACATTATGTAAATGGGGACCTTTTTTAAACATTATTTTTAGAATTAACAATTCAAAAAGATAAATTTCTAATAATATAAGCCTATTTTCAATTAAATAACTTTATCTAAAGGTTTTAAAATACCATGATTTTCATTTATGGATGGTGAATTTAAAAATATTGGATATTTATTATACGATAAACGAAAGATTAAGAGCCATAATGTTATACCCAGTGGCTATTTTGAGGCATCCTTAGTGGAATTAAAGGTAATTTAATGTGGGATTATTTTTTAAAACACTTAGATATTTCAAGTAAACTCTCACTTATTTTTCATAACAATACCCATAGAAACTAGGGTTATTGTTTAAAATATGTATATATCTTCATATATTTCATTAACTTTCATCTTAGAAAATATTCAACATGAAATAAGGAAAATACAACATATTTTTTTTTCACAATTTTGTATTTAGAGGCTAGTCTGAGGCACATTAAAGTCTCATTTTTATAATATAAAAATCTACTGATGTAATATGATTGGAAAGATCATGCAAGGGAAATTATCACCCTAGATCAAAAACTATTTAATATTTCAGTATAAACGACCAAATAAAAAAGGAAAATTCCTTTAATGATTTGGGGTGAATAATCCTTCCATTTTTTGGGCACACTTCCCATATAATTTAGTAAAATTAACATTTTTGATTTGATAGACAATATAACATGGATATACAATAAATAAATTATGAAAAATTTATAACATGAGAGAGAAAATCTTACACGATATATATATATATATTAGTTAACTCTCATACTTTATGGAAAATATTATTTTACAATTCCCATATTTTCATAAATGTTTCCCTATATTCCACTTTCTCACAAGGCATATAATATCTTTATTATCAATTATCAATTATCGAATAATCAACATTTTACACTCAATCTTTATATGTGAATTGTTTTTAACTCCTTTATACCTTTATATATAATTATATGCAAAATATTTCCTTATATATTTAGTATTCTATAAAAAATAAACATTCCATAGATATTGAAATAAAATTCTAAAAAACTGTTAATTTCTTCTATCTTACTTCAACATCATAATTCACATGTCCTATCATTTCATCTTGAATAACATCTATATCTTAGGAACATTCCATGATTGAACTTCACATTACAAAAAAAAAAAAATTGTATTTATTCATCCATAAATGATCTATCCAATGACAACTCATCATCACACGTGTGTATAACATTACTAATATGAAAATATATCAAATATTCTATTTTTTCATTAAATAATAAACTAATTTTATATTTTTACTGAATAGGATTCATTTGTTGTTCATAATGATTCCCCCGATCCAAATGATTATCCCTTATCACCATTCGAATAGATTATTTCTAGCCACATGTACCATTTTCTTTATCATTGGTAATGGTATGCTAAAAAAATAAAAATCACAATTTTAATTATAAAATAGAGTGCCTTGATTCTTATAATATATCTCATATATCTAAAAGATAAATAAAAATATAAATAATGGGGGACCCATGTGAATTAATAGGTCGATTACATTTCTTGGTCAATCTAAAATTAAAAATTATCACTTACTCTATATCTAATAACTCAAAATAATTTATATACCATCAATATTCACATTAAATTCATCATATATATATATAATATTTATTCCATTACATGGTTGATCAAACATATTCATATGGTAAATCTTAATTACTATTCATGGTTGATAAAATGACACTTTTTCACAATAATTACATTCATCATAAATTTGTATCTATTAATTATTTATATAGTAAATATTTTATTTTTTAATATAATCAATGTAATAAAAATTTTGATAAATTTTACATATATTTATGTATTCATTGAATTCAAGTCTTTAAAGAATTTTTCCATGATTTCTACTTTATACATCTGAGTTTACTCAATGTCTACTCTATTCAACAAGACTTACATAATGTTAGTATGTAGTTACATATTTTACACAATGGAATTATCAAAAACACAATGGAGTATTTTTTACTTATCTAATCGGTGAATCTCTATCCATTTTATTTACTCTAAAAATATATATCTAAAAACCTAATATACACAACACCAACAATCCTTCCATAAAAACATTTCTCAAATTTTTTACCCAATGTAGGGTATTATTTTTCATCCACATGATATAAATTATTTTTCTACATTATGCACAACCACCACCTCAATTATATCTGTGAAAACATTTATATCATATTTATATTAATTTTTATGCTATAAAAATGATCACATTTAGATAAATTTTCCACTTTCATCAATTAATATTTTAGGAATATCTAGATTATTCTTTATAACATAAATATCACGTTAAAAATATATTTTATATACGAAAAAACATGAGTTATTATTTTTATCTTGTATCTATTTTTGTTTGATAAAAATTAAACCAAACATTAGAATATCAAAAAATATATGATATATCACAACTAATGAATTTTGGTAAAATTTATTTTGATTTTTATATAATGTATCACAGATTTTTATTTTTATATTACAGGTAGAATTCATTTCTCATGTTTTTTTAATTTTTTTATAATTAAAATTTGATCAATATTTGAAAATTAAAGGACAAATTATCTTTAAATTTAAAAAGTGTGAACTAATTTATATTTTTATTATTTACTTATAAATTCATGTGTTATTATAGAAAAAAATGTGTTTGATTTTGGGATATTATAAATTCAGGTGTTTTTATGAATGATAGATATTAATTTATAAAATTATAAATGAAATAACTTCTTGATTTATTTTAAATTTCGTGTTTTACTTTATATGAATTTGAGATTAATTGATATATAATATTTTTTTCTTTGAATATTTAACTTAATTTCTTCCATATTAAACGTGTTTATATTAAAAATGTTGGTAATGGCATGCGATGACCATCGTGTAATTAGAACATAATGGGGAATCCCATTTCAAAAATCCAATTGTGATGTCTCAATTATGTTTCCACCACAAGATCAATCCTAAATATTGATTATTTGATTAAGATCCTAATTAATGGTGGTTTATGTAATAGTTTATGAGTCCAAATACTATAAGATAGAAAAATATAGGTATCCACTAATATTGTTCAGTCTATGTATTTCAAAAAGTGGGAACGATTGAAGCATATAAAGGGGTTCCCTTCTTTGATTTTCTATCGAAATAGAGCCGAGTAGACTCATGGATTGGGTATTGTGATGGATTACTAAAGAAATAAAGGTGGTTATTAAATATTCATGGATATGTTGAGTTTCTAAATTAAAATATTCTCATATTTTCTATAGATGGTAAATTCATGTAGTGTAGTTCATGAAAACTAAGGATATATTTTTTCTTCTAATGGTGGCTAATTACTTCCAAAATCATTAAAAATTTCAAATATAGATAACCAAGTTGTCAATCATTGTTAAAGTTGATGTGTAAAATACATGGTTCTCGTATGGGGGTTTATATTAATTGTAATTAATGATTCATAGGATCTTTGTAACAAGCAACAATCTAATAACTCATAGCTTCTGGTTGTTTTCCAATAATGGTAGGCAATACACAGATCATAACTCACAAGATATAACAATTTTGTAGTTTCAAGAGACAATAAACAAGCATTATCATTATATTACATCTTAAATTAAATATACATTAAAATAATAAAATAAAATATCTTATTTTTCTTTACTTATCTATAAGTAACATGTAATAATATTCATTGTTCCTTAGGAATGTTGGGAAACATTATAAATGAGTGATCTTAGATACTTAATAATGTCTTAAAATTAAATATTATGTATCATGAAATAATATAGAAATACCTAATAGTTTCATAATAAATTTTGAAATTATGCCACATTATTGATAATATGAGAATAATATGTCCATTGATAACTTAATATTGGAAATAAATAATAACATTGATAATAATAACTAACCTCATAGTGTAGTAATTCATAATTTTTTAAAACATAACCATACCTTAAAATCCTCAATAAATATATCACATATAAATGGGTAGGTATACAACAAATATTCGTGTTAGTTTTGTCTCATGGGGACAATTAATACCTAATGGTGCTGTATAATACCTAGCCCCATCCGTCACATAATCAGTCCAATGCATCCATCAAATTTATAGAGTTACATGTTAATATAATATATGGTGTTCCCTAAGGAAGTTCATATATAATAATATATAAGTATTACCTAGCTATATGTATAGATATAATATATTAAAAAATTTGAAATATTCCCTCCATAAATGGAATCATATATATTTTTGTTCAATATCCACCATTAAAAAAATAAACTGCAGTATATTCACAATGAAATGTAATGTATCTTTATAAAAGGGTTGATAATAGAGTATTAGTGAAAGATACATTTATCTTATGATTATACCAATAGGAATTTTCCATTGAATATATTATTTTGAAATGGTCGGAGGAAAAATAAATGATATAAAAAGACCTTTTAAAAATTATAAGTATACAACACATGTATCTAACATGAATTAGTTATAAGAAACTTCCATAACGAAAAACATCCAAATCATTTTTCTTTGAAATAAAAGGGAATATTATGAAAAATTGAGTTTTCCCCACTTAATAATTGACATAAACCCCACCAATTACATCAAAATAATACTCCCTTAAAAAAATTCATCAACTTAATAATCCATGTATAATACGATAAATAATTTACATACCTAAGGATTTGGAAAATGAGGGTTTTAGGCTATGAAAATAATTTTGAATTATTAAAATATAAGAATGTGGTATTTTGAGTTATAATAGTTATCAAAAACTCATATTAAAATAAATAATTCATCATAATCAAGAATAAAAATTAGATATTGTAATGAAAAGTAATATATGAGGATTAAAAAATTAGAGGATAAAAGATTTATAACCCATACATTAAAAAAGTATTTCTTAAGGATTAATAAATAAAACCTTAAAACTATATGTATTATTTGGAGGGACTCCTGAAAGATAATTTTAGAGGACACCCATGATCGATAGTTTTTGATTTAAGGGGATGTGTAGGATGAGCGAGTAATTATAAAAAATGATGAATATTTTTTAAATATATTTTTTTCACAGTATTTGGATGTCCAGGTTGTGGAAAATGAAAAAAAATATTGGTTTAACCACAGTATTAATAAATGGAATCTGAAATTTAACGTATGTTTTTTTTAAAATTTTAATTTTTTGAATTGCACTATTTTTTTTAAATTTTTATTAGTCCATAAAAAATTCCTTTATTCATAAAATATTTTTTAAAATCTTATTTTCCATTTTGGACTTTTGAAAGCCCATTATAGATATTGAAATAAAATTTAATACCTTAAAATAATTATTTCAAAAATATTAAAATATATCTATTTTTGGATTAAATAATATTCATTATTATAATTTTTTACATTATAATTATGTGAAAATACATACTATATATTAATTATATATTTTTATATTTTCCTGAAAATTTGAGTGTCTATAAAAATTATAAAAAAATTTATATTTTCTAATTGTTACATACTAATTCCAAATTAAAAGTTCATTTTATGATAATAATTAATCATATATGAAATATGAATTTATTAAATAAAAATCTAGTTTTTTTAAAATCATGTGTTCAGTTTCCAAAATAAGAAAACTCTTCACAAATAAATTTTATTTTTATTCTAAGACCTATATGTGTAATTTTTTAAGATTTATTAATTAATATAAATTATTAATAATTATTAATTATATTATTAAAAATTGATTATTTTTATATTATTTGACATTATTAAATTACTATTATAAAATCTATATTGTTAAGTTACTATTCCAGCAGTCATATACATTTGACATTTTTTTGAGTACTATTCTATAGTGTTCAACAATGTGGTACTGCTATATATTTTTAGGTGTACCATATTAATAATTATTTCCATTGTTTTGAATAAATGTTTTTAGTGTTTATTGTACTATTTTCAAAACTTTGACCATATGGACTTGTAATCCTATTTAATTTCAATATATTTAACTGTAGTTTAGGTTCTTTTTGATATTAGGGGGGGGGGGGTTGGGAGGTCTTGTGAAGAATGAGAGAGAATAGGGGGAGGTGGTGTGCTGTATAACCACCAGGATCCTAGTGGCTTAGTATAAAGTACCTAGTGGGCCTATAGAGGTGCATGTGACTATATAAAGGATATTGGATACCTGATGGTATAGTACTGAGTACCTTTTAGGCTCTTGGGAAGATTTCCCTTAACAAATGAATTTTTCCCATTTCATCCTTATTAATTCCAAAATAGTTTGGGTATTAGTATTTTACTCCAAATAAAATATTTTTTTAACCTCTTCCATGGTTTCCCTAATTTGAAATGTTTTTCAAGTGGTATCTTTCTTTATCATTGATTAGAAGGGCATTTTTTGGTCCTTGAAGCTTGTTTTTAGTAAGTAAATGTCTTGAATATCCTATATTCACTTTATTATTTCTAATTATGTAGTGTTGATAATAATATATATAATACTTCTTATAGGGTTTATGAGATCATCAAAATCACCCAGTTTGTTTCCATGATCATAGTTTCATGGATATGGTTATGTTAAATCTAATGTAAAATTGTATTTCAGTTTCAAATACGCAAACTTCTTATAATAATATGCGATTGACCTAATTTCTAGACCTAGTTAGATGATACTTTAGGATTTTGGGGGTATCCCTTATTATTCCAAGGTACTCAAGGAAGTATTTTTCTATTTATCAGGAAGTTATATACAGATTCCCTGCCCTGAACAGCCACCTAAATAGATTTAATTAGCCAGGTTCCATTGGGCTTAAGCACACCTTCCAAATGTCAAAGGCTTCCCATAATAAACGAGGGTGTAAATAGATATTTTGGGGAGGATATACCCTCTGGGAATATATTATATACTAGTTTGAGTATAATAAGATAACATGGAGTAGAAATAATTACTCAGTAGACTCGAACCTGACCTAGAGAGCAGAAGCACATCCAAAATCAATAAACTGAAGAAGAAAAATAGAAACAACTACAACTGTGGAAAGTAACAAGTCATCATTCCAAACACCACTTGTAAAAACTATGAAAAAAACAAGGCATGCATCCATTGTAGGTCATAAATGTCAATATACAAATGGATCCCATGGATAACCACAATGGATTGATATATAGGAATGCTGATACAAGAGTGAAAACTAAAAAAAATTAAAACTCGAGAAGGGCATGACCTCAAGGTCCTTTCCAATGTACATGCTAAAATGTACTGTGACCCAGCTCTAGAGGTTGATCCTTTAACTTTACATATATCCATAATTTCTACACATGTCCCGAAGGGTCCACGTAGGCTGTGAGATGAATCTTAGTATTCACCACCCAATGGTGCATTCTTAGTATATGGGTTTAAGAAGACATTAATGTCTAATAAAATTAAACATTATGATTAAATAAATAAACACAACCTCCATTGGTTCTCAGCATCCACAAGAGGGTGAAATATTCATCAGCCATCACAAAAATATCAGAATCAAGGAGAGTCATAAGACCATAGCCCAAGGTAACACTATAGTCACAAAGACCTGCCAAACCCTTAGGTTCCACCTCAATCATATATCCTCGAACCATGTGCCTCTTGATACCTCATGTATCAATGTACTGACATCCCAAAGTCCATCCAAAAAAATCATATCTCGATCCCATGAACCCTCATTTTAATGCTAATGTTGTCCCATGACATGACAACTAGAGGAGCAATGATATCTATCCCTAAATAAATATCATGTCCCATGGCCTCAATAATGGAGAGTATTCGCTCCCAATGTGATATCCTCATCACAATCAACTGAAAACTCCTCACCTTCCATGTTTCATTCTATAGAAATCATCCCCAAATCAGAAATACCTAATCTAGAACTATTGGGAACCTCTAGTTATATGAGTGGTCAAAACAACCTCGTCAGAAACTCTACCTATGTGCGCATGACTCAATTGGTGCATTTTTCATAATGGGGGAGTGGAAATCCCCAAATAAAAAAATAATACACAAACTATCTCTATTATCTATTTCCCTTGTGACTAGTTATATCAAATATAATGGTCATTCCATTCGAGTATCCCAGGCTATGCCCAACCTGACATTCCCACTACCTCAAACCAATATCCAGAATTTCCAATCAAGTGGTCAAAACCACTAATGAAAATATGAGCCAAGCCTAAAAAGTAATAAACATCACTCAATCCCAATGTCCATGCCATCCCAACCTCAGTCCCATCCCGTCACAACCACAAGGGTCTCAACATATGTAATCTCAAGCATTTGGTACATATAATTACATTTAAGAACTTTAAACAAGTAATTCAATTTAAACAAATTGGATTACATTGGATACCAACTATACCATACTAGTAAGAAGGTATTGAATGCATCTCACTCACTTATTAAATCTCAAACAATATAAGAATATCATTTGAAATTAAATTCAATTAAAACCATTTTGGAACACTGAACAAAATATCCAAAAGATCAATGCCCTCTCACCTAGATCTGCTCATGTGAAATAGGTATAAGGAATTCCAATGACATCCCACATCTTTAACAGTCAATTCAATATTCTATAATAGGGTTCCTCTTAAAACCCACCATTTTTCTAAAAATCCTCTACCCCCAAATATACGTGAAAACTCAAAATAAGGTGTCAACCACCTACCTTAAACTCATAGATGTAGGCATGTCAGATATCAATGTCAGGTTTTAAGTGAATCGAAATAGATATTAGTTTCCATCTTTAACCGTGAAATTAGCTCTGATGGAAATGTAAGGCCGTAAAACGAAGGATCAATGATGAAGTGGTATCTGCGGGGTTTACCTAAGTGATACAATCCTACAGATTCCGACGAATCAAAGAATCGATGATCGATGGAGAGACGAGATCAAATCCAATGGAAGGATCAAAGGGGTTGATATCCCCTACTGTGCATGACCAAGAAGGAAGAATGAATCAGAAATAAAGAATAAATAGGAAAAAGGAAAAATTTAAAAAAACACCTAGCAATGGAAACACAATTTAACCACACATATTAGAAAACCATGAATAAGACACTACCTAAAAACCCCAGGATTGCATGGCCACCACCCACGGTTTTCCAAACCTTGCAAAAACATTGAATAAACCCTATGTAATTCTATAGATTCATCCTCATGGTCATGTGTCGTGACTCACATGGTTTCCCTAAAATTTGATACTCCAACTGCTTCCCAAAAAACAAGGCCTTCAGGAAACCAATACTCCTGAAACCATTCCAAACACCTAAGGTACTCACCTGGCCTCTAATCCAACCCAAAAACCTTTTATGTCTGGATGAACTCTCGAAATTGTTTTCTAACAAACGAATCTAAAAGGAGCATAACCACTAATTGAAAAATTCAAATCGGGTGGTGATTTCGACCCATTCTGAAAACCCTAGATGTTACAATCTCCCCAGGTCATCATAACTCATCCCCAAGCTATAAAATAAAATATAGAGATGGTACCTGAAACACACATCATAGTAAAAGAACCCAGACAACCCAAATCTCAAGGGTTCATTCCAAATCTCTCAAGGGGATACCCACCTTAGGAATTGCCTAACTCAGTCAATCCTGACTCAAAGTTCAAATAAATCCAGGTCCAACAACCGATTTTAGGAAAAATGTTCCTCTATTGATGCATCATCACCCATGAACATTTTCAGGTTCTCCTGTGTTGCTCGCAATACCAAATCGCACCTTTAAAGACATTGGTGCTTGCCTTGAGCCAATGAAAGCCATGGAACAATAAAGTCCTGAATCCTATTGATGATCAAAACAACCCATTTCCTTGCACCTCAATCATAATCCCACATCCTCGATGTATTAAAGCCTAGGGAAACTCAACTAACCCACATCCCTCAAGTGCCCCAATGCCGAAGCACCTCAAAACATGAATCCATTTATGCTCTCGATGCCATGGACCTCATAACAGGCACAAAATGATTCTACTAATGCCAAGAACCTCATATATATATATATATATATATATATATATATATATATTTCACGCACCCGATAATGTGCCAACCTAGTGACCAAAGTCAGGCTAGTTCTGTGTGCCCCATGAACTCAAAAAAATCACATCACAGCATACCAAGCCAAAACAGACATACCTTAATAGTCCTTTCCAAAAAAATGAAAACATATCACAACCATGCCTGTAGCGTACCTCTGACCATCATTCGCTAACCAGTCTCCCCTTCCTCTAAAAGCTCCATGACATGCACCTAGCCTAAAACATGGCTACCTAAAGATTTTCCTCCCTGCGGTGTTTCACCTATCATCGACTATTGTCCCCACATATGGGTCCCACTATCCCTTCCACATCCTCCTCAACCAGTTGAAGCTCAAAACCCCTCATCAAATAACTATCTTGAACTAATCTCTGAAGTATGTTCCTACCTCGGTTCTTGTCTTTTAGCTGTCTGAGAAGGCTTCCAGTAGAACCTCTTGAGGTGAACAACCTCCCAATATTCCAAACAATCCATTGGAGGCCTAACACACTAATTTTGTACATGACCTGGCTACCCACAATGAAATAAAACTACCAATGACCAGCCATGAGGTGGTTTAGTAGTTTCCTTGGCTTATCTGCCCTACTAAAACTCATCCTGACATCATTTCCATCCATCTAAACCATCACTTGAAGATACATCATTGTTAAAACTGGTCATATCCATTAGGTTACCCTTGTATATGATTCCCTAATTCATCACCTCTAAGAACGAGTCCAACCTAAAGATGTTTACCAACACTCTAGTGTTGTTACATAAGTTATATTCAAAGAACATCACCCTTGAGGTGTCATCACATACCATTACCGGTGAAAAGAGACACAACTTAATGAATTTAGCGACATTTTCCATCATAGAAATTTCACCCTACTAAAGGATTATGAACTCATGAGCTCTCTCCACCATCAGCATCTGTAGAAAAAAGTGATCGAAGAATCTATCCTCAAATTTCTTCTAGGATAGTCCCTTGTGTCTGTGAGCCTGAACCTTCACATCCCAACAGTGCTTCCTCGTTCCTTTGAGATTGTAATTTACCATCTTGACTATCTATACTGGAGGCATCTCGAGCTTCATGAAGATCATTTGTAATCTTTCTATCTAGTTCTCAGCAGCCTATTGACCACCCTCACCCTGAAAAAGTGGAAGGTGCTATGACTGGAACTCATGAGTCAAACACATCATCGATGGCTCTGCTCCCCGAGTACCTCTATCGACTCCCAACAAAACACATATTAGGCCAGATTGAAGCTGATTGTCAAGAAAAATCCTGAATTCTATCAAGCCTAGATGTTTTCTTACATTTACTAGATCATGAACCTGATCCTGTCCCTAAGCTCGTACATAGAGCTTATGCTCTGCCTGACCATCAGGGGTCTGAACCTAATCATGCTGATGCAGAACTACACCATCACCCAGTTGAAGCTCCATTTGAGTCATCCATGAGGAACCCAATAAATACAATAAATCATCAGATAACCCATATATATATAATCATAGATAGGGACACCATTGAAAATGAATAATATAATAAATACCCTTACTCTCCCCAATCACAACCATGACACACAGAATCCCATCCTCATGGACTCCTTAACTGCCCAAACAGAGCCAAGTATCATTAAATCACTGGGCCATGACCATCTCAAAAATAAAAGTTACCACAAACTGATGACTTAATCACCCAATCCTAGTTATCAAAATCACTTCATCTATAAAACCTACATGCTCTTATAAGAGACAAGCCCGATTCCAATTCCATATGCAATTTTCCATATATAGAGCATGTAATGTCATAGTTCAAAATTTTAAGAGCAGTTAAGGCAAAAAATTTAACATTTAAACATAAAATTTGATGTCATTCAAATGGTATTATTAGTTCACAATAAATATGTGCATATATGAAATTGAAATACCCTAAAATGTGACAATCAAAAGCAAAAAAACCACATCTTGCCTTACCAGGCTAAGGAATAATTATCCCTTAACACCGAAGCAAGGGTCACATTTCACAAGAAACAATAATAAAAAATAAAGTGATATACTTAGGTGGAAATAATATAAACTGTAATCTGAGAAAAAGAAAAAAATCACAACCCACCCTTGATAACTCAATCCATCCCTCATACATGGGGCTGCATGCACCCAAGCATGAGTTTGAAATCCAGTTCTAACAACAACCTATCTTCAGTATACCTTAATTATAAATAGTAATACCAAGAAAATAGGTAAAATAAACTCTTATAATACCATTCGTAGTGTCCCCAATGTGAACAACCACTTGAACAGTGCTAATGGGTGGGGTTCCACTGGCCTTAGGTATACCTCCCCAAATTCCAAATGCTGCCGACTAGCAGCGTGGGTGTAAATAGCTATAGTGTAGAGGGTCTACCCTATGGGAATAGATAATTCAATGGTCTAAGAATAATAAGATAACATGTATTGGAAATAATGTCCCAGAGGACTCGAACCAGTCCCACAGAGCGGAAGCTCATCCAAAATCAATAAACAGAAGAAGAAAAATACAATCAACTACAACAGCAGAAAGTAACCTATCAACATGCCAAACAACACATGTAAACACTACTAAAACAAACAACTCACATATTCATAGTAGTTCATACATGTCAATATACAATGGGAACCCATAACTAATTACAATAGCTACATATTTAAACATACTCATACAATAGTTAAGGATAAATAAGGTAAAACTCCACCTAAGAAGGAACTCGATGTCCATGCCAATCTCTATGACAAACATTATTATGATCCCTCTCATGAGGATGATCCATTTCACGTATATAAATACATAATAAATACGTAAATCCAAAATGGCCTATGTAGGGTGTGAGATGAATCTTAGTAGGTTACCACACAATGTTGAGTACCTAGTTTATGTGTTTAAGAAGAAATGATTATCTAATAAAAATAAACAGTATGAATTAATAAATAAACTCAACCTCCACTAGTGACCAGTAGCCACTAGGGTGTGTCACCTGCTTTGGACATCATCAGAATCTGGGAATCAAAGAGGGTCTTTGGACCGTGGCCCAAGGTACCCCTGCAGTCATATAGTCTTGGAGAACCAATAGGTTCCACCTCAATCATATATCCTGGCACCACAAGCCTCTTGAAAACTCATGTCTCAAATGACTGACAACCCAAAGGAATACCCAAAAAATATATCACATTCCCACAAACCCCTACTTGATTGTTATCATAGGCATATGGAATGACAACTAGAGGAATATCAATGTCTACCCTCAGATAAATTTCTAGATCCATGGCCTCAAGCATGTAGTGTCTCATCCATCCACACTATATCTTCATCGCCATTTACCGAAGTCTCCTCACCTTACATGTGGATATCTATGGTAGGAACCTTCAAATCCTAAATACATAAGCTGAAACTATTGGGGGGCTCTACCCACATGAGTTGTCAAAAACACCTCATCATAGAGTCAACCTATATAAAAACTACACAATCTGCACTTTTTCAATCGTGGGAGAAAAATAATGACCAAATAAAAACCTAATCCACATCTATCTATGACACCTCGTGCCCCAAAAACCATGTCTCTCAAACCCGATGTCCATGCCATCCATGTATATCGGTCCATTCCCAACCTGACAATCACACTACCTCAAAATGATATCCACGACCCCCAATCCTATGGTTAAAAACACTCAGGAAAATCCAAGCCAAGCCCAACCAGTGATTAGCATCACTCCTTCCTGATGGCCATGCCATCACAACTTCGAGCCTAGCCTGTCACAACCCTAAGGGACACAACATATGTAATATCAATCATTACTTAAATATAAAACTACTTTAAGAACATCAAAAAATTAATTTAATTTAAATAGATTGAATGACACTAGTACCGGCTATGTCACATTAGGTTGGAGGTCTTGAGTGCCTCTCACTCACAGATTCAAGCTTAAACAATTTAAATATACCATTTTAAATTAGAAAAAATTAAAACCATTTTGGAACCCATGGAAAAAATATCCCGAGGAGAAACTGCCTCTCAAATGGCCTTGCTTAAGTGTAACAGGTATAGGGAATTCCCATGGTATCCCACAAGGTCTAACAGTCAATTAAATATCCTATAATACTGTTTCTATTGAAACCTATTATTGCGTAAAAAGTCACAACCCCAAAATGTCAATGAAAACAAAAAAAACAAAGTATAAACCCCTAGCTTAGACTCATAGACATAGGAACATGCAATATCAAAGTCTAGTTTGAAGCAGATTGTCATAGATTTGAGATTATATCTTATACATTGAAATTAGGTCAGACAGAAACATCGTTATGTATGTTGATGGATCAAAGAGGAAGATGTATGTGTGGGTTAGCCTTAATGATTTCATTATGTAGCTTCCAATGGTTCATATAATAGATGACCGATGGAGAGGCAGGATCAAATATGGTGGAAGTAGAAAATGGAAAGCTATCTCCTACTATGTGCGACTAAGAATGAATAATGAGGAGGAAATAAAGAAGAAATTAGGATAATGTAAAATAATAAAAACACATAGCACTTGACACATAGTTTACCCGCATGATTTTCCAAACCGTGCGTCAACCGTGAGGTATACGATACCTAGAAAACCCAGGTTCGCATGGACACCCCACATAGTTTTCCAAACCAAGCACAAATCATTTGGAAACCCTTGATAATTCTGCAGACGCATCCACACAGCTATGGGACCTCACTCGCATGGTTTCCCTAAATCCTGCACCTACACCTACTTCCCAAAAACTCGGCCTTTAGGCCTCCAATTATCTTGATCATTCCAAACACCCGAGGCACACACCTATCATTTATACCAACCCAAAAACCACATTTAAGCCCAAACGAACACCCAAAATTGAGTTTTGATCAATGAATCAAAATGTATCATAAAAACTTATTGAAAAATTCATTATTGGTGGGGATTTCTAGCCATTAAAAAAACCTAGTTCATTACATTATACACCTTACTCCTCCCCTACTAATAGATATTTAGCTTGCGAATGGTTTTGGGATGAGTTAACTTAATTTAAAATCTAGAGTTTAAACTAACCATTTATTTTTTCTTAAATCATTTATGGTTAATGGATATTAAGAATACCACTTTTCTGGTTTTTATCTTGCTATAATTTCATTGATTACTTTGTATATATATGTGTTATCCATTGTTTGTATTTCATGGAATACATATTGTTCTAAATTGAAATCTTAAATCATGTAAGATATGAGTTCTTATAGATATTGGTTATTTTCAATTTAGGTTTAATGTTTTTTTTTGATGTTTTATCCCTTATTATGTTATCATATTAGAGAAAAATATTGTCTACTTAATTTAAAAAATTGAATTTGTTGGGTAAACACACATCATGTTAGAAAATCATGAAGAGGTACACCTTTATTGGTGTACTGGTTATAATAGCGGGATGTACATTTGGCCCTGAATTATTATTTTTGCTGATGGACTAGTATGGTCACTCAACGCAACACCAACTAGCATGGACTAGTAATTTATTCCACTCAGATGGGGTCACTAGTACCCCAATTTACTTATCCTCATCTACCCATATATGTTGGTTCATATGAGTACATGAGTATGATAATATAGGTTCTTATTTTTCCTGTAACTGGTTATGACCCTATACGTTGCCAAAAATAATGAGTTGTGTATTGATACAGGTAATAATACATTTATTCTCCCTTTATATAGAGTAAATTTATTTTATTGATTTATATTCTAGTCTTTGGATTATATTTTTTTCATTATATTTTTTTATTCTTCTAGATTCATATTTTTTTTCTATACACTATTGCTTATGAGAGTATTTTAGGGGTGGGGTGGTGACCACCTATTGAGTTTTCATATTCCCTCATTACATAGGCCCCTATTGGGATGTGTGTAATTTTTTTCTATTACCCATGTAAGAGAGAGTAACTTAACTATTGGAGGTAGACAACTAAACAGAGCGCGTATCATTGGAGTCTTTTTTTGTGATTTATGTATGGATAGTCGAGAGGTGCATGTTTTTTGAGAGGATTTACTTTTATAAGAATGAAATATTTTATTGGGGCCTTGTTTGGCATACCCATATATATATATATATGTCTTTTTCAAATAGATATACTTCATTGGAAAACATTTAATTTCTTTAACCCCTTTTGTGATGTGTGGTGCATGTTCTTTTCATAGAATCTATTTATAAATTATTTAATAATTACAACTTCCTCTATCAAGGATTTATTATTTACATGACTACTATGAAAATTAACTTTTCATGGCACATATCGGATTGTGACTTAAATAGTTTTTACATTACATAAAGGGGAAAAACCACCTCTTAAATAATAAATACATGATCCCTGATATTTATGTAAACCTATGAAGATTAAAAAGTGTTCATAAGGTTTATTGATGATATATCATGGATTCCATTCGAGCATTCATGTCAAAAAAGTTTCAAATTTGTTTTAGATAACACTATGGGATATTGGGTATGGGGTTTGAGAGTATTGAGAAGTTATAACCATAATGACTTCATATGTAAACCATAAATATACCTACCCCACATAATTATTGTCGAAACATGAGTTACAAGGTGTAGTTTGGGGCTCCTCTTATCCCCTTATTTTATTTCCTTTGGGTAATTCATTAATCTAGAAGTCACATGAATTATACTATGTTTCAATAGGTAAGAACAAGTTGGATATAATGTCATGATTTGTGATTACTCTCTTTTCATATCATATTATTATTTTTACCATTTTAATACACATATAAACTAAAATATTAATAAGAAATAAATAATTTTTCCCATATATATATTTATATAGAGTGGGATAATATGTGTTAGTAACCAGTTCCACATATTTTTAGTTATTTATATACAAATAGTAATTACATTTCCTTATATTATTAACAAAATCATTCTATTAATTATACATACATGATTCTTTGAGAAGTTAATAGATTTAAAATGATTTGTAAAAAGGTTTTAAATAAAAAATGTGTTATATAAAATTGAATTGAGTGAGTGGGGAATGGTGTTATGAAATATTTATATAGTGTAAATAATATTATATGGTGGTTCCTTATGGGTAAAAGTTATCAAAAATATTATCAAAATTATTGTAATGGATTAAAACTAAAAGTCAATCGATTATCAATTTGGAAAGGATGGATGATCTTGTAATACATCTGGGTGAGCATGCATTATAAATCGACACACTATCAAGACTCGTGACTTGAAGGGGATCACCAAAATTCTTATGGTTTCTAGATATAGACATCCATAAAAAGATCCTAAAACTATTGAAATTGTTATGGATTTATAGTTTATCTCTCTTCTAATCTTTCAGGGAAACTTATATTCTCAAGATTTCAAGGTGTGGGCTAGCCATCTCTACTACATCTTTGATAGAATTGAAAACCTATAAAGTAATAAGTTCAAATTTATAATTTTATTCTTTAAGGAGTGGTACATCAATGGTGGGATGTGATGTTCAAGGTAAAGAATGACCAATTCCTCAATTTGGTTGGGTTTAACGAGATCTCTGTTACATAATTTTTCTGTAAAACCTTGTATCAGTTTAAATATGTTCTTGAACCTGAAACAAGGTTTAATTATTTTCATAGAATATAAAACCTCATTTATTAAAATTTTCTATTTTAATTATTATGTGGGTTGTGAGGAGGAATCTGAGGAAAGAAATTTAAAGATGGGGTGCAAAGATCCAATATAAACCTAAGTTACTCTTTTTTATCTGTAGACACTGTCAGTAGTGGCTCAGACAGTTTCCCTCATAGAGAGAGGTTCTAAAAGGGGCTCTCGTTCCATCAATCCACTTCCTTTTCATGATAAAAAGGGTATATATATTTTTAGTCTTAAATGATACAAAAAATATAGAATAATATGCAGTTCATTATAGGGATGCTGTAGGTGAAATATCTCAATATTCTATCCCTCAAGGATTCTCCACCTAGTTTTTTCAGTGGTGGAAGCCCAGATATTTCATGATGAATATTAATTTTTTTTGTAAGTAGTTACACTTTTGTGTAAAGTACTATAAAAATTAACCTTTTTATCTCTCAGAATCATCAGATAATAGTTGGAAACATCATTAGTAAACCAAGTAATCATAGTATCAATCAACTATATAGTTTACTTGTGGATTTCAACAACCATATTAACAGTATATGAGAGGTGGTTAACATAGTTGTCTGTATTAAAAAGATATAGTTTTTTCATCTGGGTATGGATTAATATCATAGGGTATATAAGAGGAGGAATAAATTTTTTGTTGTTGTGGAATTTCCTGTAAATAAATATGGAGTTAATTTATCTACTATTAGAGGTATTATCTGAATATCTTTTATGTTACCATGATTTTTTTATAGTGGTACTTCACATTCGTTCATCTTTGATAAAATTTCATTACTCTTTGAGATTAATGTGAATATTAAAACAAATTATATGAGTCTCAATACTCATTTGGAGAAAATGATGGAGAATTAAATGAAAATAATATTTTATTCTATAGTTATATCATATTTTAGGAATATTTTTTACCTCATTATTTTTAATATAGAAAATTTTTACACCATCATAGGGATGGAATAGTTATCCCAATTCCTTATAATTAATATTACAATCAGAGAGTCTATTATTATATTCTTTTGGAACCCAGTACAATATTCACTAGGAGAGGAAGCTCTAGGCATGTCATGTAGGATTTGATCTTGGATATTTATGAGCAATAATTTTAGTTATAGATTTCAATTTTTAAGTGTGGGTAAATCCAAGGAATGGTAAGTATTACCCATGAAGGTAGAATTATATCCTAATGTTTTACTTAAATATTCATTTTTAGAGTTTCTCCTAATTGAAAAGTGGAGTTTATGATCAATTTGGATTCTTGAATAGAAATGATATATATTCCTACATATCATATAGATATAACCAAATTGACTGAGTTAAGAAAAAACTAATGGAACATGAATCTAAAGTGTTTTTAAGGCTATAAACATCCCCTTTGAGAGATCTGATACATTTTACTATAAAGGATAATAAAAAATTATGCTAATGTGTGAAATATAAAAAATAAAATAAGTTAAAATATCGAACTACTGACCTTTTCATATGATTGAGGGCCAATTTGATCAATTTAAGGGATAAATATACTTTATAAGGTTAAAATTTTCTTAGGTTACCATTCACATCAACTTATGTTGGAGGATATTATAGAAATTGGTTTCCTGAAGCTAGTACAAGATTTTTAAATATCTGATATTGTTTTCTTATATCACATTCTCCCACTATGTTCATATCCTCAAGGAATAGGGTTTGTTCTGTATTTCAAGAAACCATCATTGTAGTATTGTGGCGATATCATTAACTATTCAAAGACACATATTGATTTTAATTTTCATCATTATATAATTTTAGATACATTAATGGGGAATAATTTATTTGATAAGTTATTTAAAATTTTCTTATAGATTCAAGAGGCCACGTTCCTCAAACATGTTATATCCAAAGATGATATTTTATTAGATTTTGGGAAGGTGTAGTCAATACAAATTTTGAATTCCCTAACTAAAATCTTCATGTTTTTTATATTTATCATAATTATATGGTATTATCACTACTTTATTCAGTAATTTTAGATTTTTTAAATTACTATTACATATTTACATAATAATAGTGAAAATTCGATCTAGCCAGACTAGCCTGAGTCAGTGCTCCCAGAGTTAAAAGGTCTATTGAGCACAACATCTATTTTTATTTTACCTCAGTTTGGAAAGGTGCCTATGATTTATTTTAACAATTCCATAATGGGGTTTATAATTGTCTTTATGCAGTATAAAAAAGTTGTGGATAATGGTTCATAGGAGGTATGATAAAATTTATAGAATTACCCCACCCATGATTTAGAATTTGATACAATTGTTCATGCTTTAAAGTGCTGGAGAAACTTCTTAAAATAAGTAGGATTTTTGGTTCTCATTGACCAAAAAATTATGAAATATATATTTTCTATGTGATATTTTGATATATTGAAGTGTTTTTGGATATAAAAATACAATAATTTGTCTTTGATATCAAATATGATCTTTACAAGGGAATTTTTTTTCTATATTATATTATCTAAAGGGTTTACTCTCGAAACATTATAGAGGATAAATACAAGTGAATATTGAAGTATATTATTGGTGATCTCCACCAAGATATGGTCACTAATCATAGTGGAATGGACTTATGGAATATGGAACAAATGTTTTCTGTCATGGTATTGGTCGATGACTCCTAGATGTAAGATCATGATTGTAACATTATTTGAGAGAGTCTTGGTGGTGGGGAGATCTTATACTACTGGTTCCAAGATCCTTGTCATTTCCTCTATATCCATAGTAGATTGGTTTTCCCTACTGGTATGATGGAAACAATGATGAAATGGTATCATATATAATGTTGGGATATGAAACTAAGAATCATGATGGAATATCATGATGTTCAGAACTAATTATGGAAGAATAATATGAAAATAAACATCATGAGATTTGTTTCAAGATACCTTTCCAGATATAAATTGAAGGAGAAACGCCAAAATCCAATGTGGAAGACTCAGTTACACCAATCACCCGTATTAAAGTTAAATGAAATAACTATTAACATCATGGATAATATTTAAAGAACACCAAGTGACATAGATAATGTATGGATGATTTTATAACATATTACTAAGATGGATCATGTTATACAAATAAAAGTGTCATCATTAGTGAATGAATATGGGATGATATCTGTTAATAAAATTGTGAAACATCATGGAATTACGTCTTGTATTATCTTGAACAGAGACCTATGATTCAAGTCTAGGTTTTCGAAAGGACTATAATGAGATCATAGTTTATTGGTTATGTGAAGAACATTTTTTCACTCATAGAACAATAATTACTTTGTGTGTATGATACATATTTTGGATGTTACTATTTAGGCATCCATTCTTGATTTTAGTGGATCATAGAACAATCACCTATTTATAGTGGAATTCCCCTATAAAAAATCTATTTTAATTCTATCCAGAGAGATCCCATTAAGGATTTATATTAAAGACCATTTCATTCTCACTTGTGTGGGAAGAAGATAGGTGAATTATCTATCATCATCCAAATCAATTTTTAGAAATTAGTCGAGTAGGTGAATCGGCTTTGGAAAACCTCATAACCACCCAAATAAGTCAACATTCATATTTAAATCATTATATGAGACCCTCATAAGTTTGTGTGGGTGATCATGTCTTCTTTCATGTTTTTCCTAGGATGAGTGACTGATTTATGTGCATACATGGAATATAGATCCTTACTATGCCAGACCATTGAAGATATTGGATGGGGTTTGAGATGTGTCTTATAGGATTTCACTACCATCTCTATTTAGTGAATTATATAAAACTTACTATAATTCCCAACTAAAGAATATTATACCCAACCTTCATCATTAGATTTATTATAATGACAGTTTTATTGACTCTAATGAATTATATATAGAGAATTCCATAGGAATTTTCAACGAATTTCAGAAGGAATTTCTTTGAAAACTCGTTCTTATATTTACTAAGTTGTAGTATGGGAAGCTCCTAGTTAAAGCATGGGAGAGGGAGGAAAAAATAATGGGACAATGGAATAAATTTTTTTCTCAAGATGCTAGTTGATGCTTCTTAGGGATAATAATCCGAATAGTGGGGATTTTATAATGGCATTGAATTAATGGATAGAGGATTATAATTATTTTTTTCATATTTTATTTTATTTCATGCTGTTTTTTGGTCATAGGTGGAATTGAGTGGATTTGAGATTTTTTATGAATAATTAGAGTGAAGATGGTGTGGTGGTGTGCTTCAATAATCATCAGGAGCCCAGTTGTCCTACAGAGGTATAAGTTGCTCAATCAAGGCTATTAGGTACCTGGTGGCCTTGTAACAAGTACACATTAGTATCTTTTGTATATTTTCCTTAATTAAGAATTTTTTTCTATTAACACCCTTATTTATTTATTAAATTGGTTGGGTATTGGGATTTTATTCCAAAGAACCTAATTTCCACCCACATTCTAGTTTTGCAACCTTTTCCTTGTTCTCTATGTGGAATTTTTCTTCACCCATGGTCTAAAGGGATTCATTCTATCATTGAGGATTTCATTCAGTGTGGTATGGTCTTGAATATTCTCTAATAAATTATTTCCTTTGCTTTTTTATTTTAAGTTGTAATATTTTATTTAAATAAAATAGTGTTGATGAGATCATCTAAATATCTCCATTATATTCTAAACTCGTAGATGTAGTGGCTTAGATTAATAAAATATAAGGTGATATTATACATTGGATTCATAGATTCATCCTTCTTAAATAATAACAGAGTTGAAATAATCTCTATAAAAGTTTAAGATATTATATATGATTTTGGTGGAGTGAATACTTCTCTCTGTGACCTCACAGAAGTATTCAGTTATTTATATAGTAGGGATATCCATTCTTCCTCTACCTCTCAGATATAGTTATCCTAAAAATGGTCTAGGGATAAGTGAATCCAATTCAAAATAAAGTGTTTAGAATAATAAATGTTTTTTCATAAATCTTTCATAGATAAAGGATATTAATAAACTACATTATTTTCATTATATTTTCATAAATCAATCTATTACGTTGGATATTTGTGTTTGGATTTTATGTTTTTATAATCATACTTGTAGCTTTACATAGATATTGTAATGAGTGTTAGACAATATTTCTTACTTTTTTTTTTAAATTTTATCAATTTATGATTAATGTGGCTATTAGAAATGTTTTATTCCTTAAAATATAATCATATTATAGATGACATATGTTATTTTTTTGGGCACATTGTATTTTTCAAGAATTAAAATATCATGTTATATATTCCTAATAATGTATACCCATTGATGACGTAAATGTTATACCACTGGGGTGAGAGTTAGTACCTGACACATTATATCCGTTGATGGAAAGTGATTTTTGTATAACCCTTCGAATAGTTATACCAATTATCAAATTCCGAAGGAATGAATGAAATATTTAATTTACTATCTTGGCATAATAATTTTTTATAATAGGATTGGTTTTTAGGGCCCAAAATACTTTGTAAAAATCTACCCATATATTTATATGCATATGAGTATATATTTATGAGAATACATGTTCTTATGATGACTTATATAAGGGATGACCTTGGAAATTATCATAGATCATGAGTTGAGGCTTGGTACAGGTAAGATTATCTAGATCCTCCCCTCATATGAAGTAACATTCCATTATCAATGTATATACAAGACTTTGAAAATAATGTCTAGTTTTTGTTTATTTTATGTTATAGATCTATGTTATTTTTTCATACACTATAGATTATAACAAGTTGTTATAGTGGGGGTGAAGACTTCCTACTATGTATTCACACATACCCTACAAAACCCCCCTCAGGAAGTCTTTATGCACTCATTTATGTGATTTATACCAGTGAAATGAACCCAAATATGGAATATTTACACACACATTGAGCATATAGTATACATGTCTATTTTTTTGGTTTCTACTTGGATATCCATGAGTAATTTGGGATGTCCATGACCCCTTTTTTATATATTATTTTTATTAGAGAGCGATTTCTTGGGTCTTTATGACTCCTTTATCCTACATATTTATGAAAATATGAGTATATAATATAGTCACACTTTAAATGTACTTTCTTTGATGATTTGAAACCATTAATAATATATGATAATTTTTTATATCACAATATAATTTTATCACAAATTATCTTGAGGTATGTTATTTTATAGATTTGGGATGGTTCTTTCATGGTTATGGATGTTTTGGTTAGTTCTGGTGTATTTTAATGGGTTGTTCAACTTATCTCTTGGAAAAAGAAGCTAGAATACAATGTGGTCCAAGGAATTTTCTCATGGTATTCACCTATATACCATGAAAATAGAGACCACACCTAGTGTAAGGTGTTGACAGGGATCTTCATTATTAGAGGTATCTATATGTGACATGGCTTCTAAGGCCTCACAATGACTGGAGTAGAGGTTGTGTCCATCCCCAAATGACCATGACATTAGGGCCCAATCATGTTCAGTGGGAATGTTGAGATTCTTAGTGAGGTGAGACCGATTCTATAATGAGTGTTGTGAACTTACACTATGTCATGATGAATCTCTATTTAGAAGTTCAAATAAACAATTTGGTCACCAATTTTTCATAATGGTGTTACACAGATTGAGAGAATCTTGGAGGAACATTATGATTGTCTTTATAATTCATGTTGAATTAGTTTTCCATCAATTTAGACTCTTGTTTTTTTTCCATTTCTTGGTTTTACTTTATATCTAATTTTTTAGGTCATATTTGGATGATCCTTGTGTGTTCTAGATTCTGTAATTGGTTTTTTGGTTACTCTTAGCTCATTTATTCTTCCTCCTAACTAGGAGATGAGTGTAAAGGAGATAGAGTTTGGGTTTATTATTATTTTGTGTGGGAATCATTATTTAATGTAAGTTTATTTGTCTCATTTGATATTGATGATGTTAAATTATCATTTAGTGATAATCAAACCTTTTCTTAAAACCCATCTTTAATACTATTATATCTCTTGTTCTTATTTCTTGTGGATCTAGTTGTAATTATAATGTGATCCCAAGTTTATGGTGGGTGGTTCTCTCTATAGTATATATTTGGTGAACCACACATTATATGATTTTATAACTTGTTTTTATTGAATACGAATTGAATGATACTTTATATTCTTGATATTTGTGCATAAATGGTTTCCAATAGAAAATGGTTTCCACCATTTTTTTGGTAAAATAAATTTGGTTTCAATAAACTATGATTTATTATGGAATTGGTTATCAATGAATGATATTTTGGAAAAATGGTTTTTTGGAAATTATGTAGAAAAATTAATGAGTTTTTTTTTATTTTTTTTATATAAAATACACTAGATACTTGGGTTCCTAGGAGGTGGTTTTAGTATTGTACCTTGTCCTCACTTCTGTTAGGGGTTCACTCAATGGGGTTTCCTGAGTTCCCTAGGCCCTATTATTCTAGGTTCATGAATATAACACTGTAGTTGGATCATCCATGGGGTTTTACTATATTCTTTAGGCCTTATTATTATAGGGGATTGTTTATTCCACTATGTATTGACTTGATTGCTAAGATACAAGAGACCCAACTTGCTCTGATCTATGTTATACTAGGGGATATATCACTTTTTATTTTCATTGTTTTTATTTTATTTTTATATGGATAAATGATAAAATATTTGATTAATTGTATATTTTAAAATGTTATTTGACCAATATTATAGGGAATATTTTTTAAAAATTTGAAAATGAGAAATATTTTATCATAATATTGATATGAATGTGAAATATATTTTATTATTCTATATTCATAAAATTTTAATCATATTGGGATTAATTTTTAGATAATTTCTCTATAACACTTGGGTGGGATTATACTAGTATTATTTTGATCCCACACTACATACTCCCTCAAGGTTGTGTAGGCCTTGTTTTTTATGATTCATGAAATCGAAAGGTGTATAAGTGAGGTGGTGGGGTCTCATGCCAACTTGGAATGGGTAGATAATTGTGTTTTTGTGGGATATTTTACTTAGATAACATGAATAAAGTATAGGTATTTCACTTTTCTTTGGTTTTATTCTTAGATATATACATTTTTTTGTCTTATTTCATTAGTAGTATCACTATTGCTATTGGTTATTAGTTATAGAATCTTTAATTTTTTTTCCTTTCACTTCTTGTATTCTATATTGGTTTCTTATTTTGGGAAAATCAATCCATATGGTTATTCATTGTTTCTGTTGTGATACTGTCTAGTATTTAGGGATTGATAATTCCATCCAGGTCTTATCATGGCCTAATTCCAAGAATTTACTGATGGGTTTTTATGGTGGGTCACGAAAATTTATTATCAAAGAGGTTTATCCTTAGGTGTCATTATCTTGGGACATTTGGGAGATAGTATATATGATTATTAAGAATTAAGGGGAATACTGTGAGTGATTTCATGTCTATTTCTCATTATAATGTTCCTTATTTCACCATGGGATGTTGGGCTTTGTGTCTCATAAATTTGGTTTTATCCTAGATCTTAGTTTCTAATTATATACATTATCTTTATGTTGATATTTTTTTTATTTTTAAATAATCATTTTTTATATAGAGTCATCCATCCAATACAGCGTCTAGGGTTTTTTCAGGAAGGTACAGTTGGATATTCTCCCTAAGGGAATCCTCATATTCATCAAATAACATTGAGACTATCATGTGGAATGTTCATGTCATGGATCAAAATGTGCTTCCTATTTAGAACAAAGCTTAATAGGTAGAACTGGGAAATGTTGGATATAATGATTGAGCACAAAAGTTCATATACTATATACCCACTTTTTAAAGATTAATATTGATCTTTTGGGCATAAATGATTATCTAAATAATATAGATAAGGTTATTGAATTACTAGATACCCTTTAATCATTTTGATTGAAATGTGTGGTATTTAATCTCAAGGGTCCCAGATAGAGGTTGTAGGAATCTATGGTTCAGGAGAACAAAAATATGGGATTAAGGTGGAAAAACATAATGACATTTTTATTTTAGTTGTACAAACTAGAAGACTTATAAATGCAAAATTCAATATATTTCATTTACTTTAATTAGAGACATAACTTAGAGATATAGTACAAAAATAATTTTGATGAGTTGATATATTTTACTACTAAGGTGGTGATGACTGATACAATGAAGGCATAGAAATACAAAAAAGCATTGTAGTTTGATATTAAATCGTAGGTTCGTATGATAAATATTACCACCTATGATGAAATTTTCGGTATGGATACCATGATAGAGATTGAATTGGTGGTAATTTTTGGTTTTTCGGGGTTGCCCTTTCATGAATTTGAAATTCTAGTTTCACATAAGGGAAGAAGAGGTAGGGAAATGATAACCACAAAGGTGGGAAATGTATCTCTCAGTAATGTTATATTTCTAATCCATCATTATTGGGTAGCTGTGTACCCATGATATGCTTCGAGTTTGGAAAGGTAGGGCACACCAAATGATATTTCCCTATATCTCTAAAGATCTGATATTGATGTGGTCACCGAGGGCATCAACAGATATTCTAAAAGGCTATATTTGTACCTCAATATAGTTTAGAATCATCACCTATAAAGGTAACTATGTAAAAGTAAGATTATAAAATCTTAATAGGGATCCCACTACAAGACTATAGAGTGAAGGAGTTTTATTCAGTGGTGAAGCTAACAAAATAAGTTGATATAGTTTTGTCTATAGTGAGGGGAACAATTTTAGTTGAGTATTATATAAAAACTAATTTTTTTATACTAGGGAAAAAAGTAAATTTGTATCTATCAATTTCAGGGATGTTTTTAAACTTTTGATAGAGCTTATATCATGTGTTATTGAACTATCTATGTGTTTTGGTAAGAAGAAGGTGTACAACTGTTTTTCCCCTTTTGGTCTATTTCAATAGTCAATGTTGAGTTAGTCTAGTACGTTCTTATTCCTGATCAAGATATTTTTGACATCATCATCAGGAAATATTTGATGGTTTCTGATTTAGTTGAGATTGATATTTATCATAAAAAAGTTTCATTTTTAATTCTGAATTGGAGATCATTAGTGTTTTTGGTATATTGGGATATACAATCTATTCATGCAGGACCTTGTTACCCATATAATATGATTTTTTTATATGCTAGTGTATTTGAGTCAGATAATGTATTTTCAAGTTTTGATATTACCTAGGTTGTTGGATATTTTCATAAGGTTTTCCTAGAAGACATCTCTATTCTTCCACAAAAAGGGAGGTAGAGTTCTCAATCATGTCGGTTCAAGGTACACAAATTATTTCTACACCCTCTTATCAAATGAAAACATTTGAGATGAAATAGCATATGATCTTGTAGGAAAACCTATTATAAATGGGATTTTATTGGCCAAGTATTTCTCCATGGGTGGACCCTATGCCCTTTTCTAAGAAGGATAATGGTTTTATTAATCTCTTTATATATTATCATAATCATAATATGATTATAGTTATGAATAAGTTCCCTTTTGCGCATGTGGATGGATTTTTGGATTAGTTAATCAAGGAATAGTTGTCTTAAAAAACCAATCTTTAATTTTTTCTATCATTAGCTCAGAGTTGAGGAATATGATATCATAATGAACACTTTTAGGTTTAGTTGTGACCACTATTAATATCCCATGAATTCGTTTAGTGTCACTAATTCTATTGTAGTGTTTATGGCCTTGATAAACTATATATTTCATAAGTATCTCAATACATTTTTATGGTGTTTCTGGATGACATTATGGCATATTCAAGAACTAATTAAGAGCATGAGTACTATCTAAATATAGATTTGGGAATCATAAAGATTTTAAGACTATATGGAAAGTAATTAAAATGAAAATTATAGATCTAATATGTGATGTTCTTGGGGTATGTTATTCCGGAACATGGTCTCATAGTTAATATTGAAAATGTATAAGAAATCTATTCATGGTAAGAATCACTATATTTCATTAAGATATGAATATTATTAGGCCTATATGGTTATAATTGTTGGACTATAAAATATATCTCAAAGGCATAATCACCATTGAATTCTCTTACCAGGAAAGGTGTTAAATTATCAAGGGATGATATGTTTCAAACCTATTTTTGCAGAGTTGAAACACTGTTTGACATCAAAACCTATTCTAATATTTATAGAACCTAGTAAGGTTAATTTTCTTTATTATGATTCTTCTATAACTATATTAGGATCTATGATTATGTAGGCTAATCACATAATTTCATTCAATTATCATCATGTTTGACCACATATGAATAATTATCCCACTCACGACTTATAAATCTCTACTATAATGAACAATATTTGGTCTTAGTGATAATAAAATTTCTGGGAGTGGTTCATTATCTATTTTAATAACAATACATTGAGATATATCATCTCTTAAAATTACATAAACCCAAGGAAACATTTACAGGAGGAGTATCTCAAAAAATTTGATTTTGATATCACATATACCCTTGGGAAACAGAATGTTTTTGATGATTCTCTCCATAGGAAATTTACTTATCGGTTCATCTTAGAAGATAAATAAGAGTGTAACATTAGGGGTATTTCCACACATTTACATCTAGATATATCATATGATGATTTTGGAATTGGTCTGAACAACATTCAATTGTACTCATCTCCCATTGATTTGATTTTTTGTGGAAAACAAATAAATTATGATTTTAGAGGAATCAAGAAATACTTATATGATGATGAGACCAGTCATGGATGGTATATACTCTATGATTCAAATCATGACATCAATATTCATTTCATCATCCCTTTTTCTACCAGAAACATAGTGATTCATGATCATCATAGTGCTTCATGGGAAATAATTTTGGCACTATTAATATGTATTATAACATGTTAAAATTTTTCTGGTGGAAGGTTATAAAGAGTAATAATTATTATTTTTATCTCACTATTACAACTTTAAGAAGCTTAAGTCAAATACAATGATGCCTTTTTGTTTTCTTCAGTATATTCTAGTCCATTTAGTTAAATGGGATGAGGAATCTAGGGGATTTATAGCTATATATCCATAGTCTCCCTGCGGAATAAAGGTAATCTGGGGGATTCTTGATATATTAATGAAATCAACATATTTTGTTCTAATTAGGGAAACCACTAATGTATAAGATCTAATTATGATGTAGGTTTAATAAATCATATTGTTTCAAGGGTTTACCTTATATATTACATTTTATAGGTATCCTAGGATTAATTCCAAGTTCTACAATGGTCTCTGAAAGGTGATGGGCACCCTGGTCAGGTTGAGTAAAACACATCATTAATAGATGGATGGATAGAAAAAGTGTGGTATCCAGTTTTTGGTGGATATTCACTTTACCCATATCATGGATTTTAGAGGATCTTGTGATAGACAACCAAGATTTATTGAGTTTTCTAATGATAATAGTTAGTAGTCATATCTAAGAATGTCTAATTTTGATGATTTTCATAGTATCCCATAAAAGCCACCTATTTTTTAGTCAAATTTGGGAGAGGCCACTGTTGTGGGACCAAATATCATTCATGAGTTTTCAATGAGGTTCCAAGATATATGTCAAAACTTGGTGACTACTCTTATCCAAAAAAATACACGGATCATCAATTATATCTTTCTATGTTCTCTATTGGTGATAGGGTCTTCATGAAATTTTCTCCTTGATTAGGTGACCATCAACTAATGAAGTAGGGGAAATTGGCGTCATGATATATTGGACCATTCAATGTCACTGAGTGGATTATACTAGTTGATTATCGTTTAGAATTACTAGCTCATTTGATGGATATCTATGAGGTTTTCCATATATCTCAACTGAATACGTAATATACCAACACTTCCAATGTTCTGAAATGGGAGGAAGTTGATTAGGAGATAGGCATATTGTTCATGGAGAAACCAGTGAAGATTTTTGACTCTAAGACAAAACTTCCGCATGGATAGTCCATTCTTTTTGTTAAGTGTTATGGTAGAACAGATCAGATTCTCACGAGACTTGGGAGTGGTAATCATTGATCAGGGAGTAATGACAACATATCCTTTCAGATCTTACTTCTCTCATATAACTTCATTTGGAAATAAATTTATATGGAGGGTAAGTTATCACAACATGGATTATGGTATGTTATATTTGAGATTTGGGATATCTCATTCAAGGTTTGAGAAGTTTTGGTTTGTAAATGTGTGTTTTATAGGGGTTTTGGTTTGAATCTATGAAAAATGGGCGAGATCGAACTATGGTCATGACCATTTCCCCCTTGGAAACAGTTGCGTTCCATGGGATGTTCCATCGTAACCATTAAAAGGAATATCTCTAGTTTTTGTTGTTGGTGGTTTCCCTATGCACTATGAAATCCAATTCCTCACCACGACCATGGCCAGCCTCAAATAGCCAAGGATATAGGTGTAGGGTATGTTTTTTGGGTCATTGGAACTATTTCTATAAGAGATACCAAGACCACCATGTATATGGTGATTTTACACAACATCATGGAGTTATCTAGTTTGGAATATCAATTTTTAGATTCACCCACCGATTTTTTATGAAGGAATTACTATTATTGAGGGAAACATAGGGATCCTTATAAGAGGGTTTTTAGTGAATCTTGATATTTTTTTCCAACTCATATGCCTCTAATATTTATTTAGTTTCCACGGTTTTCATTCTAACTGATATAAGAGGACACTTTTTAATGATCCTTGTACCTTATATCATCTATAATAGCTGTTTTAGTTCCTATTAGCTGAGTTAGTATTCTTACTTTATTTTTTAAGGAAGATATAGGTTTATTTCTCCTTGATCATTGAAATATAATTGTTGTAGTATGTAGTTTACTTTGTAACCTTTAATCTAAAGGTTGTTAAATTCTTGTTTTGGTGATAAGAAATACATCGTTGATGACCTCTTTGTTCCACTATTGGATCTCTAATTTTTATTGGTTTTGGATCCATTTATTTTTTCCATGTGATACCAAGTGCATGGTAGGTGGTTCCATCTACCGTCAATGTTTGTTGAACTATACATTATCTAGTTTCCTAAATCATTTTCTAAAACATGATTGGCGCAATCCATGATATTCTTGAGATACGTGAACAAATGGTTTTTTGATAAAATATTCATTTCACTTTGATTTAGTAAAATAAAGAGGTTTTCAATGAATTAAAAAAATAGTTTTTGTAACTGGTTTTCAAATCATGATTTTGATGGAAACATGGTTGTCTAGAAATATTGTATAGAATGTTACTATCCATTTTGATGAAATTTTTAAAATGTAGTATATGGAATACTTAGGCACCTAAGAAGGTATTATAGTATTAGGAATTGCATTTTCTTCTATAGCGGGTTTACCCATGGGGTTTTCCTCTCTTCTCTAAGATATATAGTTATAGAAACGAAATTTTGACACTATATTGGTTCATAAATGGTGTGTTCATATATTACGTAGGCCATGTTGTTATAGAGACATGTTTAGTGAAATGTGGAAATTTGTTTCCATGATTTATAACTAAATGTGATAAATTTGTAATATTTCCATGTTTAAAATATTTTGAGCATATTAGAATTATTTTAAAGATGCTTTCTTATTAAACATGGGTAGGATCCCACTGATATGGGTTTTTAAACCCTACTCGCTACCTTTGTGTTTTTATACATTGATTTATTTTATGTCAAAATTGGAAAGGTGATACAACTAGGAGGTGGGATTTCATGTCACTTGGAATGGGTAGTTTATGGCAAGACTATGGTATGTTTCATACAAATAATGTGGAGTACTGTTGGTAGTTGGGTTTACTTTAGTATTGTTTTCAGGTGTATACTTTGTTTTTTGGTTCCTATAGTTTTATCACTACCTATATTGATTTTCAGTTATAAAATATTTACATGTTGTTATGTTTATCATTTTGTATTTTTTTTGGGTTTTTAGGTTGGAGAAATCATTCCCTTGGGTTGTTTTTTGATTTATGGGTTCTAGAAAAAAGTTTGTGGGATCAGTAATTCCCATAATGTATTTCCGTAGTTTGGTTCAGAGATTAGTTTGAAGTTTTTTCTAGGCCAGGGGATGATACATTTTTTAAAATTATTTCATATTATACATAAATCAATTGTTGTTTAATTATTTTTATGACTGAAAACATTTATAATAATTCTTTCCATTTATTTGAACCTTATCTAAGTAATTATTACTTCACCTAAAAAGATAAAAACACCACCCACATGATCAATACATTATCTTTTACATCTACACAATCCTCTAGTGAATTAGTTGTGTACCTGATGTGTTGAGATTGCCTGGTATAGGGGACATCCAAGTATTCAAGTCACCTAAACTAAAACTATGTGAATATATTAAAAGAGATTGTCATTATAAAACAATGTATATTTATTATAGTTAGTTATTTGTTCTTAAACCCCCATATAAATAAGTTATCCTTAAAAACATTTGTTGACATCAATCTAAGAAATGATTTGAGTTTTTCTTTCTTAGTGTTTTCTTATGGTCCAATGTTTCTTCGTCAAAATTATAATTCTTCTAGAGTAATTTCACTAGTTGGGTTTTCTAGATCCTTAAATTTTTTTATCTAGTGTCAATAATATTGATTGGAACTTCGTTATAGGAAATATAAATCATTATCTAAATTTATTTGTTTGTGATTCTACGAGTGGGGTCTAAAATTTAATTCTAAAAAATGAGACATTCAATAAATTGTAGACATTAGAGAGGAATAATAAGCCAAAAATATATATTTATCCAATTTCTAAAAATTCCCCATGTACCGTGAACTTAGCCTCCCCTTCACACCAAACCTTATAAATTTATTCATTTGTAATACATTCAAGAAGACATATCCCTAACTTGAAATTTTGGTTTCATCCTCTAATGATTGGAATAGTTTTTTTAATCTATTTTAATCCATCATTATATGATTATGGTTTGACCAATGTTTTTTATTTATCTCCATAGTGTGTTCAGGGATAATTAGTGTCCTATCTAAAACATTATCCATAAAGGTTGGTGTAGGACATCTTGTTCCTTGCAAGGATTCATATAGTTCCATTTTTATGATAAAGGTAAATGTATTATTGTATAAAATGTCTACCATATTTTTCCAATGTTTGTTGAAATGAGAGCGATCCAATTTCTCAATATATCCTCTTATGTTTGGAGAATAATTTCGGAGTGAAAATATGATTTATGATGTTGGTAAATTCTAAAAAGTATCCCAGTGTTCAAATAATTTTGAAAAATCCTCCTAAATTTAATTGTGAAACTATAACCATGATGAGATACAATTGATAGAGGTGTACCTGAAGTCTTACAAAATTATTATTATAAAGTCCTCAAATATTAAAAAAGCATTTATCATCCATTAATAATTAAAAATCTGTATAATTTTTATTATAAAAATCATGGAAACAAATTTTATTATTCCTTTGATACATTTATAAAATCCATCTAACACATTCCATTATTATATTGTCCAAAATGTAGATCTATATAGTGGTAGTTTTTGGACAATATTTAAGTTATCCCTTTACTTTTACGTGTTTTCATCCTAATAATTATAACATATAGTAATAAATTTCATGTTTCATTATTTCCCACTACAAATATTCCCTTAAATACCTTGATATCTTAGTGCTATTGAGATGTATAAATAAATTTGATCTACAACCTTTATCTATATAATATCTCTTTAGAAAAGCAGACAATAATACACATAATCCCTTTCCAAACATCAAAATTTCATATTTATAAATGAATTAATGAATTATACCCTCTCCTATGGATTTAATATTAATTTATATATCTTTATCATTATATTGAGAAATATTTAACTTCTTTTTTATTTATAGTTGGGTAACTACTTGGAAAATAAATTATATTTCCCCTTTCCTCAAAATTTCCAAGTCATAATTTACTAAATCCATGATTATTTGATCTTCCAATATCGTCATCATATATAATACTCCTTAATCATTCTTAATAAATGCATCCACTTGATTTTTTACCTTCCTAAATGGGTAGTGTGTCACATATTTATAGTCCTTGAGTAGCTACATCCATCCCTTTTGTCTCATGTTGAGATATTTTAAAATGAATATATATATTAAATTGAGATTCATATATGTGTCACATAATTAATAGAAATGGTTGTGTAACCATGCATTAAAAGGAAATATCAAAGCTTCATACTAAAAATATTTAGTGGTATGATTTTGTATCATGGGTCCTTGATTTTCATGATTCCTAACAAATAACATTGTCATTTATGATAATAATACACACTAGTTGTTTATTCTATGAATAATTAAATATCACAAATAATTCCATTCCCAATGATAAAATTTATATCAGTTCATTTGTTAATATCATATTTTGTACATTAAAATTTTCTTTACATTTATTTTATAATGTGAATTTTCCCCCTTTATATGTTAGCTTGTTTAATGTATTCTCTAATCATAAAATATTTTCAAAAAAAAACACATATAGCAGCTAGTTTATCAAAGGGAAATATTTTTCTTAATTATAAGTGGTGGAATGGGACATTCATTTACCCCCTTTTTCTTTTAAGGTTAAATATATATTCTATCCTTTGAGATAATGTTGCTAGGAAATAGAATCTTTATCAAGCCAAGATTCATGCTTATGTAATTTTCCATATTAATCATTTTCTATGATATTATTGGAATATTTTTATAAAAAATACTCATGTTCTTCCTAAAAAAAAGAATATATAAATATATGGTTAATAAGTACCACAAAAAATTATCAAGACAATCCTTGAGTACTTTCTACATCAGGCTCTTAAACATAGAGGGTTAATTGGTTAATCTAAAAGGAAGTACTGTGAATTTATAATGCTCATATAATATATAAAATATAAATTTTTATATATCAACCTTATTTATTTTTAATTGATGATAACATGAATTAAAAGAAATATTTGAGAAGTATTGATTCCCCTGAAGTTGATCAAATAGATCATCAATACATGTTAAATGGTAATTTTTCTTAAAATTGATATAATTGAAATCTCTATAGTTTGATTAGAAACTCATAGATCGATCCTTGTAATTAAAAAATAGAATAAATTATCTCTATGTTTATATACTTATTCATATTAATACCATATTATATAATTTTTTAGTTTCTTGTTTAATTACACTAATGTTATCAAATCCATTAATTTGGGAGGTTTAGATATGGCCTTTCCATCAAAGATGAGATTAATAGAAAATTTATCTTTATAATCAGATGGATATTAATGTAATTACTCAAGAAATATATCAATATAATATTACATAATAGATTAATCATCTATTCATAGTATATAATTATCATATATTTATTCATATTCTCTTGGAATTTAATTAATTTTGTGTTACAAGAGGTGGTTCCAAACAATACTCAGGAACTAGAGTCTCTCCATTGAAATCATGGGAGTATATTCCTACCCTATAAATTATAATCTAATTATCTTCATACGAAATTTTTGAATAAGAATTTTAGATTCATCCCATACAATGGATTATATAAAATTCCACCATTGGTATGAAAACCAGGGTTTTAACATCAAAATATAAATTCATTTTAAAAGAAAAATACCAGTATATCTTTATTGCAATATGATTTACATTAAAAGTATTAATTGAAAACACTTTAAATAATGATTAATGTGATTATTAAAAGTTCATTTAAATATACTATATTATATAAATAGTTATTTTTATATAATAAAATAAATTATTGTCTTGATTTTTATTTTTGATCAAATTAACTATAATCACATCATTTGGGACTTTAACTACCATTATAGTAATTAAAAAATAGTGAACTTTCTCCCTTTTTCATTTTAATGGAATATTCCCTCTATGAGTTGGGAATATATTAGAATTGTTTCCCTGATGAAAACTAATATCATAGGAATCATGATCAACAAATAATTGTTTTCATCTCAGAGAATTCATCTTGGGAAGATGACAAGTGTTATCTCATTAAGATCTAACTAAAACAATCACTATTAAATTCACTTAATAATGTTTTAGTTTTTCTTAAAAATTTAAATAGGATACACAAATAAGGGAATGAAGATATATTCCAATGGTGAATGTATGTATAAATAAAATGAAATTAAACCTAAAGAAGTGTTTTATATGAAAGGGTCAATATTAGGCTTAGAAAACACTAGTCCTTCCCTATACATAAGTTTGGTTATGTTTCATTGAGAATAAAATAAATAACATTTAATGGATCACCCACCTCAACATAGATTGTGAGGATTAATTCACTTCCTAAAACCTCAATATTATTTTAGGTGCCACATCTTATATGCAGTTAGCTATTGAACCTTTCATAACCATAGAAATTCCTACACTCTTCACTGGATTCCACTATAAAATGATCATTATAATATTCACATAAATAAACTATATGATTTGTGTTCTGAGATAAGGGATAGGTAATTTATTGGTTGATATATTAATTATTCCTTCTGAATTACTATGATAAACTGGTAAAAAACCAAAAAATACCGCAATAACTGCATTGTCCCATCAAAGCAAAATAAACAAAAATAAAAAAAAGGTAAGGTACTCAGGAGCACTGTGAAAAATTCCTTTGGACATAGACCTAGGTTAGTTTATGAGGACCATAATCTTTTAAGAGGTATGGTGATGAAGACACAAAAATAAATAAATAACATATATTAATAACAAATAAAACATATTATAGAAAATAAAATACTATGTTTAAACAAGATTGGTGTTGAATCCCTTAAAAGTGAGAGGATGAACATTATTTATAAGAATAAATGATACTTATTTTTCCTATATAATTTTAACATTGAGATCCCTAATCCCTATATTTTCATCCATTTGTAAAATTGAGGGTAGATGCATCCATGTATACACATTCATAATTATTCTCATCTAATAAATAATGACATAATCATTTTACTCACACTATTAACTCTTGTATGTCATGTGGGTGATCATCATAGTTATTTCATTATTTGGGGATGATAAGAGAAATTATTTATTTTGATGTTATTCAATCCCCAAATTATTCTTATGTATTGGGTTTTAATGTCATGCAATATATAATTTTATTTTTATTATGATTTGTAAATTTCATTGGGATCTAGAATATGACTATGGAAATAGGCTCCACATGGTTTAGTACAATGTTTGTCTCATATCATAATCACTCACATAGTTTGGGCTTGTATGATGCTAGTTTTTACTTATATAAGTAGTGGGGATACATACTGATCATCTGGCATGAGAGCAAGACAATTCATCCAAAATTACATTAAATATCATATATTTCCCAATGATCACTATTTTATTCAAAGTTGTGTATCTTATGTAACAATAACAAGTTTTTACAAATATATCCAAAATTAATACAAATTAATAAAAAAAATTACGTTTCCATGTAAATTTCTTATGTATCAACATATGGCTCCCCATTTAATCTTATACATGGTATTTTATTGTTTATCCATATTGGATAAGGTAAATAGATTAAGTATCATGTGTATTTTCATACATATCAATGGGAGGATATTACATATCAAGTGAAAATATTGCACTTATCAAAATTTCATTACACCTTCCAAAAGATATTACATATCATACCATATTTCTATTGTATCCCAGCTGACCCATATATAAGGTGTCTCTATTTAATTAAAAATAAAGAAAAAAATAATTTTATTATTTTTCTTTAGAAAATGAATATATATAATATTCAAAATTATTTAAAATATATATTTACAACCTTTCTATAATAAAGAAAAAATTGTACCTAAAACCTAAAATGTTGTTATTTAACAACATTAGTTATAATATAGGGTTAAAATTTATTGAAAAATAAGAATAAAAATTTAAAATATTATTTTTCATCAGTCTCATCACCATGTAATTTAAGAAATATTCATTATTAGTTTCTCTCATTCTATTGTACCCATGAGTTGATGGACATTATCTTCTAACATGAGGCGAAATTTAAAGCTCTTAAAACATGAAACAAGGTGTTTCTTTGAATAATAATTTCAAGTGAGAAATTCTACCCTTCACTTATTATCTTTTTTCATATTTATCTATACCTAATACCCATCATCACTTTCTTATCTTAATTTCCTTTGAAAATAAAACTCTTAGAGAACTCTTTGTTAATATTATTGTAAATTATCATTATATACTCATAAGATGATAATTTGTGTGAGATTAATTCTGTTATAAGATATATATTTTATCCATATAATATATGATGGATCTTGATTTCAAGATTTCTTATACTATTCTTTGTATGTCTTTCTAACATTATAAAGTCATCGTTATACTTCAAAATAGCTGCCTCATTTTTTTGAATTATATATTAGAATTTCCATTCCATACCTGGTCTTTTATCTCTAGTAAAATAGTTTTGAATTAATATTGAATTAAATATATTCGGCATAATTCTGCTTTATATCTTCTTGTAACTCTCAAATAATTTGAAATATTTTTTTTAAAATTTATACTTTTCTCTATAATAGGAATTACAAGATCCACCCATCATAAAAAAATCCCAAAATATTAAGAGAAAATTATTAATAAACTTATAATAAACACCAATAAGGTAATACATTAATATTTATTACCATTGGATGATATATAATTAAAATGAGTTAATATTGGAAAGAGGTTATTTTCAATAAAATTATTATTATTATTATGTATTTTACATTAAAAAATAAATTTAAAATTTCTATAATCTAAATTTAGTAAAATAAAATTAATTTCTTTAATTCCAAAAATAAAAATTTACATAGTATGATGTTTTTAATTTTTTTTATAAACATTGATTTTATGTCAAAAATAATGTTTTTATGAAAATTATAATTTTTGTGATTTAACTAATAGTAAGAATAACCTAAAATAATAAAAAAATTTAAACAATAAATTATTTATTTAAGAACTAAAATTATTAATTTTAATGTATTTTTCAAGCATTAAAAACCTATATTAATAATTTTTAGAACTAAAATTAATTGTTCTTTTCATAAAAAATCTATTTTTCGTATTTTCAATGAATCAATAATCTTTATAGTGAAATTTTGTTTGTCTCTTTTTTTAAAGCTTCATAAAATTTATTTACTTTATAATAAATAAATTTATGTAATTTAAATAAATAAACATTATCATTTTAACTTATACATAATTTTTATGCTTAATAACATGTTTTGTCTAAAATCTATTTTAACATGGTTGCATGTGATTATTTTATAATTCTATATTTACTCTATTAGAAATATTATATTATTAAATAAATTTAAAATTTAAAATAATTTTTTTAAAATTATTTCATAATGTAAAAATTAATTTTGGTCATTAAAATTAATTAATAAGGTTAAAAATTAGTTTCCTCGCTAAAAAAATGGTAAATTTTTTTTACTTGGGGTGAATGTCCAAAACAATTTAAAAAAATTGTTTCTAAATTGATGTTTGTGGTACTGATTAAAAAAATCTCCAAATTTATTTTTTTCCTTTTTGAATTCCTTTACCATTTAATAGTTAAATAAAATTATTCAAACTCAATTAGTTTTTCCAAAAGTACCCTTACCCTCACTTTTAAAATGAAAAAACATTCCTCACATCAAGACTCACAAAATGGTTTTAATATCTATATAAAAATATTCAAAATTAAATCCTGCTAGAACCCTATACAACTTTCACAGTCTTTTGGTCACATTTTGTTCACTAAAAAAAATCATTTCCAAGCAGTTTTCCAAGAGAGAAATCACACTTCCAATATGAGTATTAATTTATCATAATAATTTCATTTACTCTATTCATTCATAATATTACCTAAAAATATTAATATATTCAAATAATAATTATTAATAGACTAAAATTTAATTTATTAACTTGAGAACAATTAGTCAATATTTTATATATGCTAAGATAAATAATATAACATCAACCATGCATATGTACAGATTATTGTGTCCACTAAGTAATGTTGTAATTTTTTCATAACTACCTCTATTGAATTATTTTAATGATGATATTGATAAATAAATATTATTATAAAATTCCAATTTTTCATGAACTTTATTTTTGTCTCATTCTTTGTGAAATGGAAACATTAATTGCACGTACGTATGGATGACTACCTACATGAGATGTGAGAGTCATTTTATCATCACCACTGAGAATAGATGGATTCCAAATATATTTATTATCTAAATATTATTTCTCTTAGACTATTAATATTTATTTATACCATTAAAATATTATATGACACTTTCTACCACGGTCGCCATATATAAGGAGTTACAGAAAAATTGACCACATAACCTCATATAAATTACATATGTAATAAAAATATATAATAAATAAATATAATATAATTATAAATAGAAAATATTAAATTAAATGGATATTAATAATATTCCCAATAATTTATCAAATAAAATTAATTTTATTATTTAATATGTCTAGCATGTGCATAGAATGAATCAGGAACAAGGTACGTGTTTCATCTTAAAATTTTCTTCTATGAGACACATTTTCTTTTATAAACCAAATTTCATGTAAAGGTGATCTATAATTCCAATAGGATATATTATATGATTATTTCTATTTATTAATGGTATTTTAACTACAACTTCAATTCCAATATCTTTATAGTGTTTTTATTATAATTTTTCATACACTATATTGCAGTATGCATCTAAATTTTTCTTTACTATGGTTTGAATTGAATTCCCTATTTTTTTTCATAATTGTGGTTTATATATTAGAAATGAATTTTTTATTATAATTTCATGTAATCTATGAAATTTAAAAATCCTTCTCATTTTCAATCATTCATGGGTCTTTTCTTTGAAAGACAATAAAATTTTATGGGATTTACATCTCAATTTCTCTTAATTGAGACCTGATTTAATGTAATTCACCAACATATTATTTATTTGGTGTATATAATATAATTGAATTTATTTTTTCATAATACATTATTTAATTCATTGTATTTATAGAACCATATTTTTTTATATATTTCATTGACTTTTGATAAAATAAATTACTAATATCATAGGAATTTTCATCTCTGATTCCTCTCTTCTAGACATGTTTAGTATAATGAACCCAATTCGAGTGTAGTAATATATATGATTCCTAATTGAGTTATTATATCAATAAATAACCTTTATTCATTGAAATTTATGTTCAATATAGTGATATATTACTTTTTAAATTTTTTTTTTCGTTATAATCTCCTCAAATTATATGGGGTCTTTTTGACTCAAATTTGTTTCTTAAGTCATAGTAACTCCACTTAGATTATAATATTTCAATGATGAATTATTGTGCCCTATAAATAAAATTATATCTTAATTAGATTTAATTTTATCTTGAAATAAATTCTCTCGCAAAATCCTTATTATTTGATGAATCAATTGTACTATAAAAAAGTAATTTTGTTTAGAATTATATCCATTATTTTTAATAGATTTTCACACATATTTTTTTTAATTCTAAAAATTATTCTCGTTTACCTATTGGAAACTAAAATTGTATTTATCCCCAATGATCATTATAACCACCTTTATTCATTTTAAAACAAATGTAACATTTCCAATTTTACAATGTGGGGTTTTAAACTAAGGCGTTTGAGAATAATAAAATTGGATTTCCTCACCATTAGTTTATATTATTCCCTTTTACTCCTTATTTCAAAATAGTATTCATTTAAATTACATTTATATTTATTGGATTTGATTAATTAATATTTTAATAAGTATTTTCTTTATTACGATTTTTTTCTGGAATGTGACTTAAAAATCGTTCCTTTTTTAGATGAAATTAGAAAACAATTTCTGTGATTTTTTTTGATTTATCAACTATTTTGAAATGATTATTCTTCTAAAATGAATTTATGGTTCATAAATAACCTTATATGTTCAATTTTAAAATAATAAATTTTAGTGATCATGTTTTTGGTATCAAATTATGAGGATTTGTTATTTGGAACCATTTGAAAAATTATAACAACCCAGGCATCTCATACATTGATATTATATCTTTTTAGAGGAATATTCATTAAATTACACAAACACATGAATGGGTACCATTATTTTTTATTTTTTTTGTAAATTTTGATATCAATATTTTTAATTATGTAATGATCTTATATGTCTTACATAGAGATCATACCCTGTAGTAATCCTACTTAAAAACATCTCTTAATAAATTTAGTAAAGGAAACATGATAATGGGTTTGTATAGATGCATAATAAGGGTAAAAATAAGATATATTATTCTATTATAATAAAGAATCATTGATAAGAATAAGGGTATATGATCATGAACATAACTTAGAATGTTCATACCAATCCGTTCATAGATCACAAATATTAGTAATTACATAAAGATTGACATTTTATTAAACATGAATCATAAAATACCAGAAAAAATGATATGTGAGAACGTAACATTATCATAAGACATCGATTTGTTCCGTATACATAATAATAGAAAATATTGTGTGAAGGCTACCCACTATAAAATTCATAACAAATTTGGTTTGGGCTAACCACCTATGTACCTACCTTGGGCTTTGAATAACCTACTGAGTACCTTACTTTTAAATATATACACCACCTAGGAGGAACAAAAAACTATCCCTAGTGGAATACCTTTTCTCATAGTGGAGTTTTTTTACAACCCAAACCATCATGTTTGTCAGCGTTAACTCCCAAGACCATCATAGTAGACAGAGTCCCTTACTGAACTGAGTTTAATCTCTATTACTATCATGTCTATATAATTATATATAAATACTTAATTAATGAATTTGATAGAGATATATCATTCACCCATCCTTGGTAACAATGTATCCAGAATCCTTGGTTATAACATAACCACCATCCTTGGTTATAACATAACCACCATCCTCTATTATAACGTATCCACCATCACACAATGAAAACCACCAATATGAGTTCCATACGATCATTAAAAGTTTCTTATATCATGTCTCATGAAATGAAATGAGTTTCATAATCATTTAATCATATAATAACATATATAAAAGAGAATTGTTTCATAATCATTTTATCAGTTCATCATATTATAACCTATTAAAAAGAAGTGAGTTTCATAATAATTCAATCGTGGATATCATGTAAAAGAGGTACAGGTTTCAAAAAATAATTTTCATAATAATCCATTTAGAGAAATAATAATAATGGAATACTTGGTTTATGTCCCTTGTAAAACATGGGTAACATAAACCTATTCCTTCTTATATGAGAAATAATTTTGAAATATTACATAGGAAATTTTTTGAGGAAAACATATTTTCCTTAAAATTAACTTTTTAAAACATAATTTTTTTTGAAAACAAAATTCTTTAAAAATAACCTTGAAAACATATAATGGAATATTAAAATATCAATTAAATTTTTTTTAGGAAAGTACTATTTCCCATTAGAAAATAATTTTTAAAACGTAAAACATTTCTAAAATAATTTTCATTTTGAAATAATTTATTTAAATTATTTAATATCCCAAATATTAAATAAAATAATTTCATTCATAAATAATTTTTATAAACTGTATGGGAATAATGAAATTTTTGAATGGTCGTGATAATTGGAAATACTACTCATTCCACGCATGTAAAAACAAATATCCTATTCATATTTATAGTAAATTCCAAAAAATAATTATTTCAAAAAAGATATGAATAATCCTTTTAATTTTATTATAAAATCCAACCTGGGTAACAATTTTATTAATAAATAATTTAAATATTAATATTGAGAGAAAATTTTAATTTTTTGAAAAAACAGTTTTATAAGAAAAAGTGTTTTTGACCAAAAAGATGAATTTTTTAAAAAATATTTTTCAACTATTTTTTACAAAAATATATGATAATAAAGGGAAAACATTTATTCTCATGAAATAACTAGAGGATAAGTAAAATAATATAAGGCCCCCACCTTAAACGTTATATAATCTTTAATTAAGTTAATAATTCACTTTGAGGATCTTTTCATGTTTAGAGATATAAGTAATTTTTCCATAACTTGTACATAAAATCATGAATATTACAAGTAGAGACTTCAACCGACTATCCATTTTTTCATTAAAAAAACTTCTTAAAACAAAAAATTCTAGTTCAATGTTTTAGACTGTATGAATTTTCCATTATCTTATCCTTGACCCTATTCATCTTTATGTCATGTGAAAAAGATTTCAAAACATGGTATGAGCATAAAATGCTCTGTAAGGGATAAATTAAAAAGGAAAAATATTAGTTTTTTAAAACAACAGGAAAAACATGAATACATTATCACAATGTAATACCATTTACCTTTAAGAATTAGAAAAAACTGTTCAATAATATAAGCTCATTTCTTACCCTTTTTGTAACCAAAATATTACCAAAAATCCCATAAAAAACAACATATAACATATAAAGATATCTTTGAAAATACACATGCTGAAATACAATAACCATTCGTTCAACTTCCACACATATCACTAAATGGAATATCGATATGGAAAACTTCCAAACCCAGTGCATTGGAGGTTATAATGTAACCACTCATCCTTGTATTATCACAGAATCACCCATCATTTTTTTATCACGTAACCACCCATCAAATTTCCAAGTACCATTATATAATCATAATTCATAAAATATTTCAAATAACAAAATCTCACTAATTACAATAAATTTGAAATCCAAAGAAATCATTTGAAATAATAAATCTATTTCAAAAATAATTTTCAACATGAAAGTACCCAAAATGTGAAATAAGGTATTTCTTTTCCTTATAAAAAAATTAAGGCTTACAGTGGAATCCAAATATAAAATAACGATTATAGCGGTGGAGAGGTCGTTGTAGTCACATACGTTAAAACATTTATTATCATTTAGTAAAATAATTTGTAGAAAAATATTCCATTTTATTGAAAGTAAAATTCAATGGGTTTTATTATAAACCATGTAAAATAATTAAGTGTATATTATCAAAACATGCCTCAATGAAAGGATACTGAGATGAAGTCCCTTCCCTCATGTCTGAATTCACTCGTTCATTCTTCAATATCCGGAATAATAAACTAAAGTTAATTTCTACTTGATTCAAAACCTTTTTTCAGGTTTATTATTCCTTTTATATCACTTATTACCACATTATAATCATTATATAATCATTTAGGTTAATAATGGTCATTTTCACGATATTTGGTACTTGAGTAAAAAATGAACTTCTAAAAATTTCAATTTGTCAATGTGGTAAAAATTTAATTACTTATAGAATTATATTCATGATTTAGATATAATATATATCCTATATATATAATATATATTTATTTTCAATAGTATATATCATTTTTATATATGAAAATGAAACGCACCATTCATGTATACTGTAATCCATACGTACGCTTGAACACTACTTTTATTCCATTTTCCATTTTTAATGGAATGAAAACCAAATGATACATAAGTATATCATTATTACAATATAATATCATATTTTATATACATTAAAAAAATTCATTAACACCACCCATTATATGTTCCATGTATGGTATGAACGAGTCATATCTATTTTAGGGGTCGGTAGTCCATACTTCCTCAATATGAAATTATCATATTTATAGAACATGAAAAGCATAAAGGAATGTTATAAATTATAATTAAAGATTAATAGAGATAAAATAAATATCTTATATAATTAGAGTTCCATAATAATGTCTAGCATGAGAGGTGGTAGGAAAAAATTGAACAATCATCATTTCGTGAGGCAGGAGTTCGCCGTACAGAGAAACCGTGTGATCATATACATTAGATGGAGGTGTGTGTAAGTGTAGTTAGATTAAATCTCATAAAAACAAAATAGTATATTTAGGATAATATATTTGTTATATAAAAAAAATAAGAGCATATGGAGTAGAGAATGAAAAATAATGAAAGGAAACTTGAGAGAAGAGGTTATCTCAAATAGGGTAACTTCTTTATAGTTGATCCAAATGGATCTCTTGAATTGAATTATGCCTATGGTAAGGATTCTAGAAGGAATAAAGAGATATTTGGATCTTATTTGGGTAGTGTTTGGATTCTCCAAGGGGATTGATAAATGTGATTAATGGGGTAGAGGTGGTGCCCTTTTATAAGATGGAGGAGGGGCTCTCAAGGAAATTTTGAAATTATTATTTTATTATAAAATGATTTTTAGTTTTAAAAGTTCCAAAACCAATTAAATTAGATACTAAAATGAATATGTGTCCGAATAAAATAATCCAACAATAATTGGCCAGGTATTTGATATTTTTTAATCATTGTACTTTTTATTTAACCTTTTGTTAACATATTTAACTTTTACCACGTCTTCTTATATATTCATACTATATGGTTAATATATTTACTATAAAATGACAAGTGTACAAAAATGGATAATTAATGACATTTTTAATATTATATATGTCAATTGGATGAATCTTAGATTTTTAGGATTATTTTTTCATTTAATAAAACATTAATTGATTTAGAAACTCAATTATGTCATTTTTTATACTATTCATAACATGACTTTTTAAAAATCCATAGAAACTGGATCAATTCAAAAAACATAATTAATTCAAAGATAAAAAGTCATAATCATCCATAAAATTATTTTATAGACAAAAATGTTTCAAAATAAATTTATTTTAATATTTATAATCTCATATATTTAAATCAATCATTAATGAGGTAATCATTACATCATCAATGTGTCTTAAATATATTTATTTATTTGAGGTCTAAAAATTATAAATAAAATACCAAGATGTAGGAAATAATTTTATATTTATAATTAATATTTATAATCAAGGATATAAATTATATTACCCCACATTAATTTTTTTTTTCAAAACAACACATGTTAATGATATTTTTATTTTTTCTTTAAATAAAAAGTTATTAATGTAATTATGTTACCCATGTGGCTTCCAAAGGCCACATATTCTACCCAAGTATTGTATTGGTCCTCTATGCCTTATAAAATAATGTTAATACAAGTTTTAAGGTAATTTTATTTAATTATAATTTTATTTTTACCTTGAATTACCCTATTTAACTTTAACCACAGTAAAGAAAAATCAAAAGTTATTATTCATCAAAAATTATTTTCATCATATTGAACCAAATTTTACTTACTGATGACAACCATATAGTTTTTATTTTATAAATTCAATTCCCATAAGCTGTAAAATGTTATTTAAATGAAATAGTCGGTTTTTTAACCTACTATGTTGTGTTTTTTACTGTTTATCAAAATTGAACGTTTTCAAAAAATAAAAAAATTTCACCCCATGCTAATTATAATATTATAAATTCAGAAATTAATTCCATTTTTTCAAATTCAAAAAATATTAGTTCAATTAATTAATTTATAATTAATTTCCGTTCTCAAAACTAGAAATCGTGTTTTTAAGAAGTAAAAACTAACAAAATATTGGAATGTGTTTGGGTCCAATTTCAATATGAAATTACAAACAATTACCAAAATAGGATTACATGGATAACATATAATCCAATTACACTTTAAAACTATATATAATTATTATCTAACCATATAAATAAATCAGATGAAAAGACAGTTTTGACTTAAAATGCAGTATGTTACACTATTCCTTAAAAATAAACTTTGTTAGAAAAATACCAAAATTGTTCCCAAAGTAAAATTTGATATCTTGATTCTAAAGAGGATGTATATTTTTTCAAATGAAACATATAAAAGTAACAGATACTACATTTGAAAATGTTTCTCCATAAAAAGGTTGTAAAACTACCTTTTAAAGAATATTAGAGTAATTTATGCTTAAAATTAGAATAATTCTCATTTTATGTCCCTAAAATTTATTGGATAAATGTAATGAAATTGAAGAGACATGTGCAATCATATTGTAGTTTTTTCGGTTCATCCCTAGTAATAAAATAACTATGTGTTAACTTCCATTTATAATAATAATAATAATATATGATTCTTTGGTATAAATAAAAGTTATATGCAACGTAAGATTTCAAAGAATCCCGTTGTTTCCTGTTTACTGCTATATCAGACATAACATACCCTCTAAATTAAAATTAACATTTAATTCAAAAATATTAGTAAATATGAAAATTTTATATTCTTTATATATCTGGTATGTAAGAATTAATGAGTTTATTGAGTGATATACCATAATATTTCATCATTATAAATAGAATTATAAACAGTCCTACTGAATAATCAAATCTTAACATAAAACTTTTACCACTTTGATAACATTGAACCATAAGAGACATGAAGGATTAATATTAAATTAAACATCTAATATCATGAGTATATTTAAATTCATGATATAATATTTCAAATATTATATATATATATATATATATCTTGTAAAATAATATATGTTCATAACCTAACATATGTCTGAAAGAAGGAAAATTGAGACAAGAATACCTTACCAATTTTGTAACTTTTGAACCATAAACCCCATGAAAGATATGTTGAGAAAAGTATTGTTTTCAAGAATACATATTAATGTTATTTAAAGAGGGAGATTATTGAAAATAATACTCTGTCTCTTTATGATAATTTTGATGCTCACAAATACCCTTAGTTATTTCTAATGATTTTATTTAGTATTTTTCAGGAATTTATTAATTAATTTTACTATTGAAATAACAAGAATTTATTACTTAGCGCGAAATCTGCTTTAGCGCATTCTAGAATCACTGTTCATAACTTACGAGGATAAATATAGCGTGGAATCTGCTTTAGCACATTCTGGAATCACTGTTCATACCCTACATGGATAAACGTAGTGTAAGGATGAAAAGCGTGTATACTTTTTGAGATAAGAGAAAAGTATGGTTAAACAACCATACGTTTTCAGCAAAGTATGGAAGGAGAACCTTACGTTAGGAAGGAACCTTACGTTTTGGTTATCAGCAGAGTATGGAAAAAGAACCATACATAAATTCTAAACGTTACGTTTGTTTCTCAAATTTATGGTTCATTAACCTTACTTTTGTAAACAACCAAACATTCTTGAAAAGTATGGATCAAGTAAAACTATGGATCTTTTACCATATGTTTCAGTGTTGAAGAAAAAGTATGGATGATCAACCCTATGTTTGTGATCAACCTTATGTTTGTGTTTAACCTTACGTTGTGAACCTTACATTTGAAGACTATGTTATCAACCCTACGTTTGGAGGCCACGACATCAACCTTCCGTTTGGCGTCAGAAATTTTGACAGACGATATTTTTATGTAGCGATTAGCAAGGTGATTATTGGGCGGATTTCAAGACAGATTTAAATTCATTTTTAAAGTACGACTTTGACTGATTCAAAACCATTTTATTAATGGATTTCATATTGAATTAAAATGAGCTTTGTATTCCGAGTCTTAAGGTAAGTTACGACTTCTCTGTAAATTCGAATTTTTGAATATCGCGAATTAGAAGGAGAATTTTATGGATCTAAATGTGCAGGATATTTTCTCAGATTTATTATATATGTTCTATCTGAAACACTAGGTACGTGTGTGTATGGTGACCGATCTTTTATTAAAAATGGTGGAAAACAGAGACTGCAGAAATTCATGATTAATCTGGTGATTCAAAAAGATCATCAAAGCTATGTTCTTTTAAGAAGAAGGAACTCGATAAAAGATTCACATGTTCTACATCGAATATCTACTATGGATCTACTACTGCTGATGTTGTGCACTATATCTCCATATATACTCCAACTGGATCGACTTAGAACTCATTCAACTTGAAAATCAAAATTTCTAGAGACTTCAATCCATCTGCGGTCAATTGCATTCTGTTGTAATTGCGATGATCCACTGGAGAACTTCTTTCTGAATTTTTTTTTATTCTTGAGTAACCATATTATCGTTCTAAGCTATGTAGGTCTGTGTTTTAACTAGAAGGATTTGTTTTACCTTAGGTTGTAAAGGTTTCAGCTGCCCGTACTCAGTTGTGAACCGGTCTGTGGAAAAGAGGACCAGATAGTGAAAATCATCAAGCTCATGGAGTTGAGCATTGGTGGAGTGGACTAGGGGCCTTCTATTCCCCGAACCACTATACATATTTGTGTTCTAATTTTATTTATTTCCGCTGAATGATCAAATCTAATAAAGAATAAAGGACAGAACTCGTTCAATCAAAGTGTTACCAAAAAATTGTAAAATACACAATTCACCCCCCCCCCCTCTTGAGTATAATCTGTAGATTCAGATCCAAAAATTGGTATTAGAGGTGGAGCTTCTGATAGAACCTTATCAAGATAGAAGCATTTAAAGATTATACAATAGAGAATCATGACTGATACAAGAGAAGGGATGTCAATGGTCAGAGCACCATATTTTAATGGAGACAATTATGGTTGCTGGAAATCGCACATGATAACATATCTGAAAACCCTCAGATATAAAGTCTATTCTAAGATTCTGACTCCTTATGAAATATCTGAAAATCCTGAGACATGGAGTGCTGCTACAGAGGCAGAGTAAGATATGAATTAAAATGATATGAATTCAATTATCTGCGGTCTAGGGCCAGATGAATTTTACAGAGTATCTTAGTGACCAATAGTATATGAGATGTGGCAAACAATAGCTGTGGCATATGAAGGAACAGACGATGTGAGGCAAATGAGATATGCAACTGCAAAACTGAAATTTGATTCTTTCAGAATGTTCTAAGGTGAAAACATTACCCAAATGAATTGGATATTGACAGATATTTTAAATAATATAATAGCACTAGGAGAACCTATCAAGTAGGCTGATCAAGCATTAAAAGTACTAAGGGTACTTCCTACTCAATGGAATGGTATCTCTGCTACAATCAGACAATCAACTCCTGTCAAAGATCTAATTATAAGAGAGCTGATTGGTACACTGATGATGTATGAAGTTGAAATGAAAGATGAGGCTAATGAACATAAAATGATTATCAAAAGAGAAGATACTTCCTTGAAGGTAACTTCACAACAAAATAATAGAAAGATGAAGAACATATAAGTCAAAGCTAAATCGGAAAGCTATGACTCATCAAACTCAGATGAAGAACTGGCTGAGCTAGCCAGGAAATTTAGAAATTTCTATAGCAAGAAAAGAGGCTTAAAAAAATCCTTTAAGGGACATAATAAAGAATGTAAGATTTTATGAATGCAAAATGATGGGGCATATCAGACTAGATTGCCCACAATTGAAGGATGCAAATAAGAAAAAATTCTTCAATAGAAATAAATATGAGCAGAAAGACAATAAAGCTATGAAATCCACTTGAAGTGTATCTGAAGACTCCAGTAGCTCTCTTGAATCATGCTCAGAGAAAGAAGAAGTCAATCTAAAAGCAAGCATCTGTTTTATGGCTGAAACTGATGAGGTACACTAATATTACTCCTCTGAATCAAATTCTTACTCAAGCTACACAAATGAAAAACTTGCAGCCTACTGCAATATAATTGAAGAAAGATATGATTCACTATTTAAAAAACATAAGTCACTAATAAAAATACATAAAGATGTTTCAGAATAAAGAGATACAATGCTGAAACAATATAAGGAAATTATTGATAAATAAAATTCTATTAACACTAACTACATTGAATTTGAATCAAGAATAAAAACACTGTGGGATAAAGTAGAATCTTACAAATAGGCGGAATTGGTTTTAAAAAAAAATAGAAATTTCATTAAATTAAATTATTGGAAAAACTGTCATTAAAAAGGAGATATTTGGAATTTGCAGTAAAGGAGAAAAACCTAAGCTATATAAAAATTATTTTGTTCCAAGCTCTAAAAAGGATAATTGTAATTTTTGTGCGACAAAGGGACATATAGCTAAAAAAAATTTCTTAAGACAACCTCAAATTTTTGGTATTAAGAAAACCTATGTTTCAAACGACTTATATGATTTAGCTAATTTTAAAAGAACAAAGCAAATCTGGATTCCCAGATCATTGCTAGCTAACACCCCTGGACCCAAAAAATATGGTTACCATAGAATTTTTTTTGAATGTCTTAGAAGGTATAAGACCACCAGAGAAGAAAATATATATGGTACATGGATAGTGGCTGCTCAAGAAACATGAGTGGAAAATCGTTGAATTTTTCTTCACGCACTCAAAAGGAAGAAGGACTTGTCACATTTGGTGACAATGCCAAAGGGAAAATCATTGGCATTGGAACTGTTGGAGATCCAAAAATAGTCTCAATCAACAAAGTTCTTTATGTACAAGGACTAAAACACAATCTGATAAGTATCTCTCAACTCTGTGATGATGGATATACTATTGATTTTACTAAAAATTTCTGTTCTATTTCTAAAGATAAACTGTTTAAATTTAAAGCACCAAGAACTGAAAATGTCTATACATTGGATTTAAATTCCCTATGTAAACAACATGTAAACTGCTTGAATGCTAAAGTAAGTGAATCCTGGATCTGGCATAGGAGACTTGGACATTAAAATGTATATGTTTTACATAAGTTATCTAAGAAACATTTAGTTTATGATTTACCTTGTCTCAAATTTGAAAGTAACAGATTTTGTTATGCATGTCAACTTGGCAAGAAACACAAATCATCCTTCAAATCTGTTAATAAGGTTTCTACATCTAAACCTCTAGAAATTATTCATATGTATTTTTTTAGACCCTAAAGAGTAGCATGCTTAGCTAGTAAATTATATTTATATGTTCTAGTTGATGACTATTCAAGATTTACATGGATTTTCTTTTTGAAATTTAAAAATGAATCTTTTACTTTATTTGAATGTTTCTACAAATCTGTTCAAAATGAAAAAAGTTTTAATAGAATCTCATTGATAAGTGATCATGGTGGAGAATTTTAGAATATGGAATTTAATTACTTTTTCTCAAACATGGGTATTAAATATACCTTTTCTGCACCCATAACACCTCAACATAATGGGATTGTAGAAAGGATAAATAGAACAATTCAAGAAATGGCTAAAACTATATTAAATGAATATAGCCTACTTATATATTTCTGGGTAGAAGCTGTGAATACATCTTATTATATAATTAATAGAGTTTTAATGAGACTTATTTTGAAAAAGACACCCTATGAACTATGGAATAATACAAAACCTAAAGTAAATTACTCTAAAGGTTTTGGATGCAAGGTTTACATCTTAAACACCAAGGATAATATTGGTAAGTTTGATCCAAAATCTGATGAAGGTATTTTTTTAGGATATTCTACTACCTCTAAATCTTATAGAGTTTATAATAAGAAGTCAACGATTGTTGAAGAATTAGTTCATGTGAAATTTGATGAATCTGATCCCTTTGAGGAAAGGATAGAACAAATGGATGAACTTTACTCTAATGATTACATGATACTTGAGAACATAAAGAATGATTTTGAAAATAATATAAAAGAATTTCAGTCCAGTTCCGAGGAACATGATACAGAAGAACCTTTAAATATATTACATAGGCAGTCTAGAATGCTAAATAATCACCCTTTAGAAACTGTAATAGGTTACCTAGAAACTAATGTTCAAACTATAAGAAATGTAAGAAACCTAGTGGAATTCTCTGCCTTCCAATCTCAACAAGAACCCAAGACTATAGAAGAAGCTTTAGATGATGAAAGTTGGGTAATAGAAATGCAAGATGAATTAAACCAGTTTAAAAGAAATGAAGTTTGGGAATTAGTGGAAAGACCTACCAATTATCCTATAATAGGAACCAAATGGGTCTTTAGAAACAAACAAGATGACCAAGGAACAATAACTAGAAATAAATAAAGATTAGTAGCTAAATGATACAATCAAGAAGAATTAATTGATTATGATGAGACTTTTTCACCTGTAGCTAGGTTAGAAGTCATAATAATCCTTTTAGCTTATGCATCTTATATCAATTTTAAATTATTTCAGATGGATGTTAAATATTCCTTTTTAAATGGTTATTTAGTGGAAGAAGTTTATGTTAAGCAACCTCCTGGTTTTGAGAACTTTCAAAAACCTGATTCTGTTTTTAAACTTACTAAAGATCTTTATGGCCTTAAACAAGCACCTAGAGCTTGGTATCAAAGATTAAGTTCTTTAATTTTGAAAAATGACTTTACTGTTGGAATGGGAGACCCAACACTCAATATGAAAACTGTGAAAAATAATGTTTTATTTGTTCAAATTTATGTTGATGATGTAATCTTTAGATCAACTAATGAAACTCTTTTTCCTGAATTTTCAAAATTAATGTAAGAAGAATTTGAAATGGGTATGATGAGAGAATTAAATTTCTTTTTGGGTCTTCAAATTTCTCAAAAATATTTTGGAAATGTTTTAAATCAATGAAAATACATTACTGATTTACGTAAGAAATTTTGACTTGAAAACAGCAAGACATTTACAACTCTAATGTGTACTAATATAAAACATTATTTGGATGAAACTGGGAAATCAGTTGACACCAAGTTATATAGAGGTATGATTGGTAGTTTGTTATATCTTACTACTAGTAGGCCAGATATAATGTATTCAGTATGTCTTTGTGCTAGATTTCAATCAAATCCTAAAGAATCTTATCTGACTACAGTTAAAATAATATTTAGATATTTAAAAGGAAATGTTTTTCAATCTCTTATTTATCCTAAAACTTCTAATTCTAATTTGATTTTTTATTCAGATTCTGAATTTGGAAGTTGTACCTTAGATAGAAAAATAACATTAGGTACATGTCACTTTTTTGTAAATTCCTTAGTATCATGGTCTAGTAAGAAACAACTTTCATTTTCCCTGTCAACAGCTGGGGCAGAATATGTTTCTGCTGGCAGTTTTTGTGCATAAGTGTTGTGGATGAAAAACACTCTTATGGACTTTGGATTGAATTTTAATAATACACCTATTTTATGTGATAATACAAGTGCAATTAATATTTCAAAAATTCCTATTAATCATTCTAGAACTAAGAACATTGATGAAAGGCATCTCTTTTTAAGAGATCATGTTATTAAAAAGGATATATTTTTAGAATTTATAAATACTGAAATTCAATTTGCACATATGTTTACTAAACCACTTCCTACTGCAAGGTTTTATTTTATTAAGGGGAGATAGGTTTATTTAATTTTAAATAATTTTTATTTTTATTTACTTTTAGTTACTTTTATAATTTTTTATACTGTTTAAGATATTTTTATCCATATTAAAACTTTATTTTTTTAAATATATGTAATGATTAGTGATTACACGGGAATCAAGGATGTCAGATCCTTTTCAACTTCTAAACCGTTTCACTTCTATTGAAACCCTTTCGAAATCCGAAAATCGCACTTCCTCTCATAAACCCTAACCTTCGAACCTCTGAAACCCTAACCTTTAAACCTTCAGAGATTCACGCAGAAATGTTAAGGACTAAAAGAGCCAGTGAAGCCGAGCCAAGCAATGCCAAGAGACAACGCACCGAGGGAAGATAAATTTTACAGGTCAAGGTAATCGATCTCGACTGGATATGTCAGACAAATATGTTGTTGAAGCAAGTGTTGTCGTTTCAGAATCTTGAATAGATGTTCAATAGTGAAAATACAGAATTTATGTATGAAGTAGAAATTAGATACATTTTCAAATTTTTCAGTTTAGCCTGGGGGATACCAAGGACATTATGATGGCTAAGATAAAGGATAGGGATTTCTAAATCTCATCAGTAGAGATTGGTCAGATTCTTAACTGCCCTCATGAGGGAGTTTTTTATTTCGATTTGAAAAATATTGGAGATTCTGTGCATAAATTTAAAGATATCATTTCTTTTCTTTTTGGTACTAAGACAATAAAGAAGATGTTTGTCAAGGATTTGGATCCTGATTAGAAGATTTTGGTCAAATTTATTCAAACTAGAATAGCTCCAAGAATGGTAGAAATGGAAAAGATTTTGTACCCTGATATGTATATAATGTTTCTTCTATTAAGCAATATTCAGTAAAACTTTCCAAGATACATGATAAGGTATCCCAGTTATTGCTATCAATGTGAGACCATGATGAATTTCTACCCTTTTGGTCGGTTTATTTCTAAACTAATGTTTAAGAAAGACATGGTGATATTAGTGGATGCTCGAGTAAAATTTCATCACAGTAATACGTTTAATCCTGGAACTTTAAGGAAAGTTGGATATTCCTAGAGCACATTTAATGGAAAACTTTTTCCAGTAGGAGCTGAGGAAGACTCATAGAGTGCTCAGGCTCAACCTGCAAAGTCCAAGGAGGGACAAGCTGAATCTAGAGTCAGTAATGTAACAAGAAGGATTCGCTTCAAAGTGGAAGATTTTGAGGAAGAAATAAGTCAGCAAGGACTTCAATCAAAAAGAAAGAGACCTATCAATGAGGAAATTACTTCCCCTGCTTTGGAAACAACCTTAGAAGCTTAATTTTCTTATTCTTTTGTAAGTGAATCTTTTGTTAATAAAACCATGGAAGTTTTTACTAAAAGAATCGCACTAGTATAGGGATCAGGAGTTCCAGAAGAAACTCAAAGGGAGAATCATGAACAAATTGTAGCTGATGTTGAAGTTACACTTAAACAGGAACAGGAGATGGAGGTAGTGACTGGTGAAGAAGTGGCCAGAACAAAGAAAAATATTGAAGATATTGTTCTTGAAAACTCATTGGAAGGAAAAGATGTAGATGAATGTGATGAGCATGCTTCTGAAGCTAACACAGAGGTACTACAAGAGGATTTTTCTATGGAGGAGTTTGAGAACTCTGAGGAAAAATTGATGGACCAACCTTCTCAGAACAGAGAAAAAGAAAAATCTAATGCTGAATCATTACCTTTGGTAATGCTGTATCAACCAGAGCATTTGACTATGAATCAACCATAGGGTGCCTCTGAGTCATGAAATGAAGAAATTGAAAAACTGTTCAAAAAGGTTTCTCAGTTGGAATATGAGAATGGTTTTCTAAGAAATGCCTTAGACTTCGAACATTTGAAATTTCAAAAGCGGAAGGAGTGTTCAGTTTCAAGGAAATAAGTTGAAATGGTTAAAGAGGATATGCTGAATGGTGTTACACAATTGAAATATGAAATGGTTATGAAGTCAGATTTATCAGATCTAAAGTTGTCTAAGGAGAACCAATTTGCATCAGTTGCAAATAGTGCTTTTAGTGGATCAGGTACTTCACCTAATTTAATCAGAAGGTTTCAAGCTATCAAAAATGTGATGAGAAAAATGAATGATAGATTAAAAGATTTTCAATGTAACAGTGCTCCTTTGTCAGTGTTTCTGGACAATCAGAAGTGCTTAGTGGATCAATTGACATCTAGTTATCCATCGGTCTGAATTCTGTTAAATCAGTTATTAGAGAATCTATCAGTGTTTGTCGAAAAAGTGGAAAGTATGCATGAGTTTTTCAGAGTCAATTTAATCAAGTATATTCATATGACTCAAGAGAACATGGAGATCATTATCAAACTTGGATATGGGATGATGAAGAGACTTCGGGAACAGTTTACAGAAATCAAGTCTGTAATCCAGAGGAGATATAACATGTTTCCTATCTTACCCAAAACTTGATTCCTGTGTATATCATTGTCATGTATATACTGCTGTTTTTGAATGAAAATTTCCTTCATTGTTTATTTGTTTCTTTCTCTATTTGTTTTACTAATTTTATTTCTGATATGCCAATACTCCAGATTTAATTATTGATAAACAGTTAATAATATGCATTTACCTACAGTTCAGTGCAAAAATAAATGTGTTCAAATCCATGATTTCTCATTATTTTTGATATCAAAAAAAGGCGGAGAACTTGGATAAATATCAACATTTTATTTAGGCAGAGAATTAATTTTATTGATGGGGAGAATTAAAGGAGAAATATGTCTCACTACAACATTTTATTTTTCAAAACTTTATTTCAATAGTTTTTGGTATATTTATTGTTTATTAAGAAGGAGAAATTTTGCCAAAATTAAATATTGTTTCATCCTTTCAAAATTCTAAAACATTATGTAACTAATTTTGAAAGTTAATTTTGTTTAAATAATTTTAATTATTTTATGGGTTTTGTGATCATCAAAAAGGAGGAGATTATTGAGCAATGTTTTGTTTTCAAAAATACATATTAATGTTATTTAAAGGGGGAGAATATTGAAAATAATACTCTGTCTCATTATGATAATTATGATGCTCACAAATACCCTTAGATATTTTCTAATTATTTTGTTTAGTATTTTGCACGAATTTATTAATTAATTTTACTATTGAAATAACGAGAATTTATCACTTAGTGCGGAATCTGCTTTAGCGCATTCTGGAATCACTGTTCATACCCTACGTGGATAAATATAGCACGAAATCTGCTTTAGCGCATTCTGGAATCACTGTTCATACCCTATGTAGATAAACGTAGTGTAAGGATGAAAAGCGTGTATACTTTTTGAGATAAGAGAAAAGTATGGTTAAACAACCATACATTTTCAGCAAAGTTTGGAAGGAGAACCTTACGTTGGGAAGGAACCTTACATTTTGGTTATCAGAAAAGTATGGAAAAAGAACCGTACGTAAATTCTAAACGTTATGTTTGTTTATCAAATGTATGGTTCATCAACCTTACTTTTGTAAACAACCACACATTCTATAAACTATGGATCAAGTAAAAGTATGGATCTTTTACCGTACGTTTGAGTGTTGAAGAAAAGGTATGGATGATAAACCCTACATTTGTGATCAACCCTACGTTTTTGTTCAACCATACATTGTCAAACTTACATTTGAAGACTATGTTATCAACCCTACCTTTGGAGGCCACGTCATCAACCTTACGTTTGGCGTCGAAAATTTTGACAGACGATATTTTTATACAGTGGTTAGCAAGATAATTATCGGGTGGATTTCAAGCCAGATTTAAAGTCATTTTTAAAGTATGACTTTATCTGATTCAAGTACTTTTTATTAACGGATTTAAGATTGAATTAAAAGGATCTTTTTATGCCGAGTCTTAAGGGAAGTTACGACTTCTCTGTAAATTCAAATTTTTGAATATCGCGAAATAGAAGGCGAATTTTATGGATCTAAATGTGCAGGAGATTTGCTCAGCTTTATTATATATGTTCTCTCTGAAACACCAGGTACGTGTGTGTATGGTTATCAATCTTTTATTAAAAAATGGTAGAAAACAGAGACTGCAGAAATTCAGGATTAATCTGCTGATTCAAAAAGTGCATCAAAGCTCTGTTCTTTTAAGAAGAATGAACTTGATAAAAGATTAACCTATTCTACATCGAATATCTACTGTGGATCTACTACTACTGAAGTTGTGCACTATATCTCTATATCTACTACAACTGGATCGACTTAGAACTGCTTCAACTTGAGGATCAATATTTCTAGAGACTTCGATCCATCTACTGTGAATTGCATTCTATTTCAATTGTGAAGATCAACTGGAGAACTTCTTTCTGAAATTATTTTTATTCTTGAGTAACCAGCTTCTCGTTCTAAGCTGTGCAGGTTCGTGTTTGAACCATAAGGCTTTGTTTTGCCTTGGGTTGTAAAGGTGTCAACTACATGTACTCAGTTTTGAACCGGTATGTGGAAAAGAGGACCTGATAGTGAAAATCATCCAGCTCGTGGAGTTGAGCGTTGGTGGAGTGGACTAGGGGCCTTCGGTTCCCCGAACCACTATACATCTTTGTGTTCCGCTATTATTTATTTCCGCTATATGATCAAATATGATAAATCATAAAGTACAGAACACGTTTTATCAAAGTGTTATCGAAAAATTGCAAAAGGCACAATTCACCCTCCGCCCCTCTTGTGTATAATCTGTAGATTCAGATCCAACAAGATAGATTATCTTTTGAATATTTAAATTAAAATAATTTGAATTATAATAATGTTATAATGCATTAATGTTTAGTATATACACCACATAAAAGAAATATATAGGTAATATATAATATATCTCACGGAAAATAAAATTTAGAGGGAAATCCCTTACGTTAAGTCATGATTTTATTTTTACATGTTAAAACCCCATTTATTATAAAAATAGTTTTATAATAAATACATTAAAGAACTATATTAATATATATTACACCATATATGGTTTTCTTATAACATTTCATTACAATTTTATTAAAAATTCTAGATTAATGTCACATTTCAGGCAATAACTGCTTTGTTTTTCGCATATGTTTTGACTTGTTATTTCTGGTACACTTAATTAAACCATGGTTTCAATATATCACGTTTTTTTTTAAAATTATATAAATATAATATATATTCATCAAATATGGGTTTAGATTAACCAGTAAAATTTAGTGATATAAAATCAAATACACAGTTCATATAGACGGTATTCTGTACATAGGCATGAAATTTGTTTCCATTTTATGGATAAATTGAAATAAACAAGGTTAAATTATATAATAAATTGAGTGAATAATTTTTATTTCGAATATATCAAATATTTTAATTTAATGAATCATAAATACATTCCATGTAAAGCATGAATGAATCACATCACTCTTTAAGGAAGTAATCCACCTTGCACATAAATGACATTATCATATTCACACAAAATGGAAAATATGAATATATGTGTGATATAATAACTCAATAATATTAAAAAAATCATATATATAATATATATAATATATAAATAATAAATAAATCATTATTACTAGCCTCAATATGTGGTAATGGAAAAACGAACGACATCGGCTCACAAGGCTGTAGTCCATTGTAAACATGAATGCTGATTTCACAACCCATTTGATGGATATGAAGATGATTTTATATAATTAAATTAACATAAAGATATATAAATATTTTTAATATAATTATGTTATTATTTAATTATAGTATATTAATAATTTATGTGGGTGGAGGAATAAATAAAACAAAAATACTCATTAATGAACATTGCCTCTAGTTTGGGTGTCCTATTTAGGTTTGCACAATAATTATTCCCTGAATTTCTTTATGACCAAAATAAGGATTCTAAGATGAGGGGATGGAATTTTTGAAGTTAATTTTTCATATATGGATGAACCAAATGATTTCTAAGGCATTGGGAAGAGAGGATAGGGGGTGGCTTTTTATATGTTCGGGACAAGACACACTTGGTACTTTTGAACCAAATTGACCACTCTCATTTTTTTATGTGTTAAAAGAGTAATAAATGGGACATTATATATCCAAATAGATTTAATGGTTGAAATATTTCAATCCAATAGTTTTTATAAACGAATAAATGTTGTTACACTTTTCTTTTTAGTTTAACCCTCGGTTAACCCATTTTTACCATAACCATAGTAATAAATTTTTACAACATTCAGTATTTATTTTGGTCAAATACTGTGTTTAATATATTAGATAATATAATTATTTTGATTCAAAATATGGTTTCCATTCTTCCTAATTATATTAATAGAATTTTGAAATTGTAAGTTAAAATAAATCATGTTGATGCGATAAGAAAACAGTCTTTTAAAGAGAAAATGTTTAGGAGATTACATGGTTTTATATAAAAATTCAATGTGAAATTTGTTACAATAAAATAATTTAAATTAATTAATTTATAATAGAAATAATTTACATTTAAACCAAATATACAATATAATTCAAATTTATAAATAAATAAAAATTAAAAGTAGTTTTAAATTAAAATGTAGTATTTTTCTACATTATTAAAAAATAAAACTTTTAAGAAAAATCCCAAAATTCTACCATATATATTTTTAATATTATTAATTAAAATTTTCTTTTTATTTTTAATTTTTTTTTCTAAAAGTGGTAGAAGATAATTTTAATAAAATTGTTCTGAACGTGATAAAATTATTTTGAGAAGATACAGTTTTAAGTGTATAATTCAATTTATTCTTATCTCTTGTATATAAAACACAAAAGAAAATTGTTAAATTTTTTATTAACAATAATACATATAAATTTCACTAAAATAATCAACCAAAAGTGATTCATTAATTTATTGAGGTAAAACGCGTTTATGTGCGTAGAAATTGTTTTCTTTCAGAAAATGAGTTCCTTTGTTTCCAAAAGGTGTTTATTTTCATTTATAATTAATTGGTACCCAAATAATTCATTTTATACACATTTCTAAAGCATATATTTTCATAATTAAATTAAACATATCCATCACTTACCTTATAATGTCTAAGTGATAATTATGAAATTAAATAATAATATTTTAATAATTTTATACAATTTTAAACATAGTGTTGTGTGTAACCCAAGATGAGCTCAGTGTTTCATATAAAAAAGATAAACCCATTTTTGTATGTATAACAATATAAAATCAATATTGTATGTATCATAAAATATCATAAATATTAAATTCACTTGAAAATATATATTTCCCAAAATATCAAGGTGTTACATTCTACCTCTATAGAGATATCCCAAGATATATCCTTATAAATACCCCTATTGATATTACTATGTTTTTCTCATCCAAGTTTCCAATAGTTAACTAAACCATTAATTTGATACCAACTATAGTGACCCATGATTTTCATACATCGATATTACATATTTTTATAACAGTATTCCTTATACTAAACAACAAATGCCTGAGGACCGTAATAGTATAGTTCATTTGGAAACATGTAAATAAATATTTTTAATTCATGAATGATCTTAAATGTCTCCCATAAAGATATTCCGATATAGTAATCCAATCTATAAACCTTTTTCATTACCAAGGGAAATAAAACATAAAAAAGGGTGAGTTCTGATGCTCTTTAAGGGTATACACATGAGATATCAATCTAAGATCATATTCAATCATATGATATGTATAAAGGTGTGTGATGAGGGACATAACATTTTAATTTCATATAAAACCTTTCATATATCACAAACATGAGTCATGGAATAAATATTAGAAATTTATAAGACTTGGATCATAAGAAAATAAAAGAGAATGAGCCATTAATTCATAATAATGGCTTAAGACCTAAATTGTTGGCATGCACATAAGCATTGAATATTGTTGGTCAAGGATAGATTCTAGGGAATTAATAACACATTAGTCTTGGGTTAACCCCCAGTGTACTAAATTTTGGATTGGGATAACCCCAAGTGTAAAATTCTATTCAGAAGAAAAGTCTTCTGGGAGGGACGCACCACCATCCCTAGTGGAAACCCATTATTCATAGTGTAATGTTTTTACTCCCAAAACCATTATTATAGTTAATGTTAACTCCAAATACCATCATAGTTGAAAATTCACCTTAATTAACAATGTTTTATCCCCATTTTAATCTTGTCTATATCATGAGATATAAATCATTACTCAATGAAATAGAGGGATACATTATTCCCACTCATATTTTGTAATATCTTAACAACCATCATTGGTTATAACATAATCACTATGGCTAGTTATAATGAAACATTAACATAATTAAAATCATATATATCTATTCCACATAAAAATAAAACATTCATCATAATATAACCCATGAGATGAAATGGGTTTCATAAACATTTCAACATATCATATCCCATAGAAAAGGGGAATGTTTAATATTCATTTTATTATTTTATAATAAAATAACCCACGTAAAAGAAGTGGGTTTCATAAAAATTTTATAATGGCATAACCCGTGGAATATATACAGGATTCATAAACATTTAAAATATATTTATCCATTCGGAGAAGGAATAAGAATGGTATCCTTGGTTCATATCCCTAGTAAATCAAAGGTAACCTCAACAGATGTCATCTTAGATGGAAAATAATTTTGAAATATTACATGAGACATTTTTGAGGAAAATATATTTTCATTGAAAATAAAATTTTAGAACACAAACTAGTTTGAAAATCATTTTACTTTAAAATAAACTCAAAAATCTATAATAGAAGCTTTAAAATTCATTCAAAATATTTCTTTAGGAAAGTATCATTTCCTATTTGAAACCAATTTTTAAAACATAGTAATTTTCAAAATAATTTTAATTTTAAAATAATTTATTCAAGACATAAAAACATCTTAAATATTTAGGGAAAAAATTTATTTTAAAAGATCATTAAAAATGTAATGGAATATTTAAATCATTTAATGGTCATGACCATGAGAAATACTTTTTATTACATGCATGTAAAAACTAAGACTCTTTCGAGACTTATGGAAAATGACAAATGAGAATTGTTTGAAAAAAAAGAATATTCATTTTAATTTTTTTCATAATGAAAAACAATGGATAAAAACCCCATTAATAAATCATTTAAATAAGAATGTAATTTTTTTTAGAAAACCTAGTTTCAGATGAAAAGTGGTTTTCAACCGAAAATATGATTTTTATTAAAAACATTATTTTGAACTAATTAGTACATAAAGAGAGGAAAATGTATGGAATCATTTATTCTCATGAAATAAATTAAAGGTATGAAAATTAAAGATTTTATTGAGATATAGATTATAATATTTCATCATTGTATTCATATTCATAAAAAATCCTCATGAATAATGAAATTGTAACAAAAACACTTACCACGTTGATAACATTGAGTCGTAAACCACATGAAGGAATACTATTAAATTAGACATAAAATATAATTCATGTAATTAAATTCATGATATTAAAAATAAAATGTTATTTATAGAAAACTTTTAAAATAATATAGGTTCCAAACATAACACACGTTTCAAATAAGGGAAATTAGGACATAAACCCCTTACTGATTTGGTAACTTTTAAACTATAACAACATGAATAAAATATCATAATTTGGTTATTTAAAGAAAATAATTTTAAGTATATAAATCATAAAATATATTCATGGAATGTATATAAACCACCTAAAATAAACATGTGTGGAATTTGACATTTTTCTCATAGAAAATATAAGTGAGATGGAATCTGTTGCCTGAAGTGTTGACTTCTTTTGTAAATGTTAAAACCTCCAGTATAATAAACTCAAATTTAATATACATATATTATAGAACCATATAATATATTTCATACCATATATGGTTTTCTTATAACATTTTATTACATATTTGTTAACAATTCCATGTTAAAGTAGGTTTTTAGGGAAAATGACTTCGTTTTTCATGTTATTTTATCTTGTTATATTTTGTCTTCTTAAATAAATCAAAGAATCATAATATATAGAGTTTTAACCATTAAATTAATATCATATATATTCATTATTTATATATTTATAGTAGTCCATAAAATTCAATGATGAAAAATTAAATATACTCTTCCTGGAGATGGTAAGTCGTACATATGCATGAATGATATTTCCATTTTCATGTAATATTGAATGAAATAATGTTAAATGATATATTACAATAAAAACATAATTTTTTTCTCATATATAACACATAATTTTATTAAAAAGTCTTTAATTGTATCCATGTAAAGCATAAATGACTCTCGTAGTTTCGTGTGGCAGTTGTTCGTTGTACACATGAACTATGTCATCATAGTCACACAAAATGAAATATATGAACTAATTAGTGATATAAAAATTATATAATAAAAAGAAAATAATAAAATAATAAATATTTATAAACAATAAATCCATTTTTATGTCCATACTTGATAGGTGTTAATGGAAAAACTAATGACATAAGTTCATGAGGTGGTTGTCTACTATAAACACGAACGATTATTTTTTAACCCACATGACGATAGTGAAGAGGATTATATGCCATTACCTTAAAATAAAAATATTAATATATTTAAGATAATTTTTTTATTTTATAATATTGTAATTATATGAATTTAATGGGGTGGAGGAAGAAATAAAAAATTGTTATTGATGAACATTACCTATTCTTCAGGTAATATCCTTAGGTTTTCACTAAAACCCTTCCTAGGATGGATTTATACAAAAAATAATGATTATATGATGAGATGGGTGATTTTGGGAAGTGATTTAGTTATGTTTGTTAAGTAAATTGGGTTTAATGTGTGATGAAGAGAGGAGAGTGGTTAGAATTTTATAAATGATGAAGGGGGCACACACGGGATTTTTTAAAATAATTGAGTGATAACACATTTTTCTTGTGTGAAAAGGGTAAAAAATGGTAAAATATAGAACCATAGAAGTTTAATAGTGCATGAATTTCTAGTAAATATAATTTATAAATGTTTATGTTTTATTTTAACTTTTATCTTTTTAGTTTTACAAATTGTTAAACCAATTTTTCCTTAACAAAGATAATTAAACTTTACTACATTCACTATTAATTTTAGTAAAAAATTAATTTAAACTTATTATAAAATATACATTATTATTATTAAAAATATGGAATCATTTTTTTAAATTAAATTTATATAAGTTTTAAAATTTTATTTAAAATTAACTCTATAGATGCGTTAATAAAAAGGGTTTAAAGGAGAAAATTCTCAAAAGTTTACAATGCTTTTATATAAAAATTTATTATAAAATTATTTTCAGTTAGAAAAATTGGATTGTTTTATGTAAAATAGAACAAATTTAACTTTAAAAGAAAATTTAAATAATATTCAACTTCATAAATAATCAAAATATAATACATTTTTCAATTATAAATAAGTATTTTTCACTATTCAACAAAAAATGAATCCTTTTCAGAAAAAATAAAAAAATTCACGCTAATATAATTTTGATTCTAAAATTTCAAAAATCAATTTTACTTTTTATAATAAATTTTCTCAATATGGTCAAAATTATTTTTAAAATATGTGCGCCAAAGGTGACAAAACTTATTTTTTCAAAAATCTATTCTTTAGAGTGAAATTGGATTTATTATTATCTATTTTATAAATTACAAATAATAATAATGTAAAATATTTAATTGAATATATATTTTATAAATTTCATTAATATCATTAAATAAAAGGGATTATTTTATTTTTTTGAAGTAAAATGAGTTTACATGCATAATGGTTTTTCTAAAAAAAAATTTCAAAAAGGTTTTTATTTTCATTTATAAATAGTTGGTCACTAAATAATTAATTTTATATAAATTGTAAGACATATATTCTACTAATTAATGTAATATTATTCATACAATCAATTCCAATGAATAGGTTATAACTATCATATTAAATAATAATATTTTAATAATATGACATGTTTCATTCAAACTCAATGTTTCATGTAATGAAAGATAACCATGATATTACATTTAGTGAAATATAAATTCAAAGTTTCATAAAGAATAAGAAAAAATATATTTTTTGTGAATTAAAACTTTCAAAAAAGATTTTATTAATTTCAAAAAAATAGTTCACAAATTATTGGGGTGTTTCCAAAATATTTAGGCAACCCATTTTCATTCCATGGGTTATTTATGATAAGATGAATGATTTAATTTTATATAGATATCAATTGTATGGATGAAAAAGGGTAGGATCATATATATCCATATAATTCATTATTTTAGGTTCCTTGTATTATGAGATTATTAAATATCATGTGAATGATATGTGGGATCCTTGGGTCGCTGTTGTTTTGTGTGACTGTGATGCATAAAGCTTTATGCACATGTTTATTTTGTGAATGGGATGTAGAAAGCTTCTTCAAAAGTTATTGTGTGAACATGTTGTGAAAATATTTGTTCAAAATATTTTTTATTCATATTTTTTTTCCATAAATCTTTTTTATACTATGATTCAATGATATTTTATATTTCAATATTTATATGATTATTCTCCTTGACTAATATTTAATGTTACATGATTATGTAAAAAGTTTCCAGGGAATATGTCTGTTGATTTAAGATTGTATGTCATTCTATTATGGATCATTGAAATATCATATTGTTTCTTGTTCCATTGATAATTAATTTCTTCCCTTCCAATGTTTTCTCATATTTTTATAATATTACCTTTAATGGTTTTTTGGTAAATTTCCCCTTACTAATAATTTTAGAATACCAATTTATTATGATTTCCATTACCCAAGTTAGTGGAATGTCAATAAGAATTTTTAGATATTTTTTATAGTGGATAAATTATTTTAGATAAATATTCTTGTCAGGATAATCTCCAAGACATTAAAACATTCAGTCCTTAGGACTTTTTAATGAGATGTATTGTATATATTATGAAATTAATGTATTATTTAAATTATGTTTATCTTGTTTCACTTTATTTAGAATCATTGTATAATTATGTTATTTGTTATGATTCCTTTAGATAACTTTATCAAAAACCCATGGGAAAGGTCGAAAAGATTATTCTAAGTATATGATAGCATATTTTTATTTTGTTAAAGTAGAGATTGTTTAGTTTCCATAGATATTAATTCCCATTCAAGATTATATATGATGATATAGGATTTTCCATAGATGTACCAAGGGTTTTTAACCTTGATGAGGGAATGTTGGGTTTTAACTTATACATGACTAAGTGCATGTTAAAAAAGACTAAATGTACACCTAGATTGACACACCCAAGGGATATTATTTTTTTAATCACATATATTTACTAGACATAATTATGGATTTTAGTATATATAACTAGTTTATTTTTAAATATATCCATGGATAATATAGATTGAAACCTAGAAATTCACATGTTAAAATTTTCTCATCATTTTTGAAATCCACCTTTGAAATTTATTGTTCAATTTTTTGTACATTCATTAATTTGTTGATACTCTTTACCAATTTATATTTATTTAGGGTAATAAAGGGAACCAAAATGCACATATTTGGAAATGATAACAATAGAAAATGTTGATATTGTCTCAATTGGAAACCTAATGAAATGGGAGAAGGAATAAAAAACCACATGTAAATTATTAACCAAATATCTCAAGCTACAGGGAAAAACCTAAATAACCTTAAACTTCAAAACATATTAAGGATGGATAAACTCTTAATCAAATCATTCTCGAGGAAAAATCCACACTCTTTTAGTTGGTCTATTAATCCATTGGTTTATGAGTGGTGGTTAAATGCAATGGAAATTATTTTTCTATAATACAATGCCCAAACCAGGATAATTTTATTTTTTAAGTCTACCATTTAGATGGTGATAATGAATATTAGTGAAGTATTATAGATAATACCATATAATGAGAGGAAATATAATCTATGGCATCGTAATAATTCAAAGATATATTTTTCACTATGAATTTTTTCAGAGTCTTCACACAAAAAATAGAGAATTAATTACTAGATTAAAATGATATGGGATGAATGTATTACATTATAAAAAATATCACAATAATATTGAGGTTTGTCTCTATTTTCATCTTTGAAACTAAGAGAAAAATGGATTTATTATTTACTATATTAAATCCTTTCTTTTTAATTTAGGTATCCATAAGTGACATAGGAAGATAAAAATATATTTTTTATGTCCTATTTAGGTGTAAATATAAGCTATAAACACACTTCATTCCGATGGTTTTTTGAGAAAAGAATGTGAAAATGGGTTTTTATGGAAACTAAAGTGATAAATGAATTAAATCAACACATCTAGGATTTTATTATCATGAAAAATTCTAGATGTATTGTTATTATACCCCAAATGAATTTTATGGGAATATTATTTATATAAATCCTATTAATTATTTCCTTTAAATAAATTTAATGATATTTTGGACATTTACTATCTCTATATATAAATACCACATGAATTGTGAGAATAGGGAACTCAAAATTCATATTTTGTAGAAATATGTGATCATATATCAGTGAAATTATAGATGTGAACCCTCTAAGAAAACTAATTCTCATATATGAATCATTATACCCAATCATGAGTAATGTGAACTTAAACTATAATTGAAAACCCAATATTAGGATTTATCTATTGGGATAAACAATGATAAATATTGCCTATGTTTTAATGTTTGATATATGATTAGAAATTATATCTCAAGTAACATGTATAATTTAGAAAAAATAGAGTTTTTCTATAGTAGGTATTAATAACAATTTTGCCTACCCAAATTTATTTAAGTGGCGGAGAATGTAATACCTCGATATTTTAGAATTTAATTTTTTCTAAATTAATATTATGCTTAGAAACTTCCATTAAATGATACACCCAAAGAAAAAAATACAAAATATTTATAAAAAATTATTAACAAAAAATAATGAACACTAATATATTAAAACATTACAATTTATTAAATTTCAAGGATAAATAATTAATATAAGTGTATTAAAATATTTTTTTTCAATATTTTATTTTAATATTATGTATATTTTTTTAAAAAATATTTCTATTTAATAATTTTAGAATATAAATTTCATAAAATAAAACTCATTTTTTGAATTCATCATAAGAAAGAATACTTATTTTAAATTTGTTTTTTTTCTGAAATGATTGATTTTTACTCAAAGAATACATTTTTTACAAAAATTATAATTTTTATGATTTTATCATTATTTAAGAATGAAATAGAAAAATATTAATAATTATAAATAAAAAATAATTTATTCAAGGAATAAAGTATTTTATTTTAAAAATATTTTTCAAACTTTGAAATACAATGTCCTAATTTTTAGAACTAAAATAAAATGTTACTTTAAAAAACTGTGTTTAGCCATTTCTCTGAATCAGTAATTTTTAAGGTGAAATATAATCTTATCTTTCTTTTAAAGCCTAATTCAATTTATTTAGTTTATAATAAATAAATTTATACCATGTAAATTAGTAAAAATGATAACTTTACTATATAAATAAATTTTAATATTAAAATTAAACTTTCTCTAAAAACACAGTTTACATGATTACATGTATTTATTTTATAAATAAATTATTAAAAAAATATAATTTTTTTTAATAAATTATTTTTAAATTCTTTAATCAGAAGTTACTAACTAGGTAAAAATTTCAATTTTAGTTTTTTCTATTAAAATTAATTACTAAAGTAAAAAAAATTGTTACCCTAGAAAAAAAGTAAAAATGTTAAAGAGTATTTTATCAAGGTGGAAAAGATAAAATATTTTAAAAACATGTTTCAAAATGGTTGGTTGAAGTAATAATAAAAAAATTACCCCATTTCATTATCTTTGTATTATTTAATCCATTGATCCATTAAGAGTGAAATAACATTATTGAAACTCAATTGATATTTCCAAAAAACCATTCTCTTCACTTAACAAAAATATGATGCTTCCCCCACATCAAGATTCACCTTTCCTTATACGTTATCCTTAAAAATGTTCCGAATTTATCCTTGAAAATACCTATCCCCCTTCCATATTCATTATACTTTATTTTTCTTAAATCCATCATTTCCTAAGAGTTTTCACAGATATACTCAATCTTCCAATGTTATTATTACTTTCTCTTAGGATTTTTATATTTCTATAATCCTTCATAATATTACATAACCTTATGAATATAATTAAATAAAAATCCTTAGTGTACTAATTTTGTTTATATTTTCTGAACAATAATTATTCAATCCGTTCCATCTACTACAAAAAACCAAAAATCATCAATCGTGTGCATATGCAAATTATTGACTCCAAGAAGAGATGACATTTTCTTAATAAAATTGTATTATTTTTTGATTAAATTATTATAATGGTAAATAAAAATTTTATATAATATATATATATATATATATTAATTTTTAACTGTGAAATTTTTATTTAATTTATTTACCTTGCATTAATTGAGAAATAGAAATATTAATCATGAATATGTGTGGACTACTACTTAGATGAGCAATGAGATTAAATTATCATCAACACCCACCAGTGATGGACTTAAAAATACCTTTAATATATGAATATATTTCCATAATAAAATTAATATTCATGAATAATATGAAACTATTTTATTTTTCATTCTACCATGGACACCATACATTAGAAGTTATTGAAAAATTGAATTAATAAGAAAAAAAACTCAAATGGGTAAGAAAAATATATAATAAATAAATATGAGATTATTATAAATGGTTCATTTATTACTAAATAAATAATAAAGTTTTCATGATGATAGGTTCATGTGCTATACGAGTCGGGAAATGGGTATGGGTTTCATCTTAAAATTTCATTCATTAAGAAAAATATTATTTTATAAACAAAATTTCATATAAATGGAATGTATAATTCCTATTTTATAAATAATATAATGAAGTAGATTTATTCATTGTATTTCAATTTCAACGTCATGTCCTATCTCTTTTAAGGGAATTTTATTGAAACATTTCATAAGCCGTAAATCTTTTTGCATCACAATTTTTCATTATTAGGATATGAATTATATTCAAAAAATAATTCCAAATTATTGTGTATATATTTTTTATGAACATATTTTTATCATAATGTTCATGAAATATAAGGTATTAAAAATATATCTTATGTTATACCTCTTATGGGTTTTCATTTTAAAAGATAATAAAATTATAAGGCTTTTATATCTTAATTTCTATTCATTATGATTTGTTTTAGTGTTATTGACCAATTTATTATTTATATGTTGTATAAAATTACTAAGAATTCATATTTAAATAATACATGATTTATTTCATTATATTTATATAAATATATTATTTTTAGTATTCCATTGACTTTTGATTCAAACATTAATGCTGCCGTAAGGATTTTCATATCGAATTACTCTATTTGATACATATTTTATATTATGTACTTAATTCGATTTATATAGTATATATTCTATTTAATTGATAAGTTATATTAATAAATAAAAACTTTTAATAGTAATTTATGTTTAGTTTAAATCACTCACTCTCTCTATGAACATGTTTTAACTTAAATACCCCTCAAATTGTAAGGGGTCTTTTGACTCAAATAATTTTCTTATATCAATATAAAAAAACATTGATTATATTTTATCATGGTTTAATTATCATTCCCAATCATAATGTTATATTTTAATTATGTGTTATTTTTTAGGAAAAATATGTGTCAAACAAATGCCTTCTTCCTTGATGAATTTACTATGTTAGAAAAATGTAAATTTGATAAGAATAATCCTTATCTCTTTTAATGTATTTCCCCATATCCATTTATTTTACTTCCTAAAAATGTAATAATTTAACTAATGGAAATAAAAATTGTTTTTAACTTAAATGATTTTTCTATTTCCCTTTATTCATTTTAAAAAAGGTATTGTAAACCTTTTTATGATGTTTATTTTTCAATATATGGGTTTCAAAATATTTTAAAAGGATTTTCCTAATGATGAACATATATATTTTTCATATAATTCACATTCTTATGTTTGTTTTATTTTTTATCAATGTATATTTATAGTAATTTTTATTAAATTGATGTTTTAATATGTTTCTATTTTTATTCAAAAATTGGTGTTCAGAAAGTAAGTAGAAAATTAATATTTTTAAGATTATATTTACAAATAATTATTAATAACAAATAAATTTGTGATTTATATTATATTTTCAAAGGTTTTTTCTCTAAATAATTAATGGTGCATAAATAACCCGATCTATTTTTTTAAATAATTCTTTTGGCGGATCATGTTTTTGGTATAAAATTACCATAATTTTTTATTTTATAAAATTTGTAAAAGTTATGAAAACTATTTTATTTCAATGGGTTATTTATTATAAGATGATTGATTTAACTTTATATAGCACTCAAATGTATATATATTGATTGATGGGGTCCTATATTCCCCCCAAATGTATTAGTTAAGGTTTCACATCTCATGATATGATCAAATATTATGTGAATGATATACTAGAATATTTTTTTCACTAGTTGTTATATGGATAAGATTCATGAATATTTGTTCACTAATTTGATTATTGAATGATTTGTGGGGAGAATCATCTAAAAGTTGTTGTGTAAATTTGATTCATAAATCCTTATTCAGAAGATTTTATATACGTTTGTTTGTGCTATAATTCTTTGCTATACTAAGATTAAATGACATTAAATATTTCTATATGACTATGATTATGATCTTTTAATCAGGTTTAATGCATTATGATTTTTCCCATGTTTTTCATGGTACATGTTTTTTATTTTAAGATTATATTTCTTTTGATTGAGCCTTTTGGAAAATTAATATGGTTTCATGTTACTTTAATAACATATTTATCACCTTCAAATTATTTATATATGTCAATGATCCAACCCTTGACAACCTGTGGAAACGTTTTCTCTTACTATTCATTTTAGATCACCTATTTATTATATTTTATATTCCAAATATTTAGATGATATGTATAAATTATGGAAATTATCAAAGGGATTCTAGAAGAGTTTGAATGTAAAGAGTTTATTCTCAGTTGATATAGTTATGTTGATTATATCTAAGGCACTAAACATTTTATTCATTAGTGTATGTGACTGTTTCTTATATGTATTATAAATATCATGAAATTAGTGTATTATTTAAGATATGTTTATCTTGGGTCACTTTACTTACTCTATAATAATGTTTTTAATTAATGACCACCAATGATCATTGTCTCACATTATATGATATATTTCCCAAAAAAATTCTCTTATTCATTTTATCCTAGTGTAATGAATATATTCACTATATGTTTGATATATTTAAATTCCATTAGTTTATTAGTCATTCTATTGAATATTGGACGTTACTACGTCATGAATCAATCCAATGTTGTCATATCTTATTAAGGGGATATGAGTTGTTTCATATAAGAAAGGTCATCTGTCAAATCAAGAGTTAAAATCCTTAATATATTTGTATTCTACTCATATCCCACTCCATCTATATTAGTTTTATTATGAAGAAAATCTGTACACTGATTATGGGTGTCGACATGGTTTTTGTTAATTATATTAGGTTATGTTTCTATGTAATGGAATATTCATAATTTTTTCATGGATAATACTTTGAATTATATATTAATGTATACAATTATTATATATTTTATGAAAAAAAATATTATATTAATTTTCATTTTTTAGAATTTAATAATTTTTTTCATATGTTTATTATTTCTAACCATGACATATTAAATCTAGTTCCTATGGTTTTTATTATATTTTCTATTATACCAATTTTAACAAACCCAAATCTAGTAACCAATAACTTGGGATTACTTTAATACAATGGTATAGAATAAATAAATCATAATACAGAACATATAGTAATTTTGTAGACTTAGGAGATTAGATACATATATAATCAATAAATTACAATGGAAATTAAAAATACCCTTCAAAATTAAATCATACTTTATTACATACCCATTCTTATATATAAGTCACATATAGTAATATTTAATTCTACCTATGGAAATGAGGAAACAATGTAAAGAAGTGATATTAGATACTCAGTAAGGGGGTAGTATACAAAAAAATATTTCATGTAATAATAATGTAATACATTATATAGTGGGAATAACTAATAAAATAATGTTATATAATTGAAAACATGAGATTAATATATTCATGGTTGAAAAAATGGAAATAAATTATCACATAGACAAAAATAACTAACCTTGTAGTGATGAAAAGGATAATTCCATACATTATTACAATATCATCAATGACTACCAAGACATACATAAAATACTCAAGATAGTTTTTCATATTTACCCTACCAATTCTTCAAGGGGGAACATAACTGAATTCTCCACACATAATATAATAAGTTCAATACATAAATTACATGAATATATTTTCCAATCTATATAATACATAATTTTTCCTCAGGAGTATAATAAATAATCATTTCAAAGTAATCAATAGTTATATCTATAGAAAAAATAGATAGAAGGATTGTGAATATTCCTAATGTTAATGGAAAAATCTGGATATATAGGTGTATGTCCTTCAATCAAATAAAACACTATAGGATATTAAAAACAAAATATAATTTATCCTTTTTAATGTGATGATAATATAGTGGTAGTATATGATACATTCATCATATGAGGCTATCAATAGGAAGTATTTATTTCATATAATATTTTTCAATGGTGTGAGTCTAAAGTAATGATATAAAAATAAGGTCTAAAAATTGGTATAAGTTTACCCACATATATGATACACACTAGAGATTAAAAATTTCTTTTTAATTGAAACTTAAAGGTTAGTATGATTTGATGGAAACAGAGATTTTTTCCAAAATTGAGTTTAATACAATTTGTAAATGATACAGTCTCCATCAGTAATATAAAAATAATCCTTTTATATAAAGAGTTACCTTTCTTAAATAGTCCATCCATATTATTAAATATACCTAGACATTGGGATTCTGATAAGGAAGTTTTAAGATATGAAAATAATTTGGAATGATAATTACATTTAAATTTTATATAAGAATATGGTCCAAACAATTTTAATTCATATCTCAATATGTTATTCAAAATAAGAAATCATAAAAATAATTGATATTGAATTAAAAAGGAATTTTATATTTTAAAAAATAAATGTTAGATAAGAGATTAGGCATAATTATCATTCAATGTACATTATTAAATATTGGGAATTTACACCTTAGAAACTTATTATACTGAATCAACCTAGGCCACCATCCACACTGAACATAGTTTTGATCCACTACAAATCCTAGGGGCATCCCCAATCGCATCATGTTTATGAAAAGAGTCCTAAAAATCACCTAAAATCATTGGGGTACATGGATAATTTTTTCTAAAAAAATAGTTCAATAATATTAGAATTACCGCCTTACACATTCATAAGTTATATTTCCATTACCAAAAAATAATTAAAATATACAAGATAAATAATTTTAAACATTGTTAGAGATAACATCAACCAAAAGAATAATGAAAATATACTCTTATCTCACAATCCAAACACCCTCCCCTATAAGAACCTTCCCTAGAAGATTCTTATCCTCAAATACTGCAATAACGCTACACCTCCAACCACCAAATATAATAAAAGGAATATGTGGTTGATTTGAGAAGAACAATAAAAAACACTAAAAACCTGATCCAATGAAACCCTATGACCCAAGTATTCTCTCGATAAAAATATGAAAACGGATTCCATTAATCTAAGTTTGAACATGAAACATACCACTCATTCTAAAAACACCTAGTGTTTTAAGTAGGGTATGACATCGAAAACCTAATAGGTAAGAACCAAATATTCCTTACATTTTATTTTCCAAAATAATATCCAAATTCTAGTTTAAAAAATATTAAGAAAACAACTATGATTCATTTAATAATACTAAAAATCAGTTTTAACTATTTTTGAAACAAGTATTTCATTTTATTTAAATGAATAAAATCTCATGGAAATCAATTTTTCATATCCTAAGAAACTTTTATTGAAACATATAAACATAATTAGAAATAAATTTTAATGAAAACTATACCATGTGAAAAATTATTTGAATTTCCATTTTTTACCTCAAAATGATTCCAAAAAGGACAACCCATAAAGTAGAGTGAAGATAATATAAGTAACAATTAAACAATGACACATAAAAACTAATTGGCACTAGAAGTAAATAATAAAAGTATCTAATGTAAATAGTACATAATTATAAAATTAATCATAATAATAAATTGGGGAACGAAACTATGTGAAATACGAAAAAAATATGATATGTAATGACTTATTTCTTCTAATCATAAGTGACACACTTACAGAACACTAGATAGTTAAGTGAGTTGATAGTAATTATAACTCAAACCTCTTGAGGACACCCGAACATAACTATATCTAAAACCTATTACCTATCTATAGAATCAACCACCATGTTAAATACATAACTACATCCTCCCGTGTGAAAACCAGAAGTCATGGAACAAAGAAATCATCCATTTCATCCGAAATAACAACCCACAATTAAAACATGATTTCAAAACCATTCCTCCTTTTAATAAACATTTTAAAACATAATATAAAAAACTAAATTTTTTTCATTATTACTTTTAATAAATATTCAATATGATAAAAAAAATTAAATTTAAACTATTTTAAAACCAAATATTTTAAAAACTATTAAAACTAAAATTCAAACATCAGTTCAAATTTTTATAATTCCATTTTAACACATATTTCACATATGTAATTACATGTATATTAAGAAATATCTCTCAATTCACATATTCATATATTCTAATGTGAATATTTGTATATTTTTATATATATATACCCACACATATTTGTATAAAACCAACATAACAATAGAAATATATAATATAAATCAAAGTTAAACCACTAAATGGTCAAATATAAATCATAATAAATTTTCTAACGAAATGATTTGTAGTCAACTAACCCACAAAATATTCTTGCATTGTCCAATAAAAATATATAAAAAAACTCAATAAATCTTAAAACACAAAATTTCTCTTGGAAACCCATCAAGAATAATTTAGTAGTAAAACCATATTTATTTTAGAATGTGGACTAAATATAATGCTAAATCCCTAAAACCCCATTTTGAAATCATTTTTTATCACTAAATTTTTTTTAATGAAACATGTATTTTAATTAAATTGAAACCAAATATAATTTATAAATTAAAATGAATCATTTGAAAATTCCAAATCATATGTGATAAATTGTGGAAGTGACCAATAATAAAAATAAATACCTTGAACATGTGATGATGATGTGATTTTTTTGAAAATAGGGAACCGAAGGTTACCATATTGAATCATAGACCCAATAAAACATAAATAATAATAAATCAATCCCTGGACCCATTTAGGGTTTGAATGAGATATATACAAAAAAAGAAGAGGAAAAATAATAAGGTAGAAGAGTGGAAGAAGGTGGGAATGGAGAGAGATACGTACTCAGACCGACTCGCTCTTGAAATCATATAAAAAGTGCCCATAAATAGATTCTAAAGAAAAAGGGAGTGTCACCTGGGAGGGTTGTTGGAATTTCATGATAAAAGAAGGGTGAGGGTAGGGTTAGGTTGAGTGTTTTTAATTTAATTCAATAAAGGAATTTTCTGAATTTTGAAAAAAAAATACAAATAGGGTACCTTGTAATGTTTACCAAACCGTGAACCAACTACACACCCTACTTTAGATAGACCATTACACCCACACAGTTTGATTATATGGTTGGTAATACCATTCACTAGCCAAGGGAAATAACTTTATCACATGAAAGACCACATATCACATAATCGTCACAATGTTAGTTATAATTATGCGGTAACTATGTGACAAGCCATGGATGTATTAAAATTTCGAAAAAATTATAATTATTAGAAAAAACAATTGATGACAAAAATACAAATGAATAAATAAATAAATAATGGAGAAAACAGGATGTTAAAATCCTCCATAACATAATATTTTCTACCACTACAAAACCATAATACTAAAGGAGAATAAAATATAAATCTCACAAGAGAATGAAGAACAATATAAAAAATGATTTATAGGATAACTAGATTTAAATTTAACCCAATAAACTAGAATAATATAAAAAATACCCAAGAATTATATATTTTCTCAAGGAACATTTCACATCTAACTACCAATGGAGAAATTAAGAAATTAAGACATGTAATGGGTATCCCCATCATTTAGAAACATCCTTGGGATTTCTATTCAATAAAAAGAGGAACTTATAAATATAATTACTAAACATGAAGATAATTTCTAGGGAATAAAACTCAATTAAATAACCCAAAAAAATAAAATCCATTATCCCCCAATACACCCAACTCTCCAAACATAAACCACAAAGAATAACCCAAATAAAAATAACCCAATGGAATCCACCCAAATTCCAACAAATGATCATCGATAGGGAAGTAATGTAGGAAAAGATACCTCAAAATCAATACCAACCCATTTATAAAAGAAATCATATCTGTTAAGAACACTCTAAAAATATGAAACAATCCCTTTAAGGACCATCAGTAACAATTCTAATAGGAAGAAATTGTAGAAGGTATAAACAAAAAACATGGATTTTAAAATTCTATTGGTTCAACACATGGTATAATAATGAATAATTTTTTACCTAGGACCTTATACCTTGGAAAAAATCTATGGTGATATTATCAAATAAAAAAATATCAGTTAGTGCGTAAACGTTGAGTTTTTATGAACTTTTTTTCAAATAAATTAAATTTAATTGATGGTCTGTGTCTCACACTATAGCAATTAAATATTTATTTATACACTACACCATTTTATTATTTCACTAAATGAACCATCATTTTTTCTTGGTTTACATGCAACACTTACATTAAATGTAAAAACATTTTATTAATATAAGTATTTAAATAAGATAGTAATAACCTTTCCATTAAACATAGAAACATGAATTTTTATAAATAATTTTTAAATGTTATTTAAAAATTATATATATAAATAAAAAAATATTGACAATGAAATATATCAATTTTGGTGCAGTTTCTATATGTTCTTAAAATATGATTTTCTCAAAAGAAATGATGTATATGTCCTAGTACAAATAGTCATAAAATTAAATTTTGAAATTTTTATAATTTTAATATTATAAAATAAAGATTATTTTTGAATTTACAAAGTTAATATTATTTTATGGTGATTTTTTTCGATTTTTCTAAAATATTTCATTTTTGGATGAATAGTGAAAAATACAGAATTTTATTTGAAAACAGCTATTTTTCTAATTTATTTATATAGTTTAATTATATTTTCATTGAGTTTTAAAGTATATTTTGGTATATTATATATCTATTAATCATATTTAGTTAATTTTAAACAATTCTAATGGAAATAAGATATAAAAAATTGAATCTTTGGAACGTTTTCATATTAAAAACCCGCTGTCTCATCTCGTATGTAGAATTAAATTGTAAATTATTTTTTGCAAAATATATAATGTTAATTTGGAAAAATTAATTCCCTATTTTTAATAATAATAATTTATGATTTATAATAAGCCAAACATTGTTTTTCACAAAAATATTTGTGAAAATATTTAAAATTTATCACGATGATTATGAGAAAAACGAGTATACCATGGCACTTAACATTAATATTAAGAGAATACATGACCTATAAATTTGTCCAAAACCTATTTTATTACCATATTTCGACCATATCTATTAATTAATCTAAATTATTGAAATATTTAATCCTTTTTTTTTAAAAATAGGGGTATACATAACTTTCTATTAAAAAACTCTATGTATGTCATCTCGCCTACTTACAAAAAGCTGCCACATTTCCCCCTATATTTACACATTAAAAACTATTTGGTTGATAAACTAAATACAAATATAACTTCTAAACTTCCCTCTATTAATCATAGATTCTTTTATTTGTTCAAGAATCTAACCAATGTAGTCCTTTGGTCAGAAATAAAAGAAGATACCTAAAGAAGAGGTAACATTAATCAACATAATTTTTTGTTTCATTATAAAAACTATTAAATTATATTCATTTCTTGATAATATAATATTTATCAGCCTAATATTTTTATAAAATATATATATTTTGAAAAAAATATTTTCTTTAGTAGTTTTTGTTGCAAACAACACTGAGTTTAAACAAACTATAATATATTTTTAATATATTAAATGCAACCATTATAACTTCTAATTTAATTTAGAAAGTATGAATAAATAAAAAAAATAAAAAAAATAGGTCTTAATAAATAAAAGTTACTGGTAAATAAGTCAAAAATAATATCATATTTTTTGTGAGGTCATTTTAATCTTTAGAAATTCATTTTGTTTAAAATATAGTTTTACTAAATTTTGTAAATGAATATTATATTTAATTTATAAATGTTTTAGAAAATTTATTTTAAAAAATTAAAAAAAATAAATCATCATATTAAAATTACTCTATGGTGACATTTAGAGAATTTTATGAAAATGTGAATTTTTTGGTGAATAGTAAAAAAGTACATTTTTTTAAAAATAGAATACGACATATTTTTTGAAAGAATAAATATATTATTATGATATAAAAATTAATTAAACATACAAAGTAAATAAATGTTGATATTATAATATAAATTAAAAAAAAAAATTAATTCAAAACATGTAAATTATAATTTATTTCATGATAAATATGAATATCATTTTCAGTGCTAACACAGTGCATGAACAACACTAGAAAATTAAAATTTGGTTTCATAAAGATATTAATTGAGAGGTGAAAAGTTCATTACTGAAATTTCTATTTACATTCATGAATTAATGTTTAATTTTATTGATAATTTATAATTTTTGTGTTATATTAGAAGAATCATATCTATTTGATTGTGCAATGCTTGCACAAGGCAATAAAAGTCAAATTAAAAAATTTATTAAGTTTTATTTACATAAATATGAGTAAATATACACAATGAAATAATATTACATATTTATCATAATTAATTTTATTTATTTATTTTATATATTATATAATTAACTGTAATTTTTATGCAACGCTCATGCAATGCTTGTTCAAGCAGATATAAAATCAATAAAATAATTTTAACTAAAATTATAATAACCATTAAATTAACCATAAATTTGAATAAAAAATATTGGTTAAGTAAATTTAGACAAAAAAGTCCATGAGAAAAATTTAATTCCTTTTAGATCCACATGGATGACATTAAGTACGTTATCGTATTTTATTTTAATAAAAGTCAAACTGTTCACACTATGGTTTATAATTAGAATAAATGTTTCATATGTGGAATTTCATAAAATAAATTCCACAATAAATATAATAAATTAATATAACCTAATTTTTTATATCATGGAAAATTATTTTAAATTTTTAGGAATTAAATAATTACCCTACAAGATTACAAAATTATGACGCACTAATTATAGAATTAATGGAAAAATCCTATATATATTATTAAATATATTATATTAAAAATAATTTGAGAAAATTTAGATAATCCATGATTTATATAGATTCCAATGAAATTTCTTTGATATAATAAAATATTTTTTATTATAATTTGAATCATTTTTTTTTGATTTTTTATGTTATAGTAATGAATAGTATTAAATTTGACAATAATGATATTTAATAAATATAACTCATTGTTAAATTATTTGAAAATATTAAAAATATTAAATAAGACCATAGGTGATAATATATTGTCTAAAAAGTCTTAAATTGTTCATTTTAAGGCTATATAGATATTTTTGGTTCTAGAATAGTATTATTATATTTTAATCTTTTGAGAGATTAAAAAAATGCCCCTCACCTCAATTATAAAAGGGAACCTCCTCCATCATTTAATTACATAACTTTTAGACATCTATCTCAACCAAACCCAACATATTTTATCTTCATAAAAATTTCATACGACAATCTAGGGATAATGTTTTTTTAAAAGACTATCCATAAAGCCATTAAGATGTGATATAAAGGAATCATTTTAAAGAAGAGGTAATCGAAGCAGTTATCCCCCAGAAAAGTGATTTGTTAGACTTGTAAAATATAATGCATAGGTTTCAACTAATTCCTCATCTATTTATTTACTCAAGTAATTTCTTCTCAATTTTCATACGAATAATATTAGGTAATTACTTATTGAATAATTATTCCACGAAATCATTAATTATATGGATCCAATCTCATATCATTGCCTCTTATTCTTGATAAGAGTCCACCATTGTGATTGGATCCATGGAATGGGATGATTTCATGATTTTTTCTTCAATAAATTATTACCTGATATGATTCTTATGAAGATTGAAAAGAAATTCCTTGAGTACAGCAAAATATGAGGAATCCGTTGGGACCTTTGCATCATATTTTACAAGAATTATGAGGCACTCTTCAAGAATTATCAACCAACCAGAAAATAAGGTTTATCATTTCTTTAGTGGTTTAAAACAAATTCTCTGAAATGTGTTATACATAAGGGAAATTTTTAGATATGAATATATCATTAAATGTGCTATCAAGTTGGAGATATAAATTGAACATTTCCATTATTCCCATGGTTTTGACAAAAAATAAAGACTAAGTATTATAAAAACATGAATAAATCACATGGTGGAATGAAATTCCATCCATATAAATGATATAAATGTGTAAATAAACAACAAGATAAGTGTTTGAATAAAACTGGGAGGTTCTTTAAATGTTTAATAGTGTGAAATAAGGATTATGAATGTCACAAGGTGATTAATAGTTCAGTTAATTCAATATAGGAATTTAAGTTTTCAATTAATGCTCCACAAACACTTAAATGAATCAATTATAATAAAAAATCATTTTTAATTACCATTTCTAAAATCAAATGGTTAATGATATTATTGATGTCTGTAACCTCTTAAGGTAAAATAAAAAGGTAAATATCATGCAATTACTATTGATAATGTGGATTATGGAAATGGAGTGGTGAAATGTACACTTATCATCCACTCTAAAATATATAATGTCTTATTTGATTATCGATCCACCCACTCTTTTATTTATAAAGTCTTTTATAATGGTATCACTCTATCAACTCAAATATTAGATGTTGGGTTAAGAGTGAAAAATATTAATGTAACAACTATTGAATACCAAGTTTGTAGTTATTCTTTGGTAGATGTTTGGGGGAAAGTACTGTCTACAAATATAGTGATTGTCCTTTTATCTGAATTTGTTGTGATTCTTGTCATATATTGGATTTCTCTATATGAAGATCATATAGGTTTATGAAGAAAAGATTTTGAATTTCATATTCTAAATAAACTTATGTCCATCAATCGATGAAATGATGAATATGATGTTCAAATGAAAATTGACTCCATTTTGTGGGTCTTAATTCATAAAAATAAAGTTTATATATCTCATATGGTTAGGAATAAACTCAAAATTAATGATAAAACTATTTTATTGGATTTTTTATATATATTAATATAAGAATTTTTAGGAATTCCACCAAATCACGAAGTTTAATTTTTAGTATAACTCATAATTTTTATATGCATATTTCAAAGACTCTTTATAGAATGGACCTAATTTAGTTACAATAAATGAAGAAAAAAATCTAGGAGAATCATGATATGGGATTCATAAACCATATAACATCACTAATTAGTGCACCTATTTTGTTTTTATGAATAAATATTGATCAACGTGACTTTACATTGATTATCATGAACATAAATAGAATAATATCAAGAACAAGTATCATATTCCCTATATTAATTAATTGTTTGATAATATAAACTGATATAAATAGATTTCCAAGATTTATCTTCATTCTATAAATCATAAATTGTGGATTAAAACTGATATACCTAAGATGGTATTCCTTGAAATGTATGGACATTATGAATTTATTGTAATGCATTTTGTCATACTAATTATCTCAATATCTTCATGGATTTTATTAATATAGTCTTTAGAGACTATCTAGATCAGTTTTTGGTATCCATTATAGATGATATTCTTACATATTCAAAGAGTAAGGAATAACATGAATTTTAATTAAGGATTGTGTTGAAGACATTTATAAAAGATTAGGTTTATAAATTTTTTACCATTTATGAATTTTGGCTATAGAAATTTTCATTTTTGGGTTATATAATCTCATGATATGGTATATTTGTGGATCCATCAAAGACACAAGAAATTTTTCATTGTCCTAGACCAACAACACTATCTAGTATCCATATTTTTTTAGTTGGATTGATATTATCAACTTTTTTTGAAATATTTATCCTTGTTATTTAATCCACTTTCCAAGTTAACTCAGAAAGGATTTTAATTCACATGGACAAAGGAAAGGGAGAAGAATTCCAAAATAAGGGAAATAAATTTAGTTAGTGAATATTTGGTCCCAATACCTCATCATGGATAAAGGTTTTTGGTCAATAGTTATGCATATTATAAATTATTGAGATTAATTTTCATAAAATAATAATTTTTTATAGCTAATGCCTCATGAAATTGAAGGTTCATGAGAAAATTACCCAAATAATTTTTTAGTTAGATATGGTAATATTTTTATTAAATATATAGAGTAATTATATTTATGGATAATAGTGTGAAATATATACCGATCACAAAATACTATAGTATATATTCTCAAAATAAATATCTAAACATGAGCTAGAGATGATGGTTGGAACTGATTAATTATTATAACTACTCAATGCATTACCACATTTTGAAATAGAACAAGGTGGAAGATACTTTGAGTATAATAGACCATGCTAGCCTATCACCGATGAAGATAAAAGAAGACCAAATATTTATTTATTTTGAATGGATTGATCTGGAAATATTGTTGGAAGGATAGAAATATTAATTTTTTTAAATGAATGTTAAACCCTCTATAGAAATGAATATTAAGTATGTGCATAAGGAATATGCAATGTTGAAATATGGGTGAGGAGTATTATGAAATCAAACATTTATTATGATGGAATAATAAGATTCAAGAACATTAATTGTGTCCCTCCCATATCATATTTAAATGAGGATATATTGGATGAGTATTATTGTTCATCATTCTATATTAATCATTGAAGGAAAAAGATGTAGAGATACCCAAAAGAATATTTCAGGTGGTATGAGATGAAGAGAGATATATAAAAAACTTGTTTCTCGATTCTTGGATTATTAGAAATCTTAGGTTAACATACGTAGGTCAAAGGGGTTGTTAAAAACATTAACTATAACCAAATGTAAATGGACAAAAATTCCATTTATTTTTTCATTAGACACACCAAAATATCTGAAGACAATACTGCTATATGAATTATAGCTGATTTCCTTCTGAAGTCAGCACACCTTATCTCTATCAAAGAATATTTATCTCTTGATCAACTTTCCAGAACAAATATTATGAATTTGTTATGATTTTATGAAGTTCCAAGTTTTATTGTATCTTATTGGGATCTGAGGTTTACCTTAATGTTATGGTGAATCCATTAACAACTATTTGGACATTGAGGTATGTTTTAGAATCCTTATCCTCCTCATAAATATATATATTTTAAGAGAACCACTCAAAATCCATAACACATGTTGAGATATTTATCTATATATTTCAATGGTGGTTGGTATCAACACCAAACTTTGGTATAATTTACGTATAATAATAGCTTTCATTCTAATATTCATATAGATCCTTATGAATCCATGTATGTTATGAAGTAGATAACTATAACATATAGGAATGAAGTTGGTGAAATAAATATATTAAGACATGATATAGCTAAGGAAATTTTATTGAAGTTCAGATCCACTCAACAACACATAAGAGTATGTCAATGTCTAAAAAAATATACGCTGATAATCAATGGAAAGATCTAGAAATTTAGTTGGGTAAAAAGGTATTTCTAAGTATATTTACCTGGATAAGAGTATTTATATTTTGAAAAAAGGGAAATATAATCCCTAGGTATATCATTTTTTTGAAGTCCTTGATCATATTAAGAGATTAGCTTATCTATTGGTGCTTCTACCAAATCTATCTGAAGTTCATGATGTGTTCCATGTATTTCTCCCAAGGAAGTACATTCAGAATATGTCAAATATAATATGATCAGAGGTTGTACCATATACGAAATATCTTTCTTAATCCCAAGGAAGTACATTCAGAATATTTCAAATATAATAAAATAAGAGGTTGTACCATATAAGAAATATCTTTCTTATGAAGAACAACTAGTAGATATTCTATATTATATAAAATATGTTTAAAAAAATAAGGCCACTCATTTGGTTAATTTTTTTTTGGTGAAACCACCAATTTGAAGAAGGTATAAGGGAACTAAAGGTTGTGATGAAGAAGAGGTATCCTCTTCTATTTGTAGCAAAGTGAAATATTTCAAGGGATTAATTAATTAAAAATTGGGTATACTATAACATCATGGTATTTTAATGAAATATTTATCTTTAATTTGTTTTACTTTCTTCATTATTATGTGTTTCATGGAATAACGAGTTTAAACAAACAATGATATACTACCGAAATATTAAATGTGATAGTTATCACATATCGGTTAATTTAGTGAATATGAATAAGAATACACAATTTTTTAAATAAATATTCTATTCCTATTCAATATAATTTTTTTAGTAGATAATTTGAGATTAATAAAAAAAATTTAATCAGACCGTTATAATATTTATAAATACGTTTTCTTCAAAAAAAGTTATTTATTGATTTGTAGGAATGGATGTTATAAGTATCTTTTGAAAGTTTTAGAAAATTTCTTGGATAATATTAACTTAATTTTTACAATTATAATATTAAAATTAATATATGGTGAATGTTTTAGAATTTTTTCCAAATGTTAATTTTTTTTGAATTGTGAAAAAATACAATTTTTTATAAAATATGGTATGTTTTGTGGTATCTTCAAGAAATAATTATGATATAAATATTTATTATAATTATGTAATGATGAACATATGATAATATAATATAAATATAAAAAAAATTCAAAACAAGTAAATCAAAATTTTTTACCTGATAAATATGAATTTCATTTTCAGTACTGCCAAAGAGGATGGAGAGTATTGGAAAAGTCAAACTTGGTGTCTTATAGATATTATTTGAGGGGTTAAAAGTCATGGAAAGACTCATTTACTAAATATAATTAATTAATGATGATTTTGAATAATATTTAAGAATTTTAGACTTATAAAAAAAATAATATTATCAAAATGATTATGCATTACTTGCACATGGCATGAAAAGTCAAATTAAAAAATTTAGTTAGATTTATTGACATGGATATGAGTAAGTATACCGAATGAAATAATATTAAAATTTATATTTAGAATAGATAATTTATTTTTATGGTATTAATTTTTTTTAATTTTTATATATGAAAAAATTAACTTTAATTCTTATGCAAGGCTAATGCAATGCTTGTGTAAGCAATAGAAAATTCCATAAATTGATTTTATTTAAAATTATATGAACCATTACATAAAAAAAAATTACAATTATTATATAATGTTTAATAATTTACTAAACTTATAAATGGGTCAAATTTAGTACTTTTTAGAGCCAGTTGGGTGATATTAAGTCCTTTATAGTATTTTATTTTAAGAAAGGTAAAATTGTTCGCACTATGGTTTTTAATTAGAATAATATTTATAATATGTAGTATTAAAAAATATATATTGTAAAATAAATAAAATTTAGAACTATAAAATAATTATCCAAATTATGTAAATTTAATTATATTTTTTAGGAATTAAATAATTACTCTAACGTCTTACACATCAATGAGACAATTACTATTAAATTAATAGAAAATTAAAATATATTATATTAAAAATATTAAAATTTATATTATTTGAAATAATTTATATTATAGATGAATTATATAGATTACCATTAAATTTATATGATATAATAAAAAATTTGGTTGAAATTTTACTCATTGTTTTGATGTTTTGAAGTCATAGTAATGAATATCATTAAATTTGAAAATAAGGACATTTCATGAATATAATATTTTATTAAATTATATAAAAAGTATAAAAATATTTAATAAGTACATAGATAATAATATATTTTCTATAATATTTTCCCCTATACATTCTATTTCTATTTATAAGTTTTTGGATCCAGAATAGTCTTATTATATTTTCATCTTTTCCAAAATTCTAGAAGTACCCCTCACCTCAATTATTAAAGGGCACATCCTACCTCACTTATTTACAAAAAAAAATTGAGCTTCATATATCAACCATATCCTTCCAATTCTTCTAATAATATTTCCTAGAAAATTTTTAGAGATATTGATTACTCAAAAGACCAATCATAAATCCCTTTAAAGGAGATCCAATGTTGGAATTTCATATAATATGTAATCACTATAAACGATCAGTTTTATTTAATACTCTTCCTAACAACATATAAATCTATGATGTTTAACATAGAATAAAATATTCTCTTTCCAAAAGGTTATTAAATGTTATTATTATTATAAAAACTATTATATATCATTTTCCCATCAAATAATAAGTTAAAGTAAAACTCATTCTTACAAACATCTTAACATCTCCATGTACCAATACAATTAATTTTTCATCACCATATTTTATGGATAGGTAATATGATGGGTTTACTTAATGTATATTATATTTATGAAATAAAAATGTTTATTATATACATTTATTTCATTCAATTAATCGAAAAATGTAAATATTGTTCATGTGTATGTATAGACTACCATGACAATGAATTGTGTAACTCATTTTTCTATCTATAATATTAAATAATGATTATAAATATGTATATAGTGAATATATATTATTTTTAAAACATGATTAAAATAATGGAAATAATTATATCATCAACATTTTATAACAACCAGGATGACCGAAATGAACCATGCATGGAAAATGAGGCTGTTATCACCCTGAAGACTATTTCGAATAATAAATTATGAAATTCAGATTGATAAAATGTTATAAATAAATCATACATTTTATTATACATATAGATTTATGGAATAAATTTATAATAAATATTTATTTATTGTATTGTATGTTTGATCATGAATGAATAAATGAAATACTTGAGGTAAGAGTTTATTTCACAGTCTAATTATTATTCAAGATTTCCTATGTTTATGTATACTATGTCGAAATTTTTTTATTTCATTTCAATGTTTTATATTAAAAATTCATTTTATTAAATATTCACCTACAATTTTTTAAATTTATTTTTACCCATGTATGGATTTTTAATAAATGGTTTAAAAAGAATAATTTTATCATTTTTTCAAAAGAGGTATTTTTTGAATATGATAAAAAATATAAAAGGAATGTTTTTTCAAACTTATACAGCAAGAATGGATTTTTCCTTTTTCTTGAAGCCTTAATTATTTGAAAAAATCTATATAGGCTTACATGGTTATTTTCAAACAAATCAGTTTCAATTATAATTTCATGGTTTATAAGATAACTTTTTCAAATATGGGAATGATATTTTTCACAATAATTACATCAAATGATCTTTAAAAATACATTTTCCATATAAGATAACATTATTTGATGTTACTGATTCATTATTGTGTATATTATCCTTATATAACAACTTTATTCTTTCAATGATTGTTTTGTGTTGATGTTGACATGATTTTTATGAAATCCATTTCTTTTCATGGGTCTTGATATAATGAATGAATTATATTTATGTGGAACAAATATGTATGGTTTTCATAATGTGATGGGTGGGAACTATATCTCCAACCAATTGATTGTGTAATGTATTATATCTCATTTGATAGTTGAGGGAAACAAGTTGATGTTATTTTCATATTAGGGGATGAAATTTGATGTGCTTGATCTGTTATGCGAATCATGTCAATGTGCTTGATCTGTTATGGTTAATAGGTTTTTATTCCCGATTTTATGGTCTTGTTAGTTAACCATTAAATATATAAGGATTTATATACTTATCATGATTCCACATACATATTTATGACATGAGCTTGTGGTTTTATGACTGAGTTATGATGATTTCTCATTCTTATGTTTCATGATTTTTCAAATGATAATTTTTTCTCTCATAACTCATGGTTTTGTTCTTGGTGGAAATGGGTATGAATTTTTTTTATTAATAAAATCTTATGTCATTATGATTATCTTATTATTTTATATATTCAACCATTTTTTACTTCAATGTTTTCCTATACTGAGAAACTGATCTCACTTATTTCTTATATTTTTTCCACATGATATGAAAAATAGTATTGAGTATGATATATAAACAGGTTTATATTTTGTAAGAAATAAGTTGGTGTTAATGAAGAAGTTTTATGAACCTATTTTTTTATGTTTCAATGTTTTCAAAGGCACTAATCCTATATGGTTCTGTAATGGTTTTGATATGTTATGTAATGAATATTCATCAATTAAGATATAATATATGTGTATGAAATCATGGGTTATTATATAATATACTTTTTATCATAAATATAATAATATTTTATATGTTATGGGTCCAAACTATAACTTCACAAACCTATAACAGATGGGATACACAATCATCATTTCTCTGTGCAGTGGACTACCACCTCACGAACTGATGGAATTTTCTCTTCTATTATAACCTTTAAAGGTTGGAAATATAGTTTTTATATAGTTTATATATTATGTTTATTATTTTTATATTGTTATTATTATTTTTTATTTTTTATTTCACACATACCTTCATGATTTCCATTTTGTGGGAATATTATAACATTGTTCGCATGTACAGTGGACTATCTCCCTGCTAAGCAAAGTGATTCATTATCACCTTAAATAGAATATATTAAGAAATTATTTAATAAATAACTATGATATATATGACATTAAAAGGTTTCTATAATGATAATATATCTTATTAATTTCATTCATTTAATCCGATGATAAAACAAAAACATCCTTCATGTATACGTACAACCCACTGTCTCCATAAATGGTGGATTTTATTTCATACTACTATATTTTATAAATTATTATAATTAAATATATATCATATATATATATCATATTTTTTTATTATAGAGATGATGAAATCATGATCTATGTAAGAGGATGGAGAATAACAAGTCAATCCTTCATGAAAAACAAAGTAGTTATTTCTCGAAACACAACATCAACATGGAATTGTTAATAAATAATTAATAAAGTTTTATCATAAAATAATGTATGGTATTATTTAAATGAATATGGTTATTTAATATAGGTATAATAAAATAATATTTATTATATATGAGGATTTAATGAGTATGAATAGATTAGATACTTAAGGTATGGGACTTCCATCGCACTTTCATTTTCCTTAAGACACAAGCCATGTTCCCCACATATTTATTTTATGTGGTGTGTATAATTATAATGGATATATTTTATTATTATTATACTAATAATTACTGGGATTTAAATATACATTTTTGGTTCTCTATTTCATGTGGTAAATAGTTATGATATCACTAAAGTGGTAAGGGTATTTATGTCTTAACGTGCCTTCTTTGAGAGGTACGTTATGTTATTCACCTGTATTATTTCACAAGGAGTTTATACAAACCATTTAAAATGTAATATAATGAATTTTTTCATCTTAATGATATTTTAATTTTTTAATTTATGTTATACTATGATGGAGTTTATGATTGGATGTTACCAAAGTGGTAAGAGTTTAGTGATATAATCTCATCGTTTATCAATATTTTTTATGATTATTATTCTTTTGTTGAAATATTATGAACCATATCTCAATAATTCTATTGAATTTTATTGTATTGGGTTTAATCATTACATCTTCAAGTAATTGTAAATAAATTCCATTCTTTGGTATATAATATATTTAATAAAATGTTTTTATGAAAATTCGAAGTTATTTATCTTTTCAGTCATAAATATATTTTATTTCCTAACCATGCTTTCTAAAAATAATTTCTAAAGTGATTTTAACATTTTACAAATGACTAATTGAATATATTTTTACCCATTATATCTTTATTTTTGTTTCAAAATAAACTTTCTATCTTTTTCCAATCATTTCCTTTTTCTATACTTTTTATTGTGAAAAAGGAATGTTCCTTTAACATGTACAACATGTATGGATTTACCCAGTTCAATGAATTTAATTTATTTAAATTTTAATTTTAATTTATACATATATAATTGTTTTAAATCTAATTATTTCTATAATATTCTGAAAATTCATTATTTATAAAGTGGTGTTTAATTAAAATGGTTTCCAAAAATGTTTTCTATTTTAAAAAGAGTTTTCAAAGAGGAAAGGATACTTTCCTTAAGAAATATTTTAATTGATATTTCAAAATTATTTTCAATCTAAAATGAAATCCATTGGTGTTACTTAAGACTAAACGGGGATTTGATCCAAGGGTACCATTCATATTCATTCTATGAATAGTTTATGTTTTGATGATATGATGATTATGAAATCTATTTCTCTTCCACCAGTTACATGGTTATCAAACCAGATTATTTTCATGGATTATTCTATGATTATTAAATCTATATCTTTTCCATAGGTCAATTTATGGTACCCATTTCATTTAATCTGTTATAATATGATATATATATATATATTTATTTGAAAAATATGTATGATTTCATTATGTAATTCGTGGAACCAATATCTACCTCCAATTAAATGGGTACAGATTCATATATAATGAGATAGATAGGAAAATTATGGGAAACACGCTTAGTTCAGTAATATAGGGCTTTGATTGAGAAGTGAACTCATTTCAGTAATACATGGCTCGAATAGGAAGTGAACTTGGTTAAGTAATATAGGGATGGAACAGGGTGCGAACCAGGTTTAGTAAATGACATTGTACATTATGACGGGCTTAGTAGAGAGCCCTAAATAATATGAAAGTATTTTATATGATTATGTGTATGCCAAAATTCCATGCCATATTCCAATGTTATACTCTCATGTCTCGTCATCTTTTATTTCCATATGATTCATGTATTATGAATGTCCAATATTTATTTCATTAATTAGGATTATGGTATTTCATTTGTTGGATATGTATTTCAGTTTTTATACTCATGTTATTATACACTTATAATCAAGTTATGCTTACATATCTACCTTTTTTACTATTATCGAGCGTCTGATCTCACCCTTTCTTATGTTTACATTACCTATGTTATAAAGATATGTATTTTTTATTTTGGGTATACGATGTTTGATAGTCATTGAGAACCTAGAGGGAGATAATTTATCTCACTTATATACTAGGTTTTAGGTTTTTATGTTTCTAAATACACTAAAAAATATCTTTTTCAACGTGTGTTTGTGTAATGTAAATAATATTGCACAAAAAATGATGTAATGTCTATGTATAAGTAGCTACGACCTCTATAGTTTGAATTAGTTAAAAAGTGAATTTAACCACTGGATACTTGGATGTGAAAACCTTAGTGAGATCCTTAAATACATGTTTAAGGATATGCCTATGTATGAGTCAATGTGTAAGACAATGTACAGGAAATTTGGTCAAGGATAGAGTGACTGGATTCAAATAAATACATCCATATATGGAAACAAGAAGTGGATGTGGATATGGAATATATGTACATAGGAGTAACAAACCGGAAACAACCATATTGAGCTAGACATGATCAGGAACTGGTGAATGAAAATGGGCCTTGTTACACACCAAGTTTGACATTCCTGAGTTATATGCTCTAGAAATTAAAAAAAAAATTACTCACCCTAATAATGTATTTAAATAGAATAATTCTATGAATTACCAAGGATAAAACTAAGGTTTCATATATTAATGAATAAGATTTCATTATTTTGACATCCCATAAGTGATTTTTATGACTATGTAGCTCCCCATTATGATTATTATTTCCAACAATATGATATTTAGATTTAGTAAAGGGATAGAACCTAATGGAACTATATTAGTGTCAAATAAGATGGAAACTACAACAATTGTCTTCCTAAGAAACCAAATTTTATGGGATCTGTAATGAAAAATGTTCTGGTTGTGATCACACAACATTCCCATGTTATGAATCATGATGTACTTCGAAACAAACAATGGTGGGAACAAAATTCTATTAATTCCTTCATGAGTATACATCCACCTTATTTCAAAGGGTCTTCTGATCCACTAGATTCGGAAAAAAATATTGGTATCACAAAAATGATATTTTCTATTCACCAATGTTTAGAACAAGAGAAAAAAAATTCTCCCCACTTACTATTTAGAAGGTGAAGCGGACTAGTGGTGGAATATTATAATGAATATGAGGTAATAAAATGGGATTGAATCCATGGATTGGGATATGTTCAAGAACATATTTTTCAATAATAACATTCCACTTATTCTTTGAATAAATATAGATAAAGAGTTATATGAGTTAATAAAAAAATATGATGAACCTTTGGTACCTATGAATACAATTTTACAAAACTTATGAGGTATTCTTCTGGTATTATCATCCAACCTGAGTGTAAGATTGATCGATTTTTTGATTTTTTAAGGCCAAGCCTCCAAAGGGAATTACCCATATGGGAATTCAGAATACATGAAAAATTTTATGATGTTCCATTATTTTGTAAATAGGGGTTAGAATTACATATCAATGTCATGGTTTTTAAAATAAAAGTATGATGGAGTTTAAAGTAAAATCCAAGAACCATATGGAGAATAAGATGAGCTTTCTTCTATGATATAAGTGTGGGAATAATAATGATGGAAATTTCCGTAGGGGGAATAATAAATGTTTTATCTGAGGAAGTGAATTTCATTGGGAAGCTTATTACCAAAGTGATGGAAAAAAGTTTGATAATGATGTGAATGTAGAGAATGTTTCACAGAATTCACCTCATGCACTTCAATGCTTCAAAAGTAAGGAAAATGGGTATTATTATAACCAGTACCCAACCCCAAGGATTAATGATGACGATCGACTCCAACAACCTATCAATATTTTGGAAAAAGGGAAATCTCATGATATCACTATTTCTGATGGGGGGTGTGATAAAGATGTGGTATAATTAATATCCACTCGAGAACTGTTATGCCCTATTTGACTCCACCTATACCAATTCTTTCATATATAATGAATTTTATAAGGGTATCATGATGCCACCCAAATTAGCAGATTTATAATTATAATTTCAAACCCTTAATGGTATTATTATTGAATATCATGTCTATGATTCTTCTTCAGTTGACGTTAGTGGGGTTGTGATTTTTGAAAATCATATCATTCTTAATACAGATGAATTTGATGTCATCTAAGGAATGGATTGTATTTCTCTGAATAAATATTACATCAATTTTCAAGGATGTAAAGATATATTTGATATTACAAAATGATATATTATAATCTATTAATGGGATGAGAATTATAAAATTCTAATAAAGATTACATCTCGTGTTTGGATCTTAATTCCCCTTCATACAGAATGTTTATCTGAATGGGTAGGGGAGAAACTTGATAGTGATAATATTATTATTTTAAATGAATTTTTTGATGACTTTATTAACAAGTTTCCTAGTCTTCCACAATTAAATGATGGAGAGTTTTTAATATAACTCAGACCTCATACCACACCGATTTCAAATACTGCATATAGAATGGCCCTGATTGAGTTGCAGGAACTGAAGATGGAACTCCATGAAAACCATGAAATGGAATTAATTCAGCCAATTATTTCAACTTCGGGTTCAACGATTATTTTTGTTAAAAATAAATATAGATAAATTCAATTGTACATTGATTATCACGATATGAATAAGATTTTGACCAAGAACATGTATCTTATCCCTGTATTGATGACTTATTTGGTCAATCACATGAATATAAATAACTTTCAAAGATTGGCCATCATTTTGGTTATCATTAATTTAGGGTTATGAATATTGATATTCCTAAGATGGTATTTTATACATGTTTTGGAAACAAATAATATATAGTGACGCCTTTCAGTCATACTAATGTCCCATAGATCATCATGGATTTAATGTATGGAGTCTTTCGAGACTTCCTTGATTAGTTTGTGGTAGTAGTTATAGATAATATTCATATATATTAAAAGAACTATAAAAAGTATTAATATCACTTGATAATTGTTCTAAAGATCCAAAGTAATGAGATATTTTTTGAAAAACATATAAATTATTAATTTTTCCTATAAATGGTTTCATTTTTGGTCATATAATATCTAGAGAAGGTATATCAGAAGGAAAATCAAAGACCGAGGCTATTGAATGTTGGACCAGACCAACCACAATATCTAAGAACCATAGTTTTCTTAGATAAGATGGATATTATCATTTATTTGAGGAACATTTCTCATGACTATCTAATCTGATGACTGTGTTAACTTGGAATTGATCCATGTTCCTCTATATAGATGAATGTAAGGAAACTTTTCAAGGAACTAAAGGTAACATCAAAAGGGTGCTTGTTCTTACACTAACTTATAGTGGATAGGGGTCTGTAATCAATAGTGATGAATCCATAATGAAATTGAGATGTGTTCTTTTTCATAATAACATGGTTATAATGTATGTCTCATGAAAACTGATGACTCATTTAATAATTTACCAAAATCATGATTTGTAGTTAGCAGTAGTTATTACTGCATTTAAGATATAGAAGTGTTATCTTTACTAATAAACGTGTAATATATATATAGATCATGATAGTTTAATGTATATATTCAAATAGATTGAGTTGAACATCCACTATAGAAGACAATTAGAGATGATAAATAATTACGACTACTCAATATATTAACACCATGGGAATGAATATAAGGTGGCCAACACTTTGATTCAAAAAGATCATGCTATCTTATCTTTGATGAGGATAAAAAATACCCAATATTTATGGATTTTCAAAGGATGGATCTGGAAGTCCTTAATGAAGGGGAAAATTTTATCTTTATCGATTAAATGTTAAACCATCTATCTAAGTGAACATTATTATAAGGCCCCAGCCTTAAACCTTACTAAATCTTGAGTTACTTCAAGAATACACGTTGAGGATCTTTTCAGGTTCAGAGTTTTAGAGAATTAGATCATAAAACATGCATTACATTCCACATTTAAACAAAGTGGTAACATAAAAGATAGTATTAATTTTTCCCATTTTCGAAAACATATTTAAAATAAAACATGGATGCTTTCTTGACACTTCCTTGACACTATCATCATATCATGTACCTTTCCCTTGACCTGTGAAAAACATTTCAAAAACTTCGGATGAGCAGAAAAAGCCCAGTAAGGGATATAAAAGTATGAAATGAAAACTTTAGTCCATGTATGAAAGAATAATTTACTCATAAAACATAATCACATTAAAATACCCCATCAAATCATGAATAAATCATAGAAATCATAAGATATAAAGGTATCTTGAGGCATTCATAACATTCATACGTAGGGAGTAACCCTCTTGGTTACATTTGGAATACCCATCACATTATATTCCCTAAATATCTTCGGAGAAACCTTAACTTTTAACCCCTTTGCATTACCCAATGCATTGGAGATCTATATCGGGCTCACCCACCATTAGTTTATCACAGAACCACCCATCTTCATAATAATGCCCAAGAACCATAACATAATCGTATCACATAAAACATGCATAAAGGAAACATAACATTTCCACATTTCAATCACAAGATATCAATACAACACACTGATATAATAAAAACATTATGAAAACCATTTTCAATATAAAAATAAAAGAAAAGTAAAACCTGTTATTTATTTTTCTACTATTTTTTTAAAAAAAGGTATGACATGTAGAGGAAGCCGAAACTCAAATAATGGTCACGGCGGCTGAGAAGTCGTTGTCACCGCATACGTATGACAAAAACATTCCCTTTTGTTGTTTAGTAAAACGCTTTGTATAAAAAGATTCCTTTTTGATAAACGTAAAAGTAAAAGGGGTTTATACACCGTATAAAAGAAAGTTGTGTATAAAACATAATATGCCTCAATGAAAGGAGATTGAGACGAAGTCCCATACCTTGGGACCAACTTGACTGGATCGTTCTTTAATGTCATGAATAATAAACTTGAGTTAATCTCTACTTGCTTAAGAACATTTTTCAAGTTCATTACTCCTTTTATATCAATTATTAACATTTCATGAACACTATGTAATTATTTAAGTTATTAATGTTCTTTTTAATGATCATTGGTACTTGAATAAAAAATATGCCCTTTATAATTTACAAGTTGTTCATGTGTCCATTATATACAAAGTTATACACATGATGTATATATCATATATATATAATATATATATATATGGTATATACATGAATTTATAATATTACATAATCATTTATAGGTAAGAAATGAAATGCACCGTTCATGGAGACAGTAAGCCGTACGTACGCATGAGCGCTACTTCAATTTATATTTCATATTTAATGGAATTAAAACATAATGATACATAATATTATTATAATTACAGTATTGTATCATATATAATATCATTCAATCTATCCTTTATACGTACAACATATGGTATTAACAAATCAAATCACTTTGAGGGGGCGGTAGTCCGTACTTCCTAAAATGAAGATATCACGTTTACCCATAATGGAAACCATAAAGTTATGCCATAAATGAAAAATACAGAAGCTTAAGTAAAACATAAAAATATTATATATCATATATATATATATATAGTGACATCTTAATGGCCTCCTTTGAAGGTGTTATATGAGTGTTGAACAATCGTCGTTTCGTGAGGCAGAAATTCTCCATCCACAGAAACCGCATGTTCTTTAACCATTAGATGTAGGTGTGTGTAATTTTAGCTCAAATACTTCTTATAGAAACATCCTAGTATATTTAAGATACAGGTGTTGTTACAAAAGAAAATAATAAAAAGATTTTTGGGGGTTGGAGAATCAAAATAAAAAATAAGAACACAAGAGAAAAAACTACCTTCAGAACGGGTAACTCTTTTTTATTGGAGCTCCAATTCTTCCTTGGTAAGACTTCTTCCTAAAGTGAGGCTTCTAGGAGTAATATAGGCATGTGGAGAGTCAAAATGAGCAGGGTTTGGCCGAGACAAAGGCTTGAGAGGTGTGGGTAAGGAGGTAGAGGTGGGGGCCTTTTATAAGAGGAGAGGAGGGGCACTCTTGGAAAGGTATAAAAGGTTACTTTATTTTCAAATGAGTTTCAGATTTTAAAGGTCCCACATTGATGTATTTAGAGGATAAGGTGATAAGGGTTCGATGTATACTCATCCAATAGGTCTTTGACAAGTGTAAGTTATAGTTTTAACATTATATTTTCATTTTATTTATATCCTTTATTAATGAGGTAATCGCTGCATCATGATGATGTCATAAATAATTTAATTTATTTAATGTCTAAAAATTATAGAAAAACTACTATGATGTAGGAAATCTTTTTAGATTTCAAATGAATATTTATATTTCAATATATAATTTATGTAGACAAAATTAAAAATGTTTTACTCAGGTGATACATTCTTTGTTATATTTAACTTTCTTTAAAAATAAAAAGATAAAAAGTCACTTTCACACAAATGTGACTCCATGGGGTCCCCAGGTTTGGTACAAGGAATCCCATGGTCGGCCATGAGACAAACAGTAGCATTAGGACACAAGTTGGTGTAATTTTTTATTATTATGATATTATTTTATTTTCCTTAACTACCCGATTACTCATTCATTAAGATAATTAAAGATAATTACCGTCGTTACTATTCATAATATCCAAAAACAAAAGAGTCCTAATTACATAATTTGGACCTTCTGATTCAAAATATGGAATCTATTTTACCAAATTCCAAACATATAAATTGCAATAATTAATTAAAAAATAATTCCCGTTTTCAAAACAAATAGCTGGTTTTTTGGAAACAATATCTATGAAAAGTTTGGCACTTGTTTATGCCCAATTCCAAAGTGAAATTAATCCTAATGAGAACCATTGTATTACATGGTAAAAATATATTCTATTTTCACTTTAAAACCAATTTAAAAGATAATGTAACCATATAATTAAATTAGATGAAAACGCTGTTTTGATGTAAAATGCAGTATTTTTCACTATTTATTAAAAAAATGAACATTGTCAGAAAAATACCAAAAAACTATCCAATGTAAATTTCAATATCCCAATCATAAATAATAAGTTTATTTTGAAAAATAGAGCTTATAAAATTTTCAAAAGTTTTATTTAAAAATGTTTTTCCATCAAAAGGTAGTAAAACAATCTTTTAAAAATATTACTGTATTCCATGCTTAAGATTGGATTTATTCTCATTTTAAGACTCTAAAAAACTATATAATTCCTAAATAGAAATAGATAAGACTATATATTATTCATTACTTACTTGGGATGTTATATCCTTCCCCCTTTAGAAAATTGGGTCCCCGCAATTTATTTACTTATCGAATAAGTGGGGGTATTTAGCCCTCATTGCATTTTCAGATTCCCATGTTGCCTCTTCAATCATGTGATTTTTTCACAAATCCTTTACCTAATGAATCACCTTATTTCGCAACACTTTATCCCTGTGGTCAAGAATCTGGACTGTTTGTTCTTCATAAGAGAGATTCTCCTCCAACTGAATTACCTCTGGGCTCAAAACATGAGATGGATCAGGCATTTACTTTCTCAACATCGAAACATGAAAAACATTGTGTACCTGAGATAAACATAGAGGTAAAGCCACTCGGTATGCAGCTGATCCAACTCTCTCTAGAATTTAATATGGTCCAATGAACCTTGGACTAAGCTTTCCTTTCTTACCAAATCACATCACACTTTTCCATGGTGATACTTTGAGAAAAATATGATCACCTACCTCCAAAGAGAGATCCTTACTCCTGTTGTTTGCATAACTCTTCTACCTACTCTGATCTGTTCTCATGTGTTTCTGTATCAACTGAACTTTTTCTGCCAACTCTTCTACCAATTCTGGACCCATCAAATTCCTTTCACCCACTTCATCTCAGAAAGATTGAGTTCGACACCGATTCCCATAAAACGCCTCAAATGGTGCCATCTGTATACTGTATGAAAACTGTTATTATAAGAAAACTCAACCAAAGAATGATGTTGGTCCCAACTTCCCTGATAATCCATTGAAAAAGCACGTAGCATATCCTAAAAAGTCTGAATTGTTTGTTCTGAATGCCTATCTGATTGAGGATGAAAAGTTGTACTAAAATTTAATTCAATACCCAACGACTTCTGAAGGCCTTTCCAAAAGTTAGAAGTGAACCTGGGATCACAGTCAGATACAATGGAGAGAGAAACACTATGTAACATGACCATCTCTTTAAGATAAAAACGAGAAAGTTGATCTAGGGAAAAAGTATCTTGTATGGAAAGGAAATGAGAAGATTTATTTAATCGATCAACAATAACCCAGATTGCATTATTACCTCGAGATGTCTTCAGCAATCCCACAATGAAGTCCATGGATATATTCTCCCATTTCCACTCTGGTACTGGTAAAGTCTGAAGCATCCCTTTTGGTAACTTCCGCTCTGCTTTAACCTATTGACAAGTCAAACACTTTATAGTAAAATCAGTAATATCCCTTTTCATTCTGTCCCACAAGTAATACTCCCGAAGATTTCTATACATATTAGTACTGCCAGGATGGACTGAAAACAGATAACTATGAGCTTCACATAACAAATCTCTCTTCAACTGTGAATCACACGGCACACACAATATCTTCCCTGTTGGATCGAATATATGTATATGTATATCTATTAGATGGAACAATACAAGAGGGGGGGGGGGTGAATTTTAGGTTTAAAAACCTTTGAGTTTTAGAAAAAATGAGATTATTTTAAATGATCTTAAACTAATACAAATACAAACACCCATAATTGTATTGAATATAAAAGGTATGATGTATTTTAATACTAATGTAATGTAAAACGATTGTATTCAAGGTGAACACAATAATCAGAGTAATACAAATATGAATGATTCTACCTTAAAGCGTATAGAATCAATCAATACAAAAATTAATAGAATGATTGTAATTGAAACAATTACAATTGAATTTGTAAAGAAGAAAGGAAACAATACAAATACCTTTCTAATACAAGTAACAGCGGAAATGTAAAAGTATTACAATTCTTTTAACCCAAAGAGAAGGGTTATCCTTCCACCTAGGATAAAAGGTCTGTCTCACCAACACCTTGGTGATCCCTCGATACGATGATCGGCACGTCTGTCTGCCTATCCCTGGAAACCCTCGATACGATGATCGGCACGTCTGTCTGCCTATTCCCGGCAGCCCTCGATTTTGCAGGTAATCGGCACCTCTGTCTTTCAATTACTTGAAAGCCCTCAATACGATGATCGGAGCGTCTGTCTGCCTATCCCCGGAAGCCCTCAATTTTTCAGGTAATCGGCACCTCTGTCTTTCAATTACTTGAAAGCCCTCGATATGATGATCGGACGCACAAGGCAGATGAGAGAAGTCACAGTGTCTCTCTCTAGAATCATGGTAATTCACAGAGTCTCTTCATTCGTTCTCTTCGTTCATCGTTCTTCTCTCAGCTTCAAATGACCTCCTATTTATAGGCCTTGGGTTCCAACGGTCATATTGCCTCCAATGGTCATATTGAAACAGAAAGCACGACATCGTTTTGATTATTTTGTAACTAACTCAACGACATCGTTTTGTTAGGACAAGAGATATATAGAAATGAAAAACAAAAGTACGATTCATATGTAGTGAGTGTTTTTGAATAAGTACCAAAACAAATAATGATCATCTGAATAGAATAGTTAGTATGATACGATTGACAGAGTCAGTACGATACGATTGACAGGGTCAGTACGATACGATTGACAGAGTCAATACGATACGATTGACAGAGTCAGTATGGTACGATTGACAGAGTCAGTACGATACGATATGGTCTGTACGATCAACATTGTACGATACGATAGTCATGATAAAAGACAATTGTAATTTCTAAAATATCATAGAATGCATTTGTGATTTCCAAAACATGATATAGAAGTCAAAAGAAGACTTTTGACTTAACAATCTCCCCCTTTTTGGAAAGCACAACCCACAAAGTAAATGTAACAATAAATACTTATCTCCCCCTGAGTTATTGAAAACTCTTCTGAATAAGAAATTGAATACAACTAATCTCCCCCTTAGGTATGGACTTTCCTAAGGATTGTATTCGTAGATTTTCCTTAAGAGCATTGTAAAGCATTATCCCCCTTTGTAAAACAATCTTTGCATTGTAAATATTCTCCCCCTTTGTGATTTACAAAAAGAAAGGAGTAATCTTGAATTGTCTGAAAGAGTTAGTAAAGCAATACAAGACAATGGATAAATGAAAAAGGATCATAAGAGTTATTAAAAAACAAAGACAAGTTCCAAAAGAAACAAATACAACAATCATTTGTTTTCTCTTTCCTTCTCCTTCTTTATAAGCTCATGAAGAACAGCTTTCATCTTCTTGATCTCCTTCTTGTCTTCAGAAATTGATTCTCCCTGAGTTTTGAGAAGCTCTTGTTGATCCACAAAAATCTGATCTTGATTTCTGATGGTCTCCTCCTGGACTCTGATTACTTCTTCAAGGGTATCAATTCTGTTTTGCAAATTCTTGTTGTCTTTGGATAACATAGAATTTTGATTCTTCAGCAAAACCATTTCATCTTTGAAAGATGAAACCTTCGAGAATTCAGATTGAAAAACATTCATTCTCTCTTGAAAATCTTTCACTGAAGGAACATCGGCTATTTGGGAAGACAAAAGATTCAACCTTTCAACCGTTTCTTTATCAAGCATGTTGAAAGAAATTTCAAGCTCATTTGATAACCTTCTTATATCTTCAATTTCTATCTCATGATCATTGATTGAACTCTCTGTTTTGTACGACCACTTGGTCATCTTATTGCAAGCCTTCTTATGAGCAACTGAGCTTTCTGAAAGAACTTTCAAATCGGCTTCTATTGAAAAAACTTTCTTCCTCAATTCTTTCACAGATCCAAACTTCTTCTTTTGATTGTCAGTGATAAAATCAATCTTCCCTTCCAGCCTCGGGAAATAAGGAATGGTCTTCTCAACCCTTCTCAAAACATGAAAAATGTAATCACTTTTCTTGAGAGAGATTGTATGCTCTGAATCAGTATCTTCATCGTACGATACTAGTTCATACGATCTTCTTGAATCAACAACTGGCTGTTTCCCTTTTACTTTTTCTTTGTGCTTTCTCTCTTCTTCCACTTTGTCACTAATGACAACAACTTTATCAGAATGAGAGGATTGAGTACCTTGCTTTTCTTGAGATGACATTCTGTCCGGATATCGTTCCTGATCGGTATGAGGAGTTTTTTGAACACCTTTACTCAGCTTTTGAACCGATTCCTCTCTACTCTTCTTTGAACATTGAAGAAATTCTAAAATAAAGTCTTCTTCTTCCACTTCTTCTATCTCTTCCATCACTTGTTTTTGTTTTCCTTCCTCAGGGAGACTCTGTACGATGGGCTCTTGATGCACTTCTTCTGTTAATTGGGCACTGGCATCCTCAACCGCTTTTAAGACTTTAGGGACATCAAAGTCCTGAGCCTTTCTTTTCAAAAGATCCTTCTTCTTCTTTTCAGCCTGAAGGGTTTATTATACCCTTATTCTTTTTGCAAAGGCCTCAGCAGGGTCAAGACCAAACTTCGGATCACCTTCCTTTCTCTGTTCCTTATCCTTTCTCCATTTTGCTACAACTTCCTTACTGTACCTTGGCTTCTTTTTCGGCATTGAACTGGTTTGCGGATCAGACTTTTGAGTAACACCGGTAGATTGAATGTCTTTGGCTGGAATAGGTGCCGATTGATTCTGAGCCAATTCAGCTTCTACATCTCTGACAAAAAGTTTTAAATTCGGATCAAAACAAACATTCAGCTTTTTCATCGTACTCTTACTAATCCATGATGGCCTCAAATCCATGGGTTTTCTTTTCAATGGAATGTTACAAAACTTCATACTCTAAAGAATGAATTTCGTAAGGATAGCTGGATACATAATCATTTGGGACTTAATCCCTCATGTCATGACATTCTTAATGGTTTCAAAAACATATCCCATGAGATTTACTTTCCTCATATTTACAAGATAGTCGATCATAACGATATCAGAAACTTTCAGAGTTTCTCTATCCCCTTTCCTTGGGATAAGAAAACCTTGCATCCATAAATTTACAAAATGATTGTCCGGTGAAAGATGAGACACTTTTCTCTTTTCCTCATTAATAATAAACAAAGTCTTTTCAGCACTTTCTCTATTAAACGTACCAAATTCCTCTGGTAGTTTGTGCGATGGACAAAATGAATCCCCTTCTATAGAAACATTTAGAAAATGTGCCGCTTGTTTCACAGACATAGAAAATTTTCTATCATACACAACAATGTTTATAGTCATGTCTTTGTCGAAAGAAACAGTTTTGTAAAACTGACAAACTTCATAAAAAAGAACCGAATCTTGAGAATCAGGCTTTTCAACACACAAATGTTCCCATCCTTGAAACAAAATGATCCTCCTGATTGTAGAATCGTACGTATCGAAAAAATCTCGAGATACTAGCCTTTCTCTGTTAAAGTCTTTCTCTGTAAAAGTCTTTGAAGACATTTCGGCAGGAGTATTAGCAGAGGATTGAGACATAAAGGTTCTGCCGATGAGAAGATCGTACGATGGTTTATAGCTGGTGGAACAGTGCTTCGCCTCAAATCCTGAAAAATCAATGTGGGTTTGGGGAGGGGAGGGGGGCTATTTATAGGCGATAAAAGAGGTGACCGTTGATCTTATACGGTCGAAAAAGGGTGACCATTGATCTTATACGGTCAAGATTAGAGAAAACCAGATCAATGGTTAGGATTAAAAAAATGAAAAAAAATGAAAAACAACTGTCGGAGAACAAAAGGTAATTGTTGGTTTTGATAGAAATCAAAAGAAAATACAATTGTAAGGAAACAAAAAAAATCATCATGCCGATGGAAAACAAATCATTACTATGAACTGACAGTACGATGGAAAAAAATCTTAATACCATCATCGGTCGATTCGATAGAAAATAAAATCATTACCATTATCGGTCGATACAAAACTAATGATACGATGGAAAAGAAATTCAATACCATCATCGGTCGATACAATACTAATGATACGATGGAAAAGAAATTAAATACCATCATCGGTCGATTCAATACTATTGATTGATTGGTACGATGGAAAAGAAATTCAATACCATCATCGGTCGATTCAATTCCAAGATTGATTGATACGATGGAAAAGAATTTCAATACCATCATCGGTCGATAGTAAATGATACTATAAAACTGTCAATACAATAAACAGGAAAAATGAACGAAACGATAAAACTATCAATATGATAAACAGGAGGAAAAAATGAATGATATGATAAAAACTGTCAATACGATAAACAGGAGGAAAAAATGAATGGTATGATAAAAACTGTCAATACGATAAACAGGAGGAAAAAATGAATGATACGATAAAAACTGTCAATACGATAAACAAGAGGAAAAATGAATGATACGATAAAAACTGTCAATACGATAAATAGGAGAAAAAAATACACAATCCAAAGAGTAAATAGTTAAAGATCATAAGATAAAAAGAAACATAAAGACATAGAAAGAAATGTCCTCCCCCTTTCTACGAAGAGTTTCTTACTATTAGGATAGATGTAAAACAGGAAGTAGATATGAATGATTACTTTAATGTAATCATTCCTAGCTTCTGTTTTATATATTCAAATCTATCGGAAGATAAAGGTTTTGTAAAAATGTCAGCAAGTTGTTCTTGCGTTCCGATGAATTGCAAAATAATATCTCCTTTTTGTGTGTGATCCCTAAGAAAGTGATGCCTAACATCTATGTGTTTTGCACGAGAGTGATGTGCTGGGTTTTTACTAAGAGATATGGCACTTGTATTATCACAAAGAATTTGAGTTTTGGAGAAACTCAAACCATAGTCAGTGAGTGTGTGCTGCATCCACAATACTTGAGCACAACAACTTCCAGCTGCTACATATTCAGCTTCAGTAGTGGAGAGTGCTAATGAGTGTTGTTTCTTGCAGGACCAAGAAACCAAAGAGTCTCCTAGGAAATGACATGTTCCAGATGTACTTTTCCTAGCCATTCTACAACCACCAAAGTCAGCATATGAAAAACTTTTAAAAAAAATCATTTCCAGAAGAGTAGAAAAGACCTAAATCCATAGTGTCTTTTAAATACCGAAAGATTCTCATTACGGATTTTTAGTGAGACTCTTTTGGATTAGATTGATATCTTGCACATAAGCATACAGAGAACATCAAGTTGGGTCGACTAGCTGTTAAGTATAGCAAACTCTCTATCATACCTCTAAAATTTGTTTGATCTACTGGTTTCCCAATTTCATCAAGATCAAGAGTATTTGAGGTGCCAATTGGGGTGCTAATACTTTTAGTTTTGTCAAATCCATACTTTTTGAGTAAGTCTTTAATATACTTATGTTGAGATATATAAGTTCCTTCTGGTTTTTGAGAAATTTGAAAACCTAGAAAGAATGTTAACTCACCCATCATACTCATTTCAAACTCAGATTTCATTAAATTTGCAAAAGAATCAGTTAAAGATTTCTGAGTTGATCCAAATATGATGTCATCAACATAGATTTGGACAATCATGACATTTTTGTTTTCCATTTTGATAAAAATAGTTGGATCTGCTGTACCTTTTGTATAATTGTTTTGTAAAAGAAATCATGTAAGGCTATCATACCATGCTCTAGGGGCTTGTTTAAGACCATATAGAGCCTTGGTAAGTTTAAAAACATGATCAGGATGTTTTGGGTCTTGAAAACCAGGAGGTTGTTCTACAAAAACTTCTTCTTGAAAAAAACCATTTAGAAAAGAACATTTGACATCCATTTGAAATAGTTTGAAATTGAAATATGCTACGAAGGGTAATAAAATACGAATAGATTCAAGTCTAGCTACAGGAGCATATGTTTCTTCATAGTCTATTCCCTCTTGTTGATTATAGCCTTTAGCAACAAGTCTTGCTTTATTTCATACAATGATTCCATTTTCATCACACTTGTTTCTGAAAACCCATTTTACACCAATCACAGTTGTTTCTTTAGGTCTTTCAACTAAAGTCCAGACTTGATTCCTTTCAAATTCATTTAGTTCATCTTGCATTTCTTTGATCCAATCATCATCACCTAAGGCCTCACTTGGACTTTTAGGTTCAAATTGGGAAAGAAAAGCAAGATGTTCTATTTCATTTCATAAGGAATTTCTGGTCCTTACAGGTTGATTTACATCACCAATGATGTTATCACTGGGATGATTCCTAAGAAACAATTGATTTGGGTTTTGTAAAACCTGTTCATCAATATATGGTAGAAAATCTTCTATGGTAAATGTTTTAGGAATACTTTCTTGAACATTTTCCTTACCGGAATGTTCTTCTAATAAAGGTTGATAAACATTTTTAGAAAACACATCCGAGGATGTAGGATTGGGTTGGTTGAAAACAAAAGGATCAGTTTCATCAACTTTAACATGTACTGTTTCCTCAACAGTACAAGTGTTTTTATTGAAAACTCTATAAGCCTTAGAGGTTTTAGAATAGCCTAGAAAGATTCCTTCATCAGATTTTGGTGCAAATTTGTGTAGATTATCTTTTGTATTAAGAATGAATACTTTGCATCCAAAAACATTAAAGTATGAAAGTTTAGGTTTTCGGCCAGTCCATAACTCATAAGGGGGTTTATTAAGAAATGGTCTAGTTAAAACACGATTTATAGTATAACAGGCAGTACTAACAGCTTCATCCCAAAAGTTCTTAGCAATTGAGTATTCACTCAACATGGTTCGAGTCATTTCCTGAAGAATACGATTTCTTCTTTCAACAACAGCATTTTGCTGAGGAGTTCTTGGAGCTGAGAAATTGTGAGTAATACCTTTCTTACTACAAAAAGTTTCAAAATCTGAGTAATTCACCACCATGATCACTATGAATAGTTATCAATGGTAGGTTTTTCTCATTTTTAACTTGGGCTCTAAAAGTTTTGAAATAGGAAAAGGCTTCAGATTTCTTTGTGAGAAAGTAGACCCATGTAAATCTAGTAAAGTCATCAACTAAAACAAATACATAGTATTTGCCTCCAATGCTTCCAGATAGTGAAGGACTAAACAGATCCATATGCACAAGCTATAATGCATTAGAAGCTGAAACTTCATTAATTGGTTTAAAGCTAGTTTTATGTTGCTTTCCAAATTGACAAGGATCACAGACTTTTGAAGAATCATATCTAAGGTCCGGTAGCCCTTTTACAAGTCCTTTCTTTGAGAGTTTTCTTAGGTTTCTCAAATTACAATGTCCTAGTCTCCTATGCCATAGCCACGATTGGTCTTCTATCACACTGAAGAAAGGTAAGTTTTGGTTCCTAAGGTCTTATATGTTAATAGTGTAAACATTCTCTTTCCTATGGGCAGATAGAATGTACTCATCCTTGGAATTGTGAACTAGACACTTATCATTTCTAAAATTCACAAGGTAACCTTCATCACATAATTGACTTATGCTGATGAGATTGTTCCTAAGACCTTTAACAAACAAAACATTTGAAATAAGAACTTTTCCAAAAAAAATGATATTACCTATACCAACAATCTTTCCTTGAGCATTATCTCCGAAGGTAACTTTTCCACCTTTTGTTTTGATAACCTTTTCAAAGAAATCTTTGTTTCCAGTCATATGTCGAGAACAACCACTATCCATGTACCAAATGTTCTTATTGATACACTTCTCGTTTTCCTGAAAAAACAATTAGATTTTTGGAATCCAAACTTGTTTGGATCTAGAAGGGTTAGATAAAAGAATTTTAGGAATCCACATTTGTTTTGCAAAATGAGCTTTATGAAATCCTAAAGATTGAGTTTTGTTAAGAGAACAATCTCTTCACCAATGTCCACCAGATTGACACTTGGAACAGAAAATGGTTTTTTGAGGAACAAAATAGTTATTGCTAAAAACAGGTTTGGAATAAGTATAACCAAGACCAGAACGACTTCTCAAAGGTCTAATTTGAGAATACATCCTATCAAAGTTTTCTTTTCCATGAGTAAAATTTGACAAACACTTTTTCAAGGATAAAATCTCTTACTTTAGTTTTAAAACCAAATTCTTGTTTTCCGAAACATTTTAATTTGAACTAGAGTTAGACTCTAAAATATTTTTCATTGAAATTACTTTTTCAAGATCCTTAGAAAGTTTATCCTCATCAGATTTAACTTTCTCAAGGGTTTTTAAAATACTTTCAAAATCAGAATTTTTTACATCAAGATCTTTAGAAAGATCTGATACTTCCTTAGTCAAAATTGATATTCTAGAATTTGCTTTTTCAAATCTCTTTTTGAGTTTAGAATTTTCATTTTCAAGTAACTTAGCAAATCTAGAGACCTCTTCAAAAGAAGGTAATGTATCATCCTCTGATGATGAGGATTCATCATTTGAAGATTCATAATATCTAATATCAATATAATTTGCATTTAAAGAGACATTTGTAACAACTTTAGCATTATGTACCTTAGCCATGAGACAATGATCTTCAATTGGTAGTCTGGCTAGAAGTCCAATATTTCTTTGTCCTGATGTCTCATATTCTGAAGAATCATCTGAGGAATCACTACCACTTGCACTCCACGTATCATTTGCTTTCAATCCTTTCTTTGTCTTATAAAACCTTTTCTTGTTTCTTTCAAAGTGTTTCTCCTTTCTCTCTTTCCTCTTCAGTAAAGGACAATCAGGCCTTATATGTCCTGCTTTCTTGCATTCATAAAAAGTTACCTCTGAATCTTTCCTATCTTTCTTTTTGAATCTATATTGAAAATCTTTCTTTTCCACAATCTTGTTCATCCTTCGAGCATGATTGGCTAACTCATTATCTGGAATATTACAGTCACTTGAATCAGATATAACAACTTTCTTGGATTTAGACCTTGTAATCCTTTCAGGTGTTTTATCTTTAGATGCAAAAGCTACAATTCCATTCCCATTCTTCTTCTTATTGAAATCAGCATCTCTCTTCATTCTTGTCTCATGCTGTAGAAGAGTTCCAAAGAGTTCATCAAGAGTAATCTGGGAGACTTTTCTATTTTCATCAATAGCTGTCCTTTTTGACTCCCATTCATTTGGCATAATATCTATAATCTTATCAACAAGAGCTTCATCATCAAGACCTTTTTCTCCCATACATTGTAAGCTGTTGACAATCGTCATAAACCTTTGTTGAACTTTACATACTGGCTCTCCATAAAGAAAAACAAATCCATGATACTCTGCTCGAAGCATTGCTCTCCTTGTTTCTATAACCTTGGATGTACCAAAATGAGTAACTTCTAATTTCTTCCAAATACAGTTGGCTTCTTCACATGAAGATATCTGACTATATATATTCCTGGTCATAGAACATAATAAAGTATTGTGTACCTTGTAATTCAGTTGATATTCTTGCTTCTCTTGGTTGGTGAAAGTACTAACTTATTTGTCAGGAATTTTGTAACCCCCAGTAAGCATAATAAAATTGTCTACACCGGTATTGATAACGAAAGCCTTCATACGATCTCTCCAATACTCATAATCATTCCCGTCAAAGATTGGCGGTCTAGAAGGATTCAGATTGTCTATTGATCCAATATTCATTCCTGCTATTTAATAAAAACAACTTTTCCACTCCACACGTTAGTGTAGTAGATATAATAATAAGAAATAATTAAAGCTAGTAATACAAATCAGTGGAAAACCTCCTCTGATACCAATTGTTGGATCGAATATATGTATATTTATGTCTATTAGATGGAACAATACAAGAGGGGGGGGGGTGAATTGTAGGTTTCAAAACCTTTGAGTTTTAGCAACAAAGAGATTAGTTTAAATGATCTTAAACTAATACAAATACAAACACCCATAATTGTATTGAATATAAAAGGTATGATGTATTGTAATATTAATGTAATGTAAAACGATTGTATTCAAGGTGAACACAATAATCAGAGTAATACAAAGATGAATGATTCTACCTTAAAGCATATAGAATCAATCAATACAAAAAGTAATAGAATGATTGTAATTGAAACAATTACAATTGAATATGTTAATAAGAAAGGAAACAATACAAATCCCTTTCTAATACAAGTAACAGTGGAAATGTAAAAGTATTACAATTCTTTTAACCCAAAGAGAAGGGTTATCCTTTCACCTAGGATAAAAGGTCTGTCTCACCAAAACCTTGGTGATCCCTCGATACGATGATCGGCACGTCTGTCTGCCTATCCCTGGCAACCCTCGATACGATGATCGGCACGTCTGTCTGCCTATCCCCAGCAGCCCTCGATTTTGTAGGTAATCGGCACCTCTGTCTTTCAATTACTTGAAAGCCCTCGATACGATGATCGGACCGTCTGTCTGCCTATCCCCGGCAGCCCTCGATTTTGCAGGTAATCGGCACCTCTGTCTTTAAATTACTTGAAAGCCCCCAATACGATGATCGGACGCACAAGGCAGATAAGAGAAGTAACAGTGTCTCTCTCTAGAATCTTGGTAATTCACAGAGTCTCTTCATTCGTTCTCTTCGTTCATCGTTCTTCTCTCAGCTTCAAATGACCTCCTATTTATAGGCCTTGGGTTCCAACGGTCATATTGCCTCCAACGGTCATATTGAAACAGAAAGCACGACATCATTTTGATTAGTTTGTAACTAACTCAACGACATCGTTTTGTTAGGACAAGAGATATATAGAAATGAAAAACAAAAGTATGATTCATATGTAGTGAGTGTTTTTGACTAAGTACCAAAACAGATTATGATCATCTGAATAGCAGAGTTAGTACAATACGATTGACAGAGTCAGTACGATACGATTGACAGAGTCAGTACGATACGATTGACAGAGTCAATACGATACGATTGACAGAGTAAGTATGGTACGATTGACAGAGTCAGTATGATACGATATGGTCGGTACGATCAACATTGTACGATACGATAGTCATGATAAAAGACAATTGTAATTTCTAAAATATAATAGAATGCATTTGTGATTTCCAAAACATGATATAGAAGTAAAAAGAAGACTTTTGACTTAACATTCCCAAATCTCAAAAAAAAATCATTACCAATATTGAATTCAGGCAACTTTACCTTCTGAACCAGCTCTACCCTTTTCATCAACTCGCTGTCTTGCTTCTGTGCTTGATTAATTCTGTCTGATAGAGAATATTTCACTAATACCTGAAACAAAACAGAAGGACATCGTACACCAACAACTTCTATGCCAAATTTCATCAAATCCTTAACCAAAGGATCACTTTCCAAACACAACATTGCTAATGAATCATTACCTTTTTGACTCAAAGCATCAGCCACTTTATTTTCTTTTCTCGGATGGTAATGAATTGTATAATCATAATCCTTGATTAATTCTAGACATCTCCTCTGTCTCATTTTCAATTCTTTCTGAGTGAATATATACTTTAAACTTTTGTGATCGGTATATATTTCACACTTTACTCCATACAAAAGATGCCTCCAAAATTTTAAATCGAAAACAATAGCAGCTAATTCCAAATCATGTGTAGGGTAATTTACATCATGAGTTTTCAACTGTCATGAAGCATAAGCAATTACCTGATCATTATGCATTAAGACACAACCAATTCCTTTCAATGAAGCATCACTGTAGATAAAAAACTCACCATTCCTGGAAGGTAGTGCCAAAACTGGAGCATTCACCAATCTTCTTTTCAGTTCCTGAAAACAATCAGCACATTCTTTTGTCCAGATAAACTTAACACCATTTCGAGTTAGCTTAGTCATTGGACTAGATAACCGTGAAAAATTTCTAACAATACTTCGGTAATAGCCTACCAAACCAAGGAAGCTACGAATCTCCATTACATTTGTGGGTCTTGGCCATTCTTCCACAACCTTTTCTTACAGGATCAACAGTTATACCATCTTTAGAAACAATATGACCAAGGAATAAAATTTGTTGCAACCAAAACTCACACTTGCTTAATTTCCCATAAAATTTCATTTCTTTTAAGGTTTTAAAAATAACCCTTAAATTTCTTTCATGCTCCTCTTTAATTTTAGAAAACACAAAAATATCATCAATAAAAACAACCAACATTTTTCACCTGAGTCAACTACGCCATCACTACAACAAACTGGTTAGTTCTGATTCTGACCATCTCATGATACTGATTTGAAAGGTAATTTCCCTCTGTATGCCTTCCCAGAAAATCTGTTCTGTTTCCTATATGAAAAACCATTCTTAACACAAAAATATCTTTTGAGAAGAAACATGGTAATCTTCAAATGCTATATCATTTCAGTCATACTGTAAATTAATTTATAATTTAACAATTTTCTAACTCCTAAAGTTGTCTAAACCGACCTCTAATACCAACTATAAGGTCCTAGCCTTAAACCTTACTTAATCTTGAGTTACTTCAAGAATACACGTTGAGGATCTTTTCAGGTTTAATGTTTTAGATAATTAGATCATAAAACATTCATTACATTCCAAATTTAAACAAAGTGGTTACATAAAAGATAGTATTCATTTTTCCCATCTATGGAGACATATTTAAAATAAAACATGGATTCTTTCTTAACACTTCCTTTACACTATCATCATATCATGTACCTTTCCCTTGACCTGTGAAAAACATTTCAAAAACTTGGGATGAGCATAAAAAACTCAGTAAGGGATATAAAAGTATGAAATGAAAACATTAGTCCATGTATGAAATCATACTTTACTCATAAAACATAAGCACATTAACATACCCCATCAAATAATTAATAAATAATATAAATCATAAGACATAAAGGTAACTTGAGGCATTCATAAAATTCTTACATAGGGAGTAACCCTCTTGGTTACGTTTGGAATACCCATCACAGTATATTCCCTAAATCTCTTCGGAGAAACCTTAAAATTTAACCCCTTCGCGTTACCCAATGCATTGGAGAGCTATATCAGGCTCACCCGCCCTTAGTTTATCACGAAACCACCCATCTTTATAATAATGCCCAAGAACCATAACATAATCGTATCACATAAAACATGCATAAAGGAAACATAACATTTTCCACATTTCAATCACAAGATATCAATATAACACATTGATATAATAAAAACATTATGAAAACCATTTTCAATACCGAAATAAAAGAACAGTAAAACATGGTATTTATTTTTCTTCTTTTTTTTAAAAAAAGTTATGGCTTGTAGAGGAAGCCGAAACTCAAATAATGGTCACGGTGGATGAGAAGTCGTTGTCGCCGCATACGTACGAAAAAAAATTCCCTTTTTTCATTTAGTAAAATGATTCGTATAAAAAGATTCCTTTTGGATAAACGTAAAAGTCAAAGGGGTTTATACACTATATAAAAGAAAGTTGTGTATAAAACATAATATACCTCAATGAAAGGAGATTGAGACGAAGTCCCATACCTTGGGTTCGACATGACTCAATAGTTATTTAATGTCCTGAATAATAAACTTGAGTTAATATCTACTTTCTTAAGAACCTTTTTCAAGTTCATTATTCCTTTTATATCACTTATTACCTTTTCATGAACACTATGTAATTATTTAAGTTATTAATGGTCATTTTAACGATCGTTGGTACTTGAGTTAAAAATATGTTCTTTATAATTTACAAGTTGTTCATGTATCCATTATATCCAAAGTTATACTCATGATGTATATATAATATATATCATATATATCCAGTATATACATGAATTTATAGTATTACATAATCATTTAGAGATAAGAAATGAAATGCACCGTTCATGGAGACGGTAAGCCGTACGTACGCATTAACGCTACTTCCATTTCTATTTCATATTTAATGGAATTAAGACATAATGATACATAATAGTATTATAATTCTAGTATTGTATCATATATAATATAATTCAATCTATCCTTTATATGTAACGCCCCGACCCCAGCTACCCAGATTCGGTGCATTATTTCATAACATTTGCATGGTCACAAAAGATCAAGTCTCGAAAGACCGATTAGTTTAGTAGCCTTGGAAACACTAGATACATTCATAAATGTTACATTACATCATAAGGTGAAAAACTAATGACAAAGTCTTCATAGTCCACACTCATATCCTATTCTGACTATCCCTTCAGGTCATTCATAAAATACTTCTTCACATCCTGGACAATATTAAAACATTGAAAGGGGTGAGCTCAGATGCTCAGTAAGGATAACAATATTGCGGATGCTTTCATAAATAAACATAAAAATTTAAGGCAATGTATAACTAAAACAAAAGCCTTTTAAACTTGAACATAAACATAATATGGAAAAAATAAAATGAGATAATGCCATTCACTTCTTCACATGGATATTCTACTGGTCGAATAATCACATGCAATATCAATAACCACTTCCATAATGAGGGAATGTATAATGCCAGACATTCTGAAACATTTTTTCAAGGCCTTGGCCAAGACGTCTAAAATGATTAAGGCCTCGGCCAAAACCATAAGTCAAATTGGGAAAGGGCCTCGGCCAATTCCACGTCTAGTTGTCTCATGAGACCTACCGATGCATCGAGGAGCTATAGCGGGCTCCACCCGTCACTTATTAAGTCCAATACAATCCTCATATGAATAGGTTTAAACATATCATAAACCATAACATAATCGTATCACATAAAAAATGCATAAAGGAAACATAACTTTTCCACATTTCAATCACAAGATATCAATACAACACATTGATATAATAAAAACGCTTTCAAAACCATTTTCAATACCAAAATAAAAGAAAGTTAAAACTGTGTATTTATTTTTCATTAAAAAAAATGATGGCTTGTAGAGGAAGCCGAAAATCAAATAATGGTCACGGCGGCGGAGAAGTCATTGTCTCCGCATAAGTACGGAAAGAAAAACATTCCCTTTTGTCATTTAGCAAAATTCTTTGTATAAAAAAGATTCCTTTTGAATAAACGTAAAAGTCAAAGGGGTTTATACACCGTATAAATGAAAGTTGTGTTTAAAACCAAATATTCCTCAATAAAAGGAGATTGAGGTGAAGTCCTTAAAAATAACATTTTTAAAAATAAAATAGATCTATTATGTGTATTCACTATATGTACAAATAAAGAAAGTATAAATACAAGATAGGACATAATAATATCATGACATAATTTTAAAATAGGAGATTAACCCAAAGAATGGAAGTTGGGTTAAGAAGTTCCCTTACCTCATGTCCGACTTGACTCAACCATTCTTTAACCTCCTGAATAATAAACTAGAGTTAATATCTACAATTTTAAATTTAATTATCCTTTTTATACCACTTATTACAATGTTATGAACATTATGTAATTATTTAAGTTAATAACGGTCGTTTTGTCGATTTTTGGTACTTGAGTCAACAATAAACTTCTTATAATTACAAGTTGTTTATGTGGTAGAATATCCATTATATCCAGAATTATATTCATGATTTAGGTTTCATATATATCATATATGTCCAGGATATACATTCATTTATAATGTTACGTAACATTTAGAGGTGAGAAATGAAATGCACTGTTCATGGAGACGGTAAGCCGTACGTACGCATGAACGCTACTTTCATTTCTATTTCATATTTAATGGAATGAAATAAAAATTATATAAAGTTATAATATATGTCCAGTATAATATAGTGTATAATACCATTTACTCCATCCTTTATACATCCCACATATGGCATTAACGATTAAATCACTTTGAGGGGGCGGTAGTCCGCACTTCCTAAAATGAAATTATCGCGTTTACCCATAATGGAAATCATAAAGTATGCCATAAATGAGAAATACAGAAGCATAAGTAAAACATAAACATATTATATATCATATATAAATATTGTGACATCTTAATGGCCACCTTTGAAGGTGTTATATGAGTGTTGATCAATCATCGTTTCGTGAGGCAGAAATTCGCCATCCACAGAAACCGTATGTTCTTTAACCATTAGATGTAGGTGTGTGTAAGTGTAGCTCGAATCCTTATTATAACAACATAATAGTATTTTGAGGATACTGGTGTTGTTACAAAATAAATGAATAAAAAGAGTTTAGGGGGTTTGAGAAGAAAAATAAAACAAAACAACATTAGAGAAGACATTGCCTCAAAATCGGGTAACTCTTTTTGATTTGAGCCAAAGGCTTCCTTGGGAAGAGTTCTGCCCAATGTGAGGCTTCTAAGAGTATGATGGGGAAGTTGGGAGAGTATTTGGGCAAAAGTTGGACGAGCTAAATGGCTTGATAGTGTGAATGAGGTGGTAGAGGTGGGGGCCTTTTATAAGAGGAGAGGAGAGGCACTCTTGGAATGTAAGGAAAGTTTACATTATTATACAATGATTTTCGGATTATAAAGGTCCCACACTTATATAATTCGTGGATAAGGTGATAAGGGTTCGATATCTACCCATCCAATAGTCTTTGGACAAGTGTAATCCTTGGATTGTACATTATCATTTCATTTTATTAAAATCGTAAAATAAGATGGTCATCGCTGCATCACAATGATGTCATAAATAATTTAATTTATTTAATGTCTAAAAATTATAAAAAAAATACTATGATGTATGAAATCTTTTTAGCTTTTAAATGACTATTTATATACAAAAATATGACTTGTATAACCCCATGTAAAAATTGTTTTAGTAAAACATTTCATGTTTGTGTCATTTTTTACTTTAACATTAAATAAAAGGTATTTATGTCATTTTCTAACTAAAGTGGCTCCATGGGGTCCCCAAGTTGACCCATGGATTGTCTTGGTCGGCCATGTCACATCCAATGAGGGTAGGACATGTGTCAAGCTCATCTCATATTATTAAAACATTGTTTTTACCTTAAACTACACTAATTACCTCTAATCGCGATTAAGAATTTAAAAGTTACTATTCACCAAAAATTATTTTAATCTCATTGAACCATATTTTACTTCTTAATGACAACCATGTATGTCAGATTTTTTAAAATCAAACCACAGAAGTGGTAATATTTCATTTAAACGAAAAATCAGTTATTTAACTACCACTTAGTGGTTTCACTATTCATCAAAAATTGAAGTTTTTCAGAACAATGCCAAAATTTCACCCTAAGATATAATCGATATTCTGAATTAAAAAATGATGTATATTTTAAAAAATTCCAAACATATAAGTTGCATTAATTAATTTTATAATTAATTTCCGCTGTCACAACAAATAGCGTGTTTTTAAGAAACTATTTATATCAAAAGATTGGCAATTGTTTATGTCCAATTTCAATGTTAAATTAATTATAATGACCACCATTGGATAAAATGGTAAAAATATATTCTAATTATACTTTAAAACCACTAAATAGTATAATTTATCACTATAAATTATTTTGATTAAAAAAGTTGTTTTTAAGTATTTTTCACTATTCATAAAAATTTGGAAGTTCTCAAAAAATTACAAAAAATTCAACATAGGATAATTTCAATATTAGGAATACAAAAATGAATTCCATTTTGAAATATAAAATTTCTATAATTTTAAAAAGTGGGTATTACTATTCATAACGGCTACTTTGATTAGTCACGGTGTGTTAGAACTCGAACTCGCGTAAAATGCAAGCTATTGCATTATTGAAAGAGAGGCGTATCGTGAAAGATCAAGGTGTTACATTCTCCCCTCCTTCAGTAAATTGCGTCCTCGCAATTTGATATTTTTCTTTGAAAATACAAGGTTGAAAATAGAAAATACCTTTGTGGAAAACCCACATCGGAAATAAGGTTAATAAAATTTAGCCTTAATAAGAGGGAAAGGAAAATGAAAAAGTCACCACCCAATTATGATCTCGATTAGGAGAACATTGGTGGAAATTAGAGACATATAATTGGAGGGAAAATGTAAATATTCGTAGGGAGTGACTGTGGTCATCAATCACAATCAACTGTCAAATTGAGGGCCTCAAAGCCTTCAATCTATGTTGATTTAAAATATAATCAGTTCAACAAGACATAAGGTATTAGGATAACACATTTTTTTGTTTTAATATCCCTTTACTAAAGTTTAAGAATTAATTCATTCATTGAATAAGAGATAGGTATATATATATTTATGCTTGACAATTAGAGTTTCAACCTTCAACTCATCTTTCACTCAAAAAGATAATAGAACTCAAAAATATTATACTTATCCTAATTGTATAAGGTTCCAAATGTTAACACATACCATTTAGATTAGTAAAATTATTTTGTAATAACTAGGGACTTCATGTAGGCTAGTGGTAGGAAATAAAGGCCTGTCGCACTATGATTGTGGGTTCGATTTCTGCAGCTTTGTCTGACGTGACGGGTTATGCCCCACCCTGCAGGTTGTCCTTTTCCTAAAACTATAGTATTATAATATTCCAAAAATAATCTTCATAAATGTTTTATCCTTAAACAACACTATCCAAAGTTCAACTTAGTCCATTCCGACCTTTATAGTTATCCAAAATACCTATGTCCAGACTTTCTCTAAAATGTCTCTAAATTCCAAAATCAATTGTAACATCAGATTCCCCCAAAAAAAATTAATGTTTCTCTTTTTGTCACATACAAAAAATATGATTACCTTCATCATATTAAAACCTTACTGAAATCAACAAGTACTATAGTACAATCCTTATATATATATCACATTATTCTAATAACCAGAATATAATCCATGAGTCCAAAATCACTAGTACATTAATTATTCCGCTTCAACTGTAGTCACAGCATAAGATTGGCCTTGATCCCTTGGCCTTTTCTGAGGTAAGTTTCCCTGATGCTTAGGATATTCATTTTCATAATGACCCATTTCTCTAAAATTGTAGCATTCAACATTGATAGCCTCTTTCTTTCCCTTGCAATCACGAGCCTGGTGACCCTTTTCTCCACATTTATAACAAACACACATTCCTTTTAGGCAAGTACCAGGGTGATTCTTCCCACAATTATCACATAATGGAAAATCCTTCTTTCCCTTTTTCCCTTTATCTGTCTCTTGTTCCACTGTTCTCTTCTTCTCTTTCTTTACTTTGTTGTCATAAGACTTAGAGAATTCCTTTTCAGTCTTGATAGCACATGAGACAATATCTTCGTATGTTGAGAAAGATTGTAATACTAATGCTCGACGGAGAAATGGTTTTAACCCATCAATGAAACGATCAATCTTACCTCTTGGGTTACGTATATAATTTGCAGCATACCTTGATAACCTTGTAAAGTTGGCCTCATACTTTGCGACATTCTCATCCTCCTTTTGTCTCAGGCTCAGAAATTGCCTTTCCATATCTGCCCTATGGTCACGAGGAAAGTATTTTTCTAAGAAAATCTCTTTGAAATCTCTCCATTCCATATTTGATACTTCTTCATCTTACTTTGTGTTTTTAATCAATGACCACCATTGATCGGCATCTCCAGTGAGGCGGTAAACTGCCATGATAACCTTCTCCCTTTCTCTACTCCCCAAGGCGTGGAATATTTTCTCTAAGGAGTTTATCCATTGCTCAACTACTAATGGATTTGTACCCCCATTAAATGTTGGTGGTTGTTGCCTCATGAAGCGGTCTAACATTGATCCTCCATGTTGCGGATCAGGGTGCTCCATACGAGTATGGTTATTATTCATAACCTGAGTGAGTTGTCCCAGTATGGTAATAAGTTGATCAGCACCAGTTGTATCTCCAGATCCACAATAATTATCTTGAGCAGGAGGGCCATCCCGACACGGAGTGCGTGCATTGATACGGTTTCTATTCCTTCCACTAGGCGCCATTTATAAACAATGGCATAAACTAGATTAGTTTATGAATTAAAATACATAATTCCATATTTGTAAAACACTTTACATAAATTGAACTATTTATGGATATAATCCAAAATCATAAAAAAGAAATGTTTTCTTTGATAAAGTATATACTCATAACTCTTCATAGTGGTTTGTAAAGAAAATGAGAATTATCCTAAGCATATCCCTCGGGAGTGTCGTAACCAAGAGTGCAGCAAGGCCCGTTGTCGTGCACCAGTTCTCGTTCGAGTCTAGTTCAAAGCGGTTTTTTCGGGTTTTACCCCTATGTACATCTGTGCCAGAGCTGCCTCTACCTACTCGTATCTAGACAGGGATGTATTGCTCGGAAAACACACAACATCTCTACAATACCAAAATTCTAGGATGTTCTTCTATACTAATCCTCAAAGTCTATCTTTGGGCTATGTGCTCTAATCAGAGTTTATATAAATCTAGCTTCCAAGGTTAGTACTAAACTGCCTCTGATACCAACTGTAACGCCCCGACCCCAGCTACCTAGATTCGGTGCATTACTTCGTAACATTGGCATGATCACAAAAGATCAAGTCTCGAAAGACCGATTAGTTTAGTAGCCTTAGAAACACTAGATACATTCATAAATGTTACATTACATCATAAGGTAAAAAATTAATGACAAAGTCTTCATAGTCCACAATCATATCCTATTCTGACTATCCCTGCAGGTCATTCATAAAATACTTCTTCACATCCTGGAAAATATTAAAACATTGAAAGGGGTGAGCTCAGATTCTCAGTAAGGATAACAATATTGCGGAAGCATTCATAAATAAACATAAAAATTTAAGGCAATGTATAACTAAAACAAAAGCCCTTTAAACTTGAACATAAACATAATATGGCAAAAGTAAAATGAGATAATGCCATTCACCTTTTCACATGGATATTCTACTGGTCGAATAATCACATTCAATATCAATAACCACTTCCATAATGGGGGAATGTATAATGCCAGACATTCTGAAACATTTTTTCAAGGCCTCGTCCAAGACGTCTAAAATGATTAAGGCCTCGGCCAAAACCATAAGTCAAATTGGAAAAGGGCCTCGGCCAATTTCACGTCTAGTTGTCTCATGATACCTACCGATGCATCGATGAGCTATAGCGGGCTCCACCCATCACTTATTTAGTCCAATACATTCCTCATATGAATAGCTTTAAACATATCATAAACCATAACATAATCGTATCACATAAAACATGCATAAAGGAAACATAACATTTCCACATTTCAATCACAAGATATCAATACAAAACATTGATATAATAAAAACGCTTTCAAAACCATTTTCAATACCAAAATAAAAGAAAGTTAAAACTTTGTATTTATTTTTCATTAAAAAAATGATGGCTTGTAGAGGAAGCCGAAACTCAAATAATGGTCACGGCGGCGGATAATTCATTGTCTCCGCATAAGTACGGAAAGAAAAACATTCCCTTTTGTCTTTTAGCAAAACGCTTCGTATAAAAAAAAGATTCCTTTTGAATAAACGTAAAAGTCAAAGGGGTTTATACACCGTATAAATGAAAGTTGTGTATAAAACCAAATATTCCTCAATAAAAGGAGATTGAGGTGAAGTCCTTAAAAAGAACTTTTTTTAAAATAAAATAGATCTATTATGTGTATTCACTATATGTACACATAAAGAAAGTATAAATACAAGACAGGAAATAATAATATCATGACATAATTTTAAAATAGGAGATTAACCCAAAGAATGGAAGTTTGGTTAAGAAGTTCCCTTACCTCATGTCCGACTTGACTCAACCGTTATTTAACCTCCTGAATAATAAACTAGAGTTAATATCTACCATTTTAAATTTCATTATCCTTTTTATATCACTTATTACAATGTTATGAACATTATGTAATTATTTAAGTTAATAACGGTCGTTTTGTCGATTTTTGGTACTTGAGTCAACAATAAACTTCTTATAATTACAAGTTGTTTATGTGGTAGAATATACATTATATCCAGAATTATATTCATGCTTTAGATGTCATATATATCATATATATACAGGATATACATTCATTTATAATATTACGTAACATTTAGAGGTAAGAAATGAAATGCACTGTTCATGGAGACGGTAAGCCGTACGTACGCATGAACGCTACTTTCATTTCTATTTAATTTTTAATGGAATGAAATCAAAATTTTATAAAGTTATAATATAGGTACAATAGAATATAGTGTATAATACCATTTACTCCATCCTTTATACATCCCACAAATGGCATTAACGATTCAAATCACTTTGAGGGGGCGGTAGTCCGCACTTCCTAAAATGAAATTATCACGTTTACCCATAATGAAAATCATAAAGTATTCCATAAATGAGAAATACAGAAGAATAAGTAAAACATAAACATATTATATATCATATATAAATATTGTGACATCTTAATGGCCACCTTTGAAGGTGTTATATGAGTGTTGATCAATCATCGTTTCGTGAGGTAGAAATTTGCCATCCACAAAAACCGTATGTTCTTTAACCATTAGATGTAGGTGTGTGTAAGTGTAGCTAGAATCCTTTTTATAACAACATGCTAGTATTTTGAGGATACTGGTGTTGGTACAAAAGAAATGAATAAAAAGAGTTTAGGGGGTTGGAGAAGAAAAATAAAACAAAACAACATTAGAGAAGACATTGCCTCAAAATCGGGTAACTCTTTTTGATTTGAGCCAAAGGCTTCCTTGGGAAGAGTTATGCCCAATGTGAGGCTTCTAGGAGTATGATGGAGATGTTGGGAGAGTATTTGGGCAGAGGTTGGCTGAGCCAAATGGCTCGATAGTGTGAATGAGGTGGTAGAGGTGGGGGCCTTTTATAAGAGGAGAGGAGAGGCACTCTTGGAATGTAAGGAAAGTTTACATTATTATACAATGCTTTTCGGATTATAAAGGTCCCACACTTATACAATTCGTGGATAAGGTGATAAGGGTTCGAAATATACCCATCCAATAGTCTTTGGATAAGTGTAATCCTTGGATTGTACATTATCATTTCATTTTATTAAAATCATTAAATAATATGGTCATCGTTGCATCACAATGATGTCATAAATAATTTAATTTATTTAATGTCTAAAAATTATAAAAAAATACTATGATGTATGAAATCTTTTTATCTTTCCAATGACTATTTATATACAAAAATATGACTTGTATAACCCCATGTAAAAATTGTTTTAGTAAAACATTTCATGTTTGTGTCATTTTTTACTTTAACATTAAATAAAAGGTATTTATGTCATTTTCTAACTAAAGTAGCTCCATGGGGTCCCCAAGTTGACCCATGGATTGTCTTGGTCGGCCATGTCACATACAATGAGGGTAGGACATGTGTCAAGCTCGTCTCATATTATTAAAACATTGTTTTTACCTTAAACTACACTAATTACCTCTAATCGCGATTAAGAACTTAAAAGTTACTATTCACCAAAAATTATTTTAATCTCATTGAACCATATTTTACTTCTTAATGACAACCATGTATGTCAGATTTTTTAAAATCAAACCACAGAAGTGGTAATATTTCATTTAAACGAAAAATCAGTTATTTAACTACCACTTAGTGGTTTCACTATTCATCAAGAATTGATGTTTTTCAGAACAATGCCAAAATTTCACCCTAAGCTATAATCAATATTCCGAATTCAAAAATGATGTATATTTTAAAAAATTCCAAACATATAAGTTTCATTAATTAATTTTATAATTAATTTCCGCTGTCACAACAAATAGCGTGTTTTTAAGAAACTATTTATATCAAAAGATTGGCAATTGTTTATGTCCAATTTCAATGTTAAATTAATTCTAATGACCACCATTGGATAAAATGGTAAAAATATATTCTAATTATACTTTAAAACCACTAAATAGTATAATTTATCACTATAAATTATTTTTATTAAAAAAGTTGTTTTTATGTATTTTTCACTATTCATAAAAATTTGGAAGTTCTCAGAAAATTACAAAAAATTCAACATAGGCTAATTTCAATATTAGGAACACAAAAATGAATTACATTTTGAAATATAAAATTTCTATAATTTTAAAAAGTGGGTATTACTATTCATAACGGCTACTTTGATTAGTCACGGTGTGTTAGAACTCGAACTCGCGTAAAATGCAAGCAATTGCATTATTGAAACAGAGGCGTATCGTGAAAGATCGGGGTGTTACATTATACATACCACATATGGTATTAACGAATCAAATCACTTTGAGGGGGTGGTAGTCCGCAATTCCTAAAATGAAGATATCGCGTTTACCCATAATGGAAACCATAATGGTAGGCCATAAATGAAAAATACAGAAGTTTAAGTAAAATATATACATATTATATATCATATATAAATATAGTGACATCTTAATGGCCACCTTTTAAGGTGTTATATGAGTGTTGAACAATCATCGTTTTGTGAGGCAGAAGTTCTCCATCCATAGAAACAGTATGTTCTTTAACCATTAGATGTAGGTGTGTGTATGTGTAGCTCTAATATTTCTTATAAAAACATCCTAGTATATTTATGATACAGGTTTTGTTACAAAAGTAATTAATAAAAAGAGTTTAGGGGGTTGTAGAAGCAAAATAAAACATAAGAACATAAGAGAAAACACTACCTTTAAAACGGGTAACTCTTTTTGATTTGAGCTCAAAGGCTTCCTTGGGAAGACTTCTGCCCAAAGTGAGGTTTCTAGGAGTAATAGAAGGATTTGGATAGAAAAAATGAGTAGGGGTTGGCCGAGCCAAAGGCCTGATAGGTGTGGGTAAGGAGGTAGAGGTGGGGGCCTTTTATTATAGGAGAGGAGGGTCACTCTTGGAAAGGTATAAAAGGTTACTTTATTTTCAAATGCGTTTCGGATTTTAAAGGCCCCACATTGATGTATTTGGAGGATAAGGTGATAAGGGTTCGAAATATACTCATCCAATAGGTCATTGAAATGTTTAAGTTATAGTTTTAACATTATTTATTCATTTTATTTAAATCCTTTATTAATGAGGTAATCGCTGCATCATCATGATGTCATAAATAATTTAATTTATTTAATGTATAAAAATTATAAAAAAAATAATATGATGTAGGAAATATTTTTAGATTTCAAATGACTATTTATATTCCAATAGATCATTTATTTAGACAAAATTAAAAATGTTTTACTCAGGTGATACATTCTTTGTTATATTTAACTTTCTTTAAAAATAAAAAGATAAAAAGTCACTTTCACACAAAAGTGATTCCATGGGTTCCCCAAGTTTGGCACAAGGCATCCCATGGCCGGCCATGAGACAACCAGTAGAATTAGGACACATTTTGGTGTCATTTTTTATTATTATGATATTATTTTATTTTCCATAACTACCTGATTACTCATTAATCAAGATAATTAAAGATAATTACCGTCATTACTATTCATAATGTCCAAAAACAAAAGAGTACTAGTTAAATAATTTGGACCTTATGATTACAAATATGGAATCCATTTTAAAAAATTCCAAACATATAAATTGCAATAATTAATTTAAAAATAATTCCCGTTGTTAAAATAAATAGTGGGTTTTTTTGAAACAACATCTATGAAAAGTTTGGCACTTGTGTATGCCCAATTCCAAAGTGAAATTAATCCCAATTACCACTATTAGATTAAATGGTAAAAATATATTTTATTTACACTTTAAATCCAATTAAAAATATAATCTAACTATAGAATTAAATTAGATGGAAAAGCAGTTTTGATGTAAAATGCATTATTTTTCACTATTCATTAAAAAATGAACATTGTCAGAAAAATACCAAAAAATTATCCAATGTAAATTTAGATTTCCGAATAATAAATGATAAGTTTATTTTGAAAAATAGAGCTTATAAAATTGTCAAAAGTTTTATTTAAAAATGGTTTTCCATCAAAAGGCAGTAAAACAATCTTTTCAGAATATTAGTGTATTCCATGCTTAAGATTGGATTTATTCTCATTTTAAGCCTCTAAAACACTATCTAATTCCTAAATAGACATAGATTAGAATATATATTACTCATTAATTACTTGGGATGTTACAATTATAGTTGTCAAAATGAGATGCAAAAGAATGTTATAAATTTTCCTATGTTTAACCTTGATCATGATGGAAGGATACAGTTCAAGATCCTTTTATTCATTCCTTATATACTTGTTTTGATTGAGTTTTTAGAGGAATCTCATAGATATTAATTCTATATTCATCATTTAATTTTAAATATGGAATGATATTGGAAAGAATATTTCTCATGGGATGTATTGATGAGGGACATTGTAGAGTTTCTGTCTTGGTGCAATGTATATCAACAAGCCAAGGGTAAAAGAAATAATTAATATTAGATGTTTCATCCATTAACCATACTAGAATTGAAATTTGAGAACATAACTATGGATATTTTCACTAGACACCCAAATAAACTAATGGGAATAATGAAATAGGAGTGGTAGTCGATCACATTACTAAGTCAGCACACTTCATCGCTATTAGAGAAGACTTATCTCTGGATCATATTTCCTTGATATACATTAAGGAAGTGGTAATGTTTCATGGTGTAACACATTACATTGTATTTGATAAGGATACGAGGTATAACTCATTGTTATAGTGACTTTTCAGCAAGATATTGATACAAAATTGAGTTTTATCACTTCTTATCATCCTCAAATCTATTGTTAGTATGAAAGAACAATTTACACCTTAGAGGATATATAGAGATCTTGTTCTCTGGATTTCAATGTTGGTTGTGTCAAGAAATTTCTCTAGTTGAGTATTCTAACAAAAATAGATTCCAATCTAGAATTCATATGGATCCTTATGAATCCATCCATGGAAAGAAATTTATAACTCAAATGTGTTAGAGTGAAGTTGGAGAATGAATGGTATTGGGACCTGGTATCATTGATGAAATAGTAGAGGAGGCTATAGACATTCTGCAACAAATCAATCTACATTAGAGTTGGAAGAAAATTTATGATTATAATCAATAATTTGATCTATAAATTGAATTTTTTGATGAGATTTTTCTATGAATTTATCTATAGAATAATATTATAGACTAAAGAAGAAAGGGAAATTGAGCCCTAGGTATATCGGTCCCTTTCAGATATATGATCATATCAAGATGAGATCGTATAACATCAATCTTCCACCAAACCACACTGAAGTCCCTGATGTGTTCCATACATCTCTACTGAGGAAGTATATACCTAACATTTAATATTTACAATACTAATTGGTCATACCACTGGAGGAAGAACCTTTTTATGAGGAACAACTAGTCAAAATTATGTATAATTTTGAAACATTTCAGTGAAAGAAGACCACTCATGTGGTCAATATTTTGTGTAGAGACTACCTATTTGAAGAAGATACATTGAAACTTGAGGATATAATAAAGTAGGAGTGTCCTCATTTTTCTATATTAGCATGACGAATTTCAATAGAAACCCTTTTTAAGGGGGTTATAATGTAACACCCAGAGTTTTTATGAACTTTTTTTATATAAGATAAATATATTTGATGGAATGTGTTTCATAATGCACCAAGTGGATATTTATTTACATGATATAAAATTTTAAGCTTACTCTACATGAAACATCAGCTAAGCTTATGTTACCCGCAACATTGAGATTCTACGAAACAAACTTTTATTAATATAAGTATTTAGACAATATAGTAATAATCTTTCCATTGAACTAAGTAATATCATTATTATTGACTAATTGTTTTAAAAAATTAATGGTTTTATATAAATAAAACCTACTGATAATGAAATATATAATATTTAGTAAATTTATTACATGTTTTGAAAATATTATATTTCTCAAAAGAACTGGTTTTTATGTCTATATATGAAAAGTTTTAACATAAATTTTTTATTTTTTAAGAAGGTTAATTTTAAAAAATTAACATAATAAAATAATTAATAATTTATAAATCTCGTTATGATGAATTTTATGGATTTTTCTAAAATATTTCATTTTTTGATGAATAGTAAAAAAATACAGAATTTTAATTGAAAATTGCATTTTTTATTAATTTATTTATATAGTTAATTTATAGTTTAATTGGTTTTTAAAATATATTTAGGAAAATTATATTCATATTAATTTGATCTAGGTTATTTAAGGCAATTTCAAAATAAAAATTGGATATAAAGACATTTTAAGCTTTTGAATTTTTTTCACATTAAAAACTTATTGTCTCGTCCCATTTGAGAGAACAAATTTTAAATTAATTTAGGCAACTTATGTGATTAAAATTTTTAAAAATGGATTTCTTATTTAAAATCATAATAATTTATAATTCATAATAAGGTAAACTTAGTTTCTATCCAAAATGATTAGTGAATATAAATTAAGTTAATCATGATTATTAAGAGAAAAACATGTTTACAAAGGGACTAAACATTAAACATAAGGTGTAAATGAACTAGATACTTGACCAACATCAATTTTATGGAAATATTTAAACCATATATATTCATGGTTCTATTTTATTCACTATTGTATCTTTTTTTTGGTAAAAATGTGGGTATATCTAGCATTCTTTTCAAAAATTCCAAATGTGTCCTATCCCTATATTATAAATGTCCACCAACTATTACCCTCCATTAACAAAATAAAAACAAGTTATATTAGAAAATAAATTACAACATAACTTTTTCAACTCCATCTCTTCATTCTATAATCCTTTTTCGATCATAAGATTGACAAAATATGTCCTTTGGTGCATTCTAAAAGGAGACACCCGAAGAAGAGGTAACATTCATCAGTGAATCTTTTTGTTTTAATTATTAGTAAAACCATTTTAATTATTTTTATATAATTATTATATAATAACATAATTATAATAAATATAATAATAGGTTATTATGTATAGTTTTTTATCTACAATTTGACACACTTCTATAAAATGGGATACAAAATCATCATTCAAGTGTATAGCAGAATACCACCTTCGAACTGTTGTCATTTATTATTCAATTTACACCCTTCATGGTTGGGAATATGATGAATTTATATTATATATTTTATATAATATATTTAGGTTTTTGAATATGTTATTATGATTCTTTAATTTTTATATCACACATATCATCTTTCTTTCCATTCTTTTGGAATTCGATAACGATGATCGTCTGTATGACAGACTACCACCTCATGAAGCGATGTGATTCATTCAATATAAAAATGTTATTTATTAAGGAAGGTTTTAAAAAATTATATTATATATAAAACATATAAATTATTTTTGAATGATAATATATCCAATACATTTCTTTCTTTTAATTTGACAAAAAACAGAAGTAGTGTTCATGCGTACATACAACCTACCATCTCCTTGGATAGTGTATGTCATTTCACAATGAAATCATTTATAGATTATTATAAATACAAAAATAATAAATAAATAAATATACGATATTTTTATCATGGTTATAATTATGTATATGATTAAATCATGATATATGTTAGAGGACTAAGAATTAGATGTCAAACATGTATAAAAAACAGAGCAGTTATTACCTGAAACACATAATTTACAAGGAATTATTTTTCAAATGAGTAATATAACGTAATTATAAAATAATATATGGTATTATAGAAACTATTATTTTTATTTAAGATATTTATGAAAACATATAGTTATTATACATGAGCATTATATTTAATTTAATGAGAATCAATTCATAACGTTAGGGATTTTTGACTTTTATTTTCTGTGAGACACAAGCCATGTTCACAACCAATTTTGTGTATATGGTGTGTATACTAAACAAGGATGTATTTTAATATTATTATCCTAAGAAATATTTTTATATAAATTTCTATTTTAGGATCAATACATCATGGGGTTTATATTTAAAACATTACTAAAGTGGTAAGGTGGTTTTTGTCTCAATTTTCCTTCTTTGAGACATACATTATGTCATGACCCATATTATTTAATGAGGTGTATATAAAGATAATTTGAAAATAATATCATGAATTTTCTCAGAATAATGATATTTTAAATTTCATTTTAACTTATTCCTTATTAGGTTTATGCGTTTATGTTACCACAATGATGGGAGTTTATTTCTATAGTATTTTCATTTATCATTAATGTTTATGATTACACTACTATTGATGATATTTTATGATCAATATATCAATAATTATAATGATTTTTTTATTATGTTTATTAATTTTTTATTCATTTAATGTCACCATTTTCAAATCATTGGTAATTATGAAAATTAATAAAATATTTTTAATAAAATCAGACTGTATTTATCTCTTTAGAATGAAATCCATTTTCATTAAAAACCATTTTTTCTAGAAATATATTCAAAAGTGTTATTATCCTCCTAAAATTTATTTATAAATTAAATTCCCACCCATTTTTATTTAAATTTGTTTTCAAACAAATCTTATTACTGTTTTCAGATCATGACACTTTTATAAACATCTTACATTGCAAAAGGAATGCTCATTTAACATGTACGGAATGTAAAAATGTACCCACTGTCATGACTGTATTTTCATTGAATCAACTATTGAAATTTTACAGGGTAATTGTTTAATTAATTTCCCCCTAATATTCTGTTTTTATGGTTTTTTTCAAAGATAATGGGTTTAAAAAATGTTTTATGTTTAAAAGGACATTTCAATGGAGAAATGATATTTTTCCCAAGAAATGTTATAAAAGATCTAAAAAAATATTATCAATATATGATAACATTCATTAGTGTTACTCATGCCTTCATATAGATATGATTTATTCGTACCATTAAATTTCATTCTCTAAATGATTTATCTTCTGATAAAATGGTGTTTATGAAACTCATTTCACATGCACAAGTTATTTTCTTATGAAACACGCTTCTTTTCATGGGTTATGATATTATTATAAAACATATCAATTTTACAAATATCAAGATATGATTTAATGTTTATGATACCCATTTCAATTTAATGGTTTATAATATTATACACGTTGTTAATTATGTGGCACACATATTTATGATTTAATTTTATGATGGGTTGGACCTATATCTCCCACTAATGCATTGTGTAAATATGTATATCTCATAAGATATAAATTTATGGAACAATAGTGGAAATATGTTCATTAATATAGGGCTGGAAGAAGAAATGTGTATCATTTTAGTAATATAGTGCTGGAATAAGAAGTTAATTCAGTCTAGTAATACCAGGGCAGAATGTGGTGTGAACCTAGTTTAGTAAAGGAATTTTTCCACTATGAGGGTGTTGGAAGTGATCCTTGACTAATATAAAATTATTTTCTACATGTATTTGGATTCAAGAAATTACATGTGTTACGCCAATTTTATCCTCTTGTGGATTATGTTCTGGGATTTCTGAATCATTCATAAATTATGAAATGCAAGTCTTTATGCTAAGATTATGGATTATGATATTTGATATGCTGGGTAGGATTTTTAGGCATTATGATCATGTTATCATACCCTTATGCTAATTTTGTACTTAAAAATATCTCTTTTTACCCTTACTAAGAAAATGAGTGCTCCCTTTCTTATATTTATTATCCCCAAACATTGAAAGTATGTATTATTTATTATGTTTTAAAAAAGGTTTGTAGTCTTAGAGAACATTGTTGGAGATTACATAGCTCACTTATATATCAGGATTTATATTTCCATGTTTCTAAATTACCTAATAAAATATAGTTTTTAGGGTATGTTTTCCTATAATGAAATCATTTTTCTAAAAAAATTATGTAATGTACATGTGTGAGAATCAAGGGTCAATACATAAAGATTAATGTCAATGTGTTCAACATCCACCCTAGGTACACAAATTACCCCTAAGATCTTTCCCTGAAATAAAAATACCAGAACCAAATTTGGGAATTGAATTTCACACGTGAACTCAAAATAACTCATTTAGTATAATGATAAATAAGAAAACCCCTAAGAACCCCAATCTATTATATATAACTATGAAAATATCTATGTAAGAACATATGATTACTATCAAAACAAAAAGATGGCAAACCAAACCTGAAAATGTGAAATAATTATATGGATAATACCTTCAAAAATGGGGGGAGACACCATCCAGTTAAATTTAAAGTAACATCTACTTTCATCCAAAAATCATTTTCCAACTAAAAATAACAATTTTTAGAAAATCATGAAAAATTTCTACCAAAAGAAAAGACAATCAACCATTAATAGGCCCATAGTTTTATCCATTTAATAATCATAATTTCAATTCATAAAACAAAAAATCCTCATTTGAAAATTAATTTAAATGCAGTTCACTTTCTTTGTTGAAAACATTTTAAAATCCCCAAACATTAATTTCATTACAAATTTTCATTATGAAATATCTTTATAGAATTTTAAAAACAAAATTCCATTTTCAAAACACGTAAAAAATTCTAAATTGAAACACAACCCATCCTTAATCATTTTAAAAAAATAATGTCATATTTAGAAAATATAATGTCAACCCTACACTAAAAATATAGTTTCAAATTGCATATTTCCATTTTAAAACATCAAACTTCACTTAAAACCCATCATGAACTCAAAATCTCTATTATAAATATTTGAAATTAACATTAATAAAATTTAAAAATCCATAATGTTATTTTTATCACACAATAATTGATCAAAATCCAATAAATAAACCTCACAAAACTTATGTCCACATGAATTCAGACTATTGAATAAGCATGAATTCATTGCATGTATTAGTGGAAAATTTAACATCCCAGGTAAATAATGAATATGAAATTCTCATATTTATTAATATTTTTGAATTAAATATTAATTTTACTTTAAAGGTTATTCTATGTCAAATATCTAAGTCAATACATGACAATGAGTGTCTTTGAAATCTTACATTGTACAATTCTGTGAGATATACCGAAAATAATATAATATTATTATTATTTTTAATGGAAGTTAATGAATAGTTGTTTCATTTCATGGAATGAAAAAAGTAACAAAAATATGATTATAAATTTTTCTTAAATGTCTTTACAATTATCCAATAGATTTTATAGACATAAAATAAGAATGAATCAAATTTTAATCATGAAATACTATAATATTATTTAAAATATAGTTTTACCACCTTCTGATGGAAAACACTTTTTAAATATAGTTCTATTAACTTTTATATATTCCATTTTAAAAAAAACAAACATATTCTTTAGAAGTGGGATATAAAAATTTACTTTGGGTAAAATTTTGGTATTTTTATGATAAAGTTCAATTTTAATGAATAGTATAAAATACTACATTTTAAGTCAAAAATTTCATTTCATCGGATTTATTTATATGGATAGATTATCATTTTAAATGGTTTTAAAGTTTAATTTGATTAATGTTTTAACATTTAATCCAATTTTGGTCATAGGATGTAATTTTTTTTGAAATTGGATATAAACACATGTCAATATTTTTGTAGTTTTTACTTCTTAAAAACAAGTTTTCTAGTTTTGACTATGGAATTTTATTTTAAATTAATATTTTGAAATTTTTACATATTAAAATTGGTAAAATATACCTCGTTTTTTAATTAAAAATAAAAAAATTATATTTGGGTGATTTTTTCATATTTTTCTAAAAACATTCAATTTTTTGATGAATACTAAAAACACGGCATTGTAGTTAAAAATCCAACTTTTTCATTTAAATTAAATTTTACCAATTATGTGAATTGAATTTCAAAAATTAGACATACATGGTTTCCATCAGTATGTGAAATGTGGTTCAATAGGATGAAAATAACTTTCGGTGAACAATAACTATTGATTTTTCTACCGCGGTTAATGGTAAATAGGGTAATTCAAGGTAAAAATAATATTATAATAATATATAATTACCTTAACACATGTCCTAAACTTATTTTATGAGTAATTTATGACCAATAAAATCATTGGGTAGAAATTTTGGCCTTTGGGATCCACATTGGTAAGATAATTACATTACTAACTTTTTATTTAAAGTAAAAATAAAAATATCATAAACATGTATTATTTGAATAAAAAAAATTTATTATGGGGGTATATAATTGATATTTGTGACGATAAAATTTCATTAGAAAGATAAAAAGATTAACTACATCATGGTATTTTACTTATAATTTTTAGACATCAAATAAATAAATTTATTTATGACTCAATGATGATGTATTGATTACCTCATAAATGAATGTTTTAAATCAATGATATTATAAATATTAAACTAAAATTATTTTGAAACTTTTTATGCCATCCGCAAATTTTATAGACTATTATGAATTTATTTCTTTTAATTAATTATTTTTCCCGAATTTACCAAGTAGTTATAAATTTTTAAAAAATCATGATATGAATAGTATAAAAATTGACATAAATGTGTTTTTAAATCAATTAATATATTATTAAATTATAAAATAGTCCTCAAAATCTATGTTTTGGCCAAATGGAATATATGATGTTAAAATTTTCATTAATGATCCATTTTGTATTTCTTTTCATATTATAGTATATATATTAACCATATATTATGAATATACAAGAAGACATGGTAAAAGTTAAAGTTAACGAAGGATTAAATAAATTGGATAAGGATTACAAAAATATCCAAAACCTATCAAATTATTATTGGATGATTTTATTTTAAATTATATTCATATTATATTTATTTTTAATGAGTTATTGACCTTTTTAAACAAATAATAATTTTATAATAAAATAATACTTTTAAACGTTCCTATAGAGCCCCTCCTCCCTTTTATAAAAGGACACCGCCTCTAACCCATTACTCACACCTCACAAGACCCATGGATCATTAAAACTCTAAAAAAATAAGCTCCCAACATCCCTTTATTCCTCATATAAGCCTTCCCTCTATGAGGACGGCAATTCAAGAGAGCCCTTTGGCTTAAATCAAAAGAAGTTACCCGATTTGAGGTAACGTCTTCTCTCAAGTTTCTTTCCATTATTTTACATCTCCACTCCTTATGATCTTATTATTCATTATTTATATAAGAAAACATGTATCCTAAATATACTATGTTTTTTGTGAGATGGTTTCAAACTAGACTTACACACCTTCATAAAATTGATACGAATATACTGTTTTTGTGTACGAAGAACTGCTACCTCACAAAACGAAGATTGTTCAATTTTCCCCTACCACCTCTCTTGGTGGCCATTATGATGGAAATATAATTATATATGATATTTATTATATTAATTTTATCTCTATGATTCTTTAATTATCATTTCTAACATACCTTTATGCTTTTCATGTTGTATAAATATGATAATTTCATTTGAGGATATGTGGACTACCACCCCATCAAAGAGATAGGACTCGTTCATACAATAAATGGAACATATAAATGATGGTGTTAATGAAAATAAGAAATTTATATAAAATATGATATTATACTGTAATAATGATATACTTATGTATAATTTGGTTTTCATTGCATTAAAAATGAAAAAATGAAATGAAAGTATCATTCATGCGTATGTACGACTTACCGTCTCCATGAACAGTGCACTTCATTATCTTATATCCCAATGATATGGAATTTTATAAATAAATATATACTAGATATATATTATTTATATTTTATCTAAATCATGAATATAATTTTAGAGATAAAGGACTTTTAACAACATTTAAAACTTGTAATTATAAAAAGTTCATTTTTTACTCAAGTTCTAATATCGACAAAATGACCGTTATTAAATTAAATGATTATGTAATATTTATGAAGTGGTAAAAAGTGATATAAAAGGAAAAATAAACTTGAATTTTTTTTTGAAAGAAATTATAAATTAACTTTATTTTATTATTTTGTAGATTAATGAACGAAGGAGTCCAGTCGAACATTAGGTTAGGGCCTTCGTCTCAATCTCCTTTAATTGAGGCATGTTTTTATAATATACATCTCCTTATTTTACATGGGGTATAATAAACCCCATTGACTTTTCATTTTAGGAAAATAGAATATATTTTCTAGGAGTCATTTTACTAAATGACAAAAATAATGACCTTAATGTATGCAGTGACAATGACCCCACCACCACCATAATCGTTATTTGATATTTAGATTCCTCTATAAGCCTTAATGTTTTTAAATGGAAAAGAAAACCATTATTTACCATTTTTGGTTTTTTCATATTGAAAATGGTTTTTGAAATAGACTGAGTATTTCAAATGATTTATTTTTATTACAAATAAATTGTGTTTCTTGATATTTTGATATTTACAATATTCAATGTATTATGATTATATAATGGTTCTTGGAAATTTGATGGGTGGTTACATGATAAACCAAATGTTGGGTGCTTCCATCGTAATCCAAGGATGGGTGGTTATGTTATAATCTCCAATGAATTGCGTAAGGAAGTCAGCCATATGGCTATTCTATTTTGTGATATGTACGGAAGTCAACCGTATGGTTATTCCATTTTAGTATGTTTATGTTCCAAGTTACCTATATAACCTATATGTTGTTTTATATGGGAATTATGGTAATATTTCAGTTATAAAAATGGTAAGAAATGTGATTATATTCAGTGAAGTGTTTTTCCCTAATTCTTAAACATGAAAGGTATTAATTTATGATAAAGAAATTTTGGTTTACTTTTTGTTTTGAAAAACTAACAGTTCTCCTTTTTTATGTATCATTTATTGAGATTTTTTTGATCATCACAAGTTTTGAAATGTTTTCCATAGGACATAAAGATGAATAGGGTCAATGATGGGATCATGGAAATGAAATGTTGTCTGAAACATGGAAAAAGACATGTTTTGCTTTAAATAGTTTTTGTTTTCTGAAAAAATGGATAGTGAGTTGATGTGTCTACATGTAATATTTAAGATGTTATATATAAGTTATGAAATAAATATATAAATCTCTAAACATGAAAATATCCTCAATGTGAATTATTAATGTGCTTAAATATTATGCAATGTTTAAGGTCGGGGCCTTATAATTTGTATTGGTGGTCGGTTTAGATAACATTTGAGGTCATGGTGTTATTTAAGCATAAGTAAAAAAACCATAATGGTTAGCATATTAAAAAGGGTCATAGTTATTTTAGATAAATTGAATGATCTTAAGATAACACGAATAATTATATATTAGTGTTTACCCTACTAATAAGATAGTATATGGTGGTTTTAATGATATACTCACAATGAACTTTTTGGTTTTAGTAAATGGAAGGATCTAGTAGGCACCAATGTAACAATGGATGTGAAGGAAACTATGGGTATTGTCTGAATGAGAAATCGAATGAAATGGGATCTACAATGACATGTCTTTTGGTTATTCTCAACCATCTCTCTAGATTCATGATTGACCACCTAAGCCGTGGTAAATTTTTTAAGGCATATTGTATGCGAGAAACAAATCCGTCCAAAGGTTCATGTAATAATCATAAATGTTAGTATATTAAAAAAACCTATGTGTCAAGGATGTGGAAAGAAACACTTAGAATAATGATCCAATGGGATGGGAATATGTTTTAAATGTGGTAATGAAGGTAATAAAGAAATAACCTTCCATGGAAAAAGGAATCATCCAGTTGATTCAAGGAAAGGGAAAAAAGTTCTTTTCTGAATGATCAATTGAATGTTTTAAATGTGGTGTGCATGGTCATAATCAAATAGATGTCCTACTAAGAAGGTTCATGAATTATATCATACATATCATACATATATATTTTTACTAAAACCTAATGTCATTCCAATTGAGGATGAGGAAACTGATAATGACCAATGAAAGGTATGGATTACTTCTTAGCTGATGTTTTGACCTTATTTAATCATAGTATGTGATTTATGATTTTCATTGTAAGAAATAAGTATTACAAAATATGATAGAAAATAATGGTTAATGGATCTTTAAGAAAAATGAATGAGTAATAAGTCTACATATAAGGGATCCAAGAGTTTTGGTAGATTTTTGGATGATGAAATGCTTAAAATTATTAAGGCCTTTTTGATGATGAGATTACTTTAGAAGACTTTTGTTGGTATATGTAAATCAAAATATTGATATGTGAAAAAGTTATTAAATAAAGAATTAACTTTTCATGTGTGGACATAATGGACAAACTTAGGGTTTCATATAATCATCTATTTTTGAGGTGATAAGGGGTTATTATATATTGGGATACAAAATGAAAGTTGTTAGATAACCTTTGAGGATAAAATAGGTTATGGTAATTTTTGAGGAAATTATCTTATTTTTGAGAATTTTATATGAATTATATGGTTTTAGAAAAATGAAAACCTGTAGGATGGGTGACAACTCATTACATCCAGTAAGGCCATGGGAATCGAACCCACAACCGAAGGGAGATAAGGGAGCATCACCTACCAATAGCCTACGTGAAGTCCCTGGTTAGTATAACTAATTCATTTTAGTTTAATGATTTTATGGATCAATAATAAGATTATTTTGGGATTTTATATTTTTTGAAATGGATATCATTTGTATAGGAAATAGATTTGGTGATTAAGTGATAAATGTTATTTTTGTAAGATTTTTTCTCTTTAGGGAAACTATATACCTATGGAAAATAGAAAACTATGGGATTTCATATTGGGATTAGTGGTTGAAATTTCATTTATATGAATCTATATTTTTAATATAGACATATAAATATTTGTGTTACTTATGGAAATGATTAACCTATCATAGAGAATATGAGATTAGGTTAATTACACTACACTATGAGACTTTAATATTAGTCGATGTTATTTGGAGATAAATGTTAAGATTAGCTATGAAAGATTATGTGATTAAATTATTTTGACTTTTGGGTTTCGATTTTATTTTGGATTATATTGAATAATTTTATGTAAAATTGTGTATTGAATGTTATTCCTGAACATTGGGGATTATCTGATCTTGTACTAACCATTCTGGTTTTGGTTAATGTCTAAAGGCATGGGAAATATATAGGTCATATTTTTTAGATCATGTTATTCTATAGAATTTGATTCTATCACTTTTGATGTGACCAATTCATCTTTAAAACACATCGTTTGGAGAAAGGATTGTTTTTTTGTAGAAATTTAGTAAAGGGTAAACATCTACATGAAAAGTAAGTATGTTTCATTATGTTAATTGTCAAGATAAAAAATAAATTTCACAACTTTATGAAATTGAACTTAAAACAAAAAATTGTCTATTTACTTTTACTTCAGTGTAATCAATGACTGTTTAACCTATCAAAAGGTTGTGGTTTGCTGGTTGTTAAATTTCTCTAGATCATGTTTTCTATTATTCTCTATCGGAACATGACACTTAGTTTCTCTTCCATATCCATGTTTTCCTATATAGAATCCTAGTATGGGTTATCTCAGGAGACCTTTGTACTTATCTTTATTTTTTTAAAGTGATAGTATTATTGACTCTTTTTTCAGATGTTGTACTTTCAATGACGTTTTAAAGCCCAATTATAAAATTACGGGGACACAATTTCTTACATGGGGATGGATGTAATATCCCAGGTAAATAAAGTATATGATATTTTCATATATATTAATATTTTTCAATTAAATATTAATATTACATTAAAGGGGATGTTATGTCTGATAGTTTAGTCAACATGCAACAACATGTTTCCCTGAAATCTTATGTTGCACACAACATTTAGTTACACTGAAAAATAATATAATATAATTATTATTTTTAATTGTAGTTAACGCATAGCCTTTTTATTGCATGAAATGAACAAAACTAAAAAAATATGATCATACACATTTCTTAAATGTCTTTAAATTTATCCAATAAATTTTAGTTGTTAAAAATGAGAATGAATCAAATTTTTGGCATGAAATACTCTAATATTATGTAAAAGGTAGTTTTACCACCTTATGATGGAAGACAAACTCTCCTAAAGAAATCACCCTGAAGCAATCACCCCTGGAACCGAAGCCCCAAGAACCCCACTGCAACCATGAGGTTCCCTTCCAACACATCCACTACCACCCAAAATAGAGTAGCGATATGAGGAATAAGGAACTAGCAGGAAGAATAGGGCCCCTATGGCGACGACAACACCAAAAAAAACACCAACCATGAACCACAAACAGAAAGGCAGAACGAAAAAAAACCTCCCCCTCCAAATCAGATCAGAGCAGACACTAGACCACACTAGAACACACCTAAAGTTGAAGAACCAGCCAAGACCAGATCCTGAGCCCAGAAGCCATCACCAAGCCACGCCGACGCGCACCAAAACGTTCAATTTTTTAGGAATAGTGTAAAATACTACAAAGTAGTTAAAAACCCAGCTTTTTCATTTAAACGATATTTTACCACTTCTGTGAATTGAATTAAAATAATCTGACATAAATGGTTGTTATCAGTAAGTAAAATGCAGTTCAATAGAATTAAAATAATATTTGTTGAATAGTAACTTTTGATTTTTATTTAGAGTGGTTAAATGTAAACATGGTATTTCAAGGTAAATATAATATTATAATAATATAAAATTACTTTAACACTTGTCCTATCTTAATTGGATGAGTCAAGGCTGGCCAATAAAATCCTTGGGTGGATCTTTTGGCCTTTGCAAGACACTTGGGTATGATAATTGCATTAATAAGTTTTTATTTAATGTAAAAATAAAAATATCATAAACATGTATTATTTTGCTAAAACAAATATAATGTGGGGTTATATAATTGATATATATGACTATAAATAGTAATTAGAAAGATAAAAATATTTCCAAAATCCTATTATTTTATTAAGAATTTTTAGAAATCAAATAAATAAATTTATTTATGACACAATGATAATGTAATGATTACCTCATTAATGAATGTTTTAAATAAATGAAATTATAAATTTTAAAATAAATTTATTTTGAAACATTTTATGCAATACAAAAAAATTTATGGATGATTATGACTTGTTATATTTTAATTAATGATCTTTTTCAAAATTGATCAAGTTGTTATGGATTTTTAAAATGTAATGATATGAATAGTGTAAAAAGTGGCATAAATGAGTTTTTAAATTAATTAATATTTTATTAAATGATAAAATTGTACTAAAAATATAACATTAAGAAAAATGACATTTATAATTTTAAAATTTTCATTAATGATCAATTTTGGGTAACATGAGATTTTATATTAAATATATTAACCAAATAGTACGAATATATAAGAAGACATGAAAAAATTTAAATAAGTTAACTAAAGGTTATATAAAAAGGATAAGTATTAAAAGATATCCAAAACCTATCCAATTCCTATTGGATGATTTTTTTTGACTTATATTCATCTTATCATTTAATTTAATGAGTTTTGGAAATTTTGAAACTGAAAATCATTTTATAATAAAATAATACCTTCAAACATTTCTAAAGAGACCATCCTCCCCCTTATAAAAGGACACCACATCTATCCCATTACTCACACCTCTGAAGCCCATTGGTTCATCCAACCTCTTCCAAAATAAGCTCCTAGCATCACAATCTTCCACCTAGAAGCCTTTCTTTAGGTATAAGGCAATTCAAGAGATCCCTTTGGCTCAAACCAAAAGAAATTACCCAATTTGAGGTAACATTTTCTCTCAAGATTCTTTCCATTATTTTTCCAGACCCACCCCCTATTATCTTCTTATTATTTTTTTATAAAACAAAAAAAGTATACTCAATATACTAGGTTTTTTTATGAGAAGGATTCTAAATACACGTACACACCTCCATCTAATGGATACAAACATACTGTTTCTATGTACGAAGAACTACTGCCACATGAAATTATGAATGTTTTATTTTCCCACACCACCTCTCATGGTGTTTATTATGATGGAAATTTTATTATATATGATATATATGATATTTATTTTATCTCTATTCTTCTTTAATTCTCATTTAAAACATACCTTTATTCTTTTCCTGTTGTATAAATACGATAATTTTATTTGAGGAAGTGCAGAATATGGCCCCCTCAAAGAGATACGACTCGTTCATAAAATACATAGAACGTATTAATGATGGTGTTAATTAACTTACGTACCATATATAAAATATGATATTATAATTGAATAATTATATACCTATGTGTCATTTGGTTTTCATTCCTTTAAAATAAAAAAATGAAATGAAATTAGTGTTCATGCGTACGTACGACTTACAACCTCCATGAATAGTGCGTTTAATTTTCATATATTCAAATGATATTGACTTTTATAAATACATATATCTTATATATATATGATATATATGATATCTAAATCATTAATATCATTCTGAAGATAATGGAATTTTGACCACATTGACATCTTGTAATTATAAGAAGTTCATTTTCGACTCACGTACCCAATATCGACAAAATGAACGTTATTAAAATAAATGATTATGTAATGTTTTTAACATTGTAATAAGTCATATAAATGAATAATAATCTTGAAAAATGTTCCTAATAAAGTTGAAATTCACTTTTGTTTATTATTTAGGAGATTAAAGAATGAACGAGTCAATTCGGACATGAGGTAAGGGACTTCATCTCAATATCATTTCATTAAAGATTATTTTGATAATATACACCTCCATATTTTACATGGTGTATAATAAACCCATTTGACTTTTTATTTCATTCATATGGAATATTTTTTCTTCAAAGCATTTTACTAAACAAAAAAATATTTTTTAACGTATGTGGTGACAATGACCTTGAAACTACCATAATTGTTATTTGATATTTGGATTCCTCTATATGAATTAATGTTTTAAAATGGAAAAGAGATCCCTCAATTTCCATTTTGGGATTTTTCATATTGAAAATGATTTTTGAAATAGATTGAGTATTTCAAATTATTTCGTGTGATTTCAAATTAATTGTTATTAGTGAAGTTTTTATATTTTCAATATTTTATGTATTATGATTACATAATGGTACATTGAAATTTGATGGGTGGTTATGTGATAAAACAAATGACAGGTGGTTTCATGATAAACCATGGATTGGTGTTTAAGTTATAACCATAATTCATTGGGTATGGAAGTCGATTGTATGTCTATTCCATTTAGTTTTTTTCGGAAGAAGGTTGGGGGTCAGGCCCCCTAAATTGATCGTGAACAAAAAGGGAAACCTCTTTATGACTTTGAAAGAGGAAACCAATAACATAAAGGGAACACAGACATGAAGAAAATGTCATAAAGATCCAACAAGTAAAAAAGAAACAGATTTCTAAGTAGAAACTAGAAAATCTCACCACCCCTTCCCCAAATAGTGCACCAATGAGAGTAGTCAAAAAAATGTGTTTCCCCCTTTGTCAAGAAGTTGCATTTTTCTGGTGGCACAATGTGTTAGATAACCTCTCTGATAAAAAAATATTGAGGGGAGCTAGATGAAAGGCGTCATCACACCTCTCTCTCTTTCGAGCTTCCCACCTGACAAAGCATGAGAAGAGTATCCACACTGTCGACCTGAGGTAACACAGTCAGAGACTGAAAATCACTGAGCAACTATCACGTCAAATAAACCATCCATCCATCAAGACATGACGCATGGGTGATGAAGGGTGTCAATAACCCATCCCTCCTTAGTGGTCTCCCACCCAATGGTACCTTTAGAATGCAGCACCATCCAAATGCAACGGGAGAGACCAGTACCCACAAAAAACCTACTTCAGAAGAACACATTGGATCTATGAGAACAATGAAGAACATAGTTAAAATCCATATAAATACTCTAATGCAGTGAAAATAGAAGAACATCCAACACAAATCCGCAACACAAGAAAAACCATAGATTCATCTGCTCAAACTTCAGAAAAATAGCCATCTCCACACCAACCATATGAAGAAATCTAAAAAAGACAAACCAAAGGGTCTCTAAAGATTCTGAACCAAGGAAATCCCATTCCTTAAGCTCTACATGTCCTCAAACCAATTCAACCAAAAATCCACCCCTGATGTCTGCTCCAAATCAACCCGTAGAAGCTATTCTACACCCCGCATTAAGCCCCTTGACATGAGTCATTTGAGTATAATAGAGTCTCATAAAGATGTCTATATTTTCTATCAAAAATTGAACCCATCATGAAGAACTGTAGGTAAGAAGGTAGTAATGTACACATTTCAATCCACACATATTAACTTCAATAAAAAACGTGATGATTTGGAACCCAAAATAAGATGATCGCAAACCAAATATTTCAAAACTAGTAAACATGGAGGATTCAAAAGATATAATCAAATGATTTTCCAAGATCAACCAGTGTTCAAGATTTTTGAAATCATTTCCAAGATTTTTCATGATTGGAAGGGTTAGGATCTCCTCGTAGAGGTGTTGAAACTACCAACACAGGGAACCGAAGAAACTCTCCCTCAACCACCTATAAAAACATCCACCAGCAATTAACCAGACTCCGCTGTCCTATCCCAGAAGTGAAAAAAATGCCATCACTATCCATGCCAATCTCCCTGCAAGAATGAAATAAATTTCTTTAGAGGAAGCTGGGACTGCCATTGCATCCTCACCCGTCACCGCTTGCCTGAGTAGCAACCAAGTAAGGAGACCAGATCAGAACAGATTATGTAATTTTTTTGGATGGGGCCTTACAAAAAATGTTTTATTCTCACTAATATGATTGGGAGTAAAAATAACCATGCACATTGGATCCAGATGGCTTATCAAGCTGTGTGACATCACCATATGACAACATCTTGTCTCTCGTTTCATCCCAAAATAGAATAGATTTATTAATATAAATAATATAATATCAAAACCCATAAAATAAAAAAAATGAATTTCAACATTCTAGGGTAACTTGAGGTTTAACAAAAGAAATTGGTGCACAGACTCTTCATGTACCTCCAAATCAAGACCCAATGGTCCAATAACTATCTGAAAAACATCCCAAATAAAAAATATAACTATGAAACCTATTTCATCAATATAAAATACCTCTGATACCATTTATAATAAACTATTATTGGACCCAATCTGATCTGAAACTCAAACTAATCTTATAATACCATAGTGTATGGATGAGATTGATTTTACAATGTGAAATAATAACATTAATTTGGAGGATGGACCACATTTTTAGTTGGAAATTATAATGAAACATCGAGAACATGAGAACCTTATATGTGTATTTATAGATAGAAAATGGGTCTATGAGAATCACTGGGATCTTGAAATAGTGTTAAGGAAGGGATTAGGTGGCTGTTACAAAATAAAGCATACAACCGGCCAATCTGTAGGAATTTTTGTGGGGTAAATTATTATATTAATACCTTATTTTTTATGGTATATCCCCATATTACCCATTATTTTGGTGTGAATATTCCTCAACAAATATATCCCCTTATCCCATCAACATACCTTTATATAGGGGGTGTTTTTTGGGTTTTCATTGATGATTAAAGGTATATATTACCCCCTCATGGTTTTCTCTCAACATGTTTATCCTATTATCTATGCTTTGTGATATTTTTTAAGGATTTCAGTGCCGATTCCACCAGAGAATGGTGGAATCGACTAATTATCATGGTTATTTCATTTGGATTTCATATTTTGGATCGTGGTATGAAATCTTAATGCCATCACATACCACATAGAGAAAGGTATATCATGCCACCAAATTTATTAAGATGTTTACATAAAATTAAATTAAATGGGTGTACATGATGGTGTTTCGTTTTATGGATATACCCAAGAATAGTTTCGATAGTCTACATGGGACCTCCCATAGGTGGTTTTTTGATGTTTCATTGAGCGGTGTGTTCTACTGAGTTAATTAAAAATTATGAAATGTTTTTTTAAAATTTTATGTTAGTTAAAATTATTAACTAATTGTGTATTGATTATAATTAATTACCTAAAGTTATTAGGATTCAGTTAGAGGATCAGGAATCTTTTTGAGATTGGTTTAAACTTGTTCTATTCATTGGAAACTAGGTATAAATTGTTGAACCATGGAAAATAATATTGACAAAATTATTAAAATGTAGGTGGTCCTTAAATTTTACAATAGGCCCATGTTTTATTACTATGTGTGTGTGTTATAGATCTCACTAGTTTTTTTAGATATGTCTACTAATTTTAATTTAATTGTTTTTAAAATTTTCATTCTCTTAATTAATTCCCTTATATATGTTTGGACCATAAAAATAGGTTCACCCTGTGGGGTGAGTTATTGATAAATGGGATATGGGTATTTGAAATAAAATTCATGAAACCGTATTAATGAAATTGGGTTAGTACCTAAAATTGGTAGTTTAGAAATATAAATTGGAAGAGTATTTCAAAAATGGTATTTATTAAATGGGAATTACAAATGGTAGTTTTTTAAATTGATAAATGGGAAAAGAATTTGAGGAAATCTGTTTTTTGGTTTCTATTTTTTGTTTAAAAATGGAATTTATAAAAGTTACATGAAAATTTAGTATTTTTAATATAAATTATAAATGGAAATTATATTTGGTTTTGAAATGTAACTCTATGTTATTATTTGTATAAGAAAAACCAATAGGGGGTGGTTTTTGTCACTATATGGCATATTCAAATGGCTTGGAAAACTCTCATAGGGGAGGTTCATGTTACTATTAGTCTATTCCATTGGTTAAGAAAACGTTCATTGGGGGTCTTTATTATTCATTTATGTAATATGGAAAGTATAGTATTATATATGGTTGGTAAGGTCATTGTGAAATGATGATAGAATCCCTATCACTATCTGAAGAAGGTATGGATGATTAAGGCCCCAAACCTATGGTTCAATAATGGTATAACAGACCTCGATTGACACTTGGAACCTGTAAAATTAGTGGTTTTTATTTTTTGTATTATTTTGGAAATATTAAATTATTTTAAACTGTATCTTTATCACCATACTATAAGCACTCTTTATAGAAAAGTTATATTTATTAATTTCATTGGCGGTGGCAGACTTTGTTTTACTGACACCCTACTTGGGATTCCACGACACTTGGGTACCCAAACATACATTATTTTTATTCATATGTACATGTTTTTTGTAATTTTTTATATTGGTTATTTTTTAATGGATTCCAATTTTGGTGCATAAATGATGGAATTAGTCTAGAATTGAGTCTAGCTGGGGATGGACTTTTAAACCCAATTTTAATTTTTTGGTACTACTTTTTTATGATCTACCATAGAGGATCTAATTTGTTATTTGTGACACATTAAATTATTACTGCATCTATTATTTTTTGAATTTATTATCACTTTCCCTAGTAATGATGTGTATTTAATTTATTTTATTTATCATATTAATGAAACGTTGATAATAAGTGAATAGTATTCCCATGGAATCCTCATATTTCCTCATGGTTTTTTGGTAACCTTTAAAACATGGGGAGATACACCAAAGGTATGTAGTGAAATGGAATATGAGCACTGATCAATGGTCCTATGTGGTAGTAAGTCACAATTACACCACTGACCCAAGGTGAAACCCTAACACCCTTTTTGGATGATAAGATTCATAAGCATCATGAAAAATCATTAAGGATGAATTCAACAATATAAATTTTTTATTAAATATCAATATAATTAATTCATAATTTTTTCGTAACTCAAACGTAAGTCAGATTTCCATGCCAAAACAATAATAATAATAATATATAAAACAAACATTTTTGAATAATGAAGCAAATAATACGTAGTATTAAAATAATAAAATTAATCTTTTAACTAAAATTCCCGACACCGTACTTTGTAGAAACAAACTCTATTAGATGAATTTCCTTGTCCAATATAATAATACTACATATATGAGCATAAAAAATAAGTATAATTCCTATGGGATCAATGCAAGCTAAATGTTGAGAATAAAATACCAACATAACAACTCAAAATTCCCCCTAAAACCTATCATCACTCACTATCTAAACCAAAAAACTTATTTTGAGGCTCCACGATAGAATATAAAAATGGTCCCAAGTTTGCAATCACGATGTTGTATAAGTTGGGTGTGGCATGGATTTCCTAGTTTGTAAGTACCACAAAGTCCATGAATTTTCATTTATAAGATAAATTGAAATGATAGTTCAAAAAAATTAGAATACAAATTTAATTATATTAATAAAACCAAATATTTCATTCACCCATTATTTAAAACATCATTTCACTTTATTTAAACGAAAACAATCACTTAGAAGTAAATTTTTCTTAGCCTTATCCTTTTTTATTGAAAAAAACAAATACATAGAAACACAAATACATAAAAATCAATTTTAAAGAAAACCATATCATGTGGAACATTATTTGAATTTCCCCCTTTTGGTTTACCTCAAAAAATCACTAAATATAAATCATTGGATAATAGAGGAAATATAATAAAAGCGATAAAATAAATGTATCCAAATGAAAAATATAATGAAAAAGAAATAAAAAATAAATGATTAAAAAGGGAATATTCAAATATCAAAATGTAATTTTTAACAATATGTGTGGGAACCAAAAAATTTATAATCCAAATGCATATGAAGATATATGACCTATAGCTTCCCAATGTAATTCAATCACTTATAGAACTCTATATGCCTAAGTGACATGAAAATCAGTATGTCCAGGGCCTATTGAGGACACAAAAACTAGACTATATATAGAAACTCATGCCTAAATAGAGTGATAACCAACTTTTTACCCACACACCTATGTTCTACCATGTTAGAAACATAAAACATTCAATAAATAAATCATCCAAATAATCAATAACAACAATGCACAATCAAACATGATTTGAGAAGACTTCCTCCGATAAAAAATAATTTTTAAAACCCCACTTTTGAAACCAAATAAATTCTAGAGGGAATTTCACTAATATTTAATAAGCTCAAAAATATTTTAAAATGGAAAAAAATCCGTCATGGAAACTCATTGAAAAAATTAAAAAAAATTCAAATTTGAGTTTGAATTGAAGAATTCCCTATTAAAACAATATACCCAAATTGAATTACTTATATATTTATAAAAATAACCCAATACACATATTCATATATTCTCATGTGAAAATTTTCACATTTCCATATTTATATATACCCATTCATATGTGTATAACACCAATATAGTAAGTGGAATATATAATATTAATCAAAAGTAAAAAAATAAGATTGTAGAACAAAGAACATAATAAAATTTCTCAAAAAATAAATATTATTCTATTGAACCCCTTAAAATTCATGTATCACCCAAAAAATATTTATTAAAAAAATAAATAATTTTTAAACACGCAATTTCTATTTAAAAACCACATTGAATATTTTATTAGTAAAAATTATAATTTCTTTTTAAAATCAGTAAAAATAATGAGCTTATTCCCCAAAACCCTTATTTTAAAATCATTTTTAATCACATTAAAACCATTAATGATGGACAAATTTAAATTAAAGTGATCCCAAATAGAATTTATAATAAAATTGAATCTATTTAAAATACCCCAGAATATGAGGTAAATTAGAGAAAATCCAAATCAAGGTAGCACCTAGATGGGATGTGAATAGATGTTATAATTACCTAAATAATAGAGATAATAAGGTTCCTACAGAGGATCACACACCCTAGATAACCAAAATTTTAGGGAATAAAACCAAAAAACCATTTTGGGTTTGGCTGAGGGATGCTCACCAAATGGAAGGTAATCATTAATGGGGGAAGAAGAATGACAATGAGGAAAAAAATTAATCATACCAAATAAATATAGAAATAAAATCCAAAAAAGGAACTCAAATGGAGTCTAGTGGAAGATATTATGCACTAAAGGTGTGAGGTAAAACCATTAATGATGAAAGAAGAAGTATCAGTTTCTCCAAGACATGTAAAAAATGATGACATATCATTATTGGAATGTAAAGTGCATGGGGTTCAAATTTCCACCAAGGATAGGGAAAAAATTCCAACATATATTATCATAAGTGGTAATGAGGTATGTGAAATTTCATGAATATGTTTTCCTAGAGATGAATATCCAAGAATAAGTGATGATGATGATCAATCTACAACTCTCAATGTATATCATTAGAAATCTTATGAGATTTTCTAAATTTTATTCCACATAAATAGCCTCTCTTGTCTAAAGAGCCATTCATAATATATTGGAAAGATATCACCAAAATAGAATAAGAATCATAAAATATATAGAAGATTTTGAAATAAAAATTTCAAGCATGTATAATGATGTCCAGATAGGGTGGACCCCTTTTGTGGGAAAGGTGGATCTTGAGTCATGTTTCTAAAAATTCCCTTGTAAATGGATTAAAGAAGTTAACGATATATAAGGATTCAATATGGAACTAAAATAAATGATCCAATTTCTAGGAAAAATGTTGAAAAGATCATTGATGTGAAGGATTTTAAATAGGAATTGAAATCCAAGAAAATCAACCAAAATGGCTCATTATTATAAAACCAAAGTTAAGATTCCAGATGAGTATGTTGAAAAAGTATTGATTTTTTCTGAATAGAATGATATTATGATTTATGATCTTCAAAAAACCTCAATATTATATTTATATAATTTGAAGTTATATTGGGAAATCTTGAGAGGACACATATTGGGACTTCACAAAAGAACATGAAATTTTTTGTTGCTACTAAATGATCATTAGAGCAGTCTATGGTTGAAATACCTCAAATATGTGATTATAAGATCATTAATTTGTTAAATTACCTTACTTAAGTAGCTATAAAAAACTAGGTACCATAAAAACTATCATACAATAATTTTTATAAATATTTTTTGAAGAAATGAATAGCTTTAAGAGAAAATCATTACAAGTATGAATGAGTAAATCTAGAAACCATGACCACTATATGATTGGAACCACTTCCTAATTTTTATAATTTTTAAAATATTCATGGAATATCACCCCAAATGATAGAATAGGTTTTCTGTCCTGGTAAACTTTATACATACTTTTATATCACCTTATATTGGAAACAAAAATTACAACATAATTTTTTATGAGAATAAATTTATTCCTTTTAGTGTTTCCATGCATATCAGTCATAGTAGACTACATGGAATCCTAGGGAAATGGGAAAAAATAAGGGAGAGTAAAAATTATTATTAAGGGTTATGTAAAATAGAATCATTCGTGAATCGGTAAGCCTAATCTACTTTAAAATGTAATAAGTGAACCCAAAAGATTTATAATCAATAAACTGAGTTGGAATTTCATCAAGAGACAAAATATATGTATGAATATCCTAGATAATAGTAAATATATAATGTTAAAAAACAGAACACACATTCCATTTTAATAACATCACTATATGAATAGATAAGTCATAATCAATATATCAACGAGAATAACTAAAAATATGTTCTATTTAATCAATAAATGATGATGAAATTCCCCCAAAGATAATTTAATAGTAAAAATATACTGGATAATAATAACTGAATACTAAATGTTGGAATTTATTAATTATTTTATTCCATGTTTCCTAAGGGAATTATACCATTACCATAAAGACCTTTCACAAGACACTTTATAATCTACTAGAAAAACCCACTTATCTGAGTCTAGCCTACTAATTCATTTCATGATACTACCAATTCATCAAGGGGTGTTTATAACTGGACCCCACCAATTCCATAATTATCAAAATAATTACTTTCATATAGAATAAATTTTTTTATTCATAGGTCATGTGCATTATCACAAATCTGTTACGAATAAATATTTATAAATTTTTATCCAGATAAAATATATTCAATGTATAACTAATTATGTAGAAATGATATATAATTTATGTAATAAAAACTTCTTGTACATATAATATGGGTATTTAGGTGAAATTTAATTCCCAACTATCATATTAATGTGAAAATTTCAAGGGAGTAATTGAATGCAAAATTGAATCAAGGAAGTTAATTTCAATAGTTTCCTTAGTCAAAATGATCAAAAATCATCCACAAGAAGAATAAGGATGGTATAAATATAATATATCCCCATTTGAGTATGAATAATGGGTTTTTGTAATTAATGAATTCAATTTACAAAAAAAAGATATTTAAATCAATTCATGAGAAATACATCCTTTTCAATTTGGATTTTTTTTGAAAATAACATTTAAAAGAATTTTATTCAAAAATATCCTTGTAAATTTGTTATATAAGATTCAATAAAATGAGGATCACAGTGAGGGGTAATTATTTAAATGATGTAAAAGTAAAAAAACACTACTATTATAATATAAAAATTTTAAGAAATATCCTTATTTAGAAAATGTTCACAATATTCCTTTCACATGTTTTGAAAAAATCATAATGGGAACCTTTTTGAAAAAAATAAAATTTCATTTTGAATTTTTTGTAAAGGGTAAAAAATGGTGGAAGATTTTCTATTTAATAAATTTAAATAGGTGAAAAAAAATTTAAAACATTTTTAGAGAAAACTTTTTTGTAAGAAATAATATTTCAGATAGAAGAGAGAAATGAAATTTTATTTTCTTAAAAACAAATTCTCAATTATTTTAAGTACCATAGTGTCGAAATAATAGAAACATTACTTTAAAATAATGAATAACAATACTATGAGAAAATGATAAGTGTTTATTATAAAAAGATAAAATAATTTCCCTCAACAGAAATTTATGAATAAAAATATTGATTAGAATTAGATTATGAAATAGACCCTTAAAATTATAATAATGTTAAAGTGAGAATTAATCAATAGATCGATTATGTGTATCAATAGTAAATCCACAAAACATAAGTTTAAATATAACATAAGACAATTATTAGTTATTATAGGCATAACATTATAATATTAAAAGAAAACAAAGAACTAATATAACTTAATTAAAGAAATTGAGTTATGAAATTCTTTACAACTTGGTGGATTTTAATTCAAATCCCCATAAATGAAATAATTAAAATTAAAAATTAAAATACCTTGAAGAATGAAGTATTCCTGATATTACATATAAAAGATGAGTAACATTTCCATTTTCACATATCATTATGGAATGAAGGTAAGTAATATTTTACCATTAAAAATGATAATAGTATCATTAATATCATATTATATACTGTTATATTTCACCCATTTGTCGTCGTGATGAAAAGAGATCCATATAGCTTTGTGATGGTGGTAGTCCATTTGTACAAGAACGATGTTATCATCTTTATGTGAATGATAAGGAATAAAAAAATGATGAATATTATATTTAAATAATGTTAAATGTGTCATTAATATCATAATTATGACACTTATATCACATATGGTAAATAAAATTATCTTTATCACATTCCATGTTAATCTTTAGTGAATGAAGAATCACGTCGCTTTGTGAGGCGATAATATACTCTAAACCCATTAGACATTATTGAATCACCTATAGAATGGAATGTAACAAAATATATGTGATATAATTTTTCCATATTAATAAATATTTTATAAATGTCATAAATATATATTATATCAATCATCCTACAGATCCTTGAGAGATAGAAATTGAAAAACGGATGACATCAGTTCGTATGGTAGTCGTCATTTGTACAGAAGAAATGATTTAATAACCCATTTGATATAAGTGGAGAAGATTTTTGGTAATTACATTATTATAAAAAAATTCCTATAATATGAAAGACATTTTTTTATTATATCACTTTGTTAAAAAATGAAGGATTTGGATAATGAAGAAAAATAAAGACAATAATTGAAGAACATTACCACTTATTTGGGTATCCTCTTTATGAAAAAGTGAACTAAACCCATGTTTATTTAATTAAAAAGGCCCCAATAGTGGTATATTATCATTAATAGAAGTAATAAATTCCATATATGTCTATATAATGTGTTTTGGACCAGTTTTGTATCCGTTTTATGCCTTATATTCTAAGTTTAACCACTATGTAAACTAATTTTTTTCTTGTTCATTATTATTAATATTAACTATTTTCACTAGTCATTATCATGAAAAATATATCTGAACATATTATATAACATAAATTTTTATTATTCCAAATGTTTTTTCCATTTTGGAAAAATAAACTCAAAGAAGTGGTAGAATTTAATTTAGATGTATTTTTACTAATGTGACTTGAATGTGGGTGTTAAATGTAAAAATGTTAAAACATTTATAGTGTTTTTATATCCAAATTCAACAATAATACGATTTAAATTATCCAAATTGGATTAATATATGTATATTTCACTTATTTTTTACTTTAAAATAAATTGAAAATATAATTTATCATTATAAATTATTTAGATGAAAAGACAATTTTTAATTAAAAGACAATATTTTTCACTAGTCATTAAAAATGAATCATCTCATAAAAATACCAACAATCAACTATAATATTATTTTTATGTTATTATTTAAATGATGAATATTAATTTTTAATATAAATATTATAATTTTATTAAAAAATATTTTTAAATTATTAGGGCCAAGCGCGACTAAAACGTCTTTTAAAAAAACAATGTTTCTATGAAAACATTTTTTTTCTTTTAAATGATTATTATTCTATTTTATTATATATATGTAAATAATAAAAGTATATAAAATATATATTTAAATAATTTATTAAATCATATTCATAATCGTGTTTCCAATTTCTAGAGTATAATCATAATATTAGGAGTATATTATTGTTCGGTGAAGAATAGTTTTCATGTAACACAACCTACCAAAGGAACATGTTATTTCATGTAATGCAAGAAAAAATCAGTGTAGAATTAAATAAGATCTATAAAATGTACATAATATATTTAATATAGTTAATATATTAGAAATTCATAGGTTGTTAAATTCTTTATTATGCTTGGTGCTTTTTGGCATACCTGATATCATATATGATGCTCGTATTTCAAAATTTTAGGGTGTTACGTTATCCCTAACTTAAATAAATTGAATCTTTAAAATGTATACATGATCTCAGTAATCAAGGTGTTGACACTTGGAAATACCATTTTTTTAAACCACATTGTAAAAAAATTAATAAGGTAACATTTTAATAAGAGAGTAATGTGAGTACAAAGTTCATATGTAATATCACATTACCAGGTTTCTAAGTAGTATAAAATTGATTTCATGTAAATATTTGGTCATGGAAAAAATTGTAAATATTTATATACAGTGATAGTGGTCATTGATAATAATATGTTTAATGATAAATATGATGTTAAGGGCCTCAAAACCATAAACCTGGGATTTTTTAAAAGACCATCTGATTCAATGGATATAATGAAAATAAGAAATAAAATTCATTCAATATCATTTCACAAAAAGTTGAGGAATTATTTTATTGTCTAGGAGTATAATGAAATAATCATAATTTATATTATTCTATTTTTAAGTATAATTTCATTATTTGGTTGGGAATCATTTACTTACTCCAAGAAATGAATATCCAAAAATGATTATTTGATGCATGAAGAACTAAAATTCACTTTTAACGGATCATAAGATCCAAAAAAGTGTGACATGTCTTCATATTTTTCTCTAACTATATTCCAAAACCAATATGTTAAGAACATATTTCAAAATATGTTGATCTCTAAAACTAAAAAAGTAACACTTCTTGTTCATTTTAATATTTATTTTTCATATAGTTTAACTAATTTCATGGTAACCATGACAATGTGTAGTGCAGTGGTAGGCGCTAAACTCTTATCATCCATCTATCATGGGTTCAATATTAGGGGACATTATAGAAGTAATGGGTTGTCCCCCTTCATGCAGGTTTTCTTTTTTAAAAACTACATTAATATAATTTCAATTGCATTCCAAAAAAATAATGTACATCCTTTAAAAAAATTAATCATTAAATAGTATTTTTAATAATGTTTCCAACAAAATTTATTTATTTATTTATTGAATACAATGTCTAATAATCATATTTAAATATTATTATAATTTTACTAATGATTATATCAACTATAATTGTAATAAATTCATTTAACCTTTTTTTTATTAAATTTAATGTTATTATTCCTTATATTAAATTTAAACACAAACATATCCTTTACATGAATTTTTTCAAAACGTATTTAATCTTGGTACACTCTCGTCACCTAAACCCTAAAAAAAGGTGTTTATAAAATTGTACATATAATAATTATTAAACACATTGACACATTATGGAATCCATAGTAGTTATGTCAATGAATAAACAATGTTTTCTAAAATATAACATAATCCTCAAATGTTTCATTATTCTCGTAACCAAAATACTATTGGTAAAATGATTCAATAATTTAATTATTTAATCAAAATTCACAAAACCATTATCCATTCTATTTCTACTCAGGTCCTACCATGGTCTAAGTTTTACCACTTGTCATTAATTTTCATTATCTATCTCGGCCCTTCATAATGGTTTGTCAACAAAATTTTATTATCTAATTCATATCCCTTGAGATTGTCAAACAAGGTGCGCAATAATAACTATTTTAATGCATTAGCAAACACTTGACTCATCCCCGACATGACCTTTTTGGAGTTTTTACCCCTTGTTACATATGTTACAGTGCCACATCCCCTTGTAATATCTAGAAAATGATGAATTTATAGTACCAAACACTTAATCTATACCTTACCAAAAATATATTATGTTCTTCTATACTTGTCCACAAATTAAATCTTAGGGGTATGATCAATAATCTATGTTTGTTTTCTAATCTGGTTCCCAAGGATTATACTAAAATTTATCTAAAACCAACTGTATCTACACCAACACCAATATTTCTGTAGTCGGTCCCTTATTTAGTGAATTGGAATAAGATACAATGATTCACATGCCAAAGGACCCAATAGTTTAGTCTTCTTGGTAAACTAGACACATACGTGAGTATCACATTACATTGGAAACAAAAATTTTAACAATACTTTTCTATTTAGTGTGAAACATTATTAGTTATAGTGTATACCTTCATATAAATCACAATTATACTAATGGAATCATGGGGAGATGAAAAATTATAAGGGTGGGATCAAACTCTATGGGATGGTTAAGTACAATGGAACTGTAACACGCTGAAATTTTAAAATGTGAATATCTTATTCGATAGCATGTATGACATACAAAAACAAGGATAGATGTTCATATAACATCTAGAGACATTACAATATATTTACTATTTATAATAATTGCAATCCATAATATATATTCTAATTCAAAAAACAATGAGTTAATATTGAATTACACAAAACAATTACTCTCTCTGAGGGCTTGTGTTACACGCAAACAAATTTATAAAGAATACTATTAATACTACTATTTAAAATGAAATTTTTCCTATAAATTAATTTTGTGGTTATTAATATAGTTAACCAAATTATGAAAATATATGATCAAATTCATTGGTTAAAAATTAATTATAAATTAATATGTCTACAAATTGAATATGAACTAAACATTTTTATGAAAAACTATTTGTATGTGACAAAGTAATTTTATCCAAATAAATTAAATTAATTACTATTATTAAAATTTTTTAATTAAATTTAATATTATTTATTCAATCAATTTTTTTATATTACTCCAATGGATTTGATAAGCATAAGATAAGAACAAATCTGATTTTATGCTTAAAAAGCTGTATTTTTCTAAGGGTAGTTTTCCAACTTTTAGTGACACACTTTTTTTAAAAAAAATCGAATAGGTATAAGTTTTATTTAAAAAAAATATTCATTTTTAAAATAATAATTTACAAATTATCATAGGGTTATTTTTTTTTGAGAAGTTTTATTTTTTGATTAATAGTGAAAAATACTTATTTTCATTTTAAAACTGACATTTCAAATAAAATATTTATATTGTTAAATTATATTTTAAATTATTTTTAAAGTAAAAAAAGGTAAATTATAAATATATTAATCCAATTTAGGTCATTATATCATTTTTATATTTAATTTAGATATTAAAACAAAATAAACATTTGAACATTTTCACTTTAAAAACACTATTTAACGTCACGTCTACAGGATTGATTTTAAATTAAATTCTGACAATTCAATGAATGGAAATTTTAAAAATGGAATCAATATTTGGAATAAGAACATTTTATGTTATCTAATAAGTTAAAAATATTTTTTGACCATATTGACTAGCGAAAAATATTAAATTAATTAACCCATTTAAGGTTAAAATAGGGGTTTACACATTACATACATCTTTATTAGCATTAAACTTCCACATACATAGGTATTTTATTTAAATAATTTTAATTAATATATTAAGAATATGTTGGTATAAATTATTTAATAAATCTATTTTAATTATAATATTAATGGATATATTTTTTTGGTAATTAAAAAGATACAAGTTACCTTGGTAGAAACATAAAGATAAATCTTAGAAAAATTAAAGAATAAAGAATAAGTGATAAAAATGTATTAATTTCATGTGGTGGGAATATGTCTTACCAATTCATCCCAACTTTATTATTTTTCTATTTTTTAGGAACATGATGTAAGATAGGACTCCCATTAGTGAATAATTTTGGGTATTTAAAATAATTCCACTCCTCATCCATTATAAAAGGTTATTCAATCTCCCCACTTATTCACACATATAAAAACATATTTCTCAACCAAAAGATGAACAAATAACTTTTAATATTTCCTCCCCTCATCCTAGAAGCTTTAATTTGGGTATAAAATCAACCATGTAAATCCATTGGTGAAAACCAAAAGGACATACCTAAATATGAGATAATGTTCAACAAAAAACGATTTTGTTTTATTTATTCCTCAAACCCATTAAATTATTTCATATCATTCTTATATAATAAAATAAGTATCATTAACATTTTTTCTGTTAATATAATGACTTAAAACAACATTCAATTCCACCGAATGGGTTACAATATCATCGTTTGTGTGTTTGATGGACTATATCCTCATGAACCGATGTCATTCATTTTTTTCCATTACCTCCATTCAAGGTTGTGAATAATGATTGATAAACAATTAATATATGATAGAAATGATATTTGTTATGTATTTATTTTTATAAAAGATTTATGTGACACATAACTTCGTTCTTTCTATCTTTTGGGAATATTTAAACTTTGTTCATGTGTATGGTGGACTACCTCCCCACGAAGCGATGCGATTCATTCCAATTTGACATTGAATGTATTAAGGATGGGTTTACTACACATATGTGTTATATATTAAATAAACTTTATTCTAAGATGATAATATATATATATATATATATATTTATATATCATTTAATAATATTAATTTAAATATGACTAGAATATAGAAACAATGTTAAAGCATATGTATGACCTACCGTCTCCATGAATAGTGTATTTCATTTCATATCACCAAAATTTACGAATTAATATAGATAAATATATAATAAATATATATTTTATTTAAATCATGGTTTACATTATGTATATGGTGATATCATGGTCAACATAAGAGGAACAATGAAATACGAAGTAAAAGAATACTAAAAAAAATAAGGCAATGAACACCCAAAACAATGAGAATAATGAATGATTAATAATAAAATGGTGATAAGATGTTATAAAAGGATCATATATGATATTATAAATATTAATATGGTTCTATAATACGTCAATAATATTAAAAAAACCATTATACAAGTGGTTAAAAAGAGTACAACCAATAGAAAGTTTTTGATAATGGGTTTCGACTCAATTTACATTCCATTAAGGTTGATTTGTTATTATGAACCAATTCACTTTTATTTGGTGTATATACCCCTTCTAAATTAAATATCATGAATAATTAATCCTTCATGTTATTTTATGTTTCACATTTAACTTTCTCATCCAAGGAGATTTTAATTGAAAATAACCTAGTGGTAAATGTTAGTGTACATCGTCAATTCGTTTTGTGATTATTAAATTTCACTTGAAACAATCACAAAATTATAGTCAATATTCATTAGAAATTATATATTTTTTTATATAAAAGTTATTATATGATTAATATGATTATTTTATAAACCATATATCACGTTTATATATGTATTTTACATTAAAAGTTATATGATTTACTATAGAAATATTGATAAATATTCATCCATTACTCCATACAGATATTTAAAAAATTGAATTTTTTATGTATTAAACTGATTATTAGATATATGTGGAATGATTTGTACTGGAATGAAAAGGTTTGGTTACCATTTAATGTAATCCCCTCAATGCATCGATAGACTCATGAGACGAAAATATTTGGAAAACCTTATGGATTTATAACTAGTATGTTTTAAAATTTCTTGTGAAAGGCTTTGATAGTAGAGTTATTATTGGCCAAACCAAATTAGTTTGTACATAGTATGTTTTAAAATATCCTTCTAAAGGTATTAATTTTAAAGGTATCATATACCTTGGAAATATGACGTCCGATAATTAAGAAAATCTGTCACTCAGATTCGGTTATTATTTATAATAAGATTTTCACTATGAAAAAATACATGGATTAACTTGATCCTCATTTTTTAATAAATGTAATTTTTTTAGTTATTGAAATTTCCATATTGATTTTTCCTTATAATGTTATTTAAATGGATTTTATTATCAGTTATTTACCATTCCATGTTTATTATGCTCATTGATTCAATATTACTTCTGTTATACTTATCCCTATTATGCTTTTAAGGTCGCCCTTATTTTGGTTCCTTCCACTAGGATTCAGTGAATATTATTAAGAATAATGTAAACAGATATTCTAGATGAAATAAATCCATTATCAAAAAAAATTATGATGATATTTGTGTATTTAATTATAATACAAGGTTCATGTTTTATCTACTTTATCAAGACTACTATACTATTCGTTCTTTTTAGACTCAATTTACTTTAATCCTATGGAAATATAATGGTAGCATGATACTATCTCTAGGATACTGGGTTTGGGGTTACAAATGTTTGTATTTGAGAATGTTTTATATAAACCTTAGAAACAATATTTTGAAAAACATATACTAGAGAACACAACCCTATGATTTACTTTGACAAAATGTATATAAGAAAATTATAACATTTTGGCAAGATAATTATTATTTGGTTTTCACATCAATAAATTATTGTTTGGATACTACTAGTGTACATGGATATATCAAATATGTACCTAGGGGTAATCAGTCTAAAAAGGTAAGATGTGGATTTACTCTAGTGTATCATAGTATATAATATTAGACCTTACTGCTGACCTAGTTTGACACTTATTGAGGACATTATTAGGATAATTAAAAATTTATTTAAAAACTGTTTTAAATTATTTAAATAGATAATTAAAATATATTAAATATGTTAAACCCTTGAAAAAGGATGGCCCTACGTGGAAATAAAATAGATAATTATTTACGCATTAGGATTTATCAATTAAATTGTTGAAAAACTTTACCAATTTCATTTTGTTTATAATAGTCATGAAGAATATAAGGACTGAAATAAATTTTTGGGGAATCTTTTAATTCATTAAATTAAGTGTTATGGATACCATTTTGGGATAATGCGTTTAAGATTGATCAACAGTTCAATGACTTAAACACCTCTTTTATGTTTTATGTGGTGGGGGTCCACTGAGATTCAAGACATTTTGGAGAAACAGAAGACACAAATATGTTTTAGTGGAAATTTTATTTGACAAATAATTCCTTTAAATTTTATAGAGATATAATTAATTGTATTTAATAACATTATTGTTAATATAGTAATTATAGAAAATTTTAATTTATATGACTTTTTGAAAAAAAACTACATTGAAAAAGTTAGTAAAAAAGTTAAATAATGATTAATTTAATGTCAATGGATTCCATTATATTTTTGGGAACTTTATAGGAATTTTATTTATATTAATATGACAAACCACATGTAGGGTGAAATCCCATCATATCTGACAAGTCGGTGGGGCTTGGAAACATGACCGAAGGATGACAAGGGATTCATACTGGCGACTAACCTATGAGATGTCTTGGTTAATGTTTCATTATTTTTAGTTAAATGATTTGAAAAAAATACCAATGATGAAAAAGTATTATTAAATTTGAGTTTATTATATTAATTTCTTAACCATACTTGTTTGGTAAAATAGTTAGTGACATATTGAAAAAAATTAACATTTTTATAAATCATACAATCCATTAAAAGTTAATTTTAGTTCTTCAGGCATAAAAAATCAGTTTTGAAATATTCATTTCTTGGAATATAATGTAGAATATGAAATTTATAGAAGAAGAAAAAAATAAAAAAAAATCAATGACTAAGAAATTTTCATGTAAATATAATTCTATATATTCTTATACAGTAAAGGAATTACTCAAGAATATAAAAATGATATTTAAATAAAAAAATTATCTTAATAACTTCATTTACGTTAAACTGATGGTAATTTAAATCACCGTATAATTATGGATTTGAGGCCCTAAAATTTCAATTGATCATTCAGTTTATTATAATAAGTGACATAAATCAATATCTATAAATATTTACACTTTCCCCATGTCTATATCTTTACATGACACCAATTTTATCCAGCTTAGAAATCCAGATATGTGTTCTTCCATTTTACCTTCGTACCTCACTATTTATCTTATTATGGGAATGTTTTATTAAACCTTTTACGATGTGTTTTCTTCACGAAATTAATTTTAAAATATCAAATCTAGATTACTAAGATCAATATTAAATTATGAGGATACAAATTTTTTACGGTGGAGAGAATTTAACACCTTGAAATTGTAAAATTTTAATATCTTATTTGATTGCATGTATGACATGAAAACACAAGTTTGTACATGAATATAACATCCTGATAAATAAAAACATATTTAATATTTTAAATAAATTAAATATATGATTACTATTCTAATGCATGCAACACTAAGATTATCTTTCATTAATTGCAACAATGACATTGTTTGATGGCATGCATTACACGAAAAACCGAGTTTTATCAAATACAATTAATATTATTCCATAAAATTAAAATTATCTCCTAGAAATTAAATTTTTAGTTATGAATATGTTTTAATACCATATGAAAAAATATGGTTGAATTCATTTGTTACCAATTAATTATAAATTAATATAAAAACTAATTGAATATAAGGAAAATGTTTTTATAAAAAAACTAATTTTATGTGCCAATGGATTTTTTCCCTAATTAATTAAATTAGTTAATATTAGTTAATTATCTTATTGAAATTTATATATTATATATTAATTCAAAAAAAATTAATTATCCAACGAATTTTATATAAATAGGAGATGAATAAATATAATTGTACGAATAAATCAGTGTAATTTACAAAATGTTTTTCCACCATTTAATGGAACACTTGTTTTAAAACTAAATTTTTATAATTTTTTATTTTTTATTTTAAAAAAAATTATATATTTGTCTTGAAAAATTATCTTAGGGTGAGTTTTAGGTATTTTTTAGATGTTTTATTTTTTAATTAACAATGAAATTTTTGAAATTTAATTGAAAAATGACATTTCATCTAAATAATGTACAGTGTAAAAGTTTATATTAAATTTATTTAAAAATAAAATTAGATAAATTATAAATCTATTAATATAATTTATTTCATTACAATAATTATTATATTTAATTTATTTATAAAACTTAGTAATCTTTTGATCATTTTCACTTTAGAAACTCACTTTCTCATAGCCTTTGAGGGATAAAATTAAAAATAAATTCTTTGGATTATGTGAATCGATTTTGAAAAAATTTATTTCTTATTACGAATAAAAAAACTTTATATTATCTAATTTGTTGAAATAATTTTTTCACTATAAGGATTTTTGGAAATATTTAGAATTAATTAAAATGATTATGGTTAAAAGAGGGTTTTACAAATTATATGTGTTTGTATTAAAATTAATTTCAAACACATATAATTTTTCTAATGAATTGAAATTAATATATAAATTTATTGGGTCTAAATTATATGAAAAAAATATTTTTAACTATAATATTAAAATATACATTACCTAGGTAAATAAAAATATACAATTTACATTGGTAAAAACAATAAAGATAAAATTCATTAAATATAAGGACTGAAGAATAAATTGACAAAAATGTATTAATTTTCGGTTTTAGAGGTATTTATTGACCAATTAATACCACCACTATATAATGTTTCAATTTTTTACACACATGATGTAAGTGAGGTCTTCCAATAGTTAATATATTTGGGTATTTACAAGAATGTCACCCATCCTCCATTATAAAAGGGAATTCACTCTCTCTACTTCTTCTTACCTCCGAATCCATTTAGATCGACCAAAACCTACCAATATAACTTCCAAACATCCATCCTCTCATCATATATGACTGAATATTTTCATAAGTCCATCCAATAAATTCATTTGGTGAAAACTAATGGGAGATACCCTAATTATAGGTAACATTCATCAATGAACATTTTTGTTATATTTCATCATCCAACCCATTGAATTATTTTAATATCATGATTATATAACAATAAAAATATATTAAATATATTGTGATGTTTTTATGTTAATATTATTACCTATAACTACACAAACTTCCATAAAATGTGCTTCAAAATCATTATTCATTTCTACAGTAGACTACAGCCACACGGACCGATGTAGTTCATTTTATCATTACCACCTTTAAATGTTTCTAACATTGATGGAAATAATCTTTATATATGATATTTATGATATTTATGAAATATTTATGATTTTGGAAATATAATATTAAATATAACTTCATTCTTTACAGTTTATAAAAATATGATAACTTCATTCATTTATACGAAAAACTACCACCTCGCAAAGTGATGTGATTCAATCAAGATTTAAAAGAAATGTTTTAAGGATGGATTTAATAAAAATATGTGATATATATGATATAAAAAAGTATACTAAATGATAAAATGTATATATCATTTACATTTCTATCATTCAATATGACTTTAAATAGGAAATAATGTCCATATGTACATAGGACCTAAAATCTTTTTGAATGGTGTATTTGATTTCTATAAAAAAACAATTTATAAATTACTCTATATAAAAATATAATAAATATATGTGATATTTACACTATGTTTTATATTTTTTATATTATCAAATCATTAGAAATATAATAGGAACAAAAAAAAACAAGTCCAAACATACTTAAAAAACAAGGAAATTGACACCTCAACCAATAAAAATAATGAAATATTATTAACCAAAATGTTCATAAGATGTTATAAAATGATCATATATGATATTATAAATACTAATAATATTCTTTTATAGATTAATAAAATGAGTTATAACATTATATATGAGGTTAAATATCTTTAAACTAAAAGGAATCCTGAAGAAATTTATTTCATCTCATTTTACATCCCATTTAGACTTATTTTTTATTATGCACAAATTAAATTTTATGTGTTGTATATATAAAAAAATTTACTTGTAATAACCTGAATTCCTCATAATTATTGTTATTTTATGTTTCACTTAGAATTATCTCATCCAAGTGGATTTAACTGAAAAATAACCAAGTGGTAAATGTAATCAGACAATCTTAATTCCTTGTTTATTGTTAATTTTTTTTAAAAAAAATCATTTTATTATAATCATTTTCCTTTGGAAATTATAATTTATTTTGAAATACATATTCTTTTATGATGGATATTATTATATTCTTAACTTTAACACATTTTTACATGTAGTTTTTACATTGAGATTCATATGATTTATTTGGTAAACATTGATAAATTCATATCCTTTACCCAATAGAGATATTTAATAGAGAGAATTTTTTATCAATTAGATTAATTATTCCATATTTAAGGAATTATTTGGCCAGGTATGACATGGTTTGGGGAATTTTTAATATAATCCCATTGATGCATCACTGGTCTCATGAGATGAAATTAGTTAGAAAAACCCTATATGTTTATTTGTAGTATGTTTTAAACTATCTTATGAATGGTCTTTAAAGTAGACATATTCTTGGACAAAGAAAATCAGTTTATAACAATTATGTACCAAAACATATTGTGAATTTACTTGATGATAAAGGTATCATGTATCAAGGAAACAATATTCTTGATATATAAGCATCACCTTCACTTATATTCAGTTATTATTATCCAAAACATTTCACTCTGAAAAATCCTTTCATTTTAATTTTATTGATTCAATGAATTGTGTTTTTATTTATCTAACTTTCTTTATAGATTTTTCGTTATCCATTTATTTAAATATAAATTGGGATCAATTATTTACCTATCCATGTTGATTATTCTCATTGATTCATTATATAATATATTGTACTTAACACTTACTGAGCATTTGAGCTCACCCTTATATTGTTTCATTTCACTTAGATTCCATGACATTTATTATAACTGATATAAAGAGATATTATATATAGAATAATGTTATTCTCCAAAAAAAATTATGTTATAATTTGTGTATTAAAATTTAATACAAGGCTCTTGTTTGTATCTAGTTTACCAAGATTAATAAACTATTTGGTCATTTGAGAATATATTTCCTTGTATCTTATGAAAATGTGATGGTATAAAAAGACCAAATATGGGCTAATGGGTTAGGTCACTACATGAATAATTGATGAATCAATAATAACAACCAATATTCTAAGGTAATAACTAAACACACGTGCATATAATAAATAAAATGATAAGGGAGTGCAACCATAGATAATATCAATATGAAAATATCTTATATAATAATCTATATGTCAATATAAATAACTAAACACACATACTATTTAAATAACATTATTTCATGAATAGATAAGGAATAATAAGTAAAGCAAGGTGAATAACTAAAAACAAATTCTATTTAATAAATATATGATAATGAAAGATATCTGGATATATTTTCAAAATAAAAATATTCTAGATAGTAACAAATAAATACAAAATGAATGAAATTCTTAGTTATTGGATTCTATGTTTCCCAGATACATGATACTTTTACCATTAGACCAATTATAAGATGGTTTAAAACAAACTTAGTTAAAACCTTCATAACTGAGTCTAGACAACTAAATTGTCCCATGAGAGTATTGATACATCAAGAGGATATATATAACTAGTCCCCACTCATTCCACACCTTTCAAAATCATTCCTCATATATTTAATGATCACATTAATTTATAAAAAAATTGCATTTTGAAATATCCATTGATAAAATAGATTTATCAATATTTCATGAGATAAACAAATTAATTTCAATGTAAAACACCATATGTAGAAATGATATATGGATTATGAAATAAAAAAATCAATGATAAATGATATGGATATTAAGGGGAAATTTATTTTCCAATTATCATTGGAATATAGACATTTCAAGGCAATGTTATTAACTATAAAAATGAATCTACGTATTAATGTCATTACATTTCTTAGTCACAATGATCCTAAACCACCCATAGGATGAATAAGGATGCTATAAATATAACGTAAAACCATTGGATTAAGAATGAAGGGTCACTGTTATTGATGAATAAAATTAAAATAAAAATATATTTAAAAGAAGTATTTAGGAAAATATCCTATAAATTTTTAGAAACATTTTGAAAATAATTTTCATTGAAAGAAACCTTTAAAATATTTTAGAAAACATCCTTTTGATATTGGAAAAGAAAAATCAAATAAATGATGGTCATAATGGTGTGTAATTCCATAAATGATGTAAATGTAAAAAAGAATTATTTTTTCACTGTAAAATGTTTAGGAAAGTGCTTTGTTAAAAAAATGGATATAACATTACTTTCACATTTTTAGAAAAATAAAATCTGGGAAATTTTTGAAATTGACCTATGATTATTTTGACAAATAAATTTAAGAGTAAAAAAGGGTGAAAATTTATTTATAAATCATTTTGGAAGTGTTGAAACATATTTTGAAAACATGGTTATGGAAGAAATCATATTTCCGACATAAGAGAGAAATGATGCTAGATGTTATTAAAAACATTTTACAGATATTATGATGTACCAAATCCTGAAAAATGGTACTATAAGATGAAAAATATCTAAATAACCATAGTATAATAACATTTTAATTTTAATTAGACAATGATTAAATAATTTCCCTCCATTGATGTTTCAAAATAAGCAATCTCTATTATAATAAGATTGTGAAATAAACCCTTATAATGAGCATAACATTGAAGTAAGAATGAATAAATGAATTGAATATGTGTATCCCCTATAAATAAAAATAAAATAATTTTAATAAAACATAATAGAAACATAATTTTTTAAACCGATAATATTATTATATGAAAGACAATATAGATGTAACACATCCCAATGAAAATAAATTGAGTTATTAAATTCTTTAAAATCAGTAAATTTTAATCCAAATTATTTTATATAAAATAATTCAAATGGAAACTTAAAATACTCTTAATAACAATTTATTCATAATATTATGTGTAAAATGGGTAGTATATACCCAATATTACTGAAATTATCTGTATAACATTACAATATTCTTCAATGAAATGAAATTGAGACCAAATACCTTAAATTGTGCTTCGTTTTGTTTGAAATGATATTAAATACTATTTAGTGGATTTAAATATGTTATTAACTTATTATATAAACATATTAATATTTATAATATCATATATGACCTTTTTATAACACCTTATTATTTGTTTATTAATAATCCTTCATTATTTTCATTGTTTCAGGTTTAATTACCTCATTTTCTAACACTTGCTTTTTTACTATAATTAATGTTATCCCACATATTAAATAGTTCTATAATCTTTAGAAAAATAATCAATACATAAAAGATATGGTTAATATGCTGACCTAAAATGGTCTAAAACCTATTTTTTAAAGGATTTTGACCAATACTCTTCATATCATTGAAATAAATTAATTTGGAACTATTAGAAACTAAAAGTTATTTTATAATAAATTAATATTTCACCATTTTTCCTAAAGTGACCCTTCACCTCACTTACAAAAGGGAACCTCCATTTCATTTTAATTTAAACCTACAAAGCCATTGGTCTTAGACAAACTCTTCCAAAATCTCTTCCCAAATACTATCACTTCAACCTAGGGGCCTTACCTGGAGCATAAATCCATCCTAAGGGACCTTTTGATCAAATCAAAAGGAAACACCCAAAGAAAATGTAATTATTTCATCACCTGTTTAATTGTTCTTATCTTACTCTACATTCTCTTTATTTGTTGTTAAAATTCCAAAATAATAACATCATAAACTTCAACATGATGACGTTTTATTATAAATATGGTTCAACCATATTAATTATTCTATCGATCCTATAATTGACAAAGTCACCATGTTTGTGCAAAATCGTCTTACCATCTCCATGTCTTAGTGTAGATTGTTATTCAACACTAAATTATTTGGATGTGTATAATACTGATTATAAATAATGTAAATAATGAATATAAAATAATAATTGTTAGTTATATAAAATATAACATATAATTAAATACCATTTAACGATCAATTGAATGATGTTGTTGCTCGTGCATCTGTACGACGTAGCGTCTCCACGACGTGATGAGATTCATCTTCAACGGTCACCATTCAAGAATATTTATAAATAAATATATATATATTTATTTATTATGTTTTAGATATGGGAAATTATATTTTTATTTTAATAATATATATTTATGTAGATAAATATATGTCCTTTACTTCCATATTAATTGATAAGAAAACGGAAAAAACGTTCATGCGTACATACAGACTAGAATCCCCTCGAGTGGTGTCACCATTTAACATATCTTTCTATTTTACATATTTATATGTAAAATATATATGATATATAAATCAGTATTTATATTATAGAAGTATTTAAATCATGATCTATTTGATACAATCAATAATAACATGTTAAAACACGTATGATAAAGAAATCAATTATTACCTGAAATGTTAATTTTACATTGAAATTATTATTAAATGGTTAGTATAAAGTCATAAATGAATCATGTAGGATATGATAAATATGAATATGGTTATGGTATAATTTAATAACATAAAATGATCATTATACAAGAGTTTAAACGTACCCTCAACTAAAGGAAAGTATAAGATAAAAGTTAATTCTTCAATCTCTTTATTATCCGAGATTGTTTATATCTAAGTATATATTGGGTCATATTTATCATCCATGTCAATGTTTGATAAAAAAATCAAAAGGAATATTTTATGGTTTTTTGGAAAGGTCTCTTTAACTATATCATCATTTTAACTATTTTAAATATTTATTTTTCTATGTCTATTTAATTAATGTCCTTTTTTTCAAAATGATTTTAAGGATTTATTTATAAGAACATGATTATTTTAAAATGTAAATTAGTTTAAAAAATTTCAAAGTATTACGGGACACTTTGATTCAAAAATTACTTTTAAATTACTTCCATTGTAAATTGTGTGCCTTTTATAGGATATCGTGAAAAATGTATATTTCTCTCAAAGAGATTTACTAATCCTTTTTCAAATATGTCATCATTTTTACTAGATATTATTCTTCATTGAGGTTGATTTAATATAATAAAATATTCCATATTATATTGAACGAGTTATGATATTTTTTACTGTGGATGTGCTATTTTTAAAAAATTAATTGTTTATGGTTAAAGTATTGACATTTTGTATTCTTGTTCTAATAAGAATGATTATGTTATGTTTCAGCCTTTTCATATGAGGATTTCATTGGACTTGGTATGTGATGGGAATGGCTTGTTATATCCCCTCGATGAATCAGTATGTTTCATGAGACAAGCTAGTGTCTTTAAACTAGGCCTTCACAATATTTATTTCTAGAGTATTAGCACGCGGACTTGACATTGTGGTTAAGATGTTCGGAATTATGCATTCCATCATTATGTGATTAGTTATTGATGTTACATGTGATTATTCAGCAATTATAATATCCATGTGAATGAGTAAATAACATTATTTGATTTATCTTTTCCATATTATGATGAATTTTATATTTATTGGGCTTGTTTTTCAATTTTATACCATTCCATTAAAGATTATGATTATTTATGATAGATTCTAGTATATTGTTTACCCTTACTGAGCATATGAGTTCACCCATTTCTTATTATTTATTTTCCTAGGATACCATGATTTTTATTATGATTCATATGTAGGTTTAAGCTTGGAGGATAATGAAATTCTCAAATTATTATCTAAGTTGTAATTTATGTTTGAAATTGTAATGTGAAGTTCATCTATGTAATCTGTTTTCCAAGACTACTAAACTAATCGGTCCTTCAGTAAATAATTCCCTATAATCATGCCAATTTATTAAATGAATGCACCGGCTTTGGGATTCTGTGGTTGAGGAGTAACACAAAAGTTCATATCTCATTGGAAAATGATATATCTTAAGATCTTGTGATCTGTAAAGACCACAAAGCACTCCCCAATGAGGTAATGTCGCCATAGCTACTTCATGAACACAACCAACACTTGATCTAGATCATGGGTTCCATAGTCATGTTAATGGGGATGTTACTTCCTAGAGGCATAAGATATCACTCCTTATTGTTTCATCATCACACACCCAAATACTAGTAGTGAAGAATAAAAAAACACCTCGAACATCACCCCTTCCTCTGGAATCCTGAGCACTGGATCACTGACCAACTTCCCCTTCAGATAGATAAAAGGTTACTGAAACTGCTTACTACACATAAATTCCAGGTCTTTCATGGTCATATCCCCCAAGAAATATTCCACTAGAGAGAAATAGGGTGAAAATCTCTAGTAATAGTCTACCAAACTGAGAAAACTGTGAACCTTCTCCAAATTCATATGTTCTTCCCAAGAGAAAACCATTTTGACCTTCGAATGATCCACTACTAGACCTGGATAAGACATCAAATTTACAAATATGTAGACCTTCCATTTCCAAAAACTACACTTGAACAACTTCATAGAGAGATGGTGGCGTCAAATATCCTCTAAGACAGTCCTGAGATTCTTGGTATGATCCTCCTTTTACTTTGTGTGGATCAGGATGTCATCTATGAACACAATAATGAACCTATAAATAAACTCAAGGAAGACGGATTTCATAAGTCCCACGAACATGGTCGTTGTGTTCATAACACCAAATGGAATAACCACAATCTCGAAGTGCCAATACCTTCCCCTGAAAAAAGTCTTTTGGATGTAACCATTATTCAATATAAATTGGTAATATCTGGACCATAAATCAATCATAGAAATCCATCTTGATCCTCTCATCTGGTTGAAAATATATTTTATTCTCTGGAGAGAGTAAAAAATTTTAATTGTCACTAGATTCAACCTCTGGTAATCAATACAAAGACTCATACCATAAACTATCTTTTTTTTCCAACAATATTGCAGCACCGAATGATGACACACATGTCCATATAAATACCTTCTTCATCATATCATCAATCTGAATCCTTGTCTCCCGCAACTCAGAAGGTTTCATTTTATATGGAGCCATCAAAATTGGAGAATCATCGAATTTCAAGTCTATCCCAAACGCAACATCACATTGAGGTGATATAATCAAAACCTAATTGGGAAAAAAAATACAAGAACTCCCCAACAACTCTCGGAACACCCCCCCATCATAGTATCTAGGGATTCCACTGAAAGATTGACTAATATGGAAAGAAAAGTCTCCAAATTCCAACTTTCCATCATACAACTCCGCTCAGTAATGAAATCAACACATTGGACATCCACATCTGAAAACATGACTCTCATATGGAAGAATTCAATGACCAAATGCATGGAAATCAACCAGTCAATGCCAAGAATGACATTGTATGGATGCATTTGTAGTAAGAACATATCCCCACTGGACTGATTCATCCCCCAAAATTTGTCTACATCCCTAGATAAAATAAAAAAAGATGGCATGACCTTGGACCAGTGTACTCAATACCAGGGGCACAAAAAGTATCTCTATGTCTTGTCACAGAGAATGGGCTAGAATTGGTTAAACAAAGGGGTGTGATGATCCTGAATCAAATGAAGCACACGAAAAAGTACTGAATAAACTGATCATACCTAAAATAGTCTCTAGACCTGCTAGATCTTCTACCACTACGACATCCAATAGACATTTTCCATATCCTCTCCCCCAATACTATCGACTGCCTCCTTGACCGTGTTTGGGTTGAGGACTCTGAGGAAAACCCCGAGGTCAGCCTCCACCTACTCCATCTCCCCTTAGTAGAGAAAAAACTTGTTGTCCGCACTGCAGAAGTGGCCTGGTCAGAAACTTCTATTGAGGTTGGAACAAAACCTTCCGACCTCCATAATAGTGAGATCAAAATTGGAACTGACTCTAATGGTTCTCCCAGCCTCCACAAAGAACAGACATACATCCCAATCATATGGGAAATTCTCTAGGAATGATAGGTTGAAACTGAAACTGATGAGTCCAACTCCCCACTTGCTGATACCCTGAAGGACCTGGTTCTTAAGACCTACTGCTAGAATCAATTCCCTTCATAGAACCCTTGTGACAACCCTCTCATGATAAACCTCCTCATGAGTGCATCCTCTCAACAACTTCTGCCTTCTTCTGGACCACTTGGTATGTCGGTATGGTGAAGGGAGTAACTCCATACTGAATAGAAGGAATAATTTCCTCCTCTTAGTATCTTTCCCCAAGCTCCTCATCTAGAAATAGATCTAGAGAAAAGAAAATGATATCCTTGAACTTGATCCTCAGTTCCCACATAGACAAACTCCCCTTTTTGAGAGAGAGAGTAGCTCCTGCCTCATCTTGGCCTTCATGGTGAAGAAATGGAATTCCACCCAGAACTCCTTATCAAAGTCGGCCCACATCACATCAGTCTCCTTCCACTTCCCCAGGTAGAGAATCCCCCACTAATGTTCAACACCTCATATCTGGCTCACCGCTAGAGAAACCAAGTACTCCGTCAGAGCCCAGATCAATCTGAAAGTGATCACAAGTTCCTCAAGCCAACACTCCATCCCTATATCTAAAATGCTTCCTTCATACTTACCCAAATTCTTCCTTTGGAAAGCACACAGTGTCTTCTACCACGGATCATCCTTCCCCACATGGTCAACCTTCTTCTGATCAATTGGATTGGCCTGCTAATCCTCCACTACCTGATCCACTCATGGACGTTGACTAGGTTCCAAAGATAAAAGGTAAATGGGGAAATTCTAATCCATAGTAGTATAGAATTAAGTTAGGATTCATTTTAACTCATTATTTATTTTTATTTCCCCAAAACTGAAAAAATAATAATAACACAAGTCATCATGATTCATGTACCTTTCCTAGGTTCTCTACCTCATGAATTGTGTAGCTTCACTTAGTCATTCGGTAAGCTCAAAATTCTTACATCTGATCCCTGGGGGGGCTACAATCTCATCTCTTACCCAGTCTTCCCTAGACTGAGTCACCCTCCTAGACTACCTAACACTATTTCACTACCATCCCAAGCGATCCTTACTGTACCAATCTCCAAAATCCATAATATCTCTCAACCATAGCCTCTAATACCATTCTCTCATGACCCCATCCCTCCAAAGGTTATCCTCCATACCTTGAAATAGAGAAATATAAATAATGACCCATGGGTCCCACACCCAATAGGCACCAGGGTGATTACCCACAAAAGGGTATTAAAATCTCACAAAATTGGAGTCATTACACATTTTATGGTAACGAAGATAAGGAGATATTATGTATCAACCTCAAAACAAATCCAAGACACGTATATATATATATATTGGAATACAATATCCATCCAAAATTCACGCTTAATGTAAAAAAACTAGATATACAATGAAAATTTCCAAAGTAAATACCAAAATAAAAACTATACAGCGGCACGAAAACTATCCCCAACATCCGAGCTAGTATGGTCCAACACGATCTTCATAATCTCCCAAGAAACCAAAGAACATATTTATATACATAGGGTGAGAATACAAGTATAATCAGTAGGAAAATTCAATGTCTCTCATCCACAAGTGGGAGAATCAAACTAATGCCACTCATGAGAAAACAAAAAAAACTTAAAAGCACATAACAATGTATACTATCCACCCCAACCTTACCAAGTCATGCTAATCAAATAATTCAATTAAATTAATGTAAAGTTGTAATCACATCGATATTTGGGTAATCCACACCACTTCCCATTGGTTAACTTCTCATTTATAATGAAGAACAACCTGACACTACCACTCTCTTCCACAATCCCCCCTGTCACAACATGCCCACACAGACTTAGGTCACATACCACATCACACCCACAAACACCTAGGATACAACCACATCACATACCAATGAAACCAAGGAAATTACCACATATCGCATCCCGAAGACACCGGGGAAGCACACCTCCCTCGCAAACACATGGTCCTCAGAACCGCACCACAACCTTCCTAAAGATTCTAGAGCTACTAATGCCTTGAAGATGGTTTAGTGAAGTGAAAATAAATAATAATCCATCCTCCCACCCTAATGTTGGGTAAGGACACCCTCCCCCATAATAATGGGGGTGTTTGGCACATTGTTCTCATCACTGGTGGGGTGTGTATAGAAATCACAAGGAACTACATGTATATATATACATACCAAACACTAAGACCAACCTATGGGTACTCCAAAAAATAACTAGACCATACCAAAACTACCTTGGATACCAACACTACATGCACATGTCACCATGAATGACAATAACTTTTGTATGTCGAGAAACAAAATCCACTTCACTACTAGGCACAACTCGAAACATACCCACATCCAATTCATTTAACTAGTTGAAATTTTTCATCAACAATTTATTTATTTATTTATTTATTCGATCCCTACCTGGGAAACTACCAAACACAACACACCACAAGTAACATAAAAACCCACACACTCTTCACAAATTATCTAGAAACTATGGGAGAAAGGCCCATGCAGGGTAACCCTATCCCTCTTCGAAATTATCCCTCCAACAAAACAATACTCAACTATATTAAAGTCCAACTCCACACTCCCCTTTCTTGAACACCCGTCCAACTACTGCAACAATCATTCTTCAATGTAATGCTGCCATATCCTTCCTATAAATAAGAAAACCACCAACACACCTCATCACTACCACACTTTGCAGTTCCATTTCATAACGAAACCACACCCAATAAAAAAACATAGCACTACCTGAAACTACATCCTTGTTGACCAACCACTTTTTAGATGTAGTCCCAATGTATAAGAAGTCCATAAATTCAACAGTTAACCAATATCTCAACCTGATATTCTATTACTGCACTCGTACCACCCCATAAATGTAGCCACACTCACTGCCACAACATCACACGACCAACAAAAAACTAGGTCAAGCAGAACCGTACACAGTACACAGACACACCAAACAACATGGTGTATTATGATTTAGTAACCCATGTTATTTAATTCCACATTCATTATTTAGGGTGATCACAAAAAAAAATTGATCATGGGGAATCCATATATTCTACAAGGTGTATGAGGTTAATTAATTTCATAGTTTTAGTTTTTTGATAACTAAAGAGAAAAATTTATTCACAAGCCATATAGGTCTGAAAATAGATTCTCCCAATGACTATGATTTTTAGAAGGCATTTATTCATTACAAAAAACGTGATGGATCGAGGATAACATATAAAATAATGTGATCATCAACATCATCATCCCATACACACATTTTTTATGTCTTATTATATTCATTAAATTTGGGTGAAACTTTATTCCCAATGGGACATGAGTACGACCACCACTTGGGATATATAAAAAATAAATAAAAATGAAGGGATCCCTATCCAAACAATAGGCGACCAATGATTATTATTTATGCAAAAGCAGGGGTCCAGCAAGCAACAAGATAGAATCCATGGGAAAAACAAAAAAGGATGCTACAAAAGAGGCACATGACTCCTGAGGCAAGAAAGGTTATGTACACACCAGGATAAAATGGAACATTTCATGGAATATAGGATCAAATATTTTGAAAATCAAGATCATATATCAACGAAAGGGAAATATTTTTAAGGTCCATTAAAGTTAGATCATGGGAAAGACCATGTTGTTTGACTATTTAAAAGTACCTAGAGTATTACTATGTTAAATATATAATTAATATCCTTTGAAATACCTTTATGTAAAATCAAATAATATTTTAAACTCAATTTACATAAAATAAAACCTAAGAGGGGAGAAACTGGTAAAATTGGGAAAAACTGGAAATGACTAATTGATGGGTTACCAACCAACATGAGTTAAAGTTAATGAGTCCCCGATTCTTGAGTAATAGACAGATGAGACACTGATTCATTAACTTACTGGTTGCCAAACTCCCCAATTCCATAGCTTTCCAATGCATGGACTCCCCGATGCCTTGACCTACCGACACCCTGACTGACCGATGCCCTATCTCACTAATGCCATGACTCACTAATCCCTCGAACAACCAATGATGATATGCTGACACTGATATACCAATGCTGACTCACTGATGAATCCTACCATTAGAAAAACTATAATTTTTTAATACTCTTGAAATGATCCATCGTTGCATCTCATAACACTTCAAACAGTGGATTTTGACAAAGTAATGTACCTGAGGAGTCAGGTCCATTACATGGTCATATAAGGTATTATAAACATTATTATTGTTTATTAATTAATTAATAACACACATTAAATAATTATACATTTGTTTTGAACACTTTTTAAGGAATTAAAACCTGAGGTAAGGAGCATTTTTTTAAATCCTCTTTAATATCTCTTTTTACAAAATCAAAAAGAAATATTTTTTAATCATATACAGCATGATAAAAATTCCTAATTACATTAATCTAATTTTTTTTTATTTTTTCCATAAAATATTTCATAGTTATATTTAAATTAAATGTTATCCTTTTTATATTCACACTATTTCTTTAATATGTGATCTTATCACGGAATGGTTTTTATGATGAAATTGTTATTGTTTGAGGATTATGTTATGGTTCTTGGGAATTGTATATAATGAATGGTGGGACTTATATCTACTTCCATGTAATTGGTAATGTTTATGTTGGAGTTCAAAAATAATAGTTAATCCATGTGTAACTATAATTCTTACAACATAAGGTTTTTGTGAGGGTTACATCATAAGGTAGTCATGAGGGTCACATTGTATGGTATCCTAAGAATTGGAAATCATATGGTATTTATAGGGATTAAAACCATAATAAATTAATAACACAAGTAAACATTATGGTTTAATTTATTTTTTCTATGTTTTATAGAAATCACTTGTTTTCATAATGTAAGTATATAGTATTTTATGGGTGACATGTATGTCTTTGTGAAATTGATTTTATATGACTATAAGTAATAATGGAATAATTTTTCGCTTCTATTTTTATTCCTTACTATGAATTTTTTTCTCATACCATGTTTTCAATTTTTTTCAAAGGGTTTAAGGATGGTTTAGAGAATATAATAATAAAAATTGAATGTTGTAAATATTTTTTCTTGAAAACAATTCATGTTTTAGTAAAAATATATGTATTTGTGAAAAATGGGTACTTCTTTTATAGAATCCACTTTGAATGCTTGTGGATTTTATTTTATGGGTTATGAAATAATTTCCTAAAACTATAAATAGAAATCTTATTTTGGAATGTATGAATGTGAATTCTAAAATTACAGTCTTTATTATGAAATATTTAATGTCATGTCCTTATAGGGGGTATCATAGAATAGTTTTTATATCCTTATGTGATATGCTGATGTTAATATAATAACATAAATTATTTTATTATCTTTATTTATGTTAAAATTATATATCATTTAAAAATTACCATGTTTATTTTTCTAATAAATTTCTTTTTAGAATGGTTTTCTGCTGAAGATACATGGATGATGAAGTAGGAAGGAAATGAAAAAATGATATCCATCTAAATCTGTAGATTTGAATGATTAGAATTGGAACCTAGCAGTTTGTGATAGTAATGGATTAATTAAAATTGGTTATAAATAGTTGGGAAATCAATGCAAGAGAATAGTTATAGCTACAACAAAGGTACATATAAATAGTAGAACCTTTTAGAAAGAACCACATGTTTTCAGTGGATCTTTTGACATAGTGTTGATAGAAGGGTGGATTCCTTGAAAACTATTTGATGTCATAGGATGTTCAGATAATAAATAGCTTATTCTTTCTATTTATCACATTAAAGGTGAATTCAACCAGTGGTGGTCAATGTTTAATGTTATTAGAGATGGCATGTAGATTGATACCTTGGAATAAAGTTTATTTAATAATAATTTCATTAAAAGATATTCTAAAAATTCTATTTGAATTGAGATGGAAAATAAATTACTATAATTGAAACAAAAGGGTGAATTTTGGTTTGTATTGTAAGAAGAAAACTTCACCTGACTATCACGGAATGCTCCAAATCTTATTCGATATGTGGAAAATAAAATTAATCATTTTTTACTCTGCATTGAATAGATGATATAAAAGAGAATTGAAGTCCCTTGAATAAAAAAATTATGAGAGAGATTTTTTATGTTCTGAGATGGTATAAATGGAGTTCTCTGATTATCATGTGTACTTTGAAAATAATCTGATGAATTATTATAAATATTAAGAAATGTCTAAGAATCCCTAAAACATATTTAATTCTAATAAAATCTTGTTCCAATATGTGAAAAGTGTGTTATAAAACACCCTGGGAAATGAATTAAAAAGTCCATACAATGTTTTCATTATGGTAAGGTTGAACATTTTTTTTTGAAATTACAATGAAAATTATATTAATCATAATTTTGATAAGAGAGATATTGAGTGTTTCAACTATGGTGAGATGGGGAATTATACAAATACCTTACCAAAGAAAGAGCTGAATGATAGAAATAATATAGATTATAAGAAGAAATGTACAGTGAAATATTGCATGACTACTTCAGTAGATGTTAGTCCATCCAATGAAGTGACATCTAATAATTTTTCTATTTACATAATTTTTTCTAATTTTTTTTGACATAAGGTCTACACATTTCTTTATTTCTATTTTTTTATAAATTAGAAATTTTACCTCAATAAATGAAACCAGAAAATATAGTTAAAATACCAAGGAGTAATATTAAATAAAAAATGAATTAATATAATATTAATGTGGTTATATACCAAAAGAAATTTCCTACAATATTTATTTTCTCCCATAGTATGTTTTGATGTTATTTTGGGTATGGATTGGATTTTTGTTTTCTAAGAAAAGCTTGATAGAAGATATAAGGAATTTGTTTTTGGAAAGAGTTTCTGTTGTACAAATCAATGAAACCATACCATTGAAAACATATCTGAAATCTGAGAAACAATTAAAATATTGAAATGAAATTTATCTTTCACATATTATTGAAAATAAGGGATCTGTTCTGATTAATGATGTGCTAGTGGAAAATGAATACCTGAATGTTTTTCTAGATTATTTTACTAGTGTTGCACCTGATCGAGAAGTTGCATTCAACATTTAATTAGTTCTTGGTTCTAATCTAGTTTTGAACCTCCTTATCAAATGTCTCAGGTGGAACTTCTTAAATTGAAAAATTAGTTATATGATATTCTTGGTAATGGTTTCATTCATCCTAGCCCAACACCATGGGGGTCTTTTATTTTGTTTGTTCAAAATAAATATGGTTTTATGAGGTTTTCAATTAATTATATAAGATATGATGAAATTTTTGTTAATAATTACTTTCCACTTCTATAAATTGAGGAATTGTTTGATAAGTTCTAGAGAGCTTAGTAATTTTCTACGAATGAGTTAAAATTCAGGTACCATCAACTAAAGGTAAAGGGGGATTATATTCCATAAACACCATTCTGTACTTGACATGGTCAATATGAGTTTGTCATTATAACTATTGGTTTGACAAATTCTCATACTATAATTATGGATATTAGTAATATAATATTCCATTAATATTTTGATAATATTTTTTTTATTTTTATTTATGATATTTTATTCTTCTCAAAAAGTTATAAGTTTCATGAAAAAAATTAATGATTGCCATGATAATTCTCAAAGAAAAGAGGTAATATAGAAAATATAGAAAATGAGATTTTTGGTTATAGTAGACTTATTTCCTGGGGTACATTGGCAATAATGATGGAATAATAGTTGATCCCTTCAAAACAAATGTGGTTGCTGAATGGAAACAACCTTAAAATGTTATAGAGATTTTTAGTTTTCAATTATTAGTAGGATATTACCGATGCTTTCATAAATAAAATTCCCAGTTTTCTGGCCCACTATCCAAGTTAACATGAATGTATGTTTAATTTATTTAGAGAGAAAAATGTAATGATTTTTTAATAATTGAATATTAGATTGGTGAATGATTCATTTTTGGTCATGCCATCTAGAAATGGTGATTTTTTTCATCTACAATGATGCTGCATTAAAGGGAATTGGTTGTGTTCGGATGTATAATGATCAGGTACTTGTTTATTATTCAAGAAAACAAAAATCTCATGTGTTAAATTATTCCACACATGATTTGGACTTATCAGTTATGGTCATTATGTTAAAATCTATAAGGTATTATTAATATAGATATAAATGTGAAATATATATATACACTATAATAGTTTAAATTATATATTTAATCGAATGGAATTAAAAATAACGTAGAGATATTGGTTGTAACTGATAATGAATTGTGATGGAATGATTAATTACTATCCTAGAAATGAATATAATGTGGTGGATTCCATGAGCCAATAATATCATCCTATATTAACCATGTTACATTTGGAACATGAACCCTTGGTTAATGATTTTATGAGTTTTTTCATAGAAATTATTAGTGCAGTAAATTATTCTGTTTTATTTTAGGTTTCAGTGTAGTTGTATCTTTCACTGAAAATTTCCCATGTGTAGAAAGAAGATTGTGTCTTATATAAAAAGTTATAATCAGCTAGGAATGTTTTGTTTCTTGAATTTATTTTCTATAAATATTATTTTTTTAGATTTAGGAGGATTTTATATATGATTTTTTATTCCTATATAAAGCAATAATTTTTAAGTGAATCTCATATTTCCCCATTTTCAGTTCATCCTAGTAGTAATAAGATATATAGAGATCTTTGAGAATATTATAGGTGGTTTTGAATGAAAAATAACATTTTGATTTTACAATAACATGTCTGACATATAAATAGGTTAATGTAGAGAAACAACTAACAAAGGGTATACCTCATCCTTTTCTATTTCTAGAGGGTAAATGAGAAAACATATCCATGGATTTCATGGTGGCACTAGATTATAATTCCCAAAAAAATGATGACATTTGGGTTATTAATGTTTGGAAAACTATATCTTCACATTTTCTTCCTATTCGAGACACTCTTTATCTATATTACCTTTTTGTGAATTTTCCTCAAATATATTATTAGGTTACATATATTTCCTCTGTTCATTGTATCTAAATATGATCCCAGTTTCACTTCTAAATTTTGGAAAGTCCTCCAAAAGTCATTGGGTACTAAATTAAATTTATATATATTTTTTCATCCGTAAAATTATGGATAGACCGAAAGAACAAATCAGACCTTGTAATAAACACTATATTCTTATTAAATGGATTACATGGGATCATGGTATTACAAACCTTCATTAGTAATGTTTTCTTATAATTACATTTTTCATTCTTGTATATAGATTTTACCCTTTTAAGCATTATATGGAATGTGGTGTAGACCTACATAATTTTGGGATAATGTTGAGGAAATTATTTTAATGGGATAATAATTAGTGTAGGTTGAGGCTAAGAAATTTAATATAGTCCAAAAACATATAAGGACAGCTCAGAGAAGATAGAAAAACTATGCTGATAATAGGAGGAAAGACCAATCATTAGATGTAGGTGATCATATTTTCCTTAAAATATATCATTGGAAAACTGTTTTGCATTTTAATTAGAATGGAAAGCTATGTTCATGATTCATTGGACCTTATAAAATCCTATATAAATTTGTACCAGTTTCTTACTGAGTGGCATTTCCTCTGAGTTTTTCTCATGTACAAAATGTTTTTGTTTTTTCGATGATAAGAAAGAATGTTCCAGATGCATATCATGTTTTTAACCAAGAAGAAGTTCAGTTTTAGATGAACCTTTCTTTTGATGAAAATCCTATTTAGATTCTTGATTATAGAAATCATGTATTACAGAACAAGGTAATTCACCATGATAAGGTTTTTTGGTGAAACAACATGGTTTAAGAAGAAACATGTGAATATAAAAATGATCTTGAGGGAAATGTGTCCCCATTTTATTATTATGAGAATAAATTGCGAGGAAAAAATTTATAAGGTGAGAATGTGAAAACCGAGTTATTGACACAGTAATTTTCTTTCACATTTATTATTATTCATGAACTAAATAGTTTAATTCAATAAGTAAAGTATTTTTTAAAATAAACAATTTTATTTAACTATTTCTTATATGAATATAATGAAATGATTAATTTTCAAATTATATAATTTTAATTTGAAAAAATAAATTTCAAATCTGAATTAAGGATGTTGAGAGTATCTTCTTATGATTGTTTTGGAATTTTCTAATAAAAACTTAATTTTTCATGAATAGTAAAAAATATAGTATTTTTTTAATATGGTACTATTTGTGATATCATCAAAGAATAATTTTGATATAATATTTATAAAACTTATGCATTGAATATATTATGATATTAAAATAAAAATATTGTACAAAAATAATTCCTAAGGTGAAATTTATATTTTATTTCATGATAAGTATAAAAAATATTGCCAGTACCGACACAATACCTAAGAAATGTTAAAAAGACATTTTTGGTTCTTTATGGTAAATAATTGAGTTCAAAAAAATATTTTCATGAATTTTTTATTAATTATTATTTATAATTGATTTCTTTATGTTAATTTATAATTGTAGAGTTATATTACATTAGTCTTATCCAAATGCATGTACAATGCCTATGGAAGGCAAGGTAAAAAATAACAAATTAATGAAGCTGACCTGACATGGGTATGAGTAATTATACTTAAATAATGAATCTAAATTATTATTATGAACCTAATTTTTTTATGATAGTAATTTATTTGTAATTTTTATATATGAAATAAATAACTTTAATGTTTGTGAAACACTGATGCAGTGCCTATGCAAGCAGATGAAAAATAAATAAAATGATTTTAATTAAAATTATAAGAACACTTAAATGACCAAAAATATATGAATAAATACAGTATTATGGGTTAGTTTCTGAAAATATATTATGTTGATTAAAATTTGGGCCATTTTTGGACCCACATGATTTACTTTACTGCCTTCATGATATTTTATTTAAAAGGAAGTTAAGGTGTTAACACTATAAATTTAAATTAGTTCATAGATTTCCAAAAAAAATCTAATAAATAAATATTCATTTCAAATATAATAAATTTATCTTCTTCATCATAATTTATTTTTAATTTTTAGAAAAAAAATAAATACCACAAATGCTTGCAAAAAAATGATACAATAATTATTAATTTAATGAAAAAAATAAAAATAATTGATTTCCAAAATATTGAAATAAATTTTATTTGATAATTTTAAGGTAATTAATGAGATATCTTTATGAATATGATATATAAATTATATAATTAAAAGTTTAATTTTAATCTTTTTTTAATGTTTTAATATCATATTTGTGAATAGAGATTAACTTTACAAAAACTATTTTTCATGAATAAAATATTTTATTAAATTATTGAAATAAATTTATAAAAAAGAAAAAAATGATTATATTATGTCCAAAATGTGATATCCTGTGATTTTTGATCTTTTGGAAGTCTTGAACCCAATATTAGTCTTGTTATATTTCAATATTTTATGTAATTCCTAACTTTCCCCTTTCATCAATTATAAAAGGGGGATCATTCTTTCATAAAAATTCATCACGTTGTGCCATCTTGCTGAACTATATTCAAACAAATTACCTTATCTTTATCCTTTGATGCATTATAGTACTTCTAGTCTCACAAAATGACTAATTCCAAAATCTTTAAGGATGTTCTCTATGAAACATTATTCAAGAGGTAAATTCCTTATTTTTATATTTTAAATTCTTTCTCAGGTCTACCTTTTTATCACCCCTATCAAATGCTTCATGATAACTCTAGTGTTGATATATACCAGAATTTTATTATGTTAGTGGTATATCGATCCTCAAAATCACTTATTTTCTCCTTTAATTCTTAAAAATTAAAATTTCATCCATGGTGTGTCAATTCAACAACTTTAGGGATGATGAGTTTTGTTTCCATTAATATTATTCATGTGAAGATTAAATTAACATGTAAATGTTTAAAATGACAAATATATATATACATGTTATCACATATGTAGTATTATTTATTTTTTAAAAGATGGTCTATAATAAACCAACCATGAAACATATAGAATAATTCACCTAAAATGAATAAAATAACTAAATATTGTTAATAAATAGGTGGAATGATTTTATAAAATGATCATATAAAGTAGTATAAGAATTATTATATTTCATTAATACATTAAAAACTATTTATAAAATTATAAATGAGTTTTAAACACTTTTGACAGATTTTGAACCCAAGGTAAGGGACCTTTTACTTTTAAAATCATGTTTAAAGTATGTTTATAAAAATTTCAAAAAGAATGTTTTTTCAAACATATACGGTAGTAAAAACATTCTTGATTTCCAGGATCAATAATGTTTTTATGTTTTAATTACAATATTTAACTATTATTCTCAATTTAAATGATCCCTGTATATGTTCACAGTATTCCTTTAATATGATATATTTCTCATGGAATGGTTTTTATGATGTAATTATTCTTGTTTGATGATTATGTTATAGTTTTTAGGAATTATTTATAATGAAGGTTGGGACATATATCTTTATTCATTGAATTGGCTATGTTTATATTAGCGGTCGACTATAATGGATACTCCAATTGTAACTATTATGGTTACACCATAATGTAGTCATGAGGGTTACATCATATGGAAATGTGAGTGTTACCTTATAAGGTAGTCATGAGGGTTACAAAAAAAATTGTAGGTGAAATGGTTACAATCATAAATAATAACCCAAGTAATCTTATTGGTTTTATTTATTTTTTATATTTTTTATGGAAATATCTTATTTTCAAAAAGTAAGTATATGATATTTTATTGTGAGAAGTATGTCTATGAAAATTATTTCATGTGTTTATAAGTATTCATTGACTAATAGTAATTTATTTTTCTATCCCTTACTGAGACTTTTTTGCCCTTACTAGGTTTTAAAATATTTTTCATAATATTTAAGGATGTGTAAGAGATAATATGGAAACAAGATGAATTTTGTGATGATTTTTCAAAAATAAATCATGTTTTATTATTAACATTTATATTTGGAAAAAATGGATATAACCTTAGTAGTATCCAGTTTGTATGATTCTAAATTTTCATTTATGAGTTATAAACTAATTATCTAAAAAACTAAATAGAATAGATATTTTTGGAATTTCATTTTGTTAATTATAAAAGGATTTAATATATTATAAAATGATTACATCTGGGCCATTATATCATGACCATCCATGAGCGATGGTAATAGAAAAATGAATTACATCATTTTGTGAGGCAGTAGTCTTCTATACACAAGAACAATGATTTTGAAACCCATTTGACGGATGTGTGTGTGGTTTTAATTTATACCCATAACATAAAAACCTATTAGTATATGGATGGGACTGAAATTATTATTTCATCACTTTGTAAAAATAATTTTGGGGTATGGGGGAATAAATAAAACAAAAAACAGTGTCGGTAAACGTTTCCTCCTCTTCAGGTAACCTCATTTTGATTGCACCAAAGGACATAAAAGGATGATTTATGTCTAAATTAAGCCTTATATGATGATATTATTGATGTTTAGATGTTACTTAATATTTTCTTGGTCGAAACAATTGGGTTTTAAGGTGTGAAGAGTTGTGATAGGGAAGGCCTTTTATAAGTTAGGTGAGTTGTGCACTTTTAATTTTTTTGAAAGGGTAAATTCCACCTATGATTATTCATGTCCCCAAGCCCCAATAATGACCCAGTTTTGATAAAAAAAGATGATACGGTTAAAATATGGATACAAAAATTGGTGTTGAATTTTTTTTCATTTTTACACCATATATTCTAGGTTTAACCAATATGTAATCACATTTTTACTTCAATCATGGTAATTAATTTTAACTATTATGACAAATCATTATGGTAAAAAATTAATTTGTATTTATTAGAAATTATAAATTATGTTGCTTCCAAATATTTAATCCATTTTTAAAATATTCAATTCACCTAATTTACTAAATTTAATTTAATAATAATTCAATATAAATAGTGAGACAACATTTTTTGAAGAAGAATATTTTTTTAGGAAAATAATATTTTATATAAACTCTATAAAAAATAATAATAATTTTATGGAAAAAATTAATAATTTATGATATATAATTATTATATTTAATTTATAAAAATCCCCATTAGTTATTATTTGAATTATATTACAAGGTGGAGAATTATTTATCTTAAAACAATTTTTCGAAAATCTATTTTTTGAAAAAAAACATATACTAAAAACAAATATAGAGTTAATTAAAATGTAATTAAGTGAATTAAATATAAATATATGATACATGTTACTTTAAATCATTTTAAAAATATATTTTTACTATAAATTAAATGAATTTATTCAAAATAAATGACTTTTTATAAAAATCCATGTTTTTTACTATTCACTAAAAAATCAATATTTTCTGTAAAATACCATTATTTCACCAAAAATAAATTTTAAAATAATTATTTCAAAATTAATATTCATTTTATAAAATTAAAACTATAAAATTTAGAAATCATTCTTTTAAATAAGTGCTTTTAAAAAGAGTTTTTTGTTAAAACTATTTCCTTTCAGATTTAGAAATAACTTAATATTTTTATAACTAATATAACTATCTAATTAAAATTAATAAACATGAAAATTATTTACTCTACCAATAAATTGGTTATTACATTCACCTTCTCACATCAAATGGGTATTACTCAGATTAATACCATATATAACTAAGTGATCAATGAATTCCATAGAATCTAATTTCTCATATCAAACACATCACACATGGGAAAAAACATTTATTTATTTTTCAATATTCGTTTTAGAATTCATGAATGATTCATTAACCATTTTATCATATTTATTACTTGTTCTATGTGATTTTTTCCAAATATTATCCGTTAATTACATTGAAAAATAACCAAAATTACGAATTTATTTAGACACTTTTGTTAAAAAAATATTTATTTTCTTAACATTTATGTTATAAAAAATAAAATAGTAACATTATATTATATTTAAATAAAAAAATTATATAATCTATCAATGTATAAATCATACATAGACGTATATATTTGACATATATTTTCTTGTTTAATTTTATTTGACAAATATTGGAATATATATGTATACATGCACAGTATAAAACATATATTTACACACACAGACACACATGTGATAAAATATTCATAGATATGTATATATAAAAGAAAACATATTAATAAATATGTGTGTATTTTTTATATTTTAGAAGATAATATATATATATATATATTTGAGGATACATTATTATATAAACATAGGTGTTTGGAGACATATTTATATGTTTATATATGTATAACCATATAACATATAAACATAAATAAACATATAAATAATTAATCATATATATATATTTCTAAATATGTAAAAATTAAAAAAAAATATTTCATTGAAAATCAAAAACCACTCGCAAATATCAAAATATATTAATGAATAATTATTATTTAAACATATAAATTCAATTAATTTAATATTAAATTTAAACATTAAATCTAAAAATAAATCTTAACAAAAAAATTCCAACTAATATAATTATGAATAAACATATTTATTACACAAATAAACATACAAAATCTACTAAAATAACAATTAATTATAAAAAAAAATTTATTGAAAATTCAAAATAACAGCACCACCATACCTCTACTAAAATTTTCCACTTTAAAATAAATGATTAATTTATTTAATAATAAATAATATAATTAATTGTTAAACCAATTTATAATTCAAAATTAAATCAATCCTAAAATTAATAAAAATATTCAAATAGAGAAAAAATGATTAAAAATTTATAAAAAATATGGATATATTGAGAAAACATGTGGTTAAATATTTCAATATAGTATAGGGTGAATTTTGAGTTCTAAAATTTGGGTTGAAGGTAGTAGAAGGTGAAAAATTCAGTCCAGTAGAAAAGATACAGGTTGATTGTGACTTTCTATGATTAGGGTTTCAAAAATATTCCATCATTTGTAATGATAATATAAGGGATACTACATGTTTTGTTTTTTTTAAAATATATTCTTTAATTTATTTTTCTAAAAACCTATATTATAATTTATTATTTAAAATTTTCTAATATAAAACTGATGTGAAAAGTTTCACAAATGGGATTTTAACAGTTGTTATATAACAGCTGATTCAAGAATTATTATTCCTTAATATTTCATTATCCATTTGAAAAATTGTTATCACTGTAAATATTTCCAAAAATCTATGATCATATAAATATAAAAACATAACATGAAATCTGTGAAAAAAATCATGGATGTTCTTATCATGAAAATTGTTTTTTAAATCTTTCAAATTGGGAGCTATTTAAACACAATACCATTATATATAAAACTATTTTGATATTTCACCAACCATTAATATAATGATCAATATTAAATTTAATAAGCCCCTTTTTATTTTTTATAATCTCCATTTTATTAGTTCATATGATTAACCTTATTCAATATTCTAGGGTTTCAAAATTTACCCATTTAATTTTTTTGAAAATATGATGAAACAAATTTGGGATATTTTAAAAAAACAATAGATACAAATTCCCCATATCTCCCATTATAATGATACTCAACCTAACAACATCTATTTATTTTTCATCACATACAATAATGATTATTTATCACCTTTTTGAAATGATATTCTGAAATATTCTTCATTAGGATAATAAATTAAGAGTAATTGTGGAGTGAAAATGAAATAGTGAACTCTCTATGTTTTTTTGTAGAGAATTAACTACCAAAAACACCATCGCATATTGAAATGAAATCTTCACCAAGGGAATTTACATTATATATGAGAACTACACATTCAATTAAAAAACTCCGAATTAAACTTACTATGATCCAAAATCTTTTTTCTAAATAAATGTTTGATATAAATTTATTTTCAAATTGAATATTGCACGATATTATTTAAATAAATGATCTCAATTTGATTTTAACAACTAATCATTAATGGTCATGTAACTTCCACCATCACATATTCATGATTTGGATTCAACCATATCATATGACTTGTATCCCATTATATTACAATGTACTTAAATTATTTCATAATTAATCTCACTGGGTTTTATTCTTGTGCTACCATGTCATTAATCATCTTATAATAATGAAAACACCACATGAAGTTCAATTTATATCATTTATATCACCTTACCAATCACTCTCAATAATTAAATAAATATACAAATATGATTCTCTATCAAACCACATGACATAGTCAATGGTTATATGGTCTTATTTGAAAATATAATTCCATATATAAGATATAAGTACTTCATGTTTAATTGGAATGTATAGAAATGTAAAAAATGATATTTATTCTTTAGGACATAAAGTAATGTAGGATTTTGACTTTCCTTTTAAAATTATATTGATCAAAATACATTCCTTATTTATTCATGTAAAATTTATACCAATATTTTATAAGAGTTAAAAAAACTCTCATTTCTTTCATTATAAGCCAATTTAACAACATTTTAGCAATTTGTTTATAATAAAAATATGTTTCTGGTTCTGTTAAAAAATTCAATACTATAAATAAATCCTTTTATTTAATCACTAAAACTTCAAAGAGTCTGTTTTGTGAATTAAATTCCACACTTTTTTAAATAATTTTTATATAATGTAATCTCACTAACACACACAACAAAAATTAGTGAGTTTGTCTCACCTTCATTGATATTGTTATTTCAATCCACATTACCTTTTTTAAAATTTACAATCAAAATTTTTTAATCCAATTAATAATACCATAATCTGAATGCTTATTTAATCCCATAAAATTAATTCTTCTTTATTCATACTTTAGTACCATAACCATTAATAATAATTCCTTCTATAATTTCAATATAATACTTCTATATGCGTTATCCATTTGAACAAAATTTCTCTTTTGATCACATATATCAATAAAAATTAAAATTGTTCCAATACTTTGAACTAAATTAAAAGTATCATCATAATTTATTGCCTCAATTTGAGAGTTACATTTATAAAAAAATACTATTTTTAGTGATACATCTCCATTATCATTAGTATTATTTCAAAAATTCTATTTATCTCAATGGAATATTAATCTTTGATGTGTTTCACTAATTCACAATCTAAATTCTTATAAATTTAATATTAATCATATTCTAAGTGGTATGATTGGATTTTATCGAACTATGTTATCTTTTAATACCATTTATTCTATATCTATGGATGTTTTTAGTACCAACATATTTTATATGTTCCGATAACATAGACTCTTATTACGCCATTCCTTTCATGTTATTGTAAAATGTATAATAATCATGTAAATTATAAATTTTTTTATTATAATAGAGTCTTTACCATGTTATATAACTCTTTCTACATGAGTTTCCTAAATACCAACATTTATAGGAATGAATTATATCGATGTTTCTTGATACTCTATGACAATAACATCCTAAACATGAACTATATTTACTATATTCTTGTTGTGACACTATTAAATATTCCCACCATATGAAAATCCATGAAAAATACCTTTATCAGCACTCTCAAAAATATTTCACCAATGAATTCTTTAAATTTTAATAAAATGAAGACTATAAATTCTTTTTAAATTTTTAATAATTTTGGTTCATCCCAAACAATATCTCATAAATAATTTTGACAAAATACTGAATTTTTGGGATTGTATAAAGCCTCATTGTGGCTTACAATAAAAAAAACATTGAAGTTACATTATATGGTAACTTGGATCTCCCCATATATTCCAAAAATTAGTTCTTCATTCCATATACTAATATTTTTGGTGTATATGGTGTACAATATTAATTCCTTGTTATATAATTATCATGATATGCCTCAAAGTATACATTCTTATACATGAATACCTTATTGGACTAAAAATATTTGATGACATGACCATTTTGTATCTCATCACACTGATAAATATACATAAAATTATCAAGTGATTTTCAATCGATTGAAATGAAATAATCATATTTAATAAAAATAAAATAATAAAAATAGTACTAATTATTTACCTCCATTACATGACTTCAAGATCATTAAACCAGAAAAATAAAAATGAATTAATATATATAAATTATTTTATTGATCTTTATCATCATGTTAAACATGTTAAACATATTTACTTTTTTGAATATATAAAACGTATTTATCCCATATCTATTCATTGAAGAGATTTTTTATATAGTTTCCATGATCTATTAACACAAATAATCAAGAAATTTATACAAAAAACTCATTTTATTCATTATCCTTTATTTAATATTTGTTTTAATAACTATATATTAGAAGTATATTAACAATAATCCATAGAGCATTGATGATAATATTTGTATCCCTAAATATCCGAATGGAACATCCATTATTTTATAAAGACACTTCATTCACATTATTTTAATGTTAATAATAACATAAGAGATTCTCCCTCAACCCATCAATGGTGAAATATTTGTTTTTTCAAACTTTTTTCCTAAAATTTTGATTCTTTAGAAAACTGTCACATTTAAAAAAATCATCATTTATAAAACAGGAAGTACCACTATCATATCATTGAATATTTTTATGTGATTCTTGTTTTCAATCTTGTGTGATGAGAAACCACTATCTAAGATACAATTATTTCTTATTATAATGTTTTATAAGATACCCCACCCACCATTGTTAATTCCTAATCACTCCACAAATTGAATGATTTTTATTTTTAAATCGTATTTAGAAGATATTTTAGTAATATTTGAATTTTTGGGTGGTATGTGTTAGTTTATCACAACTAGCCTAAGTTTTCTAAATATTATAAAAATAATTTTACAATATAATATTATATTTTATAACAACAATGTAATGGTTATAGTCACATTAGGAATATATAACCATTTCTTTATGGTGACAACTATGTCCTATAAAACAAATAATAGATATAAAAAACATAGTCACTTTAAACAAGTGAAAACCTTTTCCACTGAAAATGTGGGCACCTTTTTTGTCAACAGAATTCACACACTCCATTAAAATTTCTCAATTGAATGTTTTAATCAATATGAAAAAAAACATTGATCCCGTGTAATATGTCGAAAATATACTCTATAACTAATATAATGAAAAATTACTAGTGGATAACCATCCCTTGATATTAAATTCACTGAATTAGAAAACTATGAGAAAATTATTCACAAAAAAATCTTACCACGACACTAATTCATTATTCAAGGTAAAAGATAGCAACCAATAAGTGGGGGTTTCAATGGAGCAATAAATAAGTTATTTCAAAATATTTATACTCATCTTAGTTATGTGTGTGATCAATTATTAATCCTAATTGATGATTATGTGAAAAAGATATTGATCAAGAACCCACATGAATCATGATAATTTTTTCAAGTTAACCAATTCATTGTATCATGTTCTTAATCCTTATTGATTAGTGGTGGATATCATACATCTCATATGGTAGCATCTTAATGTCAATATGAATATGATAATGGAGAAGAAATTTTTTCCTAAACTCTATTCATGTATTAATGAATATATTTTAATAAAATACTACTCACAATTCATGATGAGGATTATTGATCTTATTTATTTATCCTCATGTGCCTTCAATGTCATATTTTCACACAATCAATATTCTAACCAGACCTAATTAAATTATCTATATAATTATCATTAAAATATTTATTAAAGTAAAAATATAATGATATATTTTTCTATTATGTCATTTTAATTTTTATAAATAATTTAATAAACATTTTTTAACATATGATCATTTTGGTTTATATATTGTGTTCCAATAAAAATTAAAATGTGGTAAAGAAATTTTGATAACTGATATGTATAAATAGTAAATCCTTTGAAATATCATTAGTATAATATTTTATTTTATGTTTGTTTGATAAATTATTTGTATACAATTAATCTAGGTTTCAGGCCCTAAACTAGGCCCATTTGAGGTTCTTAAAATATATAATTAACCTAGGTCATAAATACTATAACAATACCACTACATGAAAAAGTTGAATTTTTAGTGGTTTATTTAAAGCGATTTTATGAATCTATAAATAATTATGAATATTGGGTATAATAATCCTTTTTATCACTTTATCTATTTCTATTAAATATAATTATCATATATTGATATGTTGGTAGAAGTTTTCTAAACAACCTGTGTTTGTATGATGATGTATGGTAACTATTTTAAAATAATCTATAGTTAAAACTAATTTTCTTAATATAACTTCATCTTTCCTTTATCCATGCTCTTATTTATCTTATAAATTTATTTTGAGAAACTCTTCCTCCTCCAACACCTCCTTAATCTCTTTATTTTCTTCTTTATTCAACAAATCATCATGCCAGTTTCGTTTGAGTGCATGGTATGTTCACATAATCACACCTATTTTCTTATTCTTAATATTTTCTAATTTGAATCACAAATTTTAGATTTATATAGTGATTTTAAAATTATATATTTATAGATTTATCTCGTGGGGATGGGAATTTATATTCTGTTATATTATTAGATCATCTAGTAAAACTGAATTATTGTAACAAATTAACTGATCTAATGTTTGATATCCACCTTATCTTTCCCTTTGCACTCCTCGTAGTCCTACTCTGGTGATCCCTAAGGTATGAATTTTGTGATCAATTAATTTGGGTGTGATTTTAATTTATTATTAACCTAATTGATTATATAATATATAGTTATGTTTTAGTTTAATATTAGGGTATTTTTCGGTTAGTTTTTATTTTTTTAACACTATCATTTTGATGAATTCATGATTTTTTATTCTTTCAATTTCATATATTATTTTTAATTACATTGTCGTGTTATAATTATTTTCATATTTTGTATGTATTTTTTATTATCATACTTCTCGTATTTACGCTTTTTATTTTCATTTATACCCATAATAAATGCTATATACTTTTCTATTTCAGTTTTTTTATGAATTATATGATTACTAAGTCGAACTTATAATTTCTTGACGATTTATTTTTCATTAAATCATATAGTTTTTCTAATTTAACATTTTTAGTTATCACACATTTATAGAATTTTTTATTTTTAATACTCTATATTCATGGATATATCAAACATTTCAAATGAAATATATTAAATCCGTACAATTAATATACAATTGGAAATGGAAAAAAAATAACCGAGGATAATTAATGATTCACTTGAACAATAATATAAGATTTAAAAAAAAAATATATTTTCAAATCATGTTATTTTTCATTGTTCAGTATATATGTTATACAGTACATTTATTTCAATAAACATTAAATCATTATATTTATTTATTATTATAATATTATATTTGATTAGTTTTTCCAGTATAGTTATATAATATGCTAATATTATTTTAAATATTAATATATTATCATTCTATAAAGATTATGTTTTATTTTTCAAATGATTTTATTAAAATATTGTTTGATATATTTTACCTAAAAAGAATTATCTATTAGATACCAATTCATAAAATTTGGATTATATTACCTTGGTAAACAATATAATGTGTTATTGGGTAGGAAGAATTTTTAGATTACATAATTTCAAATTTATCCATAGTTTAAAGAAAAAAATATATATGTCATTATTGTAATTTGAGATGATTGATTAAAATCCATAATGTTTATGAGAACATAATATTGAAAAAAAATTATATTTTATATTTGAGATAGATTTAGCATAGGATACTATGAATATAAAACATTTTATATGTTCCTATCATTAAAATAAACAACCTACTATCCTAGTAGTGGATAATGAAATTAAAAACGTGATTATTGATGTTTTGGAAAGTATGGGACAACATTATGAAGATCAATTCATAGTAGTTGTATATATTTCTAATTATCTATAAACTAATAAAATAGTGGGGATAAATGAAAATAAAATGAGTTTTATGAATTATTGGAAGATTTAAGAGAAAAATTTTATGATGTAAGATTAAAATATAAACAATGATCCTATCTACGGAATTTGTGCCACAAGTTCTAATATGGTTTATAGATAATGAAATGTCAATAATATTATAATTATTTTATGACACATTTGTTAAAAATATGACATATAAATCATTTTATTATATGAGGAAAGTTTTTAAAAAAACTAAATTATACAATGATTCATGTGTGGCCCAATTAATATATGTTGTATCAGGAAAATGATTTTGATAGAGAAGAGTGTAAAAGTTTTTGTCTTTCATGATATAAATCAGTAAATCATGATGTAAGTATGAATTAACATACTACATAGAAGAATATAGATAAAACTATTTTCAAGGTTCTATAATTATTTACATAAAAACCAAAATTCCAAAAAAAACATTCATGTTTTCTAAAACAGAAGTGATAATGATGTATGCAACACCGATAGATTTAAATGACATCCAATAGAATTAAAATCAAGAAATTATTTTGATTTTATATATTAAAAGGTCTCTCTATATCCTATGAGTATGAATTTGGGATTTTATACTAAATATTCCACTCTATTTGAGACTTTATGTAAAACTCATATCATATGGAATGTAATATTGATTCAGTAGAATGTACCTTCATATATATCAATATAATAATCTTATTTCACTATTTTTATTATCATTTCAAGAAAATAAATTCATAGAAACTATATGGATGTATGTATTTATCCACTTAATGAAGAAATTAAATTTTTTAGTATAATGTTGTAGATATGTACAATGAATCAAAAGAAAAAATGTCCTAATTATAAAATTCTATAATGTGGATAGTTTGTGATTTCTGTCCCTTAAAAATATTTTCTTTTTATAACACTCACAATAGCAAACTGTGTCTATTTTATAACCCAAAATTCATGTATATAGGACTATAGAAATCAGTGTCTCGTCTGTCATCATCGATTCTTGGATGGAAATAATAGATATATTTTCAAAAAATCAATATTATATGGATGAAATTATTTTAGGCTAACAAAATTATTGTTATTACATTTAGAATATATGTAAAATAATTCACCAATCGAGGTCCAATTTATGAAAGAGTATTAGTTGAACATTTTAAGGACAATATCTCAAATCCCATCAGTTATATTAGAAGAAAAATATAGAATAAATGATTTAAATTTTCAAAATAAAACATTAGTAATTTTAATTGTTAAAACATTATCACTATGTTATGCACATAAAAAATAATTTATGTAAGTTTTTTATTAAATCTCATGGGAAAATAAAAATATAATACCAATTCTTGTATGAATCTATAAAAAATAATATTAATTGTGGTTAAAGTAAAATGATACTGAAAAATATGTACTGAATGTTTTTCATTGATAATTAATGAAAATATGTTTTTATTTGAATGCTCAATAATGTGAAAGTACCTTATAGATATTCAATAAACATTGCATGTTTTGATAATATAAATCATTGAAGTTAAATAGTTTTAATGTCTAAAAATTACAAATTTTGATTGATTAAGTTATACCTTCATTATTTTTAATTTTATATTTGATAAAACAATAGAAGTTATAATTGAGTTTTTCAAATTTTCTAGATGGGCTTATGAGAAAAATATAAAAAGAATTTAGCATGAGATTTATTAGGAATGAGTTATAGTAAAACATTGTAATTTAGAGATTATATTTTGAAATGACCCAAAAAAAATTCAATGGAAATCACTTTATTATAATTTAGTCATCTAGCATAATCATAAAAAATCACATTAAGAAAACAATACAAACATTATGAATGAATAATGAATAAAATAATAGGTATTTATATAAGTTAAGGAAACTTTAACAATTAAATAGTTACATGAACATGGAAATATTAACATGACACTTATGAATAGTATACCAACCAATAGAATATTAACCTCACCCGTGAATTTATAAATAAATTTTAGTAATCCTATTATTTAAATTATGATACAATTATATCATAGTATAAGTAAATAAATGTTTTGAAAATTATCAATTATGCGTTGGTATTTTTGCAAGTTATAAATATTTAATTACTATTTTATAATTAATATGAAGATTTATAATAAAATTTATTTTCCTAAAATATATTCATGAATTTATATCTTTTGTCTTATGATTTTATAATAATTTTATGAGAAATTATTTTTTTCAATGTGTTACAAAATCCTTTATAATTTTAAAATCTGAATTTTCCATGTAAATAATTATTTTATTTAAAAATTAAACATCACATATATAGAAAATTATTTTAATAAAATGGATTTAATTTTTTAATTATAAATTCCAAAAAATGGTTACTTGTAATTTTTGGGTATTTTCTAATTTTATTACTGTTTTCTGAATATTTAAAAACTATAATTTATGTTTTAATCTAAATACTTGAATTATAGAGTCATAAATGATGTATAGATGATATAATAAAAAAAATATAAAAATATACTTAATTATTTTAACATTTTTGGTGATACTTATCAAACTATTCATATTATGAATGAAAAATAATAAACATATGAGTAAAATAATGTGAAAACATGGCTTTCCTCCACTATAAATGCCACCCTCACCACCTCTTATAATCACAAAATACATGCTTTGAGAATGTTAAGATTCTTTCCAATACTCTTACCAAGACCCTAACCCACATCTAGGAGCTCTTGGTCTCAAAAAATTAGTAAAATATGTTTCCCTAAGGAGGTATTCAAGGAGGATAAATTCAATAGGTTAATTCCTCTTTTATTTTATTTTAATTTCTTTTCAATTTTAATTATTATTATATCCACACATACCATCATAAAAATGGTATCATAACTATAATCAATCACAGATTCTATAATTACATTATTATAATTTGATAATCCATCATTGAACCTCTCTCATCTCCCTTTTATTCAAAAAATGATAATGTTCTTTGGGTGGTGTGAATTTTTTGCCTTCATGGATGATAAATAATCATTTTCCATTAATGCCTCCTAGGATAATCATAAATCCAATTGTATGGTTAAAAAATTTTAATATATGTAGTATAAAATATTTAATTTTATATAATCACTATATAAACATTATTTTAAATAATAAAACAGACAAGTTCATTGTGAGCGAAAACCGCCCAAAATAATCCAAATGATTATCACTAGCATCTTATCTAATGATTCATCTTCACTCAAAATAACCAAATTAATTATATGATCATTTAACATTATGGATATTCATTGATAACATATAAAATTATTTGTATATTTCTGTTTCCATTTTACATGATCTTCCATACTCTTATACAAGAGAACCAGTCCTGAAAACTAAAAAACTATCACTCCTCAATGATGAAATAGATCACTATAACTCATTAAAAAGGCTAGTAATGAACATAATAAAATTGTAATAAATAAATTACATGTATTAAATGTTATTAATTAAATAATTTATTTATTTTAATTCAATATTATGTACATTATGATCATGTGAAGAACTATTTTGGTCATAAGGTAAGGGATTCTACCAGAACCATCATTTTTCCATTGGGTTACCCTATCTATCTGTTTACTTCAATGTAATGATTTTTTTATATATAATTATTTTAAATTATGTCTATATGTTCTAAAATGAAGTATCCCAGTCAGATCATCCCTCTTTGATAGGGTAATACATGTTTTAGAAAGGTTACATTTTCCATTCTTCTTGATATGCAAGCCTAATTCAAGGTAACTTCCCAATTTCATACCCATTTTCATATGGTATATATATAATTTTTTAATCCACAATTTTTTTTAAAATAAATTACTCATTTATCATGAAAATCCACTTAAGTTCAATTATTTTTTTATATGAACAATTATTCCTTTTTTATTTGAAAGAATCAGGAATATTTTTCTTAAATTGCACTATTTTTTTTCTAATGCTTCCAAAACAAACTTTTTACACTTATTCATATTAGTTTGAAATAACTTGTCATGATATATTCTTATTTTATATTATTAATTTCCATTTATAGTTTAAATCTAATCTTTCATGGACATCACTATGATTTTCCCTAATGTTATTCTTTTTGACATGACTATGATAACAAATTCTTACCATGAGTACCCGTTATGTTTATGATAGATTTATTATGTATGATTATTCATATGGAACACATAATCAGGAAAATATTATATATGGTTAACCTATATAGCACATAAATACATTCAGTAATGTTTAGTATCATGATATGTCAGGTTGGGATAGGGAGTAAACCGAATTTCTTTATGGTATTTTGTACACCATGTCTTAACAGTTTTCTTTGACTCATGTTTATGTCATGTAATATGTTATTTCCACATTCATATGATTCTTGAGATTATATTTTCCCATGTTATAAATGTTATTCATCTTTTTTTATTAATGTTTCATTCCTTCAATGTCATCTTGTTATGTCTTCTAACCCATGTTCTATGTTTTATTCCTATACTTATTTACTTAAAGGGATTTTTTGATTATCTAGTTTGTTCATGTATTCCCTAGGTTATCCTATGTAGATATAGGAGCTCAATAAAAGATAAGATCTCAATATTTAGATTAAATAAAATTTATTTTTCATGATGTTTAATTATGTACCTAATCTTCTAAAAATAGTATAATTTTCCATTCTTATTATTTTATTTGATAGTTAATTATTCTTACAATTAGGTAATGATATGTGTCAAAGGATAGGGTATGTTTAATTAGTTTCAAAGGAAATTTTTAGTCACTTTTGGGATGAGTATTAAATAACTCTACAGAAATACTTAGGGATAAGACTAAGTATAATAAAGCATTCTTATATTTTGGTCTACATATAGTACGTTGTTTCTCAAGAAAGTACATCCATGCCTATATACTACAAGAGTATGTAGTTCCATAATAGATTTCAATAGGATTAACAACTCTGAAAATGTGTTTCGGGCTTGACATAGGGTATCCTAGAACATGACAATGGTCATTACTATGCACCTAGTTTGACACTTCTGAGGAAATTCTATGTTATATTCATAAGCTTATTATGAACCATTATTAAGGGAACAAAAAAATTCCCATAAGAATATATACTATAAAATAGATCAAGGATAACCTAGATTGAAAAATAAGGAATCAAAAGTTATGATATAATTTTCATTTACAATTTTATCCATCTATGTTCAATGTTTTCTTTTTATATTCTTATAAGCAAATTATTAAAGCCCCATAATTATACTTTATTTTTCATAGTTAATAGATGGAATTAGAATAACTCATACCAATAATAATTATGATAGAAAATATGATATTTTCCCTAATTATATGCCAAATATGATCCGAACATGTGTACAAAACGTTATAAAAGTTCTTTCTCATATAGATGAAGTTGTGATTAATAACTTCAATCATGTGGAATTGCCTCCTTCTCCAGATAAAGAACATGTTTTTTTGGAATCCTTTATGCAAAAAAAGAATCCTTTATTAGTGTATCTTTTGATCCACTCCTTAAATAACAATGGATTAACTCCATTGAGAAGATATTCACTATCCTCCAATGTCTAGAATAAGAGAAAGTTGTGCCGGAAATATATATTTTTTATCGGTAAGTAGATCATTGTTGGACAATAATCAATAACACAATGTTTAAGGGGGAAAATGATTACTTGTATTGGAAAAATTTCGAGAAAAAAAATTTTCAATGGATATTTTCCCCAAACCCACTTTAAGATGGAAAGGGAATTCCTCACACTGAAGTAAAAGGATGTTGATTCTATTGGGCCGTATGAGGAAAATGCCACAAGGTTTATAATATACACATTTTACTTTTTCATGAACATAAAAATCATGGAGGATCACTTCTTTAGAGAACTAAATTCATGTATATGAAACAATTTGGTTATTCGACACTTCAAAAGTTATGAGGAAATTGTATGTTGTGCCCTCAAGGTTGAAATGGTGATTGGATACTCTCAGTGGTCTCATTGGACCGGTGACAAAAGATGTAAATAGTGTTTAATATGGTTGATAAATCATGTGATAGAAAGAATACCATGAATCCCACAAGTCAAATGTGTGGGAATAAGAATCCTAGAAATTACTTAAAGGGAACCAAGAGATGCTTCTAATGTGGAATATATGGGAATATGTATAATAACTACCAAAGGGATATGAAAAATTAGACTAATGAAAAAGAATAAATGAATGTTTAGGTGAACACATAGCCCATAATGTAGTGTTTTAACTACATGTAACATGGGATTTATAGAAACCATTTCTCTAAGACATGGGTTGTTAGAGGAAATCACCAACCCCAACCACCAACATAATAAGGAATGGAATATGTTATCTCTACTAATGAGGTGGAGCTGAACAATTATATGCTTACAGGTACACTGGTTATTCATTCAAGAATAGTGAATTTACAATTTCATTCAGGTTTTATGCCTTCATTAATATCTTTCGTGTTTATTAGAACTATTTAATCACCACCTCAAAATATGGAGGTTTAGTTATGCACGAGAATAAAAAATAGTGAAATTATTGAATCCAATGTTTATAACTCCTCCCTGGTCAATGATTGTGGAATGAAACTCCTAGGAAATCTTTTCATACTCCCTTTGTTATAGATTTATGTTATATTTGGTATGAATTGGCTATAATTATATAAATCCAATATCATCTATCATGAAAGGTATATCACTCTTGACATCTAAAAGAATAATTTTATTCCATACAAGTGTAAGGAGGAAGATGAATCTCATTTATAATCATATTCTCAATTGTGGATAATGATTCCATATGAGATATACTATATATGATAAAATTTTCAGAAAAATGACTGAAATCATGCGCAGAGACATGACTATTGTGAGGGAATACTCTTATGTGTTTCCTGAAGAGTTTCCTAATATTACTTCTAATCAAGGTTGATTTCTCAATTTAACTTGTTTCTGGATCTCCGACTATATCAAATAAACATTATATAATGGCCACCATTGACCTAGGAGAACTGAATAAGTAGTTAAAAGAGAATATAGAAAAGGGTTTTTATACGTTCAAGTTCTTCACCATTGTGTGTCCCAGTCCTCTTCATCAAGAAGAAAGAGGGATCAATGCTTATCTTCATTAATCATCTTGAGATCAAATAAAATCATGGTAAAGAACAAGTATCTCCTAACACAGATAGATGAATTGTTTGATCGGTTATGTGGGGCCAATTATTTCCCTAAGGTGGACCTTCAGTCAAGATATCACCCATTAAAGGTGAGTAAGGAAAATATTACCAATACTTCCTTTCCAAGGAGGTATGAAAACTATGCATTCATAGTGACTACCTTCAGACTCATAAATTATTTAGCAATATCAATGTATTTAATGAATATAATATTTGTGGATTGCCTCATCAAATTTTTTGTTTTATTTATCAATGATATTTTGATTTAATCCAAGAGAAAGGATGAACATGTGGAGAATTTGAATATTATGCTAAAGACATTGAAAAAGGAGATTCATTATGTGATATATAGTAAATGGGAGTTCTGGATGGAGGAAGTATCATTCAAGGGCATGTAATCATCAAAAAAGGGATATATATGGACCCTTCTAAGACAATGAAAATAAAATAGTGTCCTAGGAAAATGATTTTCATGGAGATCTATATTTTCATTGGTCTAACTAGGTATTACCAATAATGTTTGGTGAACATATCATGATTTTCGAACCCACAAACCAATCCGTATCAGAATGGTGAAAATTTTGTCTTGACCAGTGAATGAGAAGACTACTTTAAAGAGTTGAAAACGAGGATTATCACTGCACTAGTTCTGTCACTACCAACATGTGGGGAAATATTTTTGGTGTACAGTGATACATCAAAGAAGGTATTAGGATATTCGATGATGAAAAATAATAAACTTCTACTATACACCACAAGGGTGTTGAAAATCCATGAGAAAAACTATTCCACAAATGATCTAGAGTTGGTAGTTATAATCCTTGAATTGAAAATAAGGAGGTATTATCTCTATGCAGAGAAGTGTGAGATATATACTAATAACAAGGGTAGCAAATATATATTCACACAGAAGGATCAAAATATGCTCCATCGAAGATGGTTAGATATCCTCAAGGATTATGACTGCTCAATCCACTACCATCCTAGTAAATCAAATAATGTATCAAATTTTCTAGGTATTAAGGATCCTACATCTTTAAAAATGATGATAATTGATATGGATCCAATAATTATAGACATACAAAGGATGGACATGGGAAATTTTAAGGAATTAACATCATTAATCCTTACTCAAATGATTTCTCAACCATCCCTTATGAAGAAAATAAAGGATGCTCTAAGAAATGATGTGGAAATTTAGAAGAAGGTTGAATCCACAATAAAAGGTAAATCCATAGAGTTCTAAATGGATGAGAATAGAGTCATGAGTTTTGGGTCATGATTATTTATAACATTTAATATAGAGATAATGAAGGAGTTTCAAAATGAGGAACATAGTTCAACCCTATCTATTCACCTAAAGAGCACAATGATGTATCGGGATCCCCAAGAGAACTATTAGTTAGAAAATATGAAATATTATACAACTGAGTATACATCAAAGTGTCTTGTATGTCATAAATAGAAGGCTTAAAGGAAAAAATAAAAAGGTTATGATGAAACCATTACCCACACAAATGTAGAAATGGGAAACTATCATCATAGAATTTGTCACTGGACATCCAAATCCATTTGGAGGAAACAATTATATAAGGGTTCTTTAGGGTTTTATTACAAATATTACTCAATTTATCGCAATTTTATTGGATTTCTCACTGGATGAACTAGTTCAAATTTATATTAGAGAAGTGTAAAGGGTGTATGGAGTACCACTATTAAGTGTATCCAATCATGAACTAAGATTCTCCTTAATGGTTGGGAAATATATCCAATATTATTTAAGCACTGATCTAAACATATGTATAGAAGATCATCGATGAGATAAGAGTTTAAGGTTGGAGACATAGTTTTCCTCCACATATCTCCATAAAATAGGATTGTGATATTTGGGAAGAAAGTAATGTTATGTCCAAGTCATATCATCCCCTTAGATATCCATTATCATGTAAAACTCTTTGCTTATCTACTAGAACTTCAACCTACTATTTTTCAAGTACATTATTTATTCAACATATCACTATTAAGGAAGTACATACATGTTCCTTCACATGAACATGATTTATAGGTGGTATAGTTGTAAAATTAACTCTCATGTGAGGACCATCTAGTGAAGATCTTGAAATTTATAGATAAATTTCTAAGGAAAAAGAATACTCACCTGGTCAAAGTACTATGATGGGACTATAAGTATGAAAAGGAAGCATGGAAACCTGAGGAACCGATGAAGTATAAGTACCCACACTTCTTTTCAAATAAAATTCTGTGAGTGAAATTTCATAAGGGGTGACAATGTAATGACCCCAAAATTTATAAATGGAAATTTCCTTCTTATGATTATGTTATATAATATAATCACATAAAATCACATTAATAATACAATATAATAATTATAAATGCTTATTTAATAAAATAAGAGGCATTTATAGAAGTTAATGAACCTTTTTATGTAAATAGTAACTTGTCCCTGGGAATATTTATATGACCCTTATGAATTGTAAACTAGACAATTGAATAGTAACATCACCAATGAAAATAAAAATAAAATTTAGGCATCCTATAAGTGAAATTATGATATAATTATATCAAAGTATAATTAAATAAAGGTTTTGAAATTATTATTTTTTTGATGGTATTTTTATAATTTAAAAATATTTAATTAAATTTTATAATAAATATAATTATTTAAAAGAAAAGTCATTATCATAAATATTATTTAAAAAATTAATATTTTTTTGTGTCACGAACCCAATCTGGTAGTCACTAATACCGGTACAAAATCCAAACCATGATAATTCCCAAAGAGAATTATTTATCCCCACAGGCTCGAACAAGTTCTTGGGTATCAATTAATTGTGTTTGGTAACGTTTTACCTGAGTATGAAAGCATACAACCTTAAAAACAATCCATAATATAAATCAGAAATTTTGAAGCCAAAAAAGTTGTAAGAAAAACGCATAAACAAATAAATTTGTTTAAATAAATCACAAGAGTTAAAAATAAAAAAAATAGAAAAAGTCAGCCATAATGACTCCACACGACAAGGGGTCATCACCCCCGAGCTATCTCCACAAAACTGTACCATAAGAGGGGACTAACAACCAAAACCGCCTTCACCTGAGGCTTTAGCTTTACCTGTGTCAAACATAATGAATTATACATATTCCCAAGGGGTGTAAGTAGGATTTGAGCCTAATCCCAATAGTATTCCACCAAAGGAGTCCAAGGAGTATGCAAAACAAGGTGAAAAAACAAGCATTTTTAATATGTAATGAAAAGCTATGATAAATTACAAGAAATAAAATTTTCAATTGAAAACTATTTTCAAACTAAAAAATTCATAATGTTAACCCATTAAAATAAAAACAAATAGCTACTTTATAATTCATCCAAACACACCCTATTATTAGGGTAAATACCACAAATCCAATGAGCACCAAAATTGGGAACACCCCTAGGTAACTAGATAGTCTCGGTCCATGTTTACCTTGTAACATGGTGTAATGTAACCATGTAACAATCTATTCCCATGAAAAATACACTATTAAGGAATATAACCATAACCTAGTGGTCCATAAACATCATAAACATAGTTTATTTTGAGTTTTTGTTATCCATTTTCTCAGTGAAACTTGGAAAACCCCATCTGGTTCACTAGTCGTACTAGTACATATCCACCAACCTAGGTACTCCGGCTTCCCCCTTTTGTGCACAAACAATTTTTCAAAATAAAAAAATCCATCCACATATATAAACACCACTAATAGTCACACACAAACAATATAGTATCTATACATAATTTATTCCACTTAAAACACATAGAAAAGTATTTCGATATTCAATAAACAACTTCTCACAATTATTCATTGTTTTCAACCAAAAATCTTTGAAATATCCACTTTGCACAAACTGTGAATACATACAAGTCACCAAAAAATAAATGGAAGCCCAATAACTTTCAATAAATCCATCAAATCAGTGTTCGGGAATCCCTATATAAACCAGGAATTGATGTCCTTATAAACCCTTAATTTTCACACAAACATGGCACTTAAAAATTCATGTGTTTCACAAACACCTTTAAAATATATTTTGGTAGAAACAACCAAAGGATATAAATATTCAAAGAATTATTAACAACCATAATAAATCCCAATATAATCAAATAAGGAATTATAGGGTATCCCCAAATGACCGAACAAGAGATTTATATGTAAAAAAACACTAATTTAACATAAAAATGGCCTGAAAAAATAATTTGCATTTAATGTACCACAAAAAACAATTTTTTCAATAATAATCAAATGAGATAAACATGGTAATATTATGAACACAAAAATCTAACTCACAAGGGTTTCCTAAACATTGTAATCCCCAACCAAATTAATGAAAACCCTTGAATATTTGTGCGAATATCAAATCGCACCACTACTACACAAAGAGGGACCTAGATCAAGACTAAAACCACAATAATATAACAATAAAACCCAAGGTTAAACCCTATGATCGAAACCATACCCTCAGGTAATGTGGAACTTCGTGAAAAATTAGATAAAACGTCATGGAAAGGTGAGAAACTAAGTGGGGAAGAAACTTACTTAAGATTGTTTGAAGTTCCTCCAAAAAATCCTCCTTTAAAATGGGGTTCTAAAGAAGGTTTGAGAGACTTGGATGGATTCCATGGATGAAGTGGTAGAATGGGTGAATAAAGGGAAGAGTTTGGATAAATCCTGGGAGGGAAAAGTTGTTATTTTAACTCATTTCTAATGAGCTAGACATGGGTGCAGGGTTTGTGTGCAAGGTTTGGAAAATCATTCACCGAAACCATGAACCCTATGTTCTCCCCTCAAAACATCTTTAAAAATCACCAAAATTTGTGGTGTATTAGGGGGACTTAGGGTGGGAATTTAGGATAAAAATATTTGAAACATAAGTACCTTTTATGAAGATCTTGGATGTGAAAATTATGCACACCATGAAAACCTTCCATCCTGGAAAGATGACTAAAGGCTTGATCAGAAAAAAAATTGGTACTCAAACTCAACACACAAAATCCACTCCCAGGCCTCATGAGTATCACTACACTTCTACCAATGAACTCAGACCAATAGAATATACTTCCCTTGAAGCACATTCTGTTGGGAGTCCACTATTTGCACTGGCCGCTCAAAAACTAACATGTCAGGCTCTCTCTCTAGTTCTCCCCAACTCAGTACATGGGATGGATCTAGGTTGTATTTATTAAAGTGGGAGACATGGAAGACATAATGGATTGATATAAACTAAGAGGGTAAATCTAGCCTTTATTCCACCTTGCCAATATTCTCGGTGATCTGAAAAGGTCTCACATACTGCGGCGTCAGCTTCCCTTGTTTTCCCAATCGATGATGGCCCCGATGAGGGGACACTTTCAAAAATACCCTATCACCCATAGAAAACTATAGGTCTAGATTACTCCGACCATCATATGATTTATGGTGACTTTGAGCTAACAATATATAACGCCTGATCAACTTGACCTTCTTAGATGTCTCCTGCACCAGACTCTGCCCCAGCAGTGAGGTCTCACCTACCTCATCCCAACATAGGGGGGACCGTCATGGATAACCATAAAGTGCCTTAAAAGGAGCCATTCAAATCGATATTTGTTAACCGTTATTATATAAAAAGTCAACCAATCCCAAATGGCTATCCCAAGAACCTCCAAAGTCCATAACACATGCACAAAGCTTGTCCTCCAAAATCTGATATGCTTGCTCTGTCATTCCCTCTGTTTGAGGATGGTATGACATGATCATCTTAAATTGAGTCCTCAAGGCCTTATAAAGGCCTTTCAAAAATTTATAAGTGAAACTGTGGTCTCTATTAGAGACAACTTCGGATGTAAAACCATAGAGCCTTACCACCTCTTTAGGATACAAATATCCCAATTCATCAAATTTATTAGTGTCTCTAATTGGAATTAAGTTGGATGATGTTGTCATATTATCAATCACCAACCAAATATAATTATTACATCAAGGCATACAAAGTATTACAAAAATTAAGTCCATGGAATCATTATCCCACTTCCATGTGGGAATGGGTAATGACTGGAGAAAATCGAAGGGCCTTTGATGCTCTATATTCACCTACCGGCATATGTAGCATCTCAACACAAATTCTTCTATGTCTCACCACATAACTCACCACCAGAACTATCATCGCACATCATAGTACATCTTGGTGGTATCCAGATGAATAACCAACTACGACTAGTGGCTTTTCATCATCACCACCTTCCGCAGAGATAACGGTACGACTGAATGATCCTTGAAGCACAAGAATCCCTCTAGAGACGACGACCAGTCAGAGGATGTCTCCCCACCATGATGAAACTACCTAGACTACTGACTAAGAACATCAATGGGCTGTTCCCAATGCATGAACTCCAATAGTGAAGGAGTCAACTGAATGCTCACCAAGAATGCACCTCCACTGTGCTCCATGGTCTCCACATGCATCCAAGAAAAGAGTCACGTCAAATTTCAATCATCACTGGGCTTCCTAAAAGGTTGCACTGAAACTCTTTCCCTCAAGGAATAGACCACCACATTACCATTTCCTAGGTTATAGAGAATTTTAATGTTGAACCTCTGCAAGTACTCAATCCAACGACACTGCCTCATGTTGAGGTCCTTATGTGAGAAGATATAGGACAAGCTTTTGTGATCAGATTAGACCACACACTTCTCCCCAAAGAGATAGTGACTCCAATTCTTCAATTATAGCATCACAGAAATTAAATACAAGTCATGGGTTGAGTAATTATTTTTATGTGGTCGGAGTTTGCGAGATCCATACGCCACCACGTGATCATCCTGCATAAGCACTCACCCAAGACCCATACCTGAAGCATTTCAATAGACCACATACCCCTTCCCAGCCTTAGGCAAAATCAGCATTGGGGCAGTAGTAAACTACCAAAGGATTAAAAAAATTCTAGGACCAATAAAAACTTCACCCCTTTCCAGGTGAGTGCGGTCATTGGTCAATTAAGCTGAGAGAAATCTCAAACAAATCGCCTGTAATAACCATTCAGGCCAAGAAAACTCCTAATCTCGAACACATTCATTGGTTTCTCCCATTATATTACTGCACTAATATTATAAGGGTCCATTTAAACCCCCTTACCCAAGTTCACATGCCTCAGAAACATCACCTCCTTGATCCAGAATGTGCACTTTGACAACTTTGTATAGAGGTAGTGATCCAGCAAAGTGCCCAGAATGATCTGCAAGTGATGTTCATGTTCCTCCTCTAAGCTAGAATATACTATAATGTCATCAACAAACACCACAACTAAGGAATCAAGATAGTGATATAAAACCCATTTCATGAGTTCCATAATGACCATTGGAGCACTGGTCAATCTGAAGGGAATTACCAAGTACTTGAAGTGGCTATACCTGCTTCGGAATGTTGTCTTTGGGATATCTGCCTCTGTCACCCAGAATTGATTGTATACCAAATGAAAGTCTATTTTTGAGAAGCAATTTTTCGACTTAAACTGATCTAACAAATCATATATTTTCATTAAAGGGTTTTTGTTCTTAATTGTTAACTTATTCAGATTCTAGTAGTCAGTGCACAACTAGAGGGATCTTTCAGCCTTTTTCTCGAACAACACACGAAGATCCCAAGGAGAGACACTTGGGAGAATGAATCAAGTCATCCAGCTATATCTTCAATTCCCTCAGTTCAGTAGGGGTCATGCGATATGAGTGAATAGATATCATATGTGTTCATGGCGCCAGATCAATTGAGAACTCCACATCCCGCTTCAGGGGAAAACCTGAAAATTCATCATGGAATACCTCTGGAAACTCATACACCACATGAGGTAGTGCACCTTAAATTGAAATACTGTATTCCTTTAGCATGATTTATGATAATTGGAAGATAAGACTACACAACTCTTGGAGTGGAGGTCCTGTATGACCCCACTGAGGATCCCATTCCCCACAAAAATGTGAAAACTCACATCATGTGTAGTGAAACTGACTCGCCGCCTATAGAAATCGATATACACGTGAAAGTGTAATAGCCAATCCATTCTATGTATCACATAAAAATGATTCATATCTAGGACCAAGAGGTCCCACTCCATCTCAATCCCAGACATAGTGAGCACACACGATGGTCCCCTAAGACCCTGCTCCTTCTTTCCAAGCAGCATCACCAACTCCTCACACAAGACTGCAAATATGAAGTAAAATTTAATGTGTCCAAAAAATAGGTATAAATAAAGGAAAAAAGAGGTACCAACATGAAAAAAGAGTAGTAGTTATAGAAGAAGCAATCATAATGGTACCTCGAACTGTCGACGGTCCAACCTCTAATCTTGATGGTGCCTGATCCACTATATGGAGATGTACTTTCTCAATCTGAGGATGAATTCTAGTCTATGGTTGTGACATGAATTGGATCTGCCCAAAATTTGACCCAACCCTACCACCACAACCACTAAATCGACATCCCCTAGTCCGTGACTGCTCAGACTGTACTAGATCTATTCTTGAATCCACAGAACCTTCCCCACTCAAATGTGGATGTGCTAACCCACAAAAGATTTAAAATTCCACATACCTCCACGTTGGTAAGAAGGATTTAGAGGAAGTAGGAATGCTTGTCAGATGTGCCCCAGCTTCCCACATTTGTGTCACATGATTGATCATGCATCAGAAGTCGCAGATGAATTTCCTGGAAGAGTGGCCTGAACTACCACCTCCCTTCATCACCTATTCCTCCATCTTCATTTTTTATTTCTGAAGAGAATCCACTGCCCACTACTAATACTAACCCAGAAAAACCATCCATTCCTCTCTGGTCAATATTCATGATACAATCCTGGTAAACGACCTCAATATAGGTCCTCATCTTGAATAATAAATCCTAGGAGTATATATCTGGTTGCAAGACTTTCTGAAACCTCTGGGCCTTTGCTTGTTCATTCGAGACATTTTTAGAAGCATACCAAACCAAATCAGTGAAACGGTTCCATAATACACGACAATGATATTCCTATGAATAATATCCATAAATTTTTGGGACCAAGAATATGCCAATACCTCAGGGGTAGTATTTTTCATTGAAGACAGCCTTGAAATCTCCCTAGTGCATCTGTCATTATTCCTAGTTAGAGGAACCGATTCCCACCACCTGCGACTCGGAACCTCCAACAGAAAGGAGGAACAATTCTCCCTAAGATCCTAATGTGTATCTAGGAACTATAACATTAGCTTGATCTTCTCAATCTATTCCTCTGCTTCCTAGGGCTCTATGCTACTTCAGAAGTTGGGAGGATTATCTTTTATAAACTCATGAGCCTTATCCTTTCTTGAAACAATATCATCCTCTCTAACAGGATATGGAACCGGATCTGGTCTCTGTTCCAGATCATGTACATCCCCGACCATGACCTTGACTAGCCTCTAATCAATTGGTGTGGGAGAACTCTCTCTAGATTCCTCCCATGGGTGTATGGGTTCTTTCTGGGGATGCATGTTGCTAAAAAATGAAACAGTCACAAAACAATAGTTAATAACCCAATTATGAAAAATTTTAATCAAATACATCAAATATAAAAATATAAATACAATATAGAATTAAAATAAATAACTACTCCACCCCGCCCAATGTCCACGTGTGGTCTGCAGCCCACACGTCACACCTGGAAGTGAAGTCAATCAAACAATTCCAACACCTCTTAGTGACTAATGGTGTTCCATGAGTGGTATAGGCCAGGAACCCTACTCATGACCAAAATCCTGATCCCTAGCAGTCCTAGATCTTATCTATCCTGACTCTCCCCAAAATAGAAATATAACCCAAAACCATTAACCTCCTCTAATTCCATTTTGTCACGAATTGAATCTGGTCTCCACTAATACCGTTAACAAATCCAGACCATGACAAGGACCTAAGGGAGTTCCCTATCCCCACATGAGAGAACAAGTTCCTGGGTATCAATAAATTAGGTTTTGGAATGATTAACCATGGTATGGAAGCATAAAACCATAAAAACAAACCTTAATATAAATCTGAATTTTTCAATCCAAACAAGTCTTAAGAAAAAAATAAAACTGAATACATTTATATAAATAAATATAAAGAGGTCCAAATACTAACCAAAATAGTAGAAATTCAGCCACAATGACCTCATATGATAATTGGTCATCACCCCCGATCCATCTCTACAACACCGCACCATAGGAGGGGACTAACAACCCAAACCGACTTCACCTAAGGCATTACCTTTAACTGTGTCAAACATAATGAAGTATACTTACACCCAAGGGTTGTAAGATGGGTGTGATACTATGAATAATATGATACCAACCATTGATTCCAAAGAGTATATTATACAATGTAAAAAATAAAGCAGTTTTAATATGTAAATAAAAACGGTGATAAACTCCAACAAAAAAAATTACAATTAAAAATTGTTTTCAAACTAAAACGTTCTGAATGTTAACCCATTTAATTAAAACATGTTAGCTACTATAAATTTCAGCAAAAAACCCCTATGACAAGGGAAAATAGCACAAATACATGATCACCAAAACCAGGAACACCCCTAGGAAACTAGATAGTCTCGGGCTCTATGTACCTCGTCCCTCGGTGTAAAGTATCTATTTCACAATCATTTCCTGTGCACAATTCACTAGAAAGGGAACATACACGAAACCCAGTGGTCCCCCAACATCATCCATATATTTAGTTAGATTTTTCTTTATAAACTTTCTCAGTGAAATGAGGACCAAACCCATCTGGTTCACTAGGCGTACTAGTACATATCCGCCCACCTATGTACTCGGGCTTCACCCTTTTGTGCTCAAAAAAATTCATAATTATACAAACATAAATTTTCATATAAAAACACCACTACTATTCACACACAAAAAATACATAATCTATTCATACTTTATACCATATAAAACACACAACAATGGTTTTTGAATTTCTATAAAAAATTCTCAAAATCTTTCCTTGTTTGGCACCCAAAACTCGTTGAAATATCCATATTGCACAACATGAAAGTACTTACCGGTCACCAAAACAATAATGGATTCCCAATAACTTCTAATAAAACAAAAAAATCAGTGTTTGGAAATCCCTATATTAACAATTAAGTGATATCCTTATAAAACCATAATTTCCAGACAAACATGGAAATTATAAATTCATGTGTTTCACAAACACTACTACAACATATTTTCTCAGAAAAAACCAAAGGATATAGACATTAAAAATAGTATTTAGAGACCTAATATATCCCAATAAAATCAAATAAGTAATTACAGGGTTTCCCCAAATGAATCAATATGATATTTCTATGAAAACCCCCAATTTCACATAAAAATGGCACTAAAAATTCATTTGCATTTCAAATACCTCCAAAACCAATTTTTCACAAACTAATCAAATAATATAAACATGAAAATACTATGAACACAGTAAGATAACCCACACTTATTTCAAAAAAATTGGAATCATTTTCCAAATTAATGAAATCCCTTGAATCTTTGTACGAAAATGAAATCGCACCACGACCACACCAAGAGGGACCAAGATCAAGCCTAAAACCACAAGAATAGACCATAAAACCCAAGGTTAAACCCTAGGTTTGAAACCCATCACTATGGTAATGTGTAAATTCAAGAAAAATTAGAATAAACATCATTAAAATGAGAAGAACTCAAAGGTTAAAAAAATTACATGATATTGTTTGTTGTTCCTCCACCACATCCCCCTTCAAAATGGGGTTCCAAAGAGGTTTTAAGCAACTTGTAGGGATTCCATGGATGAAATGGCCAAATGGGGGAAGAAAGATCTAAGTTAGAATAAATCCCATGAGAGAAAAGAGGTCATTTTAACTAATTTTTAATGATAGGGACATGTGTGCACGGTTTGTGTGCATGTTTTGGCAGACCGTGCAACCTCTTTTCTCCCCTCAAAACATATTAAAAGGACAAAATTTTTTTTGGGGGAATATGGGGGAAATAGGGGAAATTTTAGGATAAAAATATAGGAATGATAATTAATTTTAATGAAGAACATCAGTGTGAAATTTTTTATTATTATTTTAAGATAATTTTATGAGACTTTATTTATATTTTCAAAGTGTTACAAAATTAGTTATAATTTTAAAATCTATATTATGTAAGTAAATAATGGTTTTAATTAAGAAACTCTCAATATTTATATAATTATTTTCATAAAATGGAGTTCATTTCTTAATTATACATGTAGAAAGATGTTTAGGGTTAATATTTGGGATTTTTCTAAAATACATGAATTTTTTGTAAATATTAAAATACAATAAATTATAGTTTAAGCTAAATACTTGAATTATGGTGTCATGGAAGATGTATGGAACATTTAAGCCAAAAATCTAAAATAATCATTCATTACTATTTTTTGATATTTCTATAACTGTTTATATTATAGATGAAAAATAATAAACTAATGTGTAAAATAATGAGAAAACACCCCTCTCCCTCACTATAAATACCACCAACTACAACCTCTTCTCCTCCCACCATCCAAGATTTTATACTTGTAAAATTCTTCCTAATTATCTTCCCAAACCTCACCCCTTGTACAAAAACTCTTTTTTTACCAAAATTCCAAAACCATTTCCCTAAAGTGGTTTTCAAGGAGGAGAAATTCAAGAGTTAAATACCTCTTTCCTTTTCTTTTAAATTATTTTCAAGTTCTTTTCTTATTATCTCTTCATCTGCCCTCATAAAAATGGTATGATAACTATATTACCACAAATATAATTGAATTTTATAGTTATAATGGAGATATCCACCATTAAACCTTTCTCCTCTCCCTTTTATTCTAAAAATTTGAATGTCATTTTTGAGGTTTTAATTTATCACCTTCATGGGTGACAAATTTTCATTTTTCATTAAAACCTACAAGGCTGCTTAAAAACCCATTCTTATTGTCAAAAAAATTATAATATTTTAATTACAACATATTTAATGTTCTGGATTCATTATATACACATTATATTAAATAATAAAAAATCCAATTTGTTGTGAGTGAAAATATCTCAAAATAATCCAATTGATTATCACTAACATCATATCTAATGTTTCATCATCACCCAAAATAACCAAATAAATTATATTATAATGTAACATTATATATGATAATTAATAACTTATAAATTCAGTTCTATATTTCGATTCCCATTTTATAAGAACTTCCATTCTGTTATACAAGTGAACTGATCATGAAAACTAAGAAAATGAAAACCCTAGAATAATGAAATTAAATACTATAAATCATAAAAATGACCACCAATGAACACAATAAAATTATAATAAATAATTTAAATTAATGAAGTGTTATTAATTAATTTATTAATAGATTAAATTTAATTATTTGGGACATTAATATCTTGTGAAGAATCATTTCGTATATAAGGTAAGGGATTCTATCTGAACCTCCATTTTTTCCTTTGGGGTAATTTTTATCTCTATTAAATGTAATGTAATGCTTCTTCATTTTTTTATACAGATTCTAAATTATGTTTTTATGTTACAAACCCATGCATCCATATTATATCATTCGTATTTTATTGGGTAATACAAGTTTAAGTATGGTTTACTTTTTAAATTCTTTCTAATAAGAAAGCCTGAATGAAGGGAACCTCCCAATTTCATACTCACTTTGAATTCCTCTCCATAATCCTTTTTAATCCACCATTAGTTTTTTAAAAATCACTCATTTATCAAGAATATATTCCTTATTTAATTTCATGGATTATACAAATAGTTATTCATTTATCATTTTATATAATCTTTAATATTTTATTATACAACGATTAAATTTTTTATTTCTAAAGTTTCTTAAACACTATTTTTACATGTATTAGGTTATGTTTTAAATAAAATTTCATTATATATTCCTATTTTTCCTTTTTTATATTCATTTATGGTTTAAATCATTTAATTCGTGGACACCATTATGATATTATCTGATGTTGAGCAATATGACATGATTAAAATACCCAATTCTTATAATGGGTAACCCATAAGATTGTGTTTTATTACTTATGCATGATTCTTCATGTGGAAAAAATATTTATGATAAATTAATCATGTGTGTTCCCATATATCACTCTAATGAAATGGGTAATATTTAGTCTGAAGAGATATCATGTTGGGACAGGGAGTAAACCGGATTCTTTTATGGGACTTTGTCCATCATGTCTTGGTGGTTAGCCATGACTCAGGTTTATGTCATGTTATATTTTGTTTCCACATTCTCATGAAGCCTTGACTATATGTTCTCATTTTATATATGTAATTATTCCTTATTTTTATTCAGGTTTCATTCCTTTTATTCCATCATGTTATGCCTTATAACCCAAGTTTTATGTTTTATTCATGTGCTTAGTTTCTTACAGGGTGTTTTTGCTTATCCCTTTTGGTCATTAATTCCACATGTTATCCTATAAAGAAATAATAACTCAATAGAAATCAGGATCTCAATATGAAGATTATGTAAAATATTTTTTTTCGTGATATTTAATTATATACCTAATCCTCCAAATATTGTTGACACTATGATCTATGGCTTGTATTTTGATGGTTAATTATTCCATAAATCAAGTAATAATATATTTAAAATTCTGGGGTTGCTATATATATCCCGCACATTTATTAAAAATTATGATTCATATAACTATTAATTTGATCATGGATGTTAAATATTTAGGTATTTTAGATTATTTATGGATGTATTCAATAAAGAGATATTTTAAATCTACTTTTTATTCATCACTACATTAAAATATCCAAAAGAAATTATATATATGGTTTATTATTATATGTTCCTTTCTTTATTAGGTATATTGTACAATTCAAGGCTTTTGTGAGAAATAAATTTCAACTAGAATATATCTTTATATAGGTTATATATTTGAAGAGTGATTCACCTTGTCTTGGATGTTTTTAGATAATATTTTTATGTTATTAAATTAATTGAAACATGTTTATTATAATGAAAATTAATTATACAGTTATAGTAAATTAGAAATGTTTCTAAATTTAGGTCTTTATAATAGGAAAATATCATTATCTTAATTGAAAAAAAATCTATTCTATAGAAGAAAGTGTATATATATATATATATTATGATAAATACTGAAATAATTAATCCATTTATGGGTGGAATAGAAAAGAAGATAAATAGATGAATTCATATTAAAACATGAAATGAAAGACATAAAAAATCCATTAATAATGAAATTACTGATTGGTTTAATGATCTTGTAAGATTGTGATCTATTATATTTTTATACAATAATTTCATAAGAAAATAGTATATCTAATTATTTCTTATATTTATAAATGTAGATCACGAATTTGGATAATCTAAATGTGGTGTTATATGATTTTCAATATTTGGCTTGATGTCTTTTGAAGTAGTTTAAGTTATTCAGTGCTTACAATATTAATCATCTGAATTTTAATTTATTTTTGTTTGAGGAAGATTTGAAAACACAAAATAGTATAATATAATAAAACTCATAACTTAAGGATACTATAGATATTTTTTTGACATTATAAAGTTAAATTATTATGCAAAATTTTCCAAAATGTTATTCAAATACATATTGCTTGACTTTTATAATGTATAGGGAAACATTGATTAAAATTTACTTAGGATAAATTATCTCAACTGACTAATACTAATGAGATAGAATAATATTATCCACATATTTTGGATTGACAAGTAAAATGGTATATGATTGTATATGAGGTCTTTTCATCTTTACTGATTCAGTTATACCAGAAGAAAAATACACGAAAGATTTCCCCATATTGGGGTTTAGTAGAGAAGTAGAAAAATTATTTAGTAAAGTCAAGTTAGTAGGACGAGGATAGAATTTTACATGAATGTGAAGTGCTTATTTTCATTGGAATATTTTTGGATGAAGTTACAATTTTGGTTATAAAGTTATGTTGGAATTATATTGGGAAATGATTAATTAATCACTTGTAGTATACAGTTATAACAATAGTTGATATAGTGCATAAGAAGTTAGCATGGTTTATTGGTGTTATTTTTTGAAAACGTAAAAATTAAGTGCACCTAGATGATAAACTATGAACCAATGTAAAAGTTGGTAGATCCATGTGTACACGTCTTCTATACTGGTTTTTTGACTCATATACCAATGTTTTATGATATCATAAATTACCAATTTTGAATGAAAATCCATGTATGTACTGATAGTAATGAGAACAGTTGTATTGTTCTCAAATTGATGTTTAACTCCCATTGAAATTTCATAAAAAAAACTTTCTAACGTTCTTTAATTTGGTTAATTTAAATTTCTCCTAATTGTTTATAGTGTTTCATAGGATTTATTGAGTGTGTGGTTGGTCAACAAAGTGGGTGATTTTGCATTAATGGATTACAATATTTTAGATGTTCCAAGACTAATAGGGTCCTTAAATTGAAGTTTATTTCATGAAGACAAATCCACTATGGGGTTATTATGGTTATAACATATGACAGTCAGATAATGAAATATTACCAATAAGTTGTATTAAATATTTCGGGTCAATAATCCCCTTAGTTTGAACATTTAGAGTTGGCTTATTTATCCTTCACTCTGTTTCCTTAGTGTCACATAAATTAAATGTGAGTTTACAAGAATATAAATTAATAAATTCTTAATATCATATCATTTATATAGAAAACTCTACTGGAATATATTTTACTTTTAGGAGAATATAGATGAATAAAAATCACATTCAAATGTACTTGGAGGTTTCATTTATTATTGTCAAGCTAGATAATTTGAATCATGTGGAATGAGAATGATTGGATATGAATTGTATTTCTTTCTTCGGGATGTCATTATCAAATAATTTAACCTTTATAATCTTTGAATTGAAAACCAAAGTTGATTTGATAATGGAATTTTAAAATATGTATAATAATTTGACAGTTATTAAAAATGAGTTCATATTTTGACTGTTGATTTGTATTTGGTGATCGAAAGGTGGATCAATTAATGATTATTTGAATCGATGAAACATGATATGATGGAAATTTAAATCAATAAAAGTATAATTTATAGATGATTTATGTACTATTTTACTATTATCTTAACTACAATCATCTTGTAATGTGATGGTGACAAAAATTATAATTCCTATAGAGAAACTAATTTTTTGATTGATAATGTCAAGATATTAATCTAAAATGAATAATTAGGATTAATGGATATTCAATCTTCGTAAGTTACTATTCTAAAATCCAATATAATGGTTCTCTATTCTTAATGAATTACTCAGGGATGATTAGACATTTAGTAATAAAAGAGATGTCGGGGAAAATTGGTTAGTACTACACATATATGCATTTAGTGTGGGAAAAGTGGACAGATCAATAAGGAATATATGTCTCACAAGGAATATTATTTAAAGGATAACTTTTTGATGAAAAATTTAAATTAATATAAGTGAATAAATTAGTAATTTTCTTCTGAGATTTAACATTCTAGTATAGTCGTGCATATTTAATTAGAGGAAATTGTTTTACTCAATACTTATAGAGAGATCCATGACCAGATTTATGTCTAAAATATTAATTAAGTTACACATGGTTGGTGATGAATCTTAGGAGTCATTTTGGGAGGGATATTCAGATATTGTGATTAATAAATGATTCTTCATACCATTAAAATAATTGACACATACGATTAGACTACGAAAATCCATAATTTTTGAATAGTATGAAGATTATGTAGGTTAGGTACTTGAATCACTACATGCAGTTTTTAAGATGAATCAAATATATATGGTGAGTGTATCAAACCTTGTAATTATAGAATAAATCAATTTCATTTTTTAATAAATCATGAAAACATTACATAGTTTTGAAATAAAAAATTAAAATAGTTTCACTAAAATATTTTCATATAAGGTTTTATATAAAAGAATAATTTTTAAATTTATAAATTTTAATTTTAAAAAATATATATCAATTTTTAAATCATTATATCAATATTTACTTTGTGTGAAATTTTAGTATTTTTTAGAAAATATTTCATTTTCAGTGAATAGTAAAAAATTCAGATTTTTATAAAAAAATATTTTATTTTCAATAAATTAAGTAATATAAAAGTAACGATATTTTTTTAATATTATTTCATCTAACATAAATATTAGTTATCTATATTTAGTCCAAATAATATATTTTTATTTTTATTTATATTTTACTTAAGTATAAGTTTGTTTTGGGATAAAAATAGAATTTTTCTTAAAATAGTTTTAAAACACATACAATTTCACTATTTAAATTAATTAAAATAATCAATAATGTGGAATACATTAGTATGAATTTATATATTATATATCAATAAATATTAACTAATATTCTTACAATTATTATTATTAGTCATATAGTCAATATAAAATTAAAATATTATTGAAATATAAACATATGGAATACTATATTGTTCATTGCTTCTATGGGTATTGTTTTAAATTAAATGCTATAAATTATCTGTATATAACATTGTAAAATGGAATGTATATTTTTAATCATCATAATTAATATTTTAAAATAAGTTCAAATTCAATTTTTAACAATTTAAATAGTGAAAAATGTCAAAATTACTTTTCACGACTAAGGTAAAAATGGGTTTACTGGGGTGTTAAACTAAAATGATAAGTGTTGAAATAACCTTAAAACACGTCTAAAATCTGTTTCAAAGAAATTTTAGATTTAAATACATATTATTCTCTATAATAATCATTTTTACACATTTTGATGTGATAAACAAAGGCACACATTATTATTTTAAAAAATTATATGTGTTCCACTCATTGCACTTATAAAAGGCCACCCCTCTCTTATATTATACATCATCAACCACATATTATTCTTCCATGAAATTTGAAAATAAATTCCACACTTCCATCCCCTCATCCAAGAATCCTTTTTTTATAAAAAAATTAAATTTATTCAATAGTTTTAACCCTAAATATGTTTTTTGAGAATAGGTAAATTTATTATATTTTCATTTTTGTTTTATTTCTTCATCTACAACCAAAAAAGATTCTTCATATATTGAAACACAATGAGTTTTTATGAAATTATTTTTATAATAAATTAAATATATTTAATATAAAATGATTCATGCAACACCAACTAATTTTTCTTTATATTCATCACTAATTTAAGCTTTCACTACACGCAACACCATTTTAGCTTGCGTTACAAACAACATTGAGTTTCTCAAAAATTGTTTTATTAATATAGTTGTTTAAAACAGAACATTATAAAATAGAAATTCAAATTAGTAATATAAAATATAAAAACATGTTTTTAAATATTATTTAAAAAGTATTTATATAATGAAAATATATTGATAATGAAATATATGATTTTTGGTAAAGTCCTTATATATTTTGAAAATACTATTTCCTCAGAAGAACTGATTTTTTATATCTTTTTGTTAACAAAGATTAAATTAATTTTTGACACATTTAGTAATTGATTTTTTTTAAATAAACTTATTTTTTAATTAAAAGTGTAAAATTTTTCATAGGGGTAATATTTGGGGTTTTTTTATGTATTTCAATTTTTGATAAATAGTGAAAAATACTGAATTTTAATTGAAAAAGTCCATTTATCCCCATGTATTTAAATATTTCAATTATATTTTAATTTGGTTTGGAGTTATATTTATCAAAATTATATACATATTTATCCAATTCAGTTCATTGGAATAAATTTTACAATGAAATTTAATATAAAAAAAATCAAAATTTTGAACATTTTCACTTTAAAAACTTATGGCCTCATCTCGTTAGCGATATTAAATTATAAATATATTCTTAACGGTTCTGTTAATATTATTTTCAAAAAAATATTACATATTTTAAATTAGAATAGTTCATAATGTCTAATAAGTTAAACTGATGTTTTGAGAAAAATATTAAGTAAAAACTGTTCAAATTAATCATGACAATTAAGAGAACAACATGTTAATAAAGGGACTAAACATTAATGTTAAGGGAGAAATGACACATAAACTTGTTCAAAACCACTTTTATAGACATATTTAGACTATATAACTTCATTTATCTAATTTTTTTTCATTATTTGAGTCATTTTATTTGTATGAAATTGGGTATACCAAACAATCTTCTCAAAAATACAAACCATGTCCTCTCCCCCGCTTATAAAATGCCACAACCTCTTTCCCTCTCATCAAGAATTCATAACTAATTGGATAATACAATACCAACTTAAATAAAATACCTAATTCCCTATATTATTCTTAGAATCATTACTTTTGGACAAAAAATTACAGACAATTTCATTTTGTGAAATCCAATAGAAGATACCCGAAGAAGATGTAACATTCATCAATGGACATTTTTTATTTTATTTCACCCTCAATCCCATTCTATTATTTTTACATATTGCTTATATAATAACATTATTATCTTAAATATACTTATATTTTATAATTTTATGGTTCTAGAATAAAACATCTCACACTTCTATCAAATCAGTTACACAATGATGATTCGCGTGTACAACGGACTACGGCCTCACAGACCAATGTTGTTTGTTCCTTCATTAACACCTTTGATGACTAGTAATAATTATGTATTTATAATTTATATATGATATTTCTGTTTTTTATTTTGTTTTAATTATTATGGGATTTTTTTATCAAACATACCTTTATAATTTCCATTTTTTGCGAATATAATAACTTTATTTGGGTTTACAGGAGACTACAGCCTCAGAAAGCAATGTGATTCGTTCATGATTTTCATGGAATGTACTGAGGATGGGTTAAATAAATATATTTAATATATAAGACACAATAATTATTATTTAATTATAATATCTCATATTATTTTCTTTCATCAAATCCAAAAATAAAATATAAACAATTTTCATGCTTACATATAGCCTACCATCTCTATGAATGGTGTATTTTATATCCTATTGAAATATTTTATAGATTATTGTAAATAAGTGTATAATTATATACATATATATATATATGTTATTAATATGATTTTTATAATTCTTTAGATGATGAAATCATGCTCTATGTAATTTTACTAAGAATAAAAATTCGAACCTGCATAAAAAACAAAACAGTTATTACCCAAAACGTAACATTAACATGGATCTATTAATTAAAGGGTAATAAAAGTTCATAATAAAATCATATATAGTATTATATAAATGAATATAGTTCTTTAAAATATTTAAAATATGAATACATTTATTATAAAATATTATATAATGATTACAATGAGATTCAAGACTAATGCTAAGTTATTTCTCTATAACATTTATTTTCTGTGAGACATAAGTCATTTGAACCAAATATTTTTAATATGTGGTGTTAATAATACTAATGGATTTATTTTATGATTCATATAAATATAATTAGTGATATTTTCATATCTTTTTTATGTCATATCAATCATGGGGGTTATAGTTAAAATTTAGTGATGCGATAAGGTGATTTTTGTTTTAATTTTCATTATTTGAGATGTAGGTTATGTTATTCCCCCATATTATTTAATGTTATGAATATAAAAACCCTTTGAAAAGTAATATAATTATTTTTTTCATCCTCATGTGTAACACCCCAACCCCAGAAGACCAGAGTCAGTGCATTATTACATATCAGGGGCATGATCACAAAAGATCAAGTCTCGAAAGAACAATTAGTTTAGTAGCCTTGTAAGTACTAGATACATTCATAAGGTTTAAATTAAATGATAAAATATAAAACTAAAACAATATTTTTTCCATGGAAAACACTGAGATCCCATAGACTATCCTTGCAGGTCAATCATAATATACATATTTTCATCTTTGGTAAAATTAAACAAAGAAAGGTGTGATCTCAAATGCTCAGTAAGGATCACAATACAGAGGAAACTTTAAAAAATATGCATACACATTTATGTAAATGTATAAAACTAAAAAAAAATCATTTTCAACATAAAATTTATCATAATATAAAAAATATAAATCAAAATAATTCCATTTACTGACACACATGGATATTCTACTAGCTGAATAGTCAAATTCAATATCAATAGCCACTTTCATAATGATGGAATGCATAATGTCAGACTTTTATAACCATATATTCAAAGGGCTTGTGCCAAGAATACAAATAATATTTTTTCAAGGCCTTGTAGAAAGACACTAATTTGAATCATGAGACCTACCAATGCATTGGGGAGCTACAGTGGGCTCCACCCGTCACTTACAAAGTCCAATGTGTTCCTCATATGAAAAGGTTCAAACATAACACAAACATTCGTATTAAAACCGGCATAAAAAATTTCAATAACTTATCTATAAACCATGAATGGTATGAAAATAACACATCCACAGTCAAACATATCACAAAACCTTCAATAATATTTGAAAATTTTGTATCATAATAAATCAACATCAAATAAGCTTAAAATCCATCAAAGGATGTTGACATAGATGAAATAAAAACCTTTTTTAGAAAAAAATATCTCTGTCTATTTTGTAATAATCTAAGAGTCACATAATCATAATGAAAATAATTATTTCGAAAACATTATTATAATCATGTAAGGGAAGATTCGATGATGTTATAATGGTTGAAAATATCCACCCCCGCCATATATGTTAAAAAACATTCTTACCTTAATTATTTCGAAAAGGTCATAAAGTACCTTGTTGGAAAAGGACGGAAAGATTTATTTCAGAACATATAAGGTCATATATGGGTATAAATGGAATTAACCCATTGTCTAGTAAATAGTAATTTTTTTTTAAAATACATTTTTATGAAACATGGATGTGGATGATAAAGATGTCCCAGTAGACACTTACGTAAAAACAACCTCGAATAATAAAGAGATTGTGAAATTAACCCTTACATTGTACATTTCCTTGGAAGAGGGTAGGATAATCTTCTATATAATGGTTAAATAATTTTTATTAAATAATAAAATAATTATATACATTAATATGATATCATATTTGATCTTTTAACATTGATTTGTTAATAATATCTTTGTATTATCGTCGTTTTGGGTGTTAACTGATTCATTTTCCTTTATAAGAATTGTTATGTAAGTAATGTTTGTTATTGATATGATGTATCTTATTCATATTCAAAATGATATTTTGTCTTTATACATTATTTTTAATCATCTATGGAAAATTACTCTTGAATGGATATGATGGGGATGAATCTCATCGCGTTTTTGGAGATGGTAATCCGTACATACGCACGAGCAACAATATCATTCTTTTGATATTAAAATAATATATAATTGGATGGTTTATCATATAAAAATATTAATTATCGTGTAATATTTATTATTTACATCAATTACACATCATTATTATACCCATCCAAATAATAATGTATTGAATAACAATTACACCATGACGTGGAGAGGGTAAGTCATACGTACGCACGTATGGTGACATGTCATTAAAAGGATTGATATAATAATGAATATGGTTGTAATATATTTATAATAACATCATAGTATACATAAGATATTGGATTTATTATTTTATAATGGAAACAATAAAGAAATAGGAATTGGATGATGAATGGATCTTGAAAGAGGTGATGAAATATTTACCTCTTCTTCGGGTTCTTTTTTTTAGTTTATCTAAAGGGAAGCTTAGGTTGGCTTTATAACTAAATAAATACCTCTAGGATGAAAGGAAGACAGTTTAGAGGGCATCTAGGTGGGTTTTTGCCGAGCCAAATGTCTTTCATGGTTTGAATTATAGAGAAGGGGAGTACCCTTTTATAAGACAGGTGAGGGGCATCTTAAAAAAAGCTAGAAATATTATTTTATAGTAAATACATTTTCGGTTTCAAATGGATTAAAAATAAATTATTTAGAGTATAAGGTGTAGATGGGTCGAAACCACTCAACCAATAGGTTTTAGACATGTTTGGGTCACTATTTTAACCTTATCTTTTAGATTTAACTCTTAGTTAAATAGTTTTACATTTATCATGTCTTTTTGTATTTTTATATTATATGGTTAATAAACATATTATAAACTTCCAAGTGAACCCCAAGTGGATAATTAATGATACAAATATCATTATATAAGTCTTTTGGCCGAAATATATGTTATTAAGAATATAATATAAATTAATAATATAATATTTGTTTTAAAAAATCTTTTATGTCAGTATTGACATTGTTTGGTATTTTGTTTTTTCTAAATTCATAAAATCATTATTACTTTGAAAAAAATTCATCTAACCAACTCTAACATGTTATATTATCCTATAAAATTACTGTAATTCATAAAAAGTATCAAATTACATTTATTTGGATATTAATAATATCAATTATTTTAATATTTTATAAATTAGGTAATTATTGTATCATCATTGTTTCATAAATAAATTAAATTATTTAATGTCAAAAAATTATAAATAAAATACCATTTTATAAGAAATATTTGTTGATTTCTAATTAATATTTATAATATAATTTATCTTATGTTTATACCTATATTAAAAATGGTTTAGTTATTAAACGTTGAATTTAACACTTTTAACTCTTCTTCGAATTAAATGATAATAAATGTCCTAATATAATCCAAAAAGACCTAAAGGATCATATTTTATTCCTAAGGTTGTTTTTGGTCGAATTAAACTTATCTAATATAATTAGGACATGTGTTAGTGTAATAATAAATATCATTTTTACCCTTAATTACCCTATTTACTTTTAATTGTGGTGAATAAAAGTAAAAAAGTAACTATTCACCAAAAATTATTTTCATCTTATTAATCCAAATTTTTTTACTGATATCAACCATGTATCTTGGATTTTTGAAATTCAACTCAAAGAATTGTTAAAATTATGTTTTATGTAAATTTGCAAATGCTCTTAAGAGGTGGGTAAAAGACGGTAAAAAGTTCAATAAAATTTTTATATATCTAAAATTATTATAAACTAACTCCAATGAATGAAATTGAACTTATATAGGTATTATGAATCTATTTTGACATAAAATAAATTTAAATTGAATAAATAGGTATTTAAATAAAAATTTGGTTTTAAACAATAACTTATTTTTTCACTATTCATCAAAAAATTAAATGTTTTCAGAAAAATACCAAAAATTCACCCTAAGATAATTTCGATATTAATCCAAAAATGAAGTCCATTTTGAATGATAAAATTTATAATCTTTTAAAAAGTGGGTATTACTATTCGTAATGGATAGTTTGATTGGTTGGGGTGTTTTATAACATGAAGTTGCGTACAACACACACTATTGTATTATTCAGAGAGAAGTGTTCCGTGGAAGCTTGGGGTGTTACATTCTCCCCTCCTTCAAATAATTTCATCATCAAAATTTCTATAATATTACTGCATAAAAAGATGTGGTTGGTTCTTCAATATAAATTCCTTAGGTTCCCATGTTGCCTCTTCCATATTATTATTTATCCTTAGAACTTTTACCAGACTAGTCGTCTGGTTTCTCAACACTTGCTCTCTGGTATCAAGAACCTTAATGGGCTCTTTGCAATAAGACAGATCGGGTTCCAGTTATAATTCTTCCTAGTTGAGTACATTCCTTGGGTCAGGCATGTATTTTCTTAATAGTGATATGTGTAATGCATCATGAACTTTGGAGAGACTTGACATCATTTCCAAACAATAAGCTACAACCCCAATTCGTTCTAGAATTTCGAATGGGCCGATGTACCTGGGACTAAATTTTCCCTTCTTACCAAAACATATAACAACCCTCCATAGAGATACCTTCTAGAAAACAAGATCTATTTCCGAAACGTATAACACCCAATTCTCTATTTCTTAATGTTTACTACTGAAATGTTTCTAAAGTTCTATGGGGTTTTTATCTCAACTTTTCATTCCTTGAGACATACATTTTGTTATGCACCGATATTCCTTCAAGTGGTGTATATAAATCACATATGAAATTCCATATCATGAAATTTTTCATCCTCATGATATTTTACATTTAATTTTATTTTATTCTTTCTTAGGATTATTGATTTGTTTTTACCAAATTGGTAAGAGTTTATTACTATTTTCTCATCATTTATTAATATTTTTTGTTATTATAGTTCCATTAATGAAATATTATGATCCATTTCTAAATAATTATCATGAATTTTATTCTAAAATTGTAATTAATTATATCTTCAAGTAATGTTACAATTTTACCACTCATTAGGATGTAGTATAATTGATAATATATTTTTAAGAAAAGATGAATTTATTTCTCTCATTGGTCAAAATTTCATTTCCTATCAAAACCATGTCTAATAAAAATATTTTCAAAATAATTTTTAAACATTTAAAATTGATTAATTAGAGAAATTTAATCACAATTATTCATTAAAAAATGTTATCAAAGGAATATTATTGTCATATTATGATCAATGAACTTTTCAAAAATTTACCGTGAAAAATGAATGTTTTGTTAACATATACAGCACGTGCATTTTTATTCACCACCATGACCATCATTTCCTTGAATGTTAATTTTATAAATAATAATTTTATTTTTCATAAATAAAATATTATTTTAATATTTTTTAAACTCATTCTTTTTAAATTTGGTTTAAAATAAAAAGGTTTTTAAAAACATTTTTGGTTTTAAAAATAATTTTCAAAGAGAAAAATATCTTTTCCTAACAAATTTTTTTTAAATGATATCTAAAAATTATTTTTCGTCTATGATGGAATATGTTGGTGTTACTCATTCCTTAGTTGTGATATGATCCAAGGATACCATTCATATTATTTATCTGAATGGTTTATGCTTTGATGGAATGTTTTTTATTAATCTAGATTATATTCCACTAGTTATATGCTTATTAAATCAACTACATTTCATGGTTATAATATGATTATAAAACATGTATCTTCTTGATAGGCCATATTATTATATAGTGTTTAATATACCCATTTAATTTCATGTGTTATAATATGATAAATATTTATGAATTTGTGTCACACTTATATATAATTTCATTATGTGATGGGTGGGACCTATACATTCATCTAATGAATTGGGTAAATATTTATATATCATGATATGGACATTGTTAGAGTGTTTTGTGAAATTGGTTCAGTAAAATATAGTTGGAACGAGAAGTGAACTCAGTTCATTAATATAAGGCTGAAATGAGAAGTGAATTAAATTTAGTAATACTGGGATGGAGCGAGTGTACACATGGTCTGGTAATGGAATTTTTTCGATATGATGGTCTTTGATGTGATCCTTAACTAATATGGAAATTATTTTCTATGATTATGTGTATATTGAAAATTTCATGTCATATGCCAATGTTATGGTCTCATAAATTATATTATTTTGTTTCCTAATGATTCATGTCTTCTGAACTGTTAATAATTAATACATGATTCAATATTACGATCTTTGATATCCATGGTATGATTTTCATTTTTTATTCTCATTTTATCATACCATTATGCGCATGTTATGGTTACAGATCTCCCTTATTTAACCTTTCTGAGAATCTGAGCTCTCCCTTTATTATATATCCCGTCCCTAGGGTATGAAGATATTTATTAGGTATTATATCCCAAATATGGGTGATAGTTGTGGAAAAAATAGTGGGAGATAATGTAAATCACTTATGTACTCAGGTTTATGATTCCATTTTTTCAAAGGCACTAAACTATTATAGTTTTTTGATATGTTTTTCAATTCAATCATTATTCCAAAAAATAATGTTATGTATATATATGAGAAGATAGGGTCACTATATAAATGATTATATAATAACAAAAATATGAACATATAATAATATGTTATTAAGTTAATTTAATGACTAATAACCACCTCTTCTTCCCCCATATGGATAACCATAACATCACTCATGTGTGCGGAGGACTACTGCCTCTCTAACTGATGTGACATGTTTTTCATCAACACCACTCACAGTTGGGATTGATGATTGATATAGATTATATATATTATATTTGGAACATAATTATACCACAATATTTATTAAATATTATATACCTATTTTACTTCACATTTCGTATAGAATACGATAATGTCTCTTATTAGTATGGAAGACTACCGTCTCAGGAAGCAATGTGATTTTCATTTCACTAATGCTTTTCCTAGATGGTAATAAGGATAAATTCAATTGATATATATGATATAAATGACATAATTATGATATTAGTGACATATTTATCATTCTTCAAAGGTAATATATCATTTTCATTCTTACTTTTTTACTCACTGAAAATGATTATGTAGTTCGTGTATGTGTGGACTACCACGTTCACGATGCGATGTGACCCTCTTTTCATCACCGCAACATATAGATGATAAATATATAAGTATATTTAAGGAATTAATATTATATATAAGATATTATTATCACTCAAAAAATATAAAATATTACTTAATTTATTTCAATAATGATCATTGAATAATGGAAACGTTACTCATATGTATGTAAGGCCTACCGACTCTATGCTCAAAACATACTTCTTTTATCAAAACCATTATTCTTGAATGTTATTAAAATTATAATTTGAGTATAAATATCATAATTATTTCATTAATATTATTAATTATATGTTTAATTTGTTACCACTTTAACCATACTCAACCTACCAATGTCATTTCCGACACACAAGACAAATATCCCTTAAAATTCTAATGTAAGCATAACTGATTAGGTAATCATATATAACATTGTTATAAGTGAAATGAATGGAATAATGAAATTTAAAAATGTTATTATAGAATTAAATAATTCACAATTTTTTTTATTTTGGAACATAATGAACATACATGATGAGTTTGACTCAATATATCATACTTCATCTCAATATCCATTTATTTAGTCATATTTTGATTTTATAAACCTATATTATTTAATAAGGTGTATATATAGTCCCATTTAAATATAATATAATTAATTTAAACGTTTTATTTAAAAATTAATCTTTTTAAATGTTATTAATTCAAGGAACATTCGATTGATGTGTTTTCCATGTGATAAAGGACTTTTATTTTAATGAAATATCCTTTTAAATTTTTACTTACAAATTGTTCTCTAAAATTTCCATGTTTTCTAAATTATTTTAATATTAGTTATATATGTCCATGAAAGATCTATAATATAAATTTTAGGTCCCTTTTTAATTTTAAAATTATTACAAAAAGGAATATTTTTCACATGTTTTTTACAGAAGGTTTTTGACAAATAACAAAAGGAATGTCTTTTTTTAATGTAAACGACCCAATGAATTTTCCTGTAGCCTTTAATGTTACATGATATATTATATCCATTAAATTATTTAATGTTTTATTATGTTTAAAACCCTATTTATCTTATTTTGGGAATTTTTTGTAATGAAAACAATATTTTATATGAAAATTTTATTTTCATATACAAAAATGTTTTACATATTGATTCAAAAGTGTTTTTCAAAGAGGTTAATGATGAAGAGAAACACGAATAAACAATTTTTTTAATGGTAAATTCCATAGGAATTAAATATAATGGGTAAAACTATATGACATTAGGTGATAAAAGTTTAGCTTATATGATGGGTCCCCCTAGATAGTGTTATGATTCATTGGGTAATGATTGTATTCTATGAAGAATAATAGTTAAAGATGGTCATAAGTTTATTCCAATTTTGAAGGGTTATGTAAGTATTCCCAATAGTTTTATAAGAATATGTCTCAATGTACCTACCTGAATTTTTTATTCTTCTAAATGAGTTTTCATGGATTTTTTTTCAAATGGTAATATAAAAAATCTTTTCTAAATAATGATAAATTATTTTCTGGGTAAAAAAGTATTGTTTTTAAGAAAAGGGTCTAAATTGTTTTTTTTCAATATTCTATGTATTTTATTCATATTATTCACTTTAATATGATTTTTTTGCACATCCAAAATTTTTAAAAAGTTTTTCAAAGGATTTAATGATGTCTATGTGAAAGTAATAGGTAAAGTTGAATGGTGTGAATATTTCATGAAAACAAATAATGTTTATTTATTTAATATGGAGGGAAAATATATACCAATCCAAACATTCCACATTGTATAATATGGTTTTATTATGTTAAAGTAATGTACTAATTATCTAAATCTATAAAACTGAAATGAAAATAAAATATAATAGAACGAATTCGTTACATAAAACTAAATGTTACGTAATTTTTAAGGAATGGTCCTTATAGTTGGCATTAAAAATTTATTTAGAAGTAATTATAAGTTAGGATAATGTTAATAATATTCTATTGAATGATTTTAATTTATGGTTAAGTTGAAATTTCAAACCATTTTAGGATTACCCTATTGTTGTATCAAAACTATGTCGTTTTAGAACTGTTTTTTATAGAGGAAATAGGGAAGCTTTAATGGGATTGAACTACGAGGAAAATATCCTTCTAAATCAGTATCCTGATATGGTTGGAATTTGAATATAACTATTTGATTTAGTTATGGCTCAGTAGAAACAAGATATTAATGGTTGTGGTATCTAATATTCAGAGTAACCTAATCTACCACGAATCAATATGTCTATACTTGATAATTTCATGGGGAAAATCCCCCATAATTTAGTCAATCATCTGACCCAGTAGTATTTTAAGGATGGATCAATTCTCTATAGAATGTATTTGATGTCATGGGATGTTCAGAATATAAAAATTCCACTCATATAATTTATCATTTTTAAGGTGAAGCTGATCAGTATTAGTCTTTGGTTATGAATAACATGGAGATTTATTATATTTATTCTGTATAATGTTAATCATTTAAGGATATTTTCATTGATAAATTTTTCCCTATGTTTTTTAAACTCTATATGGAAAAAATTCTAGGAATTGATGTTAAAATATAATGATTTTGTGGAAATGTATAATGCCTATTTTACAAGACTGGGTAGGTACATACCAAATTTTTTTGGGGACATAGGTAATAGAATTAATAGATTTTATCCATATAGAAACAATATCTATGATGGAATATGGCCACATAGGTATTTAAATCCTATGTGAAAGTGTTCTATTATACTAAAACAAATGATATTCAGTTTACTGTTCATTATGTACCTTTTGATGATGAAAGTAAGAAGCGGTCATGAGGGAAGGTGATAGGTAAACATAAAAAAATCTGGATGAAATGAAATAATGTTTTCATATTGGGGTATGTGTTTTAAGAATAACATTATAGAACATATTATTAAATCAAGGATGATATGTTGATGAGTAAATTTTGGCCATATAGCCCTGGATTGAAATGGAGATAATCTAAAATAATCAAAGAATGATGTAATTGGTATCCACCCAACTATTAGTTGTTTTTATTTTAATGTGTATGATCATTATGATAACGTGTCCTGATATTTGAAATTCATGTTTTAAAACATCAAGATCATAAGTAAAAGGGTGTGCCAAAATATTTTTCAACTATTATGGTTGATGTTACGATATCTAATGAAGTGGGGAAAGTTATGTTGCATTTTTATTCAAATTATTACATTACCATATTTGACTCTGGATCATCACATTAATTCATTCATGATAAATGTTTAATTAAATTGGGAATATCATATCATGAAATTATAGTAGAAATTTTGGTAAAAACTAAAGGTGTAAGTATTAAAGAAACATATATTTATAAGAATCTTCTAATTGTTTTTAGTGGGATTGTCTTTCCTAGAATTATTTTGAACTAGACATATTATATCATTAGAAAATATTTTTATGGATTGTATTTAAATTTATTTTACTATGATAGATTAAAAATCTATAAAAATTTAATCATTGGTTTTAGGCCTTATATAATATACCAAGAAGCTGATAAATTGATTAGTGTTGGTAGTGAAAGTTACATATCTGATATTATTAAAAAGAAATAAAATTTTAAAATTAGTGATGTTTTAGTAGTGAATGAATATATAGATATTATCTTCAACAATTTTCATTCTTTTATTCCTAATTTGAAGGATGAATTTATTATTGACTTGGTTATCGATGATAAGAATATTTCTATACCCCCTTACTAAATGGCTCAAGTGGATCTTTTAGAATTGAAAATTCATTTATCAGAGTTATTTGATAGATGTTTCATTTATCATATAACTTAATCATTAAATGAACCTATTTTAAGAAAATATTTTTCAAAGATTATTCTCATTGATTATAGACCCCTGTATAACATCACTATTAAAAACAAGTATCATTTTCCTCATATCGATGATTTATTTGATCAGCTCCAAGGAGACAATTATTTTTCAAAGGTGGACCTGAGATATAGGAACAATCATGTGACGGTGAAGAAGGATGGAATTCAGAATACTACATTTTTGGAAAATATATGTGAACTATGAGTTTTAAGGTATTTTCTTCTGGTTTTCCAATGAACCAACTATATTTATGAACATTATGAGTATATATTTCCTTGAAATCTGGGAAATTTGATTAGTTTCATTATTGATGAACATTTCATATATTATAAAAGTCAAGAGGAATAATAAAGACACCTAAGTATTCTTTTTAAAACCAAAAAATAAAATAAAAAATATGGTAAATTTAATAAGTCTGAATTTTGCATACAAAAAAATTCTTTCTAGGGACATATTGTTTCTTATGATTTTTTAACTGTTTACCCTACTAAAAAAATGTTGATGAAATTTGGAAAATAAAAAAACATATCAAATACATTCATTGTCTTCCTAGATTAGTAGCTTTATACCATTGGATTATTGAATACATTTCTTGATTTTTATACAACTATCTATGTTATGTTGAAATAGAGTTAAATTAATCTTGAAAAGAGAATTTGAAGATTGTTTTTAAATTTTTAGAAAGGAATCAAGAAGTCATTGGGCATTGAATTAAATTTCATCACATATTTTAATCCATATACTAATGATCATTTTGAGTAGATGATTTAGAATAAAAATATATGCATTGTTTTTATTCAATGGACTACTTCAGATATTGGGATCAACATCATTCTTTGGATGAGTTTTATTTTAATAAATATTTTCGTCATGTATTCAGATGGAAGTATTTTTATTATTTATGTTGAATTAAGTGTTGGAAACTATATTTTTTGTTTAAATTACTAGGAAGGAAACTGATGGGGGAAAAGTATGATGACATGGATGTGAAGTTTTAGTTGATTCTGTAACATATGAGAATGGTTCAGAGAAAAAAAACATTATGCTGATAAATGGAGGAGAGATATTTATTTCAAGTTAGTTGATCATATTTTATGTATATTATTAGAAAGGTGTTATAAATTTTTTGAAAAGTGAAATCTATGTCTAAGGTTCATTGGACCATATGAAATCTAGGATAAAGTTGGATCAGTTTACTACTGAGTGGATTTTCCTCCATGTTTATCCCATGTGTAAAACATATTTCACGTTTCAATGTTAATGAAATATGTTCCAGATTAAACTTAATAATTAAGCCATGGAGTAGTTTAATTGGAAGATAATAATTCTTATGAAGAAAATTATGTTTATATTATTGACCATGGAGGTAAATTATTGTAAAATATGGTAATTTACCAGGTTAAGGTTTTGTAGAAAAACCATATGGCCAAAATTGTAATATAAGAATCCAAAAAAATTATTATGAATCTGTTATCCTCACTTTTTTAATAATTGAATATGATTTTGAGGATTCAATTTCCCAAATGGGGGAATAATGTAACAACTTGGGTAATGATATAATAAATCAAATTCATGTTTTTATTCATGATTAAAATATTGAGTAAATTTAAATTTAAAAATCAAATAGTTTTAACTATACTCTTTTCTTGTAAAGCCTCATTTAAAATTTTGACATATAAATTTTAGAATTTTAATTTGAAAAAATTTAATCATTTTTAAAGTTATGAAATAAAAAATTAATTAATGTTAATTATTTTGATTTATTAAAAATTGTTGATATTTAGAGAATATAGAAAAATACCAACTGTTTATTTAAAAAAATTCATTTCTTTTCAATACATAAAGTAATTCAAAAGTCCCAATACGGTTTTAATGTTAATTAAATTATCATATTAATTATAAATATATATTTTATCTCTATAGTTAATTTTTAATCTACATTATATTGGATTTTATTTTACATTCAATTCATGGTCTGAAAATATATTTTTCTGAAAACTGTTTTAAAATGCGTATTATTTCTTCATTTTTATGAAAAAAATAATACAAAATGAGGAAATATATAAATTATATTTATATATTATATATCAATAAATATTAATTTACTTTTATTCAATTTTTTTAATAGTCATTGAGTAAATATACAATCATCTTTATCCTGAAAAGTACACTTCTTGATAAGCCGGTTTTTCATTATGTTTGTGAGTTTTTTTTAAAATTATATATTGCCACATCAATGAATTTAATTAAGTAATATTGATTCCATTTATTTAATAAGAATAATTTATATTTTATAATAAATTCAAATTAATTTTTACCCAAATTAATAGTGAGAACATTAAAAATTAATTACCATGTTTGATAAAAAATAGGTTTACTAAGGTTAAACTAAAAAGATAAGGATTAAAATGAACTAAAAACTATTATAAAATCTATTGTATATGAATATTTAGACTTTATAATGTATATGGTTCTATAATACACCCATTTTAAACCTTTTGTAATGTGAAAATCATGGATTCACCTTTTTCATTAAAAAAATTACAAGTGTGGAACTCACCTCACTTATAAAGGCCACACATTATCCTCTCTTCTTAACACATTAAAACCCTATTGGTTCATTCAAAACCTTCCCAAATAACATCCCAATTTCTATTTTCTCATCTTATAATCCATTTTGGTTATAATTCCATTATAGTAATACTTTATTTATAATTCTAAAGCGGTTTTCAGAGAAGTGGTATAATTCTTAACTTTTTTTTGTTTTATTTATTCGTCCACCTCCATAAAATATTATTCATTTATAATTATAAAATAAAATTAATATATAATATTTACTGAGATTTTATTATCTTAATTTAATGAACTTTATTTATATCCTCTTCAAAAAATGAGAAATAATAATGTCTCTTGTCTATACGGAGGACTACCACTTTGCTAACTGATGTGATATGTTTTCCATCAACACCTCTCACAGTTGAGTATGATTTTGGAAGTAAAGTATAAATTTTATATTAATAATATAAATTTAATAATTTATTTATTATATAATTTATTACTTTTTTACATTCTCTTCAATGTATGATATGATAACATTGCTAATATGTTCGGTGAACTACGACCCCATGAAGTGTTGTGATTTTTTTCACTAATGCATCACATAGAAGGTAATAAAAATAAATATAATAAATATATTTTTTATAACTGAAAAATTCTTATATTAATGAAATATTTATCATCCTAAAAATTTAATATATCATTTTAATTTTTTCACTCAAAAATAATTATAATGTTGTTCTAGTACGTGGGGACTATCGCCTTCATGATGCGATGTGACTTTTTTTAATAACCCAATCATATGGATGATATATATAAGTATATATAATGAAATAAAATGGTATATATTGTATTATTATCACTATTTAAAGATAAAATATATCTTACCATAATTCTATAATGATTTTTGAAAAATGGAAATGTTACTCGTACATATGTTCGTCCTACCGTCTCTATGATCGTAACACACTTCAATTTTCAAAACCATCATTCATTATTTCTAATTAAATTATAATTGATGAATAAATATAAAAATTATTTCATCATTATTATTCTTAGAATGTTTAAATAATTATCACTTTGATTATATTCAATATACCAATTCCATTTTTGACACATAATCAAAATATTTTTGAAACATCTCACATAAACATAATTGATAATGTAATAATATATAACATGGTAACTTTTCAAATAAAAGGAATAAAAAAAATAAAACTTTTCCTCTATAATGTAAATAATTGAAATAAATTTATTATCTAGGATGATGAATAACATAAATGAGGAGTTTGGCTCAAGGTAAGGGTCTTCATATCCATTTCCTTTCATTGAGGAAAATCTTAATGTTATGGACCCATATTATTTTATAATTTATATTTATACATATTTTTTGACATGTTAGGTAGTGAAATTATTAATTATAATAGTTCTTTAAGTTTGTTTAATGTTATTCTTGCATAGGTATTATGATTAAAATGTTTTCCTAGTGATAAGTGACTACCCTTTTAGAAAATATTCTTAATATTTTCCTTCAAACTCATTCTCCTCCATGTATTTTTTTAATTATTCTATAAGTGTTTTAATATGAAAATAAAAGACCTATATACTGAATTTTTTGTAACTTTTTAATTTATTTCAATGTTTTTAAAATGGAATATTATTATCTTTATTCTTTAGAACTTTTTTACAAACAACAAAGGGTATGTACTACTTTTATCATATAAAGCAACATTGAAATTTTTTACCACCATGGATTCTATTTTATTTCTAGAATCGTGTTTATGATTTCATGTTTTAATAAATAAAAACCACACTTTTCATTGTTATATCCAATTTTTGTATTGGTAATTGGGTTTTAAAGTAATATGGTATTTTTCAATACAATATGGTATTTAATATGTGTTCAAAAGTGTTTTTAAAAGGTTAATATGATAAAAATATACAAGATGAAGGAAATTTAAACATGATATGGTCCTTGGGAATTTTTTAAGATTGGTCCTACTATATAGTTCTGGTTGAGGCAATTATATCTTATTTGATTGGGGATCCTTGATATAACTCCATTGCATAGATTAATTACTATGTTCTCTAGATAATTATATTAGAAGATGGTTGTATGTTAAATTCATTTTATAAGGGTTAAAAAAGTTTATATTAGGGTTATATGAGATATGTTCCCAATGTACCTACAAAATATTTCTATGCATAAAAGTGAGTTTTCATGGAAATCAATTGTTTTCAAATGTTAATATAAATTTCATTTTTTAAATAATTATAATTCCCTTTTTGGAAACAAATTAGGGGATTTATGAAATTATTTTTCAATTTATTTCATTTTTCTTAATGGAATAACAATTTCTCTCTTTTTATGCCCCTTACTCTGAAAATTTTTCTCATACCACATTTCTAAAATATTTTTTCATAGGGTTTAATAATTGTTAAGGTAATTTAAGAGGTCCTATTGAATGTCATGAAATTTTTTCAGGAAAATAAATCATGTTTTATTTAATATTTATATATTAGAAAACATTAGTACTAATTGGATGTTTCAACATTTTATTATGTGGATTTGTTATGTATGGGTTATGACCAATTCATTAATAATATAAAACTGAAAGGATCATAAAATGAAAGAGAATTAATTATCGAAATAAAAATAAAATTATATAATGTTTAAGTCTGTTCCCTTATACATGGTATTAAAGGTCATTTTATATAATATATAGGTTATGAAAATGTTAATATCATGCTCCTAGAAGATTTTACTTCATGGTTATGTTGAAATGATTTTAAATTTCAAGATTACCAAGTTGCTTCATCTAAAACATGTCTGTTTTTAATTGATTCCTATATATAAAATATGGAATCTTGTAGTGTGAAGGAACCAAGAAAAAAATATCCTATAAAATTAGTATCCTGTGATGGTTGTAATTTTAATTGAGTAGTTTTCTATAGTGGTGGATCCAATGAAAAAATACATTAATGGTGGTGGTATCCATGATAAAGGGTAACGCTCTCTAGTATGATGGAAAATTTATATATTAGATAATTTCATGAAGAATAATACCCCATTATTTAGTGGATCCTCTGTAAATGTGGTAGTCTAAGGATGGATTTACACTCTAGATAATAAATTTGAAGTCATGGAATGTTTTTATGTTTAAAATGTAATTATTGTCACATATAATCTTGAATGTGAAGTTGATTTATACTTGTATTTGGAAAAAAATAATAGAGTAAAATATATTCTTTATTATATGGAATGGGAAACATTTAATGATATTTTCCATCAAAAATATTTCCCTATGGTTTTTGTACCCTGGATGTAAAAAACATTCATGGTATAAAAGGCAATTTTAAAATTCCATCCAGGTATGTACATATTTAGTTTTATGAAATTAAAAGTAAAATTAATATATTTCACCAAAGATTGAAAAATCATCAATAAATATCATTGGACACAAAATCATTTAAATTCGATGAGAAAGTTGTTTGTTGTGTGGAAACAGTTGTGATACCGTATTCTAACCCTTATGTTCTTCCTGATGATAAAAGTAAGAATAAGTTTAGACGGAAGGTGATGGGGAAACATGAAATAAAGATATATAGAGAATAGAAAATGATGTTCCCATCATGTGGTATGAGTTATAAAAAATCTCCTAGTGAATTTCTAATGAAATCAGTGAAGTGAAATCGATGTGGAATGTTTTTCCATATTGAATCTATTTTCAAGGAACAAAATCCTAAAGAATAAATAAATGGGGTAACTAATAGACAACTAATGGGGAGGTGTTTTTGATAAAATCAGTTCCATTATTATGATATCGTGTAACTAAATATAGTAACTCTAATTGTAAATCATCAACATCAAAAGAAAAAGGGGGTTCAAAAATATTTTTCTACTACAACGGTTAATGTTTGGCCATAAAATAACGTAGTGAAAAGTATGTTACATGTGTATTTGAATGATTCCATTAATATTTTCATATCCAAATCTTCAAATTAATTCATTCATGAAATTTTAAATTAAATTGGTAATATAAATTCATGAAAGGATGATAGAATTTTTTTTCAAAACTCTTGAAGGATGTACTGAAGAAACTGTGATTTATAAGAATATTACACTTGTTTCTAGTGGGATAGTCATTCCTAAAAATGCTTGTTGAACTAGAAATAGTATATTTTGAAATAAATAATCATATTGAATAGATTTTAGTTTATCCGAATAAGATTTATTTAAGAGGTATGAATATTTTATTGAATTATTTCATGCAATTGAAAATATACCAATAGGGTCAGGAATTGATTAGATATGGGAGTAAAATTCCTCTAGATCATATTTTTGAAAAGAAATATTTTTTTTAGATTTAAAATGATATTTCATGAGTTATTAGATATATGTTTCATTTACCCAATCACTTAACCTTGGGTGCTTCTACTTTTTTTATACTAAAAAGATGGGTGAAAGGGATTTCCATTGATTATAAAGCCACGAATAGTATCACTTTTAAGAACAAGTATCTATTTCCTCATATGGATTCTTTTTTATAAACACTAGGGGAACTATATTTTTAGTGGTTAACATGTGGTCTCGGAAACAACAACTGAATGAGAAATAGGATAACATACCAAATAGAACATTTTATACATGATATAAGAAATATGAGTTTTTTTATTTTCCCTTGGAATTTTACAATGGAATATCTATATTTATAGACCATATGAATAGGTATTCTCATGAGTTATTAAAAATGTTTTTGTATTTTTAATTTTTTTTTAATTATGGTGAATTATAAAATATAGGAGGAATATGAAATGCACCAATGGTTTGTTTTTAAAACTATAAAATAAACAAAACTATATTGGAAATTTATTAAGTGTGAAATTTGGATGAAAAAAATATTTACATGGAAATATTGTTTTTATGTATAGAATAACGGTTTCCCTACTAATAAAAGTTAATAAATAATTAAAAAGGCCCAAAATATTATTTATATTCATTGTTTTCTTGAATTAGAGGGTCAATACCTACAGTTTTTTGAAATCATTTCTCTGTTCACTAGCTTACTAAATATAACAACTCAAAAAGAGTTAAATTTATCTAAAAATAATAATGAGATGATTTTTTTCAAAAACAAAAAATAATATTGGAGAATGAACCATTTTGTCCCTTCCTTCCATAATTAGATAATTTTCCATCGACAATGATTCTTATTTGAACAGAAATGGTTATTTCCTAATGTATAATGATTATTTAATTGATTTTGATTCACATAAGGTAAAATATCATGAGATATATTACCCTATACATAATCTATAGTTATCTATTGTGTTATTTTATTTTCAAATTTCAAGGAATATTTTGTATAGAGTAATGTGTGTAATATATACTGATCACAAACTATTCTAGTATTTATTCACTCAAAAATAATTTAACACAATATATGGAAGAAGTCTATGACTAATCAAGGATTATGATTACAAAATTCTTTATCATCCAATAAAATATAACATAGTGTTAGATAATTTGAGTAAAATAATGTTATATTAACCTTGTTGTGTTTGAAAGGTTACCCTTTGGATAATTATTTTATAAAAATTTTAATAAACACTGGAGATGTAGGAACATCCACTATTTTTTTAGGATTTAGTGTAATAAAATATTTAAAAAAGAATTAAGTAAGCTTATATGTGAAATATTATTTGTTGGAAATGGTAGAATCTTATAAGAAGGGTAATTTTCTGTATTTTAATATTTATAAATAAGTTATTTTCGGATTTGGTAAATGATTATGTGTGCCTTTTGATTCCTAGTTAAAAAATAGTTATTGAGTGAAGAATATATTTCACTTATTTATATTCATTCAAATATCTCTAATCCATATATAGACCATGGGGAGTATTTCTAGTGGGATGTTTTGAAAAGATTTATAATTTAATTTACCATATATTTGTTTACTTGTTAGTTGTTCAAGGTAAAATGAATATTTAAGAAGTCATTTCATTAAATATTGTTAGTTATTTAGTGGAAATGGGAAAATGTATCCATGTAATTTTCTCTGGTAATAATAAAGACTCCGTGAGGTCATAATATGATTTGGGTTATTGCTGATCGATTCACTAAATCTACATGTTTCCTTCCTTTTTTATATTTAATCTATTTCAATCATATTTCAATACATTAACTAATAAACATTATAAGGTTACATTGACTTACTCTCTCTAATATATCAAACCATGATCTCAATTTCACATCAAGTTTCTTTAAATGAAAAAATGATTCATTGGGTAACAAATTAATTTCTACTTAAAAATTCATACTAAAATTAAAGGATAGTGTTTTTGGAAGATTATAACCATGGAAGATATTTTTTATTCTTATTCAATGAATTTACATGATATTAGGGACCAATATCTTTCATTTTTTATGTTTTCTTATAATAATTGTTTTCATTTCTACATACAGATGGAACTATTTGAGGCATTACTTGGAATGCAGTATCAAACACTAAATTTTCTGTATAATTTAGGATATATATATATATATATATGGGACCATAGAAAATAGATAAATTTTTTGATAAGGATTATTTGAATCAATAACATATGAGAAATGTATTTTGAGGAAAACTAATGGAAAGGTCATTATTTTGAAGTAGGTGATCATGTTTTTCTGATGTATTTCTGTAGAAAAGTGTTATGAATTTTGGTAAAAAAATGAAATTTAGGACCATAGTTCACTGGACCATATGAAATCCTAGAGAAAATTGTATCAATTTCATACTAAGTGTTTTTTCCTATGAGTATATCCTTCGAACCCAACATATTTATGCTTTCAATGCTAATGGAATATCTCCCAAATTTGACTCATGTTTTGAGCTTTGAACTAGTTCTATTTGGATGTAATAATTCTTATAAGGAATTTACAGTTTAGTTTTGTGACCATATATAGTTATTTATTTGGATTTATTTAATACACCATGTTAAGGTTTTAGATAAAAAAACTTATGGATGATGAGGCAACATGGGAATATAAAACAGATATGAGTAAAATATATCACAAATTATTTAATAAGAAAATAAAATTTTAAGTATGTAATTTCATAATGGGGGGTAGGATGTAACAACCAGTGTAATAATATATTAAATAACTTTCATTTTATTATTCACCACAAAAACCTTAAGTAATTTTTAAATTAAATAGGAAATAATTTTAACAAAAATATTTTCATATCAGGTTTTATTTAAAAGTATATTTTTAAATGTATATATTTTTAATTTTAGAAAATTAATATAAATTTTTAATTAATCAAGTGATTGTTTTTGTTTTATTCGAACACATTTATTTTTCAGTGAATATTGAAAATAACGATTTCTATATAAAAGAATATTTTTCAAAAAATTATGTAATTTAGATGTCCCCATACATTTTCAATGTTATTTAGTTTAACATATTAATTTTTAAATTATATTAAATAAAATTAATTACTTGGGAATAAACATTATATAATATTTTCGTATAAGTTTTTTTGGATTTAAAAATAGGGATTTCATAACAAAAAATTTATAATGCATAATGTTTCTATATTTAAATTAATTAAATAATCCCTTATGATGAATGGTTTAAAGAAGATTTATTTATTTTATATTATTAAATATTATTTGGTATTAATACAATGATTATTATTATTCATTGTGGAAATATATAAAGTTATTTTTCTTCAAAAACAAACTTCTTAAATAAATTGTTTTCTGTCACGTTTGTTAGTTTTGTTTTAAATTTAAATTTTCCATTTATATAAATTTAAATTTGTAAAATATATTCAATATTTTGAATCGTAAAAATTTATTGTTTATAATAGAATCATATTGATTTTAGGCCAAAATGAAGAGTGAAAAATTTTGAAATTTATTTCCACGGTTCAGGTCAAAATTGATTTATTAGGGGCTAATCTCAAAAATTGGTTAAAATGACCTAATTTGTTGTATAAAGAATATTTTATGTCTATATTAATAAATTTTAATTTTTAATACTATATAATACAACCTTTTTACCCTTTTCCATGTGAAAAATATAGGTATTCCTTTTTCTTTAAAAAAAATACATGTTTTCAACTCACATCACATATAAAAGGCCAACCATCTCCCCTATTATTTAAAACTTAAATCACATTTTTAATGAAACAAAAACCAAAAAATTTAAAATATCAATTTAATCTTCCTAAAATCCTTATTTTGGTCAAAAAACATTTTAGGAATTCATTAGGTATAATCCAGAATAGGTTGTTTGAGAAGAGGTAAAATTCCTCACTATGTGTTTCTTTATTTATTATTCTACCAATTTCCAATCCTTTTCATTTATACTTTTGAAATAAGAAATATCAACCATATACTATTTTTTTTCATGACCCATATCCAACACCCCTTTCATTAAATGGGAAACGTTAATATCAATTGTTTGTATAGAGAAATACTGCCTTGTGAACCGATGTGACATGTCTTCCATCAATAAATCCCAAGGTTGGGTATTATGATCGATATAAAGTATATATATGACTTTTATAACATTATTATAAATATTTTTGATTAATATATATATATATATATATATATATTAATTTATATTTTATAAAGGATATGATAATGTCACTCGTTTGTACTGCGGACTACCTACTCACGATGCGATTTGATTATTTTTTCACCAAAACTATATAAAGAAGTTAATAAAAATAATATGAATTAATATTTGTTATTTAAATGATATAATTATTATATTATTTAAATATTTATCTGTATGAAAATAAAATATATCATTTTATTTCTTACCTTTTCACTCACTGAAAATGATAACATTAACCGTGTACTTGTGGACTATCGCATTCACAAATCCTTGTGACTCTCTTTTCATCACCACACCAAATGAATTATATAAACAATTGTTTTTAATAATTTAGTATATTATATGATATATTATTATTATTATGCCATGAATAAATATTATTTACTTCATTTTCATAATGATCATTGAAAATAGAAATGTTATTTATGTGTTCCAAAGGCAAAACATTCCCATGATTGTAATGTACTTCATTTCACAAAGATGATTTTAATTATTGGTATTAAGATTATAATTTATTAATAAATATGATAATTATTTCATGACTATTATTCTAAAGATGCTTAAATAATTAACAAATTCTTCATGGTAATCCTACCAAAGTCATTTTTGACTCATAATCCACATATCATCAAAACATCAAATATAAACATAATTTATTATGTATTCATATATAACATGATAATAAGTGAACTAAAAACAATAATAAACATAAAAATATTATGAAGAAATTATATAATAACATATATTTCTTATTTAAGAATATAAAGAGAAAATGTGATGACTGTGACTCAAGGTTTGGGTGTTCATCTGAATTGTCTTTCATTGTGGATTATTTTAATGTTATGGAACTATATTATTTTTATAATGCATATATATAACCATATTAACATGTTTTTCTATTAATTTATCTATTATCCAGATATTTAATGTTTCTTAATTTTATTTTTCATAGACTTTACAATTCAATTGTTTCCCATGTGATAAGGGACATTTCTTTTAAAAATAATCTTTTAATGTTTTACATCCAACTCTTTATATTTCTTTTCTAGGTTTTATTAAATTACTTTATTAATATATGTATATATATTTATAATTTACATTTTATATCTCCTTTAAATTTCCTTAAATGGGTTTTATAAGGAATTGTTTTTCGTATTCTAAAAGGATCATTTTAATAAATGAAAAAAAAGTCCAATATTTATCATATATGACAACAATGACTTATCCATCCACCATGACTATTATTTGATTTCTAGATTCCGTTGAATGAAATTATTTTTTCTTAAATTTAAAACCCTATTTACATTTTTATATGTACTTTGTTAATAAAAATGGGTTTTTATAAGATAAGGGTATTGTGATATCAAAAAAGGTTTTTCATATGGGTTCAAAAGTGATTTTTCAAGGGTATTATGATGAATTATTTCAATATAATAATGTTTTATTCCTAATATTTCCAAGGTAAATTATTCATGATGGGTATCCCAGATTAATTGGGTGAGCCTATTATAGCTTATACATTTGGTTTTCCTAGATATAAATTCAATGCATTGGGTAATGATTTTATTTCCTGTGGAATTATATGGGAGGATTGTCCTATAGTTATTCTAATTTATAAGGGTTGTATAAGGGTAATGTATGGTTTCTATGATATAATATACCAATTCTCTAAGATTAATTTTTAGAATATTGATGATCAATCATAGTGATTTTGTAAGTTATGATATTTTTGTAATAATTAATCATAAAAAGGTTCATTTCCTCTTGAAGGGGTAGAACCCATATACCAGAAGATATAATTATTTCCCTAAAAATTATTGGGGATTTCACCAGTCTAGTTTCATTATAGTTCACATTACATTTTATTATTATTAATTATGTGACAAAGAAATTATGGGTTTATTTTGATGTAATAACTCTGGTATATATGTAGAATTCTTTCAATGGAAAGCCACAATGGAGAGTGAAACTAGTTGGAAATTGAAATGACTATTTTTTGACAGTGGTGGTGAGTATAATAGAAGTTAATTACTAAACATATATTATAAAAAATGGTATCTAGATAAGGAATAATTCTCTCAGTACACTGTAGTAAAATATATGGAAATTTTAATTAATTAAATATTAATAGAGATGTTGTGTTGGATGAGGATATACTCAAGTATGTGAAAGGAATTTTTTGTGTGGAAGTTGTTGAAATGAAAGAGTTCCTAGGAAAAAAATTTATTCTTTATATTGGTATAATATTTTATTGAATATCTATGTCTCTGTATGGGAAAATAAGTTTTCCAACTAAATTTTTATAGGTGTTTTTTCTTATGAAAACTTTAGATAAGATAAAATTGAATAAATATCAAGGGAAAGCTTCTCTATTAGATATAGAGAAGATAAAATTGGATTATAAATATATTATAATTATCATCATAATATAAATGGGAGAATTTATGTTCACATCAATTATAATTTTTTTTAATAAGGACTAGAACATGGATAATAAATCAGTTGTGAGTGGGTAATCAACTGACCACATCTAGGATGGTCTCAACATATATATTAAATGGAATGAGTTCCTAGCATTTTATATGGTAGAACTAGAAGTTATATAGTGAGGCCATTGAAATATGATAATAAATTATCTAGGTTGTAGAGGTATGGAATGAACTCTAAAATCTTGGTCTTTTAAAATAATACCAACATAGTATGTAATACTGAAATTAGAAAACCCACAAAGTGTTGTGAAGAGAACTTCTTGGTTCACATGTAAATTACAATTATTTTGGGATGAAATAAATTTCATATATATATTGGATGATTATGAACATAAATGTTTTGAAGAATAATCCACTATTACTGAATAAAGATATTTAGAGTTAGTTATTAAAGAATAATTGTTTTCGTTGGATACTAATGAGATATGTGATCTGGCTATGTTAGCATAGGGGGAAACAATATATACGTACAATTGGGTGTTCCAATTGAAGAGTAAGTTAATGGAATGGTAATTTAAATGTTATGGATGGTAGTTAATGGACTACAACATAATGAAGGGTATATTTATAGAAACTATCATTAATATTTTACAATTAATCCTTATAAATGCTGTTGATATAGGTAAATTTTGATAATTTTCACTTAGAGAATATGGATTTAAAGACATACTTTCTTCATGGTGGATTAAGGTAATATAATTACACTAATAAAATAGTTGTTTTATGATAATTATAATATTGGTTTGGTTTGAAAAAAAATAGATGCCTCTATGGAATAAATAAAAAACCAAGGTAGTGTAATTAGAAATACAACCCTTTAATGGTTGAATTTTTTTTCAATCAGTGAAACATGAATCACATTTTTTATCAGAATACATATAACTATGGATGTTGTGAAAAACAATTTTACATGTTGAAGATAAGTCTATATGGTAAAAAAATTAGAAAGACATAATATTTAAAGCATGGATAGTAGAAAATAATTTTTAAGAATGATCTCAATCATCCTAAAATAATTTCTAAATGAAGATGAAAATAGATAAAGAATTGTGGGAACTGGTACGATCTTCAGGAGACTACATATGAAAATTATTAGTGTTTTTTGGGATGACCATATACCATCTTTTATCAACATCATTGTTTGACTTCTTATATTATCCAGGGTGAAGTATCGTAAAATGGATAATAATTCTATGAACATAGATAATGATCATTTTTTTAGTTCAAGGTAACATAATATATGATAAGAATGGTACATGATTAGAGAATGCATTTACTGTGGTATTTGAGAGCAGTTTCATGTCAAATCAATGAAGGTAATACAAGGATTATCTAATGTAAATAATCTTATATTAAAAGGTACTAGATCATAGAACCTTTTCCTTTGGGATAGATGATCCATTGTATGGTTATGACAATGTACTAATTATGAGGGATTAAGGTATTCAAAATATCACCCTAGATGTTTTTTCCAATATAGAAACATTAATCAATTATATGTAGTGTCTACAACTATTTTTTACTTTTTCTAAAACTAAATCATAATAAGTAGCTAAAATGGAAGTGGGTAAGAAATAGTTATAGTTGATGTACTTGATGAAGGAGCACATAAAGATTATAATGGGTGAAGTTTTATTATATGATACTAAAATTGTGGTAATTTTCCTTCAGAATATGTTTTTTCACTCACTGATAAAATATTATTATGTACAAGGTTTTCGAGTTGTAGAATATAACTTGGATGAAAAATCAAGTATACATGTTAACCATCATGTTAGTCAATGAAAGAATGTGGTAACACTATGCATCAATGGGGCTAGGGTGAATTTTAGATATTTGTAAAAATTAATTATTATTTCTATTAAGGAAAAGTGTATATGCATAATTGTTTAATAATTTCATTGGTTTCCTTAAATCATTATTCTAATTAAAGAACGTTAGGATGCAAATCCTGATCATGTTTGCTGACACAATTTGTAACAACCCAATGTTTTATCATTGGAAATTTTCTTCTTATAATTATTTTATATAGTATAATGACACTAAATAAAGTAATAACATAAAATATAATTTATAAATAAGAAAAGGATGAAATATGAAGTATTCCTAGAAGTTAAGGAACCTCTATCGATGAAATAGGAGCATGGATTTTGAAATAGTAATGTTACCATTATGAATTTTAAGGTATAAAAAGTAATTTTAACCTCACCTATGAGAGTGTAAATAAAATTTAATCATCTTATAAATGGTAATATGATATAATTATGTCATAGTATAATTAATAAAACATATTTTAAAAATTATTAATTAAGTGTTGTTATTTTTGTAAATCATAAATATTTAATCACAGTTTTTTGATTAATTTAATTATTTAAAAGAAAATTTATTTTCAGAAAATGTATTCATAAATTATTATTTTATTGTCCAATGGTTTTAACATATTCTCATTAGTATTTAGTTAATTTTTTATAGTGTAACAAAATAAATTATAATTTTAGAAACATTATTTTTTGAATAAATGATATTTTAAAAAAAATTAATTTATCATATTTGGATAATTATTTTTCTAAAATGGAGTACATTTTTAAATTCAACTGATGGAAAAAATGGTTAATGTAAATTTTTTAGATTTTTCTACAACACATAAATTTTTCATTAATAGTAAAATACAGCAAATTTTAGTAAATATATATTATAAATCAAATACACTATTACATGATTAATTTGGTTCAACCTCAAATAATATAATTACAGTATTTTGTCTCAAAAATCAACACTATTTCTTTTCTTGAGAAAATAATAAACTAGTGAATTAAATATTGAGAAAACACCTCTCTCTTCTACTATATATACCACCCCTACAACCTCTTCTACTCAAACTTCTCAAGCCTTAAACCTTGTCCAAATTCATCTCAAACCTCTTTCCAGTCCCCTATCAAAAATCCATGAGATTTTTTCATAAAAAATACCATAAATAATTCCCTTAGAGAGTTCTCAAGAAAAAAAGGAATCTAGAGGTAAAACCCACTTCTGTATTCATTCAGTTTCTTTTCATGTTCTTTTATTTACTTATATTCTCGCCACTTCCCCTTTTTCCTATAGAATTATAAATCTATTATCTTATATATAATATAAATTTGTCATGTGGATGGAATAATTCTTTGTCAAATCTCTTGTCCTCTCTTTTTTATATTTACAACGAAAACATCCTATGTGAGGTGCCAATTTACGACCTTCGTAGATGATGTGCATCCATATTTAAATTAATCCTTCATGAATGATAATGAGACCATTTTTATAATTGAATCAGATTATATTAAATTTATTACAATCTATTTAACAAGTCGGTACCTATAGATATATATAATATTTTATAGTATAAAAAAATTATTTGTGATGATAAAAAAACTATAAATTAATCTAAACAATAATAATTAACGATTTAAAAAATAAATCATTATCACTTCTAAAAAAATTATTGTAATATTCTATATGTTCATTAATAATATATATGTTCAATTTTATACATCTATACTCATTCTATATGATTTTCTAAACACACATACAGGTAAATCGATCATAAAAAACAAAGGAAACTAACTCCCATTAATGATGAAATTGAATCTCATAACCCATAAAAAGTGACATAAATGAACATAATAAAAGTATAATAAATAAAATAAATGATTAAATTTTAATGAAAAAATTAATTAATGAATATAATTTGATTATATTTGACATTATGATCAAGTGAAGAAAACCATCAGACTTAAGCTAATGGATTTTACCCGAACCTCCATTTTTCTCCGGGTTAATCTTTCCCCCTCTTTATCCAAATATAATATTTTGTTCTTTTTATTTACTTATTTTATATTATGTGTCTATGTTCAAAACTCATTCATCTATATCATCTCTATAACAAACCAAAGTTCTATTAATCGAAATTTCCAACTTATAAGTATTTTATATTTTATAAATCATGTTAAATCACATAAATAACTAGTATAAACTTTATTAATGAAGAATGAATTAAATAATAATTATTCTAGAAGTTAAATAACCTATGTCAATGAAATAGTAACATGACCTTGGGAATATTAATGTGAACCTTATGAATAGTAAATAAGTCATTGGAATATTAACCTCACCTACGAAATTATAAATAAAATTCAAGCATCTATTAAATCTTAATATGATATAATTACATCATAGTATTAGTAAATAAATATTTTAAATATTATTAAGTAAGTGTTGGTATTTGTGTAAATCATTAACATTTAATTATAATTTTATGATTAATATAATTATTTAAAATAAAATTTCTTTTTATAAAATGTATTCATAAATTAATACTTCTTGTTCTATGGTTGTAACATATTTTTATGATACCTTAGTTTATTTTTTAATGTGTTATAAAATAAATTATAATTTCAAAAAAAAAATTGTAAATTATGATAAGAATTTAAAAAAATATCATATTTGAAAAATTATTTTCATTAAATGGAGTTCATTTCTTATGTATAATGTTCAATAAATTCTAAGGGTGAATTTTTTATATTATTCTAAAATACATAAATTTTTGTGAATATTAAAATGAAGTAATTTAATGTATATAGAAATTATAATTTAAATTAACTATTACCAGAATCATAGCTAATTTAAGAACTATTTGATTGAAATCACATTATCTAATTACTATATTTATTCTCAAGAATCAACACAATTGCTTATCTTGAAAAAAATAATAAACTAGTGAATTCAATAAGAAGAAAATGATCCTCTCCTCCACTATAAATACCCCCATCACCACCTCTTTTCCTCAAACCTCTCAATCCTTGATACCTGTACTCATTATTCTCTAAACTCTTTAGAAGACCCTTCCCCAAGTCTAGGATAATTTGGCCTTCTCATAAGACCAACCCCCTCCCCCAAGGATGTTCTCATGAAGAAAGTATCAAGAGGTAAAACCCACATTCATTATCTTTCAATTTCTTTTCTTTTATTATCTTATCACCACCTACCCATATACAAGTGTCATAAAAACTCTAGTATCTTATATATTCTATAATTTAATATTTTTTATGGAATAATTATTTGTCAAATATCTTCTCCTATTTTTTTATTTTAAGAATTAAAACATCATCAGTGAGGTGCTAATTTACCACCTTCATGGATGACGTGTTTTCATATTTCAATTCCTTCTTCAAGGATAGACACAAAAACATTTTTATAGTTGAACTGAATTATAAAATATGTATTAAAAACAATTTAATTTTCTGAAATAAGTATATATATATATATATATGATATTTAATAATACAACAAAACTTGTCTCTGATAATCAAAAAACATTAAATTAACTAAAAGATTATCATTAATTATTTATCTAATGAACCAGAATCTATTATGGAAACAAATTGTATATTAATATTCTATATGATCATTAATAACATATAAGTTCATTTAATCAAAAATATCCTCATTATACATGATTTTATATACATATATACAAGTAAACCAATCATGAAAACCTAAGGAAACTGACACTTCCGATTGATGAAATTGAATCTCATAACCAACCCATCAAAAGCGATATAAATGTACATAATAAAATTATTATAAATATAATATATTTATATAATTTTTAAAATTAATTAATTAATTAATCTAATTTGATTATCCAGGACATTAATATCAAGTGAATAACACCTCCAAATTTAAGGTAATGGATTCTACCCGAACCATCATTTTCCATTAGGTTACTCTTTCTCTATCTTTATCCAAATATAGTGACTATTTAGTATTATTTGATTATCATATATTATATTTTTATGTTCTAATATCAGTAATCTAGATCATATAAATCTTATTTGATGGGGTTATACATGTTTTAATAAGGTTCCCATCTTAAATTATTCCAAAAAGGAAACCTGATTCAAGATAACTTCCTGATTTCTTACACATATTTAAATTCACTACATAATTCATTTTAGTGAATTATTATTTTTATAAAATAGCTCATTTTTATCATGAATAATTACTTTGGTTTAATTATTTTATTATACAAACTATTTTCCACTTTCAATTTTAAAGAATTTTGAATGTTTTCACATAATCTGTACTAAAATGTTTTATTTCTAATGTTTTTTGACGTTTTTTTCACTTAATTTTGACATAAAATATCATGATATATAAACATATTCCCTCATTAATTTTCATTTATTAATTAAATTCATCCTTTCATGCCCACAATTATGATATTCTTTTTTTGATAAACATATCCATATGATTACGATACCCAATTATTTCCATTTGTAAGCCTTATGTTTGATTCCATATAAATAATTATTTATGAGAAACACATATTCAAGAACATTTTATAATGAGTTCACCCAGATATTTCACCAATTTATTGGGTAATTTTTATTCTTGGGAGACGTTATGTTAAATGATCTTGGTGGTTAGCCTTGACTCGTGCTCCATGTGCAACAATCTTGGTAGTTAGTCTTGACTTGTGATACTCTATGTGAAATGAATATTGAATTCTGATAATTTAATTTTTTATATTTCTACCACATTACTATCATTCCATTATTATATGATAACATGTTCTATATATTATTATTCCATATGTTTGATCATGCTCCATGATTTTTTAAACATTATGTCTTGTCTTATAACTCATGTGTTAAGCCTTATTTTAATGTTTATTCTCTTACTGGGATATTTATACCATCCCTTTGTTCATTTTATCCCCATGTTATCATATATATATATGTATGGTCTTAAAGGATTTTAAGATATCATAGTGGGTGATGAATAAATAAATGTTTTTAGTCCCATGTTTTCATTCTTATGTACCTAGTCATCTAATACTCAAGAGTTTGTTCTCCATGGTTTGTAATTTGATGTTTAATTATGTTTAAAATCATAAAAAGATATGATTTAAAGGATAGGGTCACTATATTTTGTATTATAGGATGGTCTATTTATTTTTTGATATTAAGAATAAATCACTTTAGTAAGAACCATATGTATAACTCCAAGTATGAGAAAAAATCCATAAATTTTGGTTTGTATAGAGTAAGTGGTTTATCAAGAAAATGCATCCCTATCCGCATATTGAATGTGTACTTGGTTTTGACACAAATGTACATAGGAGTAAAAACCCCACCAATGTGTTTTGGGATTCACTTAGTGTAACTTGGTATATTAAATGTGCCTTACTGTGCACCTGGTTTGAAAATCCTGGGGGATATGATTTGGTAAATTCATAAGCTCATCATGAACAATTATTAAGAGGAAAAAATCCCATATGAATATTTATAGGACAAATATCAGGGATAACCTAGATTGAAACCATGGGAATCACTTTATCATTTAATTTTCCTTTACAACTTAATCCATTTATGATAAAATTTTCCATTTATTATGATTATTATTTAAGTATTCATGACCCCTAATTGTATACAGTTTTTTAGTTAATGGCTGGGAATAGAAGAACATGGGCCAATAGTAAATGTGATAGGCAATGTGATGCTTTCAATAATGATATGCCAAATATGATGGAAATGGGTATTGAAAACATTATGAATGTACTTAATCCGCTGGATCAACTTATGAATAAGAACATGAATCTTGTGGAACAACCCTTTATTAAAGGAATGATAATTTTTTGAAAAATAATTTATATGGAAAATTCCTCTCATATTTAATGGACATTCTGATTTCCACCTTGTGAAACAAATGATTAAATCCATTGAAATGATATTCTATCTCCTACATTTCTCATAAGAAGAGTAAGTTGTATTGGCTATATTTAATTTTGAAGGGGAGATGATCATGAAGGACAATGATAAAAAAATATGATGTCTAGGGAGGAAACTGATTCCATGGATTGGGAGAAATTTAATATTTTTTTTTCTATAAATACTTTTCCCGATCCCACCATCTCAAGATGGAAAGAGAATTGTTCAGACATAAGCTGAGGGATGATGAGTCTATCGGGAATTTGAAGAAAACATTACAATACTTGCATGATATTCCTATGGATTTTTCATGAAAAATTAAATCAATTTGGATCACATATTTAGTGGAGTAAATATGAGCCTATGAAAAGAGTTGGTGATTTAATATTTTGATATCTGTGAAGAGATTGTACATTATTCCCTCAAGGATGAAATAGAGATTAGAGGCACTTAGTGGACACATATGACCTATGAACAGAAGAATAAAATGGATTATAACATGGGTGGATTAGTAAATAAATACAATTATGTAAAGAATATTGAATATCCCACATGTCAATATTTTGGTAAGAAGCATCTTGTGAACTATCTAATGGAAACCGGGAAATGCTTCAAAAGCAGATGAGTGGGGAATCTTTCTAATAACTCTCGAATAGGTATGAAGAATTACACTAATTTGGAATATGAAATGATTTTTTAGATAAACACTTAGCTTCTACTGCATTGTTTCAACTACATGGAATATGGTCATTTTTTTAAACCAATGCCCTATGATTGGGGTGGTAAGAGTAAATAAACACAAACCTCTAAGGAAACAAGGAAGGAAATTTTATAACAACCCTGATCGATATTACACACATTAATATGATTTATTACATAGAATTTCACTTAAGAAATCCATGATAATTTATATTCTTTGGAAATTAGAGACTTTACACGAAAACTTAAGACATAAAAATATAACATCATTATTGAAAACATCTTTAACATGACCCCACACATTCATTCATACTTAGCATTTCATGGGATAATCTAAGAACATTCATAAAAAAGGGTGATCTATAAAACCCAGTAAGGGAGAAAAAAAGGAATAACATTAAGAATAGAGTACATTTTAGAAAAATAGGAATATCAATGTACCATAAGAGAAACTTGAAAATAAAGGCATGATATAACATGATTATCATATCATTGAAGTGTGGCAATAACATTGAACATGATATTTTCATAAGCCAAGGATCATTGCATGTGCATCATGATTATCCCCTCATTTCACTTGAATTATCACTAGTAAACCCTCATTTCACTTGATGCATCATGATACTAATCTTTACCAAATGAATTGGAGCGCTATCAGGGAACCCCCTTTTTAATCATTTCATTTCATGCATAAGTGTGCCACATAGATCATACAACATGGATTCATTAAAAATCATAATTTATTCCATTAATAGAAGATGTAGAATAAATAAATTTCATTCCTCAATCCATTTGTACATGTTCATAAAGGTGAATACCCTTGATAGAGAAATTGGTATGGTATTCACTTACACGATTATTTTGGCATGGAAAATTCTGGTTTAACTTCAGCAGCATAATGATGTCAAAAAAAATCATAAAATGGTTTTTTGAGAGATAAAGGGTTATATAATCATTGATACATGAAATGGAATGTAATGTGTTCATGGAACATAATATTACAACATATGTAATGGAATTTAGAAGCATAATGTAAAATATTTTCCTGAATGTAAATGAGAAAAAGGGAAATTCTTTACAAAATGTTTGTATGGTAACATATGTATATGGGAGGCATTAATGAGAGTGAATCTTGTATATAATCTTTCAAAAAAAATTATGGAATAATGGTGGTGGTTATAAATTATGCCCTATCATTTTTAATTGAAAATCAAAGGCAATAACAACCAAACTAAATTTGTACAAAAATGAGAAAGGAATAAATCTCTTACTTATATCTGTGATTCCAAAACCTTGGGTGAGGATTGAGAGAGTCTTATTGGGAAATTGGGGCACCTTGGGAAGATTTTAGATAGTGTTGTTCAAGTTAGGGACGTGGTCCAAGGGTTTTGAGTGAAGAGAAGTTGGAGCTTGGGTGGGATTATATAGGAAAAGAGACGGAATTCTTTATTATTTAGGTTTTAGACACCATACATTAAACTAATCCAAACCACAAACCAATCCATGGGTTTTGCCAATGTTTTATTCAAAATGGGAGTGAAAAAATTATTTTATTATACCAATGGATGGACTTGTTAAAATATAAGGCTTGATTATGTGGTGGTGAGTCACACTCTCAAGGAAATCATTTTAAAAAGTTAAAATGTTTTATAAGTCATAGACGGTCCACTAGGGCACCATAAAATTAATCAAACAAATATAAAATTACATTTTTTAAATTAAAAACATATATTATCTAAAATAACCTTTTATAGTATTTTGTTATATTACTATTTGTTTGTTATAATGTCATAAAGTACATTATATTTTTAAGAGTGATATATTTTTCACACAAAATTTGTGTGGATCGAAAAATTATAAAAAATTCCCCATTCGATAATATAAACGTCTTGAATCCAAAAAAAATATTCATTTTATCTATATAATTTTCTAAATTTGTGACTTTTTACTTTTAAACTAAAAAATGACATTTATGGAAAATTCTTGGGTTTTTTTAAAAAAAGATTTCGAACCTTAAAAAAATACAACTATATTCATAAAAATTTTACAATAATTTAAATTTAATAAAAAATAATTTAGTATTAATATATTATTAAAATAATATTTAATTAAAAGTCTATTAATTCATTAAAATAGATTCCATAATTGAACATTAACTAAAAAAAATACTATTTGGTCTTTAAAACTATTTACAAAGTAAAAATAATAAAATTAATGTATATCGTTTATTCTATACAAAAATAATGCACATAATCATAGTGATAGGGTCTTGTTACATAACCCCATATAACACCTATATAAGACCTACGGGTAAGGTGTGTGATGGAGAAAGACTCTTGGGGTGTCTTAGATAACATTGCTTGGGTGGTAATCTCTATTAACTTACACTTATTCCATAGGCGATTCCATTCAAGATTAACATGTTGAAGCTCATCTTCGCCTTGGTCAAGAGCGAAGCCCAATGGCGCCACATCTATTATGAGATCAGAAAAATGGGCATTGTATGGAGCAATTATACAGGATGAGGCAATCTCTTCTTTTGTTTGAGTAAATTGGATTTGTTAAATCCCTATATTTATACTAATAATGTGATCACTATTCAGTGACTATATTATAAATAGTAACAATTCTTAACGGTATTTTGAAATCCAAAAACAAAAAAAGTAAGGAAGTGAATATTTTATATAACCATTTTACTTAATAAGACATTAAACTACATTAAGAGGATTTTTCACTGATAAATGTTTGGGTCATTACAATATTCTCCTCCTATGAAATTTATCCCTCCCAAATTTTATTCCCACACTAAAATAGTTTAGGTTAACATTGCCTCAACACTTCCTCTAATTCCCACATTTCCTCTTCAATCAGGTGGTTTCACCACAACACCATGATGAGGGGCATTATCTTATTTCATATAACTTTTTCCCTACGTTCTAAGATCTTCACCGGCTTCTCTTCATAGGAGAGCTTATTCTCCAATGGTACCACCTTTGAATTCAGTACGTGGGATGGGTCGGGTACGTACTTACTTCAGAGTGATACATGGAAAACATCATGTATTTGAGATAGGTTCAGTGGGAGTGCTAGTCGATAGGCCCCTGCTTCAATGCGATCATGGATCTCAAAATGTACGATGTACCTTGGACTAAGATTTCCATTCTTCCAAAATCCCATAACTCTATTCCACAGTGATATGCTGAGGAATACCATGTCTTCGACATCCAACACTATGTATCATGGATGATTAACAACATAGATCATTTATTGAATCTGAGAACCTTTAATGTTTTATTGGATGGTCTTAACCATCTCCACCATTTCTTCAACCATTTTTGGACCTAGGAGTTTTTGTTCCCCAACTTCATCCCAACATGATGGTGTTCTGCACCTCTTACCATAAAGGGCTTCAAAAGGAGCCATTTGAATGCTCAAGTAGAAACTATTGTTGTAAGAGAACTTAACTAGAGGAAGATATTGATCCAACCCACCATTTAAGTCCATTGAAAATTCTCTCAACATTTCCTCATGTGTTCGGATAGTCTGATCAGATTGAAGATTAGTTTGAGGATGATAAGCTGTATTGATGTTTAACTCAATATTTAGAGAATGTTGTAGACTCTTCTATTACTTAGAGGCAATCTTGGATCTCATCGGATAAAATAGATAGTGGTATTCCATTCAACATTACCACTAATATGATATATATCAGTGCCATTTCATCCAATGAGAAATCCTCTGGAATTACAATGAAGTGTGCAGTCTTTGTAAGATGATCCACAACAACCCGGATAGCATTGTTTCCTTTGGATTTCTTTGAAAGTCCAGTAACAAAGTCCATGGTGATTTTCTCCAATTTTAATGTGGTTATGGGTAATGGTTGCATCATCCCCTTACACTTATTCCTCTCAAATATCAATTTTTGACATACTAGGCACTTTTATGTATACCCAACAATATCCTTCTTCATGTTATTCCACTAATAATTCTCTAAGATATTTCGATACATCTTTATGTTTCCTAGATGAATGGTGAAATTAAAACTATGTGCATAATCCGAAATTCCATTCTTTAACTCTGAATGTGATGTGACACATAGTCTTGTCCCAAGTCTCGCAATTCCTTATTCATTAACATTAAACTCTAAGTATTTCCTTATTCTAATAGTTTCCACTTTCTTCTGAATTACCACATCATCATTTTGTGCATCCTTTAATCTTTTCAAAAGAGATAGTTCAGCAATAATTTGTGAAAGGTTTGATGATCTTCCATTATTTATAATTCCCATGTCTATCTTCATCAAATATATGAATATTGGATCATTTTCAATTATCATCAATGATAGAATAACTGGGCCCTTTCTACTTAGAGCATCTGCCACCTTATTCACTACCCTAGGGTGGTAATGGATTGAGCAGTTGTAGTCTTTGATCAGCTCTATCCATCTTCATTGGAACATATTCAACTCTTTCTATGCGAATATATACATGTGGATTTTGTGACCCGTGTACATTTCATAGTTCTCCCCAAAGAGGTAATTTCAAAAAAAATTACAGATAATATTACTACAGCCAACTCCAGATCATGTGTGGGAAAGTTTTTCTCAAGAACATTCAATTTCATTGAAGCATAAGCAATTACTTTGTCATTTTTCATCAACACAAATATCATTCCCTTCTTCTAAGCATCACTAAATACTACAAAAAGTTCTCCACTTGAGCATAGTATGAGCAGGAGCACATAGATAAGCCTCTTTTTCAAATCCTTGAATCAATATTCACATTCATCACTTTAGGAAACCATTACTCTCTTCTATGTTATCATTATATGATGGTTGGAAAATTATTAAAAATTTCTCACAATTCCGCGATAATATCTAGGTAACCCAAAAAAGTTATGGATATCCATTACCGATGTTGGACTCCACCATCCCACAATTTCAGCAGTCTTTTATATACAATAGATATCCCATTGATTGTGATGATATGAGCCAATAATAAGACCTCCTTCAACCCTAACTCACACATCATGTACTTTTCATAGCTCTTCTCCTTTTCTATGGTCTCTAGTATAATGCTTAGATGGTCTTTATTCTCCTCTTTGGTTTTGGAGTGTATTATAATATCATCTATGAAGACTACCAAAAAAATTCAAGTTAATCTCTAAATACTATATTCTTCAAGTTCATGAATATTTATATAACATTAGTGAGTTTAAAAGGGATTACTATGAATTCATAGAGCCCATATCTTTTAGGAAAAAAAGTCTTGGGGATATCCTCCATCTTCACCCTTAGAAGATAATATTCCAACCAAATATCCACCATGGAGAAGTATTGTGATCCACGTAGCTGATCGAACAAGTCATCAATTCACGGAAGAGGATACTTATTCGTTATCATGATTCTTTGAGCTCACAATAATCGATTAAAAGGTTCATTGACCCATCCTTCTTCTTGAAGAATAGGACTAGTGCACCCAATGGTGAAGCACTTGGTCATATAAAACATTTATCTAGATTATCTTGTAGTTGTTTCATTATAACCTCAAACTCCCCAATATCCATTCAATATGATGTCTTAGAAATTAGAAATTCTCTAGGTATAAAATCACTTGAAAATTAAATATCCTTTTTAGGAGGAAGAACAAACAATTCCTTAAGAAACACATCAGTGAATTCCCTCACAATAGGCATGTATTCAAGGATGGTTTCTCGTTAGACTCAATTATCTGATCAAGATATGAATTCTCATAGGGAAGTAATGTCCACTCTTAAGATGATGGTGGTAAATATATTTCTCCTCCTCCTTTCACTTGTACATAATCAGGGTTCAATTCACCATATAGAGAGTGATTTCTCTCTCACGAAAGTTTGTGTTTGCTCTATATAAGGAAAGTCAATCCATGCCATGAATTTCATAAAATTACATTAGAGATATTATGAAGAGTTTCACTAGGAATTTCAATCCAAAAATTTTTATAGGGGGGGAGTTTTATTCATAGGATGAAATGATTTCCCCATTTTCCATTCTCACTAAATTATTTACTTAAAAAATTTGTGGTGGTGTTGGGATTGTTCTACTAAACATTCAGGATATAAATTAATGTGATAAACGAGAATCAAACGGTATGTTCTCTATTCTTGATTGAATAACTAGCATACATATCACCATTTAATTTTCGGGGTTCACTTTGGTTTTAGTGATGGAAAAATCTCACCCTTGCTACCTTGGAGGATATTGGTTTCCTCCAAATACCCTTGGCTTAGAGAACTGTTTTTCAAAGTGCCCTGGTTCTTTGTAGTTGAAGAAATGAATAACAAATTGAGGGAAGAATAAGGCATTCCTCTTGTCACATCCATGGGGTTTTTTTTCAGTAGATAATGGTTAGGAGTCTTTATCTTACACACCAAAACCTTTTCTTTATCCCCTTAAAGAAACATCTAGTGTACTTATTTCCGCACCTTTGGAAAGTGGGGTGCTGTATTTTCTTAGAAATATTTGATTTATCCATCAGACAGCTAGAATTAAATTCCACATTACACTTCTTATCCCCAGGATACACCTGAGATTCTCCAATCTCCATTTCAACCTTAAGGGTACATCATACAATTTCCATATAGCTCTCAAGGTCACAGATTGGTAGGGATTTCCGTATGCTTGTTTTTATCCCACCAATGAAGCGGTAAAACTAGCATTTAAGAGTAAAGACACAGCCGAAGGCATATTTTTAATTCCTTGTAAAGTGTGCCTCATTTGATATGATGGATTCATAATCTTTTTTCATTAGTGAAAGGAAGTCCCATTCTATATTAATATGGAGGGTGTGAAGAAAATATTTATCGAAAATCGTTTTCAATAAATCCTTCCATTCCAATGCCTCAATATCCTCCGCAGGGTTCATATTTTTTATTAATGCCCACCATTTACCAGCTTCCCCCTCCATACGATATGTAGTCAAAATTAACTTCTCTTAGTCAAAATATTGAACGATAGAGGAGATCTTATCAATGGAGTTTATCCATTGTTCGATGATTGAGGGATTAGATGATCCATTAAAATTAGGGGGCTTTGTCGCATTATACTCTCGATTGTGGCTTGTTCTTTATTTTTTTTGGGGGGGGGGGGTTTAACATACCTCTTGAGACATGTTTCTATTCAAAAAAACATGAGTTAACTAAGAGATTATCAAGGAAAAGTTTTCGATTCATGCTCCCATCATATTGGGCATCTAATTAGAATAGCCATCACATTGATCTTCACATTGGTTATTAGACTGTGTCCTCCTATTATTAGCCATTGGCTTGAAGAAAAAATAGGGTAACAAATAATATTGAATCCAAATACAAAAATTGGTAACTTATAAATTACTTTTATTTCCTTAACATATAAATTTGTAAGCTTAAATCTATGTTATCTATGATCTACTTCCCAACAAATATTATTAGGGGAATTTTTTCATTCCCTTAATAATGGTTCACACTAAGCTTATGAATTTAGAAAAGTATATCACCTGGGAGTGTCATAAAAAAGAGTGCATCAAGGCCCATTTTTGTGCTACAGTTCCCGTTTGAGTCTATCTTCAAGGGGTTTTTTCAGTTTTACCCATAGATACATCAATTCCAGCGCCACCTCTACATGCTCATATCTAAACTTAGATATTTTTTTTGATAAACCACTTACTCAATACTCACCAAAATTTAGTGATGATTTTATTATACATAGTCTTATCCCTATGGATTTCAATAGGTTTTTTCTAATCCTAATCCCAAAAACAATGAAACATATCCTCTGATACCAACTATAATAACCCAGCTCTTTATTATACACTTTAACATTATTTATTTCATAAAATTGAACTTATGAAAACACTAAGAATTGATAGGTCTAGTGTCTAGGTAAATTAGGGACATTAAATGAAAACTTAAGTCATAAAAATACAACAAGTTTATTGAAAACATATTTTACATGACCCCACACATTCCTTCGTACTTAGCACTGCATTGGATAAACTGAGGACATGAATAAGAAAAGGGTGAGCTATAAAGCTGAGTAAGTGATTAAAAAATGGAAAACATGAATAATATAGTACATAGTAGTAAATAGTCATATCAGTGGAGAATAAGAAAAATATGAACATAAAGTAATGATATAGCATGATTATCATAACATGGAAATGTGGAAACAAAATTTAACATGATATTATCAAGAGCCAAGGCTCATTGAACATGTATCATGATTAAAACCTCATTGAACATGATTTAGCATCAGTAAACCATCAATTAAATTGATGTATCATGATTATAATTTTTCCCAATGCATTGGAGTGGTATCCAAGCACACCCTTAGAAATCATTTCATTCCATACATATGTGTGCCACATAGATCATATAACATGGATTCATTAAAAATAATAATTTATTCTATGAATAAGAGATGTGGAATACATAAATGTATGTCTTCAATCAAAAAGTACATGTGTGTCAAGTATAATACCCTTGATAGAGTAATGGGTATGGTATTCATTTACATGATGATTTTTCCATGGAAAATTTTGGTGCAACTTCGGCAGCATAACGACGTCAAATAGAAATTGTAAAATGTGTTGATGAGAGATAAAGGGTTCTCTCATCATTTATACATTAAATGGAAGGTAAGGGGGTCATGTAGCCTAATATATCAACATATGTAATGGAATTAAGATTCATAATGTAAAATAATAGATTGAATGTAAATGGGAAGAGAGAAATTCCTTATAGAATTTCGATATGGTAATGGGTGTACATGATAGCCATTAATGAGAGATAAAGAGGTCTATAATAATTCCATCATAAATAGGGTAGTGTGTTATGTAGAGAAATCATACCCCAACCTTTTAAATTGAAAATAAAAAGGTATAACAACATAATGAAATTCAGACAAAAATTTGAAAGGAAGAAATCCCTTATTTGGAAGTGTGATCCCAAAGGGTTGTGTGGTTCTTGAGAAAGGATTATTGGGAGCTTGGGGTGCCTTGGGAAAATTTTATAGAGATTAGGTCATGGTATATACGTTCTACTAGGGTTTTGTGTGAAGCGAAGTAGGATCTTGGGTGTGTTTATATAGGAAAAGAGAGGGAATTATTTATTATAAATGTTTTAGACACCACACATTAAACTAATCAAAAACACAAACCAACCCATGGTTTTTGCCCTAGAATTTTTCCAAATGAGTTTGGAAAACAGTATTTTCTAAGTCCAATGGATGAAAATTTTAAAATATTAGGTTTTCGTATATATAGGTGTGTCACACTCTCAAGGAAATCAATTTAAAAAGATAAAATGTTTTATAAGTCTTGGTGGATCCACTAATGCAGCGTAAAATTAATCAAAAAAAATTAAATCACATTTTTTATAGGTAAAACATATATTATACTAAAATCCATTTTATATTATTTTATTATATCACTATTGGGACATTATGATGTCATCAAACATATTATTTTTTTAAATGGTATTTAATTTTTACACAAACTCAACTGTCTCAGAAAATTTTGATAAAATCCCTATTGGATAATTTATACATCCTAATTCCAAAAATAATATTCATTTTATCTAAATAATTTCCTAAATATGTTAATTTTTACTTTTAAAATAAAAAATGTCATTTATTGAAAATTATTAGGTTTTGATAAAAATGAATTTCAAACCTTAATAAAAATTACAATTGTATGAATAAAAATTATACGATCATTTATTTTTAATAAAAATTAATTCAATAATAATATTTTATATATATATTATTTAATTCGAAAATACATTAATTCATCAAAATAGATTTCATAATAGAATATTAACTAAAAAATACTATTTGTTATTTAAAAACTATTTACAATGTGACAATAATAAAATTATTTCATATTATTTATTCTATACTAGAATAAGGCGCATAATCATAGTGATAGGGTCTTGTTACATAACCCTATATAACACCCACATAATACCGAAGGGTAATGTGTGTGATCGTGACAGACTCTTGGGGAGGCTTTGATAACACTACTCAGGTGGTAATCTCTATTTATATCCTCTTCTCCTATAAGAGGTTTCGTTCAAGCTTAACATGTTGAATCTTGGCTTGGGATTAGTCAATAGTGAATCCCAATGACGCCACCACCTTTCCGAGATATGAAAAATTGGATTCCTGTGGAGCAATTCTACTAGATGAGACCATCGCTTCCTTTTTCTGGGTAAATAGGATTTTTTAAAGCCCTATATTTATACTACTTATGTTATCACTGTTCAATGACTATATTAGAGAAAATAAAACTTCATAATGTTATTTTGAAATCCAAAAACTTCAAACCAACGAAGTGCATATTTTATATAATGATATTACATTATATGGCATTTAATTAGATCAAGATGAATTTTTTTAATAAAATTTTGGGTCGTTACAGATTTGATATCACTACTACTAAGGTGTAGTTAGAAAATGATGTGGTGACATCTATGCTGGTAATTCATTCAAGAATAGATAACATATGACTTGATTCTATTTATACATATTTTGTCATATTCTGGAAGTTTAGTAGAACTATTTGAACACCACCTCAAAATATGGAGGTTGAGTTAGCTGTGAGTATAGGAAATGGGGAACTTATTACATTCAAAGTATATTACTCCTCCTGGGATAATGTTTGTGGACTAAACCTCCATGAAAATATTTTCTTACTTCCTTTATTGGAGTTTTATGCTTTATCATTATGGATATGATATCTTTATACAAATCTGACATAGACTTTTGGGAAAGAGATATCACTCTTCACATCTAGAAGCATCCTCCAATTCATTATAAGTGTTTGTAGGAAAATTAATCTCATTAAGAATAATCATCTCAAGTTTGGATATTACTACCTTATTATAATTAATATCTCTATAAAATGATTGAGACAATAGAAAAAAAATCATGCTCGAAGACTTTCCCATTATGAGGTATTATACTAAGGTATTATTTGAAGAGTTTTGTGGACTTCCTCTTGATTATGAGGTTTAATTTTAAATTATATTTATTTTGGATCTCTTACTATACCAACTGCACCATATATAATGGCTGCCATGATTTTGGAATAAATTAAGAAGTTATTACTGGAAAATATGGAGCGGGTTTATACTCTTGAGTGCTTCACTATGGGGTGCACCAATCCTCTTTGTCAAGAAGAAGGATATGTTAATGCGCCTTTGTATTAATTATCATTAACTCAATAAAATCATGATAAATAATAATTATCCCTTTCCATTGATAGATAACTTGTTTGATTAGCAATGTGGGGCCCGTTATTTCTCTAAGATGGACCTTCAGTTGGGATATCTCTAATTAAAGGTGTAGAAAGCAGATATTCCCAAGACATCCTTTAGAAGAAGGTGTAGATACTATGAGTTAATAGTGATTCCATTTGGACTCAATATTTCTCCTTCATCATTCATGTACATAATGAATATAGTTCGTAGGGATTTCCTTGACAAAATTTTGGTAGTTTTTATCAATAATATACTGATATACTCCAAGACCAAGGATGAATATGAGGAGAATTTCAATACTATTCTAAATACATTTTGATGGGAGAAACTATATTAAATTTATTGCAAATGTGAGTTATGGATGGAGGAAGTATCATTATTAGGAAATGTTCTCACCAACAAAGGAATATCTATGGACCCTTCTAAAAACAAAGAAATCATAGAGTGGCCCAGGACAACATCTTAAATATTGATCCAAACCTTTTTTTGGTTTAGATGGGTATTACTGACATTTGTTTTAAGAACATATCAGGATTTTAAAACCCAATAACCTATATGACATGGAAGGGAGTGAATTTTTCAATTGATTCTAGAATGTGAGGAATGATTTAAGGAGCTCAAAAAGAGGTGTATCATTGTGTTAATACTCACACTCCCAACAAGTAGAGAACTCTTTGTGGTGTACAAATATGCTTCAAAAAGGGATGATGCTATGTACTGATGAAATATGATAAATTGATGGCCTATAACTAAAGTAAGTTGGTAATCCATGAGAAAAACTATCCCATGCATAATCTAGAGTTGGAAACTATGATCTATTCATTAAAAATATAGCATCATTATCTCTTTGGAGAGAAGTGTTAGATTTATAATGATCACAAGATTCTAGAATATATATTCACCAAAAAGGATCTTAATAAGAACCAGTGAGGATGGTTAGACCTCATCAAGGATTATGAATTCATAATCCACTACTATCAACATAAATTAAATATGGTAGCACAAGCTCTATATACAATGGATCTCGCATCATTATCAATTATGGGAATTGAGAAGGATCCAATCTCTTTAGACCTACAGAGGATATACATGGGAATCATTAAGGAATGACATCCTCTATCCATTATCAAATTATTTCTCAACTATCCCTTATAGATAAAATAATGGATGCTCAATGAAATTTTGTGGAAATCCAGAAAGGGGTGGAAGATCTTTGAAATGGGAAATAATATGAGTTCAAGATCAATATATATGGATTCATAAGATTTGGGACATAATGATGTCTACCATATAATCTATATATAAAGAACTAGCTTCGTAATGATACACATACCTTGGCTTTCTATATTCAACCAGGGAGTACAAAGATGTATCAATATCTTCGAGAGAACTATTGGAGGGATAATATGAAGAAATAGTTTTCGAAATATACATTAATGTGCCTAGTACGTTATCATGTGAAGGCTAAAAGGAATAATCCTAAAGGGTTGATGTCACCATTACCCATACCATCAGGGAAATGGGAAAACAACACCAAGGACTTTGTCAATGTACATCCAATTACATCTATAGGGAACAATGCTATATGCGTTTTTGTGTATTGTCTTAAAAAGATATCACTCTTTATCAAAATTTTATAGTACATCTCATTGGATCAATATGAACAGATATATATCAAATAGTTGGTAAGTATTCATGGAGTTCCACTATTGATTTTATCTAATCGATATCTGAGATTCAATTTTAAATTATAAAAAAGTCTCCAACATGCTCTAAGAATTGAGATGAACTTTATTACGGCCTATCACCCTCAAACCTTTTCCCAATCAGAGTGAACTATTAAGACACTTGAATAATTATTTATTCCATATTATATGGAACTTAAAGGTGGATGGTACCAACATTAGTCACTGGCCGAAATATCCTACAACAATAGTTTCTACTCCATCATCAAAATGGCTTAATATAAAGTCCTCTATTGGGAAAGATGTATGACACTGATATGTTGGGATGAAGTCAATGAACATAAGCTTCTTGGACTTGAAATAATCGAATAAATGGTGGAGATAGTGAAAACCATTCAACATCACATCAAGGATGAACAAAGATGAAAATAGATATGTGCACACAATCTTAAATAGGACTATGAGTTTTAGTGTTGAGATATGGTATTCCTCCTCATATCTCTATCGAAAAGGATCATGAGATTTTGGAAGAATTGGATGATAAGTCCCAGGTACATTTTTTCCTTCAAGATACTTGATTGTGTCAGTGCTATGGCATATGGATTATCACTTCCACCCACCATGTCACAAGTATTCAATTTATTCCATGTATCCCTCTTGAGGAAATAAATACTAGATCCCCCACTTGTATTGAATGTAGAGGTGGAATATTTCGATAATTATCTCTCTTGTGAGGGGAAACCAATGAAGATCTTGGATCATAGAGATACTATTCTGCACAACAAGAGTAATCAGCTGGTCAGAGTGCATTACTAAAACCATAAGTATGAAGAAGAAATGGGGGAACCAGAATAAGAAATGAAGAAGAAATACTCACACATGTTTTCACCTTTGTGTGTAAAAATAAATTTTGAGGGAGAAATTTCAAAATGTTGGGGGGGGGGTATGTCACGTCCCAAACTTTTATCAATAAGAAATCCCTTCTGATAATTATTTCATATAGTATAAATCATATTAAAGCACATAATGAACACAATATAAACATTATAAACGAAAAATTATTGAAATAACATGTATTTCTATATGTTAACGAACCCATGTCGATGAAATAGTAACTTGACCATTAGAATTGTAATGTGGCCCCTATGAATAGTAGAACAAAAAATTAAATTTTATCCTCACATATGAAAGTATAATTATATTTGAATCATATTATAAATGGTAATATGATATAATTATATCATAATATAAGTAAATAAATATTTTAAAAAATATTAATTAATTTTTGGTATTTTTGTATATCATAAATATTTAATTTTAATTGTATTATTAATTTAATTATTTAAAATTAAATGTATTTCCATAAAATATATTTGTAAATTAAAATTTTTTTGTGGTTTTAAAAAAATATGAGACCTTAGTTAATTTTTTAAAATTGTTATAAAATATGTTATAATTTTAAGAAATTTTTTTTCAAGTAAATGATGATTTTAATTAAAATATTCTAATATTTATAAAATTAATTTCATAAAATTGAGTCATTTTTTGAATACTAAAACCTGAAAAAAAAATTAGGGTGAATTTTTTGAATTTTAATGAAATTCACAATTTTTGTGAATAGTAAAATACATTAATTTACGACATATATACATTATAAGTTAAATAATCTATTACTTCATTCATGTATAATTTAATAACGATTTGATAAAACTTACATGATCTAATTAATTTATTTAGTCTCATTAATCAGCAGTATCACTATGGAAAAAATGGTTAATAGCGACGTGATATTTGCGAAAGAAATTATTCCTGTCGCAAATAATCTGTTATTTGCGACGGGTAAAAAAATCCATCGCAAATAGTATGGCGTGAAATGCGCGCTAAACCGCACGACATTTATTTGCGACGGGGATAGAACCTCGTCGCAAATAACCAGCGGCGGTTAAAGACTATTTGCGACGGGACTTATTCCCGTCGCTAATAACCGTTTTAATGCCGCCTATAATTAAATGCGGTCAGTGTTATTTCCGACGGGGTTCTATCCCCGTCGCAACTAACCGGCGGCGGTTAAAGACTATTTGCGACGGGCCACCAGGCCCGTCTCAAATACCCCGGTGGCAGGGGTTATTTGCGACGGGGCCCGTCGCAAAAAGCGTTATTTGCGACGGCAAACCCGTCGCAAAAACGCCCGTCGCAATTACGTCAACCTATAAATACTACCAACCATTACAATTTCCTTACTTCACTCTCAACTCTCAACCGTTCCCATTTTTTCACTCGGAATTTTTTACGACTTTCAGTTGTAAAAGTTTTTTTCCGACTTCGAGGATTCAGTTGGTGGTGTTTTACAAATTACAACGGCTCGACATTGACATCAAGTTTAAGGTTTTTATCCGAATTTTAATTTCATATTTATTTTATTTATTATATTTATTTAGTTTAAATTTTTAGAATTTTTTTTGATTTCTAATTAGAAATAATTGTGAATAAGTATTAATAATTAATAGTAATTAGAGACAATTAAACACTAATTAATTTAAAATAGTTAGCTGTAATTATAATTAATTAGCAGTAATTATGAAAAATTAAAATTAATTTGAATTAATTAATAATTATTAGAAATAATTAACATTAATTAGTAATAATTTATAATAATTACCAATAATTAGTAATAATTACTAATAATTAGTAATAATTAATAAAAATTCCCAATATTCAATAATTGTCAATATTTGTCAATATTGTTTCCAATAATTACCAATATTTACCAATAATTGCAAATAATTGTCAATATTTACCAATAATTAGGAATAATTTCCACTAATTAGGAATAATTACCACTAATTAGGAATAATTACCACTAATTAGGAATAATTACCAATAATTAGGAATAATTGACAATAATTAGGAATAATTAACAATAATTAGGAATAATTACCAATAATTAGTAATAATTTCCAATAATTAGTAATAATTTACAATAATTAGTAATCATTTCCAATAATTAGTAATAAATAGTAATAATTAGGAATAATTACCATTAATTAGTAATAATTAGGAATAATTACCAATAATTAGTAATAATAAGTAATAATTGATAATAATTATCACTAATTACCAATAATTAGTAATAATTACCAATAATTATTAATAATTACAAATAATTACCAATAATTACCACTATTTCGTAATAATTACCAATAATTACTAATAATTAGTAATAATTAGTAATAATTACCAATAATTAGTAATAATTCGTAATAATTACCAATAATTCGAAATAATTAGTAATAATTACCATTAATTCGTAATAATTAATAATAATTACAAATAATTCATAATAATTAGTAATAATTACCAATAATTACCAATAATTACCAATAATTAGTAATAATTACCAATAATTAGTAATAATTAGCAATAATTCGTAATAATTACTAATAATTAGTAATAATTTCCAATAATTAGTAATAATTACCAATAATTACCAATAATTACGAATAATTAGTAATAATTGCCAATAATTACCAATAATTACTAATAATTAGTAATAATTGCCAATAATTAGTAATAATTACCAATAATTAGTAATAATTACCAATATATAGTAATAATTTGAAATAATTAGTAATAATTAGAAATAATTACCAATAATTAGTAATAATTAGTAATAATTAGTAATAATTACCAATAATTAGTAATATTTTCCAATAATTAGTAATAATTACCAATAATTAGTAATAATTACCAATAATTAGTAATAATTACCAATAATTAGTAATAATTAGTAATAATTACCAATAATTAGTAATAATTAGTAATAATTACCAACAATTACCAATAATCACCAATAATTAGTAATAATTGCCAATAATTAGTAATAATTACCAATAATTAGTAGTAATTAGCAATAATTAGTAATAATTACCAATAATTAGTAATAATTACCAATAATTAGTAATAATTACCAATAATTACCAATAATTACGAATAATTAGTAATAATTGCCAATAATTCCCAATAATTACTAATAATTAGTAATAATTGCCAATAATTAGTAATAATTACTAATAATTCGTAATAATTACCAATAATTAGTAATAATTAGAAATAATTACCAATAATTAGAAATAATTACCAATAATTAGTAATAATTAGTAATAATTAGTAATAATTACCAATAATTAGTAATAATTAACAATAATTAGTAATAATTACCAATAATTAGTAATAATTAGTAATAATTACCAATAATTAGTAATAATTACCAATAATTAGTAATAATTAGTAATATTTACCAATAATTACCAACAATTACTAATAATTAGTAATAATTGCCAATAATTAGTAATAATTGCCAATAATTAGTAATAATTACCAGTAATTACCAATAATTACCAATAATTACAAATAATTATCAACAATTACCAATAATTACCAATAATTAGTAATAGTTACCAACAATTACCAATAATTAGGAATAATTACCAATAATTAGGAATAATTATCAATAATTAGGAATAATTACCAATAATTAGGAATAATTACCAATAATTAGTAATGATTCGTAATGATTACCAATAATTAGTAATAATTAGCAATAATTACTAATAATTACCAATAATTATGAATAATTACCAATAATTAGGAATATTTACCAATAATTATGAATAATTACCAATAATTAGGAATAATAACATTATTAAATTATTAGTATATTTTATTATTAATATTAAAATAATATAATTTTTTATATTATATACAATTCTACTTTCATCTGTGTGTTTTCTGTCTCCACATGTAATATTTGTATGTGGAGACAGAAAACAAACAGATGAAAGGAGAATTGTATATAATATAGAAAATTATATTATTTTATTATTAATAATAAAATATACTAATAATGTTATTATTCCTAATTATTGGTAATTATTCATAATTATTGTTAATTATATGAATAATTACCAATAATTAGGAATAATTACCAATAATTACCAATAATTAGGAATAATTACCAATAATTAGGAATAATTATCAATAATTAGGAATAATTATCAATAATTAGGAATAATTACCAATAATTAGGAATAATTACCAATAATTAGGAATAATTATCAATAATTAGGAATAATAACATTATTACATTATTAGTATATTTTATTATTAATATTAAAATAATATAATTTTTTATATTATATAAAATTCTCCTTTCATCTGTGTGTTTTCTGTCTCCACATGTAATATTTGCATTCCTTTTCAAAATTATCAACCTACTCACCAATGGAGAGGTGAAACTGAATGCAAATATTACATGTAGAGGCAGAATATTAAACACATAGATGAAAGGAGAATTGTATATAACATAGAAACATATATTATTTTAATATTAATAATAAAATATACTAATAATGTAATAATGTTATTATTATATAATTAATATTTATGAAAAAAATAATATTAGTACTATTAAAATAATAAAAAATTTATATAATATTAAAATTATCAATATTTGTAACAGGTTTTTCTTTATTCTCAACATATTCAATTCTTAAAGGGTCAATTTTTAGGTTTGTCTCAATAAAAAGTTTGCGTCAGTCGTGTATGATGTAAACTCTATAATTATCCTTGCTTGAGTGTTTTTTCAAACAAATTATTCAAAACCACTAATTCTTTTATATTTTATAGAAAAATATGGAACAACGAGGTCGTCAATAATCATTATTAGATGATCGCATATGGATAAATCAACATAGAAATCCAAACGGTTCTGGTTTAAATCCAGTATATGTAGAGGGTGTGGAGACTTTTTTATCATTTGCGGCATCAAATCCAGAATTTGTTTCAGAAGGCAAAATAAAATGACCTTGTAGAAAATATGCATTGAGAACGTTTGACACATTTTACAAAGTGGGGGGACATATCTTGCATTTTGGTTTTCAACCATATTATGTTTTTTGGTATCAACACGGTGAACACAGTTCCAGAGCAGGTGATACCAACTTGATTCCGGATCCATCCCAGTTTCAAGATTTAGTACATGATGTTGCAGGTTCATATGTTCAACATACAGAAACTCCGGCTGATATAACTTCAAATCCTAAGTTGGCACCGTCTGAATTTTATGAGTTGTTGAGGTCTGCTGAGGATGCATTATATCCTGGATGCAAGATGAGCAAATTAGAAGCAGTTGAAAAATTTATGGCTATCAAATTAGATAACGGAATGTCAAACACCTATTTTTACAATATATTTTCTTTGATTAAAACACTGTTACCTGAAGGAAATGTTTTTCCTGCAAATTACTATGAAAGTAAGAGGCTGGTTCGAAATTTTGGACTTACTTGTCATAATATTCATGCATGTTAAAATGAATGCATTTTATATTCTGGGGAAAATGAGTCGTTGGATAGTTTTCCCACATGTGGGCAACTGAGATATAAAGAAGGGAAACATGGGAAGTCTGGTTTGATTCCTGTACAACAGTTGATATATTTTCCACTTACATCCAGACTTCAGTGTTTATTCATGTCTAAGAATACAACGACAATGATGTCAGGGAATAAAGCAAATATTTCAACCGATAAAAGCTTGAATCATCCAACCGATGGTGATTCATGGAAACATTTTGATAGAGTGCATCCATCCTTTGCTTTAGAAGATAAAAATATTCGATTGGGCCTTTCCACTGATGGTTTCTGTCCATTCGGATCTTATGGTAGTCAATATTTATGTTGGTATGTTTTTTTAACTCCATTAATTTACCTCCATGGATGTTGATGAAGGAGACATATATCTTTTTGACTTTACTAATTCCAGGACATCCGAAGAAAAATATTGATGTTTATTTGAAACCATTGATTGATGAATTAAGTTTATTGTGGAGTACTGGTGTCAGTACATATGATGTTGCTATGAAACAGAATTTCTTACTGAGAGCAGCATTGATGTGGACAATTAGTGACTTCCCAGCCTATGGGATGTTATCTGGATAGAGTACACATGGTCAAAAGTCATGTCTTTACTTTATGGGAGAGAACAAATCATTTATGATAATTCATGGAAATAAACCTTGTTATTTTGACTGTCATCACAGATTTCTTCCAGCTGATCATCTTTTTCGGAGAAACAGATCTCATTTCAGAAAAGGAACAGTTGAAAGGGATGGACCTCCAAAAATGCTATCAGGTTCGGATTTAAAATCTGTTGTATTTTCATTACCTCCCATAAATTTTGGTCCCACAATAAACCAACAGAAATTTTTTGGTTTTGGGAAATAACATAATTGGATTAAACGTAGCATATTTTGGGATTTTCTATATTGGTCTGATTTGTTGGTCCGACACATGTTAGATGTCATGCATATTGAGAAGAACTGTTTTGATAATTTGTTTCATACAATTTTGGATACGAAAGGAAAGAGCAAAGACAATGTAAATGCACGTTTAGATCTTGCCCAAATTTGCAGGCGTCCAGAACTGGAACTGTTTGAGAATGTTAGAACAGAAAGGTTACTGAAACCAAAAGCAGCTTATACACTATCTAAAGAAAACCGTTTATTATTTTTTCAGTGGATTGTAGATTTGAGACTTCCAGATGGCTGTGCTTCCAATTTGGGTAGATGTGTGTAGATGGTCATATTACCGGATTAAAAAGTCATGATTGTCATGTTATAATGGAAAGACTTCTACCCATTGGATTAAGAGGTCTGTTGAATTCTGTGATTTGGGATTCCATAACAGACATGTCTCATTTTTTTCAGGAAATATGTGCGGCTACAGCAGATTATGATGCTCTATGAAAACTTGAAGAAGATGTTGTTGTAATTATATGTAAACTGGAAAAAATATTTCCACCGTCTTTCTTCGACTCAATGGAACATTTGATGTTACATTTTCCATATGAAGCCAAATGTGGAGGTCCAGTACAGTTTTGATAGATGTACCCATTTGAAAGATGCATGAAAAAATTGAAAAGAAAAGTACGTAACAAAGCATCTGTTGAAGGATCTATTGCAGAAGCTTATTTGCAAGAGGAAATATCTTTTTTTTGCTCCCATTATTTTGAATCTGAGTATCCTTCAAAACACAACCGAATGGGATGGAATAAGAGGAATATTGTTGAAATCGATAATCAATTATCTGTTTTCAACCATCCAGAGATTGGTTTTGGTGGAGTTTATGAACGCTGGATTTCGGATGATGAACATCAAAGAGCTCATACGTATGTTCTGCTCAACTGTGAAGAGATGACATCAGTTGTACTATAAGTGTTTATATCACTTATTCTATCATTTATGTTAAATTAAATAACTTTGTTTTTTATAGGTTGTTTGATAATCATATCAAGAAACAAATTCCATAAATTACAGCAGCTTCTCTCGAAGAACGCCGACTGAAAAATTTCTCTCAGTGGTTTCAAAAACTGGTAACATAAATTCTTTATCTTTTAGCAACTCATTCAATGTATAGTTTACTATATTGATAACTATTTCGCAAATTTTCAGGTGTCTCGACATGCTGATAAAATTGACAAACGGCTGTGTATACTGAGTAACCCACCTTCCAAACTTGTTAAAACTTATAATGCATATGTGGTGAATGGATTTCGATTTCACACACATGCATATGGGGAATTGAAAAAAACAATGAATAGTGGTGTCAACTTGAGAGGATCTCATCATCGAGAAATTTAAGTTGACTTTTATAGAATACTTGATGAAATCATTGAACTTTGTTATCTTGGACAACATTACATAACAATGTTCAAATGTCGGTGGTTGGATACAGAGGGAGGCATGTGTGTTCATCCGACTCATGGAATCATCGATATTAAATGTAAAAGTGTTCTCAAAGAAAATGAACCATTCTTATTTGCTCCACAGGCACATCAAGTTTATTACGCAACGTACTGTGCTACATCAAGAGACTTGACTGATTGGTGGAGTATAATAAAAATCAAAATTTGAGACAATCAGTTTAGTCAAAGTGAATGTGCTTTCACTGATGTGCAAAGAATTGAAGTTTTTCAAGAGAGTACTCAAAATCAATCTTTTTTACAAATAGACATGAGTATCGATGACGACACCCCACATTTAAGAGTCGGTGATGACGATGATGTTAATGATGTCCCATATGAATTTGAAATGGTAAGAGATTAAGCTTATGGAACTCGAATGGATATCGATGATGTTGAGGAGGAATATGAAAATGACATTGACATATATTAAGATGATGATGAAGATGAACACTGATAGAATTCCATGGTATTTATATACAATCATAACTAATATATATGTATATATAATAGTAATTATCAATTATTTTCTAACAACAATAACATTTTCTGTTTCAGATGGATGACGAAACATTTCGTGAGTTGGTAGATGTTGACCTGTCTTTCGATGCGGATGAGTTGCTGGCAGATGACCCTCAGCCTGCAGGCGCTCCAGGGAGTACGCGGAGGGGGTGCGGTCTTTCATGATTGATGATTCCTGACCCCGTCCCCAAGCGACGTCCACGTCTTGGGATTGATCCATGCACACGGAGGTATAATAACCTGTGTGATAACCTGTGGATTTGACTAAGATTTTATTCATCTATTAACATAATAAATGTTTATTATTTTTACAGTTTTCCGCATATAGAAGTCGGACAGGGCATCTCTATTTTGCGCAACTATTTCTCTCAGCCTTGGAACACATGGGAGAAGATTCCCATTGATGTGTAGCAGGCCATGTTCGGCCATTGGTTGGTACATACGTAAATAAATAATTTTTATTTTGAAAATTATTTCATTTCTAACTTGATATTTTGATTTATTTGTAGGGTTTATGGTATCCGATCGAGGATACCATGCGTGACTCCATCCAAGAGGCATGGGAGGCGGCCATACGTGATCGCTTTCGTCAGTTTTTGCACAATTTATGAAAAGCTGCCACGAAGAAAGAAGGAGTGTCAGTTTTTGACGAGTCATGTAGAGCACACCGACCAGAGTACATTTCATCCCATGTTTGGGATGGATTATGTGCGCACTGGTTGAGTGATGCCTTTCAGAGGAGATCATCAGTGGGGATGCAGAATCAGGGGAGACAAGAGGTGACTCATCGATCTGGGAGTCGTACTTTCAGTACTCATAGACAGCCTCTGGTACGTACATTATTTATAAATATTTTATATAACTATAAATATTAACAGTTTATTTTTTATTCTTATAGGCTGTCGAGAACCCCGATATTACGGAGTACGACATATATCGGAGGATGTATAGTGATCCTGCTACTGGGGAGCTCAGAGTTGATCGTCAGCGTCACATCGTGGTCAGTATTATTTGTTTTCAAGTTTAAAAATTATCTGCATATAATATATTCACAATTTTAATTTTAAATTGCAACTACAGGAGTCATATAAGGCCGCAGCGTCATAGACCCAACCTGAGAGTCAGGCCGAGTCATCAGATCAGACCACTGGCCGTCAGTTTGATGAGGCGGCATGGATGCAGGCCACCCATTTTGCCTTTGAGAAAGGCCGGGTATTTGGTATCAGCTCTAGACTGACTCCCAGAGATTATTATGGCAGTGCTGCGATGTCAGCGTCCAGCTCGAGATGGGCTCGTGCATCTTCTTCTGCTACACAGTATGAGGATCAGTAGCGATCTCAGACTGCACTGATAGAGAGTCTCCAACAGGAGCAGGAGCAGATGCGTCAGCAGCAGCAGCAGCATGAGGAGGAGCGTCGACGCTAGCAGCAGCTGTACGAGGAGCAGATGAGTCGGTGGCAGCAGCAGCATCAGAAGCAGATGGAGTACATGCGCCGACTCACTCATGCTTTAGGGATGGAGTTTCCTCCACCAGCATCTGCAGATCCCCCCTCCCCCCTCCTTCAGATTAGAGTTTGTTTTTATGTTATAAAGTTTGTTAAATCAAAATATGAATTTTTTTCTATTCGTAGTTTCTATCTCATTATAAAATATTAATAATATTATATTTTGAAATAACAATATTAATATGAATAATAATATTATTTATATTTTATAATATTAAATTTTATATATATATTAAAATTTTATAATATTATAATTTAATTATATTTTTTTTGTAATATTAGATTTATTTTAATATTTGAATGTAAAATAATTCTATTATATTTATATTAATTAAAATAACTTATTAATATTTTTTTTATTTATGAATTATAATTCTAATATTTTTATATTAATTAAAATCATTTATTAATATTCTATTATTTGTTATTTTTGAATTTTAATTCTATTATTATTATATTAATTAAAATAATTTATTAATAATTTATTATTTTTATTTTTGAATTATAAATCTATTATTATATTAATTAAAATCATTTATTAATATTTTATTATTTTTTATTTTTGAATTATAATTCTATTATTATTAGATTAATTAAAATAATTTATTAACAATTTATTATTTTTATTTGTGAATTATAATTCTATTATTATATTAATTAAAATCATTTAATAATATTATTTTATTTATGAATTATAATTGGATTATTATTATATTAATTAAAATAATGTATTAATAATTTTTTTTATTTTTTATAGTATTTGCGACGGGATACTATGCCCATCACAAATAGTATTATTATTATATTCAATAAAATAATTTATTAATTTTTATAATTTTTTTAAAAAAAATACCTATTGGGACATGCCCGTCACAATTGGTATTTGTGACGGGGCCGTCACAATTGGTATTTGCGACGGACCCGTCGCAATTAGTATTTGTGATGGACCCATCGCAAATACGATATTAAAAAGTTTTCACAAATATTGGGACTAATATTTGTGACGGGAAGGATCACCATCGCAAATAATACCTTTCACGACGGGCCCGTCGCAAATAATTGTTGTTGCGACACCGTTTTCCGTGACGGGCTATTTGCGACGGGTCGCCGTCGCAAAAGCCTATTAGCGACGGGATCCCGACACAAATGCCTCGTCGCAAATACCATTATTTCCATTAGTGTATTTTTTTGTCTTTATCAAAATAATAAACTAATGAATTAAATAATGAGAAAATAGCCATCTCATCCACTATAAGTACGCCCCCTCACCACCACTTCCTCTCACACTTCTATAGACTTTATCCTTGTACAAAATTAATATTAAAAGCACTTCCCAAGCCCCTCCCCCCATGTCTATGATATTTTGGTCAAAATAATATTCCAAAAAAATCCCATAAAGAGGTTCTCAAGAAGAAGGAATCAAGAGGTAAAACCCTCTTCTGTTTTCTTTCAATTTCATTTTATGTTCTTTTCTTTTCTTATATTACCACTACTTACCGTTATCCAAATGGAAGGAAAACTCTATTATCTTATATATAATGTAATTTTATCTAATTTATGAAATAATTCTTTATCAAATCTTTCTCCTCTAATTTTTATTTTAAGAATTAAAACATCATCCATGAGGTTCCACTTTACCACCTTTATGGACAACATATTTTATATTTCAATTACACTTTAAAGGATGGTCATGAAACCATTTTTATTGTTAAAAAATATTATAATATATTTAATTAAACCAAATTTAATTTTCTGTAACTAGTAGATATACATGATATTTATTAATATAACAAAACTACTTTAAAATGATCAAAAACACTAAATTAATCTTAATGATTATCATTGATGATTTATCTAATGAATAATTCCCATTTATACAAAAAAATATTTTAATATTATATTTGTTCAATAATAACATATATGTTCATTTTTGGACCACTATCCCCATTCAACATGATTTCCCATACACATATACAAGTAAACTAACCATGAAAACCCAAGGAAACCAACTTTCCCTAATGATGAAATTGAATCTCATAAACAATTACAAGGGACATAAATGAAATTTATAAAATTATAACAAATAAAGTAGATGTATATAAGGTTACTAATAAATTAATTAAATAATATAATTTTATTTTCTTGGATATTAAGATCAAGTGAAGAATGCCTTTAGGCTTAAGGTAAGGGATTATACTAAAACCTCCATTTTTCTTTGGGTTACTATTTATCTCTATTTATATTAATATAATGATTCATTATTTTTATTTACATATTATAAATTCTATTTGTATGTTAAAAAATCATTCGTATCAATTATATAAACCTTATTTTATGGAGTTATACAAGTTTTTATAAGATTCCCTCCTCAAATCTTTCCGAAAAGAAAACCTGATTCCAGGGAACATCCCAATTTCAAACCCAATTTCAAATACAATCCATAATATATTTTTGGAGACATTTATTTTCCTAATATAGCTCTTTTTAATCATTTAAAACTACCATGTTTCATCTAAGTATTTATACAAAGAATTATGCCTTTTCTATTTTAATGAATCTTGAAATTTTTCTCATAAGCTGTACTAAAATGTTTTATTTCTAAAGTTTCTCAAACACTCAATTCAATTCAGATTGACATAAATTATCATTATCTATGGATATATTCCCTTATTAATTTCCTTGAAGGATTTACATCCTTATTTCATTTACACTATTATGATATTACTTTTTGATAAGCCTTTTGACATGATTATGATTCCCAATTCTTTCCATGAGTAAAACTTAGTTTTGATTCATTATGTTTGACTCTTAATATGGGAAACATATTCCTTAACATGTTATGATGAGTGATAAAATATATATATCAAATTAATTTGGTAATTTTTAGTCTCATGAATAATTATGTGCAACGGTCATAGTGGTTACCCTTGACTCAGGCTTTGTGTGCAAAAGTCTTGGTGGTTACCCATAACTCGTGCTCCTATATGTTAAATAAGCCTTGAATTTTGATAAAGTAATGTTTTATGTTTCTTCATATTACTGTTATTCCATAATTATATTATTACAAGTTCTATATGTTATGATTCCATATGTTTAATCACATTTCATTCCTTTTTATATCATTATGTCATGTCTTCTAACCCACGTGAAAAGATTTATTTTAATGTTTATTCCTTTAATGGTATTTTTAGATCAAACTTTGGTTCATGTTATTCCTAGTTATCATATCTAGATTTTAGGACTCAAATTAATGTATGATAACATAATGGATGAAAAAAAGGAAATGTTTTATTTAGTCCCATATTTCATTTTTATGTACATAGTTTTCTAAGACACTAGACATTATGATACTTGGTTTATAATTTGATGTTTAATTGTGATTAAAATAATGTAAAGATATGATTAAAATTATAGGGTCTCTATAATATCAAACTTATTTTATGGGTTTATACATGTTTTAATAAGGTTACTTTCTCAATTTTTTTCAAAAAGAAATCCCAATTCAAGGAAACATCTATATATCTTACAAAATTTCAAATTCACCCCATAATGTGTTGTAGGACACTATTAGTTTTCTAAAATAACTCATTTTTATCTAAAAAAACTACCCTATTTCAAATCTGGTTTTATACAAACAATTATTCATATGCCATTATAAATTGTTTGGAATATTTTCTCTTAAGTTGTAACAATGTTTTTTATTTCTATAGATTCATAAACACTATTTTCACTTTATTTTGACATCACTTATCATGATCATTTAAAATATCCCATTATTGATTTCTATGTATTATTTAAATGCATCCTTTCATAGACACCATTATTATATTCCTTTTTGTTAATCCTTTTAGCATGACTACGATACCCAATTCATTATATGGGTAAACATTATGTTTGATTCCTTATATATGATTAGTTATGTGGCACACATATTCATGATCATGTTATGATGGGTGCACCAAGTTAGTTCTCCAATAAATTGGTTAGTGTTTATCCTCGTAAGATGTTATATGTAACGGTCTTGGTAAATAGCCTTGACTCAGGATCCATGTATAATAGTCTTGGTGGTTAACCATGGCCTGTTATCCTCAATGTGAAATGATCCATGACTCATGCTAAATTTATTATTTATATTGTTTCCATATTACCATTATTCCATGATTATATTATCCCATGTTATTTATGTTTTGATTACATATGTTTAATAATGTTCCAAGCCTATTTATATAATTATCTGAGGTCTTCTAACCCATGTTATAAGATTTATTTTATTGTTTATTCCCTTACTGGGATTTTTGGATCATTCCTTTGTTCATGTTATCCCCAAGATTTCCTATGTATATTTAAGGGCTAAAAAAGTTAGGATATCATAATGTATGATATATGATGAAATGTTTTATTTAGTCTTGTGTTTTTATTTTTACATACCTAGTCTTTGAAGACACTAGACATGATGATCTATTTCATGGAATTGGTTGTTTAATTATTCTTAGAAAAAATTAAAGATATGTGTAAAAGGATAGGCCCACTATAGTAGGTATTATAGGATGGTCTAGTTATTTTTGGATATTAGGAATATACTGCTTTAGTAAGAACACTATAGATAAGACTATGTATGAGAAAAAATATATAAATTTTGTTTAGTATACAATAAGTGGTTTATCAAAAAAATACATACATTATTGGATACTACAAGTGGAAGTGGTTCTGTAACAGATGTACCTAGGAGTAAATACCCCAACAATGTGTTTTGGGCCTGACTCTGGGAAACCTGGTACATAAAATCATTCCTTACTGTGCACCTGGTGTAACCATACTAGATCATATGATTTGGTAAATTCATAAGCTCATTATGAACCATTATTAATGGAACAAAAAAATCCCTAGAAGAAAATATATAGAAAATTGACCATGGACAACCTAAATTTAAACCTAGTGAATCAAAATTTAGGATATACTTTTATATTACAAGTTTATCATTTTATTTTCAAAGATTAATTTTATTACACTTATTATTTATGTATTTAGGCCCCCTAATTTAACGTTGTTTTTCTTAGTTAATTTTTGGTAATATAAGAACATATTACAACATTAAATGTTATAGGAAATGTGATAATTTCTTTAATGATATGCCAAATATAATGGGAATGGGTGCTCAAAACATTATGATAGTACATGCTCTATTGGATCAACTTATTAATAATAACATGAATCTTGTGGAACACCATCCTTAACCTTAGAAAGGGAAAGTTCCCATAAAATCCTTCATGTGACCAAGGCCTCCCATTTTAGTGGATCTTCTGATCCCATCCTTATGGATTAGTGGATTAAGTCTATTGAAAAGATATTCTATAGATTCCAATGCTCAGAATAAGATAATTTTGTGATGATGGTCTACTATTTGGATGGGGAAGTTGATCAGTGGTGGATACTAATCATATATTGGATGTATAAGGAGGAATTTTATTCCTTCAATTAGGAGGAATTTAAGAAAATGTTTTTCAATAAATATTTTCCCTAACCCCTCCATCTCAAGATGGAAGGAGAGTTCCTTGGACTTAAGCAGAAGTAAGATGAGTCTATTAGAGAATATAAATTAAACTTTAAAAGGCTTCCAAGATAAACCTTTCTGTTTTTCTTGAACAACAAATGTAAGGTGGATCACTTCTTTATTGGACTAAGGTGAAGTCTATGAATTGATTTTTAAATAGAATATTTTTATAACTATAAAGAGTTTATTAATTGTTCCATTAATGTTGAAATATATATCGTATATTCTTTGTGGCCTTGTGGTACTAGAGAAAAAAAAGAGGAAAATGAGGTCTAATATTGGTGGATCATCAAAAAAATCTAATGATGGAAAGAAGACTAAATATCCCATGTGTTATAATTTTTGGAAGAAGCATCTTGGGAAATATCTAAAGGGGGCCTAGAAATTCATAAAATGTGGGAGAATGGGGAATTTGGATAAAAAAATTGATGGGATATAAATAGTTCCACTAATGTGGAAGAAGAAAGGAAGGTTTTGATCAACAATCATCCTATAATGTTGTATTTCAACTATAAAGAATATGCACATTTTCAAACCAATTCCCTAAGCCCATGTTTTTCAGTGGCTATCATCAAAAACCTCTATGGAAACAAGGAAGGGAATATGATTTAACTACTACTGAGGTGGATCCATAAAATGATTTGGTGACAAGTACATTGGATTTTCATTCAATAATAGACAAAATTCTATTTTATTCTCATTCTACACATTCTTTAATATCATGAAAGTTTAGTAGGACTATTTGAACACAACTTAAAAATATATAGGTTGAGTTATCCATGGGAACCCAAAATGGGGAAATTATTACATCAAAAATATATAACTCTTCTCCAATTAATATTTTTGGAATGAACCTCCCATAAAATCTTTTCATTATTCCTTTAGTGGAGTTAGATTCTATCTTAGGCATGGATTAGATATCATTATAAAAATCCAACATGTACTTTTGGGAAAGGGAGATCACTCTTCACATCCCAATGCATCATCCAATTCATTAGAAGTTCAATGAGGAATATTGATCTATTTTATAATAATTGTCTCAAGTTTTTATATTACTATCTTATTAGAAATTATATCTCACACAAATGATTGGGATAAAGGAGAATGTAATTCTCAAATATATGCCCGTTGTGAGAGATTAGAGTGATGTATTCCTTGAAGAGTTTATTGGCCTTTCTTCTGATCAAGATTTAGTGTTCTTAATAGAACAAATTCATGTATCTCTTAATATATTGGAGACACATTATATAATTGACACTATAGATCAAGAATAACTTAAGACATTGTTATAATAAAATATGGACATGGGTTTTATATGCCCAAGTGCTTCACAGTGGGGTGCATTAGTCATATTTTTCAAGAATAGGGATGAATCTATGTTCCCCTTCATTTATAATCTTGAGATAAATAAAATAATGCTAAAGAAAATTATTTCCTTCCATTTATATATGACTTTTTTGATCAGCTATGTGGGGATAGTTGTTTCACTAAGGTGGACCTTCAATTGAGATATCACCAATTAAAGACGAAGAAAGGTGGTATTCTGTAGACATCCTTTAGAACAGGGTTTGGAAGCTATGATTTCATAGATATTCCCTTTGGGCCCAATAATTCTCCAATAATATTTATGGAATTAATTAAAAGTGTACTTAGGGATTACCTTGACAAATTTTTTGTATTCTGTATCGATGATATTCTAATATACTCCAAGAGAAAGGAGAAATAAAATAATCATTTGAATACTATTATACAGACATTGAGAAGGGAGAAACTATAATAAACGTATAGTAAATGTGAGTTATGGATGGTTGAAGTATCATATATAGGGAATTTTCTCACCATTAAAGAAATATATGTTGATACTTTCATGAAAAATGCAATCTAAGAGTGGCCCAGCCCATCATCTATAATGATGATCAATAGATTTCATGGTTTATTTGCGTATTACCGATGATTTTTAAATAAAATCTCATGATTTTGAAACCCAATAACCAAGATGTAATGTAAGGTAGTGATGTTTTTCTAGACTCATGAATGTGAGGAATTCCTTAAGGAGCTTAAAAAAGTGGTTTATCACTACGATGATACTCACACACTCGACATGTGGAGAACACTTTTTGGTGTACAAAGATGATTCCAAACAGGGTTTAGGATATGAACTGATGAAAAACGATAAATTTATATCCTACACCTCATGGAATTTGAAAATCCCTGAGAAAAATTATCTCACACGTGATATGTAGATGGCAGCTATGATCTTTTCATTGAAATATGGCCACATTATCTCTATGGGGAGAAGAATTAGATATATACAAATCAAAAGAGTCTCAGATATATATTCACATAGATGGGGGTTAATATGTGCTAGTGAAGATAGTTAAAGCTCATCAAAGATTATGACTACTCAATCCACTACCATCATGGAAAATCAAATAAGGTATAAGATTCTCTAACTAAAAATTATCTGGAAACTATATCAATGATGATAATTTAGAATAATCCAATATTATCCGACATATAAAGGATGGAAATGGGAATATTTATGGAAGTAATGTCATCAATCATTTCTCAAATGATTTCTTAAACATCCCTTATGTATAAAATAAAGGATGATCAATGAAATAACATGGAAATTCAGAAAATGGTGGAAGCTATCTGAAATGAAAAATCCTATGAGTTCATTATCGATGAGGATGGATTTGTTTGATTTGGGTCATGAATATGTGTACTATCCAATCTAGAGATAATGAATGTACTTTTTAATTACACACACAAATCGACTATCTCTATTCACCCAGGGACCACAAGGATTTATCAAGATATCTGAGAGAACTATTGGTGGGATAATGTGAAGTAGGAGATTACTAAATATACATCAATGTTCCTAGTATGTTAGAAAGATAATGTAGAAATGAAGAAGTATAAAGGGTTGATGAAACTGTTACCCAAAAAATATAAATGATATAATATCACTATGAATTTTGTCACTAGACTCCCAAAGACATCCAAAGGGAACAATGTTATATGGGTTATTGTTGAACATCTCACAAAGACAGTTGATTTCATCACAATATGAAATGATTTATCATTTGATCAACATGAATATATATATATATATATATATATATATCAAAGAGTTGTAAAGGGTTAATGGAGTACCAATATCAATTTTATCTGATTGAGATCCAAGATTCACCTCTATGTTTTGGAGAAGTCCCCATCATGCTCTAAGAACTGAGCTGATCTTCAGTTCATCTTATCATCATCAAACTAATGGCTAGTTTAAGCAGACTATTCATAAACTAGAAGACATGTTTAGAGAATGTTCTATGAACATAAATGGAGAATGGGATGAATATATTCCACTGGACAAATTCTTCTACAGCAATAGTTCCACTCTATCCTCCAAATGGATCTATATGAAGCCCTCTATAGGAAAATATGTAGAACACTTACATTTTGTGATGAAGTCGGAAAACATAAGCTACTAGGACCTAAAATGGTAGATGAAATGGTGGATAAGGTGAAAACCATTCAGTAACACATCAAGGAATCACATAGACAAAATAGATTTGTAAAAAATCGTCGATGGTACTTGGAGTTTAAGGTTTTATATATGTTATTACTCTACATATCTCTATGGATGAGGTTCATGAGATTTGGAAAGAAAGGGAATCTATCTCCCAGGTATGTTGGCCCCTTCGATATCCTTGATCATTTCAAAGTTGTTTCTTATCAACTAGCACTTTCACTAACCGTGTCTCAAGTACACAATGTATTCCATGTATCCCACTTGATGAAGCACATATCAGATCCCTCCAATGAACATGATTTAAAGGTTGAATATTGGAGAATGATATCTCTTATGAGTAGAAACCAGTGAAGGTATTCGATAGTAATGACAATGTTCTACACAACAAGACCACTAACCTAGTCAATTTACTTTGGATGAACCAGAAGTATGAAGAGGAAATGTGGGAACTAGATCATGCAATGAAGGAGAAGTACCCACGCTAGTTTTTACCTTATTGTGTAAAATGTAATTTTGAGGTTGAAATTTTATACGGGGGATGAATGTAATGACCCAATACTTTATCAATTGAAATTTCCTTCTTATAATTATTTAATATATCATAAATCAAATTAAATCTCATAAAGAACACAATATTAACATTATAAATGAAGAATTAATGAAATAAGAAGTATTTCGAGAAGATTAGGAAAAAATTCCAATGAAATGGTTACTTGAACCTTGGAAAAGTAATGTGACCCTTATGGATAGTAAAATGAAAAATATAATAGTAATCTCACCAATAAAAGTGTAAATAATAGTTAATCATCTTATAAATGGTAATATGAATTAATTATATCATAATATATGTAAATAAATATTTTAAAAATTATTAATTAAGTGTTGGTATTTTTGTAAACCATAAATACATAATTACAATTTTATGGTCAATTTATTTATTTAATATAATTTTTTTTATAAAATGTATTATTAAATAAATATTTTTTTATGGTTTTAGCATATATTTATTAGACTGTAATTAATTTTTTGAAGTGTTATAAAACCAGTTAAAATTCTAAAAACATTATTTTTTGAGTAAATGATGATTTTAATTAAAAACTAAATATATATTACTTATAAAATTAATTTCATAATATGTAGTTCATTTTTTAATTATATACATCTAAAAAGGATTCGGGTGAATTTTTGGGATTTTTCCTAAATAAATAAATTTTTGGTGAATAGATTAATATGTTAATTTACAGCATATATACATTTTAAGTTAAATACATTATCCCTTGAGTAACGGCTCATTTAAGAACCATTAAATTGAATTAAAATTATATAATTTTTTTATTGAGTCTCAAGAATCATCAAAATTTCTTATCTTGACATAAATAAAAAAACTAAAGAATTAAATAATGGGGAAACACCCCTTTCCTCCACTATAAATTCCACCCCTCACCACCTCTTTTCCTCACACTTCTCAAGCTTGATAATTTTACACATTATACTCAAACTTCTTCCCAAGACCCTCCTACACATCCATGATATTTTCTTCATAACAAAATAACAAAACCAATCTATTATGTAGGTTCACAAGAAAAAAATAATCAAGAGGTAAAACCCTCTTCCATTTTCATTCAAAAAAAATCATGTTATTTTAATTTATTATATTATCAAAACTTACCCTTGTCCAAGATTCATGAAAACTTCATTACCTTATATATAGTGAAATTTTATCAAGTGTGTGGAAAAATTCATCATCAAATCTTACCTCCTATATTTTTTATTTTACGAAAGAAAAGATTGTCTATGTGGTGCCTATTTACCACATTCCAATACTTGAAAATAGACCTATACCCATGTCTTTTGAAAACCGTGGGTATAAAGGTAATATGGGTACCTATACCCAGGGTTTTCCAAATCCATGGGTATAGGTCATCTATACCCATGGTTTTGGGAAAAACTATGGATATAGGGTTTTTTTGGAGATATATTCTGATGGTTTTGTAAAATCGTAGGGAAAAAGACATCTATACCCACATTTTTGGTCTAAACCATGGGTATAGGATTTTTATTTTCAAGACCTATACCCACAGTTTTTCCAAAATTGTGGTATATAATTTTCTTTCGAAGACCTATACCCATAATTTTATAAAACCATGGGTACGGATTTTCCGCATTATGGCGGGGAAAAATATTCCATGGGGCATAAAAAATATTTTGCAGGAAAACCTATCCCCATGGTTTCCCCTACTATACCCACGGTTTAGATAAATATATTTAGGAAAATAAAAATATATTAACATATAAGCTTCTTAGGTGAGTTGAGGATGTGTTGTTTATTATTTACCGTAGTCGTGGGATCAAAACCCACTCAACTTATTTTATATAAAAAAGTGGGATAAATTAATATATTATAAAATATATTGATATATTAATGAAAAATTCAGCTTTCTCGGTTGGTTAGGTGTTGGATGTGTGAAGATAGGGTTGTGGAATCGAAACTGTCTGGCATTATTTTTTCAAATAGTGACGTTTGTTAATATATTTGGAAAAATTTCGATAGGTATACCTATAAGTGACACTGATTGATTGGTTAGGCGCCCCAAATTTGCAATGCAGGTAAACTGTTCAAATCCTGCTGCAGCATTTTTTGTACAAAAATAGATACCCATGGTTTTGAAACTGTGGGTTTATAGTTTTTACAATGTTGCAATAGGGATGAGTCATTGACATAGTGGAAAAAAATCTATACCCATGTTTTGGAAAATTGTGGGTATTTTTTAGGGACGTATCCCAATGCCTCGGTTGCCTATGGTTCCAAAAACTGTGGGTATAACATATACCCATGGTTTTAGGGGATATACCCACAGTTTTGAACCGTTGTATAGGTCAGTTTTCCTATAGTTTTCATGGACAACATGCTTTCATATTTCAATTCCACCATCATGGTTTTTCATGAAACCCTTTTTATTGTCAAAAAATATTGTATTATATGTATTAATACCTTTTTATTGTTATAAAACAAGTAGATATACATGATTTTTAATAATATAACAAAAATGGTTTGTGATGAACAAAAGAAATCTAAATTAAAATAAATGATTGTCATTAATGATTTATCTAATGAATCATCCTAAATTATGAAAAATGGTATTTTAATATTCCATATACTCATTAATAACAAATAAGTTATGTTCTGGATAACTATCCTCATTCCACATGATTTTGCATACACGCATACAAGTAAACTAATCATGAAAAACCAAGGAATGTAATGATGTCAAATGATGAAATTGAATCTCATAACCCATCAAAAGAGACATAAATGAACTTAAAAAATTATAAAAAATAAAATAAAAGTTTAAAAGGTTTTCAATTAATTAATTAATCTGATTTTATTATGTAGGAAATTAAGATCATGTGAAGAACGCCATCAGACTTATAAAAAGGGATTCTACCCGAACATCCATTTTCCTTCGGGTTACTCTTTATCTCTCATTATCCAAATATAATGATTATTTATTTTTATTTACTAGTTATTTATTCTTTTTGTGTGTTCCAAACTCATGAATCCAAATTATATCAACCTTATTTTGTGCGGTTATACATGTTTTGATAAGTTTCCCTTCTCAAATATTTCTGAAATGAAATCTCGATTAAAGAAAACTACGATTCCATACCCCTTTTTAAATACACTACATAATCTATTTTTAGGAAACGATTATTTTTGTTAAATTGAACATTTTTATCATGAAAAACTAACTTGGTTCAATTCTTGTTTAATAATTACTATTATGAGTTTTCTATTTTAAATAATATATAAAGTTTTCCTTTAAGCCGTACTTAGATGTTTTATTTCTAAAGTTTCTTAACACTCTTTTCACGTCAATTTGACAAAACATATCTTTATATATACCTATATTACATTATTAATGTACATGTATGATTTAAATCTATCCTTTCATGTACAACATTATGATATTACATTTTGATAAGCCTTTTGACATGATTATGATACCAAATTTTTTCCTTGGCTAATCCTTATTTTTGATTTCTTATGTAAGATTATTTATGTGGCACACATATTCATGAACATGTTATTATGATTGAGCCAAAATACTGCTTCAATGAATTGGGTAATTTTTAGTGTCACCATATGTTATGTGTAATGGTATTTGTGGTTATCCTTGACTTGTTCTCCATGTGAAATAATCTTCGTGGTTACCCATGACTCATTCTCCAATATGTGAAATGATCCTTGACTCATACTAAAGTCATGTTTTATGATCCTACCACATTACTATGATTCCATGATTATCTTATCCCATGTTCTATATGTTATTATTATCTATGTTTAATCATGTTCCATTCTTTTTTATATAATAATGTTATGTCTTCTAACCCATGTGTTAAGCCTTATTTTAAGGTTTATTCTCTAGCTAAGCTTTTTAGATCATCCCTTTGTTCAGGTTATCCACACTTTATCCTATGTAGATTTAAGGGATCAAACGATGTTAGGATCTCATAATGGTTGATAAATAAAGAAAAGTTTCCGCATGTTTTCATTTTTAGGTACCTAGTCATCCAAGACACTACACTTTATGATCCTTAGCTTATAATCTGATGATTAATTATGATTAAAGTCATGCAAAGATATGTGTAAAAGGATAGGGTTTATATAAAATTATATCATAATGAGAAGATAATATAGCTTGTATGGTCTTGGGGTTAGATGTAAAAATTTCTAAATTCATTATCATTGGTAGGTTGGTATGATGATGATATCATCTAATTCAAATGTGAAGTGGCCACTTTTATCGACAATTATTCATATGAAGTTATTAGGTTTTTCCTAAACGTCTAGAAGAAAAGGGGTGGTAACATTGTTTTTTCAAAATATTATGTCAATCACCAGAGATTACATAGTGAATCACATTTCAATATGGTACATTGGTGTGGCATCCATAAATTTTTAAAATCATGGAAACATGATAACCATTTAGGACCCACTAAAAAAGTTGAATCAGAGAAATTGTACTTGTTTTTGTTTCATATAATTTAAATAAAATATTTTGGTTAACTAATATAAAAAATTATCAATTATTATTTTAAGCCATTTCATATATTAATATTAATGAGTTTGTTATAAATTTTCTCCCATGGATTTAGGACTGACGTCCAAACCATGTATACTAATTTTTCAAACATTTCAAGCTTTGATTTATTACCATTTGACCTGATATTTTTGGTACATAAATGAGTTTTTTTGAGTGTTTCGTCATTCAACTTCATTAGGGATTTAGGTTTACATTTCATCATAATTTCTCATAAAAAATTTATGGGATCTTTCTGGTGAATGATGTTCAATGAAGTCATACCTTCTAGATGGTATTTCTAATGATAAATCCTAGTAATCATATTTTGATGGATTCTACATAGTATATTTTTTGGACAATGGAGTCAATGAATTGTAAATTTTTTAGTCCATTTCATCTCAATATACTTGTATTAAATGGGTGATGATGTTGAATTGTTATTTATGACAAAAAATCCCATCCACAGAAGGAGATTGATCAGTGTATCTATGATGTCATTGAAATAATAGGTCAATCAAGGTAGGGTGTAGATGATGAAATAATGAAAATGGTGAAGGGTATAAATAATAAGTCAATGATGAATTAATTTTTTATTTTCAATCATCCAATAACTTCTATATTATTTATTTTTTCTTGTTCTCACATGTTTTACATTCTTTTTCGATGTAGAAATGAAAAAAATAATTTAAGTAAAAGTTTTGGAATTCCACAACTACTAAATTATTGAATAACACATCAAACTTTCTCCCACCTTTATCAAGTATTGGAACTACTTTTAGTATACACCATTTTAACTATTTATTTTTTTGTGATATACAGCCATATTAAACCAATATACAATTTACTTCTAATCCATCACCTTCTACTTCTAGGGTGTTAGGTGGGTAGATAGATTAGTTGAGGATTGGTTATCACTTGACTATATTGTGTCATATTAAGAATAATAATATTATATAAGCGTTACCATTTTTGTTTTGTAATTTGTTATGTGCAAAAATAATTTTTTAAAATTTATTTAAATTATTAAATTAATATTTGAAAAAATAGATAATAATTAAACAACAATAAACATAAATACATCAGATATTAGTTGGTTGATAAAACCTAAATTACATATTCCATTAGACATGTATTTCATTGAAATATATTATCTCATAGACTTATGTAGGCTTATATTATGGTATTTATTAGTTCATATGGAAAACCTTCCCACCATGAATCATTATTAGAGGCACATTTCAGTTAATTTAAAGAATGATATTTATTATAATATTTTTAAAGTAAGAAAAAATAATTATTTATAGTTTACTTTATCTTATATTCCTATCAAATGTATGTCTAATTATATATTATATCTAATATGTAGATTATTTCTCATTTTAATGTGCATAATGTGATCACATGACATAAGATATTGAAATGTTTGGAGAAATTTTGAAGAAGTTTTATTATTGGATATTTTGTGAGTTCATTGACACATCCTTTAGTCTCTATTAAATTTAAACGGTGCTTGATGGGATATCATGGGATCAATAGATTCCCTTTGTGGATATTAATAATTAATATTAATATATTTTATTTATTAAAATAAATGTAAATTGATGTAAATTATTAAAAATATTACAATTTTAATAAATATTAACTCTCTTTATTTTAATAAATAGTTTAAAAAATCTCATTAATATAGGACAAATAGGATATCCTAGACATAGTGGGTCCTAAATATATTCATGGAGAAGATTGAAGAAGGTAATATGATAGCTATTATTAAAATTAAATTGGTTTCATTTTAAGTGACTAATTTTTTAAAGTTTTTTAAATTTTTACCATAAATTATATAGGTAAAGGTTGTTTTTCCTGAGGCTATTTGAATCGAGTTTTATATTTATTTCTATAATGAATCCATGTGATATTGAATAAATGAACTAACTACTAACATTATGGTAAAAATATTGTAGTTCACTTTTTATTAAGGAATATCTTTTATGAAATTTTGTTTTATTTATAGTTTAATGTTAAATAGGGATGGTATAGAAATAACTTGATGTCATAATCAGTCTCCCCAAAAATGTTGTGGCCTATTTTTTGGGATAGAAACTTTCTAGAGAAATATAAGGGGTAGGTCCTAAACCCTTTCCCACATGAGTCATTGGAAGGAGCTTATATTCATTTTCTATGAAACCATATTATCTGATATTTATTAACGTTATTGTTGATGAAAAATTTCTATAATGAAATTGCATTCCCAAAGAATATAATATAATAGTAGGAGTTTTGAAGGAATAATTTTGATGAGCAGTTTTAATTGATGGGTAATGTAGTGGATACTCTATTTTAGGGAATGACATATGGAATTACTTGTGATATTTAATCGTTTAAAATATTTTTATGGAATCTATTTAATCTAATTTAATATCTTCATATTAATATAATAATTTTTTAAAAAATATTTTATAAAAAAATATCTAATTAATAATAATTTAGGTTATAAATTCAATTTCATTTATGAATTCGATTCATAGGAGGATGGTGGAAAGAAAGAAAATCAAAATGATGAATCATATAGGCGAATCCATCCTATCATAGGGTAATTTTATTTCTATTGAATCACCTTATCCATGTGTTTCATATTTAATCAAAACTTATATATGTTACCATTATATAATATGAATTAGAAAAATATATATTTTTGTGTGAAATGAAAATAGCATGATATAATGTGGATTAATTTGTTTTCTATTTCATTTTTTTGGATATATAGAGTACTTAATTATATTAATTTTGTATATTATTTTTATTTTTAATTTTAGGTGGAAACATATTCAGATTCTCAAATATTCTTATGATTCTTCTCTGGCGTAAAGTTTTCATCAAACACACTACAATATACTACTAAACTATCTACATACACTAATAGACAACCAATAATTAATTATCTATGTTATACGAGATACTAGTCAAAGAAAAGGTGTCATATTAAAATTACATTTTTAATCATTATAGTGGTGATTTTGAAATTATTTTCAATATTGATTCCCAATAGTACTACAAGGATAATTATAATAAAATAAATTTATACTAGTTAATATATGACGAAATAAAAAATCATGGTTTGGGAAAACAAGGTGAATAAATTAGTCATAGATCACAAAACCATGTATTTTTTTAAAACCCACATCTAGAAGTTTCTTTCCTGTACTTTCCTACTTATTAGAGGATTATAATTCAATACCATAATCCATAGGAATATCTATGGTTTTACATTTTTTAGGATGATCCAAATGAATTATCATACCAAGGAAAAATAATAAAGTGATAATGAATACCCCTCAAGGTAAGATCAACTAAATTCTTTTCTTCGCTATGTTATTCGTGTTATTAAAAAATATTTCATTCATTTTTTTTTGTTTCAATACTCATGAAATATTATTTTATTAAACTAATTTTCTCAATAAATATTGGATGAATGAATTTTTGAGAGATAATATATTGTGGGATATTCTTTTTCAAGCATCGTAACACCCACTATCACATACCAAAAGATAGTGAGTGTGGTATAATGTTGAACCTTTGATCATAGTGGTTCTATGAAGGGAAATACAACTACCTTATCCATTTTACTCCTCTCTATCAAAAAAACCACTCTATATCTTTCTAAACCTATCTCTTTTTCCTCATAATGAATTAAATTACCAGTAACAATCAATGCAACTAGCAGTTTGGAGTAGGTGTTTTGTAGAGTGTTGAGACCCCACCTCCAATATTCCAAACCTAGAAGTTACTTCATTACATTGGTACTTGATAAAAACAATTTCACCTCAATGGGATGAATATTATATTATCATTTTAAAACTAGATACATAAATAAACATTACATTACATTTGGAAACATAAAATGAAATATAGTATTTTCAATGAGAAGATAATTATTCCCTTAAAAATATACCTCCCTATTAGTAAAAGTATACATCCTGAAATCATGGGGAAAGAAAACATAATAAAGGAGTGAGATCATATGCTTAGTAATGGTATGAAAAAAGTGGATTGTATCATGGAATAAATAAGTCATGAATAAAATATATGGAATAACTAATGATATTTGTTTATAAATAATAACATGAGATTTAAAATTAACTTTGGATATCATAACTATTAAATAATAACTTTTAAATTAATAATTTATTTCATGATGAATGAATGTATAATGTCAGATAACATAAACATACCATCATGGCCTTTTACAAAGAAATATGTATAAATGGATAATAACTCAGCGAAATATTGAACAAATTTTGTCTCATGATATCCCTAGATCTACCACATAATAACTCCAATTCATTAATCATATGAAGAAATAATAAAACATAATCAATAATAATTAAAATCAACAACTTCATGTATTGCAAGAACTAATATAATGAATATCCTTAATTTCATAAGTAAAAATAATCATAAATAATTTATAGAAATATTTTTAATTGTATAATTAGAGTATATCCTTAGTAAGTCATAGGATTCTCCAAGTGATGTTAATATAAATGAAAACATTGAAAATACTATTAGAAACATTCCCAATGAAAATACCATTTTTTCCTTTGAATGTCGTTATTTAAAATATAAATTTTACAAATATTATGGAAAACGTATACATTTAATTGAACCTTTAAAACATTTGAAATAATCTTCAAATTATTGGGTGGCTATAATGGCGGTTCACTCTAATTATGTTAAAACAAATATTCATATCACATTTTTAGTAAAGATTCAAAACTTCCTCATTTAGAAAATAACAAGAAGAATCCTATTATTATTTTTAAGAAGTAAAACATGGATAAAATTTATTTTCTAAAACATTGTATAATATATAAAACATTATTTATTAAAAATTAATCATAATATGCGCCTAAAAGAAAAGGATTATTGATGTAGTATAAAAAATGCTTGTTTTCCTTATAGAAATTATTTATATATATTGAGTTCATAAAAATAAAGAAATGTATTGAAAAAAATGTAATTTATAGATATAAAGACAGGGAACTAAAATAGATTTTTGTATGATAGACTGATAAAATAATTCCCCTAGTGGAGACTTAAACATAAACAAATATGAATAATGATGGGATTGTCAAATAATCCCTTACCTCATGTATTCCGTACATTATATGGGTTAATACCACCTATATAATAAGTATTTAAATGTTATAAATTTGTTACTAAAACATAAGAATAAATATAATACCATATATTATTTACTTATAACCTTTTATCAAAAATCTGTTAACAATAGTTTATTAAAATTATTATTCCACGTGGAAACTACTTTTTATTTCATCACGTTTTTGTTTGGTGGTTTCGGTCCTTATACATTGATCATAATTAAATCATCTTTTGAATAATGATCATGATATACATATAATTTAAATTCAATATATATATATGTGTGTGTGTGTGTGTTTTTAATAATCTATAAATTGTTGGGACAGAGAATTATGAATTACAAAATTCATAGAGACGGTAGGCTAAATAGGTACAAATGAACATTGTTATCACTTTTTCATGGATGATACTAAATAAAGGTAAATAATAATTAATCATTATAGAATTATCAAAATAATATATATATATATATATATCATGTATATTTATTTAATATATCTTTATTATCATCAATGTAAATAGAAAATAAAAAATCAGTTACATTACTTTATGGTTGTGGTAGTCCACACATACGCATTAGCGATGTTATCATATCTCAAATAATAGAATGGAAATAAGGTAGATGTGATATTATAATTTCAAAAGAATATTAATTTCATAAATATTACTTATTAAAATTCAACCCATCATAATTGAACTCTATTAAATATTGTAATGAAAAATGAACTGCATCATTTTGTGGAGGTGGTTGTCGACATGTACGCAAGAGAAGAAATTTCACTTCCCATTTTATGTAAGTGAGGGTGGATAATGGTGGTTTCAAAACCATATTAAAATTTATATGTATTTAATACAATTAATATATTATTTTATGATGAACACCATAAATATATATAAGGTAGAAGAAGAAATAAATTAAAAGAGGTTGGGTATAATGATTACCTCTTCATTGGTTGGTCTCCATTGGATCTGTTCTTATGGACCCTTATAAAAGTATTTTGTGAATAAAAATACCAATAATTAATGTATAATAATATTCAAGGTGAATTTATTAGGGTTTTTCTAAGATATATTTCTCAATTTGGTGGAATGAAATTAGGGTAGTTGTGTAATTTTATAAGTGGGGGAGAGGACACCCTCCAGATTTAATTACAAGATTAAAATATAATAATGTTATTCTCAATCCAATGGTTCCAAATTTCTAGAGGTATTAATGTGGGAGAAAACATGGTCTAAATATGACTATAAAAAATTAATTAAATAATTTTATTTGGAAAAAACACCCTTATCTCTTGGTTTACCTCCCATTAAACTTTTTTTAACCTTAACTATAGTGAGAATTCTTTTTATTTATTATTCATTATGACGAATAATAATATTGGACTCCTTATAAAATTCTGGAATTATGATTAAATTTATGGAATAAATTTCTTCAAATTAAACTCCCATAATTTGAATAATTAAATTTAAAATGAACCCCCAAAATATAATGGCATGTTTTTTTCTACAAAAAATGTTTTGTTCTTTAGAAAATGATTTTAAAACAAAATCCACATTAGATTAATTAAAATAACAGTATTTAAAATATTTATAATATAAAATATTTAATTTTATTTTTATAACCATTTTAATAATAAATTTAACTTTTTAAATTATTAAGATGAAAATATATTATTCAATAAAAAAATTATTCCTCATTATTAATCGAAAAATAAATCTATTTAGAAAACAATCTAAAAATAACCAAAAAAATCATGCGTATTCCAAAAAATAGTTAATTTTTTTGAAATAATTTTTCATAAATTTCCAAAAACAATTATGTCAATTTTTGACAAAAAACAATAAAATCTATTTAAGAAATAATTTATTTTTGAAGAATATAAATAATTTACTAGAGATTTACAACTTATTTGTTATTATATTTCTCTTAACAAAAAAATAAAAATGTATTATGAATATTAATATCTCTAATTTACTTTCTATGTTAATATGTTAAACTATATTACATTTAATTTTGGGAGTTTTTTTTTGTGTTTTGGGATATCGTAGAAATTAAATGTATATAAAGTAAAAAAATCATAATACATCTGTAACACCCCAAGATTTCATAGTGTGTTATTTCTTCAAAATAATTCAATAACTTGCACTACACGCAACACCGAGTTCAATCACACCTTGACTTACAAAAAAAGCCATTAAAAGAGGTCATGAATAGTATTAACTAAATTTTAAACTTTATATAATCCTTATAATTTTAGAATCCATATTATGAGTTTCTTAGTCATAATGCAAGAACAGATTCATTTTCAGTATTGCACTTTTATCAACTTTTAATAGTGAAACATTTTTAAATACAATATTTTAAACTTTTTGACTAAATGGAGACATCAAAAAAATTAAAATGAAACATCCCAAGCTTCCACGGTATGCTTTCCTTTGAAAAAACAGTAGCGTGTGTTGTACGCAACTTCGAGTTTTAACACACACCACAACCGATCAAACTAGCCGTTATGAATAATAATACCTAATTTTTGAAATTATATATATTTTATATTTCAAAATGGACTTCATTTTTGGATTCATAATATCGAATTTAGCCTAAGGTGAAATTTTGGTACTTTTCGGATAACTTTCATATTTTGATGAATAGTAAAAATTACTAAATTTTAATTAAAAACAACTTTTTTAATCAAAATAATTAATAGTGATAAATTGGGAATTTTAGTAGTTTTAAATTATATTTATAATATATTTTTACCATTTAATATAATGTTGGTCATTGGACATAATTTTACAATTAAACCGAACATAAACAAGTGTCAATCTTTTGATAGTTATTATCTCTTAAAAACACGTTTTTTGTTTTGACAGCGGGAATTAATTTTTAAATTAATTTCTGCCACTTCTGTGTTTTGAATTTAGGAAAATGGATTCCATATTTGGAATCAGGATGTTCAAATTTTGTAAATAGGTAACTTTTATTTTTAGACATTTTGAATAATTAATGCGGTAAATATTTTATTTACCATGGTTAAGGGTAAATCCGGTAAATAAGGGTTAAAAAATAATATTATAATAATACTAAATTACCCTAAAACGTGTCTTAACCCTATTGTTTGATACATGGTCGACCATGGGCATCTTTGGGTCGATTTTGGGACCCCATGGATCCACTTGTAAGTGACAATGACACTTTATTTTAATTAAGTTAAAATGAATACAAAAATGACACAAGCATATATCTTTTAGAAAAACAATTGTTACATAAGGTTATATATGTTGGATTTTAGATTATAAATATTCATTAGAAAGATAAAAAGATTTCTTACATAATAATATTTTATTTATAATTTTTAGACATTAAATAATTTATTTTATTTATGACACAATGATGATGCATTAATTACTATAATAGTGAAAAATTAAAATAATTGATATTATAAATACCCAAATAAATATAATATGAAACTTTTAATGAATTAAACTAATTTTCTAGGATAACATGATATAGTAGGATTGATTTAATTGACTTTTTTCGAAGTAATAAATCTGTTATGAGTTTCACAAAAATCAACTATTGAATAGTGTCAAAATTGACATAAAAGAGTTCTTAAAACAAATATTATATTATTAATTGATATTAAATTCCTAAAAATCTAAGTTTCGGCCAAGAGACTTATATCATGATAGGTTAATAATTAATGGACCACTTGGGGGTCTCATGGATGTATATAGTAAGTTTATTAACCATATTATATAAAAATACAAAGAGACGTTGTAAAAGTGAAACTAATTAACTTAGAGTTAATACTTAAATATAAGGTTAATATAAGTACCCAAACCTGTCTAAATTCTATTGGTTGAGTGGTTTTAGACCTATCCCCACCTTAAACTTTGAATAATAAACTTTGGAGCCCTTAGAAACCGAATATGAATTTATTATAAATTAATATTTCTAGCTTTTCCAAAGGTGCCCCTCACCCCTCTTATAAAAGGGCACTCCTCCTTCTCATTTTTCACACCTTCAAAGCCTTTTGGTTCGGCCAAACTCTGCCCAAATACTCTCCCAACATCCCTCACTACAACATAGAGGCCTTAGTTTGATTATAAAGCCAACCTAAGGAGCCCTTTTGATCAAATCAAAAGGAAGAACCCGAAGAAGAGGTAATGTTTTCACCACCCCTTTTCAAGTTCCTTTCTTCTTCCACTTCTTATTTCTTTGTTCTTACCATTATAAAATAATAGCTCCCGTATCTCACATATACTATGATGTTATTATAAATATGGTACAACCATATTCAGTATTCTATCCACCCTTTGAATAACATGTCACCATACGTGCGTACGTACGGCTTACCGTCTCCACGTCGTGGTGTAATTGTTATTCAATATATTATTATTTGGATGGGTATAATAATGATGTTTAACTCATGTAAATAATAAATATAACATGTTAATTATTCTGTATATATGATATACCATCCATTTATATATTATTTTAATATCAAAAGAATGATATTGTCGCTCGTGCGTACGTACGGACTACCGTCTCCACGAACGTGTTGAGATTCATTCTCCATCGTATCCATTCAAGTATAATTATCATTTGATAATTTAAAAATGATGTTTAAGGACTTGATATAATTCTGGATATGAATAAGATACAAAAAACATGGCTTATGTAACAAAACATATAAAAGAAAATGAGTAAGTTAACACCCGAAACGACGATAATTCTAAGATATTATTATCAAATCAATTTTAAAAGATCATATATGATATCATATTAATATATATGATTCTTGTATAATTTAATAAAAATTATTTCACCATTATACAGGAGTTTAACCTACCCCAACCAAGGAAAAGTACAAGGTAAGGGATTTTCTTATCTCACATTCAATTCCGTGAGATTTCCATTATTCGCCACTAAATTATTGAAAGTGGTGTATTGTGTACTGTCATTTGATATATATTATCATGATTATATTTATATTCATGTTATTCTATAATTAATTTGGTGGTTATTAACTTTTGTCCATATGACTCAGTTGATTAACGTGGTAAGGGGTTTTCATCTCACTCTTTATTTTCGTGAGATTCATGCCATATTTCCACTATTATATTTTGTGTGGTGTATGTACTACCCATAATTTCATTCTTTGTGTAATACACTTTACCTTATTTGTATTTACATTATCATTGTATGATACCTCTTTCATGGGTTGTATGTTTCATAAGTTACCAAATTGATAAGGGTTTACTTCACAATCTCTTTAATATCCGAGGTTGTTTTTACGTAAGTATCTACAGGGACATATTTACTCTCCATGTCCATATTTCATAAAAGAGTTTTCAAAGGGATTATTTCTAAGGGAACATTTACTAAAACATCATTTTAAATGTTTTAAATATTTATTCTTCTAAATCATTCTCATTTATGTACATGTTTTCAAAATGGTTTGTAAGGATTTATTTATATGAAAATTAATGTTTTAAAAGTGTTAATTCCATTCAAAAGTTTCAAATTGGTATGGGACACTTTGATTCAAAAATGTATATAAATGCCTTACTTTCTAAATTGCATAACATTGAAATGTTTTCATGAAAAATGTATATTTCTCTCAATAATTTTTAAAAAAACATTTTCATCTATGTCAACATCCTTTGATGGATTTTAAGATTATTTGAAGATGATTTATTATGATATAAAACTTCCATATTGTAATGAAGTTTTGTGATATGTTTGACTGTAGATGTGTCATTTATATAGCATTCATGGTTTTTGAGTAAAGTATTGACATTTCGTATGCTAGTTCCAATAAGAATGTTTATGTTATATTTCAACCTTTACTTCATATGAATGTGTTGGACAAGTATGTTCCAGGTTGGGGACTGGTTAAAGTATGCTCTCCAGGTTGGGGACTGGTAAAAGTAAGCCCTCCAGGTTAGGGACTGGTAAAAGTAAGCCCTCCGGTTTGGTCTCCGGTTATTAGAGGAACTCCGGGTTGGTGTCCGGTTATTAGAGGAACTCCGGGTTGGTGTCCGGTTATTAGAGGCACTCCGGGTTGGGTTCTGGTTACAGTTAGCCCCAAGGTCTTGGGACGAGGCCTTGAAAAGAAATTAAAGTTTAGCATTATGCATTCCATCATTATGAAAGTGGTTATTGGTTTTTCATGTGATTATTCGATTAGTAGAATATCCATGTGAATAAGTAAATGGCATTATTTCATTTTATTTATGCCATACTATGTTGAAAGTTCAAGTTTGAAAGGCTTTTGTTTTATTTATACATTTCCTTAAATGTTTATTATTATTTATGAAAGTTTCCTCTATATTGTTATCCTTACTGGGCATTTGAGCTCAATCCTTTTCTATGTTTTATTTTTCCCAGGAAGTGAAGAAGTAAATTATGAATGACCTGCAGGGATATTATGTGGGGATATGAGTGTGGATTATGGAGACATTATGTTGTTGTTGTAGTTTTTCATTTTATGACGTAATGTAAAACTTATGAATATATCTAGTGTTTCCAAGGCTACTAAACCAATAGGTCTTTCGATATTTGATCTTTCTTGTGATCATGCCAATGTTATGTAATAATGCACCGACTCTGGGTAACTAGGGTCGGGGCGTTATAGTTGGTATCAGAGGAAGTTTAGTACAAACCTTGGAAGCTAGATTTAGATAAACTCTGATTAGAGCACGTAGACCTAAGATGAACTTTGAGGATTAGTATAGAAGAACATCCTAGAATTTTGGTATTGTAGAGATTTTGTGAGTTTTCCGAGCAATACATCCCTATCTGGATACGAGCAGGTAGAGGCGGCTCTGGCACAGATGTACCTAGGGGTAAAACCCGAAAACACCGCTTTGAGCTAGACTCGAACGGGAACTGGTGCACGACAATGGGCCTTGCTGCACTCTTGGTTACAACACTCCCGGGGTATATGCTTAGGATAACTCTCATTTTCTTTACAAATCATTATGAAGGGTTTATGAGTATATACTTTCTCAAAGAAAACATTTTTTTATGATTATGGATTATATCCATAAATAGTTCAATTTATGTTATGTGTTTTACAAGTTTGGGATTAGGTATTGTTATTCATAAACTAATCTAATGTATGCCATTGTGTAGAAATGGCGCCCAGTAGAAGGAATGAGAACTCCGGAAATGCACGTGATCCAAAGAGAAGGAAGGATCATATCATTCATGGTCTTAAGCTAGAATTTATAAGAGAAATAGTCTCCCATGTGTTATCATCATATGAAGAAGTAATATCATGTGTTGATAAGATAAGTAAAGAGTTTACTGAGTCCTATGGCTTCGAAGGGAAGTAAGAGAAGAAACGGATGGAAGAAAGAAAGATGGATAAAGGGAAGAGGGAAAAGAAGAATTTTCTCATATGTGGTAACTGTGGAAAGAAACACCCTGGAACTTGCCTGAAAGGAATAGGAGTTTGTTATAAGTGTGGAGGAAAAGGGAACAAAGTACGTGACTGCAAGGGTAAGAAAATGGTTTCAAATGTACAATGCTTCATTTTAAAGGAGTTTGGACACTACGCGAACCTATGTCCCAGTCATCAGACTATGCCACAAATGATGTTATTGGATAATAATCAAGTTATGATACTACCACAGATGAAGATGAATGATTAGAGTTCTTATGTTGATTATGTCAATTGAGTGTTGTATCAACAATGTACTTGTTATAATAATTATGGAGTATATAAGGATTGTACTGCAGTACTATTTCATTAAGGACTTGAGATTGTGTGGAACAATGAAAAGTGACTCAATAGCAGGATAAATTTTTGGAAAATATATGGTTGAGAGAATGATAAACTATAATATAGTTCTGATACTGAGGTAGTGATTTTGGAATAATACATGATTGTTTTGGATAAATTATATTGGATATTCTTGACTACCTTGGAACTGATTAATGATTTGTATATTCCATCATTGTTGGGGTTTAAAACATTTTTTAATTAATGAAGTATATCCAGCATTCTATATGGAATAAGGGAGCATGAATGTAATCAATAAGGAATATGGTAATTCAGGATGTTTCAGTATATTAAAAGAATACATGATGAAGGTATTCATATTCTATTACGGGGTAAAAAGGATCTACAATATGTTTAACTTCCTTATAAATGTTGGACTGTGAGTTTGGATAGAAGTATTTTGGATAGTTCTAGTTTGGATTATTTTGGATTGCCATAAAAGGACAACCCGGAGTTCGGGCGGCAACCCGTCGCGTCCGGCAAGGCTGCGAGACTTGAACCCGCAACCGAAGGGTGACAAGGGTGTACCACCTACCACTGGCCCACGTGATGTCCTGGATTAAATAATGTAGTTTTTTTAAAAGATCTGGTAGATGAATTATAAATTCATTTATTTTGGAACCCTGTACGAATAGTATAAATAGAAATTTTTTTACGTTCTATTATCTTTTAGAGTGAAAGATGAGTTTGTGGTAGAAATTTATTAATGGATAAAACTCTAATTATAATGTAAGTATATCTCCTTATGATCTTATCCAATCTCATAAATAAATTCCTCAACATTAATAAAAGGAACTTAGAACAAAAATGTTGTCCTAGATGGTACCTTAAATCATCACTAATTTATGGCTTTGGGGTTGTTGGCCTTTTCATAGCCATGTTCTCTACCACTCTCCATCAGATAATGTATGGTTAGATTTCTCTTCCATATCCATATTTTCCTACATGGAACCCTAGTATGTGTTATTTTCGGTAATCTTCATACTTTCCACTCCTTATTTTAAATAGAGGCCTCATTAATTCATTCTTCGGTGTGGGATTTCAACTAAGATATTTTGAAATGTCAAAAATGTGTTATCCCAATACCCTATGTTTTGTTGAACCGATGGTATTTCAAATCATCATAGATTGATGAGTTTAAGGACCTCAATTTTATACTTGTTTGTGATTGATGACCTCAATCACTACCTATAAATATTTACGTTTTGTCCTCCAATTATATGTCTCTAATTGCCACCAATGTTCTCCTAATCGAGATCATAATTTGGTGGTGACCCTTTCATTTCTCTTTTCCTCATATTAAGACTAAATTTTAGTAACCCAATTTCCAATGTGGGTTTTCCCACAAATATATTTTCTATTTTCAACCTTTTATTTTCGAAGAACAATTTCAAATTGCGATGACGCAATTTATTGAAGGAGGGGAGAATGTAACACCCCAAGATTTCATAGTGTGTTATTTCTTAAAAATAATTCAATAACTTGCACTACACGCAACACCGAGTTCAATCACACCTTGACTTACAAAAAAAGCCATTAAAAGAGGTCATGAATATTATTAACTAAATTTTAAACTTTATATAATCCTTATAATTTTAGAATCCATATTATGAGTTTTTTAGTCATAATGCAAGAACAGATTCATTTTCAGTATTGCACTTTCATCAACTTTTAATAGTTAAAACTTTTTAAATACAATATTTTAAACTTTTTGACTAAATGGAGACATAAAAAAAATTAAAATGAAACATCCCAAGCTTCCACGGTATTCTTTCCTTTGAAGAAAACAGTAGTGTGTGTTGTACGCAACTTCGAGTTTTAACACACACCACAACCGATCAAACTAGCCGTTATGAATAATAATACCTAATTTTTGAAATTATATATATTTTATATTTCAAAATGGACTTTATTTTTGGATTCGGAATATCGAATTTAGCCTAAGGTGAAATTTTGGTACTTTTCGGATAACTTTCATATTTTGATGAATAGTGAAAATTACTAAATTTTAATTAAAAACAACTTTTTTAATCAAAATAATTAATAGTGATAAATTGTGAATTATAGTAGTTTTAAATTATATTTAGAATATATTTTTACCATTTAATATAATTTTGGTCATTGGACATAATTTTACAATTAAACCGAACATAAACAAGTGTCAATCTTTTGATAGTTATTATCTCTTAAAAACACGCTTTTTGTTTTGACAGCAGGAATTAATTTTAAATTAATTTCTGCCACTTCTGTGTTTTGAATTTAGGAAAATGGATTCCATATTTGGAATCATGATGTTCAAATTGTGTAAATAGGTAACTTTTATTTTTAGACATTTTGAATAATTACTGCGGTAAATATTTTATTTACCATGGTTAAGGGTAAATCCGGTAAATAAGGGTTAAAAAATAATATTATAATAATACTAAATTACCCTAAAACGTGTCTTAACCCTATTGGTTGATACATGGTCGACCCTGGGCATCTTTGGGTCGATTTTGGGACCCCATGGATCCACTTGTATGTGATAATGACACTTTATTTTAATTAAGTTAAAATGAATACAAAAATGACACAAGCATATATCTTTTATCAAAACAATTGTTACATAGGGTTATATATGTTTTATTTTAGATTATAAATATTAATTAGAAGGATAAAAAGATTTCCTACATAATAATATTTTATTTATAATTTTTAGACATTATATAATTTATTTTATTTATGACACAATGATGATGTATTAATTACTATAATAGTGAAAAATTAAAATAATTGATATTATAAATACACAAATAAATATAATATGAAACTTTTAATGAATTAAACTAATTTTATAGGATAGTATGATATATTAGGATTGATTTAATTGACTTTGTTAGATGTAATCAATCTGTTATGAGTTTCACAAAAATCAACTATTGAATAGTGTCAAAATTGACATAAAAGAGTTCTTAAAACAAATATTATATTATTAATTGATATTAAATTCCTAAAAATCTAAGGTTCGGCAAAGAGACTTATATCATGATAGTTTCATCATTAATGGACCACTTGGGGGTCTCTTGGATGTATATAGTACGTTTATTAACCATATTATATAAAAATACAAAGAGACATTGTAAAAGTGAAACTAATTAACTTAGAGTTAATACTTAAAGATAAGGTTAATATAAGTACCCAAACCTGTCTAAATTATATTGGTTGAGTGGTTTTCGACCTATCCCCACCTTAACCTTTGAATAATAAACTTTGGAGCCATTAGAAACCGAATATGAATTTATTTTAAAATTATATTTCTAGCTTTTCCAAAGGTGCCCCTCACCCCTCATATAAAAGGGCACTCCTCCTTCTCATTTCTTCACACCTTCAAAGCCTTTCGGTTCGGCCAAAATCTGCCCAAATACTCTCCCAACATCCCTCACTACAACCTAGAGGCCTTAGTTTGATTAGAAAGCCAGCCTATGGAGCCCTTTTGATCAAATAAAAAGGAAGAACCCGAAGAAGAGGTAATGTTTTCACCACCCCTTTTCAAGTTCCTTTCTTCTTCCACTTCTTCTTTCTTTGTTCTTACCATTCTAAAATAATAACTTCAGTATCTTAAATATACTGTGATGTTATTATAAATATGGTACAACCATATTCAGTATTCTATCCACCCTTTGAATAACATGTCACCATACATGCGTACGTACGGCTTACCGTCTCCACGTCGTGGTGTAATTGTTATTCAGTATATTATTATTTGGATGGGTATAATAATGATGTGTAACTCATGTAAATAATAAATATAACATGTTAATGATTCTGTATATATGATATACCATCCATTTATATATTATTTTAATATCAAAAGAATGATATTGTCGCTCGTGCGTACGTACGGACTACCGTCTCCACGAACGCGATGAGATTCATTCTCCATCGTATCCATTCAAGTATAATTATCATTTGATAATTTAAAAATGATTTTTAAGGACTTGATATAATTCTGGATATAAATAAGATACAAAAAACATGGCTTATGTAACAAAACATATAAAAGAAAATGAATAAGTTAACACCCGAAACGACGATAATTCTAAGATATTATTATCAAATCAATATTAAAAGATCATATATGATATCATATTAATATATATGATTCTTTTATAATTTAATAACAATTATTTCAACATTATACAAGAGTTTAACCTACCCCAACCAAGAAAAAGTACAAGGTAAGGGATTTTCTTATCTCACATTCAATTCCGTGAGATTTCCATTATTCGCCACTAAATTATTGAAAGTGGTGTATTGTGTACTGTCATTTGATATATATTATCATGATTATCTTTATATTCATGTTATTCTGTAATTAATTTGGTGGTTATTAACTTTTGGCCATACGACTCAGTTGATTAATGTGGTAAGGGGTTTTCATCTCACTCTTTATTTCCGTGAGATTCATTCCATATTTCCACTATTATCTTTTGTGTGGTGTATGTACTGCCCATAATTTTATTCTTTGTGTAATACACTTTAACTTATGTGTATTTACATTATCATTGTATGATACCTCTTCCATGGGTTGTATGTTTCATAATTTACCAAATTGATAAGGGTTTACTTCACAATGTCTTTAATATCCGAGGTTGTTTTTATGTAAGTATCTACAGGGACATATTTACTATCCATGTCCATATTTCATAAAAGAGTTTTCAAAGGGATTATTTCTAAGGGAACTTTTACTAAAACATCATTTTAAATATTTTAAATATTTATTCTTCTAAATCATTCTCATTTATGTACATGTTTTCAAAATGGTTTGTAAGGATTTATTTATATGAAAATGAATGTTTTAAAAGTGTTAATTCCATTCAAAAGTTTCAAAGTGGTATGGGACACTTTAATTCAAAAATGTATTTAAATGCCTTACTTACTAAATTGCGTAACATTAAAATGTTTTCATGAAAAGGGGATATTTCTCTCAATAATTTTTAAAAAAACATTTTCATCTATGTCAACATCCTTTGATGGATTTTAAGATTATTTGAAGCTGATTTATTATGATATAAAACTTCCATATTGTAATGAAGTTTTGTGATATGTTTGACTGTAGATGTGTCATTTATATAGCATTCATGGTTTATGAGTAAAGTATTGACATTTCGTATGCTAGTTCCAATAAGAATGTTTATGTTATATTTCAACCTTTACTTCATATGAATGTGTTGGACAAGTATGTTCCAGGTTGGGGACTGGTTAAAGTAAGCCCTCCAGGTTGGGGACTGGTAAAAGTAAGCCCTCCAGGTTAGGGACTGGTAAAAGTAAGCCCTCCGGTTTGGTCTCTGGTTATTAGAGGAACTCCGGGTTGGTGTCCGGTTATTAGAGGCACTCCGGGTTGGTGTCCGGTTATTAGAGGCACTCCGGGTTGGGTTCCGGTTACAGTTAGCCCCAAGGTCTTGGGACGAGGCCTTGAAAAGAAATTAAAGTTTAGCATTATGCATTCCATCATTATGAAAGTGGTTATTGGTTTTGCATGTGATTATTCGATTAGTAGAATATCCATGTGAATAAGTAAATGGAATTATTTCATTTTATTTATGCCATACGATGTTGAAAGTTCAAGTCTGAAAGGCTTTTGTTTTATTTATACATTGCCTTAAATGTTTATTCTTATTTATGAAAGATTCCTCTATATTGTTATCCTTACTGGGCATTTGAGCTCACCCCTTTTCTATGTTTTATTTTTCCCAGGAAGTGAATAAGTAAATTATGAATGACCTGTAGGGATATTATGTGGGGATATGAGTGTGGATTATGGAGACATTATGTTGTTGTAGTAGTTTTTCATTTTATGATGTAATGTAAAACTTATGAATATATCTAGTGTTTCCAAGGATACTAAACCAATCGGTCTTTCGATATTTGATCTTTATTTTGATCATTCCAATGTTATGTAATAATGCACCGACTCTGGGTAACTAGGGTCGGGGCGTTACAACATCTGGGGATTTCAGAGGGATTTGATGGAGGAATAGTATTGGGATCAAATGGAAGTCATATTTAAATTCATAACTTCAATAAATCGGGATCCAAAAATGATATGGGTAGGGTGAAATAAGTCAATGTCTGACATGATTGACTTTATGGGTAAAAGAAAAGGGTTGACCAATAATGTGATCAACATTGTATATGATATCTAAAGTTGGATATTTTGAGTCGTGAATTTTGAATGTTAAATTTTTATTGGATGAGAAGTAGATCCTCCCTCCTATTAGTGGGTAGATGTAGAAGCTAGTGGTTCAATCCCACGAAAGGCACAATATTAGTCAATCTCTTTATTTGGATGGGTGGGATCAAGAGGTTCTAGAACACTAACTTGACCTAGAACATGGGTTTTATAAGATAGCCCTACTAGCCTACCTACCATCTCCATTATGCCTAGTCATTCATTCGGGAGTGAAATGAACCCTTGGTGTGGTCTACATTAACCTGACACACCCCAAGTGGGGGGTTCATGGAACCACCCACTCATTCATGCGAATCCACCTTCTCAGTGGTTCCCTCATTCAGACATTATATTAAAATATGGTGAACCCTAGGGACCACCGTGTGTCCGGATACACCAAGATTTAGGTTTTTCCCCACTTTCAAACATGACTGCCAAAATTTGAAAATTTTAGTAGTCCAATTGGTATGTTTCTTCATTTTAATCACAAAGGTGGGGTCCTATTTTACACAATATAAATTTTGTAAAGTATTTCTGAATATTTGAGTAATTTTTATCAATATAGACTATGTCTAGGTGTGGGAGACAAGTTTAGAGTGTACACAAGGTTTGATAGTCTTCTAAAGATTTACTAATTATTCTTCATAGGTACCATTAAATATTTTAGTGTTTGTTACTTCACCATATACCTAGATAATGGGTTCTCCATTACATGCATGGGTTGAGATACTCCATTAATCACTACACTGATGATATTGTATGTGTCTCAAATTTCTAATAGAGTTAGACACTCCCTTATGAGATGGGGTGCGATTATTACATCAAAGAAGTTACTACTATCCTAAATTATGTTTTATCTTCGATGGTTAATCTGTCATCCATATGGGGTGGTACTCTTATTACTGATGTACTCTCATCGATGAGTCATGTGTCCCCAACAATGGTAATAAGATAGTTGGCATAATGTTTTATCAATCTAATAAATATGGGCATTACTTATTTTAGGATTGAACAAGTTTATATGGATACCAATGAATTAAAGTCTATCAATGACAATGATATATAAAATAGGCACATAAATATATAATTTATTATCTTAATCCCTAATGTATATCGATGTTTTCCCCTTATTATCGGTATCGTTATTTCTTTTAGTTTGGTCCATTTATTGGGTTTCAAACTATTTATTTTTGTACTCATTCCTACAGTGGTTTTCTTACTCACAAGTGTTGTGACAATGTAGATTATGGATAGTTCAAGGGTGATCTTAGAGGATGTGAATCTAGTTAAGATGGAGCCTAATTTTTTATGATAGATATATTTTATATTATTATTAATATATGTAGTTATTATTAAAAGGAAGAGTCCTTTCATCTTGTTTTAGGTTAACATTTTCTCTATGATATTGAAAATATATAATTATCATTAATTATACTCTATTCCCTTATAATAATATTAAATATTATTATTTTATACCAAAAGTATAATATTCTATATTTGGAATATTCCTAATTTCATTGCATTATTAATAGTTGTATCTATATTAATATAAATATTTATTGGTAGAAAGTAAATGTTCGAGGAACTCTAATATCAGGGATCCCAATGAAATGTCAACAAATTATACCATTGAAATATAGGGAAATGGAACCTAAATAAGTGAAAATTTAAATAAGATTTTTCATGCTACCTTAATACTCTATGATATAATCAACCTTATTACCCTATTGTTGGGTTATTTGGATCACCACACTATCATTATTAGTTTTTAAAATTCAATAGGTTAAGGAATTATATTTGTATTATACCTTATTTATACTAATTACCAAACACTAACCCATTGATGTTGGGCATATAAAGTCACTCAAAAAATAACTACCATCCCATGAAAGGGGCTAGTGGGTTGGTCCATGTCAGAGTGTTATTAAAGTGATGGTTTTATCCAAGTATTAGAGTTTGTAGATAAGAGTATTATGAGGTAAGGATTTCTAAATCAAGGAAAAAAATTCAATGATTATTGATTTTACATTTCATACATCAAATCCATCATTTTTGTGGTTGGTTTATGTGTCCTTTTTCAATGAATCTATTAATATTTTTTTCTACTTGGGAACCTAAGGAATCATTTTTAGGATAAAAAAAGGATAGTTCATGGATTATATTTTGGTCAATTATATTCCTTTATATCCATATTATTTATATTCACAAATATATTCTTTAATGGAAATTTTATATCTTTTTGAATATTGGATGAAACCCTACATGGAATTATATAGGATTCCGAGGTTGATTCATGATTTTTATGTTCTACATTTAAAGGCTCTTGTGGTTGATCAATTGATTGTGGTGACATAGATTTGGGGACCCAAATAGGGGGTGTCTCTACCAGGAATGTAGGGGGATTTACCTATGACTATTTGATCAAGATAATTTATTCTACCTTTAATATAGTGTATTAGTTAGAGATATTTCAATTAGTATATTGTTAAAATGAAGTAGGATGTGAAGATTAATAGTCAATGAGTGTTTCAAAAGATTAATTATTAGAGGATATATATATATATTATGAGGTGATCCTAACTCTTAAAACATAAAATAATTTAAAATGTAGTGACTAGGTTTTTTTGTTTTGTTTAGACAACCTACATTCAAATTTTGGTTATAGAATTTTTGGAAATGAAATATGTGGGTCACACACATTAATGTGAAATATAAAACTCAGAAAAAATGAGTTATGTTCAGAAATAAATTTATATTTATACATTAAGAATACACCAACATTATCTCCATGTTTTGAATGAACACGCGCATATCCAGTAGTGGAGGCCATTTAAAAACATCACAGACATAGGTGGAGTGGTGGTGAGAACCTTCAACATGGATTAGTCCATAAATTTCATCAACTATTAACGAATATATTTCTATGGTCTTCATATGAACCTTTAAGACATTTATAAACTTATTCATTTCACTAAGAGAATATATTATTAACATGATCATCATTTAGTAGATTTTATCATTTCACAGCATCTAGTATGACATGTCAGGGAAAAAAACATAAAAACAAATAAGAATTTATCAGGTTTTGATGTTTGAATTTTAAAATAAAATACTTTCATGAATGTTCCCAGCTCTATGATCCCTCATCCTTGTTCCCATTTAGTAAATTTTTAACTCATTCCCTCTTACGGTTTCCCTATATGGGGTTTACCTATGAAATGTCGTCAGGCCTCCCAATACTAAGATGGTGAATTGTGGAAGAATTATACATTTCATACCTTTCTTCATGTACAGACTATGATTTATTTGCACGTGGATAAATATCTATTTTAAAACATTGGTTTCCTTACTCCATGTTCCAAGCTACAAGTACCCCCTACAATATGTGCTAGGATGAGGCCTCACACACACAATGAATACACCTAGATTAAAAATCTAGGGACTCCAGATGAGGCATCCAGGAAAGGTGTGTCAAATAAATGGACCTACTAATCTATAATTTTAGACACCTCTAGTGAAGGGTAAAAATGTGTGGATGATTGTTTTATTTGGATCACCTGAGCATATAGTTCCCCAACCCACATTCCCATGTTTTCTAAAAATAATTCATTTAGGAGATTTTCAATTAAAAACCTAAGGATATGGGATTGGATTCCTCCACTCATCCCCTAGAAATTTTACATGCACCTTTTCACCAGAATACCTATGAAATGGGAAATTAATCATTGATTACCTAATAATTAGACCAATTAGGAATTGAGAATCATATGAACTAATATCCTCATTATTTATGTACCGAAGAGCCAACACACATGGAAACCAGTTACATTATAACTAAATTACATGTGTTATGATATCTCAAAGAACTCAGAAACTAGCATGTTAACCACCATAGTACCATACTACATGAGAATAGGGACACCAGGGTGCTGACTATAAATGAAATGGGATACCTGAGCACATATATTTCTATGAATTAATAACTGATATCCCACTACACCCATGCCTCTATACTAGTTTTTTACTTTTCTTAAGCCTTCATATATTCTCACTCCATTTCCCAAGATTCTATAGTAGGGATCCCATTTTCTCAAAGACTCACATATGAGAACCCATTCACCTAGAGATCATACCCAGATTATAATTAACCATTTCTCTTTAACAAGGTTCCAACATTACCTCATTCTCATACCTTGTCCCCCAATGTTAACAAACTAGTTTATACCATAGAGGGCTCCTCCCATGCACCATTGGTTAGGATCTATGATGATATGTGGTCATAGTTCTTCATCTCAATGCCTCTAAATTCATCACTGGACCCCATGATAAATTCATAGTCACACAATAAAATTATTAGACATTATGAAAAATTATTATGTTTTGATATATACATCCCTCTCTTTAATCCCAATAACATCATTACTCGATATACACCTCTTGTTCCCCAAAATTTCATAAGTCACAATCCCATATTGGTTACCCCATATTCCATAAGCCAATATACTACACTTTATTTCCATAAATACCTTGAGTTTAGATACTTATCTTGTATTATATATATTCCTTCAGTTGAAATAATCTTATCGTATTCCTTAAATGCCTTGAATCTATATCATACTCATGGTTTCCCAAAAATAACTTCAACTGGTACACCTTCTAGAGTGCACTAGAAAGATATACTATTGAAAAAGTACCACACCAAAACATTTATAGGTACCTTTTACCTAATAGTAATATTTTAATTAATTTATACTATATAGAACATATTCTTTATTACTGGGCATTAAACTGCATCAATCGTTCCCATGAAAATTCATTAAAACAGTGCATCTCAAACTACATGGGATTTGATTTCTATTATATTATGTTAGATTGGAAACCTCATTGTGGTTTATTACTAACACTATAATAGTTCATTTTTCCCCTTGGGTAGTGGTATCTAATATATGTATCCAATAGTATAGTGTGATCAGTATTAGAAACCAACATCCATAAGTAAAAAAGCATAAGATTACTAATCTAAAAAGAATACGATAACACATCTACCCATATATAATTAGTATAAGATACCCTCAAGGACTTTAATGAGAAAGATATAAAACAATAAATAATTTCCTAATGATATGAGAACAATATTCCCTCAATCCATAATATGATAAAGATAGAATAGTGTCCAATGACATAAGTCAACATTGAAAGAATTTAAACAACTTTGAATGAGAAAATGATGTAAGAATTTAAATCGAACCACTATAGACCTTTTCAAAATACCATAAATGGATAATTTGTTTCCTGTTAGGTTGAAACTATAATTTCCCAATCAGGATAATTGTATGACTGAGAGGGGGAGGGGTTGAATAAGTGATAAATTTATACATTATGTTTCTTTCTCAAAAGTATTAACCTTCCCCTCTAGTTAAAGATTTATTTTTCTTTTGAAAAAATAATACACATATCCATTAGAACAAAATTATTTACAAGGTTTGCTATTCCATATGAAGAACTATTTCCTTCGTATGGTTTGAAATGATTTAATACCATGGAATCCACTATAAAAATATGCTTTTGTGTGGAATATAATGAGTAAAATATGCCCTATCACTTGTTTAGCACAATATAAACAATCTAATAGTAAGAGTTATCCCTCTTATCATAAATAGGTTAAAATAATCATTGTGTAATAACACATGTTACCTATTCTTATTTTCAACTTACACATTTCTATTATTTTCAAAAAAAATCTTCAATTTCCTAACAAAAAGCTAGTAACAACTTCAAGTACTTTTCAATCTGATTTCCAAGTCCTATCAACCCAGTCTAATTATTATACTTTGATTCTTCCAATATGATTTACCAATATAATGTATATAAATATGAAATAATATGATCAAGGAAATTCATAACTCCTTCCTCAATTTGAAAATACAAATATGAAAATCCCCAGTCCAACTATCCATCCCAATATAGTGACCAACTAAATATGTTGTTAAGTAGAAAAAAATAGAAAAATAAATAGAATGATCACTAAATATGATGATCATATCAATAACATTGAAATCTTGTATTTTATTTATTTAATTTTATCAATCAAATCATCATCAACATATCTCAAAATGAAAACATATTTCACTCCCTTGAAAGTCAGAGCTTCTCTCTCTTCCACTCTGAACAGTCCTTCTATCATCAGTCACCATAAAATTACAATGTACATATCTTATTTTATCGGTGACCATAAATTGGTTTTGGAAGAATTCCTAAAAACGTTCTTGAACAAAAAATCCCAAAAACATGATTTATTTTTAATTTTTTGCGCATTTATGACTTTTTCAACCCTTATCAATTCTCCTAGAATCTTCTCTAAAACAAAAAGTATTCTTCATAAATTATTTCCCAATTACAAATCTGATTTCAATTCCCAACAATATTCCTTCAATATGATTCTCTATTTCAAATTTATGCATGAAGTACTAGATACTTCTTCTTCTTTCTTCAAACTGATGATCCAGTATCAATATGATAGATCTTGACCTAATTGATGAAAACAGTTGGAGAAAAATCAATTCTTTATTTTACTTCTCAAAATGATACACATCAGCATCATTCTTCAATGATTTATATCTTTTGGATTTTTCTCTGATAGAAAACCTGTACCTTTGGTTTCTCAAATTTGCAACAAATCTTCCAAATCATAGAAATTCAAGAACATATATTGAAAACACATTCATCCATCTTAAATTATTGAATTCATTGTTGATTGGTCTCTAAAATTATCTTTTTCATTGTATTAAACTCAATTCCTTAACCATTGATCTATGAGTAAAATTCACCCTTTGTTCAATATGATGGTATGCCGAATACAATGGAATGGTTTCATAAGCTTCAATTTTAGAAACTTCATTCATTTACAAAATTATGCTTGTATCATGACATACCTCATGACATTGAATACATTTGAAAACATATTCAGAATCAAATGATTTTTAATGGAATGTATTATAGGTTCTTAAAACACCGGCTACCCGTTTTTCTTCCAACATAGCCTAAATATGATTTTCTGGAATTCAAATGACCTGAATAAGATTGGCTTGATTATGATTAGCATGTTTACGATCAGTTTGAATATGATCTTCAACACCCTTTTCTTTATCCATATATATTAGACCAATCTAAATATGATCATAATAATAAATTTTACTCCCCCATTCTTTAAACTAACTTGCATCATAAGTTTGTCAAGTACTTGTGATTTATGAGAACTCATAGATCGGTAAATAATTGTCATGTTTATTGTATCATAGTCATGTAGACTTCGATTCTCCGTCATAAAAATTGAACATTCCAAACCAGATTCATGGTGAATTTGATGAACTGTTACTTCCACCAAGACACTTTCTCAATATGATCATCCCTTTCATTTTAGATTCAATGTGATTCTGAATAACCTTTTCATCATGTTAGCTCCTCCCGAATACAATTGTCCTTTTTAAGCATTGTGAGTCTGAATTTCCTAATACTATGTCTAGAGTGAATTTAAAAAAATATAAAGTGATGTGATTTTTAATTTTTATTAATCTTATTTGACAATAAAAGATAGTATCTTTGAAAACCAAACATCTTCAGCTTCCAAAAACCCTCTCTGGATAACTTGGTCCTAAAAATACCCCCCTTTGGATTTTTTTGTCAACAAAAATTCATTAATCACTAAAAATTGTATCCTTAAGAAATTGATTACTTATTTACAATTGTAATACTACGTGAGAAAACTCATTATATTAAAAAATAATCATTTACAATAAAACTATGTAGTATAAAGTAGTGATTATGGAAACAATATTCATTTTTCTTCGTAATCTTTATTCACTTTTTCAGTTTCCCAGGAATTCCAAAAAAAGTTTCTTAAAACCAGTCAAACAAACCGTTTAAATAGTTTACATACACATAATGATGGATTCAAATATATCTCAAAATTATTACATTTAAAATACTGCTATAAGGATAGATTTATGAAACAATTGTCCCCCTCGATGACACTATCCAAAGGTAATATGAGAGAGGGTAAAAAAACAAAAAACCGCAACTTTAATGAGAATGAGGTTGGATGCCTATGTTCAACCTCAATTTATTAAAGGATTATTTTGGAAAAGGATTTCTGAAATGTTATGAAACATGCTTAAATGTTGTAATATAGTCCTACTTCAATTCATTATTCTTCACATGCTCTTTGATAAAATGATATTTCTTTTCAATGTGTTTTGAATAAGAATATTGAACCATATTCTTAGCGATATTGATAGTACTTTTATTATCAAAACCCAAGATCAAGGGTAATGTTACTTCAAAAAGTAATTTTTCTAATTGTGTTCTCATCCATATAAGTCGAGTATCATCTTGAGGGGAACCAACGTTGTCATCTTCATCTATACTGAGAGTTATTGAATTCAATTAATTTGTAGGTAAACTAACAAAATTCTATCACAGAATAAAATACTCCACCATATGTGGATCATCAATCATCATCATTTCCTACCTAATAAACCTTTAAATACCTAAACAAATTGATATTATTTGAATGGTCATACCTAATTCAAAATGTTTATATGTGTTTGGTGTATCTACGAATTCATTCCCCAACAATTAAATGTGATTATATTGGAGAACTCTAAAATCTTACACATAAGGTAACAACAACAAAAATGTTGAGTCTTGAGGAATTAAAATAAAAATAAATTTCAATCATATTCTGAAATTCATTATGACCAAATTATTTTGCTTCTCCATCATTAGACAACATTTTTTCTACAAAAATTGGGGTGGAAAATGGTTTTGATTTTTCCATGCGAAACCTATTAAGAATTTCCATTTCATACATTTCTATAGAAAGAAAAATGTATTTCTCCATTAGTAATATTTTTATCCCGATAAATTATTTCATTTTCTTCATCATGGACATATCAAAAAATATCATTTCTATAGAAAATAATTCACAAGGACTTTCATTTTTCCTAGAAAAGATAATATTATAAACCTAAACAACTATTATAATGAAATACTATTGAATTTCTCTAATATAAAGATTTCAATCAAATCTTCTTTTAATGGAACGTATTTTCCTTAAGAAATTATAAAATTTCGAATACCATTTTAGAGCTTCTGTTAGACCATATAAGGATTTCCCCAATCTGTAAACACAACATTCATCTTTCCAAACTAAAAAGACATCAGGTTGTACAATTCAAACATCCTCATCAAGATCACCATTCAATAATACATATTTAACATCCATTTTAATAATATTATAACCCCATTGTGTAGTAATAGAAATAAAATTTTGATTATTTCTAATATTTACACTTGGTAAAAGGTTTCATAAAAATAAACACCTTCAATTGGGGAATACCCTTTTCACAGAAAAATTGTTTTGTTTTTTATCACCTCACCTTTTTCATCCATATTACTTTGGAAAACCCCCTCTGTTCTAATAACATTTTTATTATATGGATTGGGTATGAGTTACCACATATCATTATTTTCAATATGATCCAACTCACCATTCAAGGATTGAACTCATTGTGGATACTCAAAATATTTTTTTAACACTTTTTTGTCTAAACTTTTGAATACATAAAAGTAAATGTAATATCATTTTCTATTATTATTTTTTGACCCTTCTAATATTGATCATTAATAATATTATGAGATTCCACCAGTTTCCTCAGCCTAGTATGAGATTTTTTAGTATCTTATTCTTCACTAGGATTAACTGAGTTTGATTCTTCATCTTGAGTATGATTATAATTGTTTGTATCATTATTTGAATTTTTTCCATAACTTTTTCAACTTCATTATCTTAATGAGTATGTTGTCCTTATTTATCATGTTCAATAACTTTCACATCAATAGAATAAACAATTATTCATGTTTATTTGTTAAAAAATATTTATCCCTTTCCGTCTAGATAATATCCATGAAAGGTTCTATATTCAACTTTATTCTCAAACTTTCCAATGCTACCATTTCTATTCATTATAATGTATGGACTCCCAAAAATGATTAAGTGTTTCAAACCATGATTTTTTTTCATAAAAAAATCATATAGTATCATATGTGAACTTTTTATATAGATAGATCAGTTTTGAATGTACACAACTGTACATGTGTCTTTCCTCCAAAAGTAATGAAAAACACCATGTTCATGTATCACAGTTCTCTCTATTACCACCAAAATTATATTTTTTATTTTAAAAACACAATTTTTTTGGGAGTATATAGAGAACTGTATTCATAATGAATTATATTATTCTCAAGATAGAATTCAACTTACTCAAATATATATTCTCCCCCATTATCAGTTCTCAATTTCTTCAAGAAAAAATCACATTCCTTCTCAGCTTTCCTTATGAAACAATTTATCTTTTTCAAAGCATCTGACTTGTGATTCATATTCCTAACACATCTAATGTGATTAAAAAAATAAACCAAAGTAATGAATTATTTATCTACATTTTGATATTATTTTCTCATTGGTCCACATATTTTATAATGAATAAGCTACATGGGTTGTTCTGATCAAATCTCAACATTATTGTGTAAAACATTTGTAATATTTCCATTGTAAAAAATAATGAAACACCATTATTTTGTTCTTGGAAAATTAGAAATTTCTCATTTATTTTCTATATTTTTTAATTTTCTCATTTTTATTTTTAACATGTGTCCAAGCCTTTTATGTCTCAATTAATTCTCTTCTACAATACTCTTGTAGTAAGTGTTTTTTTTCACTAACCTGCAACAAGTTTTCTTTTGTTCATTGGCCTCTTGTAACAAACATCCCATTTTCCTCACATTTCACTACAAAACCATCCCTTCTACAGATATATTTTCTAGACTCGTCACATAATTTTGAAACATTAGCATAATTGTGTTTTATCCCATCAATATACAAGGTTTTCTTGGATTTTACCTTTTCTTTTCCAATTAGGGTAGATCCAACACCTTTGATTATAAAGTATTCATCATTTCCAAATGTCACTATTACTTATTTGAATTCATTCACATTTGACAACAATTTCAAATCTCTATTACATTATTAGAACAACCACTATCAATAACCAAGGTAATTCTCCTTTTGTAGCTTTCTATTCTGTTTCAACAACATGATATTTTTCTTCTTCCTTTTCTTTATTCACCTTCTACTTCTAATATTTGTTAAGAAATTATTTTTGTGCTTATAAAAAAATATGAAATACTTTTTGAAGGTGTCTAGGTTTTTCAAATATTTATTAAATATTTTCCAATGGTTGGAATCTAGTTTCAATCATTACTCCATCTTTCTCATGTTTCATCAAAATAGTCGTCTCATACTTCTTTATTTGGGGAGACTAACTACCAATAAATCATTAAAATTCAAAACATATGGAATAATAGTAATGTTTTTGGTTGAAACAACACATATTTTTTGTATATCCATATCCACCATAACACACATTAGAGATATAAATAATATTTTCATCTAAAAATTCCATACTAATTGGAATTGTAAATATATTTCTCAACAACCTTCTTGTATTTCCAATCTAAACAATAATCATTTTTTCTTTCAATTTGAGTCTTCTTTTTCTTTTCATCTTTAACAAAATCATAAGTATTTGAAATATTTCTATGATTATTGATGCTATTAATGATGATATTTGTCTATTTTTATGGTAGGTAATGGGATCTAAGGTGTTTTTTGGAGATTCAACAATCATTTGTTGAAGAATCCATGTCGTTGTTCGTTTTTGTCATAGTTTCTAAGGTAGGTGGCTTCACTCTTGACAACTCTTATTTGAACATGAAGTCCTAGTTTCAAATTGTTTGAATTTTTTGAAATTTATAGTGAAATTGATGATAGAATATTGGTAGAAACCCTCTTTAGTGATGGTTTTTGGATATGTGAAATTTTTTCATTTTTTAGAAATATTGGTTCATAGATTTTAAAGTGAGGATATTAAAATGTGAATTTTTTTTATTAATGAAAATGGTTTGATGTAAATGTTTCCAATAAAATAATTTTTTTATTTAAATCAATTGAAATGTTTTATTTGGAATTAGTTTTTGAATTAGTTAGTGAAGTGTGTTCATGTGCATTCAATAAATATAAGGGTATGATTTTTACCTAATCAAAAAGTGGAATGGATAAATATATAAGCTTTCCCCCAATAAAATTTTCCACCTATTGATTTCTTAGTGAAAGGATGATTCACTACTCGTGTATATTGGGAGATCCATGGTTGCATGCATGGTTGGATTTTTGGATAAATGGAATGGAAAGGATTATTCCAAAATGGTTTTTTGGAAAATTGATTTAATGAGTTGTTTGTTTTATTTCTTTTAAAATGGTTTTGGTTTGGAAATATTTTTCATAAGAAAATTTTTTTTCATAGAAATGGTTTGGATTTGATATAAATTGTTTTAAAGTGTTTTATAAAAATTTGTTTATATAAATGTGATAACATGTTCTATCCCGTTGGAGTGAGTATGGAAGTCATTTGCGGAAAAACATCTGAGTTTCATTACTCACCCCCTTCTATGGAACTGTAGATATCATTTATTGAAACAAATGTAAAGTAAATGTATCCCATTTCTTTAGGGATACATCACGATTCTCTAGGATATATTGTGGAGTTGGATCATGGTGCGTGGTGGGACGTGTGGAGTTATGTAGTGGTAGACTTTGAGATTTTTTGTTTAGTATTCCTCTTTGGTACTCTGATTTTTATTATGATTTTGTTTGGTTGAAGATGGTTTTTTTAGTTTTCTATTATGTTGAGTTGGGTTACAATTTTATCATGCATCATATAGTGTTTTAAATTTATTCTATGCTTTTTTGTGGTTGTTTTTTTTATTTTCAAATGGAAAATTGTCCCCCGATTGTATTGAATACAACGGAATTTATTGTCATCCATTGGTGTCTTGGGGGTGTCACCTAAGTCCAAGTGAAAATTCCACCTTGAATCAAGCCAATGGGGAGGGGGATGTTACAAGATATATACATTTATAAGATACTAAAGATTATCATTATGGATCAATCCAATGAGGTATTTTTCTAGTGTAAGAGGGCATTTGACTTTCTAATAAAATGTGTCCTGAAATGCCTAACGAAATAAATAAAATTCTATGGATTCCAAACATTTCAAGAACTGGTCCAATCATCTTTATTATGATATATAATAGGTTAGATGTTGCCTTTGAATTGAGTTTGGTAGAAATATAACAAGAATATTTAGTTGAACAACACTAGATAACAATCAAGATGATCCTTAAGTATATTAGGCATACTATAGATATGTTCCTTTTCTATAAAGGATATGAAGAAAAATTCATCCAAAGATATGATGGTTATAGTTTCCAAACTGATCAAGATGACATGAAGTCAGACACATGATATATCCTCACATTTAATGTTAGTTCTTTGAGCTTGAAGATCTCAAATTAGGATGTGGCCTCGTATTATTTAAATGATTTTGAGTTTACTACGGCTTAAAAGGAAGAAAAAAAAAATGTATGAATGAAAATTATTTTCCATGAGATTTATGTGGTAACTCAAAATAGAGATCTTATCAAACTATATTGTGATAATACTATAGTTCTGAATGTCACAAAATATCCAAAGTCACATCAGTTGATGAAGTACATACATTTGATGTAACATCTCTTAAGGGATTTTTCTCAGACAGGTGAGGTTGCATTGAACAATATATCCATGGAATACAATGTTATAGACCTATTTACTAAATCCATGACTCAATAGAAACATTATAATCATTTGATATCTTCCATATTGAAAGTCATAAGTAGTTGGATCTAGTCCTAGTTAGTTTTTTGGAGTTTATTTTCCAAGAAAAACTATTTTTACCACAATTACATGTCTACTCTATGTATTGAATATTAATTGAAAATATTATTACATATTGTTTATTTCTCTTCATTTCATTAATGTAATAATGTCCTAGAGTTTTTTTCACATTGATAATCTCACAAAATTTTCCACTATGATGATAACCTTGAAGTTTAATGACAATATTATTAATATATGTATGTGGTCAGTTAATGTGTTATGATGGAAGAAATAGTATTTTGACCATAAAGTGTGATTAATAATAAGTGATCAAGGATACTTCTCTTGATGTTTACTCTTAGTAATATCCAATATGGGAGATTATGATAATAGAACCACTAGTATGAATTCTACATGTTTTGGTGTGATTATATATTCCTATATGTGAGTGTGTTTAATGGTTCGTAGAATTCAATATTATCAATGGTGCATGTCATAACGTGTACAATTATATTTACTAACGAAATCCATCATGACATATATTGGTGGGATAAAGGACATGTTGGATGTTTCATGATTGACATGTCATTAATAGATAGTTCAAATAAGTATTTGTACAATCCATAATTATGGAAACTAATATCACATATCTTGGATTAGAATATAAATTTCACACTAAATTCTATGGAAAAGGTGTAACAACATGTTTAATTCATAAATTCAATGAAATATGTATCAATAATATAGTTTTTTGTCACCACCGTGCAACATTCTTTGTGAGATATTGTGACATAGGGATTATATTTTAGAGTGAGTTGTTATGTATTGTTGTCGATGTTGCGACATTATGTTCGTTCACTTTTAATCCTTGACCCGTTGCTAGATATTAATCGTGGTCATTAGGAAAGCTCACCTATTTTCAATAATAAATAATCATAGAGGGTCACACACTATGTTTTTTCACTTATGTTGAAAAAATTTTATAATAATTCAATTAATGGGATATATATTATTCTCATTTTTGAGAAATAATTTTTTTCAAGTTATATTAATTGCATAAATTTTATAAAAATTTATTCACATGCATGTTAATAAAAATATATTTATTTATTTTATTTAATATTTAATATATATTTATTCTCCTGTATGGGAATGAAATATTTATCTATTAATAAAATATATATTTGGGTATTCAATAAATACTGATGAATTCAAACAAACCAATACCATGCCTAGTGATAAACAATTCTTTAAAAGTTTCTAAATATTATTTATCAATTTGCGCAAGTTGGTTCATGCCACAAAATATATTATTATTATTAGTATGTGACATGAGGTTTCATTAAAGGTTATAATATTATTTAATATCCAAGTTGAAATTAAATATTTATTTTAACCTAACACCTTACTCAATAAATAGACAGTTATGTCTATTCTATAGATTATCGATCAGTTTACAATAAAAAAGTGAATTTTTATTCATAGTGAATTCTATCACAACACCACCATCTCTCTCCCACTCAAGAATGAGAATAAAAAGATAGATTTATTAAATTATAAATAATGAGTTATCAATAATGAATAATGTAATACATTCTATTTGATTAGCTGGAAACTGAAGATCAAGTTGTTTTTCCATAGTTAATAGGAGAACATTTTGATCACTACTAGAGGTATTATATATTTGGATCCACATAGTGCAATGAAGTAAATTTTAAAGGATTGTTTAGGATGATCAATATCCATCAATGATGATTGTTCTAAAGCCTAAGTATTCATTTCATCGGATATTAAATAAATTAATTATAAATTTGGCTTTCATGATCCACACGCATGGTTTTCAGGAATTGATAATTAAATCAAATTTTAATATATATATCCCACTATTCATTTCTTCCCCTATGCCAGAAACCAATATCAACTAATAAAATGAAATCTAATCAGATCAGGCAAAAAGTCCATCACATCTTGCATCTATTAGCGGTCAGAAAAAAACCATCAAACCATATCTCAATCAAGGATGTTGGATCCCATATCTTTCGAGGTTTTCCCCTCTGTATAATGTTTTGTAAAAACTCTTTTAATTTGGTAGTTTTTCTTTTTTTGGTTAAAACATGGTTTTTATGGGTGGGAGAAATAGGGGAGTTTTTGTGAAATACTTAATTGTAGAGGGTTATGAATCATATAGACTAGGGTTTCAGTAGTTGGGGTTTTGATTAGTGGTAATCACCCCGTAATCATACATAAAAAATGGGGGTTCAAAACCCATGGGGCGTAGGTACTAAAACGGTACTGTAGCGGTACTGTAGCATTGGTGGTACTGTTGATCGGCGGGTACTATAGCGGCGGCAGGGTACTGTAGCAGCAGCGGGCACTGTAGCAGCCATGTTACTATTCAATGAATGGGCCTTAGGCCAAAAATTTGGGCATACGAGCTATGTAAGGGGTTACAAGACCATTGGGCCTTCGACCTATGTAATGGGTCTCCCTCTACCTAGTTAAAAGAGGTCTTTGCTTTTCTTTAATAATAAAATGAGTCTTTGACCCCAACCTTTAAAAAAAATATAGACTAGGGTTTCATAATATGACTAGTGGAAATGGTTTGTAGATCCTAGTTGAGGCATAATATCCTGGGAGGAGGACAATTGGATCTACTTCTAATTTTGGAATAGATGCAGTATGGAAGCAGGCTAAAACACAAGCTGGTTTGGCGATGCTGCGTGGAGATTTTGGTTGGGGCATAAGGTCCTCTGGAAGGAAATTTTTCCATTCTTCAAATTTTGATACCCCTATAGTGGGTAGAGTGTATGCGATGTAAACATATCATAGGTATTCAGTGTTCTACTACATGGTGGATTCTTCTACACTATAGTATATCCCTAGGTTAGTAGGATATATGACATAGAAACTAAAATTAATCTCATAATTTCTTTTACAAAAGATTGTTGTGATGTTTTTCTTTAGGGCTATGCTATAGTGTACAGTATTTTAGGAGGTTTTGAAGTGTGTCTAAGGAGACTATTCTATGTTCCACCTCTTAACAACATATCTATAAATACCCCCAACCCATCTAAACCTATTTTCATTCAGTCTTTTTTACCCCTTGGTGTCTTGAAGATATTTTTAATTTATTTTGGACATCTATTTAATTGTATTCAACCCATTCCTTCTATTGATCAAACCATGGTTACATGATCCTTCAATTCATAGTGTTCCAGGCCCATAGTTTTAATGGACAATGAAGTAACTTCTATCTTGTATGTTGAAAACTTGATCACGTCTTCTTCTATTTGAGGTTGGTGGTCTAGAAATTATTCAAAATTTTATTTTTCATCTATGCTTGTATGTGAAATATGTGTGAGCACACCAAAACATCATGTTAATGACTTAAATGATTATATTATCCTATATTCAATGGTTTACAACTGTATAAAACATTAATTGGATTTCATTGGGTCCTTTCATGTTGTGATTGAGACTTGCCGCCACCTAATAGTTGTGTCATCATTTAACCTTGTTTGATAATTAATTGGATTGGAAATTAAACCCTATGATGTTTTTGTACTTGGATTATTTTTTTCTAGATATTATGTTTTGGAAAAAAAATTAAATTGATGTAACTACATGATATGAGATCACATAGATTTAAATTTGGTGGTTTAGAATCTAAATGAAATGTGAATTGATGTAATTAGGATGATAGTTGGAATTCCAACCTTATGGAGTATAAATGGATGGATAAATGGTAACTTTATAAATTAATCATAACATATTTTGATGATATAACTTATAACTTGGTCTTGGATATGTTGTAATTCTTATATAACTTAGCCTAATTATGCTATAATTCATAAAGGGCTTGACCCAATTATAATGTAATTCTTGTAGGGCTTTTCCTAGTTATGCTATAATTCTTATAGGGCTTGTCATAGTTAGGTTGCAATGATTATAGGACATGTCCCAGTTATGTTTTAATGGTTATAGGAATCTATAGAGTTCCCATGTGATGATGTGTAGATTAACCCATGATATGGTAACGACAGTAGTTTTCATGGTTCAACAACATATTGAAAGACATCTAGATTTGTGATGATGTAGTTTGAGAATAACCCCAGGTTCTAGCCTAGAGATCAAGGGTTAGATGATTTATTTAATGATAAATATATATTGAATAAATTAATACCTCATTTATCTCTTTATTTCATGCAATACATATCACAAATTTTATTTTTTACACATGGTGTTTTTTGTCCTACTGATTTGTATTCAAATCCAGGATGAGATTCTATTTTCTACTTGGATTGATTTCAAGGATATAGGATTGGACAAGGGATAGAGACCCTGTTGTTAAATATTCATTACTTGATGTGTTGGAGCTTAGAGACAAGACGGACGTGGGGTTTGGGACCGGGGCCTTGAATTCATATTTGTGTCTTATTAGTATTCCATTTATTTTAAATTCATAATGTCATTTCGTTGATTCAAATTTTCACTACATTATTATATTGTTATCAAGTTATTGGAGTTGTTCTTCATTCTTCTATGAATATATGGTTGTTGATTATATTGTATTCACTATTTTTTCAACAATTTTATTATTTTCTACTATATTTCTACATTGATATATAGGGTATAGAATCCCCAATACATATCTGACAACCTCACTATTTTTCAAGTATCATTTTTAAAAGAGGAGGCACACCTATGGTAATGTAGACAACCTAGCATGGTCACTTGACGGAGAACCAAGCTAAGGATATTATAAAGTGGTATCAGATCCTTGGTTTTAATCATATTTATTTACAATTTTTAAAAGTTAGAAATAGGAATATGATATGACAGTACATGGTGATGACCTTGTGCATGAGAGTATCTAACACATTTATGGGGGGAATCACAGTTCCCTGGGATGTGATTGTTTTTATTCCTATTCTCTTGTTATATTTTTTATGTTATTTCACATTGGGCGATTCACTTATTGTGTGATATTACATTTTATTGATATTTTTACTCATGCTGTAATATGGAATAAAATGAGTATGCGTGAATCATAATAGGAACATATGGATATGTGTTGATATTAATTTTTCATGAGGGGTACATATTTATCACATGTTACATGCTTTCCCATATGAAATGTGAAATGAAATTCAGTGTTATATCTGATAAATGAAAGGAATGAAAATGGTTGTATTATAAAAAATAACTTGTTATTCCAATAGAGAAACTTCTAGTTGGTGGTTCTCTATTCTTTCAATTGTTGATTTTGACCTAGTTGGATTTTTGGGTTCAGCAGAGAGTGTGGGTATTTGAAGAGAAAATGCCTCTATGTAATTTTTGAGTTGATCATCAAGAGAGCAGTAATAAGTACAATCCTAACATAGTTGGGTCAAAAATTTTAGTGGGCCTGGAGAATCTAATGGAAGGTTATTTTCACAACATCTTTTTGAGAGTCATGTGATCTATGTAGATGTATAATGTTCACACCACACCTACGATGTCTTAGTGGAAGATATAGTTCTAGCTACAACATCCGCCTATGTTCACTGATGGATGGATGCCCCCATACAGTCGAGTTATGGATTGATTCTGTCCAAATAGTCTTGAAGTACATAAATAAATCTATAGATAATATTTTGAATCATCCTATTTATATTATTTTACATGATTTTATGAATTATTGGGACATATTAGAGATAGAGGGGTAGTTAGAGGATTTATCCTTGATGGATATTGGGGAAAATATAATAAACCACTTCTAACCAGATAATTTGTGGAATGAGATGGATCATGGGTGTATGAACATGAAACTGGCGGATATGTTAGTGATGTAACATATTTAAAACTTAATAGAGCTGTAATAATTTACTCCATCCATGGAAGTTGATGAGGTTGTCAGGTCATGGTGTTTCTTAGATGGGATTCATTATAAAATATGGTCATAAGTTAATGTATTTCACCTACGAATATTAAAAGACATGAGGAATTATGATTTCATAAAATAAGGGAATATGAGAGACTCCCTAAGTGGTTGGAATATAGTTTCAGTAGAGAAATTTGGTAGCTCTTATTTGGGTTTCAGAAAGTGTCTCTATGATAGCTAACACTATGTTAGTAGTTAGAGAAGCCCTGGTAGTGGGTAGTCATCTCTAATCCATGGACACATAAAATTATTTTAGTGTTTAAATGATATCAATAATAACCAATAATGTCCTTACATAAATTTATAATGCTATTTTACAGTAGGATTTGAAACAATATAATAGATACAAGGGATTAGGATAGGAACCTAAGTCCAAGAGGGACTCTTCTACTCATCAACAAATTTGTACATGGATTTCCACCAAACGTTCCGGCCAAGGATAGGGATGTGGTACCCCAGTAAAAGAGTAACAATTCCATTAATATGGAACAAAACATTGTATTCAGACTAGACCCATGGGTATATGGGATAGTCAGTTGTAGAATATGTAGTCTACTCTTGATTGTTTGGGTGTAAGACCTTCTATGATCAGAGGTATGATTATTGTATCATATACCCTTGATTATGTTTTTTAATACAATAGAAAAACATTATTTTTTATTCTATCATATTTTAAATGGTGTTTTCTTGGATGTTGAGTTCTTGGATAGAGTTATGACTATTGACACACCATTGGAAGCATGGTCGGAGGACACCATGTGTTGAATGGAGTTTTCTATTGAAATTGGTGGATACCATTTCCTTTTGGAGATTACTTTTCTTGAAATTATAGCACATATTTTATTCTTGGTATCTATTGGATTGTTCACTACTAGGATCACATAAAATATTATCAAAGGAGGGTTTAATTTGTAACTCGAGAAGGGTACGGCTATACTCACCAGGGAAAGTAGGGTATTTAGGTAGGATGAGAAAGACCAGTTCGGTGTAGATCAGATTGTCTCATGACTTAGGTATCACGCCTTGATCTAGATGATGGTGGATTATAAAAGGAAATTTTTAATTCAATTTCAGATTTTTTAGGATGTATTTTTGGAATAGTAATATGGATTACCACCTAAATGGGATATCAATTTAATAAATTTTTTGGTGTAGATAGATGATATAGTTTATATACCACCTTATAGAATTACACCAATATATAAATATGAGTTTAAATTTAAATTGGAAGACCTAGAATCCAAAGGATTCATATGAACTACTACTTCATTATGGTGCTATACCATTCTTTTCTACTAGTAGGTAGATGGGATGCTTCCCTTATGTGTGAATTATCAGAGATAAACCATTTGAAGGTCAAGAACTAGTATCCACTTCTCTACATTGATGATCCCTTTATCAGTTGAGAGGTTCTAGGATATTATAAAAAATTAACATGAGTCTTGGGTACCATAAATTAATAGTGAGGGTATCATATATATCCTAGAATATGCTTAGTAGTAGGTATGTCTTGTAAAAGTTTGAGGTGACGTTGTTAAGATTAACAAATGAGCCAGCGGTATTCAAGGCCTTGATGAAGAAAATATTCTGTCCTTTACTAGACCATTTTCTGGATGTTTTTTTTGATGAAATGTTAGTGTACTCTCAATCACTAGAATATCATTCCCAACATCCCTACATCATATTATGTAACCATGGAGAGAATTTACATCACGCAAATCTATTAAAATGAAACTTCTGGAGAGATTGAGTGCACCTCTTAAACCATGTCATCATAGAGGATGGAGTGGTAGTGGACCCAATGAAAGTTATAACCTTTGAATCTTGGGAGAGACCTAATAAATACATCAAAATTTGATTTTTTTGGGTTTATATGGTTGTTATTTGAATTTCATCAAAGAAATATCCCCTTTGGAATCATCTATTTCTATTTTTACCATGAAAAAGGTAGAGTTTATTTGTTTATATTATTGTAAGAATGATTTCCAAGAAGATTGAGTGGTTTCTTATGACTCTAGATAGCTTTGTATATAGTAGAGGAATTGGTGTACTCACATTCTAGAGTTAGTTGTGGTAGTATATTCTCTATGAATTTTGATACACTCTTTTTCATATGAGATGATTGTGGTGTACACAAACGACAAGATCATCAAGTAAATATTTTACCATTGAGAGGTAATATTTTGGTAGAGGAGGTGGTTCAAGTATCTTCTATATTTCTACATTGACTTGATCTACACACTTGGAAAGGGTAAAATATCTTCTTATTATTTTAGCTAAAATTTTCAGACATAGGTAGTATGAGAGTCTTGCATCTTGTGGCAATTGATGGTGCTCATTGTAAATGTGTATCTCAATGTTCAAGAGTCCTAGGGATCAGAATATCTAAATGAATCATCAGTGATAACTACACCTCGTAACTAAAAAAATATAAATAAATTATCTGATCACGAGAACTTATCTTGGAGATATATCTTATAAAGTCCATATCCACCATTAATATGGTGTCTTAGTAGCAATGACATTATTCTTTTCTATTCCAGAGTTTGGGTTCAAACGGGTTTTCATGAGGAGTCGATGAGAGAATTTTATTATTAAAAATCGGTGGTTCATCCATGTCTGAAAATGATTTATCATGACCTTCATAAGAAATACTATTTTCTAGAGATATAAAAGGAGATAATAGGATTCATGGTGATATATTTTACTTGTCATCTGGTGAAGGCCTAGCATTAGAAACCTATTGGGTTGTTTCAAGCTCTACACATTTTTTAATGGAAATAGGATGATGTTAGTATAGACATTGTGATGGAACTTCCCAAGACACCCCACAAAAATGGTTTTGTTTCGGTGATTATGGCTCGACTAAAGAAGACAGGCCAATTCTTTCCTATCAGGTAGACCTTCACTATTGATTGTATGGATTGTCACTATTTATGGGAGATTTTTTGACTACATGGTGTAATGAGGAGGATCTATTCATAGAATGATCCTCATTTCAAATATTATTTTTTGTAGGGTATTCAAAATGATCTAGGATCATTAGTTCATTTGAGTATAGTTTATCATCCACTGATTCATAGACAACTATATTGGGAAATTTAGATTCAGGTTGATATGTTGGGAGCATGTGTCTTGGATTTTGGTGGTTCTTGGATAAAAATATAACACTCATGGAGTATTATTATAATAACAGTATCCAAAAATCAATCTAAATGGACCCTTTTGAAGAATTTTATAAAATACCTTGTCATTTAACTCTTTTATAGTTAGGGGTAGGAGAGTTAGTGCTCATTCGACCAAGACACACACATGAGATGAATAAATAGGTTCTTTTGATTAGAAAGTTGTTTTTCACCACACTAAGACATAAAAAATCATATGATTCCCATCAAATTAAACCTATTGAGTTTGGGTTTATTAATTGTCTCTTTCCTTTAGGTGTCTCCTAGGTTTGGGAAATTCCATATCAAAAAATAGGGGAAGCTAGTTCCCAGGTCTATCGAGATGTTATGGATAGTGGAAAGGGTCAGTCTAGTTTCTTAATGTTTCTACCTTTCATAGGGATACAATTCCATGCATGATTTTTTTCATGTGCAACATATTCAAAAATATCTAATTTTCCCTTGTCACATGATATAAATTGATGGAATCAAGATGGATGTTGATGTGTCCTTCGAGGAGAATCCAATTTTATTATGTATAGTATTGAGAAGAATATTTAGGGAATGACCACACATCTTGTGTGAGTGGTGTGGCATTACAGGCTTGTGAAAAAGGAGACATGGTATAGGGATTTGGATATATAGACACAGTGGACATACTTTTTCTCAAATACCCAATAATGGTACTTATAGTAGCTCAAGGAGATATTTTATATGGTGGGGGTTATAAGAACCCGTATTTCTTCAAGTGTATTCCTATATATGATGTTTTGTAAAAAATATTTTAGGTTTTTTTATTTGGTTGAAACTTGGTTTCTATGGGAGTGAGAAGGAGGGGATTTGTGCTAAAATATATATTTTTAGAGGATTATATGATGTGGAGCTTAGGGTTATGATGAATGAATGTAATCTATAGTGTAGAGATCCTGGTTTCAATGTAGGGTCTTGGGAGAAAGAGAATTTGGGTTATTTCCAATTTTGGTATAGTTGCAACATAGAATATTGATATGGTCTAGTATAGTTTGGTACATTACTATGCAGTTTTTAGTTGTGATGTATGCACCTCAAGAAAGAAATTAGATGGTTCACCCAATTTTGACACCATTTTTGTGTGGAGGAGAGCTATAGCATAACCATCCCTTGTGTATTTTGTGTAATGATTCATGGTGGCTTCAGTTATACCACAATATATTCTTGGGTTCTAGGATCTACGATGTAGAAACCACTATGGGTCATGGATGTTCTTTGACCATGGGAGGCCATGGTGTGGTCCCTTGGGATGCATCATTGCACAACCTATGTCAAGTTGTTCTATGGAATGGCCTACGGATCTAGGCCCTAATCCAATTTTTAATAACCTATTTATAAATACTATAGAAACCATCAAAACTCATTTGTATTAAATATTTTTCTTTCGAAACTAGGTGACCCAATGATATTTTCAAAGACTTTTGAACCTCCCTTTCATTAGATTCAACACCAACCTTCTTGGAATCAAACTCTAGTGAACTGAGCCTTCCATTATTGGTTTTCTGGGCCTAGAGTTTGAAGGAATAATGAACCAAATTCTATATTATACATAATGATATTTTCTATATCTTATTATTTGTGAGGTGGGTGGTCTAGAACATATATTGAATTGTATGTTTCATCTATCCCCGTTTATGAAATATGGTAAATCGTGTGGGAACACCATACACATGACCTAAATAATTTGATTAAACTCTTTTTCATTGGTTAAACATGTACAGACCTTCCATTGGATTCCATCAGGTCCCTTGGTGTTGAGACTGAGATATGCAACCACCTGATAGTAATGCTAGACTTTGGCCTTTCTTGAGACTTGGTTGGATAGTACATTCCATCCTATGATGTTTTTGAACATAGATTATTGTTATTTTAGAATTATAATGGATTGTGATGATATGCATTATGCTCCGTTCTTGGATATACTGTAATAATTAGTAGTGTTGGAATAATTGTGTTCTTATTATTATAGTTCATAGACTGATTATGATATAATTCTTAGAGGGCTTGACCCGATAATAATGAAATTATTATAGGGCTTAGCCAATTTATTCTACATTACTAATTGGTAATTGCCCAGTTATTCAATAAATATTATAGGGATCATCTCAGTTACCATATAACGATGTGTGGGAAATCCCCTGGGAGGGTGATAAAAGTTGATGGAATGGTCCCAAGACATAATTAGAGATATCTATCATTGTTATGAAGTGGTTTGGTGCTGACCGCATTTTTCAACTCTAAGATTGAGGGTTAGTGGATTTATTTCATGTGAAGTATTTAATTTATAAATTTGTAAAAATTTTATCACTTTATTTCCGAAATTATATATCATAGAATTGACATGGTTTTATGTGGTTGTGTTGACCTGTTGAGTTTTACTCACATCATAGAATTTCAATCGTTTGATACATCGATAAATTTCATGGATGGAGGTTTAGAAAAGTGAAAGAGTCTCAATTGTTGATGTTTTCTTTCTTAATGCATTGGAGCTTACTGATAGGACCAACATGGGGTTCAAGATTGGGGTCTAGAATTTTTTTTTGACTCTTCTAGGTATCTTATTTTTTGATAGTGAGCATGTGATTTATTTACATTCAACATATCATTATGTGATTCTATTATTATCAAGTTGATAGAGTTTTATTTTATTTTATTATAGAATTGTTCTTGTGGATTATATTATTTCTTTTATTTATCTTAATCTATAATTATTTTATAATATATTTCTATTATTATGTTGTGGGTATAGTACCCCCAATGTATTCTATACACCATTTCTACTATTCAAGAGCCTCTAACGTATAGGGAGGTGAGCCTGAGGTCATATAGCCAACCTAAATCAATCACATGAGGGAGAACCAAGCCATGTAAATTGTAATAGGTTAGGCCTCAAGGTTGTTATATCTTATCTATGCCATGTGTATAGCCACAAAACTATCATACTCTTATTGCAGATACCTATGGTCTGGTCTCAAGGTCACCATGCCCCTACCTTGTATTTAATTGCAACATCATCATCATCACATAATGTGTAAACTCCCATACCAATGGATAATGATATCATGAGGGTCAAAATGTTCTGAATACTAATATAAATACCTCTATATTTTTTATAATCACACATAATAGGTAGAGATTTAAATTTAAACCATACCATGTCATCTCGAGATTCAATATCAACATAAAGGTTCATGTGATCAACATCCAACATGGTTTAATAAGTTACATATTAATACATATGAAATTTAACATTATTCATGGGTCTCAAAGGTTACACATGAAAACAAATGTGATCACTATCAAGAATGGTTAATCAAGCTATACCAACACAAGTATCATATCGAGGAGAAAGGGTTTTACAATTACCTAAATGGTAAGGAACATATTACCTTAATATTGAAAATGATTGTGTTCAAAACCCATTAAGGGGTCATAGATGAGATTCACCATAAAACTAACTAGATCAATCCCACACCCAAAAAAACCCTATAAATGAACCCATTTATTCACATTAAGGTTCTATAATGGAGTTCATGAAGATTATTGGATAATGAAATTAACCACATACCTAAAAGGATATACCAATGATGTTATGTCTAAGATTTATCAAATGTTTACCACCAACACACTTGATATTTCACCATTATTGCAATGATCCTAGACTTAATCATTACATGACATCAAAATCCACAAATATGGAACCGATGTGCTATACCAATGTTTCATCAGAATGGTATAAGGGTAGATCTAGAAGAACCACTAAAAATATTGGTTTATGGATTAGATAAAAAATACCAGATCACCAACGCACTTGGATCTTCCAGAATCGAGCTTATAAGGGAATGGAAACATTAAGGGAATCTTGTGGTGTATTTAGATTACAAAGGTATAAAACGAGGAAGAAAAATGATTGAAATCAAGTTTTTTGTTGTCATTAAATAATATTTTCATAGAATTAATTCGTACAAATTTTTTTGGTCACATTGTTAGATAAATTGTGTTCCAACTAGGTGAGGCTTACAGACTTCATTGGAAACCCACATGGTTTTCTCACATGATTTGTCAAAACCATGTTACAAATATTATTTATAATTATTAACAGGTTTCAAAAAATCTTATAGGATTCACAGTTTCATCAAACCATGTGACCTACCCATTCTCCACCCTAAGTTCCTCTACAAAATATCACACATTTTCTTATAGAATCAACACAATTTCAGAAAACCATGATCCAACAGTTCATCCTTACAAAGGCCTCCAGATCAATAAAAAAACAACCATAACCCCTATAACACAACCCAATCAATTAATAATTAAATAATCAAGAATAAAGGATCAAGTTAAATCACAACATAAATAAAAAATATTAGATCATTGCCGAAGTTATTCTAATATTTTCTCTTTTTCAACAACATAAACATTTAATACTATGATTTATTTTATAAACATTGTTTCTTTCTTCAAGAATTTTTTCCCTTGTATTTCATATTATATTTTTATTTTATAACCATACCTATCTCAAATTTACAGTTTATGTTTTGATGAAGACATGATTCCAATTTAGATTTAATTATTTTATCAATACTAGTTTCATCACATTATTTCTATGTACTTGAATTTTTTTAATTCTTTTAAACATGATACACAATATTTTTTTTATTTCACATTTAGATCTTTAACATCATAAAATTTAATTTTTTTAATTATTTCTAAATATTCCTTGCTCATTAATATCCTCCTATTTATTTTTGGACAGTTTTCTTTTATCATTAAATATATTCTTTCCTTTTCTAGACTTTATTTTTTATAAAATTATATCATTAATATTCATTTTAATATTTTTTATATATAATAGATAACAGAGTGGGCCTATACATATAGAAACATGGCCATAGATGGCCCAATATAGGGTTGGCTGTGGATTTTTTTGGTTCATATTTGACTAAATGCCAAAACAAATATTCTGGGTTTTATATATAGAAGCCACACTATTTAATAAAATTTTTGTTTATATTAAAAATTTTCTAAGTCATTAATTATTCATTTTTTTCAGTTTGGATTATGGATTTAAATATTTTTTATGCCAAAAACCTAAATATCGATTGATGAAATTTTTTAATGATTAAATGATAATGTGAATAGAATTTATTCATAATCATTAGCATGGATATCATGATATCATCCTTTACCTGATATAAATGTTAAAATTTTATCAATAATTAAATTTATTAAGTATTTAAATCTCATAATTCGAATGGAAACAAAATCAGTTAATCCAAAACAAGCAAAAAATAGGTGTTGTTTTTTTAACTTGAACATTTTTGTCAGAATCATGAACTAAACAGCAAACTATAAGAATATATTAAATATTCATTATTAACCAGACAATAAGAAAAGAAATTATTTTTAATTGATTCTATTTTATTTTCATTTTCATTATATTTTGTTGATTCTTTAACCAACCAGTTTAATAAGCTATTGAACACCGAAACACCCACTTGACAAGAACGATGTTGCAGATGTCTTACGATGACTATAAAAATACTATACCTCTACCAAACCATCTCATTCCACACCCACCATGAGATCTTTCTTTCCCACTATAAAAGGAATATTTATATCCCAATTCCAACAATAGACATGGATATTAGACTAAAGAAACCCCACTGCTATAAATTATATAAATACAAATCAAAAACAAATAATGAGGCAGTGGAATGAGATCCAGAGAATAATTAGGAGACAATATTGCCAACCGAAAAAGGAAACCACTTCCACATGCAACCAAAGCATAAGAAATTATCAAACTCAAAACCTAAAAGAAATTTAATTCTACAAGGATAGAATATAAATGAATGGGGAAATAAAATAAAATCTATTACAAGAAATTAAATAATAACAGATAATAGAGTTAGTGAAAATATAATAGAGAAGTGGAACATAGAGCATGTGGAGTAATAAATACTAAATACTAGAAGAGGAACCGACTCACTAAAATGTGTAATGGACTAGCTTGAATACCAGCCCATCATAACAAAACCAACATTTCATAAATATAACGTCTGTTCCCAATGACCATAGGCCAACACTAGTTCTAATGTCATCAAACATAAATATTGTGAATGATTTAATTTTTAGAAACTATAAAGTATAAACATGACCGAATAATGAAATACGTAAATAAACAACATTTTACATCACAAAATAAAACATGAATATAAAAACATAGTAAAAATTACAACATGGATAATTAAAAAATTAAAATAAATAGGGTAATTAACCTAATTATCTCCATGTGATACAAGATCATCCTCATATTCCTTAACTTGTATAGTGTTATAATCATTCCAATGGTCTACTATTAATAATTAAAAAATTCATATCTATATAAAAAATAAATATAATATAGGGCTATACACACACCAATGTGTGTGTATAAGGTGTGACTAAAATCATAATAGGATACTTACATGATTATATCTATTTACTTTTAAAGGAGAAAACATAAATACTAGTTTAAAAATAAATAATAAAATTATATTTACTATATTTGAATGCATAATGAAAAAAATAAAGGCTTTATAATATTCTATTTCAAAATAATGAACTCAATAGTTTCCCAAACCAATTCAAAATATCTTTTCCATTTGTTTTTAATTAAATATAAAATATTATCAAGAAGAAGACAAAACCAATGTGATGTTGATAATAATATAAATATATTATTATCACTGCACATATTCTAAAATAATAAATGTACATAAAAAATAGGAATGATAAAATATACAAAATTGGTTATATTATATCATTTAAAACATACTAGGATATAAAAAGAACGATCAAAATTATTATTTGGTAGAACCATATATTGGCTCGATGATGTGATGATAACTATACATACATTAGGTTTTCTCTCACTATGCCTCGCTGGGAGGTAAATCCCCATATAATGTATAATAACCCTCTAGGTGTATAAAATATAGTGAATAATCATAAAATATAATATAAACCCTCCATTTAATTCCCAATTAACTACCTAAGTCATTCCATGAAGTCCTTTATGGATGTGAGAAAAAATTCAATATATCATTTCCATATGAATTCAATAAAATACATCAAATAATTCAAAACTCAACTATAAAAACCTACAATAAAATGAACCCTTTTTTATCAATATCTACCATTAATCAATTTATATAAGATAATGAAATTCTATGATTCAAGCAATACCATAAAGATTAATATTATCAATGGAGAAAGAAAAAACACATAAAACTCAATATTCTTGGTGAAATAAGCCTTTTATAATAGGAAAATATTAATAAAATAATAATATGCTTTCATTATATAGCATAATAAGTCATTCCAAACACTTAATAATAATTTGAAAATAAAAATATATCTATATTTTCTTTTCTTTATAATTGAAAAAACCATCTCTTAAAATTACTCCATGTGATCTAAACACCTCTTTAACATTTGGAATCTTGTTAAAAAATATAATATCCATTAATAAAAAATAATGAGAAATCATTAAATGGATAAAATATAGGGTGTTTAATAATAAAAGTCACATAAAATTTTATTAAACAATAGGAATGTAATAAAACAAGTTAGAATAATTTTTTAAGTAAATCCCTTGAATACCCCATTAAGATAACATGCAATTAGAATGTATAACATGGAATGATCTTAAAAAAACATAGATAATTTATTGATACATTTTTTGAGTAAGTGATCAATTTGAAATAACTAACAACCTTTGGTTTCATTAATTAAACAAACACTGATAGAACCAACTATTTAGATATTGATACAACCTTAATTCATTAATCAAACTATGATGGTTCAGAATTATAAATAGTTTCCTTTACACCAAAAATATTAAAAGACCGATTATTTTTAGAGTATTATTCTATATGATTGAAAATAAAAAATTATAAATTCATTAAAAACTACATGTCATGAGTCTAATGGAAATATGATTGATAATAAAATACAAAAACCAGGGAGAAAGAAGAAAATGAAAAAATGAAAAAATATATTACTTAACTTCCATGGTTGAATCTCATCCCATTGGGAAGGAATAAATATCCCTCAATACCCATTTTAACTAGGTAGTTCATGAATATGGAGAATGGGAGAGGGGTTCCCCTCCTATGTCAATTAACATAAATTATAATAAAAATAACAGTAATAAGATTATAAAAATATAATTATAGTTACACAATCTTTTATAGATATTTAAACTCTCTTTTAATTCTATTTAATTTTGATAATAATACCAAATTTACATTCCATTAACTAAACTAAAAAAATTATATTCATATAATAATAATAATAAAAATGATAGCAATTACAAAAAACAAACCAAGTGATCAAATATTTTTATAGAAAAATATATTAAGATATGTAGATTTTTTGATAAAATAAATAACCAGATGATAATACTGAAATTTATTATAATATTATATAATTAAATAAAAATAATATAAATATGTTGGGACACAAAAAAATTATTATCAATTTTTTTGAATTAATCGTTATTATACATAGTATCCAAAACCATGCATTAACAATTCATCACTCACTGTCTTAAAATTATCATATGGCATTATTACTACTCACAATTTCTTAAAGAATTCATAGACCACACATTATATAAATTTCATAAAAAATTAATTTTTTCTCTATTTTCATTCCAAACATTATAATATAATTAAATATATATAAAATAATAAAAGCTATATTGTAATAATTCATCCCACCAAAATGACTTCCACCCCTAGAAATCCCCCTTAGAACAAAATTTTGACACCAAACCATTACACATTTTTTGTATTTTTTATTATAATAATATATATAGAATTAAATAGTACAAATTTTAAATTTGTGTAATTTTGATCAATGGTTCATTTGTGCATTGTTTAGAAAACTATGCATAATAACCATGTAGTGTATTAATTTGGAGATGGTGAGTGATTCATGGTTAGTGTGTTGTTAAAAAATGTATGCATAATAATCATGCATTTTTTAGTGTCGAATGGGGACTAATTTTTATTTATTTAATTTCTGTGTCTCTTTATGATTAAATTATAATTTTATAATGATTTTATTAATTAATTATTTCAGTTATGTATTTTACTTTTTTTCTAAAAATCTTAGTTTATATTTTTATATAAATATTCATATAAATTTTGTGTTATGTGTAATTTTTGTTATGGATTTTATTATATATAAATAATTTTATGAGTTTTGTAAATGATGCATAAATATGGTATTATTATTATCCTCTTTAGAAGTTATTATAAGAGTGTTTATTTATTTCTACAATAGTGTATCGTTATGATTATATTTCTATAATATTATTGTAAAAAATAATATTATTATAATTTGAGTGATGTGAAAAAGAGGGGAACCCCGCTACCATTCTCCCAATTCAATCAAATACAGGGAGGAAAGGGGATTTAGGGATATTTCCCCCTTCTCCATTAGAGTGGATTCAATCGGGGAATTTAAATATTATCGTATCTCTTGAATTTGTTTTGGTCTCTCTATTATAATGTTTTTCTTTTATCTAGATCCCTTACCTATGGAGAAGATATTATTTTTATAGAATTTTAATTTTTTGTTTATTTAATATTATAAAACAATTGATAATAATATGTATTTTGATGTTGTTGAAGTGAAAACTCTATCATTATCTCCAGTCCATCTTCTTTTGATGAAGTCCTCGAGGTTAGATCAACTTTCATGTAGGTAATTATTCTTTATTATTATTAATTAATGAAACTATGGGTGACTAAAAGTTTAGAATTTATTTAATTATCATTAAATATTTCTATGAATAATCCATGTTAGTTTTATAAAATTTTTTAGTGATTTTCCTTCCAATTACATTTTATGTTAAAGGTGATGTAATATAATTTTTATCTAAAATTATGCTCTCATTTTTCCTTTCACACTTTGTGTTTAAGAAATTTTCAAGTACATTATATGATAAAATAACAAACATTTTCATCATTTAATAATTTCTTGTAACTATTAAATAATTAAAATTATATTTTTGTGGATGTTTCCAAATAAAATGGAAATGTTCGGCTCACTTGGAGTGGTTTTATGAAATTTTTTGTTTGAATTAGTAGTGAAAAAAATTATTCCTTATAGATTCCATATATTAATATTTGTTTTCATTATTTTATTATGATTTATAATGAATGGACATTATGATAATTTTTTTGGATTAAAAAGATAAAGTAAAATTTTGAATGGAATAAGGTGTGTTTTTATTCGATTCTCATTCCACAGTTAAAGGTATTCCAACAAATTGTATTGATAAAAATGCAGAATTATATTGTGTTTTATGTATTTATGAAGGAAGGATATTGATATGAAATGGGATATTTCTTTGAATAGTGATCATATGAAAGTGAGGAGTTATTTGATGTATTTATTTAAATTGATATAAATATTTAATATTGAATTTTAAACTCAACTATATATAGTAATTTATGTTATTCATTTCATAACTAATATGTAATTTTATTGATGAGTTCTAAACTAGTTTATAATTATACTCTAGCTAGTGTATTCCATGTGGATGATTATGCATTTGGCTAGGGGTTACCACATTAGGAGGTTTATTGATATGAAATAGTGTGTAAGTGAATTTAGGTTAACATCATCTATCCAATGGATGATTCCACATGATCCAAGTCCTAATATGTCTAATTAGGCCCTAAGGTTGTTTACCATAATGAACAATGTGTGATTTTAAATATTATAAAATTCATATTTTTTTGTACATTAATTATTTCATGATGTTTGAAATAATGGTAGAACATTTTCTATTTTTTTAAAAATTATATTGTTTTAGATTATTTTAACAAACCATTTTAATTTATAAAAGGAAAAGGGAATAATATTTCAAATTCTTTTTTGAAATTATCAACTAGTTATTATTTGAAAATAAATATTATAATTTTTTGATTCTTATTATTTATTCACTTAAATTAAATAAATGTATTTTAATAATTTATTTTAAAACTACTATTTATTGTTAATATTGTAAAAGAAAATGGATATAATATTTGTGATATCCTTCTAGGATTTCACCAACACCCTAATTACAATCCCTGTTGTGTATGTTGTCCTATTTTCTACTCATTTTCTTCTAGGTATGATCAGTGTTTCCTTTAATAAGAGTGTATCATTGTCTATATTGTGGCACTATAGTGGTGGTGGAATATGAGGTTGGGAATATGTCATATGAAGATAGTTGGGTTTCTTTATTTTATTTATGTTGATAATTTTTCATGGAATATGTAGAAATTTCAACCATATTTTGACATGAACGTTACACTCTTTATTTCATTATATCGGTAATTCATTTGATGAATTGTTTGGTGTATTTTGTAATTATATTTTATAAATGGTAAGTCATTTCCATTTTGTATGTGTGATATCATTTAAAATTATTACAGCTTATATTGATTTCAAATGCACATTAGGACTATAGAACATCAGTTTAGGTATGATATCTAATTTTTCAGGGTGTTTTTTTCATAAAAGTGTATTAATTTATGAGTATAAAGTTAGATTAGTGGTTGGTGTGTGATTATTTAATATATCTTTATTTGAAATTTGATTCATGCTTTCAAAAAATAATTTTGGGATTAACATGGGTTTCTAATAGGGACTCCAATAACAAATATACATTCCATGTAATATAATTCACTACCAATATTTTCCCTTGAATTATTTCACACACCGACTAGGATGAAATATTTTATGATTATGCTCTAGATAAGTCCATTTGGTCTCTTATCACTAGTATATATTATGCCATGATTAGTGACTTCACCACTAGTTTAGGATTATTATCTATTTAACGGACTTCCTAAAAATAAGTGAGTCGTTTAGTATGAGGATCCTAGAGCTCTGTTATTTATTCCCACTGGTAGTCTCCCATAATGCCTTATTTTATGAGTTATTTCATGTTTTGTTTTATCATTTTTAAATTCTTACATGACCTTGATTGGTTTTAATTTAAACTAGAGTATTCATTTATTTAAGATAGATGCACAAAAAGTGATATAAATCACTATTTATTTACATAAATATTTAAAAAATGATATATTATATGTAATTTCAGGCTATAATTTATGTGTTGTGCCTAAAAATGTCTATAGATTTTCATGTAAGATAAAATTTAATTTTATTTGTTACATATTTTCTTTCATTAAAATGATATGTTTATTTCTTTATGTTTATTTTAAAACTATAATATATGTATTTTAAATAAAATTAAATTTATGGAATTGTAGATGTATCCTACTACGATTCATTATCACTCCCTAAATGTTTAGATTTGATGGATATGTTAATTTTCATTCATGATCTATTTTGTAAACATGAAAAGTTTATTTTATTATATAGGTATTCGACAATGGACATAGGTATGAGGCAAAGGAGGTGGGGTCATGTTGGGTTTTTCTATTCCCTGATATGATAGTGGAGTATTTTATTTTATTTATTTTAATTATGTAGTATCTGTTATAACAGATATGTTTATATAAAATCAATTATGGGGTAACATTTTTAATGATTTTTTTACAATTGAATGGTATTTCAATATTCATATATTTATATTTGTACTTATTTTTTATTAATAATTTATCATGGGAATATTATACCCATATTAAAAATGATAGACTTGATACTTGTGGTATCCTATGGTGATTGGGAACATACATTAGGTTTGTGGCATACTGGTTTGAGTGTGATGGACTGGTACTCAGGCTGATATGTTATAAAATACCCCCACTAAGATAATGGAGTTTTCCAAAAGCAATTGATGGGGAAGAAGGCATGGGATATTCCCACAAGGTTCCATATCTAGGATAACACCTTGTATTCACTTGAAACAACATGACCATAAGGCATGTTATATTTCCACAAGAATCTTTATCTAGGATAAAAACATGTATCCACCTGCAACAACATGACCAGGGAATAATAATGTTTTCACTAAACATCAATAACCACATCTCTAGTTCCATTACAAAAGGCCTAAGAACCAAAATAGAGTGTAGGTATGATTTATAGTATAATGGAATATATTAAAGACAACGCCGATAAGACCAATATTCATGGAAGGAGGTCAAATATATTACTTATAAATATATTTTGAAATATCTATAATTACCCACATATTCTTCAGGGTGTTAGAGGATTTGAACAAAAGATTATTTATTTATGGATCTCTCAATGTGTGGAGATTCAAAGACCATAAACATTAAAGGACTCTCGAGGTTTCGAAATTTCATTATAACGAAAAAAATGTGGTGAATTCCATCACCAGCCGACCATTATGAACACCCAAAATTATTTCCATTGACTCTTGGGAGTGGAAGCTCCCAATATAACCCTAGAAAGTAAAAATTCATGCAACAGAAATAATTACTACAATTATTTGTAAATATTAGGAACCTTTTGTCTAGAATAGTATATATAAAAGTGTTCAATAATTCTGTACATAAAATATATTCTAGGAAATTTCACTTTTTCCTATTCTTTTGAATTTTTGAAATTTTTGAAAATAAGAGATAGTATCTAATAAATATCTTTATTATCTCATTCATATTTAGACATAGTAAGAGTATCTTTACAAATATCTTAAATTTAAACTCTTAATGGACTTGAAATATGATTGTTTCTTCCATATAATTTTTTTTTGAATATATAATATCGCTTAATCACAAAATTAATGATTTGTATATCAACCAAATGAAATTCATAAGAAAAATCTTTTACGGATATAAAGACTTAGTAAAACATGTTTGGAAATATTCTCACTTGAATATTAAAGATAGTGAAATATTCAAGTATTTCACTAAATCCCATAATATTATTTAGCATTTTGTTATTATTTTTTCAGATTTTATCAATAATTTCATCATTATATGTACTATAATATTTAAAATTATCTCCCCATAACAAAAAAATCACCATTCATAAGTTTATTATTTCCTTATAAAAAATTTTATTTTTTATATCAAAAATTTATTTATTATAAACCATTTTCAAGGTTTTTCTAATTAATGAAAGATATGAAAATACATTTTATTAGAGGAACGAATCCAATAACTACTGAATGAAGTACAACCAATATAATAGGTAATAAATATGGATAAACCATATCCTTATAACGATTATATTTATTTCCATCACAAGTTTGTATATATTTTCTATTTCTAGTGTTCAATATCATTATTATATTTCAAATAATTTAAAAAAAGGTGAAAAATTATTTTTACAAAAGATATTTTGATGAACTGTTAAGTCATCCATGAAGGAAACCAAAGATTTTATGCGACTTAATGTAGCTATATAATGAAATGGACCATTGATAGGGTCATGGGGATTCAATGATACTCAAATTTTACAATCATTAATTTCAAATATTTATAACTCTTATAGAATGGATATTAAATTCTTTTCAATTAGATTAATTTACTTGAATAAATGAAAAATTTAAAAGAAAACTACACAAGTAAACCAAAATTTACATAGAACCCCAATTTGGGTGACTACACCCATGATTCGTTTGAATTCATTGAAGACACATAAAACCAAAAATATCATATAAGAACCAAAAAATTGAGATAATGTATAATTATCAACTCACATAATCATATACATAGAAAATATAATCATTCTAACTAATTAAAAAATGTTCAAAATTGATTGGATCTACAATGTAGATACAAATTTCACTACATCAATACTATTTTTATTCTCATGGTATGTAGAGAGATTAAATAAATGAATCCAATATCATTTTATTGTCTTTGAAAAAAAAGCAACAAAATGTTTTCATGGTGTCTTTATATATCTCAAATATTTTAAATCTCTTATGATGTGTAGATTAAAACCTCAAATCACATCAAAAACCCAATTGATTTTCTAGTGTGTAGAATTTATCTATATTAGAATAGATAAATATGGAATTTCTAACTCATAAAATTTTATTATTATATATTTTTAATCTTGTTTATTTTATGAATTTTATAAATTCCAATATCATCAATAACTTTTGAAAAGTACAAATATTTCAATCATGAACCTTAATTGTTCCCTCAATAAATCATTATCTCCTACCAAACCTTTTCTATCAATTTTTTTGTGATCCAAATAAAGAACATTATTATTAAAAATTTAATTTTATAATACAATTATATTTCTTAAAATTTCTAAATAATGAACTTAATAAATTATTTTGTTAATATTAAAAATTATATTCTATGTAACTAACTTTTTTTCTCTAGTATTCTTATTTTTTCATCAAAATAAACTAAAATACATTGAAATATTCGATTAATTTGATAAATTATTAATTAGTTATTGTAAAAATTAAATTTTTTGAATAATTATCATATTATTTTAGAATATCATTATAGTTTATCCAATCAATATCTTTATTTATTCAATGTATTCCATTCTTAAAATATTTTGATTAAATTTCTTCTATATTTATCTAAGAGCCTTATTCTTATTTCAAAGCACCTTCCACATTTTCAACATCATTTCAACCATTTTAAAAAATCAATATAAAGATATATATCTTTAATTATATCAATTATACTTCCATCACAAAATATTTTATCCCGGATTTTTTTGTCTTTTGGGTTCGAAAAAATGACATATGCTAAATCTATGTTGTGATCTTTATGTTCTTTTCAAAATTATATCTTCTTGAAAATGATTTTTTTTTCTCACATGTTATGATCCATTTTAAATAAATTAATAATTATAAACATATAAAAATTAATAACCCTTATGTTTGTTGTAAGAACCACGGTTTTCACTTCGGTATGGATCCCCTAAATTTCAGTCTAATTCGTTATTTTGGACCTTAATTTGATTCCAAATTGTTTAGTGAAGGTCGCAAGGGTGTCTAAGAAATGTTTGAATCCTAGAACCCACTTGTTTAAGAAAAACATACATTTCTCATGGTTTAGAGTTAACCGAGTGGGGGAACACTGTTAAGGAAAACTGTGTGGACGGTGACTTCTTAGATAGAGCCTCATTGTACGGTTTTCACACGGTTTCCCTAACTAGGTGTCCTAACCATGATATGTCTCATTTCATCCAAGTTTCCCATACATGGTTGGCACAAGTTTTGGAAAATCGTGTAGTGAAACTGTGTAAATTCTATTTTATGGGTAAATTTTCATTTTTCCCTTAATGATCTAATTAAGAATCCTCTTTTCTTCTAATCTGATATCTAGGGGGATTTACCTTATTTGCTCTCATTTTTTGGAGATTTTTTAAGTTATTAGAGAGTTATTGAAAGATATCATTCACCAGGGATCTGATTGAGCTTTTTTTCATCACATTGGATGTGAAATGGTATGTACTCGAGTCCGTTTAGGACTTCATTATCCACTCTTTATCTCAAACTAGTTATCGAGGTGTGATAATTTCCCCATTTTACTCAAATATAATCTGTTATATGAAAAATATGAGGTCCATATTATAGGATAAGGTTCGTTCAACACTAAGGTGGTTGGTCTATAACTCGTCCTTTATGTTTTTTTATTTTGGAATTTTCATTTTGGGTCAACCGATTTCATCAGGGGATGTTTATTGATTTTATATGTCATCCATATAATCATTAAGTCCATATGATTATTCTATTTCCATATATTTATTTATTTATTGTTGTTTAAGCTCAAAAATCCATCCATTACATGTTAAATGATATTCCATAATTTCTTTTTAATGTTTTGACACTTTTGATCCATTTTTTGGATGTTCTCAAGCTTAACCACACAAATGGTAGGCCTATTTGTCGTAAGTTCTTGTCGTATAGTGTACTGGTGAATGTAAATTACCAATTCACTTCCACTTGACCCACCTAAGGTAATTTATTCAAATTTATAATTAAATGTGAACGGGAAATTAGCAAGTATATCATGTATAATACTTGACCCCATTAAATTAGAATGATAAATAGGTTGCGTGTCCGTAGCACTCCTTACCACATTAAAAGAAGGTATCAGAATGAAACTTGTATTGAACTAAATAGACTTATTGATTAATTATGATTTGATTAAAAGTTTACATGATACTTTAACTTGTCATAATAATTAATGAAAAATCTTGAACTAAATGAAATATTACATGGAATCATAATTTTATAGGAATGGATGACTCGAGCTCACCTTGTATTCTTATCGGGGAATACCTTGAGCACTCGAGAACACCTTTATGATTCAAGGATACTACTTTATTTGGTTAAGACCCATGTAGATCCCAATACTTTTCTATTTTTGGATGTTAGGTATGACACCATAGGATATGTCACATAGTATTATAGGATTCTTAGACACACTCCTTGGATCCAACATTGATAAGTAGATTCCATGGTTAAAGAACATTAGACCCAGTATTTTCCTAGCTCCATTTTACCTTGAATAAACTCCTTATATTCAGTATTTATATCATTGTGGAATGAATTGTACTATGATCCTTGGATTATACTCTTACCCCATAAAAACCCATTATTATTACGAGTTAGAGACCCTTGAAGACTACATTTTTTGGTTAATACCTTGGAACTTCATTATTAAATATTATTACAGGTTTGCTTTATAAAACTTGGAAACATCCCTATTCTTAATCATGTGACTTATTATAAATAGGTAACAATCAGATAATGAATTGGTTACACGTTTAGACACAAGCTGATGGCTGAAGTAGGTACTTGGTTATTTAGTTACATTGTGATGCTTTACATTATATATACATGATTACACACTGTTACATTTCCATTACATGGGCTGGATGTTATAGAAATCATTGGTGGTGGCCGGTTGAGATTTATCTCACACCCTCTTTGGGTTCTGTTTGGTACATAGGGAAGATTAAATTTAGGTCGGTGTTGACAAAGGGAAGCATACAGATTATAACACTTGATTTCTTTCTATTTGGGATGGAGTTTGATAGAAGATGACTGAGCCAGATCCTAGGATTCATGGGATTAAATTTTATTTCATTTATACTTTTGTGGAACATTTTATTCCTATGGTCTTTTATCTATGTTTTCCAGTTTTATAGACACATGAAATATCAACATCATTTGTGGTATGTTAATCCAATTATTTCATTTATTGTTACTTTTGCCTCTATTTTCCATGGTGCCTTCTATTTACTTTTATTTCTTCTACAATTTACTACTTTTTATGTTCAACTGTTGCACTAAATTTAGAAAATGAGGGCATAATATCCCCATAGACACACCCTGTGTAAAAACAAATACCTGAACAATGACCCGAAAATTGTTAAATGGGTCAGGTGTTACTACCTTATGCACACCTCCCTAAATGCCAAAGGCTGCCAACTAGCAGCGAGGGTCTTTATAGGTATAGTGGGGAGGCTATACCCTCTCCGAGTATAATAATGGTACTAATCTGAGCATAATAATAAAGATGTAGTGGAATAAACGACTGAACAGACTTGAACAAGACCCGTAGAGAAGAAGCACATTCAATATCGATAAATAGAAGAAGCAACAAATATAAACAACGGCAGTGGAAAAAAACACAACAACATGTTGATAACTTGTAACAACCACTGAAAAAAACAAACATGTATCCAAAGTCGGTCATACATATCCATATGTAAAGGTTCCAATGTCTAACCAACTATACCTACAAAACAAGTAAGCATGCTAATATAGTAAAGTAATCAAAACAAAGTAAACTCTTGCTGGGAAAGACTGCATGGATTATACTATCTTCATGAAACATCAAATGCAGCCCATCTCTTGAAGCTGGCCTCTTTCCTACACATAAATCGATAAATTCAGTATACGTCCTGAAGGGCCCATGCAGGGTGTGAGATGAATCTCAGTAAGATACCATGAAATGGTGCACACTAATATAAGTTTTTGGTAGGCATGCATTTATAAGGAAGAAAATAAACAGTATGATGCAAAAATAAACACAAACTCCACTGGTGCTCAGCAGCCACCATGGATTGTCACCTGCTTCGGCCAATGTCTAAATCTCTGTCATGTAACCCTACACCATGTGCCCCCCTGACACCGTGTGTCTCAAGTACCGACGTCCCGAAGGAATGACGAAGAAATAGTAACCCGAAGGAACAACGATGCATGTGCTCAATAAGTTACCGAAGGGACAGTGATGTCTACCCTAAAAATAAAGTAATAGGGGGGACAACGATCTCTTCCCTCAAAATAAAGTAACCATAGGGATAGTGATGTCTTCCCTCAAATCATGGGGACCCTCTACCCCTAACCCAATATCCTCAATGATATCCCCCGAAGGATCCTCACCTTCCACGTGGCTTCTTACTACAAGCACCCTCAAACCAATAGTACATAAACTGCAACTAACATGGGCCTCTACCCACATGAGTGATCAAAACAACCTCATCATGGAGTCTCTCTATGTCCACACAACTCATAGTTCCTAGTGACCAGTAATCACCAAAATTGTACCCAATCCACAACATCTATGACACCTCATGCCCCTGCAACCATGTCGCTCAAGTCTGATGGCCCTGCCATCCAAGTAACCCAGGCCATGCCCAGCCTAACAATCACACTACCTCAAGCCAACATCCATGAAACCCAATCTCGTGGCTAGAACCACCCAATGTAACCCGATCCAAGCCCAACCTATGATCATCATCACTCAAGAATATCTGGTCCATTCCCAACACAACCAAAAGGTTGCAACATATGCAATTCAGAAATTACAAATATAACACATTTAAACAAAACACAAAAATAGGAAAAAAAAATCTAAACAATTGAATTTCACTAGCCCAACTGTTATAGAACAACATTACTGAGGTCTTGAATGCCTCTAACAATTCATATCAAGGTTTATTAAACTAAACTCAATAGTTTAATCAAACAAAAACAATTATAACCATTTTGTTATTCCCCGACCAAAATGCCCCGATGAGAAACGACCACTCCCCTGACCCAACTCAAGAAAAACAGGTAATAGGGCATACCGAAAGGCATCCCATAGGTAAAATAATAGTTAAATAGGCAATAATAGGTAAAATAGGGTCACGCTCAAAATACCTGAAAATGCACCAAAGGCCGTGCTGCCCAAAAGTCTGTGAAAGCACAAAAATAAGAATGCACCACCTACCAGATACTCGTGCAACGATACTCCTCTGGTAACAGCCTTCAATTAGGCCTAAAAATTTGTAGATCTATAAAAGAATCAGAACTTATCAAACCCCTATAACTCATTCTAGAACATGAATCAAGAAGAACAGGTCAAGAGGAATCGAGGATTTACCGAGGGGGTTCCAATGGATCAAATAGTGTTTGAATCTGACTTCGGACGAAGAAACGGAAAGGATTTGAATCCCAGACGGCTATTCGTGTCTCCTGGGAGAAAACCACTTTCCCCTACCTCAAAACAAGGATACTTCCCATTTTAATGACAAAAATAAAGTACAGGGCGTTTAAATATAACAATACGCCGTGTATCATTTTACTATTCATAAGGCACCTGATATTTCATTAAGGACTTGTCGACTGACTACACGGTGTGTACCTATGGAACACGGTGGGTACCTCTTTACCTAGCCAACCTCCTCAACATGCCATGTATATCCCCATACATGGACCCTCTACACGGCGTGTACAAATAGTACACAGCGTGTACTTGAAAAAAAAAATTTGCCCCACCAACAGGCCTACACACCATGTATGGCCTTCTCACATGGAAAGGGTACATGGAGTGTCGAGAAACACTACATGCCATGTCGTGCGAAAATTCCTACATGGTCATCACACGACATGTACTCGGCGGGCACATGGCTGGTACTCACCAAACCCATGCACGGCATGTGCTCTAGAGTACACGACGTGTAGTCTGGAAATTTCCAGAACATCCCATATTTTCCCAGTTTTCTCAGGGACAACTCAAAATTCAAACATGTTCATGATTTTTGACCCATTCTAAAAAACCCAGGTTCTTAGAATCCCCCCGCCTTATCATAGCTCATCCCCGAGCTATAAAACAAAACCTGAAGATGAAACCGAACCTACCACTCCAATCAAGTAACCTAGGCATCCCATGTTTCAAAGGATCTGAATAAATTCCTCAAGGGGATCCCCACCTTAGGAATTTCCTAGCTCAGTCTTAACTCGAGAAGACTCAAAACAAGAAAAGGTTCACTAACCTGTTTTTCGGATGTGTGGTACTCTCATGATGCATCACCACCCCTGCACCTCATTGGTGCTCCCGTGAAGTTCCCGACACCAAACGTATACTACACCACAATGGTGTCTTCCTCCACGAGGGCCTGCATCCCATGGACACTCAAAATAAAACTAGTTTCCACGCACCTCAAGTAACTTTCATCCTTGATGCCCCAATGCCAGAAGTACCTCAAGTAACCTGCATCCTCGTTTTCATTGATGTTATGCATCTCATAAATATATATAAATATATCACACACCTGATATGGAACCAATCCCACTGACCATCATCTAGTCAGTCCATATTGATCTTGTGCATCATGGGAACTCAAAATAGACATGACTCTACAGGTCATGCCAAAAAGAAAACACAGAAATCACAACCACACCCATGGTGTACCTCTAACCATCATCATCTCACCAGCCTACTCAGCCTCTGGTAGCTCCATGGCATGCACCTGGCCTGAAGTACGACTGTCAGATGTCTGACCTCCCTGCGGTGCTGCTCTAGCCACCAGCCACTGAACCCTCAGTTGGATCCTGCTGTCTTTATCACGTCCTCTGTGTGTAGCTACACCTCGTCTACCCTCTCCTAGTAACGAACATGAACCAACTCCAGATGTCATATTCTATCCTGGTCCCTACCTGCAGGCTTTCTAAGAAGGCTGCCTGCAGAACCACTCAAAATTCTTGACCAGTCCACAAGTCTGGCACTCTTTCAGAGGCCTATCACATGGATTATGAACATGTCCGGGTTGTACACACTGAAAGAAAACCACTGAAGAGATGATACGGGGTGTCCTAGCTGATTCCTTGTCCCGTCTACCCTACCAGAACTTATCCCGTCCTTGCTTCCTATTGTCTGAACCATCACCTGAAACTATTCGTCGACCATCCTAGGTCTTATCCCTCTAGTTTCCCTCTGCTATGAGCGCCTGATTCACCACCTCTATGAATGAATCCAGCCTGAAGATATTCACCTGGATCTGAATGGCGTGTCGTAACCCATCCACAAAGTGCCTCACCCTTGTCATGTCATCTCTTACCATCCCTGCTGCAATGTGTGATAGCTCAGTAAAAGTATTTTCATAGCCCATGATGGACATGTCTCCCTTATAAAGACTCCAGAACACCCAAGCACTCTGCTCTCAGTGTTTCTGGGTAGAAGTTCTCAAAAAACCATTCCTCAAAGTATTTCTATGCTAGTACCTCATGCATGCGAGGCTAAACCTACACATCCCACCAACGCTTTGTCGGGCCTCTCAGTATGTACATCTCCAGCTTGACACTCTACCCTAGAGGTGTCTCGAGCTGCTTGAAGATCATATACATGATCTCAATCTAGTTCTCAGCTTCCTTCAGTCCACCCAAACCCTAAAAAAGCTGTGGGTGCTGTGACTAGAACACCCACGTCAGATATGAAATAGATGGCTCTATACCCTACGCACCTTTGTCAATCCCCTGCAAGACACGTACCAGGCTAGCTTGGAGCATCTCATTGATCCATGGTCCGAACGCTGCCAAACCTGGCTATTTTCCTACCTGCATTGGGTCCTAAAACTAATCCTATCCCTGAGATTGTACCTGTGGCTCTTGCTCTGCCTACACCGAATCATGAACCTGATCCCGCTCTTGCGGCACTATACCATCTCCCATCTGATGCACTATCTGAGTCACCCAAAAAGGAACCCACTGAATACCATAAATGGGCAGACATCCCACATACATAACAATTTATATATTTATAATGCAGATAATGAAATCGGTAAAAGGCAGTGCATAACTACTACCCTTACTCTCCCCCACAGCAAACATGCCTCATGGAATCCTAGCCTCATGGACTCTTTATCTTCCCTTAACATAGCCAAGTATCAAAAGTATAGTGGGCCATGCCTGTCCTGACAACTAACATTTCCTCAAACCGACAACCGAGTTGCCTAATCCTGGTCATCAAAATCACCTCAACCATATTACATGATTTCCCTCATAAGAGCCATACCCAAATACCCTACCACATGCAATTCTACAAATATACAAATAATGGAATAACACATTGCAATAAATAATAAATTCTATATGGAATTTCACCTATTCACATTCCAAAGCATACAAAGCATGGAATTTGACATTATTCACATTGTATTATCACATCATAAAGCATGCGTGTAGTTATAAAATTGAAATACCCTAAAATGTGCCTATCAAAATCCAAGAAAAAAAGCCTTTCCATACTGGGCCAAGGCCCAATCCTCCCTAACCGCAACGGGTCAAGGGTCACATATCAAAATCAAAAACCTCACACACCATGTGAGCAACCAAGGTGGAAATCATATAAACTGTAATCTGAGAAAAAGAAAACAGTAATTCCCACCCATGGAAACTTTTTCAATCCCTAATACATGGGGCTGCACGCACCCAAGCACAAGCTAGAAACCCAGTCCCAGTAACAACCTATTCTCATGTATGCCATATCCTAAATATTAAAACTAGCATAAATAAAAAAGAGAAGTCTCAATCTCATTAGTATCTAGCAAATCACTAATACTAAATCCCTATAAAAAACTCATCTGATACCACATTGTAACGAACCAGACCTGAACAGCTACCCAAACAGTGCTAGACGGGTCGAGTGTCACTACCTTTGGTGCACCTCCCCAAACACCAAAGGCTGCCGACTAACAACGAGGGTCTTTCTAGGTATAGTGGGTAGGCTATATCCCCTCGAAGGATAATAATGGTACAGGACCAAGTATAATAATAAAGGTGCAGTAGAATAAATGACTCAGCAGACTCGAACTAGACCCACAGAGTGGAACCACATTCAATATCGATAAACAGCAGAAGAAATAAATATAAACAACGATATCATAATGTAAACACAACAGAATGCTGATCACTTATAACTAACACTGACAATAACAAATATTTATCCAAAGCAGGTCATACATATCCATATGTAAAGTCTCCATGGGCTATCCACTATAGCTATAAAATAAGTAAGCATGATGATACAGGAAAGTAAGAAAAATAAAGTAAACTCTAGCTAGGAAAGACCTCAAGGTCCAAACTATCTCCATGAAACAACTAATGCATCACAACTCCTGAAGCTGGAATCTATCCTACAGGTAAATCCATAAAGTTTTCACGCATCCAGAAGGGCTCGTACATGGTGTGAGATGAATCTCAGAAGAATACCACCCAATGGTGCGCACCTAATATATGTATTTTAGCAGGCATGAATTTATAAGGAAAATAATAAACAGTATGATGCACAAATAAACAAAAACTCCACTGGTTCTCAGGAGCCACCATGGAGTGTCACCATCTTCGGCCAACATCGGAATCTCTATCATGTAACCTGACACCATGTGCCCCCTAACACTATGTGTCTCAAGTACCGACGTCCCGAAGGCACGCCCAAGAAATAGTAACCCAGAAAAACAGCGATGTCGGTCCTCAATAAGTAACAAGAGGAACAGCGATGTCTGTAATCAAAATAAAGTAAGCAGTGGGATAATGATGTCTAACCTCAGAATAATGTAATCAGAGGGACAATGATGTCTGTCCTAAAAACATGGCGAGCCTATTCCCCCAACCTGATAGCCTCAATTCTATCACCCAGAGGCTTCTCACCTTCCATGTGGCTTCCTACGGAAAGCACCCCCAAACCAATAGAACCTAAACCAAAACAAATATGGGCCTCTACCATCATAAGTGGTCAACACCACCTCATCATAGAGTCTCTTTGTGTGCACATTACTTATAGCTCCAGGTGAAAGGTAATCACGAAAATAGTACCCAAGCCACAACATCTCTGACACCTTATTCCCCTACGACCATGTCGCTCAAGTCTAATGGCCCATCCATCCAAGTAACCAAGGACATGCCCAACCTGATAGTCACAATGCCTCAAGCCGACATACATGATGCCCAATCTCATGGTCAGAACCACCCAACGTAACCCGGGCCAAGCCCAACCTATGATCAGCATCACTCAAGAATATCTGGGCCATGCCCAACACAACCCAAAGGTTCAAGCATATTCGATTCCACAATTACAAATACAACACATTTAAAAAAACACATAAACAGGAAAAACAATATAAACAGTTTAGTTGTAATGGACCAATGGTTACCAAACAATAGTACTGAGGTCTTGAATGCCTCTAACAATTCATATCAAGGTTTATTAAACTAAACGCAATAGTTTAATCAAAGAAAAACAATATTACCATTTTGGCTTTCCCCGACCAAAATGCCCTGATGAGGAATGACCACTTGCCTGACCTCGCTCAACAAAAATAGGTGACAAGGAATTCCAAAAGGCATCCCATATGTCAAATAATATTTAAACAGGAAATAACTGGTAAAACAGCGTCACACTCAAAATACCTGAAGACGTGCAAAAGGCTGTGCTACCCAAAAGTTTGAGAAAACACAAAAAGGTGTATGGACCACATACCTGAGACTCGTACAATGATACTCCTCTGGTAACAGCTTCCAATTAGGTCTAAAACACAGTAAATCTACAAAAGAATCAAAATTGATCAAAACCCTATAACTCGTTCTAGAACAGGAATCAAGAGGAATGGCACAAGTGGAATCAAGGCCTTATCGAGGGGTTACAATGGATGAAAAGGTGTTTGAATCCATATTCAGATGAAGAAACGGGAAGGATTTCAAGTTGCGACCGTCTATTCACATATCCCGGATGAATCCCACTACACCATGCCTCAAAACGAGGCTACTACCTATTTTAATGAAAAAAAGAAAGTACACAACGTGTACATTTGACTACACATCGTGTATCATTTTACTGTTCATAAGGAGGTTGATATTTCGTCGAGGGCTCCCCGTCTGACTGCACGGCATGTACCTATGGTACACGACATGTACCTCTTTACTCGGCCAACATCCTCAACACGCACGTATATCCCCATACACGGCCCCTCTACATAGCGTGTACAAATAGTGCACAATTTATACTTGCTAAAAACATTATACCCCTATAATAGGCCTACACGCCATGTATGGAATACTCACACGGCATGGGTACATGGAGTGTCTAGTAGAACTACACGACGTGTAGTAGAAAAATTCATACATGGTCATCACATGACATGTACTCGGTGAGCACACGGTTGGTACTCATCCAACCCATACATGGTGGGTACTCTAGAGTACACGGCGTGTAGTCTATAAATTTCTAGAACATCCCATGTTTTCCCAGTTTTCATAGGGACAAGTCAAAATTCAATCAAGGTCAGAATTTTTGACCTGATCAAAAATCAGGGTTCTTACACCATAGGACATCACTACTAGTTGATAACCTTTGGTATTTAGTGAGATGCACTTGATACCCTGTAGCCCATATGGCTCGAGGCACCTATTAACTAGCATATGGGTCAGGGATGTAATAAAGTTGTATCATAGGGGGTTTCTTTCTTTCTTTACTATTTAGAGATAATATATTGGAGATTATGAATGTTGGGAACTTGGTTTTGAGTCTTTCTTGTGGTTCACGAACCTATGTTCAGGGTAAAAGCTGAGTTACCTAAATTATAACCATCGCCTACTTTTTCCTATTAAAGTTTAAACTATTTCACCCTTGGGTGATGCACATTTTGTGTAGTGTTTTTGATTATTACTCTTTTTGAGGATTTTCTTTCATACTTGGCCCGATGATATGATGGCAGGGATAATTGTTACATTCATCATTATAGGCACCTATAATTCACATGTCAGGCATCTTTCCATTCTATATTGGTGAATTTAACTATTTTCATTTCTTTATATTCTTGTTTTTATTGAGTGATGTTGTGATAGTTAGCATATACTTTCATTATTCTCAGTTTCAATTTATTGATTTCATGTATAACATCATGAGGTGTATGGGAACTCATGAGTTTGGATAAGTAATTTAACAATTCAAATCATTATGATACAAATAAATGGGTACCAATATCATTTATTAGATGTGCAGGAACTCACTCAATGGAAATGAATATCCATTATAAATTCATACATGATATAAAATATGAAATGGTTACACCCTCATCACACCTTTTCATGTTTATGAAGGGTAATGGAGTGAACTTGGTAATAAAACAAAAAAAATGTAACCTATACTTGAGAACTTACTGATACATAGCCTTATAAGCATGTATTTGCAGTAGTATTCCTTGGTTAGTGATTTTTCATATGTTCAGCAACTACTAGTGATGCTATTTTTTGGTTTAAGCGTGTTCTGAGGTGTGTTCTTGGAATTTTTAGACAAATTACACCATGATTTCCTCATATTGTATTATTGGAGGGTGGTTATGACCATACTAAAGACATGGTGGGCCTTGAGCCCCCACTCTTTCCTCCAGGAGTGACACTCGAGGCACCACATGAGGTAACTGATCTAGGAACTAACGCCCATGTTCAGGATAGTTTCCTAAATATGATTTATTCCAAGAATGTTTCTCCCTGGATTACACCTACGATGTATGATCTGAATCATTAGTTCTAATAGCATCATCCTTATACTTTCTTAAGGGATAGTGTTCTGCAGGCTATTTAGTCTTGTCTAGAGGACACCCTATCTGTCTTTGAGAATGTGGAGACACTTCCAGAGTGGAGGGTTAAACATTCCACACACATTATTCGGGATTCGGCCAAGTGCTAGCTAGATGTGATTACCCAAGCTGGTCGTCATCAGGGCATGTTATGGGCTGAATTTTAGACTGCCTTTTATGATTAGTTTTTTCCTCATTCATTAAGATCTAATACATCCAAATATTTTTTTCATCTTGAGTAGGTCTCTACATAACATATGAAATATTCATCATGTTCCATAGAGGTTTTGCTCTTTTCACTACTTCTAGCCAGAGATGAGCTTTCGCGTTCTAGACACTCAAAGGATGGGAATTTTTATTCCATACATACGTAGGTGAATACCTTTCACCTTCCCACATTCTCTGAAATAGTGAATTAATCTCTTATTACTAACCATAACCTAACAGATGTAAATAATACTGTGTTTAATGGATTAGTGTCATGCCAGACCAGCAGTTCTTTTGGTGGTAGGAAACATTCTCTCGAAGTTTCTCATCAAGGGAGTGACAACTAGTGTACCCATTTCAACAGCTCTTAGGGATTTTATTAGTGTGTAAGAATGGGCATTTGATGCCCCATTGTGATAGAGACCCACTAGAGTGTCAGGCTTGTGGCTATATGGGGCATCTTCATCATTTTTTCAAGACAACTCCATGAGATTAGAGTGCAAAAGGATTAGTACTAGACTCACCTTCGTGAAAGGGTACTTTTGCACTGTGTTAGATAGGAATTTGTAATAATTCTGGAATTTCTAGACTAGGAAGAGGTCATGATCATGGTATCTAGACCCCTAATCACCAGTAGCACCAACATATTAGTTAAGATTATAGTAGTCCATCTGTTTCATAGGGTTATGGATCATGTCAATTGCATGAACCACATCCAATACTAGAAGATCAAGTTGTGGGATCATCTATAGTAAGAGGTAACATTCTTATGGAATCTAGCATATTATCTACTTTATTTGATACACGTCCTAAAAAATCATTTGTCTCAGTATCTATAGTGGAGAGACTTGAGCAAGAGATATAGTCTTACTTTTGTGTAATGACCCTAGATATGTTTTTAGGGGTACAAACACAGGGTATACACTTATGCAGGGGTTGGATTCTTGATGTAGGTTATTACCCTTTCATATGTAACCTCTTTGTTATTGAGATGATGGGATAAGATTTCATTATTATGATGGATTTCTTGGTTCAATATCATGATTTTGTAGACTTATATACCTATAGGGTATCTTTTACGTCCCAATAGGGTAGTAGTTATCTACATAAGAGTGAGTGGGATGTCGAAGATGGTAGATATGGACCAGAGCATCATGGGCTAGGTGGAGTGACCACCAAGATTGAAAATGTCTTCATGGAGGATCAATGATTACAAAAAAATAATTTTCCTCAAGTAGTGGCTCTATTCAAGGATGTATATCCAAATGATTTCTCTTGATTACCTCTAAGGAGGAGGTAGGTTTATGATTTATCTTGTTCTAGGAGATGCTCCAATATCTATTCATCCATGATGGATGGTACCTATAGAGCTTCCAGAGCTCAAGCATCAGTTAGAGGATTTGAAGGCCAATGGTTTTATATGCGCCAGTACATCTTCTTGGGGTTCACCTATGCTTTTTCCAGACAAGTGGAATGTAAACTTATGTCCATACATGAATTATAGAAAGTTGAACCAGTATAAAATTATGAACCAGTATCCACTGCCTCGAATAGATGATCTATTTGAATCACTCCAAGGAGCTAGGTTCTTCTCAAAGATCTACCTAAGATCGAGTTATCATAAGGTAATTTTCAATCCATCAAACAAACCACATTCTTCTTTTTGTAAAAGGTATGGTCTTTATGGTTACCTTGTCATGTCGGTCAGTCTTATGTATTCACTTTATGTTTTCATGGATCCAATGAATATGGGTTTCCACCCCTATTTTGACACCTTTTTCATAGTCTTTGTGGATGAAATATTGGCGTATTTTCACACTCCCAGAGACCATGACAATCATCTTGAGATCATCCTGATTAAACTGAGAGAGCATTAGCTTTATTCCAATCATGCTAAGTTCCACTTCTCGATCGAAAAAAGTTCACTTCTTGGGTCATATTATCTAAGAATAATTGTATCTGTTGACCTAGAAAAGGATAGTGCTATAGTTTCTTGGGAGCATCCCATGACTGTGTTTAATATTCATTATTTCTAGGGGCTAGCTAGATATTACAGGAATTTTATACAGGACTTCTCATTCATTGGTTCACCTCTTGCTGGTCTCACAAAGAAGGGTGTTATGTTTGTGTGGTTAGAAGCGTGCGAGAAAGCCTTTCTAGAGCTGAATAAGAGGCATGTCTCGACACATATTGTAACTCTTTTGGAGCCAAGTGTAGGTTATTCCATCTTTTATGATTCATTAGGCGTTGTCTTAGGAGTAGAAAAAAAGCAGGTGGAAAAATACCATGTTTACAGATCTCAGAAGTTGAGGCCTCATGAGGGAAACTATTCAATGCATGACCTTGATCTAGCAGCAATTTTCTATGCCTTATGTTGCTGGGTACACTATCTATTAAGTGACCACTTTTTAGTGTACATGGAAAAAAATCCTCAAGTATATATTTTCAAATTGTGACTTCAACCCTAGATTGTGGAGATGGGTCAAATATTTACAATCCTTTGATTTTGAGCATGCTTGTGTGCCTAGAAAGGGCAATGTGGTTACAAATGCACTGATTCAGAAAACATAGGCATAAGAAATATGGGGAACCAATGATGAGTGGATGTTAATGGACTTATTCTCTAAGCATCACTAAGAGTCTCACGTTATTCATGAGAATTCTTATATCTCATCTTTGGAATTTTCTTCTTCCCTTCTTGATAAGGTGGATAGTAAAAAAAAAATTAGATATGGAAGGCTTTGTTCGCCTTGAGAATATATCAAGAGATAACCCACCTTTGGATTGTTCTGTATATAGAGACAACATCATGGGTTTACATGGATGTGTATGGGTCCCTACATATAAAAGATATGAGTTAATGAAAGAGTCTCACACCTCTTAGTGGGAAGTTCATCCAGGCATCTCAATGATGTATTGAGACATGTGACTCAAGTATTGTTGGTCTAGAATGAAACATTAGATAGAAAGATTTATCACTTGGTGTTCTAAGTTTCAATAGGTTAGGGTAGAGTACCATAGACCTAAAATCTTGTTACAACTTCTTCCAGTTCAAGAATGGGAATGGGAAGATTTTTCCATGTACTTTGTAGTCAGTTTTCCAAGATCACCAATAAGTAGCAACATTGTAAGGGTTTTTATTGACAAATTGACGAATGTTTCCCACTTCATTCCAATTTAAGAGAGTTTCTTAGTTGATGTGATGGAAAAACTGAATGTTCATGAAATCATATGACTCCATGGGGTACCTCAGACTATCATTTCATATAGGGATTCTCATTTCACATCATGGTTCTTGAGTGGATTACATAAGGCTATGGGAACGAAGGTTATTCTAATCAAAACATTTCACTCTTAGACCAATTGAAAATTAGAATAGAGAATCCAGGTTCTAGAGGATATTCTTTGAGCATGTGTCCTCTATTTTGGTGGTTCTTGGAAAAATCAAATACCTCTCATTACGTTTGACTATAATAATAGCATTCATGAGACAATTTAGATGGATCCATTTGAGGCCGTATATGTAGGCCATGTTGTTCTCCCCTATGCTGGCTAGAGGTAGGGGAGAAAACCCTACTAGGTCTGCATCTCATTTAGAAGACTTCATAGCAGGATAAACGAATAAAAAGGTGTATTACTAATGATTATTTTATAAAAAAAATCATATGTTGATCGCCGCCAATGACCTCTTGATTTTGAGGATGGGGACAGTTTTTTCCTTCACGTATCACCCATGATAGGGCATAAAGGGTTACAGAAGAAAGGGAAGTTATCACCTCATTAAATAGGTATGTTTTCAATCCTAGAATGTGTCAGGATGGTATCCTATTAGGTGATACAACCTCATAGGTATCATTCCATTTAAAATTTCTTCCATGTTTCACAGTTTCAATAGTATCATGATGACTTATCCCATACCTTTGATCCTGAGGAGGTGGAGTAAGATGTTGATACTACATTTGAAGAGTGTCTAGTACACATCATCTGCCATAGAATGAATGTTTTCCAAGGATAGACTTTCCCTCTAGAAAGGGTGATATGGTATCATGGACCCATTAAGGATGAGTCATGGGAGGGAGAGGCTGACATATATGCTTTGTAGCTAGAAGTTTTCCGATACAGTGTTTCTACACCCTTTGAAGGTGAACATAGGGATGAGTTCCTTTAAGGGGAAAAGACTGTAAGAACCCAGTTTTTCGCTCAGATATAGATCCATTAAAGTTAGGCCCAATTCATTATTTTAGACATTATATGGATGTATAATTGGTTAGTGAAGGTCTGAAGGGTGTACAGGGATATTTAAGATCCCAGAACACACCATTTAGTGAAACATAGATCTTTCGTAAGGTTTATAGTAAACTGTGTGACCTAACTATATGGGTAACGCTTTCTTACAAGGTTCCCATGCATGGTTGGTGCCCATTTAGAAAACTATGTGGCTGATCCATTCATAGGATATTTCATGGGTAAAATGTCATTTTCCCTTAATGATCTAATTAAGCCTCATCCTTCCCTCTAAACCAAGATCTAGTCGATTTAAACATTTTTTCTATCATATTGATGATTTTTGAAGGCCTAAGCTTGATATTGAGAGATCTCTTTCACATGGTATCTAATAGTGCTTCCCTTCATTAGGTTTTAGTTTCAATGGTAAGTAATTCAGTCTATTTAAGCCTTTATTCTCCTCTCTTTCTCTCAACCTAATTATCGAGGTGTGAGTGTTTCCCCATTTTTCTCAGATCTACTACATTATATTCCAAATCAGAGGTCGATATTGGATGAGAAGGATCTTAGAACCCTAAGGTGGGTGGTATGTAACTCATCACTCAAGTTTGTGGATTTTGGAATTGTTGTGTGGGGCCCACAGATTTCATCAGGTGCTAGTTATTTAATTTATATGTCATTATTATAATCATTATAATCGTATAATTATGCTCTTTCCATATATGTGATTAGTTTCCGATGGTTACACCCACAACTCCATCCATTCCATGTAGGATGATATTACATAATTTAGTTTTTAGTGTTTTGACACTTTTGACGCATTGTTCGGATGTGCTCGAGATTGACCACACTAATGGTAGAAATCTTTATCATAAATGCTTATTTTGTTATATAATTGTGAATGGAATGTACCATGTCAATTAAAATTGACCCACCAAATGTATGTGCTTCAAATTGAAAATTAAATATGAATGTAAAATTGGCATGTACACCTAGTATATGACTTGAAAAAATTATATTTGAATGATTAATAGGTTTATGTCGGTATCAACCCTTTCCACATTAATGGATGGTAGTACAATGAACCTTAATTATTGATTTTTTTTTAAATAATGAATTAAGGTTCCATGCTACATGACCTAGTTACGCTTATGTATGGAAATGCTTGATTAAAATGGACATTATGATTAATTGTGACTTGATTTAAAGGTTTAAAGCTACTTGACCTTATCACACTAATTAATTGAATTCATTAAAACAAATTTAACGTTGCTTGAATTTATAAAAAAATAGGAATGGCCTGACTTGAGCTCGCCTTGGATTTTTATCAAGGAATTCCTTGAGCACATACGAACCCCATTCTGATTCAAGGATATGGCATCCTTAGGTTAAGAACCAGGTAGATCCCGATAATTTTCTATTCTTGGAGGCCAGGTATGACACCATAGGATCCCTCACATAGTATTAAAGGATGCCTTGGATACACTCCTTGGATCCTGAATTGACAAGTAGGTTCCATGGTTAATGCCCATCGGGACAAGTATTTACCTAGCCTTGTTTTACCCTTGATGATCTCCTTATAATTGGTTGGCATCTAATTGTGGAATTCAATGGATTATGATCCTTCTATTACACTCTCAACCTATCTCATGAAATAGTTATTACTATGTTGAGACCCTTGATGTCTTTGTTTCCTTGGTTATTACCATGGAACTTCATTATTAAATACTATTTTGGGCTTCCTTGATACAACATGGAACATTATGTATTCTTAAGAATTTGACATATTATAAACTAGTAACAATTAAATAATGAATTGGTTATATGTTTAGACACTATCTAAGGGATAAAGCAGGTAATTTGGTATTTAGTTACATTTTTTTTTTACTTTATATATGCATGCTTGAACACTATTTCATTTCCATTACATGGGACAGATGTTATAGACACCATTGGTGGTGGCCCACAAAGAATTATATCACACCCTCTCTAGGAATTGTTTGGTACCCGAGGTAGATTACATGTATATAGGTGTTGATAATGGGAAGCATACGTCTTTGAACACTTCGATTGGTTGTTGTTTAGGATGTAGCTTGATAGTAGATGACTGATCCAAACCTTGGGATTCTTGGGATAATCATTGATTTTATTTAAAATATTTTGGAATAGGTTATTCATGGTGTCCTATATCAATTATTTCTTATTTTCTAGATACATAACATATCATCATCATCTGTTGTTGAATATTATTCCTGTTATTTTTGTTTATTGTTATTGTTGTCTCTATTTTCCTATGTGCCTTCTATTTACTTGTATTTCTTCACCTATTTACTACAGTTTATGTTTAACCATTGTGCTACACTTTTATAATTAGGGCATAGTCTCCCCATGGAAACACCCTAGGCCCTCTCTGCTAGTCAGAAGCCTCTGGAATTTGGGGAGACACCTTTGAGGCAGTGTGGCCCACCGTGCTTGGGGCTCCTATTAAAGGGCCTTTGGGTCTAGTACATAACATTTATGACATTGTTTTTCTAAATATTGACTATCTTAATTTTTTTTCAATTCTTAGATATGCTATATATGTTTTGAAAAATTATATCTTACTACATAATTTATTTACAACTATTACAGGGAAAAATATTTTCTGGATTATATTTTCATTGAATTTCTTCATAGAAAATTTTCTATTCACACTTGAATATTAAGTTATCTTATTATTATGAATACAATTATATCTATGGATTTTTTCCCTTCCTAAATATCACAGAACATGTTATGGGTTATAATAAATTGCTCTTCCTAATGAGAAGAAACTATTTTAGGTTATAATCATTTGTTATGAAAACAAATATTAAATTGAAAAATATTATTTTCTAGGTCTATTTTGTTAATGTAAAATCTAATAAAATTATTCTACTCCAAAAATTTTCATCTACAACCCAAAATGAAATATAAATAGATACTATGTGATGGCCCCCATAAACATCTGGAATCTATTTTATACTATATTTTCATCTTATTGTCATGTATTCAATGCCAATTTTTTTCCTAGACTCATGTACTGGTTCTGTGACACGTTTTTTCAAATAATTTATGCACTCTATGTTCCTTTAAGTATTCTTATAATTTTAAATTACATATCAAACCAATTACAACAAACTCAAAAAAATTAAACACATAATGTTAAAATAATAAAACCTTATAATTATAGAAAAAAATGGAACACCCATATATAGTTAACACATGGTATATTTAGAAATAAGATAATACTTGGATCCAAAGGAAATATGTCCTTTTATTTTTTTCACTGATAATATCACACATTATTAAATTAGGACACTTTTTAAGGTTTATTTTCATAAATAATGATTCACATTGAAACATTTTTTAAATTATAAACATGGATTTGATTAAATAACTTATTCTAAGGTTTTTAAAATATAATGACTTTTATATATGGGTGTGGAATTTTATTAAGGTGTCTATTTTTTCTATGTTACACAAAAGAGTACAAGACATAATGTTAGGTCCATTGAATACTATAATGTATCCTTATAGAAATTTAAAGTGAAATAATGTTTGATTATTTTTAAACATGTCTGGAATTTTAACTCAAGTATCACTTACTTTTTATATCTTAATCCATAGTTAATAGTGTCATTGTCTAATTTTTTTACATATCTTCATTTTTTTACCTATCATATTAATCAATATTTAATATGAAATAAGGTACATGAAACATATTTTTCACATTTTAGTATGTATAAGATAGTCTAAAAAACATGAAAATATCATTTTCATAATATTAAAATTTACTAATGTAATAATAGGAGAAATTTATTGTAAGATAAATTTCCACCCAAGAACCAAAATCATATAATATTACTGAATAACGAGATATTTACTAAAGAAAAATTACTTTACAAATGTCATTATAACTACCCTTATATTGTTTGGGCACACTCCCATTATAATATAATAAAATGAACATTAAATATTTGATTAATAATGTCACCTAGATATACAATAAAACAAATTGGTAAAATTTATAGCTTGAGGGAGAAACTAATTCACCTAATTTAAACATATATATATATATGACACAACTCTAATACTTTATGAAAAATATTAGTTTTCAATTAATATGTTCTCATAAATGTTTCCATCTACCTCTCTTTCTCTTTGGGGGGTATCATATCACTTTTATCAATTGTCACTTATTGAATATTAAATATTTTACACTCAATATTTGGATATTAAATTGGTTTCACTCCCTTTCACCTTTATATATATATTTATAAAAAATATTTCCTTAGATATTAAATATTTCATAAAATTTTTAAATGATATTTAAAAAATATTCTCATCACTTCAATCTGAATTCTAAATCATATTATACATGCCTTAGATTTTAAACTCAAATAAATTCTATATCCTAGAGACATTCATTGATTTAACTGCACATTTCAGAAAAATCCAAGTAATTATTCAATAATAAATTTTATATCTCGTGCTGACCCATCATCAAATGTGTGTATAACTTTACTAATAGGGAAAGATAAAAAAATATTTAATTTTTTAGATAAAAGATAAACTACATGTGGATTTGTACTGACTATGAGTTGTATATTCTTCATAGATATTCCCTTGATCCAAATAATGATCCCTTATTACCATTCTCATAGATTATTTCTAGAAACATGTTCATTTCACATTATCATAGGTAATGGTATACAAAAAAATATAATATTTTTTTTGGAAAATAGAGTATCTTGATTCTCATATGATTTTAATATTTAGTAATGTTAAATACTACTATAAATAATTTTCGATCACTATGAACTACAAGGTCGGTCCACTTACATTTCATGGTCAATCTACCATTAAAATCATCAATTAATATCTATATAATTACATTAAATAGTATACTTACCATTACAATTAAAATTTAATTAAACATATATAATTTTTAAATTTATATTCCATTACATGTTAAATCATACATATTCATATAGTCAATCTAAATTACACTTCATGGTTGATCAAATTACACTTTTTTATGATCATTCCCTTTATTTTAAATTTTTATATATCGATTGCTTATACAATAAATATGTGATTTTTAATATACTCATTGTTATAATGATTAATATAAATTCTACATATACATATATGTTCCTTGAATCTAGTTCTTTTATATTTTTTCCATGATGTCTACTTTATTCAGCTCATTTTACTCAATATGTACTCTATATAACACTGGTTACACAATGTCAGTTTTGTACTTCCATTGTCTCCTCTAGAGAATTTTCACCAACTCAATAGAGTCACTTTTACTTATCTTTTTGGTGAGTCATTTTCCATTAATTTTCCTCTACACAATGTATCTAAATAGAAACTAATCAGCATGACACTAATAATTCTAGCATAAGAAACATTTCTCACATGTGTATGCAATATAGTGTATTATTTTTATACTTCATATTATAAATTATTTTTATACATTATAAAATACCACCATTTCTATTATATACATGAACATTTTTTCTAACATGTTTATCTTACTTTTTTATGCCATCAATATGAGCATGTTTAGCTAAATTTTCTTCTTTCCTCTTATAATCTTCTTTGATCCCCATGCTTGTTCTCATAATACTTTAATATATCTTTTAAAATATCCTTAATATATCCAAACACTTGTGTTAGAATTTTTTTCTTGTATCTATTTAAATATGATCAAACATTAACAAAACTCTAGAGTATCCCATAATATTCAATATGAGATTACTCATGTTTTATAGAAATTTCATTTTCAAATTTTATAGGATTTATCCCATTTTTACTTGGTAATATTACATTTAGAATGAATTTATAATGTTTTTAAAATTATAATTTTATAATTAATATTTGATATATCATTAGACATTAATGATAAAATTGAAATGAAATTTGAAATGTGTGAATTAAATTATATTTTTATCATTTATCTCAAAATTTATGTGTTATTCTAGAAATAAATGTGTTTGATTTTGGGATATTAGAAATAATTGAGTTATTCGAAAAAATACTCATGGATGGATAAAAATTTAAAATGATATACATTTTGTATTTCTTTTTTAATTATCATGTTTGATTTTATAGTAATTTCAAGATTAATTGATGAATCAAAATTTACATTTTTTTGAATATTTTAATAAATTGATTCCCTCTAAGTATTTTTTTATTTAGAATTTTGTAAATTTGAAAGTTTGACCTTCATGTTATTGGAACATCTTAGGTATTCCCCTTTTCGAAATGTAATTTTTTGTCTCAATTATTTTTTAACCATATGATAAATCTTAATGGTTGAGTATTTTAGTTAAGACAAAATTTATGGTGGTTTACAATAACAGTTTTGGAGTCCAGCTACTTTATTATAAAAAAATGGATATCTACAAATGTTATGAAGTCTAGGTATTTTGAATAGTTGGGCACCATTGAATTAGATGAAGTGGCTTAATTCTTTGGTAGTCCATGGAGATGCAGTTTAGTTGATTGGTGGATTGGGTATAGTGATGTTTTACTCATGAAATCTAGGTAGAGATTGGATATTCATGGTGAGGTGGAGATACCCATGTTAAAGATGCTAAGATTTTCTATAGATGGTCAATTAATGATGTGTTGGTAAATAATGTTGATGATTCACTATTTCTTGTGTTAGTGATTGATTATTGCCTCAATCTATCCAATTTTCAAATATAGATGTCCAAGGTTTTCCTTATTCAGTAAGTTTGATGCACAAATTATAGGATTCCCAGAATGGGGTTTATGTTTTTTTTCTTATTATTGATTGAGAGAGTATTTTTGACAACCCTGAATCTAATAAATCATAGTAATTGGTAATTTTACTAAAATGGAATAGAATACATAGATCATAGTCTAATGTGTCTAACAATTTTTTACTTTCAAGAGACTAGATACATATATAATGAATATATTCAATTGTAAATTCAACATACATTAAAATAACACACAATCATTTATTAGTTTTCCTTTCTTATCAACAAGTAACATGTAGTAATCTTCATGGATTCCTCTGGTAGTTGGGAAAAAGTTAAGGGTGATCTTAGATGATTATTAAGGGTGTAAAATTGAATATAACCAATCATGAAACAATCAAGGCCTACATAAATTTGTTGGAAAAAATATTAAAATTATGCAACAAACTGATTACGTGAGAATAATATATCCATTAAAAATATAATAATGGAATGAAATAATTTCATTTTTAAGAATAAATAATCTCATGGTATTGGAATTAATAATTCCAAGCATCATAAAAATTCCTTCAAGAACTTAGTGAAGACATTATATATTAATGAGTAGGTATACACCAAATACCCAATCTAGTATGTCTCATGAGTCTGATTGATACATCAATGGTCTAAATAATTTCTAGCACCACCAATCACATAATAAATCTAATTCATTAATCATATTAATAGATTGGATAGTTAATATAATATATATTATTCCCTAAAGAACCTTATACATAATGATGAATTAATATTTCCTAGTTATCTATATAGAAATAATTGAAATACATATTATAAATATATCCCCATTAAATAGAATAATATAAATATTTAGTTTAATATCCACCAATCAATAATAAAAACTATACGACATTCAATGTGAAATATAAAGTATCTTTATAAATGGGTTGATAATGGAGTATTAGTGAATGATACATTCATCATATGATTATATCAATAGGAATTGTTTATTGAATATAGCATTCTGAAATTTCATGAGTCCAAAATAATGATATAAAAACCCCCTTATAAAATTAGGAGAATGAGACAGATGCATTTGATATACATTAATTATATGAATACTCCTTAAAGAAAAACATCCAAGTTGGTGTTATTTGACAGAAAAAGGGAAATTATGATAAAATTCATTTTAAACCACTTAATATTTGATGGAAACACCCCCAATTACATCAACATCATCCTCCCCTATAAAATTTCCTCCACTTAGAAATAATCCATCCATAATACCATAAATACATGACATACATATGGATTTGGATAATAACGTTTTAGGCTATATGAATAATTTAGCATTAAAAAAATTATTAATGTGGTATAATGAGGTATAGTAGTGATAAATAATTTATATTAAAATAATTATTTTATAATAATGATGCTTAAAAAATTTGATATTTAAATGAAAATGAATTGAAAAGGATTAAAAAAACTAAAGGAAGAATAGATATTAAAAACCCTAACATTGTAAAGTATTTTCTTAATGTTTAAGAAAGTAAACCATACAACCTTAATAATTTCATGAAGGGGATATTAAAAGATAATTTCATAGGAGAACCTTGATCAATTATTTAAGAGTGACGATTTTGTGGAGGATGAGTGAGGATTTCTAAAAAATTAAGGATAATTTTTTAATAATTTTTATACTTAGGATTTGGAAATCTATGTTTTGAAAAATGAAAAACCATTGTCTTAACCATATAATTAATTAAGTTTTTTAAATTTGATTTATGGTTTTTTGAATTTTCTTTTTTTAGAAATGAAATAAATTTTTTTATTTTACTTTTTCAATATAAAATTATTTTACTCACAAAAGATTTTATGTTTAAATATTATTTTCTATTTAAGACATTATGAAGTCCATTTATCGATTTGGAAATTAAATTCAATATATTAAAATTACTTATTTAACTATATTAATACATATTTGTTCAATGATTAAATAATATTAATTATTATAGAATTTTTACATCATAATGAAGTCAAAATACTTACTGTATATTGACACCAAATTTTTATATTTACCTGACAATTTGAGTGTCTCCAAAAAATATTAAAAATAAAAGATTATCTAATTTAGACATTATGATTCCATGATAAAATAACTTTTTTATGATGATAATTTTCTATATAAGATATAGTTATGTATTAAATGAAAATATTTTTTAATCCAAAAAACATGCATTTAGTACCCAAAATTTGAAAACTCTTCAAAAATATTTTTTTTGAGACATATATGTGTAATAATTTTATGATTTATTAATTAATATAAATTATTAAATATTATTAATTATATTATTAGAAAATAATTTTATGGAATTTATTTGACATAATCACATTACTATTATAACTATCATATTAAGAAGTTATTATTCCATCAATCAAATTCCAAAGGGTCAGACTATAATTTCACCCTTACCCATCCAACTGTTATATTTCCCCTTATATTCATCAATATTTCATATAAAATAATTATAATAAATATCTTTTTCCTATAAAATTTCTAATAAATATTTTTTTCTTTTCATAAATGTATGACTATATCTTTTATATTTGACATTGTTTTTAGAGTATGATTCTATGGAGTTCCAGATTATGTTACTGTCATATATTTTTATGTTCCATTTTTGTGAATATAAATTAGTATTGTGTATTGTATAGACTTTAATACCTTGACCATATTGGCATGTAATTATTATTAATTTTTATTTATTTAAGTGTAGATTGGGATCAGTTTTTAGTTTGAGGGGTAGAGGTTTTAGGAAAAAACATTAAAAAAAGGCAGAGGTGGTGTGATATAATAAGCACCATGTACTAAGTGTATTAGTATTAGGTACCTGGTTACATAATTAATATTGGGTACATCATGGGGAACTACTAGGTACCTATTATTCTCCTGGCTAGAGTTTCCTTAAAAATGGATTTGTTTTTTAATTTTTAGCATTTTTTAGTTCTTAAACAGGATGGGGATTATGATTATACTCTAAATCGCCTCCTCCATACCCTCTTCTAGGTATTCCCTCATTTCACAAGTATTTCAAGTGTTCACATTCTCTATCCTTGATCCGAAGGGCCATTTATTTGTCATCAAAGCTTGTTTTTAGTAAGTAACTGTCTTGAATATCCTATAATAACTTTATTATTTAAATTTTTTTTGTTGGTGGTAATATATGGAATCCCAAATCTAGGGTGTGTAAGACCATCCAAATCACCCATTTTTCTTCCATTATAGTTGTCGTGGGGGATTTTCTATGATAAATATATGGTGGAATTGTACTGTAGTTCCAAAGATTTGTCCTTTTTAAAATATTGAACTGTTGGCCTAATTTCTAGACCTTTTAGGTGCTCCTATAATATTTTGGTAGTATCAATTATTATCCCAAGGTCATCAAGGAAATAATTTACTATTTATCTGGTAATTATACACCATCCTCCTCAAATAATTATAGAGAGTTAGCTTCTATGTTATTTTTAAGTGAGAAAACTGAATTTAAAATCAAGTGTTTAAACTAAAAATTTTCTTTTTACTAAATAGTTTACCATTAAAAGATATTATTAATCCCACATTTATTGTTTTTAGATATCTATAATATCATGTATTACATTGGATGTATGTTATACCCATTTTATGTATTTATTTGAATACATAATCATCTAAATTGAAATCATATGGCATGTTAGAGATGAATTATTATAGTTGTTTTTTCTTTTGAATATATGTATAAAGTTAATATTTATAATGATTTATTACTTACATTATTAACATATTAAAGTTAAATATTTTCTACATTATTGGACTCATTATATTTGTTTGGTGCCCACATATCATTCTATATAATCTTGATTAGGTACACCTTTATTAGTGAACTATTTATAATAGTGGGATCGAGTTATTCCCTAAATTGAAATATTCGGTGCTGGAATGGGATGGGTTCTCAACGCTACCTTGAATGGATTATCTTAATACTATTTTCCACACATATGGGTCACTAGGACCCCCAAATTATTTATACCCACATATGTGGGAGCATAAGAGTACATTTTTATGATAATAAAGGTGATTATTATGCCTCCAACTGGGTATGTCCCAATACATTGTCTCAAATAATTATTTGTGGCTTGATAAATGTAAATAGGTATTGATTCTCCCCTAATAAAGAGTTAATTTATAGTATTTAATTACAAGTAAGACTTAATAATATCAATTTTACTCACTTTTTTTACCCAAGAATAATATTCTAGTTTCTATACACTAGAGATTCTGAGAGTATGTTAGTGGTGTGGTGGACACCACCTTTTGAGTTTTCATACCCTTTCCTTGAATAGGAACCTATTTGAATGCACACATATGCTTTTTTGTGTGATCCATGTAAGATAAAGGAACAAAATTATGGGACTTAGACACAAACATGGAGTCTGGATCAGGGGTATCTCTTATGGGTTTTTTATTTGTTGATATGCATGGGGAACAATTTTTTTTGGATTATTTACATCAAAATGTATAAAATATTTTATTAAGTCAATTTTTGTAATACCCACACACCCACACACAGACACACATATATATATGTGGTTATTTAAAATAGTCTCACTTCCTTGGTACATGTTCAGTTTATTTAACTCCAGTTCTGATGTGTAATGTTTTTTCTTCTCATATTATCTATTTCCTCATTATTTCACAATTAAAATTTTTTCAATGAAGGGTTTATTTTCTACATGAATACTAAAACCAATAACTTGTCATGATACCTATGCTCATGTGGCTTAAATAGTAGTTAGATTTCATAAATGGTTTAAACCACCTCCCAAACAAGTAATACATGATCAATAATATTTATATATACCTATGGAGATTCAGAGGTGTTGTTGAGTTGTTGTGAGGATTTAACATAGATTTCATTCAAGTATTCAAGTCATGGATGTTACAATGTGGTATCAGATAATGTTATGGTATTTTGGGTATGGGGTTTGAGAGTAACGAGAAGTAAGGACCATTAATACATGGTAAGGAACCCATAAATACACCTACCCAAAATAATTATGGTGGAACAATGAGTAACTAGGGGTAGTTTAGGGTTCCTCTTTACTGTTATTTTATTTTATTGGACTTTTTCTATAATCTCCAAGTCTCATACATCATACTAGGAATCTATAGATAATAAAAAGTATGATATCATGTAATATTGCATGTTGTTCTATATTTTCTTATAGTATTATTGATGGAATTATTTTATTACACATATAAACTAAAGTATTAACAAGTTATAAATAGTCTTTTCCCATATATTTATTTCTACTGTGTAGGATAATATGGTTTGGTAACCACTTCATCATATTTATACTTTATTATATAATAATATTGGTTATATTTCCTTTTTATATTCCCTAAATAAGTCTCATAATTATGTTTACATGAATCTTTAAGTTGGTTAATGTTTTTAAAATAATTTGTAAAAGGATTATAAATTTAAAAGTGTTTTATAAAATGGAATTGAGTGAGTGAGGAATGAGGTTATCATAGACTTATATATTGTAGATAATGTCAAATGGTTGTTCCTATTGGGGAAATGATATTTATATTATTCTCTACTTTATTGTAAATAATTACACATAAGTTTCTACAACCTGTCAATTAGGTATGGATGGATGATCATGCATTATAGGTTGGTCATCCTACACTACTAATTTGACACACTATCGAACCTCAATCCTTGGAGGGGATCACCCAAATTATACAGGTTTCTAGACAAGGATCCCTCTAAAAGGATACTACATCCATTTAACTTATTATGTTTTTCTAGTTTCTCTATCCCCTAACCATTTTGAGTGACTTATCTTCTAAGGAGGCTGAGGAGTAGGTTAACCATTTCTACTAAATATTTGATAGATTTGAAAAACCTATGATGAACTAAGTTTAAATTTATAATTTTATTCTTGAAGAAGTGGGATGTAAATGGTGGTATGTGATGATCAAAAAAATGAAAGACTAGTTCCTCTATTAGGTAGGGTTTCAAGAGATATTTTTCATAATGTTACCATAAAACCTTGTATGGGGTTTAAGGTGTTCATGAACCTACAACATTTTTTGATGATATTCATACAATATACTACCATCCCTATTATAATTCCTTATTTCACTTCTTTATGCGGTGGTGATTATGATGCAAAGGCAAGAAATATCAATATGGTGTTTAAGGATCCTTTTCAAAATGATTCCATTATCTTTTATATTCCAACACATTCAGTAGTTGTGAATAAGGTTTCCCTCATAAAGTTAGGTTATAAAGGGTGTTTTACTATTATAAGTACACCTCCTTATCAATCTCAAGGTGGTTTATATTTGGTAAGTGTTAAGCGACTTAAAAAAGTTACAAGTAGTAGTGGTCCACAATGTGGAAGATATGGGTGAAATACATAAATATTAAATCCTTTAATGATTATCTATCTGATGCCATTAGTGGGGGAAACATAGTCATTTCATGATGAGTTTTACTTTTAATGGTATGTAGCACCACTTTGTAGAAACTACTACAAACATTAACCATTATTTCAATGTAAAACATAAAGTTTTTTGGTAAAATTCCTCAGTATACCCCAATATTTTGGGCTCAGACAACTATATAGTTTACTTGTGGAAGTCAACCACTATCTTAACTGTATAAGTGAGGTGGATGACATAGTTTTCATGGTCAACTAGATAAAGTGTAGTCATCTAGTTATGAATTAATATCTTAGGGGAAGAATGTGTAGGAAGGAAATATGTTTGTTATAGATCAACCTACCACGGATTATGGAGATGATATATGAAATATTAGAGGTACTATCCTTGAGTAATCTATATTATCATGTTCTATTTTTGATATAGATTCTTCACATTCATTATTACGTAAGAAACAATCATTTCTCTATGAGAAGAAATTGAATATTTTACCTTCTTATATGACTCTTGATACTTATATCATGAAAATGATAGAGTTTCATGAAATATCTATTTTATGATTTAGTTTAAGTAATTTTGGAATATCATGATTTAAAATGTATATAATTTTTACCTCATCCTATAGATGGATTTTTTATCCCAATTTCATGCTTGAGTTGACTATTACAGTCGAAAAGTCTATTTTAAATCTTCTTTTAGTACCAATTACACTCTTCCTAATGAGTGGGAGCTCCCAGACTATTAAGTAAGCATTGATATAGGATCTGTATGAGTGATTATTTATGTGATAGATTGGTTTTCTAGAGAATTTAATATCAAGTAATTGTAATTATTACCCCTGATTTTAGCACCCATAGTTTCAATTAAGTACCCCATTATTTATTATTTTTAGTTATGTAATGTGTTTGAGTGATGTTTGAGAGGTATTGTAGGACTTTTGAAAATTTTTTCATTTATGAAGGAGTGTGGTTTAAGAATGGTTAGTAAAAACTATGAAAATCTGATATAAAACTGTGAATGGTGAGGTAGTGGGATCTGGGTAGGCTCATAGTTAGGTGAAATGTTTTTCCAAACCATGTATCCACCTATGATTAACCATGATTTTGGAGATAGAGTCACATACATAATTAACACAATGTTTTCCTATCCATTATCTCTAATTATGCATGGTTAAAAATTATATCCTAAAATTGTGTATCTTGTTCAGAATTGATCTTTAGACACTTGTTTTATTATATTATGACCCTAACAAAGTTTTACCTCCTCCCAATAGTTGTGGAGACTGTTCCCTTTTATTCAGAAGTGATCTTTTGTCAAATATTCATGTGTTGAAGGCCTGATTTCTTGGTAAGTTTCTGTTTTTGGTGGTTTTTCCTTTTATATATTCTTAAAAAATCTCTTGGATTCATTGATACATTTTTTTAGGATATATATATAATAGTTGTTTCCAATCTGGATTATATTTAGCTATATTGACGAATGATAATGAGATTTAATGAAAAGCATTGAATTTTCAAACCAGTTTTGTTGAATAATTTGTGTCATTATTCATTTACACCATTGTTTCTGAGGTAGGTGTCTTCACTCTCAACTCCTCTTAATAGAATATAAAAAATTGGTTTCAAATTATTTAAATTTATTTGAATATATTGTGATATTGTTGTTAAACTGTTGGAATAAACCATCTTTAGTGTTTGTTTGTGAAATTATGGAATTGTTGTGCAATGTTCCATGATGAATGATTTTAAAATTTTGATATTAAAATGGTTGTTTGGTATTATTCATTAAAAAATGTGTAATGTATTTTAGTAAAAATATTATTTTATTTAAATGGTTTGGCACAATTGGTTTGTCATGGTTTTTGGCCTAATTGGTTGATGTGTGTCCATTTTTATTGACAAGAGCCTTTGGAAAGGGGTGTATGCCATGGGGGCACTGGTATATGGTTACCATGTGATGAAATGTTAGCGGGATGACATAGAATTAGATGGATATATTAGTGATACTTCCTCAAAGAACATAGAGTAAAGTTGGATTTTTCTGCTATGGACCTTTTGATCATGTCAGGAGATATAATACAACACCATCTAGAGCATGCCATAATTAAACCAAATAGGACATCTTTATGACTATCATCATAATGATCTATGGTCTAGTTCTCAGGACACATCTCATGTTTTATAGACATCTTATTCATTGACAGGAAGAGTGCAGCATAATAATTATCTTTGGTATAATCAAACTAGACATGGTGATTCCAAGAATATCATGACTCATTAGGAAGGGAAACGTCAATAGGAAAATAAATAACAATGTTTAGTGAGTATCAATTTAAATAGATCCGATTAAGTTATTATGGATGATCAATCTGGACAATCAATGGTGAGATGTATGATTCTTTTTCAATATACCCTTATGAAATATTTTTTTGATAATGGTTCATCCCATTAAGTTATTTCTTCTCGTGATGTTGATTTTTCTAGTTTCTATGTTGAGATTATTCCTTCTATTTGGAAACTTCAAACTACTCTTAGTCAAAGATAATTTCAATCCATTATGTATAATGATTGCTTTATAATGATTGATAGAGCAAGATTTTTATGGTATTTCTCTATACTAGATATTGATTTATTTTAAGTAATCTTGGGTATGGATTGGTTGAATATGTTTAAATAAAATATTTATTATTATATCCGAAAGGGTAGTTTTACAATTGATGATGAATTTGATCATCCCATTAGAGGTGAATTTTAATGTAAAAGTAGGTGAAATTGGATTTTTTTTCATAATAAGTTGGAATTATCTCTTATTAGTTGGATTTTTTGACATTATAATTGGTGGACAAGATTGATAATAGCAGTTTTATAGTAGGTGGGGATCAAATTCCATATGTCTTTCCATAAAATTTATTATGGATTCCACCCACTAGATGAGGAGATTTTATGGTTGATCCCTTCTCATAGAATAGTCCTATTTCACTTCTTTCTTACCATATGACACTAACAGAGTTAAGGGACATGAATTTTTAGTTGCAAAAGATAGAAAATAGTGTGTTCATTCAGCCTGACAAATATTTGTGGGAAGCACCAGTCTTTTTGGTCCTAAATGAAGATGAAACTTTTTGTTTATCTGTTTATTATCATAATACTTTCCAATTTATGATAAAAAGTAGGTATCCACTTCTACTCATTGATGATGAATTTGATCAATTGAAGGGAGTCCAATGCTTTATAGACTTGACTTTCAATCAGGATACTACCAACTATGGGTTTATAAGTAGGATATTATGAAAACAACTTTTAGAAGTAGATATATACATTACTAATATGTTGTTATGCATTTCAGTCATACTAATGCACCATCACAATTTATGGAATTTATGAATCAGATATTTGAATTTTATTTTGATTATTTTTGTTGGTGTTTGTGGAATAAATAATGCTGTATTCAAATGATAAGGTTAAGGAATCAACAACCCATGGTGAATGTGTTGAGAATCTTGTGGGGTCATCATTTGTATGCCAAATTATCAAAGATATATTTTTTTATTCAACAAGTACATTTTCATAGAGATTTTATTTTTGAAAATGGTGCTTATGTGGATCCAGAAAATATAGAGGTAACAATCGCATAGAAAACAACATATAATGTGTTTGAGATACACAAATTCCTTGGCCTAACGTTTTATTAGCTATGTTTTGTTCATTATTTTTCATAACTAGCTTCACCTATGATATCTTAAACAAAGAATAATGTTCCATTTCAATGTAATGATTAATATTAGAATTATTTTAAAGAGTTTAAGGTTCTCCTTACATCCACACCAATATTGATATTTTTTGGAATCATCACAAGGTTATGTGGTGTATTATAATGCTTAAGGATCTGGTTTGGGATGTGTTCTCATGCAGGAGGATCATGTGGTCACTTATGGCTCAAGGATGTTGTGGTTGCATGATAAGAACTAATGAACACATAATTTAGAGTCAGCTACTATTGTCTATGATGTGAATACTTAGCATCATTACTTATTTGGTGAAAAAATTATAGTGTTTTGGGTCAAAAGATATAGAAAAATATCTTTTATCACAAAGGTAATTAAATCAAAGACAAAAAATATGCATTTATTATCTCTTAATTTTCATCTTCGACTTAATGTATACAATGGGTAAGGTAAATTTAGAAGAAGATACATTCAAAATAAACTCCTATGATTAGTTGTAAAAAGATAATTTAGATCAGTGGTAGTTGATGTCGATCATAGCCAACATGCACTTGGATTGTGATGATAGTTGTAGTGTTGTGATTTTCTTTCGAGTTTCATTTTTTTATTTGGTTAAAATAGTTAGAGGCACAATAATCTAATTCTAAATGTTTTTCTATGTGGTCAAAACTCAATGGTGGGATACCATTATATTATGGAAGCTAGATGGGTGTTCATTTTGGTGGTTTCAAAATTAAATGGTCATGGTTATTGCTTGTCTGAAATAACTTATTTATGATTATCACCATTCAAAATGGGGTTTTCATCCTATAATAAATAAAATTTATAAGGCATTGAAATAATAATTTTTATGGGTTTTCATGATAATAAAGGTGTATGAGTATCTTTTACGATGCCTCTAATGATTGCAGTTTAAGAAAGATCACTAATTTCTAGTGGGCATGTTGCAGTATTTACATATTCTTATTTGGAAATTGGAGTATATTTCTAGGATTTTTTTAAGTCTCTCAAGGAAGATTTAGAAACATGATTCCATATGGGTGATAGTGGAACAACTCAGAACATCGGTCCATTTCATCCCAATTTGTGAATTTCAAACAATGGAAGAATTTTTAAAAATCTATAAATGATGAGTGGTAAAGAGGCATGGCATACTAGTTTCAATAGTATCAACCTAAGGTATGAGGTTTATGTATCGTTTCTAGAAATCCTTATAGAAATAACTTGGGAATCATTTGAATGTGTGTATATAGTGTTATCCATAGATGGACAAACAATCTAAAAGGATGATGAAAACATTAAAAGACATGTTTCAGGTTTATGTAATAGAGTTTGGTGGCCCATGGGAGAAACATGTCTCATTAGTCGAGTTCTTGTATAAAAATAGTTATCAAGACTCAATAAAAATGGATCATTTTGAAGTATTGTATTGGAATCCATGTCATTTTCTTGATTTTTGGGTGGAAGTAGGTTAAACATCACGGGTTTGACCGAGCCTTGTCCAAGAGATAATGGAGAATATTTAGGTGACCATAATGAGAAAGGATATTGATTGTATTTGTCTAAAATCATATGTGTATCATCATTGAAAATCATTGTTGTTCGATTTGAGTGCCCATGTTTTCTTGTTAATATCACTAAGGATTAGGAATAATTGTTTTGAAAACATATTCAATTAACCTCCTTGACGCATATGCTCTTTTTAGAAACATGAATGGGTTTGTGGGGTGGGATATTGATTTTAGTTTCCATGGTTCAATGTAGTACATAATTTGTCACAAGTATCTTAGTTGAAAAATTATCATCCTGATCATGACCATGTGATTCTATGGGATCATATTGACCTAGATCTAGATGCTTTATTGGTTCATATCTTGGTATAGATTGTAAATTGGATATATAAATACATTCATGGAAAATGCATCGGTTTAGTGTGGGTTTTGTGGATCCATTTTTAGATTCAGGAAAAACTAAGGAATGGGAAAATGACATGGTTGAGAAATTGCCCAAAAAATTTTAGGGAAATAGTGAATTTATACTTTTTAGGCATGAATATTCCAATGGTGGGGAGAATTATGTATCTTAGGTCTCAATTAACTAACACATTCACTATTGTTTTAATGTATATAAATTTTTTGGGTGAATGTTTGGAGGGTTTGGAGGACCTTTGGTATGTTTATAGGGATTTTATAGATGTTCGCTATTTGAGAATAGTTAGTATATAATATGACACTCCTATAAGTAATATGATCTAGGAAGGAACAAAGATATGCACAAGGGTTGGTCCAACAGTGCTTTCACATAGAAGAAACCATGCTTTTAGATATAGATGAATAATCATAGTTAGCACACGGTTTGCCTAATCACACACCCTCTCTATGTACAGCTAAAAATTAGATCCAAATTTTTTTTATCTCATTCAGAATTTCTCTTTAGCCACTTTTTTCTATTTTGATCATAAATCAGTTTTCTCTCCTCCCAATGGTTGTGGAGACTCTTTCTTTCGATCTAAGGCTTATCCATTGTTAAATCTTTATGTGTTTATGGTTGAATTACTTGGTGAGTCTCTGTTCATTGTTTTTTTTAAATATATTCTTCTTCCCTCCATTAGATATATAGATCTAGTCCATTGGCGAGAGATCTAGGATATTTTCTTCCAATCATGATGATATTTGGCTATGTTGATTTATGTTAATGAGATCTAAGGTGATGTTTTGTATTTTAATGCTAATTTTATGAAAGAATATGTGTCGTTCATCATTTTATCCAGCATTTATCAGGTAGGTGGATTCACTCTCCACCCCTCTTAATAGAAAATGATGGTTTGGTATGAAATTGTTTAAATTTATTAGAATTGATAACGAAATTTTTTTTTGAAAATCATGGTAGAAAAATTCATCAATATGGGTTTGTGATGTTAGGGAATTTTTTGGAAAAGTGATTTGATAAATGATTTTAAAATTTTATTTCAAAATTGTTTTATGATTTGATTCATGGGAAAAGGTTTTGTGGGAAGGTTTTTATTAAAAAAAATTATTAAAATGGTTTGGAACAATTGGTTTGGCATGGTTTTGGCAGAATTGGTTGGCCTATGTTCATTTTCATTTACGTGACCCGGAAGAAGGTGCATGTTCCATTGGGGAACCTGTATATAGTTATCTTGTGATGACTTGGTAGATATAGGACAGACCACTCATGAGTATTGAACTATCACTTGGAAATTAATGTGTGAATGTGTGTATTGGAATGGGTTATTCCAAATAGATTTGTTAAATGGTTTGAAGGACTTTTTTGGTTTTTTTATAAGAAAACTATTTTGTTGGAAAAATTCATGGATTTGACATAAATAATTATTTTTCTAAAGTGTTTTATTTAAATTTTTTTATTTAAATCAGATAATATAGTGGTGTTACTAGATAATTAATTAGGGGAAAATCTTCTGAGTTTCATTACATACCCTGTTATTTGTCACATTAGTTCTTCTCTAGATAATATTTATTGAGACACAGGTAATGGAAAATTATCTCATTTATTTAGTTATTAATCATGATACCTTGGGTTGTATTGTGGAGTTGGAACATTGAGTGTGTTGGGAGCTATGGAGTTATGTCATTAGAGTCGTTGAGCTTTATGGTTTAGACATCTTCATGCTTTTATAATTTTGGTTATGATGTAGGTTGGTGGTAGTTGGGTTTTGGTGTAATTTTAGTTTTACATTGAGTTGTATTAAATTTTTATAATGCAACATATCATTGATTTTGGTTATGTTATGATTTTTTGTGCGTTTTTATTTTAAAGGGTAAAATCATCCACCAATTATATTGACACTCGAGGCATTTGCTACTAGACTTTAGTGTCTTGGGTATGTCACCTAAGGCAACATTACATTTTTATCATTTCCTCAAGCCAATGTGGAGGGGTAGGATGTTACATTGGTAGTAGAATTATATTATAATGTATCCCATGAAGAACATTATGGTAAATTCTCCTAAATGGGATGTTGAGTTTACCATTGATTTAGTCCCTTGAATGGAACTGATATATATCCCTATATATCATATAAATATAATAAAATTGAGTGAGTTAAGATCACACTATAGGAAACAGAATATAAAATGTTCATAAGGTCAAGCACATCACCTTTGAGATATCTGACCGTTTTTATTAATTAATTTAATAAAATTACATAAAAAATTTGTGAATTATAAAAAACATGTAAAAATCAAGAACTAATAACCTTTTCTTAGTATTAATGACCTCTTGGATGAATTTAAGGGTAAAATATAGTTTCTAATATTGTTCTATGATGAGGTCACCATCCACTTCAAATTTTGTTAGATGGTATTTTTGAAATGATTTTACTGGGGATGGAAAATGATTTTTAAATATCTGGTAAGGAATTTATCATAATGAAATCTCCCTCAATGTTAATTTCCTTAATAAATAGGGTTTTTTATCTATTTCTAGACACCATTATTATAGTATTTATTTGGTGATATCCTTAACTATTCACAACCTCATACAAATATTTTTTGGTATCATCATATCATTTTAGATACACCACTGGTACATAATTTATATTAAACATTATTTAAATTTTACTTATATATTAAATTTTTCATGTTCCTAAAGTATTTTATATTTGAAGATAATATTTTAGTGGATCTGAAGAAGGTGGAGTTAGTAAGGGTCTTGAATTCATTAAAGAACATCTTCAAATTTTAGAGAATTTTATGACTTGTAGACTATTATCACTACATTATTCAGTATTTTTCAATTTATTCAACTACTTTAACAAATTTACCTATGAAAATATGAAATTTGATATGGTCAGAACAACATGAGTCAGTGTTCCATGAGTTGAAAGGAGAACTAAACTCAATCTTTATTCTCGTTTTACCTCAAAATCCCTAGGGGTTTTGGGGTTATTTTTATTCTTCGATAGTGTGATCTGGACATGTACACAAGTACTATAAACTAGTTGCGGATTATAGTTCCTAGAAGTTGTGATAACCTTGATAGATCTACCCCATTTATGACCAATAGTTTTCCCCTATTATTCATTCACTGAAGTGTTAAATGAACTTCTTATAAAGATAATTCTTAATTGTGTCTATTGACCTTAATAATTCTGAAATATATCTTTTTAGAATTATATTTTAATATATGGATGTATTGTTATGTGGAAAACCTCCATTCATTTCGATTTGATATAAAATATGATCATTGTAAGGGAAACATTTTTATATATTTCCATAGTTGAAAGGTTCAGTATCAAAACATTATGGAGGATATATATGAAGGAATATGAAATTTTATTTTGGGTAATATCAACAATGATATGGTAATTGATCATAGTGGGATGTACTTATATCATATTGAACTTGTGTTCTCTATTATGGTATTGTTCATAGACTCATAGAATTTAAGACCATTATTGAACCATTATTTGAGAGAGTCTTTGTGGTGGAAAGATCCTAGATGACTTGTTACAATATCCATAATATTTCCTCTATATCCATGGTAGGCTGGTGGTCGCTACTGGTACGAGGGGAACTGTGATGAAAGGATATCATTATATATGATGGGTTATGAAACCTTGAATCATGATGAAAAATTATGATGTTCGTCACCAGTTCTTGTAGATTAATATGAGAATAAAAATCATGGGATTTGTTTCCAAATTCCATTCCAACTATAAAGTGAAATAGAGGCATCAAAATCTAGTGGGAGGGGTTGACTACTCCCATTGACTGAAAATTAATTAATTTTTATTATCCAAACACTTTTGAGGAAAAGTGAGAAACCATCAAACACTTTTAAGGGAAAAGTGGGAAACCATACATGACTTTATGACATACGACCTTCAAACATCGGTAAAAAACTTACAGACTTAATCCACTCAAACATTCAAACCATGGACCAGGGTGCACAACATTAGAAAAGCATGAAAAAACCTCAGAAATGAACTCATTGGACACCAACGGTGTGACCATCGACACCGCCTCCAAATCCACCAACCCAGCGGCGAACTCCGGTAAGAGTCCACCCAAACCAACCAGCGACGTGAGATGGTCCAAGAACACATCCACTAATGGAAACAAAGCATCCAGATCAAGGTAGTCCAGCCATGTTGAAGCCACAACCTGCTCCACAGATTCGCACCTCCATTCACCAACAGCAACTCCATCATCAAAACAAACTCAAACCTGCTCCACATATTCTCACCTCCTTTCACCAACAGCACATCCAACATCAAAACAAACTCAAACCCAGAATCAATAGGAATAAACCAATCCAAATAAACAAACAGAACCAAAACAAGCATGCCAGAACACAAGGCCCCCCTCCTCCGAAACCCTGGATCTGACCTCGAACACACGAAGTCTCACCCCGACGAGGATCTTGAGTGAATCCAGGCAAAAGGACCGGCACCGGGAGGCCGCCATGGCAGACACTGCAAGCACCGGAGCCGCCACGAAGAGAAGCCGCAACGGACCACGACAACCCTCACAGCCGACAGTGAGCACATCTGAATCAAAAACTGGATGCCGACGCCACTGAGAGATCCTGAGGCTATAGGCACCCCTCTGCCAACTCCAAGCAATCCGCCTGCAACTCGGAGCACCCAAATCTGCGAAAAGAACACGAGACTACTCCAATTACTAGTATAGAAGTTGGATGAAAAAACCATTGACCTCGATGCAATTTTTCTAAGAACTCAATGTGACTCAAATATAGTGTGGATTATTTTAGAAATTATTATCAAAATTGTTAACATTATACTAATCAAATATCCATCTTTAGTTAATTATCATGGAAATCTATTTGTTAAACGAATTTTGTAACTTAATGCAAATTTTTCTTATATAATATTAAACAGGGACCAGTAATTCATGTCTAGGTTTTAGAAATGACTATAATGAGATCCCAATTTCTAGGTTAAGTTGATCACCTTATTTTACTCATATTCTATTTATTTTTTTGATTATATGATACATATTTTTGAAGATATTATTTAGGCATGAATTCTTGATTGTAGTGGATTGTTGATGCATCACCTATGTTTGGTGGAATTTTTTCACAACAAAAACTATTAGAATTATACTAATAGGGATCAAATTAAGGATTTATATTAATGAACATTTCATTCTCTATTATGTGGGGAAAATATAGGTAATTTATTTATCATCATCCCTATCATTTTTTATATAATGATCAAATATGTAAATCAGATTTGGAATCATCTCAAAACCACCCAAATATGTCAAAATTCTCATTTCACTCATTATATGGGACCCTTATAAGATGGTTTGGGTGACCATTTCATCCTTCATATTTCTTCAAGGTTGGGTGACTGATGTATAGGCATAAAAGGAATCTAGAACCACAGCATTTCATGCCTTTCAATATATCGTTTACAGTAGGAGTTTTGGATTATAATCATTTACTAACTCATATACTTAGTTCATTGTATAATACTTTGTATGTATCTTAATTGATGAATTATTTCCCTAACCATTCACACATGATTTAGTATAAATCCATTCAGATTGATTCTGATGAATCCTATATAAATCATCCCATTTGTATTCCCAACCAATTTTAGAAAAAATTTCATTGTAAATTCATTCCTATTGTTTTTGTTAAATGGAAATATGGGGAACTCCATTATGAAACCTTAGAGAGGGTGGCATAAATAAAGGTATAGTAGCTGGTGTTGTTACGTCAATAATCTTGTAAAAGCTTCTTAAAGATAGAAATACTTATAGTGTGGATTCTATAAAGACCCTAATTAAATGGATAAATAATTATAATTATTTTTTCATATTTTATTATATTTCATTTTAATTTTTATTTATAGGTGTCGTTTTGAGTTTTTGAGATGTTCTATATAGAATTAAATAAAACATAGGGAGGTGGTTTGTTGCAATAAGCGATGGGTACCCAGTAAGCCTATAGAGGTACAAGGAGCACTATCAGGTCACTGGATACCCAGTATAATCATACCAAGTACTTGGTTGGATCCTATGTATATTTACCTGAATAAATAAATTTTTATCCAATCAAAACCTTATTATATAACTGAATAGGTTGGGGTTGTGATTTTACTCTAAATCACTATATTTCCACCCTATTTTTAGTTTTACAACCCTCTCCAATTTCAATAAGTGGTCTCCTTCTCCATACTTGGCCCAAGGGGAATTATTCTATCAAAGAGTATTTTTTTTGTGAGGTAAGGCCTTCAATATCCTCTGGTCACTTATTTCTTTCTCTTTTGTAGTTTTTCTTATAATATTGGATGTACCTAATCTAGGGTTAATGATCCCTTCCAAACCACATGGTTTTCTTCCATACAAGTAGGTACAGTGGATTGGATTCAATAAATCAAAGGTGATATTGTATGATGGATTTGTAGATTCTTACTTATTACAAGAAATTGGTATAGACCTCGTTTCTATACATTTTAAGAGATTATATAGTATTTTTTTAGAGTCAATCCTTCTTTATTGTACCTCAAGTAAGTCGTATGTCATTTATCTAATAGGTATACCCATTAATCCTCTACCACTCATAGAGAGTAATCATTAAAATGGTCTAGGGCTGAGTGAACCCAATTCTAAAAAACGAGTTTATATTAATAAAGGTATTTTCATAAATCTTTTTGAGATAATGGATATTACTAAAGAAACATAGGTTTTTTTATATTTTGTTAAATAAATCTATTACTTTGGGTATATGGGATTCAATTTTATGTTTTTCTTTTCATACTTATTTATTTAAATATAAATTGTAAATAGTGTTAGAGGATATTTCTTATGGTTATTAAATCTTATACATTGTTGATTAAAGTGTCTATTTGTAATTTTGTATGCCTTACTTTCTTAGAAAATTAGAGCTAAATGTTGATAATTTTATTGGGCACATTGGATTTTATTAGCATTGAAATTTCTTGTAATATATTTTTCAGAAGGTGTCCCCTTGGATGAAGTAAAACATATACCACAAGGATAGGTGTTACTCCCTAACTCTTTATATAAGATGATGGAAAGGGATGGGATTATAATAGTGTGGATCATTATACCCATTTTCTCATTCCTTATCTACTAGCTTGATGTAATCATTTTCTTAAATGGGATGGGTAGGTAGGTCCCTGACTACGTTGTACACATCTACTCATTTGTTAAAGTGCATATGAGTACATGTGTATGATAATACATGTTTTTACAATGACTCCTATATGGGATTTCCTTGTATGTTATCATAGATCTTGAGTCGAGGATCAATATAGGTAAGCTTGTATGGTTTCTCCCATTACAGGGAGATGCATTAAATTATCTATGTATATGTGATTCTTTGAAACATACTCTATGATTTTTTATTGTTTTCCCACTAGATCTACATTATTTTTGGCATAAAATCTAGATTTTAACAAGTTTTTATGGTTGTGGTGGTGACTAACAACTAATTAATCATACTTAACCTATATAGTACCCTCTTGGGACATGTTCATAAACTCTTTTTTGTGATCTATATAAGGTAAAGGAGCCAAAAAATGAGAGATTCACACACACATTGATCATAGAGTATATATGTATTTTTTATAGGTATTTTTATGAACAGATAGGTAGGAGGCATATGGGATTTCCCTAATGCATTTTTAAATATTATTTACATCATTTATTATTATATTTGGGTCTTTAGGACAAATTCTACCAACATATTTAAAAAATATTATTTTTTAACATAGTCTCACTTTTTGTACTTTTTTGTTGATTTTCCTCTTTCATGATATAAGATTTTTTTTATATCGCAATGTTTTTTTATCACATATCATATTTAGGTATTTTATTTTTTATATTTGGGATGGTTCATTATAGGTTTGGAAAGTATTAGTTAGTTTTGGTGGCCTTTAATGGGGTCTTTGGCTTATCTCTATGGAAAACAAGATGGACCAATCCATGGTCCAAGCTGTTTATCTACTAGGATTCACCTATGAACCAAGACTATAGATACCACTCTTAGTGTAAGGAATAGACATCAGTGTGGTTTATTAGTGGTTTACTTATGATAAAATACCTTCAAGGCCTTAAACCTACTGTGGTAGAGGTTGTTTCATTCCCCAAGTGTCCATTACTTCAAGGCTGAGGCATGTTCAATGGGAATATTGACATTATTGGTGAGTTATAACCAAGACCACCATGAGTGTGGTGAACCTCAATTATGTCATGGTTTAATATCATTTGGAATTTCAAATGGCCACTTCATCCACCCATTTTAGATAATGGTGTTCCACCTTTTAAGGGAAACTCAGAGAGTCTTTATGGGGGTTTTTTTAATGGTGTTTGACTCAGTTTCCCATCTATTAAGCCTTTAGTTTTTTTTTAATTTATTTGTGTTACAATATAGATTATTCTAGAGGAAATCATTGGATGATTATTTTTTGTTTTTTATTCTATAATATTTATTTATGTTCGTCTCAACTATTTTCTTCTTTATCCATATTAGAATATTAGTATAAGGAGATAGAGTTTTTATTTCCTAGATAGTTTCATGGGAATCATTATGGTATGTATTTTTATTTTCCTCCATTGATCATGAAATTTTAAGTACAGAAAAAGTAATAATATATCCTTTTTTGTAGTCCTATTCATTCTTTTATTATATCCTTAATTCCCATTGATTATGGATCCTACTATTGTTTTTTGTGATCCCAAGTGTGAGGAGGGTGGTTCTATCTCTAGACAGTATTTCATGAACCAAACATTTTTTTGTTTTATAACTGGTTTTCTATAAGATTATTGGAATGATACTTGATATTATTTATATAAATGCATAATTGGTTTATGATAAAATATGTGTTCCCCTCATTTTTTGGTAAAATAAGGACATTTTAACTGAAATATCAAATGTTTTATAGAATTGGTTTTCCAATAATAATTTTTCTATAAATCGGGTTATTTGAAAATCCTGTATGAATTTATGTGACCCATTTGGAAATATTTTGACATGTAAAACACATGGTATCCTTGGGACCCTAAAAGGGGGTTTTAGTATTGGGTCATGTATTTATTTATAAAGTGGGTTCACTCAATGGGTGTTCCTCAGCTCCATATGCCATGTTGTTATAGTTACTTGATTATGATATTCCAAGGGTTCCATCCATGGGGTGTTACTCTATTCTCTAGGAGTAGTTTTCATAGGTACCAATTTAGTTCACTCTATCTCAACATGATTACCAAGGCAGAAGAGACCGATCTACATTGGATCTAGTTATCCTAGGGGTGATCTCCATTGTGGCTTTATTTTTTGGATTTAATTTTGATAAGGATAAATGATCCATGATTTGATTAATTTTTATTTGAAAATTTTTATTGACATATATTATATGGAATCTATTTTAGAACTATGAAAATATGAAATTTATTATCATTCATTTATTTTAAATTTAAAAATTCATTTCTCATGCTATATTTTTCTAATTATTATCATGTTTGGATTATTTGATCGATAATTTAGATGGAACACTTGGGTGGGATTAGACTGCGATTTTTTTGATCATACCCTACAAACTTCCTCAGGGGTGTGTAGACCTTTTTTTCTGATGTAAGAAAGGGAATGGTTTTTTTGTGGTTGTTTGGATTCATGTTAGTTGGGAATGAGTATCTAGTAGTGAGATGGTGGGATATTTTCCCTGGGTCATATAGAGTAACTATCAATAATTAGGTTACCTTTGGAATTATTCTTATAAATATACCTTGGTTTTGACTGTTTACATAGTTGTATCACTGCTTTTGTTGGTTTTAAGTAATTACCTTTATTAATTATTTGTATCATTCTCTTCTTGTATTCTTTATTTTTTTTATTTTCAGAAAATAATTCTCTCTAGTTATTGTTTGATTCCTAGGTACTAATCAATAGCCATTGGGGATCCAGAACTCCCACTAGATCTTATTGTGGTCTGATTCAGAGAATAATGGAAGGGTGTTCGGAATGGGTAGTAAAAATTTGGCATGAGAGGAGGTTTATACTCATGTATCCTTATCTTATGACATTTGGTAGATAGTTGATTGGATTGTTGGGACAAAGAGGCATACTGTGAATGAGTTCCTAGATAGTTCTCATCATAATGAGCCTTAAGTCACTATGGGATGTTGGGTTGTGTGTCTCCAATGTTGGGTTTTGATCAAGATCAAAGTTTATGATTATATTTTTTATGTGTAATATGAGATTATTTTTTTCTAATCATCTCTTTTTTTATTTTAGTTATTTATAATCAGGCCTTTGAGAGGTCTTTTAGGGTTTTTTAAAGAGGGTTTAGTGGAAAATTCTCCCCAAGGGAATTCCCCTATCAATCTGAATATCATTAAGTCTATTATTAGGAACGTTCATTCCATGGATCAAAATGTGATTTTTATTTATAACTAAGAAAAATATGTGTAACTAGGAGTATTTGGATACATGTATTGATAATAATATTTCCAACACTATAATCCCCTTATTTGAAGGGTTCTAATTAACCTTAGCATGTAGAGGAATATTGAACAAGGTATTTTAGGTTATTGATCTCATGGATATAGCTACATTTATATAGGTGAGGTTTGTGACATTTTAGCTTGATGGTCCTAGAAAGAGGTTGTGAGAATCTATTGTTCAGAAGAATTAGCATCTAGGATTTAAGTGGATGGACATCAAGACATCTTTCATTAATTAGTAACTCCCATAATCCTTGATAATGGAATATTATATAGAGTTTCTTTACTTTCAGGAGGGTGGTAGTTCAGAGATAGAGAATAATATTAATTTTAATGATTTGGTTTATTTTACTCTAGAGGTGGTAATGAATTATATGTTGAAAGCATATAAATTCATGAAGAACTTCATAAATAATATCTTCTCATATTTTTATATGAAAAATCTCATCACTTGTGATGAAATTTTTGATAATGATATGATCAAAGAGATTGATTTGATGGGAACGATATGATTTGTAGGGTTTCTCCTTCAACCTGGTTTAAATTCTAGTAGAACATGTGGGATAAAGAGAAAGTGAAATGATAATCATGAATGTGGTGGAGGTATCTCTCAGTAGTTGGATTTTTATACTCCATCAATATTTGATCGTAGTATAAACTTGACCTGATACTAGTTTGGAATGGTAGGAAACACCCAAAGATATTTCCTGGTACCTATGAAGTCCTTTAGTGCATTTGGTAACTGATGTCATCTATATATATTATTCCGTGCTCTTTTTACACTTTTATATGGTTATAGATCAACATATATAAAGTTAAATATGGAATAGTCAGAAGATTTAAGGTCAATAGGGCTCTACCTACATGACTCCAGAGTGAAGCAGTTTCACATAGTGGTGGAGCTACCAATAAATGGTTAAGATGGTCCAAATATACTGATAGGTAAAAAAATTTATTGTATCCTCTGAAGAAAATTATTTTTTTCATACCCATTGCTCAAACTCATTTACATCTATTAATTTAATGTATGTTTGGTAACATTCGATTGAGCTCATGTCCTATGTTATGGAAATAGTGATTTGATTTTGTGAAAGTAAGGAGTATGAGCTTTATTATCATTTTTTTCTATTTCGGTAGTCAATATTGAGTTAGTAAGGTATATTCTTATACTTAATCTGGATCTTTTTCAAATCATTCTCATGATATAATGGGTGGTTTCTCACCTAGAAAAGATAGATTTTTACTATAGAAAATTTTCATTATATGTTTCCAATGAGAGATCCCATTTATGTTTGGTAGATTTGTATCTAAAATTTATTCAATCAAGTCCTTATCAACCAAAATATATGAATTTTTTGTAAACTGATGAAGCTAATCCTGATGATGTATCTTCCAGTGTTGATCTTCCCTTGGTTGTTTTATAATTTCTCATTGTTTTTTAGATGAATTCTCTAGTATTCCTCCGAAAAGAGAGGTACATTTATCTATCAAGATGGTTCCATGTACACAACTAATTTTTATACCATCATTTCATATATAACCTACTAAGTTAAAAGAGATTAATATCTATATGAAAGAACTATTATAAAATGGATTTGTTCATCCTTTTGTATTTCTATGGTTGGACCCTCTTCTCTTTTCCATGAATGTTGATAGTTCTATTCGTCTATGTATATATTATTAAAATATGAATATAGTAATAGTTATTATTAAGTTATTTTTTCGACATGTGTAAAAAAACTTTTGACCATTTAATTGGGGGAAATGGCCTAAGAAAATTTATCTTTTGTTGGGTTATCATCATCTTAGAGATAAGTAACCAGATATCTCAATGACCACTTTTATGTTTACGTATCAACACTATGAATATCCTATGATACTATTTAGTCTAACTAATTATATTATAGTTTATATAGACTTGATTAATGGGATATTCTATATGTATCTTAATAACTTTTTTATGGTGTTTTTGGATTCTTTTATAGCCAAATCAAGAACTGATTAATAGTATGGGTACCATCTGAATTCAGTTTTTTGGAATCTAGAAATGTTTATACCTATATGAGAACATATTAAAATTCATTTTCTTGGATATTTAAAGTGATGTTCTTGGAGTATGTAATTTAAAAACATGGTATCATAGTTGAGCCTAAAAATGTAAAGGGTATATTTTCATGGTAATAAACAAAAAATTTCTTTTGGATATAATTCTTCCCAGGCCAAAATATGTATAATTATATAATAACAAAATATTTCTCAAGGATGTAATTAATGTTAACTGGACTTACCAAGAATGTTGTGTAATTATCATAGGATTCTAAGTGTCAGATATATTTTGATGAGTTTAACCTTTTGCTGAGATTAGTTTGTATTCAAATCTTTTCATAACCCAGTAAGGTTTATGTGGTTTATTGTGATGCTTCATGCACTGGACTAGGATTCATTTTTATACATGATGATCATATAGTGGCATAATATTCACATCATCTTCAACCACATGTGATGAATTATCTGACTCATGATGTAGAAATTTCTACTATTATGAAAGATCTTAGGTGTTGATGAAACTATTTTTTTGGATATGTTCATAGTCTATTTTGATCACTAGATATTGAGTTATATCATATCTTACTCAAAAATTACTTTTGATTCAAATATTAATGTCAATGAGGTCTAAAATGTTGAAGGCTTTGAGAATCACCACTGATAATTAAGTTACAATCATTTGATAGTGAACCTATATCACAAAAAATATTTAGACTATCTCTTGGTTATCCCTTACTTGATAGAATTTGCATAATGAATTTCTCTCCCTCCAAGTGTGATAAATATTCATTTCTTTTTTTAGAAAGTACCTTCACTTCCAAATTTTATACACCACAAACCATGGTATATTTTTCATTACCACTCAGAAAACTAACAGTAAGTTTGGATTCTAAATCAATTAATGTAATATAAAAGTTGTACAACCTAAAAAGTGAGAGGCTAGTAAGTATGGATTTAACTTCAGCTTCCATGGAATTACCTGATAAAAAATAGGAAGTGAACATGAGAAACAATGAACCCTTATTATACCGAACAAAACCTCTTTCACGCATGACACCCTGGTAAAATAATATGCCCATATTCATCTTAAAACATATCCATGGGGAGCTCAACATGGCCATTATTCCTTTAGGATTGTTGAACAAAAATTCGGATTCCATCACTATCCAGTAGAGATTCTTGCTATTGGAAACTGAGTCCTCTCTCCCAGAAAGAAAGACAGTCAACTCTTCCATTAATGGAAACTTTTAGATTTTAAGGAAATGAAAAGAACAAACCATACCTTGTATTTTTCTCTTTCTAGCATACCATAAAATCTGACACATAAAAGGGATTTACATTCCCTAAATGAAAAAATATTGTTTCTACCACTTGATCACATGGTACTAAGAATTCAAAAGCATGAACTTATCATCACTCTAATTATTAGAAAATTTTTATGGGTGGAGTATCTAAACACAATTAAATTTTATATCACCTACACCCTAAGGAAGGAAAATATATTTATGATTCTCTCATTAGAAAATTTACTTTTAAATACATACTAATAGAGAAATAGGATTCAATACTTATGATTTTTTTGACTCAATTTCATATGGATATATTGGTGGATGATTCGGGAATGGTTCTAACAAGTGCTCCATTTCCCTCTTATCTTAATGAGTTGATTTTGTGGTAAGAAAAAATATGATGAGTTTATAAGAATCATGGAATCCATATATGGTGAGGATACTAGTTTGAAATTGTATATCCACTATGATGAAATTATTCACCTCTTTAATAGGTTTTTCATCCCTTTTACTTCTAAAAAACTCTGTGATTTGTGATATTCAAAGTTATTCACTCAAAGCCAAGAGGATTGGGCTCGAAGCTGTAATGGCGGAAACCTAATGGGGATGACGGCGTTCCCCCCTCCGCCGTGAGTCCGTGGGAGGGGGGAGGGTCCGCAGCTTCCTCGTAATGGCCGGAGACATGACTTATACCCTTTCACTGATCCTGAATCGATATTGAGGTTTCCGGAGATTATCCTAGGCCCGATGGTCCCTGGTATTCGCGATGGAGATCTCGTGATCCCGCTATCGGTTTTTGTGTTTATGGAGGTGGAGAGCCTTTAAGTCTAACTTTGGTGGAACAATTCTGGAACAAACGGCCTTTGGTGGATGACTTCGATAGGTTTGTCTTGGAAATGTGGGGACTTAAAGAACGAGCTATTGTCGGTCTATTAGATAAAAGGCAGTTGATGGTTTGTTGTTCTTCGTCGGATGATTTTGTCAGTGCTCTATCATGTGCTCCCAAGAAGTGTGGTGGCTGCGGCTTCTATATGTTTTACTGAAGCTACGATCTATTCTTGAATTATGATTCCCCTTCAATTCTGGTCTAGAAAAGTCTTCCGCAATTACCACTACCTTTTCAAAATCATGTGATTCTACGTATGCCAGGAAATTTAGTGGGTCAGTTTCTCTGTGTTGATATGTGTACTACTTCTATGTTCCATCTGATCAACCCATGCATGTGTGTGGAAGTTGATGTGTCGAGGCCACCGATCGAGTCTGTGTGGATTGAAGCCAGAGAGGAGGTATGATGCAAGCAACTGGTGGTTTTTGACCATTGGGTGGAGTTCTGTTCATCTTGTCGTAGACTGGGTCACTCGGACGCCAACTGCAGAAGAGTTGTTCACCGGGGGAAAGTTCCAGTGTAGGGGAAGAATGAAGACAATATTAATCAGGCAATCCATTTGGCAAGAAAAGTGGTTCAGATTAAACCAGCAGAAAAACAGTTTGAGGAACCCTCTATGTCGGGGGTTTTTTGATCAGCTGAAGGAGGATTTTCGGGTTCAGGATACTGGTAAATCAGTGGAATAGCGGACTGATGATCCATCTTTGCAACCACACCAAACTAAAGTAGTGCGCTTCTCTGGGAAGGAGGTGGTGTCTTGGACCGAAGGGATGGAGATAGAAGGCCAAATAAATTCAATTCAGATAGCTGGCACTTTGGGGGTCATCAAACTTCTAGTATGAAAGGGATCGGACCAAGGTGGCGTTTAGACCAACAATTCTTTTTAGTGTTTGAACAATGATGAAACTACATAGGAAATTTACTATGAGTCGGATGAGGGAACAACAGAGGGTGTGGAGTCTTTGGAGGATTCCAGAGTATCTAAGGTCCATGAGGAGGAGAAGATCCCTAAGAAGATGAAGGGGAGGGGCCGCAAGGATTACTCAAATTTACCAGAAATGATGGAAACACGTTCAGGTAAAAAATCTAAACCCTGTGAGAAAGAAATACCATCTTCTTCCATGGTTGATGTGGAGGAAAAGACTCAATTTGTGGTTCAGGGAATTAGCAACGACATTCTACTTGTGAGTGGTAAAACTTCTGCAAACTTTACCGAAATAGAAAATAACTCTAACAAACCTGTCATCCACTGAAGGAGGAAATGGTGGAAGAATTCTTTTATGTCAACATCCCACAGGAAGAGGATAAGATTATGGGAAGTCATATTCAAGTGGAGGTAAATAGTGAGCAAGCTAATTAGATTTATAAACAAGATATGATTCTAATGAGTGGATTCAATGACGGGAAAATCAGCAAAGAAGAGTATATTCGAACCTGGGAAAAAATGGCATCTTGTTTAGAAGTTGTTATCGACGAAGACCCTAATTCTAAGGTATGTATTATGAACTATAAACATTATAGAGAGGAGAGTATGAATAGGTATAGGATTTGTTTTGATGGTTTTTCCTTCCCCTATGAGGCTTCACCTCCGGATTGATTGGTACCGGTTTCTCACTTTTCCTTAAAAGTGACTTTATTAATATAAAGATAATTTGCAGTCAGAGTTATTAACATTCCATTCATTGGGGAACTATAAATATGTATTATAACATAAGATAATGTTTTTTATTGATGGGTGAAAATTATGATATTTATTATTTTGTGTCTAACCATTAAACTTTCTAGCATATTGTGTTTGGGAGCCTAAAGCCTTATGGATTTATTCATCCTATTCTAGTGAAACTAATGTAATGGGATTGGCAATATATAGGATTCATAGTTTTATTTCCATAGTATCCCTGTGAAATTAATGAAATATGGTTGATGACTGATCAGTTAATGAAATCAACTCATTTCATTTGTATTAGGGACACCACTAATGTTCAAGATCCAGTAAATTTGTAGGTTTTAGAAATCAATAGGTGTTATGGGGTTACCTCTTCAATTGTCTCAAATAGGTATCCTTGGTTTACATCTTGGTTCTAGAAAGGTCTCCAAGAGGTGATGGAGACCCATTTTAGGTTGAGTACAACTTATTATCAATAGATGGATGGATGGGAAAATCTTTTTATTCATAATTTTTAGTATATGATCCATACCTATGTCCTAGATTGAAGAGTATTTTGGGATATCCATTTAGGAATGGTTGAGTTTTCTTATGTCAAAATTTAATAGTTAACTCCTATAATGGTTCATTTTGAGGCTTCTCATGTTCAAATGAGTACTACACCTTTTTGTTGGTCCAATGTGGGAGTTTCCACTCTTAGGGGACCAAGTATTATTCAGGTGATCTGGATGATGATCTAGTAAATATGTTCACACTTGGTAATAACTCAGAGTCAGAAAAAATATGTTGTGGCTATGATTATATTTATATAATAAATGTATTATTATTATTATTTTATTTAAGTGAAAAAGGAGTGGAACCCTTCACTCTTTCTCATCATTCACTCATGTTTATAAAGGAAAGGTGATTTAGGGAGATTTCCTCCTCTACTAGAGTGGATTCGACCAGAAAATTCAAATGTGATCTTATATGCTTGTATTTTTCCTTCTCTCTCACTTATATTGAAATTTTTATCTATATCCTTTCCCAATGGTTTACAAATATATATTTAGGTATTTATAATTTGGGGTATCTTTAATTAATCATAACATTTGCAACTCATATGGATTTTTATTTTGTTAAATTGTAGGCTATAATTTTAGCTCCATTCAAATTTCTTTGATGAAGGTATCGAGGTTGTATCAACTTCCATGTAGGTGGTTATACTCCACTATAATTCATTAATGAAATGATGGGAAATTATAAATTTCAAATTTGATTTATTTATAATAAAATGTTTCTATTAATTATCCATGTTGATAATCTAAAAGGTTTCAGTGATATAAAATCCAATAAAATTTTATGTTAATGGGTTTTTAATAGAATTTATATCTAAAATTATTCTATTATTTATCCATTAACACTTTATGTTTAAATTTTCAAATAAATTTTTATGATGAAATATACTACGTTTTCTTTATTCAATAATTCCATATAATTATTGATGAATTAATAATATATTTTTGAGTATTTTTCCAATAAAATGGTCGTTTTTTTCTTACATAGAGTGGTTTTATGAAATGTTTTGTTTGAAGTATTAAAGAAACATAGTGTGACTCTAATTTTACAAATTTTTTGATTATTTTGGAAATTTATTTTACAATTTATAGAGAATGGGTATTATGATTTGATTGTTTTTTTACAAATATAAATTTGGAATGGAATTAGGTGCGTTTTTATTTGATTTTACTACCATAATTGAAGGTATTCCCCTTGATTGTATTGATTAATATGTGTAATTATATTGTGTTATCTATATTTATGAATAATTGATATTTATATTGAAGGGGGTATTTCTTTCAATAGTTCTCATATGTGTGTGATGAGTTATTTGATGTATTACATTGAAATGACTTGAGAATTATATATAGAATTTTATACAAAACAATATTTGGAACCATATGGGATATATAGTATTTATAATAAAGAGTTTTATAGATGTGTTCTAAAGTGAATTATAATAATACCTTGGCTATTGTATTTCAGGTGAATGGCTATTCTTTTGACTCATACATTTACCACATGAAGAGGCTAATTTGGAGTAAATTGGTTGTAAGTGTAGTTAGGTTTAACTCAGGTAGATAATGGATTTTCCACCACATCCAATTCCTAATTTCTCTTATTAGGACCCCAGGTTGTTTTCCATGATTAGAAATGAGTGATTTCAAATATTTTTTAACTCATATTTTTATAGACTTTTATTATATCATAATATTTTACATAATGGTAGTATATTTTATATTATTTTCTATGTCACATTATTTTAGATTATTTTAACAAACCCTTTTCATTTATAATAAGAAAAGGTAAAAAATATTTCAATTTGTGCTTAGAAATTAATAAGTGGATATTATTTGGAAAAGCTATATTATAAGTTCTTGATTTGATTTCATTATTTACACAAATGTAATAAATGTATTTTAAAAAATAAAACTTATATTTATGATCTATCTTATAAAATAAAATGGATTGAATCTTTGGGATAACCTAATTTTATTTCCATCACACCCTATATACAATCCTTTTTCTATATGTATCCTTATTTTTTATTGATTTTTCTTTCAGGTATAATTACTGTTTCCATTTTTAAGAGTGGATCAAGTGATTAATTTTTGCACTATGGAGGCGGTGGAATACGAGGGTGTCCATGAGTCACAAGAATATGGTTGTATTTCTTTATTTTGTTCATGTATACCCATTTTCATATTCTATGTATACATTGTCACAGTATTATGACATGCATGTTATACTTGGTATGGTTCTAAATCAGTTATTTAGTTGATTCAGTATTTGGTGTAACTTACTCTTTATATTTAATATATGGTAACTAATTCCCATTATTTACATGTGATACCATTTGAACTTTTGTTAGTTTATTTAGGACACAAATGAACCTTAGGGTTGTAACACATCAGTTTATGTATGATGGCCACTCATTTAGGATACTTTTTTATAAAATTTTATTAGAACATGGGTAGGTACCTGGTCAGTGGTTTGTGTGATATTATTTAATGTATTTTTATATTAACATTTATTCATTTTTTTAAGAAAACATTATAGGAATAACTTGGTCCTCTAAGAGGAACTTCGATAACATATATACATTTTTTGGTCAGATTATGAACATCCTATATTTTCCCTAGGTTTAGATAGCACACTAACTGGGATGAAATAGTTTATAATATGAATTTAAATACTTCTATTTGGTATTATATCACTAGTTTATATTATATCATGAATAGTGACATCACCACTAGTTTAGTATTGTTATCTAGTTAGTGGATTGCATAAAAATAATTTATGGGTTTTGTACGAGGATCTAAGAGAACTGTTATTTATTACGGTTTGTATTCTCCGAAGATGCCTTATGATATGATTTATTTGATGTTGTTTTTATTATTTATGAATGTTTACATGAATTTATTTAATTTTATTTAAACATGAAAAGTTTTTTACTTGTAATTGATATATAAAAAGTATATATCTTTCAATATCTATATCCAAAAATAATTAAAATTTGATATATTATATGTATTTTTTATTGAATAATTTTTTTTTGAATAAATACTTCTATAGTTTTTCATATAAGATAAATTGATATTTTTTTAATGTGGTCTCTTTCATTAAAATGAGAAGTTTATTTTCTTATATTTATTTTCAAAATAAAATAATTTATTTTTAAACAAAATAAAAAATATGGAATATTATATGGATCCTACTATGATTCATGGTCACCCCATATATGTTCACCTTTGATGAATATATTGACTTCATTATTAATATATTATGTAGGCTGGAGATATTAATTTCCTTCAAAAGGAATTTTACCATGGGATTAGGTATGGGAATACGAAGGTGGTTTCATTTAGTGTTTTATTGTTCTATGAGATGATATTACTATATTTTATTTCATTTATTTATATTTTGGAGTATTGGTTATATGGGATATGTTTTTATCTAATCAATCGTGTGGAAAATGTTTTAAGGATTTTTTATAATTTGATACAATTTATGTATTTATAGATTTAAATTTATGATTATTTAGTATTTTTCTTGTATCATGGTTAAATTCTCCCCATAATCAAAATGATATCATTGATACTTGTGGTAGCATATGGTGATTTGAAACATACCTTAGGTTTGTAGAATATTTTTTTAGTTTTATGGGCTGGTATTAAGGCTAATATGTTATAAAAACCCACAGCATGATAATGGAGAAGGGATAGAAGAAATCAATGGGGAATGAGGAATAGAACATTTACACAATGATCCTTATATCGGAAAACAATATGTATTCAACTATAAAAACTTAACCAGAGAACATCAATGTTTTCTCAAAACACCAACAACCCCATCTCTAGTGCCATTTAAAAAGGCCAAGGAATCGAAATGGAGTATAAGAAGAATGTAGAGTATGATGGAATCAATTATATTTAGTGCTAATTAGACCAATATTCATTTAAAAAGATAAAATATAATACTCATAAATAGATCATGAACTATCAAAAAGCCCCACATAGGCTTTATGGTGTCAGAGTAGGGGGATGAATAATAGAAGAGGACTTGTTAAAAGATCTCCTAAAATGTGATTCTTATTAGGATACAAACACATAAGGACTCTTGTATTTTAGGAAGACCTATGGAAAAAAATGGGAGAAAATAAAATCACCACAAAAGCATGATAAACATCCCAAATTATTTTCATTGACTACTGGGAGTGGAATCTCCCAATAGAACCCAGGAAAAGTGAAATCCTTTCCAAGTAAAAAAATTCCTAGAATTATATATCAATATTGGAATGTTTTTTTTCTATAATAGTCTATGTAAAATTGCTCAATACTTTGATAAATACAATATATTTTAAGAACTTTTTCTTTGTGTTATTCTTTTTTTTTAATTTTTTAAAATAAGAGATCTAATCAAATCAATATCTTCATTCCTGCAATCATATTTAGACTTAGTAATAGTATATTATTTGATATCGTTATATATAAAATCTTAATGGAATTGAAATATATTTCTTTCTTCCATTTAATATTTTTTTCAATTTGTAATATTTTTTAATATCATGTAATGATGTTCTTAACATCCAAAGGAATTTCATCAAAATAGTTTTAATATAGTTCTAATTAGGTTGATTAAAACATGTCTGGAAATATACTATCTAGAATATTAAGGATAAAGAAATAATTAATTATATCACCATGTCCTATAACATTCTTTGTTATTTCATTAATATTTTTGAAGATGTAATCAATAGTTTCATCATCCTATATTTTATAATATTTAAATTTATTTATCTATAATAAAAAATCAAACAACTTTAGTTTCTTTTTAATATATAATATATTTTATTGTTCATACAAAACATTTATCTCTTTGAAATAACATTCAAGGTTTTTTTAGTCCATATAATATATAAAAATACATTTCTTAAGAGGAATTAATCCAAAAATGAATGAATACAATACCAAAAATATAAGTGATAAGAAATGTGGATGAACATTATCATTTTGATTATGATAGTTCTTTCCACCATGAGTTTTTATATGTTTCCTTTTCATATATTTAAATATCTTTATTCTTTATCAAATAATATGAAAAATGACGTTTATTTTCAAAAATTAAAATTTGATGAATTATTAAATGATCGATAAAGGGAACCATGGATTTTATATAACTTAATATATATGAGAATGAAATAGACCAAATATAGGAATCATGGTAAACCAATGATACTAAAATTTTACAATCATTCATATGATGTTTTAATTCTTATTATATAATGGATATTAAATTAATTCCAATTAATTTAATGCACTTGAATAAATGAAAAATGAAAAAAAACTACACAAGTCACACCAAAATTTACAAGGAATCTCAATTTGGTTTACTACAACCTTGATGTGTTTGACATGATCCAAGACACATAAATAAAAAAAATATCATATAATAATTATAATTATTTAGATAATGTATAACAATTGAATCATATAAAAATCCAAAAGGAAAATAAAATTATATTTAAAAAATAAAAAATAAATTATTAAAAATTGATATAACCAACAATATTGATCTAAATTGCACTATATTAATATTATTTTCATTCTCTTGGTCTAATGAGAGTTTAAAAATATAGATCCCATATCATTTTATTATATTGGAAAATAAATTCCTCAAAAATTAATCACAATGTCTCCATATATATTAAAATTTTCTAATATCTTATAATACATAGATTACAACCTCACATCAGATTAAAAAATAAATCTATTACCTAGTGTATATGATTTATCTCTGTGACAATAAAGTGATATGGAATTTCCAACTCATCAAAAAATTTGGATTTCATATATTTACCCTTATTTGTATTATTAATGTTATATAATTCATAATAAACAATATGCTCTCAAAATAATATATACTCAATTTATGAACCTTAATTATTTCCAAAATAAATCATTATCTTCATAAGTCATTTTCTAAAAAAATAATGATCCAAGCCTAATAATAATATTATTACAAATTTACTTTTATAATACTTTTACATTTCCTAACATTTTAAAATAAAGATCTTAAAATTTTATTTTATTAATAATCATTATTCTATTCTATAAAACTGACTTTTTTTTGTATGATTATTATTTTTTCATTGAATTCCATTAAAATTTATTGAACATTTGAGTAATTTGACAAATGTTTAAGTAGTTCATGTAAACATTAAAATTGATCAATTAATCTCATACAGTTTTAGAATATCATTTTAGTTCATATAATCATTCTGTATATCTTAAGAAATGTATTCCATTGTGAAAACAATTTTATTATCTTTCTTTAATATTAATATGGGATACTTAAGATTATTCTAAAAATGATTCCATCTTCACAAAATTCTTTTCAAACATTATAAAAATATAAAGATAAATTTATATATCTTTAATTCTATCATTAAAACATCCTTCACAAAATATGACATCCCTGGATTTTTTAACCTTCTAGTTTAATGAAATGGCATGTGTTACATCTATTTTGTGAATTTTGTGTTTTGTTGAAAATGATCTATTCCTGATCATGTTTTATGTTTCCAACCAATTTTGTTTTATTCTCAATTAATTAGTCCATATAAACATAATATATATAATTTCTCTAATGTTTACCAAAAATTTCTTCATAAATTTTCAATGTCCTGACAAATGTTCAATTCTTAGATAAGTGTTCCATGTTTAAATAAATTATATTAGACCAATTATTTTATTTCCAACTATTTCCTAGAAAAGTTATTTTCTAGATTCTATTTTTATTACATTGCCTCTCATAAAATTTTATATCCAAACTTGAATGTTCAATTAAATTATTATTATAATTAATCTATATCCATGGACATTGTTTTTTCTCTATATAAATCTCAGTGAATATATTTTGGAATATAATAAAAAGTTCTCCCTAATGATAAGAAATTATTTTATGTTCTCATCATTTTTATGAAAATAAACATTATATCCAAAATTGTTGTTTTTAATGTCTATTTTCTATAATTTATAATCAATTAAAATTATGCTAAGCTCAAATGGGTCATATAAAACCCACAATGTTATGTTAATAGATATTATTTACTAGCCACAATCAACTTTGGAAATATATTTTATACTTTAGGTTATCTAATCTTATTTTTACGTGTCATTTAATGAAAAGTGTTTCCCTAGACTCATGTAAATGTTTTATGACACTTGTTTTCAAATATTATACTCACTCAAACATTAATTCAGTATTTTAAAATTTTTCATTTTCATATCTAACCAATGTCAAAAAAACTCAAAAAATTTCAACACATAATGTTAAAAAAAACTTCATACTTATAGTAAAAAATGTAACATTAATATATACTAAATAATGGTTTCATTAGAAATAAGATAATAATAAGAACCATATGAAACACGATCTTGTATTTTTTTTATAATATCATAAATTATATAAATGGGGCCTTTTTAACATTCTTTTCGTAATTAAAGATCCAAATTGATACATTTCTATAAATAAAAAACTATTTTTACTTAAATAAATTTCTCAAAAGGGTTTATAATATCATGATTTCCACTTATAGATGGTGAATTTTAGAAATGTGGATATTTGTTGTATGTTACACAAAAGAGTACAAGCCATAATTTTATACCCTATAGATACTATGAGGATTCCTTATAGGATTTAAAGCTTATTTAATGTGTGATTATTTTGAAACCTCTTAGATATTTTTACTCATCTCTCACATCTTTTTCATATATTTAGCCATAGTAAATAGAGTCATTATTTAAAATCTTTATATATGTTCATATATTTGTTTAACTATCATCTTAAACAATATTTAATATGAAATAAGTCACTTGTAACATATTATTTTTGATCATTTAGTATGCAGAGGATAGTCTAAGGCACATTAAAAGCTCATTTATATAATATAAAAATCTACAAATGTAACACCAGTAGAAATATCATGTAAGGGAAATTTTAACCCACGATCAAAAAAATATATAATATTTATTCATTACCCACTAAATAACAAAGTAAAATTCCATTAAAAATGTGGGGAGAACTACCCTTATGTTTTTTGGGCACACATTCTTTATAATTTAGTAAAATTGACATTACATATTCGATAGATAAAATAACATGGATATACAATAAATAAAATATGAAAATTTCTCACTTGAGTAAGAACCTACTTCACCTATATATATATATATTAACAAACTCTTATACTTTTTGGAAAATATTATTTAACAATTCACATATTTTCATAAATTTTTCACTCTATTACCCTTTCTTAGGGGGCCTATCGTATGTTTATTATCAATTATCAATAAATGAATCTTCAAAATTTCATACTAAATCATTAAATATTGAATTGTTTCACTTCTTTAAATTTGTATATATACTTATATACAAAATATTTCCTCAGATATTAAATATTCCAAAGATGTTGCAAAAATATTCTAAAAAAATCTCATCACTTCTATCTTACTTCTATATAATACTGCACATGTACCATGGTTTCATCTTGATTAACATCTATATCCTAGAAGTATTACATGATTTAAATAAACTATCCAAAAAAATACATATATGTATTTAACCATAAATTATCTATATCATGCTGACTCATCATCATGTGTGTGTATAACTTTACAAATAGCGAAAGATATCAAATATTCTATTTTTTGTTCAACTATCAACTAATTTTAGATTTTTATTAAGCATGATTTATATTTTGTTCATAAATATTCTCCTAATTCAAATAACTATCCCTTATCACCATTTACATAGATTATTTATAGCCACATGTACATTTTACTTTATCATTGGTTTTGGTAAACTAAAAAACCCAAAATAGATTCTTATTCAGAAAATATAGTACCTTAATTATTATAATATATCTCATATGTCTTAAATCTAAATACCAACAAAAATAATGGTTGATTATTGTGAATTAATTGGTCGATTTATTTTCCTTTCCAATCAAAAATCAAAAATTATCTCTTACTATATATCTGATAACTTAAAATAATAGATATACCATTAATATTCACAATGAATTAAACAAATATATATATGGAAAATATAGATTCCATTACATGGTCGATCAAACTTATTTATATGGTCAATCTGAATTACACTTCATAGTTGATCCAATTACACTTTTTCATGATAATTCCATTAATCATAAATTTTCTTCTTCTGATTATTTATATAAGAAATATTTTATTCTTTGATACACTCAATATAATAACAATTCATATAAATTTTACATATATATATTTGTGTGTTTATTGAATTATATTCTTTCTATATTTGGTCTATGAAATCGACATTATGAATCTCATTTTACTCAATGTATACTCCATATAACATTGGGTACCCAATTTTAGTTATGCAGTTCCATTTTTTACTCTATGAAATTCTCAAAACCTCGATGGAGTATCTTTTACTTATCTACCCGGTGAATCTCACATTTTAGTTATCCATTTTTTACTCTACACAATATATCTAAATAAATTCTTATCAACACAAAACCAATAATCATACCATAAGAAAAATTGTTCGCATTTTTCTACCAAATGAAGCATATTATTTTTCATCTATATGTTATAATTTTTTTTCTACATTAAGAACAACCACCATTTCTATTTTATGTGTGAAAAAATTCTCTGTCATATTTATATAACTTTTTATATTGTAAATATCCTCAAGTTTAGATAAATTTTACACCTTCATCTTGGAATATTTTTGGAACCTCGTTATTATTCTAGATTAAATCAAAATCACTTTCAAAATATCATTAATATGTGAAAAAATGTGTTGATATTTTTATCATGTATCTTTTTTAATTTGATAAAACATTAACGAAATTTTATAATATACAAAAATGTATGATATATGACTACTCATGGTTTTGGAAAATTTTATTTTTATTGTTATATATTGTATTCCTTTTTTTTCATGATAATATTACATGTATAATTAAGAACACATATTTTTTATAAAAATTATAATTAAAACTTGATCTATATATGAAATTTAATGATTAAGTTATCTTTAAATTTTAATAGTATGAATTAAATTATATTTTTATCATTTATCTAAAAATTCATGTGTTATTCATGAAAAACATGTCTTTGATTTTTGGATATTGGAAATAATGGTTTTTTATGAAAGATACTCATGAATTGACAATAATTTTAAATGAAATACCTTCATTATTTCCTTTTAAAAATTCATTGTATTATTTTATATAAATTTTGATATTAATAGATAAATTATAATTTATTTTTCTTTGAATATTTGACTAAATCTCTTCCTTATTAATCTTTTTTTGATTTAAAGTGTTGGTAATGAGAAGGGATGAACATCGTGTTATTAGAGCATAATGGGGAATAACATTTCCAAAATCCAATTGTGTTGCCTTAATTATGTTTCCACAAAATGATCAATCCCAAAGACTGACTGTTCGATTTAAGACCAAATTAATGGTATTTTATCTCATAGTACGAGAGTCAAAAATTATAAGATACCAAAAAATGTGTATTCACTAATGTTATGATGTCTATGGACTTAAAAAATGTGGGAACAATTGAAGCATATCTATGGATTCACTTCTTTGGTTGTATATGGATATGGAGTCTATTTGACTGGTGGATTGGGTATGGTGATGGTTTACCCAAGAAAGAAAGGTTGGTATTAGCGATTCATTGATATTTGGAGTTACTAAAGTCAAAGTTTCTCATATTTTCTATAGATGGTAAATTCATGTATTTATAGTTCAAAAAATATGAGGATCCATTTTGGAATCTGATAATGGACATTTTTTACCAAGATCTATCAAAATTTCAAATAGATATGACTAATTTTTCATTATTCATTGTAGTTGATGTGTAAAAAACAATCTTATCATATGGGGATTATATTTACTTGTATTATTAATTGATAAAACCTATATAAAAAACCACAATCATAAAAATTATAGTTTCTTGCTATTTTTATATAGTGGTAGTGAATATATATAATTCACAAGATCTAACAATTTTTTAGTTCCAAGAGACTAGATACATACCTAATGAATATATTACATAGTAAATTCAATTTACATTACAATAATAAACTAAAATTTATTATTTTTCCTTACTTATCTATAAGTCACATATAGTAATATTCATGGTTCTTTAGTGAATTTTGGAAACTATATAATTGGGGGTCTTAGATACTTAGTAAGTGTGTAAAATTCAATATAATATCTCATGAAAAAATCAATACCTATATAATATTTTCAATATAAATTTTGAAATAATTCCACAAAACAGATTACATGAATATAATATGTCCATTTACAACATAAAAATGGAAATAATTAATCATAATGATAAGAATAACTAATCCCATAGTGTTATAATTCATTAATCCATACATCATAACCATACCTTAAAGGCCTTGATTAAGACATCATATATAAATGAGAAGGTATACCCCAAATAACCAGGTCAGTTTGTCTCATGGGTCCAATTAATACTTTAGGGGTTATATGATTTCAAGACCCACCCATCACATAATAAGTCCAATGCATCAATTATATTAATAGAGTGACTAGTTAATATAATATATAGTGTTCCCTATGGAACCTGATATATAACAATACATAAGTATTACCTAGATATCTGAACATAAATAATATATATACAGATTAGAAATATTTCCCCAAGCGATGTAATAATATTAATATTTAGTTCAATATCCACCAATTGAAAATGAAACTATGGGATATTCACAATTAAATATAATGTTACTTTATCAAAGGGTTGATAATGAAGTGTTAGTGAATTATTATTTTATCTTATGATCATATCAATATAAATTACTCATTGGATATAGTATTTTAAAATGATATTAGGAAAAATAAATGATAGAAAAAACCCTTAAAAATTATAATTATATGGTAATTGTATTTGACATGAATTAGTTATATGAAACATCCTTAAGGAAAAACATCTAAATAATTTCTCTTTGATAGAAAATGGGGAATTGTGAAAAAAATTGAGTTTATTCCACTTCATAATTGATGTTAACCCTACAAATTAAATAAAAATAATCCTCTCGTAGAGACAATAATCCAAATAGAAATAATGATTCCATAAAACCATAAATAGATGACATAAACAGGGATTTTGACAATGGGTTTTAGGCTATGTAAATAATTTAGCATTATAGAAATATATGAATGTGGTATAATGTGTTAGAATAGTTATCACTAACTCATATTAAAAAAATTCATAATTACCAAGAATTATAAATTTATATTGAAATGAAAAGTAATATAAAAGGATTAAAATATTTAAAGGAAGATAAGAGATTCAGAACCCTTACATTGAAAACTACTTCATACTGCTTAATAAAGAAAACCGTAAAACCAAAAAAATTCTTTGGAAGGACTCTGGAAAAAAAAAATTAGAGGAAATACATGATTGAAAATTTTTTAGTGAAGGGGATGTGTAAGATGATAGAGTATTTATAAAAAATGATAGATAATTTTTTTATAATTTATTAACATGGTCTTTTGAAATCCATGTAGTTGAAAATGAAAAAACATTGTATTAACTACAATATTAGTTAACGGTATCTAAAATTTCTCATATTTTTTAAAAAAAAATTCATGTTTAAGAACTAAAATAATTCTGTTAATTTTACTTAGTCCCTATAAACTTTCTTTATTCAAAGAATCTTAATTTTAAATTTTATTTTTCATTTTGGACTTCAAAAAGTCCATTATAAATTTAGAATTAAATTTAATACCATAAAATATATTTTTAAAATATATTAACATTTATTTTGTATTGTATTAAATAATATTTATTAATATATTTTATTTATATCATTATTAATTGAAAATAATTATTGTATATTCATACTATATTTTGATATTTACCTGAAAATTTGAGTGTCTCGAGAAATTATAAAAAAATTACATTTTCTAATTTTTACATACTGATTTGAAATTAAAATTTCATTTTATAAAAATAATTTTACATATATGATATATTATTTTTTAAATAATAATCTATATGTATTTTAAAATCATGTTTTTAGTGCCCAAAATTTGAAAACTCTACATAAATAAATTTTCTTTTTACTCTAAGACATATGTGTGTAATTGTTTAGTATTTCTCAATTAATATAAATTATTAATAAGTATTATTTATATTATAACAAATTTGATTTATGTATTTTGTTTGAAACAATTAAATTACTATTATAATAGTCATATTAGGAAGTTATTATTCCATCAATCAAATTCCGAACAGTAAAACTCTAATTGTCCCCTTACCCATCCAATAGTTATATTTCTCTTTATATACATCATTATTACACATAAAATCATTAATATCCTTCTCTTAGTTATTATACCAAGTATAATCCATAATTTATTCTTTTTTTTATAATATCAATATATCATATATATTTGACATTGTCTTTCGAGTATGATTCTCTAGAGTCCAAGAATATAGTGATGCCATATATTTTTATGTGTTCTATATCAGATGTTATTTCCATTATTTTGAATAAAATTTTATAGTGTGTATTATACTATTTTTAATACCTCGACCACATGAACATATAATTATAATTAATTTTTATCTATTTAAGTGTACTTTAGGTACATTTTTGAGTTTAAGGGGGTTGGTGGTCAGCAGTTATTGAGAATAATTAGAGAGAATAGAGGTAGGTGGTGTGATTTAATAAGAACTAGTTACCTAGTTGCTCTGTATCATGTACCTAGTGGGCCTATAAAGGTTCTTGTGGCTATATATATGATATTGGGTACTTGATGCTGCGGTACTGAGTATGTTTTAGTCTCTTGGATAGATTCCCTTAACAAATAATTTTATTTCCCATTATATCATTCTTAATTAATAAATAGGTTGGGGATTTAGATTTTACTCCAAATAAACTCGTTTGTACCCTCTTCCTGGGTTTCCCTCATTTTCTATGTTTTTCAAATGATTTACTTCTCTATCATTGATCAAAGGAGATTTTTCTGTTCATTGAATATAGTTTTGAGCAAGGAAATGTGTTGAATCTCCTATTGTTACTTTATTATTTCAAAATATGTAGCAGTGGTAATAAAATATAGAATCCCTAATATAGTGTTTATGAGACAATCTAAATCACCCTATTTTTATCCAGGATCATAGGTGTGGGGGCCTGGCTATGATAAATATAAGGTGGACTAGTATTTTAGTTTTAAAGACTCATCCTTTTTATAATACTACAAAATTGACCTAATTTATAGACCTTATTAGGTGGTCCTCTAAGATTTTGGTTTTATCACTTATTCTTCTAAGGTCCTCAAGGAGGTATTTGACTATTTTTCATGATTTTATACATATTCTATCTCACAAACTAATATATATTTATCTTGAAAATGGATTGGGGATGAGTAAACCTAATTAAAAATCATGCTTTTAAACTTATAATTGGTTTACTTATAAATCATTTAGGGTTAATGGATATTAAGAATACCACCTTTTCATGTTTTTATCATACTAAAATGACATAGATCCCTTTGTATATATGTGATACCCATTGTTTATATTTCTTGAAATACTTATTATTCTAAATTTACATTGTAAATCATGTTATATATGAGTTCTTATGGTTATTGGTTATTATTAGTTTATGTTTAATGTTACTTTTTAATGTTGTATCCCTTATTTTATTAAAATATTAGAGATAAATATTGTCTGCTTAATTAGACACATTATTTTTTTTTTGGAAAACACACATCATGTTGTAAAATATTTAGGAGTTACATCATTATTAGTGTACTGGTTATAATAATGGGATAGACATTAGGCCTTGATTTGTTATATGACCACATAAACAAGGATGGGCTCTCAGTGCTACCTTAACTGGCATAGAATAATAACTTTTTCCTCTAATATGGGTCACTAGGACCCAAATTTATTTATCCCCATCTACCTATATATGTGGGTAAAAATGAGTACATGAGTGTGCTCATAAAGTTTATTATTTTTCCTCTAATTGGGTATGGCCCTATACATTGTCTCAAATAATGAGATGTGGCTTGATATAGGTAAAAAACATTGATTCACCCCCTGTAAGAAGTAAATTTCTAGTATTGATGTATATCTTTGACTTTGTTATATAATTTTTTTCACTATCATTTTTTTCATATATCTTCATTTTTTTCCATACACTATAACTTATGAGAGGATTTTAGAGGTGGGGCGGTGACCACCTATTGAGATTTCATACTCCCACATTGTATAAGCCCCTATTGAGATGGATGTAGATTCATTTTTACATGACCCATGTAATATAGTGTAACTCAACTACGAGATCAAGACACCAACATAGAGCATGGATCATGGGTGTCTATTTTGGGGTTTTTTCATTACATATGGTCTAGAGGGACATGTTTTTTGAGAGAATTTTCTCCAGAATAAAGAATTATTTTATTGAGGCCTTATTTTACATACCCATATATATATATATATGTATATTTGTATTTTTTTAATATATATACTTCATTGGAACATGTTAAATTTATTTTAACCCCTTTTATGATGTGCAGTGCCTGTTCTTTTCATAGTATCTATTTCTACATTATCTCATAATTATAAATGCTTTCATCAAGAGTTCATTATTTACATGACTACTAAAACTAATAACTTTTCATTCCACATATGGGAATTTGACTTAAAAAGTTATTACATTTCATAAAGGGTAAAACCACCTACCACAAAAGAAATACATGATACCTAATATTTAAGTAAGAATATAAGATTCAATGTTTTTTCTGATGTCTTGTGATGATGTAGCATGGATTCCATTCAATTATTCAAGTCAAAAATGTTAAAAATTGGTATATTATAACACTAAGGGATCTTAGGTGTGGGGTTTTAGAGTATTGATAAGTTATAAATATCAAGACTTGGTAAGAAACCCATAAATATACTTACCCAACAAAATTATTTTGGAATCATGAGTTACAAGTGGTAGTTTAGTGTTCCTCCTTCCCATTGTTTTATTTCATTTGAGTAAGTCGTTAATCCCTATGTCTCATGAGTTATATTATAATTCGATAGGTAAAAATAAGTAAGATATCATGTCATGATGTGTGAGGCCTATCTTTTCTTATAATATCATTATAGGAAGCATTTTAGTAAACATATAAACTAAAATGATAACTGGAAAAAATAGTGTTTTCCCATATATGTTTATATTTAATGAGTAGGATAACATGTGTTAATAACCAGTTACTCATATATATATATATATACTAATTGTAATTATATTTACTTATTTTATTCACAAAATTAGTCTCCTAATTATATTTATATGATTCATTGAGAATTTTAATTATTTTAAAATGATATGTAAAAGTTTGTTAAATTTAAAAGTGCTTTTTAAAATGGAATTGAGTGAGTGGGGAATTGGTTTATGAAATATTTTTATAGTGTAGATAAAGTAAAATGGTGTTTCCTTATGGGGAAAAGTTATTAACATTATTCTCTATATTATTATAAAGGATTCTACAAAAAATAAAATATATTATCAATTAGGAAATGATTGATGATCTTATACTACAAGTGGGTGAGCATGAACTTCCAAATTGACCCAAAATCAAGACTCATGACTTGGAGGGGGTCACCCATATTCTTAGGGTTTCTAGATAATAATATCCCTAAAAGGATCCTAAAATCCATTGAAATTTTTATGGATCTATAGTTTATCTATCCTCTAACCTTTCAGGGTGACTTATCTTCTCATGATTTTGAGGAATGTGTTAACCATGTCTACTGCATCTTTGAGAGAATTAAAAAACATATGAAGTACTAAGTTCAAATTTATACTGTTATTGTTGAAGGAGTGGTACATAAAGGGTGGAGTTTGATGATCAAGGTAATGAAAGGATAATTCCCAAAAAAGGTAGGGTTTCAAGAGATATCCACTATATATTTTTCCCGAAACCCTACTTTGAGATAGAAGGTGTTACCAAACCTATAACTAGGTTTGATTATTTTCATATAATATACTTCCACTTTTAATAAAATTCCATATTTCAATACTTTCATGGGTGGTGAGGAGAAATCCAAGTAATGGAATTTCAATATGGGGTGTAAATTTCCACTACAAACCTATGTAACTCTAGTTTATCTATAAACACAATCAGTAGTGGTCAAGAAGGTTTCTCTTGTATAGATAGGTTCTAAAAGGGGTTTTGGTGTTGTCAATACACTTCCTTGTCATGCTCTAGGAGGTATATATATTTTTTAGTTTTAAATGATACCAAAATTATATAACAATAATTAGTTTATAATGTGGAAGCTAGTGGTGAAATATCTCAATACTCTATCCCTCATGGATTCTCAATCCAGTTTCATTTGTGGGGGAAACCTAGATATTTCATTATGGATTTTACATTCATTGGTAAGTAGTTCATATTTTGTGTTATGTACAATAAAATTTTAATTTTATATCTATTGTAAACATTATAGTGTATTGGTAAACCACATTACTAGACCCATGCATCATTGGATCAGTCAACTATGTAGTTTACTAATGGATGTCGACAACCATCTTAATAGTCCGGGTGAGGTGGTTGACATTGTTGTCAAGGTTTAAAAGCTACTGTGTTTTCATCGGCGAAAGGGTTTAATTTTTTAGGGTATGTAAGAGGAGGATTAAATTTTGTTTGTTGTGTAGCATCCTATACCTAATTAAGGAGTTGTTTTATCTAATGTTATAGGTATAATAATTATATAATTTATATTATCATGTTTCTTATTTATAGAGTTTCATCAAATTCATTCATCATTGATAAATTTTATTTACTCTATGAGATTAAATTGAATATTTTACCTTATTATATGAGTCTCAATACTAATTTTTAGAGAAGTATAGAGAAGGAATGTAAAGACACGGAAATTTAAAGGAAATTTGTTTCTTAATTTCTTTGGGATTTTACAAGAACGTCGTTTCTGACAGAACCTGATTCTGAGGCCCGGTGTGCCCGGAATCATTTTCTGAAGTTTAGCTCGGGTACGTTCAGGGAACGAACGATCGGGTTTTTCTAACTTTTGAACTGGTGCTCGGAATTGAAATCTGAGGGAACCGATGAACTCGCAGCACCGGTAATTTCTTAAGGGGACCTTAAGCGCAGATGCATTTTGTCACATGAGGTAGTTAATTATGGGGATTCGATAAGTCTTAACTAAATTGTAGTGTTACAATTTATTTCTAGTGGAAGTTATTTTATCCATAGAGAAGTAGGAGGTGGGGCCACACCCCACCTAACTTCCCAAGATAGGGTATGACCAAGGGTGGTGGGGTCCGCACGAATCCCCAACCATTCACCTTCCTTTTAACTCCAACGTGCTTTTCCCCATTTAACACCCGTTGTGTTTAATTGTATAACTCCCTAACTCCCCCATTATTTGGGTAACTCCTCCTCTCCCTCTCTCCCTCATAACTCATGCCAACCCACACTTTAATTAAGTTATTGAAACTCTTAATCAATGAAGTGTTTGAAATTTGAACTTTTTATGCATGGCATGGTTAAAATAAAATAAGGGAGAAACCTTATTTTATTTTTGGTTGGGTTGTGTGGAGATTTTGGGGGAAAGAGCTCTTGAGTTGCAAAGAGCACTTCATCTACTTCGTTGAAGAAATTCATTCTCCAGCGAAGAACGGTTCATCATCCTCTTCTTCCTCCATGACAAGGGAGAAGTCGCTGACCACGGTGATCATCGCCAAAATCAATGTTCTTATTCTACTTCCGACATCGACGCAATCGATACCATTCTTCCGTGACACACGACTACTGCGAAATTCAACTTTCGGGACTCGACGACGTGCGACGTCAATTTCAAGGTAGGGGATTTTATTGTTGTTGTTATTCATGAATTCTTCCGTCGTTGTTCCTCATTTCATTTGGACCGCTTGCTATCGATTGACGGTAGGGGGGGCGGACCGTACCAACACAGCCAAACCTCCTCCCTTGTATGTTGTGTTGTTGCGGTTTGGAGGAAAGCGACGCGATGCAACAACACCACAGGGGATCATATAGAAATGGTGTATGGAACCGCCGCGCCATTCCAGAGAATCACGAAAACACAACAGCCGGAGCGGGGCCACGGTGGAGGGGCGCGGCGCCGTCGCGGCGCGCCGGTCGGACCAAGGCCGCGGCTGAGGCCGTGGCGGAGCCGGGACAGGCGGCCAACTTCCGGCTGACGGCGTCGGAGCAGGGGGACCGGCCCGTGCCGGTCCCATGGTGTAACAGCCGGCCGGCCAGAGCGGGCCGACCGGTCAGGGGGAGAACCGGGGGTTCGAAACCCCCGGCTGGAGGCAGGAGAGGCCCCCACGTGGGGACCGCGTTAATTGAGATAGGGGGGCAGCCCCCCCCCCCCATTGACCGCCATCTCGGTGTAACCGAGATGGCCAGCGAACCGCCAGCGTGCTAGCGCGCCGGGCCAGGCCACGCCCAAGCAGGCCAGACCCAGACCCGATTCGGGTCGACCTGGTTCGGGCAGACCCAGGGGGTCTCGGGTCGGGTCGGTCCGGGCCCGAAACCCCCATTTCTAGACCTCTTACGGTCTTTTGTCCATATCCTGGGCTAGGCACCTCCGATTGACGCACCGTCAGCTACGATGCGATCCTTAGATCAGGATGGTCATTTAGGTATATTACACTCAAGGTTTCAGAGAACTTTGAGTATGGCCGGGTTGGTTTGGATACGAAACCAACCGGGCCCTCGGAGTGGAAACGCTTATATCTTGAGCTCCGGATGTCTGGTTGACGTGTCGTTGACTTTGTTGGATTCCACTTGATGAGATGGAACTTTTGGAATACTTCTCCTGAGTTTTGGTAGTAGTTGGATAGTGGTCGGGTTGGATTGTACCCAAAATCCAATAGGGCCCCTGGAATGGAAAAGATGATAACTTTCAGACCGGATGTCCGTTTGACGAACCGTCTGCGGTATTGGTGATCACGTTGAGAAATGGTCCCTATGATCATACCCTATGAGAGTTCAGGGTAAAGTCTAGATACAGCCGGGTTGGTTCGCACACGAAACCAACTGGTCCCCTAGGACGAAAATCTAGTAACTCACAGACCGGGCATCCGACTGATGCGCCGTCTATTGCATTGAGACCCCTATGATGAGGCGGTCCTTTGAGATACTTCTTTGTGGAAATTTCTGATACATGGAGTATCGAATAGTAGCTCGTGGAGCGGACCCTCCCGGTGACGATCTAGCAGAGTGTAGAGACCTAGTAGCTGGATGAGACTTGACGACTGCTGATCTATCGTCTCGGTGTGTTTCGGATAGCCCAGTGGGGAGCGCTTGGTTGTAGCGGCAGAACCACAGAAGAGGAGCGCTTGGTTGTAGCGGTAGACCCGCGGTACTCAACAGAAGGATTACCTCTGGAGGTTATGAGGGGGAGCGCTTGGTTGTAGCAGTAGACCCACAGGGAGGAGTTCTTGGTTGTAGCAGTAGATCCACGGTACTCAACAGAAGGAGTACCTCTGGAGACTATGAGGGGGAGCGCTTGGTTGTAGCAGAAAACCCATGGTGGGAAGCGCTTGGTTGTAAAAGTAGGCTCACAGTACTCAACAGGTGGAGTACTACAGCAGTCCAAGGTTAGTGGGGCATGCTTGGTTGTAGCGGCCGGCCCACTGTACTCGACAGAGGGGAACTTCTCCAGCATCCGTGGTTTCAACATCATGAATAAAATCCTGGTTGATCTGAGTCTATGATCTTTGTGTTTACCTCATGATTGAGATGGGTTACTTGATAACTTAGGTATATGTATGGGCATATAGCTATGTATTGGTTATCCATTGATTTAATAATCTTTGTGTTTCCTCATGATTGAGATGGGTTACTTGATAACTTAGGTATATTTATGGGCATATACCTAAGTAGAGGTTATCTGTTGAGATCTTATTTGTGGTTATCCTTTTTGGTTTTAGTGAGACCGTGTGGGTCTCGAGGTCCCTACTGAGTATCATTATACTCACCCCTGCATGGGTTATGCCCGCACTTCGTTGTGTTGGTTGCAGACGACGGGCAGTGCTGACAGAGGCCGACTGTTCGAAGACTGGACGATACCCGGAGGTGGACCTCAAGACGAGTCAGTATCAAGAGGTGGACTTCACGGAAAGATGATACTCAGAGGTGGTTTATGGGAAAGAGTGTTGTGGAGGCTATCTGTTCCTACCCTTTAGGTAGGATCCGTGGTGGACGATCCAGGAGCTGCGCTATCTGTACCTACCCTTCAGGTAGGATCTGTGGTGGACGATCCAGAAGCTGCGCTATCTGTACCAACCCTTCAGGTAGTATCCGAGGAGGATAACCCAGGAGCTGCTTCCTTTCTTTCAACTGTTTTCTTTTTATGTTGTACTTTTGTTCAGTTGTAGCTGTACTTTCGATTGGGTTTGTATTCTGGCCTAGTTACTTTTCAGCACTTTCTTTTGTTCTTAGTGTATTACTTCCGCTTGTACTCTATGTGTTTGTTTACTTTTATAAAGGAAATGCCTTCCCAGTTATCGGGATTTATTCCTTTGGTGCTAGTCTCCAGCCCCTGGCCTATGGAAGGCAGGCTTGGGGTAGTCACGGCACGGGCCCCGAGGACGGGTCGTGACAAAATATCATTGAGACTATCATGTGTCAAGTTCATGTCATGGATCAAAATGGCATTCCTATTTAGAAAAAAAGGTTAATAGGTAGATATTGGAGCAGGGGTAGATAAAGATCGATCACAAGAGTTACTAAACTATAATTCCCCTTTATTTAAGGTTAATAATTAACTTTTGGACAAATTAAATTGGATAAACTATATGTATTATGTTATTTAATTCCTAGATACACTAAAATCTTTTTGGGTTAAGTGTGTGACATTTATTCTCGAGGGTCCTAGAAATAGTTGGTGGGAATCTTTGGCTTATGAGAATCAACATTTGGGATTTGAGAGGAAATAAATAAGGACATTTTTATTTTTGTAGTACTAACTAGAGTCCTTGATAATATAAAATTATATAGAGTTACTTTCCTTTCAGTCAAGAGGTAGCTCAAAGATGAGTACACAAAACATTTTGTTGAGTTGATCCATTTTACATCTATAGTGGTGATGAATGGTAAGATAAAGGCTCATATATAACAACAAGGTTGGTAACCTGATATTAATTCATAGGTTTATATGATAAATATTACCACCTATGATAAAATTATAGATAGGGATACAATGATAGAGGTTGAATTAGTGGGAATGTCTTGTTTTTTTGGGTTTCCCATTCCACTCAGTGTAAATTCCGGTTATATACATGGGAAGAAGAGGTAGTGAAATGATAACCAAAAAGGTTGTAGAGGTATCTTTAAGTAGTGGGATGTTTCTAATCCATCAAAATTGTCTAAATGTGTACCCATAACTTGCTACCAGTTTGGAAATGTAGGGAACACCCAATGATATTTCCCTACAAATCTGAAGATCTGCAGTGCATGTAGTCACTAAGGACATCTAGGGATATTCTACGAAGATATGTTTATAACTCAATAGGGTTTCAAATCATTACCTCAAAATGTAATTATATAAAATTCATAGGATTAAAGGTTGAAAGGGCTTCATCAACAAGAGTCCAGAGTGAAGTAGTTTTATATAGCAGTGGAGATTTCGATGAAAGTTAATGTAGGTCTAGCTATAGTGAGAAGAAATTATTTTATCAAGTCTTATAGATAAAATATTTTGTTTGATAACAGTTCGGTCCATCCTTGATGAGAGAAAAATATATTTTTTCAACAACATAGTTGCTTGTAATGATCATGATAGGATTATTTTCACTGGTTCTACGTTGGGTGCCTTTCCATCAAGGATTACGCTCAGGTGACGATGGATATGTCGAATAATGATCTGTGGGGGGAGTCTCTATAGTGCAAGGAGATCCCATCTAAATTTAATTTTTTTCTATGGAATATTCGGAATAGGGAACTACCTATAGAAGATAGCTTGAAATGAATGGGAGTTAACATGACTTTAAGATGTTGGTGTTGTAGGTCTCTCAACCAGGAAATGGTGGGTCATCTCTTCTATGATTATTAATGGACTAGATAGATATTTTATACTTTCGGAGATTTCTACAGTTGGGAAGGGTATGATGGGTTGCATGGTAACCTCCTCAATTCAATGTTTAATGGTGCTAGGAATCATGGGGCTGAGAAGAAATCTCGGACAGTCATTCTACTTGAAAGGTTCTAGACAATTTGGAAGGCAAGAAATGATAGTCGTCACAATAAAATAATTGGATCCTAGGTTGGTATTATTTTCTAAATGAAGAACTCTTTTTTGGATATGGTCATATTGTGCACCGATTGTCACTCTGCGCCATCTGTGAGCTCCATCGCCTCTAATATATTCACTGATCGGCAGGCTAACATCTCAAGGCAGGGATGGTGGGTTCGCTGTAGCCCTTCTATCTAGGGGCTAAAACATAACCCGGAAGGGTCGTTGATATTAGAGGAGATGTGTAGGGGGTTTTGTGAGAGACCCTATGGGGTCTGCGATTGTAGCGTTTTTAGGTGTGCTTGGGAGAGGCGACACTCTCCAGGTGGAGTCACAAGCCTTGGCTCTAAGTTTGTAAATGTGTTCTCAGAGGCATATTTTTCTGGTAGCGGTGGAGACAGACTCCATGATACTATGAAATGTGATGTTGGGAAAAGTAAGGGTTCCATGGAATATTGCATACACTGTTAGGAGATTAAAACTACTTATTGGGATTCACATTGAGACTTCTCACACTTGGCGGGAGGAAAATATGGTCTCTGATTTTTTGGCCTCTCTGGAAACCCCTGATTACAGTACGTTTTCCATCTTTAATTTGGGGTATTTTCCAAGTTAGGGGATGAAGTTTGTTGTCAATGACACTCTGGGTTTGTAGTACATTAGACCACCATGATGATCTTTTGTGTATTGTGTTTTTTCAAATCAATAAAAATGTTAATTTTCCATCAGTTGTTGCAAATGATATCTCCTAAGTGTTTTTCGGATAGTGAGATCTATGATCTACAAGTTCCAGAACTTGTTACCCCAATAATAATAATTTTACGAATGCTAATGTAGTTGATATTGATGATGTATCTTTTTGGATAGATCTTCCCTTGGTTGATGGTGATTTTTACAGGGTTTTCCTAGATGGAGTATGTATAATTCCTCCAGAAATGGAGGTAGAGTTCTCAATTGAATTGGTTTCTAGTACACAACTAATTTATACACCCTCTTATCATATAAAAACATTTGAGTTGAAATATCTTATGATATAGTGGGACACCATCTTATAAAAGGGATTGGTTTATCCTAGAGTTTCTCCATGGGTGGCCCCAATTCTCTTTTCCACGAAGTATAATGCTTATATTCATCTTTTTATATATTATAAAAATCAAAATCTAATAAAATTTAAGAATAAATTCCATTTTCTCCATGTGGATTGATTGTTTGATTAGTTAATTGGGGAACAATTATTTTAGAAAACTGATCTTATATTTGGCTATCATCATCTCATAGTTAAGAAATAAGATATCACTATGAACACTTTAATGTGTAGGTATAACCAATATGAATATCCCATGATGTCGTTTAGTCTAAATAATGATCCTATAGTGTTTATGTCCTTGATGAAATATATATTCCATAAGTATCTCAATAACTTTGTTGTGGTGTTTTTGGATGATATTATGGCCAATTCAAGAAATAAATAAGATCATGAGTACTATCTGAATATGGTTTTGGGAATCTTGAAATTTTTATGCCTATATAGAATGTAATTAAAATGAAATTTATGGATATGAGAAGTGATGTTCTTGTGGTATGTTATTCCAAAACATGGTCTCATAGTTAATCATTAAATGGTATAGGCTATCAATTCATGGTAAGAATCCCAAAATTCCTTTGATATAAAAAGATTCTAAGACCTAGCTAGGTTTAATCAGTTGTTTATTAAATATTTCTCAAAGGAGGAATCTCCATTGAATTCACTTACCAAGAAAGTGGTGAAATTATCATGGGATGATAAGTTTCAAACATTTTTTTATGAGTTGAAACATGACTTGACATTGACACCTATTCGGATAGTTCTGGAACCCAATATGGTTATTTAGTTTTATTATGATGCTTCAAGAAATGGATTAGGATGTGTGATTATGCAGGATAATCACATTGTGGAATAAAATTCTTATCCTGTTTGAGATCATGTGAAGAATTATCCCACTCATGACTTGAAACAATCCACTATTATGAAAACTCTTAGGTGTGAGTGGCATATATTTTCAAGAATAGGTTCATTTTATATTTTAATCACTTGATATTGAGATATATCTTATCCTAGAAGGGAATAAACCTCAGGAAAAATTTATTGGCAGAGCATCTCACAACATTTGATTTTGATATCGCATACACCCTTATTGAGGGGTATATTGATGATGATGATCTCAGTTGGAAATTTACTTTTCATTCTATCCTAGAATAGAAATAGGAGTGAAACCTTATGGGGATTTTAACTCAGTTACATCATGATATATTGTAGGATTATTTAGGAATTTTCTTAACTAGTATTCTATTATACATATCACTCCTTGAGTTTTTTTTGTGATAGAAACTAAAATATTATGAGCTTAGAGGAATCATGTAATCCTTATATGGTGAGGAGACCAGTCCCAATTGGTCAATACTCTGTGATTCAATTATTCACTTTGAAAATTAGGTTGTAATCCCATTTTCTACCAGTAACTCTATGATTCATTATCATCAATGTTATTTATTTGAAAATTATTTTGGATCTATGAAGATGTATTGTAACATGAGATAGTTCTTCCAGTTGATGGGTATAAAGAGTGATATTGATGATTTTTTTCTCACTATTACACTTTCTGGAAGATTAAGGAAAATCCCCTGATGGATTTTGGTTTTATTCAATATATTTTGGGGAACATAATGAAATGGGAAGAGGAATCTACGATATTTATAGTTATATTACCATAGTCTCCCTACGTAATGAATTCCATTTGGTGGATTAATGATTAATTCATGAAATCAACTCATTTACTTCTAATTAGGGACTCTGCCAATGTTGGAGATCTAGTTAGGATGTATGTGTAACAAATAATGAGGCTTCAAAGGGTAACCTCTTTATTATATATGATAGGGATCCTAGGCCTAATTCCAATTTCTAGAAAGGTCTCCAAGAGGTGATGGGTACCCAAGTCATGTTGAGTAAAAGTTATCATTCATAAATGGTTGGCTAGACAGATAGTTCTATTCATATCCTAGAGAACATGATCTAAAATTATTTCTTGGATTAAATAGGATCTCGGGATATCCATTTGATATTGGTTGAGTTTTATGATGATAATGTATTGTTGTGATATCTTATAATGACTCTATTTTAGTATTTTCATGGTGGTATATTCATGCCACCTATTTGTTAATCAAATGTGGGAGATTCCTCTCTTGTGGGACCAAGTATCATTCAGGACATGTAAATGATGATCCAAGATATATTTCGACACATGGTGACTACCCAAATTCATAAAAAAATATTATGTAGATATTCTATTATACCCTTTTTAGTTCTCTATTGGTGATCAATTCTTCTTGAAATTCTCCCCTCGATTAGGTCACCATCAACTAAAGAAGTATGGGAAGTTGGATTCATGATATGTTTGACCATTTGAGATCACTGAGTAGATTGTACAAGTAGTTTATCGTTTATAATTACAAGATCATTTAATGGATATCCATGAGTTTTTCCACATATCTCTAATAAAGAAGTATTATCCTAATACATTCTTTTTTTGGAATGGGAGTAAGTTTAGTTATATCTAGACATATTTGTCATGGAGAAACAAGTGGAAATATTTGAATCAAATAAAATAGTTTTGCATTGGTAGTCCACTCCATTGTTTAAAGTGTTATGGTAGAACATATCAAATTCCCATGAGCCATGGGATTGGTAATCATTTATCATGGAGAAATGAACTCATATGATATTTTATATTCTTTATTCTAAATGAATGTTTTTGGAAATAGAGTTATATGGAGTGGAATTTATCACATCTTGTCCTATGGTATGTTCATTAGGAGATTTAGTGTTATTCTTTCAAGTTTTGAGATGTGTTGGATTGTGAATGCGTGTTCTATAGGGGTGTTTGGCCTATCATAATGAAAAATGTACTAGAACACGCTTTGGTCCAACCCATTTTCCCTAGGGTAACAATTCTTCTCCATGGGAAGTTCCACCATGCCCATTATAGGGAATATCCTTATGTGGTTTTTATAGGTGGCTTCCCTATAAACTATTAAAACCAATGCCTCACCATGACCATGGCCAGCCTCAAATAGCTAAGGATATAGGGCTAGTGTATGTTTGGTGGACATATAGAGCTTATTGGAGAGGTGACACCAAGACCACCACGGGAATTTTGATGCCCCGCCACATCATGTAGTAATCTAGTTTGGAATATCAAATGGCATATTCAACCACCAATTTTTTTAGAAGGAATTATTCCTATTGATGGAAACTCATGCAGTCGATATAAGGGGTTTTAGTGAATCCTGAAATTTTTTCCAACTATTGTACATTTAATTTTATTTAGTTTCTAGGGTTTACATTATAAATTATTCTGGGGGAGATATTTTGATGATCTATATGCCTTGTATATTCTATAATAGGCATTTTAGTGCTTATTACCTTAGTTATTACTCCTAATTTCTTCTGTAAGGGAGATATAGTTTGTATTTTCATGATCATTGAAAGATATTTATTGTGGTATGTAATTTACTTTGTCACCATTAATTTATAGGATGTTAAATTCTAGTTTGATGTTAAGAAATACATGGTTTATGAACTCTTATTTCCACTATTGTATCCCTCATTTTTATTGATTGTGCATATCATAATTTTTTCCTTGTGATAGCAAGTTTATGGTATCTTTTTCCATATATAGTCTATGTTTTTGAGACCATACATAATCTAGTTTTCTAACTCATTTTCGAAAACATGATTGGTGCACTCCTTAATATTCTTGATATAATTTCACATAACGTTTTTTTATAACAGTTTCATTTCCATTTCTTTTTGTGAAATTAAGTGGTTTTCTAATAATAATGAAATGGTTTATGTAATTGGATTTAAATTCATGATTTAGACAGAAATAGGGTTTTTTCTGTAAATCATGTATAAAATGTTACGATCCATTTTTAAAAAATTTGACACATGCTGTATGTGGAAGCCATAGGTACTGAGGATGGGGTTCTAGTATTAGGCCTTGTATTTTTTTCATATGGGTTTTACTCTTGGGGTTTTCCTATATTCCCTAGACTATATTGTTCTAGGGAATTGATTTTGACACCATATCAGTTCATACATGGGGTGTTCCTCTATTCCCTAGGCCATATTGTTATAGATACTTGTTTATTGCACTTTGTCTTGAATTTATTACTAAAGTATGATAAACCTAGATAGCTCATAAAAATATTTTCCATGGTTAATATCCATTTTTATTTTCGTTTTTTGGATTTTTTTTGTTTGTAATAATGATTCATGGTTTGGAAAAATAATTTAAATTGTGATTTAACATGTGTGACATGGAATCTATTTTAAAAATGTGAAATGGGGATCTGTTTTGGCCATCATTATTAACTAAATTTTAATACTTTTTTATCATTACACGTTTTAAATATTTTGATCATATTGGGATTATTTCATATAGACTTTATATAGAAAACATAGGATGGATCCCACTATGATGGTTTTTTTCAAACCCTCCTCACCCCCTTGGGTGTTTGAAGACATTTTTTATTTGATGTAGTAAAGGGAAAGGTGATGTAGGGAGGAGGTGGGGTTTCATGTCACCATAGAATGGGTAACTTATGGTTATATTTTTGGTTGTTTTCTATATATCATAAGGTATAGAGTTTAGTAGTTATGTTTCCTTTAGTTTTGTTTTTGGATATATACTTCATTTTTTTGTTTCCATAGTTGTATCACTACATATATTAGTTTTCGAATATCGAATATTTACATCTTTTTATCATTATCATATTATATACCTTTTTTGGTTTTTAGGTTTTGAAAAATCAATCCCCCTGGTTGTTTTTGGATTCATGGGTGCTAGTCGTCATTTTGTGGGGGCCAGTAACTCCATTAATCTATTTGTATAGATTGGTTCAGAGCATAGTTTGTTGTTTTGTCTAGGCTAGGTTATGACACTATTTTTACAATGTTTCATTTTATACATACTTTTTTGTATGTTATTTATATTTATGACTACCATGATTTAGTATAATTGAGGTTACTTAATACGTCCTTATCTTCATAATTATTACATTACCTAAAATAGGGAAAATACCATCCACATGATCAATAAATTAACTTCAACATCCACATTATCCTCTAGTGACTAGGATGTGCACTTGATGTGGTCAGATAAACTAGAATAAGTGACATCCATGTATTCAAGTCACATACATTAAAAATATGTGAATAAAGAAAAATCGACTATTATTATAATAAAATTTTATTTATTATAGTAAGTTATCTATTCTAACACCCCCTATTAAATAATTTTGTCATTAATTTGTTTGGTTGACATAAATCCATGATCTAATTTGAACATTTCTTTCTTAGTTTTTCCTTAGGCTCCAATGTTTCTTCATCAATATTATAATTCACTTATAGTAATTTTACATGTTGGGTCATCTTGTTCCTTAACACATTTTATCTATTGCTTAGAATTTTGATTGGATCTTCATCATAAGAAAAATTATTATTCAACTTTATCTATTCGGTCGTGATTACATGAATTGGGTCTATAATGTCTTTCCGCACAATAAGAAATTGAATAAATTTTGAACATTATAGAGTAATAATAAATCACAAAAATCTATATCTATCCAAAATATAAAAAGTCACAATGTACCAATGTAAAGACCTAGAAATTTAAGGAATTTTTTTTCTTAATTTTCATTGGAATTTTACAATAACGTAGTTTCTAACCGCACCTGATTCCAAGGCCTGGTGTGCCCGGAATATTTTTCCGAAGTTTAGCTCGGGTACGTTCTGTGAACGAACAAGCGGGATTTTCTAAATTTTGTGCCAGTGCTCGGAATTGAATTCTGAGGGCGCCGATGGAACCGCAGCACCGGTAATTGCTTAGGAACACCTTTTCCAGAGTTGTGTTTACACGGGTGAAGTTGTTAAAAATTGTGGAAGTTAAAAAAATAAAATTGAGATCAAATTTTATTTTTTCCTTCTATGTGGTATTCCTTTGAGTGGAATTTGAGAAACCACCCAACTTCCCATGAGAGGTTATGAGGGCAGTGGGGACCACATGAAACCCACCCCTTCATATTCCCTAAACTCCCATAACCCTCTTATTAATTGACTTTGAGTCAATTAATTAAGTGGTTTAATTATTTATTTGAATGTCTGAAAATCAAACTTAAGACATGGGTAATAAAATAAGAGAGACACTTATTTTATTAGGGGGTTTCCTTGTTGAGAGGATTTTTGGGAAAAGTTAAGGGGCTTGAAGTTCTTAGTCTTCGTCGAAGAACGCGCAGAATGTGAAGAACGCGAAGAACGCACCGATCTCCGAAGAAGAACGCTGAATCCACGGAGATCGACTACGCGATGCCGTGTACCGCGACGCCAACAACCCTCTCCTTCCGCGATGCCTTCTTATGTGATGATAAATTCCGCGACGAACCTTCACTCAATGAATTCGATGAGGTAGGGGATTTTTTTTATTGTTGCTGTTATTCGTGAATTCTTCCGTCGTCGTTCCTCTTTTCATTTGGACCGCTTGTTATCGATTAACAGGAGGGGGGCGGACTGCACCAACACAGCTGACCCTCCTCCCATGTATGTTTTGTTTTTGCGGTTTGAAGGAAAGTGGGGAAGTGCAACGGCACCGTGCATGATGATACAGAAAGGGTGTGCGGCGCCGTCGCGCCGCGCCGTTGAAGTTGAACAAAGGCGCGGCGCCGTCGGGCTGCGCTAGAGAATCACGAAAACACCGCGGCCAGAGAGGGGCCACGACGGAGGGGCGCAGTGCCGTCGCGCCGTGCCGGTCGGACCAAGGCCGCGGTTGAGGCCGCGGTGAAGCAGAGACCGATGACCAATTTCCGGCCGCCTGCGTCGGAGCAGGGGGACCGGCCCGCGCCGATCCCGTGGCGGTAGCAGCCGGCCGGCCGGAGTGGGCCGACCGGTCAAGGGAGGAGCTGGGGTTCATAACCCCTGGCTGGTCGGACAGCAGCGGCCCCCTCATGTGGGGGCCGCGTTAAATAAAACAGGGGTCCAGTGCCCCCCCCCCCATCCGCTCAGCCGAAATGGCCGAGCCACCTGGCCAGCGCATGCGTGCCGGGCCGCCTACCCAGGCCAGGCTGGGCTACACCCAGGCCGGTCCGGGCCACACCCAAGCCGGCCGGACCCAGACACGGGTCGGGTCGACCCGGTTCGGGCCGCCCAGGGGGTCTCGGGCCGGACCGGTCCAGGCCTAAAACCCTCACTTCCATACCTCTTCGGTATTTTACCCATAACATGGGTTACGTACCTACGATCAATGCACCGTCAAGTGTGATGTGATCCCTAGATCGATACGTTCGTTTCGGTATATTACACTCAAGGTTTTAGAGAAATTTGGGAATGACTGGGTTGGTTCGAACACGAAACCAACCTGGCCCTCAGAGCGGAAACGCTTATATCATGAGTTCCGGACGACCGATTGACGTTCCGTCAACTTTGTTGGATTCCTCTTGATGATTCTGAACTTTTGGCATGCTTCGCCTGTGTTTTGGTTGTATTTGGATAGTGTCAGGGTTGGATTGTACCTGAAATCCAACCGGGCCCCTAGAACGGAAAAGCTGATAACTTTCAGACTGGACGTCTGTTTGACGAACCGTCAGCGGCGTTTGTGATCACATTGAGAAAAGGTACCTATGAGCATACCCTATGAGAGTTCGTGGTACAGTCGAGATACGGCTGGGTTGGTTCGCACACGAAACCAACCGGACCCCTGGGACGAAAAGGCTAGTAACTCGTAGACCGGGCGTCTGACTGACGCGCCGTCTGTTGCGTTGAGACCCCTATGACGAGGCTGTCCTTTTAGATACTTATCCATGGAACTTCGTGATACTTGGTTTATCAAACATTAGCTTGTTGAGCGGACCCTCCCGGTGACGAACTAGCAGTGTACAGAGACCCAGTAGCTGGCTGAGACTTGACGACTGCTGATCTATTGATTCAGTGTGTTTCAGATAGCCTAGTGGGGAGCGCTTGGTTGTAGCGGCAGACCCACGGCGGAGGAGCGCTTGGTAGTAGAGACTGACCCGCAGTACTCAACAGAAGGAGTACCCTTGGAGGCTATGAGGGGGAGCGCTTGGTTTTAGTGGCAGACCCATGGGGGAGGAGCGCTTGGTTGTAGCGGCAGACCCGCGGTACTCAACAGAAGGATTACCTTTAGAGCCTATGAGGGGGAGCGCTTGGTTGTAGCGAAAGAACCATGGTGGGAAGCGCTTGGTTGTAACAACAGGCCCACACTACTCGACAGGTGGAGTACTACAGCAGTCCAAGGTTAGTGGGGCGCGCTTGGTTGTAGCGGCAGGCCCACTGTACTCGACAGAGGAGGAGTTCTCTAGTAGCCGTGGTTTCGACATCATGATTAAAATCCTGGTTAAGCTGAGTCTATGACCTTTGTATTTACCTCATGATTGAGATGGGTCACTTGATAACTTAGGTATATGTATGGGCATATACCTGGGTAGTGGTTATCTGTTTATTTCATAATCATTGTGTTTCCTCGTGATTGAGATGGGTTACTTGATAACTTGGGTATATGTATGGGAATATACCTATGTAGAGGTTATCTTTTGAGATCTTCCTTGTGGTTATACTTGTTGGATTTAGTGAGACCTTGAGGGTCTCTAGGTCCCTACTGAGTATCGTTATACTCACCCCTGCACGGGCTATGCCCACACCTCATTGTGTTGGTTGTAGACGATGGGCAGCGCAGATAGAGGACAAGTGTTCAAGGACTGGACGGTACCCGGAGGTGGACCTTACGACGAGACAGTATCTAGTGGTGGACTTCACGATGAGGTGACACTCAGAGGAGGTTGACAGGTGAGAGCATTGTGGAGGATATTTGTACCTACCCTTCAGGTAGGATCTGTGGTGGACGATCCAGGAGATGTGCTATCTATACCTACCCTCCAGGTAGGATCCGAGGAGGATGACCTAGGAGCTACTGCTATCTTCTTCCAGCTGCTTGACTTTGTTGTACTTTCTTTCACTTGTAGCTGTACTTTCGATTAGGTTTGTATTCTGGCCCATTTACTTTTTAGTACTTCCTTTTTCTACTTAGTGTTTTACTTCCTCTTGTACTCTATGGTGTTTTGTTACTTTTATAAAGGAAATGCCTTCCCAGTTATCGGGATTTATGCCTTTGGTGCTAGTCGCCAGCCCTTGGCCTATGGAAGGCGGGCTTGGGGTAGTCATGGCATGGGCCCTGAGGAAGGGTCGTGATAAATTGGTATCAAAGGAGTTCGGTTCTACCACAGAACTCATGAATCTGATCTTTCTTCTATGTGAAGAAATAGTGTTAAGGGTATTGAGTGTGGTTATTAGTCTAGGGAGTCCAGTGTTGGTGCGGCGGCCGACGTATCTGTACACCAGGATCCTGACTTCTGATTTCTGACTTAATGCACGAAAACATTGATTGCATGTGTGTTTAAGTTTTCTTTGAGATTACTTTGTGTCAGTTCACCAGGTATACTGTTTGACCGTGGCGCGCATGTTTTTTTTCAGGATGGCCCTACGACGGCAGCCAGCTAGGGTTCCGAGCGTTGTGCGGGACGACAGCCCCCCGTGCGACGAGGCCTCAGTACAGGGCCCTTTGAAAACAGAGGCACCAGTGGTACCTCTACCCGCCGAGCCACCGATGCTACCAGCCCCAGCCACTGACAGTGCACATCACCTTAGTGCACTGCATGAGTTTCAGTGTCAGTTAGCGCCCAGGTTTCTCAGGGAGACAGACCCTCAGACAGCCGAGGATTGGCTGGAGGCCATTGTACGAGTTTTCCGTTTGGTAGGGACACCGGCTGACCTTATGGTGGTCCTTGCAGCGAGCCTCATGAAAGCGGAAACAGGCAGATGGTGGAGCTTGTTTCTCCAGGTGCACGATGAGAAATCTCTCCTTTGGAAGGACATTGAGGTCCTTTTCTGCTCAGAGTTCGTCCCAGCCACCCTCCGTGCGGTGCGCATCCAGGAGCTACTACAGCTGTGGCAGGGCATCATGACAGTAGCCCAGTACGCGGAGAGGTTTACCAATCTCTCGCGCTTTTCCACAGACATGGTACGGGACCCATTCTTCAGGGCCCGAACCTTCGACCAGGGGCTCAGGCGAGAGATCATGGCTTCAGTTGTTTGTCACAGCATTCCGACACAGAAAGGGGTGTTGGAGCAATCCCTCTTAGTGGATAGTTTCCTTGCCCAGCAGTCTCTAGACATAGGACCCACCACTATCCGGCATGCAGAAGAGTCTTATGTAGAGGGCAGTAGACAGATGACGTAGAGGTCCAAGAGTACTAGACCTACAGGTGGTCGACTGCATGACACATGATCGTTTGTGCGAGGAACCCGGGGTGGGGAATGACTTACCATGCACGAAGAGTGTTTCTCCTATGGCAGGGTTGGTCACATGGGTCGTGACTGTCCGAACCGCCATACAGATGACCAATAGATGAACTAATAATCTCCCAAGCAGAGGTAGAGGTTCGATCGAGGCAGACCGCAGGAAGCGGGAGACCAAGGCAGGGGAGCTGGTCGTGCAGCTGGTGCTGGACAATGCTTCGAGGTGTTGCCACCACCACCACCAGGTGGTCTACCCTGACCGCAGGGAACATGTGGACATGAGAGAGCTCAGCTTCAGGAAGCTGAGGCCTACGATCATGGAGCTCCGGGAGGAGATGGACAGGAGCGAGAATAGCTCCAGACCTAGAGGCTTTTGTTCATTTTTCTTCTAGCTTGGCTGATGTTTGTTTGTAGATGCTTTGTGTCTTTTTACTTTGAGCTGTAGTAATAAAAGACACCTTTCTTTTGGTGTTTACCTCCCTGTCCTCTCTTTATGTTGTTACTAAGAGGTTCCGGTTTAAAAACCGTTGACATGACCCTCACTTTGAGATACCTATTGGAGGAGACCTAGTGACCACACACTAATGCCGATAGTGTGACTCAAACCTTGGAGGCGAGAGTAACGGTTGCATCTTTTAGTAGTAGCACCGAGGCCTTACGACATCATCCTTTGTATGGATTAGTATCATCCATATCGGGATTGACTGTATTAGGCGAAGAATGTCGTTAATCCAGAGGATGAGACCAGATTTCTCTTATCAGCAAAAAAGAAATCTCAGCAGCTCTTGTAGGACTAGAAAAGGTCCAAGTCATCCAAGAGTGGATGAGGAAAGCTCAGAGCTGGAAAAAGTCTTGTGCTGACAGGAGGAAGAGACCACTAGAGTTCGAGGATAGAGACCACGTTTCCCTACGGGTCTCACCTTGACCTGAGTTATGGAGATGTGGACGAGGCTACAAGTTATCTCCGAGGTTCAACGGACCTTTCTAGGTCCTCAGTAGGGTAGGTGAGGTGGTTTACCGCTTGACCCATCCACCTCAATTGCACCAGGTGCACGACGAATTTCACGTATCTCAACTAACGAGATACGTGCTTGACCCAATGCATGTCATCAACCATGGGGAGCTAGAATTGGTTGATGGGGTGACTTTCACGGAGGTTCCAGTGGGGATCGAGGATCGACAGGAGCGGATCCTATGACGATGGTCGATTCCTTGGGTGCGCTTTCACTGGCAGTACGGGAACCTCCAGGTGAGCACATGGGAGCCGAAGGCTCGGATGCGTTCTTAGTACCACTTTTGTGTCCCTAGTTTGTGTTAAATATTTACGGGTACGTAAAGCTCTGAGGTGGGAGTAATGTAAAGTCCCAGAAATTTCAAAAAAAAAATTTCTTAATTTTATTTGGAATTTTTACAAGAACGCAGTTTCTGACGACACATGATTCTGAGGCCCGGTGGGCCAGGAATATTTGTCCGAAATTTAGCTTGGGTATGTTCAGTGAATGAATGAGCGGTATTTTATAGCTTTTGGACTGGTTCTCAAAATCGAATTCCGAGGGCGCCGATGGAACCGCAGTGTCGGTAATTGCTTAGGAACACCTTCTCCGGAGTTGTGTTTACACGGGTGAAGTTGTTAAAAATTGTGGAAGTTAAAAAAATATAATTGAGCTCAAATTTTATTTTTTCCTTCTATGTGGTATTCCTTTGAGTGGAAGTTGGGAAACCACCCAACTTCCAATGAGAGGTTATAAGGGTAGTGGGGCCCACACGAACCCCACCCCTTCATATTCCCTAAACTCCCATAACCCTCCTATTAATTGACCTTGACTTAATTAATTAAGTGGTTTAATTCTATATTTGAATGTTTGAAATCCAAAATTAAGACCTGGGTAATAAAATAAGAGAGACACTTATTTTATTATGGGGTTAGCTTGTTGAGAGGATTTTTCAGAAAAGCTAAGGGGCTCGAAGTTCTTCTTCTTCATCAAAGAACGCAAAGAACGCAAAAAACACACCGATCTCTGATGAAGAATGCTGAATCCACGGAGATCGACTACGCGACGCCATGTACCGCGATGCCAATGACCATCTCCTTCCGTGACGCCTTCTTCCGCGATGATAAATTCCACAATGAACCTTCGCTCAACGAATTCGAAGAGGTAAGGGATTTTTTTATTGGTGTTGTTATCCGTGAATTTTTCCTTCGTCGTTCCTCTTTTCATTTGGACCGCTTTCTATCGATTAACGGGATGGGTCCAGACTGCACCAACACGGCCGACCCTCCTCCCATGTATGTTCTGTTGTTCCGGTTTGAAGGAAAGCGGCGCAGTGCAACGGCACCTCGCGGGATCATACGGAAAGGGTGTGCGGCGCCGTCGCGCCGCACCGTTGAAGTCGAGCAAAGGGGTGGCGCCGTCAGGCCGCACCAGTGAATCACGAAAACATCGCGGCTGTAGTGGGGCCATGGCGGAGGGGTGCGGTGCCGTCGCGTCGCACTAGTCGGACCAAGGTCGCGGCTGAGGTCGCAGCGTAGCAGGGACCGGCGGCCAATTTCCGGCCGCCGGCGTCGGAGTAGGGGGACAGGCCCGCGCCGGTCCTATGGTGGTAGTAGTCGGCCGGCCGGAGTGGGTCAGCCGGTCAAGGGAGGATCCGGGGGTTGTAACCCCCGGCCGGTCAGACAGCAGTGGCCCCCTCGCGTGGGGGCTGCGTTAATTGAAACAGGGGGGCAGCCCCCCCCCCCCACGCCCATCCGCTCGGCCGAAACAGCCGAGCCACCTGGCCAGTGCCAGCGCGCCGGGCCGCCAGCCCAGGCTGCACCTGCGGGTCCGGGCTGCGCTTAAAAGGGCCGGACCCGGAACCGTGTCCGGTCGACCCGGTTTGGGCTGACCCAGGGGGTCACGGGCCGGACCTGTACGGGCCCGAAACCCCCACTTTCGGACCTCTTCGGTCTTTTCCCATAACATGAGCTATGGACCTCCGATCGACGCACCGTCAGATGCGATACGATCCTTGGATTGAGATGGTCATTTCAGTATATTACACTCAATTTTTTGGAGAAATTTGGGAATGGACGGGTTGGTTCGAACTTGAAACCAACCGGGCCCTCGGAGCGGAAACACTTATATCTTGAGTTCCGGATGTCCGATTGAGATGTCGTCGACTTTGTTGGATTCCTATTGATGAGACAGAACTTTTGGCTTTCTTCTCCTGAGTTTTGGTTGCATTTGGATAGTGGATGGGTTGGATTGTACCCGGAATCCAACTAGGCCCCTAGAACAGAAAAGCTGATAACATTCAGACCGGACGTCCGTTTGACGAACCGTCAGCGGAGTTGGTGATCACGTTGAGAAATGGTCCCTATGAGAATACCCTATGAGAGTTCGGGGTACAGTCGAGATATGACCGGGTTGGTTCGCACACGAAGTCAACCAGTTCCCTGGGACAAAAAGGCTAGTAACTCACAGACTGGGCGTCCGACTGACGCACCATCTGTTGCGTTGAGACCCCTATGACGAGGCGGTCCTTTGAGATACTTCTCCATGGAACTTCATGATACTTGTAGTATCAACCAGTAGCTCATGGAGTGGATCCTCCTGGTGATGAGCTATCAGTGTGTAGAGACCTAGTAGAAGGCTGAGACTTGACGACTGCCGATCTATCGATTCAGTGTGTTTCGGATAGCCCTTGGTTGTAGCGGAACACCCACAGCGGAGGAGCGCTTGGTAGTAGCGGAAGACCTGTGGTACTCAATAGAAGGAGTACCTTTGGAGGCTATAAGGGGGAGCACTTGGTTTTAGCGGCAGACCCACGGTGGAGGAGCGATTGGTTTTAGCGACAGACCCACTGTACTCAACAGAAGGAGTACCTCTGGAGCCTATGTGGGGGAGCGCTTGGTTGTAGCGGCATAACCATGGTGGGAAGTGCTTGGTTGTATCATCAGGCCCACAATACTCAACAGGTGGAGTACTACAGTAGTTCAAGGTTAGTGGGGCGTGCTTGGTTGTAGCGGGAGGCCCACTATACTCGACAGAGGAGGAGTTCTCCAGCATCTATGGTTTCGACATCATGATTAAAATCCTGGTTGAGCTGAGTCTATGACCTTTGTGTTTACCTCATGATTGAGGTGGGTCACTTGATAACTTAGGTATATGTATGGGCATATACCTGGGTAGTGGTTATCCGTTGATTTCATAATCTTTGTGTTTCCTCATGATTGAGATGGGTTACTTGATAACTTGGGTATAGGTATGGGAATATACCTAAGTATAGGTTATCTGTTGAGATGTTTCTTGTGGTTATCCTTGTTGGATTTAGTGAGACCTTGAGGGTCTCAGGGTCCCTACTGAGTATCTTTATACTCACCCTTACACGGGCTATTCCCGCACCTCGTTGTATTGGTTGCAGACGACGGGCAGCACAGATAGAGGCCGAGTGTTCAAGGACTGGACGGTACCCAGAGGTGGACCTCACGATGAGATAGTATCCAGTGGTGGACTTCACGACGAGGTGACACTCGGAGGAGGTTGATGGGCGAGAGCGTTGTGGAGGCTATCTGTACCTACCCTTCAGGTAGGATCCATGGTGGACAATCCAGGAGTTGCGCTATCTGTACCTACCCTTCAGGTAGGATCCGAGGAGGATGACCCAGGAGCTGTTTCTATCTTCTTCCAGCTGCTTGTCTTTGTTGTACTTTCTTTCAGTTGTAGATGTACTTTCGATTGGGCTTGTATTCTGGACTATTTACTTTTTAGTACTTCCTTTTTGTACTTATTGTTTTACTTCCTCTTGTACTCTGTGGTGTTTTGTTACTTTGATAAAGGCAATGCCTTCCCAGTTATCAGGATTTATGCCTTTGGTGCTAGTTGCCAGCCCCTAGCCTATGGAAGGCGGGCTTGGGGTATTCACGGCATGGGCCCTGAGGACGGGTCCTGACAACCAAGAATTTAGCCTCCCCATCTTACCAAACCATAAAAATTTATTCATTAGTGATAAATTAATGAAGACATTATCCCTTAACTGAAATTTTAATTCCATTCACTAATAATTAGCATAGTTGTTTTTACCTATTTTGATCCTTCTTTGTATATTTATGGATATATAAAACGTTTTCATTTATTTCTATTGTGTGTTCAAGACTAATTAGTGTCCTTTGGAAAAAATTATCCATGAATATTGGAGTAGAAAATATTTTCCCATGCAAAGGCATCATATGGTTTCATTTTATGATAAAGTGAAAGATCTTTTTTTATACAAATTCAGCTAGATTAGTCCAATGTTCATTGAAATTAGAGTGATACATTATCAAAATATATCCAATAATGTTTGAATAATAATTTGATAATGAAAATATGCTTTAGTATGTTCATAAATTATCAAAAGTATCCAAGTGTTCAAATACTTTAGAAGAATCTTCCTTAATTTCTATGTGAAACTATGGACATGATAAGATACAATTGATTGAGGTGCACCTTAAGTCTTGAAACATCATTATTATAAAGTCATCTACGAAGCTCGAAGTGTTGATACCCCCTTATCAATTGGGAGTTTGTATACTTTTTCTTACAGAAAATAATGGAAAATGCTTTATTATTCCCCTGATACATATACAAAATCCTACCAACACATTCCATTATGATATTCTCCTAAATTTAAATCTATATTGGGGTGGTTTCAGGAAAATATTTAGAAGTTACCTCTCAAATTTTTACTTGTTTTTATACCATGAATCTGGACATATTGTAAAAAAATCAGGTTTCATGATGTCCCACTAGAAATACTCCTTTAAGTCTATTGATATCTTAGTGCTATCGGGATGTATAATGAAATTTTATCTATGATCATTGTCAATATACTACCTCTTTATCATAGGATTCAATGGTACACAAAATATATTCCTAATATCATAATCCGATATTTAGAAATGAATTCTGTAAGTCTCCCCTCTCCAATGAATTTAATCTTATTTTATATATCTTTATCATCATTAATGGAAATACATTTTTTATTTTGTAAATATAGTTGGGTAACTACTTGGAAATGAAACAATATTTCTCCATTAATAAGAATTTCCATGTCAAAAATTACTAAATCCATGATTATTTGATATTCCTCTATTGTCATCATAGATAAGAATCCATGATCCTTCTTACTCAATGCATCTACTAAATTTTTTACCTTCTCAAATAGGTAGTGTGTCACATATTCATAGTCATTTAGCAGTTCCATCCATATAATTTGTCTCATTTGAGCTATTTTAATGTGAATATATACATTAAATTGATATTTATATATGTGTCAAATAATTCATAGAAAAGGTAGTGTATCCATGTTTTAAAGGGAAATATAAATGCTTCCTTCTCAATATATTAAGTGGGATGATTTTTCTCATGGTTCGTTGATTTCCATGATTCAAGAACAATAAATCAATCATTTTTCATAATGAAATGAATGAGTTCATTATTTTCTGTTTAATTGTATATTACAAATTCTTACTTTCCTAATAGTACAATTAATATTGGTTAATTTATTAATCTCATATTTAGTTCCTAAAAATTTTATTTACATATATTTTACCTTGTGAATTTTTCACCTTTATATCTTGGATTGTTTAATGGTTTTTCTAATCAAGAAATATTTTCAAAAAATCACTATTAGTAACTAGGTAATCTAAGGGAAATATTTATCTCAGTTAAATTTATTGGCATGGGAAATTCACTAAACACCTTTTTCTTAAAATGATCAACATATATTCTATCCTTTGAGACAATATGTCTAGGAAAAATAAACTTGTTGAATCCAAGATTAATTCTTAAGGAATTTCCCATATTAACCCATTTATGTGTGATTCATTGAATATCATTATAATCAATAATCATGTTCTTCCTAGAATATATATTATATAAAAATATAATTAATAAGTACCTCAAAAAAATTAACAAGACAACCCTTGAGTACTACGTTTATCATATCCATAAGCACTGAAGGTTAATTGTCTAATCCAAAAGAAATTAATGTGAACTTATAATTCTCATAAAATATATTAAATATAGCTTTTTATATATCAACCTTCTTGAATTTTAATTGATTATAACTAGAATAGAGATAAATATTCTATAAGTGTCGAACCCCATAAATTTAATCAAATATATCATCAATTCATGGTAAATGTAACATCCTAGGTATTTATAGAATAAAACATTTTTATATCTAGTAATATTTGTTAATTTAATATTAATTTTTTTAAAGGGTACACTCTGTATGATAGCGTACTTGAAACACAACAACGAGTTTCTCTAAAATCTTACGTTTCACACAATACTAAGTTATACAAAAAAATAAGACAACAATAATATTATTATTTTAAAGGGTAGTTAAAACCTAGCCATTGTATTATTGGGAATGTAAGTAATTAAATATATTATGATTTTACTTATTTTTGTAATTTTTTTTTAATTTTTCTAATGAATATTATTGGCTTAAATGATAATGAATCCAATTTTATGCACAAATACTCTAATATTTTTAAAAGGCCATTTTACCGTCTTTTCATGGAGAAACCTTTTTAAAAAAATTTGTCACTTTTATATATTTTATTACATAAAATAAGAATTTTCTTTAGAATTGGTGTATCAAAATTTACTTCGGTTAAAAATTTGGTATTTTTCTTATAAAATCCATATTTTTAAAAATAGTGAAAAATAATACATTTTCATTCAAAACATCATTTTCATCTAATTGATTTATATAGATACATTATATTTTTAATTTGTTTTAAAGTGTAATTGGGTTAAATTTTTTTCATTTAATACAATTCTGTTCATTTTAAGTAATTTCACAATTAAATTCAACAAAAAAATGTCAATCTTTTTGATAGCTTTTGCATAATAAAAACCCGCTTTCTGGTTTTGGAAACGAGAATTAATTTTAAATTAATTATTCCAACATATATGTTTTGAAATTGGAAAAATGTATTAAATATTTGGAATCATAAGGTCCGAATTTTTTAAATAGGTACCTTTTATTTTTTGATAGTATTAATAGTAACTTCATTATTATTTTTATTTACCATGTTTATAGGGTAAATCTGGTAAACAAGGGTATGAAATAATATTATAATAATATAAAACTACCCTAAAACGTGTCATAATAGTATTTTATTAGATATTTCCGACCATATAAATCCGTGGTTATATTTTATGATCCCATGGATCTACTTGGGTGTGATAATGGCCTTTTATAATTTTTAAATTTAAAGAAAAAAGAAGTATAACACAAACATGTATCTCTTCACTAAAAAAATTTTAATTTGGTTTATATAAATTATATCTTATACTATAAATATTAATTATAAAGATAAAGATATGTCCTACATCATGGTATTTTATTTATAATTTTAATAAGTTAAATAAAAAAATTTATTTATGACACAATGATGATGGAGTGATTAACATATTAATGAAAGATTAAAATAAATGATATTATAAATATTAAAATAAAGGTAATTTAAACACTTGGACACCATAAAATAATTTTATGTATGAATACACCATATTATCTTTGACTCAATTCCCTTTTCCTAAGTAATCAATTTTTTATGACTTTAATAATATCAATTACTAAATAGTGCCAAAATTGAAAAAAAATGAGTTTTTAAAACAAATACTGTTGTGTTAAATTATATAATAGTCCTAAATGTATATTTTTTTTATAAAAATGACTTATATAATTTTAAAAATATCTTTAATGATCCTCTAATGGTTCTATTTTGTTTTATATTTACTATAGTAACCATATATTGTGAAAATACAAGAAGACATGGTAATAGTTAATGTTTTTAACTGACTATAAAAGCTAAAGGATAAAGTTAATTTTGTGGAATAAACATTTATAAAACCTATTGGTTGAGAGTATTTATACCCATTATAATATTATCCAATAAATATATCATTTTGGATACATATTAATTCGAAAATAAATTTATAATAATATAATATTTCAGGACTTTCCTAAAGTGCCCCTCCTCCCTCTTATAAAAGGCCACAACCTCTGCCCACTTACTCACTCTTCTCAAGACCCTTTTCTCCTCAAAATTATGATAACATAAACTCCCAAAATCCCTAAATTCCTCACATAGTCTTTACCTTATGCATAAGTCAATTCAAGAAATCCTTTTGACTCAAATCAAAAGAAGTTACCTGATTTAGAGGTAATCTCTTCTCTCAAGTTCCTTTCCTTTATTTTCATTATCCAATACCTCTGTTCTTATTATTCAATAATTACATAAAAAACTAGTGTCATAAATATACTATTATGTTTTTATGAGAATTATTCTAACTACACTTACACTCACCTCCATATAATGGATACGAACATATTGTTTCTATGTACGGTGAACAACTGCCTCACAAAATGATGATTGTTAAATTTTCTTCTACCCCCTCTAATGGTGTCCATTATGATGGAACTGTATTTATATATGATATATATTATATTTATATTTTCTATATGCATCTATATTTTTTATTTACAACATACCTTTATGCTTTCCATAATGTGTAAATACAATAATTTCATTTGAGGAAGTACGGACTACCACCCCTCAAAGTGATATGACTCGTTCATTCCATACATGAAACATATAAATGATGGATTTAATGAACTTATGTTATATATATAACATAGATATTATACTAGAATTATAATATACCTATTTATAATTTATTTTTCATTCCTTTAATTTCGAAAATAAATGAATGTAGCATTCATATATACGTATGGCCTACCTTCTCCATGAATGGTGCACTTATTTTCTTATCTTCAAATGTTATGGACTATTATAAATAAATATATGCTGAATATATATGATATTTAAATCATTAATATCATTCTGCAGATGATTTACTTTTGAATACTTGGACAATTTACATCAAAACAAGTTCATTTTTGACTCAAGTACTGAATGTCGAAAAAACAACTGATATTATCATAAATAATTATATAATTGTAATTACATGTTAATAAGTGATATAAAATGAATAATAAACTGGAAAAGGGTTCTAAAAAGGTATAAATTAAATTAATTTTATTATTTATGGTGAACAAGAAACATATATGATGATTTGGACTCAGTGTGAGGGAAATCATAACTCAATCTCCATTCATTGAGTTAAATATCTATGTCCTTGGTTTTTTTTTTCAAACAATATGTGTGAATTACAAATAATTTTTTTACACTAAATATCCACTTATATTTGGTGTATTTATATTTTCACACATAATTATTTCATTTATTTATCCTTGATCTAATGATACGTTCTTTGTAAGTCATTTCATCTCAATCTCCTTTAATTGAGACATTTCTTGTTGTTATGAATATTTATTACCCTATTATGTGTATATAACCCCATTTTGAATCTATAAATCATGAACTAGTATATTATAATGATATTTTATGTTCTATTTAATTTTATTCATTAATTATTTTTATTTGAGTTTTTCTCATGTGTTAAGGAACTCTTTGACTAAAACATCCTTTTAAAAGTTTTAAAAATTTATTCATTTAAAACCTTTTATTGAATTTATATGATTTCAAAATGGTTTTTAAGGATTTATTTATATAGACATGAATGGATTAAAATGATAACTTATTTCAAAATTTTCAAACTGGTATGGGACACCTTGGTTCAAAATTCTCTTTATTAAATATGTTAAATGGTTTTGGAAATTGGTTGAATATTTCTATAACTAAAAATGATCTATTGTGGTTGGAGTGTGGAAATATTGGTTTTCATTTATGCTTGTTTTATGTGTTATGATTAATAGATGGTACATGGACATTTGATGGGTGGTTACGTGATAAACCATGATGGGTGGTTACGTCATAAACTAAATGACTAGTGGTTCTATGATAAACCAGGGATGGGTGGTTTCATTATAACCACCAATGATTTTGGTATGAAAGTCCACCGTATGGCTATTCCATTTAGTGATATGTATGGAATTATTCCATATTGCTATTCTATTTAGTGATATGTGTGGAATTTGGCTATATGGTTATTCCATTTATGTATGTTTATGTCCCAAGTACCTATATATCTCATATGTTGCTTTCTATGGGATTTATGGTTATCATTTGGTTACAAAAAAGGTTAAGCAATGAGCTTATATTCAGTGAAGTATATTTACTACGTGTGAAAGTTTAGAAGTATTACTTTTTGATTTAGTATTCAAAGTTTTCATGTTTTACCAAGACTAACATTTTTATTTCTTTGTGTATCCCTTAGTACGTTTTTTATGCTCATCCCCAGGTTTGAAATGTATTTCATTGGACTTAAAGAATAATAGAGTCAAGTATAGGATCATGGAAAAATTTTTCTGTTAAAACATTAAATTATACAATGTTTCTTTTTAAATAGTTTTTGTTTTATCAAAGAATAGATATTTAGTACAAGTGTTTACTTGATATATTTAAGTTCATATGTATGAGTTATGGCCTAATTATCTAAAAATATAAAGCTGAAAATATACTCAAAGTGAATTAAAGTGAATTGTTGACATATCACAAGATTAAGTAATGTTTAAGGTTGGGCCTTATAGTAAATGATACTTTTTCATAATATTGATTCATTTAATTCCATATAATGGGTGTATAAAATCATGGATACATCCTTATTTATAAAAATAGAATATGTTCTCCCTGTGTTTATACACTTATTCATATGAATACTGTATAATATAATTATTTTATTTTCTTCTTTTTTTCCCTAAATGTTATCAAATTCATTAAATTTGGAGGTTTAGATATGGCCTTTCACTTAATGGCGAGATCAATAGAAAAAAATTATTTATGATTAGATCGATATTAATGTAATTACTCAATAAATACATCAATATAATCTTAAACAATAGATTCATCTTCTATTATTAGTATATTATTCTCATTAATTGATTCATCCTCTTAATGAATTTAATGAATTTGTGTTAATGGGGGTGGTTCCAGAAAATACTCAGAAGCTAGAGTCTCTCCTTTAAAAACATGGGATTCCATTTCGTCTCTATAAATTATATTCTAATTCTCTTGGTATGAAATCTTTGCATTATAATTTGAGATCCATCACATCCCAAGGATTATATAAAATTACACAATTAGTAAGATAACCAGGTTTTCAAAAAGAAAATATCCATTCATTTTAATAGAAAAATCCAAAATATATCGTTGTTGCAATATGATTAAAATTAAAAGTATTAATAGAATACACTTTACATAATGAATAATGGGATGATTCAAAGTTCATAGAAATATTTTAATACATAAAATATTGTATTTTTCTATAATAAAATAATGTATTATCTAGAATTTATTTTTGGATCAAATTATCTACAATCACATCATTCAGGACTTCAACTTCCATTGTAGTAATTTTAGAAGACCAACCTTTCATCCTTTTTCAATTTAATAGAATATTATCTTGATGAATAAGAAATATATAAGATTAGTTTTTGTGTTGAACACTAATATCAGGGGCCCCATGATCAAAAAATAATTTTTTTCAACTATGATAATCTATCTTGGGAAGCTTATTAGGGTTATCTCATGAAGATCTATCTAAAAAAATTACTATTCAATACACTTACTAATGTTTTTGATGTTTTGAAAAAGTTAAATAGGGTAAAATATAAGGGAATGGGGATGTATTATAGTTGTGAATGTATGTATAAATAAAAATAAAAATTGAAACCTAAACAATTTTTTTCTAATAAAGGGGTAAATCAAAGGTTTGGAAAATGCTAGTCCTTCCCCATCCATAAGATTAGTTGGGATTTATTGAGAATAAATTAAATACTATTTCAATGATTACCCATCTCAACATAGATTTTGCAGATTAATTTACTTCTAAAACCCTTATAAGTATATTAACTCCCACCACTTCTATTTTTTTTAATTGTTGAAGTTTTCTTGACCATAGACATTCCAATACTCTTCACGTGATCCCACCATACAATGATTATTCCAATATTTGCATAAAACCACTATATGAATTATGGTCTAAGATAAGGGATTGTTAATTAATTGGTTGATATCAGAATGATTTGTTGGGAATTACTAATTTATATTGGGAAACCTCCAAAAAATCTCTTATTAAGTGAATTGTCCAATCACAATAGAATAAATAAACATAAAGATTTATAAGAAGGAACTCAAGAGCACGGTGAAAATAGTCTTGGGAAATATAACAATGATAATTTCTAATGTACATAAATTTTTAAGAGGTACAGCGAGGAAGACATAGAAAAAGTTAAAAACATATATTAAAAATCAATAAAAAAATTACAAAAAAATAAATTCATTTGTTAAAACCAAATGGGTCTCAAATACATTATAAGTAATATGGGGGGGTTATTTATGGGATTCAAAGATACTTATTCTTCCTATATAATTTTAGCATCGAGATCCTCGATCCCTATATTTTCATACATTCATTTAAATGAGGGTAGATTCATCCATTTGTACACATTCACAGTCATTGTCATCTCATAAATAATGAAACAATAATTTTCCTCACACTATTAATGCATAAATATCATGTGGTGGATCATCATAGTGATTTCGTTATTTGGGGATGATAAGATGAATCCCATATTTTGATCCTATTAAAGACCAAATTTATTCTTATGTATTTGGTTTTAATCTCATGAAATATAACATTTGATATTTAATATGATGTGTAGATTACATTGGGTTCTAAAAGATGATTGGGTAAATAGTATTCTCATTGGTTAATACATTGTTTTCCATAAATAAAAATATCTCACATAATATGAGATTTTAGAATTCATTTTTTACTTATATAAGTAATGGGGATTCATACTGATTATCTTGCATAAGCACAAGACAATTCCTCCAAAATAACCTTAAATATCATATATAGCACAAACATCACTATATATTTCTAAGTGGTGTATCTTATGTAATAATAAAAACTTCTTACACATATATCCCAAATTATTACATTTCAACAACAAAATATTAGGAATCCTTATGAATTTATTATTTATCAACATGTGGCTCCCCATTTAATCTTATACACTCTCTTTTTCTATTTCTCTATAATTTCTATGGTAAATATATTAAATATCATGTGGAGTTTCTTACATATCAACTGGATGATATTACATATCAAGTGAAAATTTTATACATTTTCAAATTTCACTACACGTTCCAAAAGATATTACATATCATAACTAATTTATAATTAATCACATCTTACCCATATGTAAGTTATCCTTATTTACTTTAAAATCAAGAAAAACCTAATTTTATTATTTTACAATATAAAATGATTAATAAAATTTTTCAACATTAATTAAAATATAAATTTATGGTCTTTCTATAATAAATTCCAAATAGTTCCTATAAATAAAAATATTTTTATTTCCCAACATTTGTGAGAATATAGGGTGAATTGTTTTTGAAAATGTGATTAAAAACTAAAAATATTAGTTCTCATCAATCTCATCACCATGTAATTGTTGAAATATTCATTATCCATTTCTCTATTTCCCTTCCACCTATGAGATTGATGGAAATTATATTATAACATGATGAAAATTTTAATTCTTTTAAAATATGATCCAAAGTGTTTCCTTGTATAATAATTTCATGTGGGAAATTATACCATTCATTCATTATCCTTTTCCTAATTTCTCTCTACATTACACTCACCATCACTTTCTACTCCTAATTTTCATTTAGAATAAAAGTCCTAGAGAACCCTATTTTAGTATTATTGGAAATTATCACCATATTCTCATAAGAGTATATTTTTTATAGACTAATTCCATTTGAAGATATGTATTTTATCCATTAAATAAGTGACTGATCCTGAGTTCAGGATTTCATACACTATTCATTGTATTCCTTTCTATCCTTATAAATTCATCCTTATACTCAAAAATAGTTTCCTATTCATTTTTACTTAAATTTCAGATTTTTCATTACACACCTGATATTTTCTCTCAAGGAAAATAATTTTAAAGTAACATACAATTAAATATATTCCACATCATTATTTTTATCTCTTCTTGTAACACCCATATATTTTGAAATATATTTATCCCTAAATTAATAATTTGATGGATAACATGCATTATATGCTACAACCAACATATATAAATCACAAAATATTAAGAGAAATATATTAATCATCTTATAATAAACACCAATAGGAGATAAAATTAAAATTTATTACGTTTGGAAGATAAATAATTAATATGAGTAAATATTGAAAAATGTTTTGATCAATAAAAGTATTGTTATTTTAATTATGTATTTTATTTTAAAAGCTAAATTTAAATTTTTATAATTTAAATTTGATAAAATAAAATTCATTTTTTAATTTCTCATAACAAAATTTATTTACAAATAATTTTTTATTTTTTTTAAAAAAATGATTTTATATAAAAATATACTGTTTTTATGAAAATTATGTTTTTTTGATTTCATCAATAGTAAGAATAACAGAAAATAATAACAAATTAAGTAATAAATTATTTATTTAAGCAATAAAATAATTTGTTTTGTAAAATTCTTCAATATTTGAAAACCTTTTTCCATAATTTTTAGAACTAAAATAAAATGTTACTTTAATAAAAAACTATTTTGGGTATTTTCATTGAATAAAAAATTTTATGGTGAATTTTGTTTTGGGATTTCATTTAAATACTCTCAAAATTTATTTTTTTTATAATAAATCAATTTATGTCATTTAAATAATAAATCATGATAATTTTACCTCTTACATAATTTTTATGCTTCAAAACATGTTTTATCTAAAAACTATTTTTAAATGATTACATGTGTTTACTTTAAAATTACCTATTTATTCCATTATAAATATTATAAAATAAAATTAATTCAGAATTAAAATTCAAAGTTTCTAAATTATTAAATAATTTAAACTTTAATTTTGGTCATTAAAATTAATTTATACGGTTAATAATTACATTCCTCATTAAAAAGTGAAATAGGTAAAGATTTTTTCACATGGGTTGAAGGGCCAAAACAAGTTAAAAACATATTTCCAAATGGATATTTGAGGTTCGGGTCAACAAGAGATCCCTAAATTTTCTCACCTGTCCATTTTTGAATTCCTTTTCCCTTTAATAGTGAAATAACATTATTCAAACTCAATTGGTATTTCCAAAACTACCCATCTCTTCACTTATAAAAATAAAACACTTTCTTTACATCAAGACTCACCTATTATTAAAATATATATATTAAAATATTCAAAATATGTCCTCTTAGAACACTATACTTCCTCCATATTTTTTTCCCGTTTAATTTTATTGAAACTTCATTTTTATGTTTTTTTTCTAAAAGAAAACTCACACATCCAATGTGAGTATTAATTTATCTTAGTAATTTTTAACTTTACCCTTTCCTAATATTATCTACAAATATTTATACAATAAAATTTATATATATAAATTTCATTATATTAATTTGAAAAAAAATTAATCAATCCTTTATATATACTAAGAAAAACAAAATAACATCAATCGTGTATACGTGGAGACTATTTTCCATGTAATGTTGATATTTTTTCATAACTACCTCTCATGGATAGTTTTAATGATTATATTGATTAATAAATATTATATATATAAATATAAATATTATTCTAAAATTTCAAATTATCATATGCTGTATTTCTGCCTCATTCCTTCATAAATGGTAACATTAATTATGTATACGTTTGGATTACCGCCTCCACGAGTATTGAGATTCATTTTTCATCACCAGCCAGCTTGGATGGATTTAAAATATATTAAATATGTAAAAATTATTTCCATAACACTATTAATATTCTTTATAATATGAAAATATTTTGTGAAACTTTCTACCATGGTCACCATATATAAGGAGTTAGAGAAAAATGGAACGAATAACCTCAAATAAATGACATATATAATAAAAATATACCATAAATAAATAAAATATGATTATAAAGGGAACATATTAAATTACATGAAGAAGAATAATGTTATTAATAATGTATATAATAAAATTAATTTTATTATTTAGGATGTTAGGCACGTGTATAGAATGAATTTGGAATAAGGTAAGCATTTCATCTTAAAATTTTCTTCTTTGAGACACAATTTATTTAATAATACAGATTTCATTTAAATGTTGTCTATAAATCCTATATTATATAATATAGAAAACTTTATTTATATTAATGGTATTTTAACTGCATATTCAAGTCCAATGTACATAAATATATTTTTATTATATATTTTTCGTACATTGTAAGTCATTATTCATCCCAATTTTTCTTAATTATGATTTGATTTATATTTACCATTTATTTACTCATTATGGTGTATATATTGGACATGAAATTTTTCTATTATAATTTCAAATAATCTATGGAATTTAAAAATCCATCTCATTTTCTACCTTTAATGGGTCTTCGATTTGAAAGACAATAAAATTTTGTGTGTTTTACATCTCAATTTATCTTCATTGAGACATTTCTAATGCTATTAACCAATTTCATATTTATTTTGTGTATATACTACCCATTAATGTATTTTCTGAAAATAATTGATTTATTTCTTGTTATTTATAGAACCATATGATTTTAAATCTTCCAATTACTTTTAAAAAAATTACTAAAATCGTTGGAGTTTTCGTCTCACATTCCTATCTTTCAAACAAGTTTGGTATTATGAACCTAATTACATTAAGGTAACATATATTCTTTATAACTGAGTCATTATATCAATAAAATTTCTATATTAATGGTAATTTAAGGTCAATATAGTGATATCACACTTTTTAAGGTTTTTTGAGTTATATTATCCTCAAATTATAAGGGGACTTTTTGACTCAAATTTGTATCTTATGTCATAGTAACTACACTTAAATTATAATCATTAAACATTGAATAACACTACCCTATAAAGAAATAATATTTTAATTCCATACTTTTTATATGGAAAGGACTTCTCACACTAAATCCTTATATGTTATGAATCAATTGTATCATAAAGAATTAATTTTTTTAAAATAATTTCCATGTCTTCTAATGGATTTTTGCCCATATTATTTTTTTTACATCCAAAAAATGTTCTCCTTTACCTAGTTTAAATAATCCTTATATTAAAAAGTATTCATTTTGAAAAAATGTTATGCTATCCTTTTAAAACTGTAGAGTTTTCAATAATGGAATTTCAGAATATTTAAAAAATAATTTCCTTGCCATAATTTTGTATTATTCGCAATTACTCTATATTTTGACATAATTTATATTTCCTATCAATATATATTTATTGAAATTTTTTTAACTAACATTTTAATATGTCTATTATTTATCATCAAAAAATTTATTTTTGGAATGTGACCTTAAAATCATATCTTTTTTAGATGAAATTAAGAAACAATTTCTTATAAAAATTCTATTTGTGATTCATCATCCATTTTCAAAGTATTTTTCTTCTACATTAATGTTGTGGTTCATAAATCACCTTATATATTCAATTTTTAAATATCAGTTTTGGGTTATCATGTTTTTAGTATCAAATTAAGATGATTTTTTATGGTACCATTTGAAAATGTGTAGCAACCTAGGATTCTCATACATGGATATTACATGATTTTAGGGGAATATTCATTAAGTTAAACAATCACATGCATGGGGACAATAATTGTTTAGTTTGTTAGGAAATTGGGAACTCAATCTTCTTAATTAAGGAAAGATCTTCAGGGTCTTCCATAAATATCTTCCCCTATAGTACTCCTACATAAAACTCTCTCTTCATAATCAAGGGAACAGAAACATACAAAAGGGTTAGCTCAGATGCACATTAATAGTACACATAAGCAGTATCAATTTATTATCATAGAATAATAAGATATTAATACGGGTATGTGATTATGAAAATAACATAAAATGTTCATACCCAACCTTTTATAGATCAAAAACATGAGTTACTACATAACGATTAGAAGTTTATAAGACATGAATCATAAAAAACTAAAAACATGATCCATAAGAACATAAATTCATCAAAAGACATAGATTTTTGGCATACATATAAGAATAGAAAATATGTCAAGCTACCCACAAAAACATTCATAACACATTAGTCTTGGGCTAACCATTGGTGTACAAAATTTTGGCTTTAGATAACCTCACATGTACCTTTCATTTCTAAATATAAAACACCCAGGAGGAACACAACACCATCCCAAATGGAATAACATTCCTCTTAGTAGAATGTTTTTTCTCCCCAAACCATCATGTTTGTCAGGGTTCACTCCGAAGACCATCATAGTGGAAAATGTCCCATACTGAACCGATTTGAATCCTTTTTACCATAATGTATATCTAATGAGAGATAAATCATTAACAAATTAATTGGAGAGAGATATGCCTCCTACCATTCCTTTGTTTTAATATAACCAATATTCTTCATTATAACATAACCACTATCCTCAGTTAATACTTAACCACCATCAGACAATGAAAACCATACATATGTGTGCCATATGATCATAAAAAATTCCTTATGTAATAACCCATCAAATTAAATGGGGTTTATAATCATTTAATCATAAAATAAATTAAATAAGATAGAGGTTTCATAATCATTTTATCATTTCATCATATCATAACCTCTGAAAGAGAAGTAGGTTTCATAAGAATTATATCATGGCTAACCCATGGAAGAGATAATGGTTTAATAAAATATTCATAATTAAATATTTAGGGAAATAATTACAATGGTATCCTTTATTTAGATCCCTAATAAAACATGGGTAACATCAATATATTAATTTTTAGATGGGAAAAAATTTTGAAAGACTACTTGGGTCATTTTTTAAGGAAAATATCTTTTCATTGAAAATGAATATTTAAAACATTAAATATTTTAAAAATAAATTTCATTGAAAATAAATTTGAAAACATATAAAGTAATAAATAAAAATCATTTAAAAACTATCATTAGGAAAATAACATTTCCTCTTTGAAGAAAAAAATTAAAACATAAAACATTTTAAAAATACTATTCATTTTGAAATAATTTATTTCAAATCAATAAATTTCGAAAATATTTAGGAAGAAATTTTCATTGAAATAGATTAAAAAAGTTTTATGGGAATATTTAAATCTTTTAACTATCATGAAAATGGGAAATATGTTTCATTCCATGCATGTAAAAAAATATTCTTTTCACATTTATAGTAAAATCCAAACAAGAATTATTTGGAAAAAGTCATAAATAATCCTTTTAATAATATTATAGAATATGAAACGATGATAAAATTTTCATTAATAAATAATTTTAATAGAAATTTTGAATTAAATTTTTTAATAATTTTTATATGGCATGATTTTATAATAAAAAGGTGTTTTGGCAAAAAAGGTGATTTTTATAAAAAAACCATTCTTTTTTAACTATTTCATGCATAAAGATATAAGAATGAAGGAAAAACAATTATTCAAATGAAATAACTCTAGGAGAAGAAAATTCATGAATTTATTGAGAGATAGATCATAATATTTAATCAATTTGAGTATAATCATAAATAATCCTGGTGAACATTGAAATTGTAACATAAAACTACTACCAATTTGATAACTTTGAACTGTAAGACACATGAAGGATTAATATTAAAAATAACATATAATATCATTAGGATATTTAAATTCATGATATTATATTTCAATTAGTATTTATATAAACTTTGTAAAATAATATATGTACATAACATAACATACATCTCAAAGATGGAAAATTGAGAAAAAAACACCTTACTAATTTGGTAACATTTAAACCATAAACACCATGAAAGGGAGATAATATATTGGATATGTAAATTAAACTAATTTTAATTATAATCATGTTCAAATAAATTCATGATTATTATATAAACCACATAATAGAAATGTGGGGGAATATATAATTAATCTCATAGAAAATAAAAGTGAAGGGGTAATACCTTACATTAAATCTTGATTCATTTTTATATTTTCAAACCTCATTTATTATAAAAAAACTATTTTATTATAAAAATATTAAAGAACCATTTTCATATATATCACACCATATATGGTTTTATTATAACATTTCATTACCCATTTATTAACAATTCTATGTTAAAGTCGCGTTTTAGGTAATAACAGCTTTGTTTTCGCATTTTTTTAACATGTTATTTATGGTACTATAAGTTAAAACGTGGATTAATTATATAATGAATCATTAAAATTATATAAATATAATATATATTCACTATTTATGTGTTTATAGTATCCCATATAGTTTAGTGATGGAAAATAAAATACATAATTCTGGAAGACGGTACGTCGTACGTAGGAATGAATGTGGCTTCCATTTTCTTGTCAGATTTAACAAAAGAAAGATAAATGATATTATAAAGTTAAAGAATCATTTTTATTTCATATATATAACATATTTTAATTAAATTCATATTTAATAAATTTCATGTAAATCATTAATGAATCACATCGTTTTGCGAGGCGATAATCCACAGTGCACACGAACAACCTTATTATATTCATAGAAAATAGAAAATATGAAGGTATGTTTGATATAATATCTCAATAATAATAATAAAATTATAAATATCATATATATATATAATATAGATAATAAATCCATCATTATGTACTTCCTCAATATATGGTAATGGAAAAACGAACGACATCGGGTCGTGAGGCTGTAGTTCGTCAAACAAATGAATGATGATTTAACAACCCATTTAATGGTTGTGGATATGATTTTATATATTTAAATTAATAGAAAAATATTTAAGTGTGTTTAATATACTAAAGTTATTATATAATGATTGTATAATTATAATTCAATGGGGTGGAGGAAGAAATAAAACAAAAATTCTTATGGATGAACATTACCTATTTTTTGGGTATCCTCCTTTGGTTTGTAATATAATTATTCCTTGTATAAATTTATGACCACGATATGGATTCTAGGATGATGGAAGGGGTTTTTGGAAGTCATTTGTTCATTTTTTGATGATCCAAATAAGTTTTAAGGCATTAGGATGACATGAGAGTGGGTGGCCTTTTTTAAGTGGGGGAGAGGAAAAACTTGGTATTTTGAACCAAATTGAGTGATCCCATTATTTTCTTTTTAAAAAGGGTGATAATTGAGAAATTATAAAACCATATATTCTTAATGGCCGAAATATGTCAACCCAATATTTTTTATAAATGTTTAATGGTTTTTTTTACACTTCATTTTTTTAACCATAGGTAAACTATTTTTTACCATGACCATAGTAATGGATTTTTACTACATTAACTATTTTTTGGACTAAAATTATTTTGAATACATTAGTTAATATAAATTATTCTAATTCAAAATTTTTCCTTTATTTATAAAAATTACATTAATAGAATTAAAAAATTTTAATTTAAAATCAATCATGTTGACGTGATAAAAAATATGCTTCTAAAGAGAAAATGTTCAGAAGTTTACAAGGTTTGTATATCAAAAATCAATGTAAAATTAATTACAATGACCTAAATTAAATTAATATATTTATAATATAATATTTAAAATTATTTTAAAATATTTCTTGAGGAGAATATCCTTTCCTCTTAGAATCCACTTTTTATAACATAAAAAATTTTCAAAATACTTTTCCATTTAAAATTAATTATTTCAAACATAAAAATTCCCCAAATATTAAAGAAAATATATTTATTAGAAAATATATTTTAAAAATTATTAGGGAATCATTAAATAATTTAATTTTCATTACCATGGGAAATACTATTCATTCCATGCATTTAAAAATAAATTTTATTTTCATAATTATAGTAAATGCCAAACAAGCATTGCATGGAAAATGACATGAATATTCCTTTTAAATTTTTTTTAAATGTGAAACATGGGAAAAAATATATTAATAAATAATTTAAATAAAACTTTTAAAATCATGTGAAAAATGTTTTGGGAAAAAAATCAGGAATAAAAAGTGTTTTCAACTAAAAACGATTTTTCATAAAAACATTTTTTTGAACTCTTCAGTATATAAAGAGATGAAAATGAAGGTAAAAGATGTATTATCTTTAAATAAACATAATAAAATAAAATTAATTAGTTTATTAAGATATATATCATAATATTGCATCATTAGAAGCAAAATCATAAAAAATCCCAATGAACAAAGAGATTGTTACAAAAATCTCTTACCACATTGATAACTTTGAACCATAAGCCTCATGATGAATAAATGTTAAATTAAAAATAAAATATAATTATGTTAAGTAAATTCATTATATAAAAATTGAAATTTTTTTATATACACCTCATAAAATAGTATATGTGTATAACATAACACACATCTCAAAGAAGACAAATTAAGAAAAAAATCACTTAAATTTTGGTAACTTGTGAACCGTAAACACCATGAATGAAATTCCATCATTTGGATATTTAAATAAAAATAATTTTAATTATATAAATCATTAAATATATTCATAGATAGTATATGAACCACATAAAATAATCATGGGGTGAATTTGACATGCGTCTCATGGAAATTAAAAGTGACATGGAAATCCATTACCTTAAGTGTTGAGTTTCATTATACACGTTCAAACCTCCTGTATAATAAATATAAATTTACTATACATATAATAAAGAACTATATTCTTATATTTCATAGAATATATGGTTTTATTATAACATTTTATTACCCATTTATTAACAATTTCATGTTAAAGTCTTGTTTCGGGAAAAACTACTTTCTTTTCAGGTCTGTTTTGTGTTGTTGTATTTAATAATCTTACATCAATAATAATTTCATAATATCCAGGAATTTAACCATGATATTAATATCATATATATTATTTATTTATTTATTTATAGTAATCTATAAAATTTATGGATGTAAAATAAAATACATCGTTCTTGGAGACGGTAAGTCGTACGTACGCATGAACGATGCTTCCATTTTGTTATTAGATTGAAAAAAATATAGGTAAATGATATATTACAATAAAAATAATTTTTTTTCATATATATAACCTATTTTCATTAAAAACATCCTTAATAATATCAATTCAAAGCAATAATGACTCCCACCATTTCACGAGGTGACTGTCCTCCAAACACATTAACGATGTTATCATATTCCAACAAAATGGAAAATATAAAGGTAAACAAGATATAATAATTACATAAACATAATTACATAATAAATAATATAAATATAATATATATAAACAATAAACCCATCATTATTTTCATCATTGATAGGTGGTAATGGAAAAAACGATATCAGTTCACAAGCTAGTGGTCTACTGTAAACACAAATGATGCTTTTATAACCCATTTGATGTAAGTGAAGATTACTTTTGGTCATTTAAATAAAATAATAGAATATTATTATATTTAATATAATTTTTTTACTTTATAATCATGTTATAATTATAATTTAGGGAGATGAAGGAAGAAATAAACAAAATCTTATTGATGAACGTAACCTCTTCTTAGGGTAATCACCTTTGGTTTTCTCTATAACCCTTACTGGGATGGATTTCAGCAAAAAATAAGGAATATATGATGAGAATATGGATGTTTGGAAGTTATTTTGGTAGTTTTTGGTGAAAAAATGGGTTTTACTATGTGATCAATAGAGAAGAGTGGGTTCGATTTTATAAATGGTAGAGGGGACACACAAGACATTTTTTAAAATAATTGAGTAGTAACATGTTTTTCATGTGTAAAAAGGGTCAAAAATGGAAAAATGTATATCCTTATTGGTTTAAATATTTCATGAAAATATATTATACACAAGTTTATATTTTATTTTTACCCTTACCATTTTAGTTTAACCAATTGTTGAACCCATTTTACCTAAACGGTGACAATTAATTTTTACGGAATTCACTATTAATTTTAGTAAACAATTAAGTTAAAATGATTATATAATATAAATTATTATTATTAAAAATATGGAATACATTTTTCTATATTTAATTCCCATAAGTGTAAAATTATGACTTAAAATAAACCCATAGATGTGATGATAAGAAGTGTTTTTAAAGAAATAATGTTCAACGGTTTAGAATGTTTTAATATCAAAATTCATTATAAAATTTATTTAAATGACCTTAATTGGATTAATTTATTTATAATATAACTAATTTAATGTTAAAACATGTTTAATATATAATTTACATTTAAAAATAATTTAGTTAACAAAATAGTTTTAATTAAAATTTAGCATTTTTCATTACTCATCATAAAATGAAACATTTGAAAAAAAATCCAACAATTCACCCTTATATAATTTTGATTTTAAAATTTTGAAAAACTAATTTTACTTTTTAAAATAAATTTTATAAAAGTTGAAAAAATTAATTTCAAAATGAGGGCACCAAAGTAAACACAACTGATTTTTTTACAAAAATACATTTTAAAAGTGAAATTTGATTTATTCTTATCTATTTTATAAAAAACAAATCAGATTAATATTAAATATTTTATTGAATATATAATCTATTAATTTCATTAATATAAATAATTAAAATGGATTATTTTAATTTATTGAGGTAAATAAGTTTATGTGTATAAAAAATACTTTTTGTTAGAAAATGATTTCCTTTATTTTCAAATGGTTTTTAATTTAGTTTCGAAATAATTGGTTAGTAAATAATTAATTTTATATAAATGTGTAAAACATATATTTTCCTAATTTACATAATCTTATTCATACCTTTCATTCCAATGAATAGGTGATAACTATCACATTAAATAATAATATTTTAATAATATGACAGGTTTCATTTAGACTTAGTGTTGTATGCAATGAAATATAACCTATATTTTATGTTTAATAAAAGATAAAATATATATTTCATGCAATAAAAATATCAAATATAATATATTCATTTTAAAAAAATCACAAAATATTTGGGTTTTAAAACATTTTATGTAACCCATTTTCTTTCCTTAGGTTATTTATGATAAGATGAATGGTCTAATTTTATATAGCACTAAATTGTATGAATGACATTGGGTAGGATTCTATATTTCCCCATAATTTAATGGTAGAGGTTTCATGTAATATGAGATGATAAAATATCATGTGAATGAGATGTGGGGACCTTGGTTCACTTGTTTGTTGTGTGATTGAGATGTAGGAAGCTTTATGCACATGTTTATTTTGTAAATGAGATAAAGGAATCTTTTTCACAAGTAATTTTATAAACATGTTGTGGAAATATTTGATCAAAATATTTTATTTTCTTACATTGGTTCCATAATTTTCTGTTATACTATGATTCAATGAAATTCCATATTTCTATATGCTTATAATTATACTGTTTCACTCATATTTATTGTCTGGTGATTCTGTAAACTTTTTCCATGGAATATGATTGTTGATTTAAGATCACATGTCCTTTTATCATGGCTTATTGAAAAGCCAAATTATTTTATGTTCTACTAATAATAAATTTCTCCCCTATACTAGTTATCTCATTTTCTTATGATCTCACCTTTGATGTCTTATTGATAAATTTCCCATTAATAAGAATTTGAGCACACTATTTCTTATGTTTTCCATTCCTCATGTTCGTGGAAATTCAATATGGAGTAAAGATAATTTTTATTATTAAGAAATTATTTTACATAAATATTCTTATGTTTCTAATCTCATAGACATAAAAACATTCTGGTCTTGGGTTTTATGAATTTTTATGAGATGTATTATATATATAATGAAATTAATGTATTATTTAAGTTATGTCTAGCTTTTGTAACTTATTTGGAATCATTGTATAGTTTCGTTATTTTTGGTGATTATTTTAGAGAACATTAGAAAAAACCCAAGGGAAATATTGAAACGATTATTCAATTTATAGGATAATAACTTTTAATTTTAGAAAATCAGAGATTTTATAGTTTTAATTGATATTGAATTCTGATCAGGATAATATTTTTTGATGTTGGACTTTCTACAGATGTACCTAGGGGTTTTAACCATGAATAAAGAATATTGGGTTTTGACCTAACTATGACCAGGTGCATGTTAAAAAAATATTAAACTCACACCTAGATTAACACTCCCCTAGGATATGATTCGGTTAATCACATTATATTTTCAATACATTATAATGAATTTTAATATATATAACTAGTTCAGTTATAAATATATCTTTGGATAATATAATTTAAAAACAAAAATTTTATAAAGAAAAATTTTCACATAGTTTATGAAATCCTACTAATTTTATAGTTTCTTTTTCATACATTAATTAATTTATGTATAATAAATCCTAGTTTCCATTTACTCTAGATAATTGAGGGGACCCAAAAGAATAGGTTAAAAATGGGTGAAATTGATAATATGTATATTTTCCTAGTTGGAAAACTAATGAGATTGGAACAGGAATTAAAAACCTCATGGAAATTATTTACAAACTATCTCAAGGTATAGGAATCAAACCAAATAAGGTTAAACTCCTAAAAACACTTAGGAGGGAGAAACATTCAAATTAATCATTCATGAGGAAATATTCACACTATTTTAGTTGTTCTTATAATCCATTGGTTTTTAAGTGGTGGTTCAATGCAATGTAAGTGATTTTTTTATTCTCTGATTGCTGAACCATGATAAGTTCATTTTTGATTTATATAATGTGGAATTTGATAATGACCTATTGTGGGGCCTTATGAATAATACTTAAAATAGAAGGAAATATAATCTGTTTCGTAGAATGATTTCAAGGAGATATGTTTCAGTGAGAATTTTCTTTCAGATTATTCACACAAAAATAGAGTATGAATTATTGGAATTTATGAAGAAAGGGGATTAATATATTGAATCATATAAAAAATATGATTCAAGAGTTATGCCTCATGTTTCATCAATGATACATAGAGTAATGTTGATTTATTCTATACAATCATTTATCCTTTCCGTTGAAGTGTGGTATCCATAACTGACTTGGGTATATACAAAGATATTTTTGACATCCTCTAAAGGAGGACATAGAATATATAAACATTCTATATTCCAATTATTTAGATAAAGTAATGTGAAAATGGGTTTTAATTGTAATTCAAGTTATAAATCACAAGGAGGGAAGAAAGATCAATCACATATATAACAAAAACATGGGAAGAATGATCCAGTAACTTGAAAAAGTGAAATAAGGGAATTTTTTAAGAATATGAACAAGGACCATAAAGATATTTATTTTTAGAAGGATAAGAGAAACATGATGGAGGGAAATAATTTCCAATGAATCAAATGCAATGAGTGTGGGAATTATACATTCCAATTCCCTAATTATAGGGATGTTAAAGAAAAATGGCCTCAAAAACCTAGAACACCAAGGTAATATAGAAATTCATTCATAAAGACTACCACTAATATATATTTTTTTGTAATTAAGGAATACTTATACTCCGCTATATATCTATGGATTTTTCATTCGATTTTAATTTTTAGAGCCCTAGTATAACTAGGATATTTGTAAAATAATTAAATCAACAACTAAAGGATATGATTATTAAAAAAATTCTAGATGTACTGTTGTTGTTACCCCAAATTAATATTATTGTATTATTATTTATTCCAATCCTATTAGTTAATTATTTAAATTAATTTAATTTGATTTAGAGCATTGAATATATCTCTATTTGAATCCCATATCAATTGTGAGAACATAGAACTCAAAATTCATATTTCAAACCAATCTATGATCATCTATCAGTGAAAAGATGGATGTGAACTCTCTCGAAAAAATAATTATATTATATGCATCGTGATACCCAATAAAGAATAATGTTATAAAAAACTATAATAGAAAATTCAATATTAGGATTGATCTATTGGGAGTATAATTGGATATATTTATTAAATATGAATATTTTATATAAAATTATAAAATATATATTTATTAATATATATCATCTTGAAAAATATAAATATTTTCAATAATATATATTAAATAAAATTGTGTGTACCAAATTTATTTAAGTGGAGAAGGATGTAAAAAATTAGATATTTTGGAATTTAATTTTTTCAATATTAATATTTTTTTAGCAACTTGCATTAAATGATACACCCGAATAAAAAAGTATCAAATATTAAGATAAAACTATTAATAAATAAATAATAAACCTTATTATATTAAACCATTAAAATTTATTACATGTAGAAGATAAATAATTAATATAAGTTAAAAATTAAAATGTTTATTTTTAATAAAATATATTTTTTCATATTGTGAATTTAAAAAAAACATATATAAAAATATATATATTTAATAATTTTAGAATATAAATTTAGTGAAACAAAATTCATTTTTTAATTCATAAAATCAAAATAGATTTTTAATATGTTATTTTTTCTCAAATGATTGCTTTTTACTCAAAGAATACCGTTTTTAAAAAAATTAATTTTTTTTGATTTTATCATTATGTAAGATTGAATTAGAATATTATAATGAATTTCAATTAAATTATACTTTATTTAAGGAATAAAATTATATATTTTAATAATATTATTCAAACCCTGAAAACCTATGTCCAATGTTTTTAGAACTAAAATAATATTATACATTAATAAAAAATGGTGTTTAGTCATTTCTTTGAATAAAGAATTTTTAAGGTGAAATCCAATTTTACATTTATTTTAAAGATTAATTAAATTTTTTTACTTTATAATAAATCAATTTATACCATGAAAATTAGTAAACATGATCCTTTAATCATATACATAATTTTTAATATTATAAATATATTTTCTCTAAAAACTGTTTTTATATGTTTAAATGCATTTATTTTATAATTTAATTTTTTAAGAAATAAATCATTTATTTGAAATAATTATTTTCAAATTTTAAATCGGAAGTTTTAGAATATGTAAAAATTTTAATTTTTTTGGTCGTTAATATTAATTAATAACGAAAAAATTGTATCCCTAGAAATAAAAGTAAAAATGGTAAATAATATTTTATCAAGGTGGAAAGAAAAAAAAACAAATTGAAAAAATGTTTCAAAATTTATGGTTGATGTAAGAATAAACCAAAATTCACCCCATTTATTTATCTTTCTCTTTTTAAATCCATTGATCCTCTAATAGTGAAATGAAATTATTGAAATACAATTGATATTTCTGAAAAAAAACCTTCTCTTCACTTAAAAAAATATGACCCTTACCCCATATTAATTTCACTTATCCATATACATTATCCTTGAATAACCCTATCCCACTTACATATGTTTTTTTATCCTTTATTTTTCTTGATTCCTTCATTTCAAAAGAGTATTCAGATAGAAAACTTGAGCTTCCAATGTGATTATTACTTTCTCTTAGTATTTTTAGATTTCTCTACTCCTTCATAATATTTTATATCCTTATCAACATAATGAAATTATAATAATTAGTATACCGATTTTTTATTATATTTACTGAATAATTATTACCCATTCCTTTCAATCCACTATGAAAAAAAAGAGCACCAATCGTGCGCACATGCACACTACCTCCTCCAGGAAGCGATGATGATTTCATCATAACCACCTATTATTATTGTTTTATATTATTATAATGATGAATAAATATGACAATATATATATTTATGATTTTTAAATTTAAAATTTTCATTTAATTTATTTACCTCATATTAATTGAGAAATGGAAACATTAATCATGCATATGTCCAGACTACTATCTTGATAGGCAATGAGATTCCTTTATCATCACCACCCCCCCCATTGAAGGATTTCAAAATATATTTAATATATTAAAATTATTTCCATAATAAAAAAATATTCTAGATACTATGAATCTAGTTTTATATACTTTCTACCACGGTCACCAAATATAAGGATTTATTGAAAAATTGACCAAATAAACTAAAATAACTGAAATGGGTAAGAAAAATATATAATAAATAAATGCTATTGGTTCATATGTTGTATGAATTAGGAAAAGTGTATGAATTTCATCTTTAAATTTCATTCATTAAGAAATATTTTATTTTATGAACCTAATTTAATATAAATGGAATTTATAATTCATATTAGATAAATAATAAAATGAATTATATTTATTCATTGTATTTTAACTACAACATTAATTCCATCTTATTTTAATGGGTTTCTATTAGAACATTTTTTAAGCTATAATGCTTTTTGCTTCCCAATTTTTCATTATTAAGATATGAATTATATTCACCAATTATTTCCAAATAATTGTTTAAATATTGTTCATGATCTTATTTTTAACATAATCTTCATGAAATATAAGGTATTTAAAAATCCTTGTCATGTTCTACCTCTTACAGGTCTTCAATTTGAAAGATAATAATATTATAATGTTTTTATATCTCAATTTCTCGTCATCGAGATGTGTTTTAATGTTATTCACTAATTTATTATGTATATTATGTATACACTTCATATGAGTTTATTTTTACATAATAAATGATTTATTTCGTCATATTTATATAACCATATTGTTTTTAAGAGTCCAATTACTTTTGGTTCAAAAATTATTGTAACCATAAGGGTTTACATATCAAATTCCTCTCTTTGAGACATGTTTTCTATTATGTACATAATTCTATTTAATTAGTATATATAACAAATAATTGAGATGTTATATCAAGAAATACACATTATTAATGATAATTTCATTTCAATTTAATTCATTATCTCTCCATCAAGAGGTTTTCAGTTAAATACCCCTCAAATTGTACGGGGTCTTCTGACTCAAATATTTTTCTTACATAATTATAAATTATATTTGATTATATTCTTTCAGGGTTGATTTATCCTACTGGATCACAAGGTTATATTTTAATTATATGTTCTTTTTTGAGGAAATAATGTTTCAAAAATATGCCTTCTTCCTTAACGAATCTATTATATTAGAAGAAATGTGTGTTTTTTATGAATAATCCCCATATCATCTAATATATATCCACATATCTATGTTTGTAATTACCACCAATGTTATAATTTAACTGAGGGAACAATTTTCACAAATAACCCTTGTATTTACATTTCTTTAATTTAAATCAATGCTATTGTAATCCTTTTATCGAAGTATATATTTCAATAAATGTGTTTTAAAATACTTTAAAAGGATTTTCCTAACCATGAACTTATATGTTTCCCTTATACCTCATAATTTTACTTTTGCTTTAATTATTCTCAATGTATTTTTATGGAGATTTTTATTGAATTAATGTTTTAATATATTGCATCTTTTTCTTCAAAAAATTGGTTTTTGGAAATTTAATTGAAAATTATTTATTTTAAATTGATTTTAAAAAATGCATTTTAATAAAATATAAATTTTTTATTTATCTTATATTTTAAATGGATTTTCTCTCCAATGAATTAATTGTTCATAAATCACCCAATATGTTTTCTTTTTTAAATACTCTATTTGGGAGATAATTTTTTTGGTATGTAATTACCATGATTGTTTATGTGATAAATTTTGGAAAACTTACAAATCTTATTCTCTTTTCAAGGGTTATTTATTATAAGATTAATTATTTCATTTTATATAGAACTAAAATGTATAGATGATGATTTATGGGGTCATATATTCGCTCTAAATTATTTTTTAGGGTTTCATATCTCATGAGATGATGAAATATTATTTAAATGATATGTTGGAATCTTTTTTCACTACTTTGTTATGTGAATAAGATGCATGAATATTTTTTCAGAGGATTAATTAGTGAATGAGATATGGGAAACTTCGTTCAAAAGTTTTTTTGGTAATGTGATACATAAATATTTTTTAAAATATTTTATAAGAATTTTTTGTGATAAAATTATTTATTATAGTAAGATTAAATAGAATATCATATTTATATATGCATATGATTCTGATATTTGACTCATGTTTAATGTATTATGATTTTTGACATGTTTTACATGGTACATGTTTGTTCATTTTAGATTACATGTCCTTTTATTGGGAATTTTAGACAATTAATTTTATTTTACGTTCATTTAATAAAAAATTTCTCCCATGAAAATGTTTTCTTATATGCCTATGAACTAACCATTGTAAACTCTTTGAAAATATTTCCATTACTATTAATTTAAGATCACCTCTTTCTTATATTTTAGTATCCAAATATTATTAAGATAAGTATAAATTGGGGAATGTTTAGAAATTATTCTAGAGGAGTTTGAATGTAGATATTGAAGAGACCTAAATCTTGATGTACATGGACATTTCATTACTTTTGTAGAATACTTAATACATGACAAAAATAGACGCCCAAATACCGAATTCATTTAGTGTCTTTGGAAACTCGGAACGTAATCTTCTAATCATGGTGAAAAAACTTCAACATCTCCCATAAAGATCTTTCCCTTTTGGTTTTTTTACCTATTACCGTTATTTATATCCTGGTGAAAAGAAAACATAAAAATGGTGAGATCAAATGCTCAGTAAGGGTAAAAATAGAGAACATAAAACAATCCATAAACATTTGAATACAAAAACATGAACATAAAATATAAACATCAAAATCTTGAGCAAAGACATAAATCATGGAAGTACGTAAGGCATATATCATAATGGATCATCAATCATTATAAAATAGCATGGGAATAAAGAATGTAATTGTGGAAAACATTAATCACATGTTTTTGTTTCCATAGTAGCCAAGGCATTGCTTCCATGACCATCTTAGTGGACAAAGTCCCTTTCTAAATCGAGTTCACTCCTCGTTTCAGTCATGTAACACTGAACCAGATTAAATTACCATTCCATACATGTCTATCTCATGAGATATAAATCTTTAACCAATGCATTAGAGGGAGATATATGTCCCACCCATCTCATAATGATATCATTCTTACTTGTGCCACAAAATAAACGTACATCATTCATAATAACCCAAGGAATAAAATTGGTTGCATAAACATCATCCCATCATAACGTAATCCATATAAAACAAATGGATATCAATTCATCATAATAAGAATCAAACCATATAAATAATAGAGACATTATAATTGAAACATAAACATGCTATATAATGTTATCTTATATGGAAAATTGTTTTCATAAAACACTTGAAATTAATTCTTGAGGAAAATATCCTTTCATCTTAAAATTCATTTTATTTCCCCAAAATGCCACAAAATTTTACACGAAAAGGATTTTATTGAAAATATCCATGAAACATTGTATAGGAAGCTTCTTGAAAATTAGGTGATATGAAACCATAAAAATCTATTCATGCCGTATAAGTTAAAAAACATTATACTCGTACTTTTGCCGGAAAAGTTAAAAAGTACCTTATATAGTAAACAATGGAAGGATTCCTTCAGTACAATGTGGTAAAAGTCAACAAAGAGTAAAAATGACTTTAAACATACATGGAATAATAGTAAACATTTTATGAAAAAAATTTAGAAAACATGGACATAGATGATAAACATAACCCCAGTAAATACTTATGAATAAGCAATCTCAGATAAAAATGAGATTTGCAAAATTATCCCTTACCTTATGTCCAATTTCTTTCGTATGTGTCTGAGACTCCTGTATAGTGAGTTTTAACATATTACTAACTTGTAATAGAACCATAATAATATTTATGATATCATATATGATTCACTTACGACTTTATATTACCCGTTATTTTGTAAATTCTAGGTTAAAGAATCATTTTGGGTAAAATCATTTTATTTATCATACATGTTTGGACTTATTGTTCTTTATATTATTATTTAAATCCTGATTTACATAATTCCAGAATTTAAAACATGATTTATATATAATATATATTCAGAATATACATATATATATATTTATATATATGATAGATCGATAAATGTAATGAAATACATCGTTCATGGAGACGCTAGTCCATACGTACACATGAACGCTGTTTTCATTTCATTATTGAATTTAATGGAATTAAATAGATGACATACATATATATATATATATATACATAAATCCAATATAATTATTAAGTCATATATTTCATTATTATTCATTATATATACTTTATAATCATTCATGAATGGTTAACATGGAGAATGAATCTCATCGCGTCGTGGAGAGATAGTCCTTATGTACGCACGAGCGATGATATCATTCCCATGATCGTGGAATTGTATTGAAGTATATGTATAATATTTCAGAATCAATATAAATTTAAAATAAACATATATAGTTATTTATTTACACCATTATACCCATCCAAGTAAGGTGGTGGTCGAAAACATATTACACCACGACGTTGAGACGGTATTCTGTACGTTCTCACACATGGTGATTTCGTTTTCCATAGGACGGATAGAAGGTGAAATAGGTCTATTTAATATTTATAATAAAATATCAGTATATATGTTATACTGATGTTATTACTTTATAATGAGACAACTAAAGAAGAATAAGTAGAAGAAGAAAGAAACTCGAGAGAATCAGAAGAAGAGATTACCTCTTCTTCGACGCACCTCCTTTAAGCTTCCTCTTAAGGAAGTAGAGTTGGTAATTTGAGAAGAAAAGAACATACATAATGTTTATAGGTAATTGGATTATAGAAATGGGCAGGGTTTGTCTGAGCTTCAATGCTCAAAGGGGTGTGAAGAGAAGAGTGAAGGGGTGCCCTTTTTATAAGGGAGAAGAGGGGCACCTTTGGAAAAACATAAAATATTATTTTATTATAAAGTCATATTCGGTTTTATAATAGTTCCAAATTGATTTATTTCTAAGATATGGTGGGGATGGGTCTAAATCCTTTCAACCAATATGTTTTATGAAAGTTTAGTTTACTATTTTAACATTATATTTTAGATTTAACTCTATGTTAAATAATTTAACTTTTACCGTGTCTTCTTGTTTTCTTACACTATATGGTTAATAAACTTACTATAACAATCCAAACGAACCCCAAGTGGTTCATTATTAATATATATATCCTTATCTAAGTCATTTGGCCAATCTTTAGATTTTTAGGAATAAAATAACAATTAATAATATAATATTTTTTTAAAAACTATTTTATGTCAATTTTGACACTATTTGGTAATTGGTTTTTGAGAAAATAATAAAAGCATTATAAGTTAGAACCAATTTAATTAAATAAATAATAACATGTCATATTAACCTATATAATTATTGGAAGTTGTAAAAAGTCTCAAATTACATTTATTTGGGTATTTATAACATCAATTATGTTAATATTTCATTAATAAGGTAATTACTGTATCATAATTGTGTCATAAATAAATTAACATATTTAATGTCTAAAAATTACAAATAAAATACAATTAGGTAGGAAATATTTTTAGCTTTCTAATTAATATTTATAGTCGAATTTATCTTATTTATAACCCTGTATTAAATTTTTTTAGTTATTAAACCTTGATTTTAACTATTTTAACACTTCTTTAAATAAAATAATAATAAATTTCCTAATCTAATCTAAGTGGACCTAAATTATAATATTATATTCCTAAGGTTGTTTTTGGTCGAATTATACTTATCCATAAGAATTAGGATATGTTTTAGGGTAATAATAATATCATTTTTACCCTTTATTACCCTATTTACTTTTAACCGTGGTAAATAAAAGTAAAAAGTTACTATTCACAAAAAATTATTTTTATCTTATTGAACCACATTTTAATCCTTGATATTAACCGTGTCTCTCTAATTTTCGAAATTCCACTCACAGAAGCGATAAAATTAAGTTTTCAAAAAGCTCCTGGGAGGTAGGTAAATGATGGTGAAAAGTTCAATAAAAGTTTTATATATCTAAAATTACTATAAAATGACTCCAATGAATTACATTGAACTTATATAGGTATTATGTATAAATTTTTACCTAAAATAAATTTAAATAAAATAAATAAATATTTAAATAAAGGGTCGATTTTTAAATAGTAACCTAGTGTTTTCACTATTCATCAAAAATTGAAAGTGTTCAAAAAAATACCAAAAATTCACCCTAGGATAATTTCGATATTCAGAATCCAAAAATGAAGTCCATTTTGAAAGATAAAATTTATAAAATTTCAAAAATTGTGTACTACTATTTATAACGGCTAGTTCATAATAATATTATAATAATATCTTGTTTAGTGAAACTTGGTATTGCGTACTACACACGCTATCAAAGAATGTCTTGACTGCATGTAATTAAAGCCAAGTGAGGGCTGCGTGTAGTGAAAGCTCTGTTTGGTGTTTGTGTATAAAATAATCAAAACTTACTTCATTTATACATTAAACAAAATCTATACTTAATGTGGCGCAGAATAATTTCCACAAAACGAACTTGAAATTGTGTGTAACACGAGCCAAGAATAGTGTTGTGTATACTGCAAGCTAATACGATGTAGTGTATAGCACAAGATAATCTTGGTGTAGCGTACAAAAAAAAAGACATCAAAGAAATTAAAAAGAATAATTCTCATGAAATATCGGGTTGTTACATTCTACCCCCCTTAAAATGAATTTCGCCCTCGAAATTAGTTGGGGTTATAAATGGTTTTCTACTTGAAAGTTTCTTTCATAGAAAACCACATCGTAAAATGTAATAATAAAACTTAGTTTTAAAAAATGAACATTAGAAACAAAACGGGTACCCAATGTAACTCATAACATGGGTTCCCACATAGGAGATCATAGGTGACAATATGGATATGGAAGAGAAATCTAACCATCAGGTTCTGATAGAGAGTGGTAAAAAACAGGGCTATGAAAAATCCAACAGTCACAAAGCCATAAAATTGTGATGATCTAAGGTACCATCTAATTCATTAGATATAAGAGCACTAGGACAATATTTTTGGTTTTCAATATCATTTCCCTAATTTTGAAGAATTGTTGAACTAAAAGAAATACTTACTTGATTTTAGTACAATCTCATCATTGTTCATGCCTTGAACAATTTCCACTTTATCTCTTAAAGAAATAAAATTGAATTTGTCATTCTCAAAGTGTTAGCAGATCATGTGATAGAATGATAGGTCATTCCATCTATTTCTATCGTAAGAATTTTAACACAATTTATTAAATATACATAAGTCCATCTATGATGAGATTAATCGTATATGGTTGCTAAAATGGACTTATAATTCATTTATCATAACGCTTAATAAAACTAGTTTCTACTAACTAGGGACTTCTTGTAGGCCAGTTATATGCAATAAAGGCCGGTCACACTTCGATTATGGTTTTGATTCCCATAGCCTTGTCTTACACGACGGGTTGTCACCCGTCTTATAGATTTTCATTTTTTTAAAACTACACTATTATAACATTACAGATATAATTTCAAAAAAAAAGTTTAACCCTTAAAAAATACTATCTAATGTCCGACATAACCATTTCCAATCATTAGAATTATCCAAAATATATCTATCAAATCTCATAGTATAAATAAAACGATTACTGGAAAGGTCAAATAACAAGAACGTGAAGACCATCATTTATTATACGATATATCTTGTTGGTCACATTCTAAACATGTGATTTCCTTAATCATGTATTCCCTTGAAAAATGAATACACATTGAGCCTTACTAAAAAAATGAATGCAGTTAAAAGTTAACTCTTTCCACAAACCAAAATCTCAAAAATTCTATACACTCAAACCATGATATCACTTAGTCTTTATATCAATCATGAGCTCATGAATACTATCAAACATATTATTTTCTCTTTATCCATTCATTATGCGCATATCATATTATTTCCAAAAATATCTGAATAACCTCTCATGGTTACCGGTACCATTCAACATATACTTTAAAATACTTTAGGAAAAACAATAGTGTAACAATCCTTAGATGATTCTTTATTCCATAGTACCATTAACTATACAACATAACTCTTGATAAACATGTATCATTCAATTACCTTCATAAACCATTGACCAAGCATCAACAATTCTTTCATCTCATATATCATTTGTAGTCTCCTCATCATCATCCACACAAATACTACTCATATGACCATGCTGATTCTCTTCACGAGATTTTCCCTTAGGGCATTGGTTTTCATAATGCCCATACATTCCACATTTAAAACATATAATCATTGTTGATGTTGTAACAATACCATTATCCTTCTCTATGGTGTTAACTGAACCTTTTCCTTTGCACTTACTGCATTTTTTCCCTTCTTTTCTGCACCCAAAGCATCTTCCAATTCCTTTGAAACATTATCCTTGATGCCTCTTCCCACATGATTTACATGAGAGAAATTGAACTTTCTTTCCTCTATGATCATCATGAAACTCCATCTTTCTCTTATTAGATGAGTAGGGAAACTTACAAAATTTGAGATTATTGATCATGTTATGAGATTGGTTATTAGGTATAATAACTATGTTTGGAATTCCAAATCTCGTTTCATTTGGTGTCTCATGAAGAATATCATTCCATTGTCCATCATATCCTCCATTATCGTAAATCTTCCCATTTCCAGCCATTTTCTAAAACCCAAAAAGAATAGTGTGAGAGGCAAAAATCATACTAGGAAAACAACATAATAAATGGGGAGTACCTTCAATATCTAAGATCTTATGTCTAATTCTAAGATCGCTACTATAATTCTAGGATTATAACCTATACATATACTTATCTTTAGGGACATCCCTTGACATACCTTTGAAATATCTCTAGGGATTTCACTAAAGATTTCGCATCCTAGTTTCCAAATGTTAACTAAAACTTCGCTCTGATACCAACTTTAGAGACCCAAATATTGACATACATGGACATTTCATTACTTTTGCGGAATACTTAATACATGAAAAAAATAGACGCCCAAAGACTGCATTAGTTTAGTGTCTTTGTAAACTCGGAACATAATCTTCTAATCATGGTGAAAGATCTTCAACATCTCCCATAAAGATCTTTCCCTTTTGGTTTTCTTATCTAAAACATTTCTTTATATCCTGGGGAAAAGAAAACATAAAAATGGTGAGCTCAAATTCTCAGTAAGGGTAAACATAGAGAACATAAAACAATCCATAGACATTTGAATGCAAAAACATGAACAAAAAATCTAAACATCAAAATCTTGATCAAAGACATAAATCTTGGAAGTATGTAAGGAATATATCATAATGGATCATCAATCATGATAAAATATCATGGGAATAAAACATGTAATTGTGGAAACCATTAAGCACATGTTATCATTTCCATAGTAGCCAAGGCATTGCTGCCATGACCATCTTAGTGGACAAAGTCCCTTTTGGAATCGAGTTCACTCCTCGTTTCAGTCCTGTAACACTGAACCAGATTAACTAATTGTTCCAGCCATGTCTATCTTATGAGATATAAATATTTACCCAATGCATTTGAGGGAGATATAGGTCCCACCCATCTCATAATGAAATCATTCTTCCTTGTTCCACAAAATAAACATACATCATTCATAATAACCCAACGAATAAAATTGGTTTCATAAACATCATCCCATCATAACGCAATCCATATAAAACAAATGGATATAATTTCATCATAAGAAGAATAAAAAAATATAAATAATAGATACATTATACATGACACATAAACATGCTAAATAATTTCATCTTATATGGAAAATTATTTTGATAAAACCCTTGAAATGAATTCTTGAGGAAAATATCTTTTCTCCTTAAAAATAATTTTCTTTTCACAAAATGCCACACAATTTTAAAAAAAGGATTTTATTAAAAATTACCATGAAAAATTGTAGGGGAATATTCTTGAGAATTAGGAGATGTGAAACTATAGAAATCCATTCATGCCGTATAAGTTAAAAAACAATATTCTCGTATTTTTGCTGTAAAAGTCAAAAAGTACCTTATATGGTAAACAAAGGAAGGATTACTTCAGTACACTATGGTAAAAGTCAACAAAGAGTAAAAATGACTTTAAACATACATGGAAGAATTTTGATCATTTTATGAAAACATTTTTAGAAAACATTTACATGGATGATAAAGATAACCTCACTAAATACTTACGAATAAGCAATCTCGGATAAAAATGAGATTTGAAAAATTAACCCTTACCTTATGTCCAATTTCTTCCATATGTGTCCAAGACTCTTGTAAAGTGGGTTTAAACATATTATTAACATGTAACAGAACCATAATAATATTTATGATATCATATATGATTCACCTACGACTTTATATTACCCGTTCTTTTGTAAATTCCAGGTTGAAGCATCGTTTTGGGTAAAATCATTTTATTTATCGTACGTGTTTGGACTTGTTGTTCTTGATATTATTATTTATATCCTGATTTACTTACTTCCATAGTGTAAAAAATTATTTATATATAATTTATATTCATAATATACATATATATATATATATGATAGATCGATAAATGGAATGAAATACACCGTTCATGGGGATGGTAGGTCGTACGTACGAATGAACGTTGTTTTAGTTTCCTTATTGAATTGAATGGAATTAAGTAGATGAAATATATATATATATATAGTATCATTATTATGTCATATATTTCATTATTATTCATTATATATACATTATAATCATTCATGAATGGTTAACATGGAAAATGAGTCTCATCGCGTCATGGAGACGGTAGTCCGTACGTACGCACGAGCGATGATATCATTCTCATGATCATGGAATTGTATTGAAGTGTATGTATAATATTTCAGAATAAATATCACTTTAAAATAATTATATATTGTTATTTAGTTACACCATTATACCCATCCAAGTAATGTGGTGGTCGAAAACAGATTACACCACGGCGTGGAGATGGTATTTCGTACGTACGCACGCGCAATGATTTCGTTTTCCATAGGATGGATAGAAGGTGAAATATGGTTGTTTCATATTTATAATAACATATAAGTATATAATTAATACTGATGTTATTACTTTATAATGAGACAACTAAAGAAGAATATGTAGAAGAAGAAAGAAACTCGAGAGAATCCGAAGAAGAGATTACCTCTTCTTCGACGCACATCCTTTAAGCTTACTCTTAAGGAAGTAGAGTTGGTCTTTTTATAAGACCATAATCTCCATAATGTATCTATGGAAGTGGATAAGAGAAATGGGAATCTTTTGGCAAAGCTTCAAGGCTCAAAAGGGTGTGAAGAGAAGAAGGAAGGGGTGCCCTTTTTATAATGGAGGAGAGGGGCACCTTTGGAAAAACTTAAAATATTATTTTATTATAAAGTCATAATCAGTTTTTAATAGCTCATAATTGATTTATTTAGAAGCTAAGGTGGGTATGGGTCGAAATAATTTCATCCAATAGGATTTAGACAAGTTTAGGTTACTATTTTAACCTTATCTTTTTGATTTAACTCTAAGTTAATAATTCAACTTTTACCATGTCTTCTTGTTTTCTTACACTATATGGATAATAAACATACAATAACAAGAAAAAAGAACCCCAAGTGGTTCATTTTTAATATATATAACCTTATATATGGCATGTGGATAAACCTTAGATTTTTAGGAATAAAATAAAAATTAATAATATAATATTTGTTTTAAAAACTATTTAATGTCAATTTTTACAGTATTTGGTAATTGATATTTGTGAGAATCATAACAACATTATTAATTAGAAAAAAGTTAATTAAATCAATACTAACATGTCATATTAACCAATAAAATAAGTTGAATTTGTAAAAAGTATCAAATTACATTTATTTTGGTATTTATAATATCAATTATGTTAATATTTTAATTAATAAGGTAATTATTGCATCATCATTGTGTCATAAATAAATTAACTTATATAATATCTAAAAATTAAAAATAAATTACCATTAGGTAATAAATATTTTTATCTCTCTAATAAATATTTATAGCCGAATTTATATTATTTATTACCCTATATTAAAAATTATTTAGTTATTAAACTTTGATTTTAACTATTTTAACTCTTCTTTAAATAAAATAATAATAAATGTCATAATCTAATACATGTGGACCTAAATGATAATATTATATTCCTGAGGTTGTTTTTGGTTGAATTATACTTACCCAATAGAATTATAACACGTGTTAGGGTAATAATAATATCATTTTTACCCTTAATTACCCTATTTACTTTTAACCGTGGTAAATAAAAGTAAAAAGTTACTATTCACCAAAAATTATTTTTTCATATTGAACCACATTCTACTCCCTGATATTAACTATGTCTCTCATATTTTAGAAATTCCACACCTAGAAGTGGTAAAATTATGTTTTATGTAAGTTTTCAAAAATCTTGTATGAGGTGGGTAAAAGACGGTGAAAAGTTCAATAAATTTTTTATATATCTAAAATTATTATAAAATGACACCAATGAAATAAATTGAACTTATATAGGTATTATGTATCAATTTTTACCTAAAATAAATTTAAATAAAATAAATAATTATTTAAATAAATTTTCGGTTTTTAAATAGTAACCCAGTGTTTTCACTATTTATCAAAAATTGAATGTTTTCAAAAAAATACCACAAATTCACCCTTGGATAATTTCGATATTCTGAATCCAAAAATGAAGTCCATTTTGAAAGATAAAATTTATAAAATTTCAAAAAGTGGGTATTACTATTCATAATGGCTAGTTCATAATAATATTATAATAATATCTCGTTTAGTGAAACTTGGTATTGCGTACTACACACGCTCTCGAAGAAGGTCTTGATTGCGTGTAATGCTAGCCAAGTCAGGGCTGCGTGTAGTAAAAGATCCATTTGGTGTTTTCATATAACATAATCAAAACTTATTTCATTTATACATTAAACAAAATCTATACTTAATGTTGTGCAGAATAATTTCCACAAAACGAACATGAAATTGTGTGTAACTGGAGCCAAGAATAGTGTTGCATATACTACAAGCTAATACGGTTTTCTGTATAGCGCAAGATAATCTTGGTGTAGCGTACAACAAAAGAAATCACAGAAATCAAAAAGAATAATTCTCGTAAAATCTCGAGTTGTTACAGATATGTTGTTCTAGATTAATATAGTTATTTTAATAATATATAAGACACTAAACTTTTTAGTCCATAGGTTATGTGACTATTTTTTAGATGTATTATCTATATCATGAAATTAGTGTATAATTTATTTTTTGTTTTTCTTGGGTCACTTTTCTTCATCTTTATTAATGTTTTTATTTAATGACCAGTGATGACTATTTTATTACCTTAGATGATTTATTTCCATGAAAACATTCTACCATTCATTTTATCCTAGTGCAAGGAAAATATTCACCAAATATTTGATATATTTAATTTCCCATAGTTGATTAGTCATTCAATTGAATGTTTGAGGTTACTACCTCATGAATCGATCCAATGTTGTCATAACTTATTGAGGGGATACACATTGTTTCATACAATAAAGGTAATTTTTCAAATACATAGTTAAAATCCCTAATATATTCATATTCCAATCATATCCCACTCTATCTATATTATTTTTATTTGGATGTAATTACCTACAATGATTACGGGTGTCAACATGGTTTTTGTTCATTCTCTTAGGTTCTATTTATAATTAATGGAAAGTACTTCATTTTTTTATGGATAAAATTGTTAATTCTAAATCATCGTATATAATTATTATATATTTTTTGAAAAAGAAAATATTATATTATATATATTCTCATTTTTTATAATTTCATAATGTTTTTTAATATGTTTATTATTTTTAACAATGATATATTTAATATAGTTCATATGTTTTCTATTATATTTTCTCTGATATCAATGTTTACAACCCAACCTCTAGTAACCAATAACTGGATATTATTTTATTATAATGGTATATAATACATAGATTATAATACACAGAATACAATAATTCAGTAGACACGGTAGATTAGGTACATATATAATCAATAAATTACATTGGAAATTAAAAATACATAGTAAAAATAAATCATAATTTATTAGTTTCCATTTATAATCTATAAGTCATGTCTAATAATCATTAATGTTAGCTAGGGAAATAAAGAAAAAATTAAAGAGTTGATCGTAGATTCTCAGTAAAGGGGTAGTATACAATATCATATATCATGGAATAAGAAAGGAATACATTATATGTTGGGAATAAATAATAATATAATGTTATATAACTAATCACATGTGCATAATATATCTATGGTTGACAAAAAAATAGAATTAAATTATCATGTAGATAAACATAACAAACCTCATAGTGATGAAAAATACAATTCTAGACATCATTTCCCTACCACAAATGACTCTACCAAGATATGCACAAAATACTCATGCTAGTTATCTCATGAAACCTAGAAATTCATCAAGGGGATACATAAAAAAATTCTCCACCCAAAAAATTATAATTTTAATACATCCATTATATGAATATAGATTCTAATCAATATAATACATAATGTTTTATCAAGAGACTTAGAAATAGAAATTTCAAAGCAGTCATTAGTTATATGTATAGAAAAAATAGATAGAAGGATTGTGAATATTTACTATGAAAATGGAATAATATAGATATATATGCGTGAATATCTATATATCAAATAAAAAAATATAGGATATTAAAAATGAAATATAAATTATTCTTTTTTGATGGTATGATAATAGAGTGGTAGTATATGATACATTCATCATGAAAGGATATCATTAGGAAGTATTTATTAGATATAATATTTTCCAATGGAATGATACTAGAGCTGTGATATAAAAATACGCTCTAAAAATTATAACAATGTGTCCCACATATATGATACATAATAGATATATAAAATTTAATTACAGTAAAACTTACAGGTTAGTATGATTTGACTTCAAATGATTAATTATTTTAAAATTGAGTTTAATTCACTTGGAAAATGATATAGTCTTCATAAGACATAAGAGAATATTCCATTCTTAGAAAGTGTTCCCTCTCTTAAAAATAATCCATCCATTTTGTCAAAAATAATAGGACATTGGGATTCTAATAATGGAGTTTTAGGATATTAAAATAATTTGGAGTGATAATTACTTTTAAATGATGTATAATAATAGGGTACAATGATTTTTCATTCATATCTCAATATGGTATTCATAATAATTAATCATAAAAATATTTGATTATGAAATAAAAATAAATTTTAAATATTTCAAAAATAACTGTTAGATAAGTGATTAGAAATAATTTAATTGATATATAATCTTAAATATTGACAAAGTACACCTCATAACCTTAATGTATTGAATTTTAATAGGCCACCATTCATACCAAAACCTGAACCGATCCACCAAAAACTCAAGGGGAATCCATGATCCCATAATCTTTATGAAAATAAACATTGTAATCAACTAAAATCATTGGGGATGATTTCACCAAGATAAAAAAAATAAAAAAATAGTGTAATACTATCAGAATTTTATCCTAACACATCCATAAGTTGGATTTCCAAGACAAAACAATAATTAGAATAAATATGATAAATACTTTTTAACAAGGTAGGAGAAAACATATATCAAAATGATAATAAAAATATACCCTTATCTCAAAATCCAAACACCCTCCCTTATAGAAACCCCATCTAGCAGATTCTTATCCTTAGATACTATAATAACACTACACTTCCAACCACCGAAAATAATAAAAGTCCTATTTGTTTTATTTGATATTAAAACATCAATAAAACACTAGCATACAAGATGAAATGAAACCCTATGATCCATGGATTCTCTCTATACACACCTTAATACCAATTACATGAATCCAAGTTAAAAGTTGAAAAAATTTTACTCGTTCTAAGAACATTTAGTGTTGTAAGTAGGGTGTGACATCGAGAACCCAATAGGTAAGAACTAAAACTTCCATACATTTTATTTTCCAAAATGAAGTAGAAATTATTTGTTAAAAAATATAAGGAAAATTTTGTTCATTAATTTAAGAAAAATAAACATCACTTTTAACTATTTTTTGAAACATATATTTCATTTTATATAAGTGAATAAAATCACATGAAAATATATTTTTCTCTGCCTAATACTCATTTATTGAAAACATAGAAACATAATTATAAATCCATTTTAAAGATAAAAACCCATGTGAAAAAATCATTGAATTTCTATTATTATTTTCCTTAAAATGATACCAAAAGGACAACCCAAGATAATGGACTAAAGATAAAATATGTAATTACAAAACAATGAAAAATAAAAATGAAAGTGCAATATAAGTAACTAATAAAGCTATCCAAAGGAAATAATCCATAATTATAACATCACACATAATAATAAATGTGGGCACCAAATGAAGTGAAATCTAAGAAAAATTAGATGAGATATTACTTATAGGTTCCAGCTGTAACTAACTCACATATGGAACACTAAATATCTAAGTGATTTGATAGTAAGTATAACCTGGGCCCATTAAAGACACCAAAACCAAACTATATCTTTCACTTAATTTCTATCTTGAGATTCACTCATCCTATTACCTTTCTATGTAAATCCTCTCATGTGAAGCCTAGAAGTCATGGAACAAAAAAATCATCCAATTCATCTACAATAACAACTCACAATAAAAATATGATTTGAAATCCTTTCCTCATTTCAAAAAATATTTTGGAACCTCAAATTAAAAACTAAATATTATTCATTAGGCCTTTTAAAAAATATTCAATAATACCAAAAAATCATTTAAATTAAAAAATTACATTAAAATAACCTCTTTTAAAACAAAATTCAAACCTAAATTCAAACATCAGTTCAAATGTTTAGAATTCCATTTTTAATCATTTTAAAAATATTTAATTACATATATATTTAGAAAAATTTCTCAATTCATATATTCACATATTATCATGTGAATATTTATACATGTATATATATATCCATATATATGTTTGTAACACCAATATGAAAATAGAAATTTTTAACATCAATCATAATTAATCCACATTATTTTCTAATATAAAGAACAATAAAATTTATATTAAAATGATTATTAGTTAATTAAACCCATTAAAAATCATGTAATTTCTAATGAAATATTTTTAAAAAACCTCAATCAATATTAAAATACAAAATTTATATTAGAAAACAAGAAAGAATAATTTATTAGTAAAACCATTTTTATTTATGAATGCTAACTAAATACAAATAAAAATCCACAAAACCCCATTTTGAAATCATTTTTATCACATTAAAAATTTTAACAAAACATTTATTTAAATTAAATTGATCCTAAATAGCATTTTTAAATTAAAATGAATCATTTTATAATTCTTAATCATATGTGGTAAATTTTGTAAAATGCCAATAATAAAAATTACTACATTGAACATGTGTAGATGATGACAGTCCTTCAACAATAGAAAAAGGAAGTTTCTAATATGGAATCATACACCCAAGAAAATATAATAAATCAAGTCCAAGACCCATTTAGGTTTTGGATGAGGTATATACCAAAATTGGAAGGGAAAAATTAATGAGGTGGAAGAGATGAAAAAGAAGGTAAATGAGAGAGATACTTGCTCTAACCAACTCACTATTGAAACCACTTAAATAAATCCCCACAAATAGATGTCCTCAAATAGATTCTAAACAAATAGGGAGTGTTCCATGGGAGGGGTTGGAAATAAATGATGAAAGGATGGTAAGTATAGGGTTAGGTTGAGTGTTTTTAATTTATTTCATTAAATGAAATTTATGAATTTTGAAAAAAACTTGGGCACCTAGTATAATTTACCCAAATTGTAAAACAACTTTTCACCCTAAATTGGACACACCAATTTTCCCACATGGTTAGATCACATGGTTTAGAATACCATTAACTAACTATGTGAATAACTTTATCACATAAAAGACCCCATATCATATTGTCTTCAAATGGATAGTTCTAATTATGTCATAACCTTTTTATGGGTCATAGATGTTTTAAAATATTAAAAAATTAAAATTATTAGAATCAAAACACGATGAAAAAAATAAATAAAAATGAATAAATAGATAAATAATGGAAAAATCAGAATGTGACAATACTCCAACACATCACATGTTTTGCCTCCAGAAAGCTATAAAACTAGAAGAGACTAAAAATGAATCTCAAAATAGAAAGAATAATAACATATGAAATAATATATAATCTACCTAGAATAAAATTTAACCCCATAACATATAATTATATCCAAAATATCCATGAATTATTTATGTCCTCAAGGAGAATTTTAAATTTGACCCATAATGAAGAAATCCTGAAATTAAGACTCATAATGTGTATCCCTATCATTTAAAAACATCCATGGGATGCCTATTAAATAAAAAAAGGTACGTATAAATATAGTTACTAAACATGAAGATAATTTATAGTGAATATAACCCAAATAAATCACCCAACCAAAATATAATACATGATTCCCCACGACACCCAACTATCTAAACATGCACCACATAGAACAACCCAAATAAAGATATCCTAATTTAATCCACCCAAATTCCAACAAATGATCATCGATATGCAAGGAAAGTAGGAAACGATAACTCAAAATCCATACCAAACCATTCCTAAAGTAAATCATATCCATTAAGAGCCATCCAAAAAGCTAAAACAATCACTTCAAGGACCGTCAATAACCCCTCCAATAGGAAGAAAATGAAGAAGGTATAAACCGAGAACATGGATCTTAAAATTTCATGGGTTTTAGAGTTGGTCTATTAATGAATAATTCCCTAATTAGGACCTCATACCCATGAAAAAAACACAGTGATATATTAAAATCAATTAGATATCACTCAGTGTATAAAACCAATGGTTTTTATTAACATTTTTTCGAAGAAATTTAATTTACTTGATGGCCTACATTGCACACTACAGCAAGTAAATATTTATTTACAAGAAAAATAAATTTAATATTTCACTATATGAAACATGAGTTTAACTTTCATTATATGAAACACTCAGTTTCAATGTAAAAACATTTTATTAATATAGTTATTTAAATAAGGCAGTTATAACATATCCACAAAATATAGTAATATGAATAGTAATAAAAAAAATTTAGATATGATTTAAAATGATTTTATATAAATAAAAAATATTTATAATAAAATATACAATTTTTCCTAAAGTCTTTATATGTTTTGAAAATACTATTTCTCATAAGAACTGTTTTCTATGTCCTGCTTTGAATAATGATAACAATTATTTTTTACACTTTATTTATTTTAATTTTATAAAAAAAACATAATTTTGGAATTAATAATTTCAAAATTATTTTATGGTTAATTTTTCAAATTTATCTAAAATATTTTATTATTTGGATGAATAGAGAAAATATTGACTTTTAATTGAAAACAACATTTTTTTTGAATTTATTTATGTAGTTAAATTATATTTTAATTTTGTTTTAAAGTATATTTTGGTAAATTATATGTCTATTTATACAATTTAGGTCATTTTAATTAATTTATAATTGAAATATGATTTAAAAAAATTTCATACATTTGAAAATTTTCACATTAAAATCACATTATCTCATCTTGTCTAAAGGATTAAATTGTTAATTATTTTCTAAAACATCTGTAATTTTAATTTGGAAAAATTAATTACGTGTTCTAAATAAGAATAATTTATAATTTATAATTTCATTACCATAATATTTTACCAAAATGATTAGTGAAACCAGTTAAAATTTATCATAATGATTCAGAGAAAAGCGAGTTTACCAAGGCAATAAACATTAATCGTAAGGGAAAAATGACCTATAAATTTGTCCAAAAACCATTTTATGTTCATATATACACCATAACCCTTAGTTAATCGAATTTGTTATAATATTTAATCCTTTTTTTTGGTAAAAACATGGGTGAACCAAACTTTTTTAAAAAATGCTAGGTTTGTCCTCTGACCTACTTCTAAAAGGCCACCACTTATCCCCCTATCATTACACCTTCAAAAACAATTTTTTTAGATATTAACTACAAAAATAACTTCTACACTTCCATACAGTAATCTTATAATCCTTTATTTTGTTAGGAATCGGACCAAGGTGCTCATTTGGTGCAATCCAAAAAAAGATACCCAAAGAAAAGGTAACATTAATCAACAAACTATTTTATTTTATTTATTAATAAAACCCAAAAAATTATATTCATATCATGATTATATAATATTTAACACCCTAATATTTATAATTAATATTTGTATTTTAAAAATAATCTTTAGTAGTTTGTGTTTCACGCAACATCGTGCTTTAAAAACCATGATATATTATTAAAATATTAAATGTGACCATTATAACCCATAATTTCATTTATAAAATATGAATAGTAATAAAATAATAATGAAATAAATATTTAGTTCCTAATAAATAAAATTCATTGGTAAATAATTAGAAAATTTTAACATAATTTTTAGTAAGGTTATTTTTCTCTTCAAAGATGTGTTTTCTTTAAATAAATACTCTTATTGTTTTTATGGATGAACATTATAATTAATTTATAGAAGTTTTAGAAATTTTATTTTATAAAATGAACATAATTTTTTAAATAAGCATATAAAAAATTTTCTCTGTTGAAATTTTGAGAATTTTAGGAAAAAGTTACATTTTTGTTGAATAGTTAAAAGTACAGTTTTTTTGAAAAATATGATAACCTTAGAGAAATCATAAATATATAATTATAATATAAATATTTATTAAACTTTTGTAATGAATAATTTATTATATTATAATATAAATATAAAAATAATTAATTCAGAACATTTATGTAATAATTTATTTCATAATAAAAATAAATATCATTTTTAGTGCCAATACAGGGCTTGCACAATACAGGAAAAGTAATTTTTAGTATCTTAAATATATTGATTGAGAGGTGAAAATCCCATGCATGAAATTTTAATTAACTATCATGAGTTAATGATAATTTTTACTAATATTTTCTTATTTTATAGTCATATAAGAATATTATTATGAAAATAATTGTGTAATACTTACACAAGCATGAAAAGTCAAATTAACAAATTTAATATGTTTTCTTAACATGGATATGGGTAAAGAAACATAATAAAATAATATTAAATATTAAATTAATCGTAATTTATTTCTTTTTATTATATCAATTTATTTTTATTTTTATATATTAAATAATTAACATTATTTGTTATGCAATGCTCATGCAGTACTTGTTCAAACAGTTGAAAAATAAATTAAATTATTTTAATTAAAATTATAAAAACCATTAAATGATCAATAAATTTGAATAAATATAATTTAATAAGTAATTTTAGAAAAAAAATCCATTGTTCTAACTTAATACCTTTTAAAGAAACTTGGTTGACATTAAGTGCTTTATAGTATTATACGTTAAGAAAAGTCAAACTATTCACACTATGGTTTATAATTATTATAATATTTTTAATATATGGTATTACAAATTTTAAATTCCAAAATAAATATAATTTTAAAATATAACAATTTTTTATAAATCCTATTAATTTTTTTAAAATTGTTAATAATAAAATAATTATCTTAAAGGCTTACACAACGATGATACAATAATTATTAAATTAATGAAAAATCCTATAAATATTTTTAAAAATATTATAATAAATATAATATGAGATAATTAAGATTATAAATTAATTATATTGATTTCCATGACATTTATTGGATATAATAAAATAGTTTTTATGGAATTTGAATCAATTTTTTGATGTTTTAATGTCCTAATAATGAATGGTATTAAATTTGACAATAATGATATTTAATGAATATAATTCATTATTAAATTATTTTAAAAAACTTAAAATGTTAAATAAGTCCATATGAGATAATATATTTTCTATAAGTTCATACCCTATTAATTTTATGGCTATTAATATGTTTTTGGCTCTAAAATAATATTATTATATTGTAATCTTTTGATATATTCCCAAAATGTTCATCACCTCATTTATAAAAGGGAACCTCCTCCCTCACTTCATTACACAACTTTGATCCTTATATATCATCATCAAACAATATATTTTATCTTATGAACCTTCATTTACACATTCTATAGAAACTAGTTTTCTAAAAAGACATTCTCCAATGCCCTTTAGAGGGGATCCAAATGAGACGTTTCAAAAAATAGGTAATCGCTCAAACTGTTCATTTTATCTTTATACTCTTCCTTACCACATATGAATAAATGAATATTATCATAAAATAATAAAATTATAATAATATTTATTGATAAATATTTTATTATGATTATTAAAACACCATTTTATATCCTCTTTCCCATTAGTCAAGAAGTGAAAGTATCGCTCCTGCATTCGTTCGACTTATTATCTATATGTAGCGATACAAATATTTTTTTATAACTATCTTTTATTGGTTGGTATCATTATGGTTTTAATGAAAACATAATATATATATTATATAATAATAATTCGGAAAATATAAATTATTATTTACTTTTCTTTCATTTCATCAATCAAAAAATGAAAACAACGTAAATCCATATATACGGTCTACCATCTCCATAAACGATGTAATTCATTTTTCAATATATAATTTTTATAAATGATTTTAAATTTGTATATAATGAAAAAATATTATATTTATAAATTTTTTACCATTCTATAAATTATGATACCCTCATCAATGTTTAAGTATGGGGACTGCCGAACCAAAACAAGTGCGGAAAATGAAGCAGTTATCACCCATAAAAGTGACGTTAGTAAAACATTATTAAAAACCATGTGATAAAATGTTATAGATAAATGATACATAGTATGATAAATATATTTTTATGGAAAAAATTATAATACATCACTATTTATTATTCATGAGTTCTGATCCTGAAATAAGAAAGGCAAGACTTAAGGTAAGGGTTTATTTCATAATCTCATTATTAATAGAGATTATTTTAGTTTTAGTTTTCCATGAGGAATATTTTTATCTAATTTCCAAATTTTATAAAAATGTTTTAATTTTTTATTAAATTATTCTATAATTTTTTAAATTTAATTTATCCATGATTTACTTTTTTCTAAATCGTTTAAAACGAATCTTTTTATCATTTTTTCAAACAAGGTACTTTGTAGATTTTCTGAAAAAATGTGGAAGGAATTTTTTTAAACTTATAGGTAATGAATAAATTTTCACTCAATCAGGAAACCTCAATTATTTTAATATTTGTATACATTATTTCTAGGTTATTTTCAAATAAATCATGTTCATTTACAATTAGACTGATTTTTATAAAATGTTCTAAATGGGAAAAATATTTTCCTAAAGAATTAATTCTAGTAATTTTTGAAAATTCATTTTCCATGTAAGATAAAAAATGGCATTACTTATTCATTGTTTGGGAAAGGATCTAATGATGCCAAATCTGTTCTTTCTCTAGAAGTTTTATATTTATTCTAGCTTGATTTTTATGAAACCCATTTCTTTTCAAGGGTTCTGATATGATGAATGAGTTTTGTCCTTATAGAATACATATGTATGGTTTTCATTAAGTGATGGGTGGAGCCTATATCCCCTCTAATAAATTGGTTAATTTATTATATATCATTGGATAAGAAATGGATACAAGTTTATATTCTTGATATGTTATGGGAAACAAGTCAATATGCTTGATCTGTTATGGGAAAAAAATTAATGTGCTTGATCTATTATGGGAAATATGTGTTAATTTCTAATACAATGGTATTTGTAGTAAAACATGACATATGAATGGTTTTCCATACTTATTATGATACCAAAAACATATTTATGGCATGATCTTATGGTTCATTTTTGAGTTATGATGATTTTTCATTATTTTAATTCATGACTTTTAACATTATAATGTTTTATGACATAACTCATGTTTATGATCTTTAAGAAAATGGGAATGAACATTGTTTTTTTTTTTGACAAGTTCTCATGTATTTAGGCTTATCATATTATTTTATACGATTATCCATTGTTGAAATCCATATTTACCCTTACTGAGTGTCTGAGCTCACCCATTTCAGATGTTTCCGTTCTCTAGGATACGAATAACGGTATTAAGTAAGATATGTCAAAAGGGAAATTTTTATAATGAAAAATGTGATTGATGATGTAAATTTTTTATGAACTAGTTATTTATGTTTCCAAGTTTCTAAATGCACTAAACCTATATGGTTATATAATGGTTTTGATATTTTATTTAATGAATATTAATCTAAAAAATATGTATTATTTGTTTATGAAATTTCTAAGTCCTTATAGTTGGTATCAGAGAATGTTTTAGTTAACCTTCAGAAACTAGGATGAGAAAAACAAAGAATGAACATTAGGGAGAAGTCTATGTACAATTTAAAATATTATAGTTTTAGTAACAATCATGAATAACCTAGTATTAAACCTATTATGTCATAAATAGAATTTTTATAAGTAATCTCACTGGATTATGTGGTTTTCTATAATTAGTGTAACTCACAGTATGCTTCTTGGTTTTATCAAATAGATGAAACTTAAAGGTACCATATTAATGATGAATATGATAGGAAATAAAATTATTATCCTCATTTTCAACCTAATGTTATTTTATATAGAATAAAAAATATTATTTTTATGCTGACATAAATTTATCAATATTTGAATCATGAAGCAGTTCCAAATTAAAAAAAGAGGGAACAATTTTTTTTGACTACTTCATGAGGCAGCATCCACCTTCTTTTAGTGGCAATTTTGATCTATTAGTGGATAATAAATTGATTAGTAATACTAAAAAGATATATTTTGGTCTCCAATTTTTAAAACATGAAAATTTTATTTTGGTTGTATATAATTGGGAAGGTGAAGCAGATCAACGTCATACTCTTATCAAGAATACGTGGAAATGAGATGATATTGGATACAAAGAATGGTATCATTTTAGGAACTTATTTTTCAATAAGTAATTTTATTTTTTTCTTTTCATGAAAATATAAAATATATTCATTGATTTAAAAAAAATATGAGGAGTCTGTTGGAACCTATGCATCATGTTTTACAAGAATCTCTGGGTATTCTTCTATAATTATATTCCGACCAAAAATAAGGTTAATCAATTCCTCAGTGGTTTAAACCAAATTCATTTAAATGTGTTATCCATAAGGTACATTATTACCTAAGAAGATATCATTTAATTTTATATAAATATGGTGATGGAAATTTGACATTTCCACAATTATAATGTATTTGATAAAAAATAAAGACATTTTCTAATAAAAACTTGAATATATCACATGGTGGAAGGAAATTGCATCCATCTACATAAAAGAAATGTGTAAAGAAACATCTAAATAAGTGTTTCAATATAACTATGAGGTTCCATAAATGTTTAAATAAATAAATTAAATCTTATGAATGTCTCAAGGTGATGAAAATATTGGTTAAAGAAACTGAGGAAAATAAGATGCCAACTAATTTACCACCCACACTTCAGTGATTGAAATGTATTAAAAATGTGATTTTTGATCACCAATTCCAAAATCTAAGGATTAATGATGATTGTTATTGTTATATATCTATTAAATCCAAATAAAAAGGGAAATATCATTTGATTACTATTCAAAATGTGAATTATGATAATGAAGTACTGAAAGGTTCACTTAATATCCACTATAAAATAGCTAATGTCTTATTTGATTATGGATCCACCCACTCTTTTATTTCAAAATAATTTTCTATGGGTAACACTATATCACCGAAAATATTTTATAATGAGTTAATATTGAAAAATTATAATGGAATAATAATCACATATCAAGTTTATAATTATTCACTAATTAATGTTTTTGGGAATTTATTTCCTCCGAATATAGTGATTCTTACATTAGAGATATTTTATTTGATTATTTTCATGGATTAGATTTCTTTATATGGAATTCATATTAATTTTAGAGGAATAGAATTCCAATTTTATATTCTGAATAGACCTACAACAATCTATCGATGCATGGATAAGTATGAATGTCCAATAGAAATTTCCTTCTTCTTATGGGTCTTAATTCCTATAAATAATGTTTATTTATCTCATATGGTTAGGGATAAACTAAATTTTAAATATAAACCAATTTTATTTTATTTAATTTTTTTGTATTTCTCAAAGAATTTCTAGATCTTCCACCAAATCCTAAAGTTATATTTTTAGTAGAACTCATACATGGTGTTATGCCTATTTTAAAAGACTCATTATAGAATGAAACCAATTATTTTGCTAGAAATGAAGAAAAAAATACAATGGAATCATGATAAAAGATTCATAAACTCTATTGCATTACCCTGGGGTTCACCTATTCTGTTTTTTAGGAATAAAGATGAATCAATATGAATTTTAATTTATTATCAGGAACATAGCAAGAATAATATTGAGAACAAGTATCCTCTTAACATTATTCATTACTTATTTGATAAACTACATTGATATTAATATCTTTCTAAGATTTATCATCATTCTGCATATCATAAATTGAGGGAAAAAATAGATGATATGCCCTTGTTGGACTTCTATGAAATTTGTGGACATTATGAATTTTTAGTAATTATTTTAGGTCATACTACTTCTCTAAAAATATGTATTGACTTATTTAATAGAGTCTTTAGAGATTAGTTAGATCCATTTGTGGTAGTCTTTATTAATGATATTCTTATAAATTCAAATAGAAAGTAAGAACATGAAGATCCTTTGAGTATTGAGCTGAATACATTTAAGAAAGATATGATTTATGAAAAATTTACCAAGTGTAAATTTTGACTTCAGAATGTTTCATTTTTGGGTTACATAATCTCAAGATATGGTATATATATTGATCTATCATAGAAAATACTTATTGAAAATGGGCCTACACCAAAAACAGTGACTAGAATCCACAGGTTTCATAGGTTGGATGGATATTATCAACATTTTTTGAAATATTCCTCCTAATTATTTAATCTACTCACCATGTTAACATAGGAAAGAGTTTATTTCATATGGATAAAAAATGGGAAGATAATTTCAAGAATGTGAAAAGAAGGTTAGTGTGTGCACCTGTGGTCACACTACCGCGTCATGGAGAATGGTTTTTTGTCAATACTTATGCATATAATAGTGTATTGAGTTTAATTATCATTAAATATGACATGTTTATAGCTAATTCTTAATGAAAATTGAAGGTTCGTGAGAGAAATACATGAATAATATTTTGGGTTTGGCTATGGTAATCTTTTCATTAAATATATGGAGGCATTATCTTTATGGAGAAAACTGTGATATATATACTAATAAAAAAAGACTAAATTATATCTTCTCATATAAATATCTAAACATGAGACAAATATTATGGTTGTAGTTGATTAATGATTGTGACTTATCAATACATTACCACCCTAAGAAAGTGAACAATGTGGAAGATTCTTTGATTCCAAAGGACCTTGCTAGCCTATCTTCCATGAGGATCACAAAAGACCTAATATTTATTTATTTTAAAATCATGGATCTGAAACTAGTGATGGAAGGATAAAAATATTATATTTCTTAAATGAATATTCAACCATCTATGGAAATTAAGATTAAGTAGGTACAGAACAAAGATGTAGAGTTTTAAAATAAGGTGAGGAGTATTCTGAAATTTAACTTTGTTTGTAATGGAATAATAAGGTCCAAGAACCATTTTTCTGTCCCTCCCATACTAGATTTAAATAAGTATCTATTTTATGAGTCTCATAGTTTATTATTCTCTATTCATCCTGGAAGTAAAAAAGATGTAGAGATACCAAAAAGAATATTTTTGGTGGGATGGAATTAAGAGAGATATTTCATAATTTTTTTCTTGATACTTGGTTTGTTATCAAGATGAGGATAAGGGACATAGGTATAAGGGGATGTTACATACAAGAACTATAGACAATGTATTTGGAAAAAATCACAATGTATTTTCTCATTGGACACCCCAAAAAATCTAACGGTCATAATGCTATATGGGTTATAGTTGATCGCCTTTGGAAGTCGGAACACATTATTTCTATCAGAGAATATTTTAATCTTGGTAAAACTTCCATAACACATATTATGGATGTGGTAAGATCTCATGGAGTACCACTTTCAATTTTATTTGATCAGGATCTAAGGTTTACCTCAATGTTCTGGAAAAGCCTTCAATAGGATTTGGATATAGAGGTAAGTTTCATCACATCTTGTCCTCCTCATAAAGATACAAAATTTTAGAGAACCACTGAAACTCTATAATATTTTTTAGAGGTTTATCAGTATATTTCAATGGTGGTTGGGATTAACACCATCCTTTAGTACCACTTTCCTAAAAAATAACTTTCATTCCATCAGTTAGAAGGATCCTTATAAATCCCTATTTGGTATGAAATAGAGATATATCATCTTTATGAATCAATTTAGTGAAATAAATATATCGGTACATGATATAGATAATGAAATGGTAGTGGAGGTCAGATCCACTCAACAATATGTAAGAGAATGTCAATGTCTAAAAATATGTTATGCTGAAAATCAATGGAAAGATCTAGAGTTTGTGGTTGGTGACAAGGTACTTCTATAAATATATCTCTGGAAGAGAGTAATGATTTTTGAAAAAAAGGGTTAACAAAATTCTTAGATATATTGGTCGTTTTTAAATTCTTGATCATACAGGAAGAGTAGTTTATCGATTGGCGCTTTCACCAAATCTCTATGATGTTCATGATGTGTTCCACGTACCTATACCAAGGAAGTACATTCAAGATCTTTCACATGCACTAAAATCATAGGTTTTATCATAATATCAGTATATTTCTTATTAAGAACAACTGGTGTAAATTCTGGATCATAGAGAAATATTTCTACAAAAAAAGCTACTCGACTTGTTAATGTTTTGTAGCGAAACAACCAACTCAGAGAATCTACATGGGAACCTGATGTTGTAATGAGGTAGAGGTATCCTAATAGATTTGTATCCAAGTAAAAAATTTCTAGGGTTAAATTAATTTTAAGTGTGTTATAATGTAACACCCATATATTTTTATAAAATTGTTATATTTAATTTTTTTATTTTCTTTAGTATTTTGTGTTTCACGTAACAACGATTTAAAATAAACAGTTATATAATACTAAAATATTAAATGTGATAGTTATAAAATATTTGTTAATTTAGAACATATGAATAACTAATTTCTGATATAAATTTATAATTTATATTCCATATAAATTTTTTGGTAGATAATTTTAAAATAATAATAATTTTTGGTTAGGTTGTTCTAATCTTCATAAATATATTTTCTTAAAAAATTATTTTTATATATTTTTATGAATAAATATTATAATTATTTTTTTAATGTTTTATGGAATTTATTTTTCTAAAATGAACTTCATTTTTTAAATCATTATATTAAAATTAGTCTATGGTGATTTTTTTAGAATTTTCTGAAAAAGAAGAATTTTTAGTTAATAGTGAACAAAATATGGGTTTTTTATACGATATCATTTGTGATATCCTCAAAACATAATAATGATATATAAGTTTATTATACTTATTTAATGACTAATTTATGATATTATAAGATAAATATCATAAAAATTCATTCAGAATATATAAATTATAATTTATTTCCGGATAAATATGAATATCATTTTTTGTTCTCACCTAATTATTGCACAACATTAGAAAAGTAAAATTTGGTGTCTTATAGATATTAATTTTTAGTTAAATAGTCATTGAAAGAATTTTTTATTAAATATAATTAATTAATTATTATTTTTACTTATATTTTTGAATTTTATAGTCATACAAAAAAATTATGTAAATGAGTATGCAATGCTTTCACAAGGAAAGAAATATCAAATGAAGAAATTTAATAATTTTTCATGACATAAATATGAGTAAACCTACATAATGAAATATTATTTTTTTATATTGATAATATTTAATTTATTTATATGATATTAATTTATTTTTGATTTTTTTATATGAAATAATTAACTTCATTTCTTATGCAACGTTGACGCAGTAATTGTGCCAGTAGAAGAAAAATCAATAAAATGATGGTAATTAAAATTATATGAACCACAAAATGACAAAAAAAAATAATAAATATTATCTAATGAGTAATGTTTTACTAAAATCATACATGGGTCCAATTTAGTAACTTTTAGAGCCACTTGGCTAACATTAAGTCCCCCATATTATTTTATTTTAAGAAAAGTCAAACTGTTCACACTGTGGATTTTAATTAGTATGAAAATTTTAATATATAGTATTACAAAATATATATTGTACTATAAATGATATTTATAAATATAAAATAATTATCATATTTTGTGTGATTTATTTAAAACATATAGTAATTAAATATCCCTAAATACGTACACAATGACGATGAAGTAACTATTAAATTAATAAAGAAATCAATTAAATGATATTAACATGAAATGTATATGATAATTATGATGCTAAAATAATTATATATATATATATATATTACCATGAAATGTCTATGATATAATGAAATTTTTTATTCTAATTTCTCTCATTGTTTTGATGTTTTAAAGTCATAGTAATGAAAAGTATTAAATTTTCAAATATTGATATTTCATGATTATAATATTTTATTAAGTTATTTAAAACTCATAAAAATATTAAATAATTATATATGGGATAATATTTGGTCTAAAATATTATCCCATATTCATTTAATATCTATTTGGAATTTTTTGATCTAGAATATTTTTTATTTTATTTTAGTCATTTCATGCATTCTGAAAATTTCTCCTCACCTCAATTATAAAAGGGCACATCCTCCCTCACTTCATTGCACAAAATTTATCCTCATATATCCACCATAACAGGACAATTTATCTTCTAAAATTACATATACAAAATCTTGAGGAAATATTTTTCTCAACATACTAATCCTAGAGCTTTTTAGAGGAGATCCAAATAAGACATTTTGAATAAGAGTTAATCACTTTAACTGATCATTTTCTTTTTATACTCTTCCTCAAACCATATAAATATATTATGTTTAACATAAAATAATAAATTATGTTTACAAAAGTTTCTTAAATTTTATTATTATCATGAAAAAACCATTGTACATTCATTTTAGTATCAAATAATAAGTGAAACTATTGCTCATTCATACATTCATCTTACCATCTCCATATAGTGATACAATTCATTTTTCAGCACCATATTTTATGGATGGGTATTATGATGGGATTAATTAATATATATTATATTTATGAAATAAAAATGTGCGTGAAAATAGGAATTATTATTTACTTTTCTTTCATTCAATCAATCGAAAAATGAAAACAACATTCATGCCTATGTATGACCTACTGTCTCCATGAATGGTGTAATTAATTTTTCTATATATCCTTTTTATGAATGATTATAAATATGTATACAATGAATATATATTATTTTAATAAAAACAATAAAATAACGAAAATTATTGAATAATCATCAATTTATATGGAATATGACTGCCAAACTGAAACATGCGTGAAAAATGATGTAGTTATCACCCAGAATGGTGTTTTGAATAACCAATTATTAAAATCTGGGTGATAAAATGTTATAAATAAATCATAAATTGTATGATAAATATATGGTTACATAATAAATTTATAATAAATCCAAATTTATTTTATAGGAGGTTTGATCAAGAATGAGGAAATGAAAGACATAAGGTAAGAGTTTATTTCACTATCTCGTTATTATTTAAGATTGTTTATGTTTATATATTCAATGGGGAATATTTTTATTATATTCCCATGTTTTCTTAAAATTAATTCAAAAATGTTTTTTCATATTATCCTATAATTTTTATAATTTATTTCTACCCATGTATAGAGTTTTAATAAAATGTTTAAAATGAATCTTTTAAAAAAAAAATCAAACGTGGGATATTGTGACTTTTATGAAAAAAAAATATAGAAGGAATGTTTTTTTAATCTAATGCAACATGAATAGATTTTTCTTCTTTCATGATGCCTTAATTATTTTAATCTTAATATATAGGCTTCCAAAGTTATTTTCAATGAAATAATTTTCATTTATAATCATGCAGTTTTTAAGAAAAATGTTTCAAATATGGGAATGATATTTTACTCAATAATTACATCAAATGTTATTTTAAAATTCATTTTTCATCTAAGATAACATTATTTTATGTTAATTATTCATTATTGGGTATATTATCCATATATAAAAACTCTATTTGTTCTCTTATTTTTTTTTGTGTAAACATGATATTTATGAAACACATTTATTTTAATGGAACCTGATATGATGAATGATTTATATTCATGTGGAAAAAATATGTATGGTTATCATAATGTCATGGTGGGACCTATAACTCCGTCTATTGATTTGGTAAATTATTATATCTCATGATATAGTTTTGGTAAACACGTTTATGTGCTTTTTATATTTTGGGAAAATATTTTATGTGCTTGATCCGTAATTGGAAACAAGTCGTTGTGCTTGATCTGTTATGGTAAATAGGTGTAGATTCTTAATTTTACGGTCTTAGTATTTACCTTGACATATTAAATGTTTTATATTCTTATCATTATTCCACACACATATTTTTCACATGAGCTTATGGTTCATGATTTAGTTATGATGGTTTCTCATTATTATATTTCAAGACTTTTCAAATGATAAATTTTTATACCATAACTCATGTTTTTTTCTTTGTGAAAATTGGTATGAAAATTGGTTTTTATTAACCATAACTAATTTCATTATGCTTATCATATTTTTTTATATTTTCATCCATTATTAACATCCATGTTTTCCCTTACTGGGAAGTTGATCTCACTGCTTTCTTATGTTTATTTTCTACATGATATGAATAAAGGTATTAATTATGATATGTGAAACATGTTATATTTATGAAGAAATAAGTTAGAGATGATTTAGATGTTTTATGAACTAGTTTTTTACATTTCAAAGTTTCCAAAGTCACTAAACCTGTATGGTTCTGGCATGGTTTTGATATGTTATATAATGAATATTCGTATATAAAGATTTAATATATGTGATTGAAAATATTTTCTTATAATATAATAACCTCAATTTCATAAATATAGTAAGATATTATTATGTTAAGGTTCTGAAACTATAACTTCACAAACCTCCATCAAATGGGATACACAATCATCATTAGTGTGTATAGAGGATTATCGCCTCATGAACCGATGTCATTTGATATTTCATTTCCACCTTTCATGGTTTGGAATAATTATGGATTTATAGTTTATATATTATATTTATGATTTTTATGTAGTTATTATGATTTTGGAATTTTTATATCACACAAAACATCATGATTTCCATTTCATGGGAATATGATAATGTCATTCATGTGTACAGTGTACTACTGCCTTGTGATGAAATTCGATTCATTCACACATTAAATGGAATGTATTAAAGAAGTATTTAATAAAAATTTGTAATATATATGACATGAAAATGATTATGGATTGATAAAATCTCATATTATTTTCTTTCTTTCAATCTTACGAGAAAATATAAACATTATTCTTGCATATGTACAACCTGCCATCTCCATGAATGGTGGATTTAATTTCCTTGTATTATATTTTATAGATTATTATAAATAAATATATAATAAATATATATATGATTTTTTGCCTATCCTTCACAACATACTATGGCAGCAGCTTCTCCATGCTGGAAGAGGAAAAGGCAGTTATCACAGGGCTCAAACTTTGTGCTCAGCAAAATATTTCTCTCTCACATATGGAAAATGATTCAATGATCATTAGTGATTCCTTAAATTATAGAGGATCTCCATGGTCAATTTCCTACATTATTAGGAGATGTAAGGGCCTCCCCAATGACAATATAAAGGTTACTCATACCTATCACGAGGGGAACAAAGTAGTGTATTATCTTTCATCTTTAGTTGACCAATGCTCTAATGTTACTTATTTATCCAATACTGTTCTCTTTCATCCTAAGGGGGTGAATATGATTCAAGGGGATGCCCTTGGTCTCCTTTACTTTAGGCCCCCTAGGTTTTTTTCCCTATTGTCTTTGTAATTTTTTTGTTTCCCCTTGAATAAAAATGTTAATATTGATGATAAATATAAATATATATATATATATATGTGTGATATCTATATCATGGTTTTAAACCAATATATGATTAAATCATGATCTAAGTAAGAGGATAAATAATAATAAGTCAACCATGTACGAACAAGAAAGTATTTATTTCTTGAAAATTAACTTCAACATGGAATTATTAATAAACTTGTAATAAAAGTTTATAAGAAAATCATATAAATTATTATATAAATTAATATAGTTTTGTAATATATTTATAATAAAATTTTATTTTTTATACAGGAGTATTTAATGAGTATGAAGAGTGTCAATAGATAAGGTATGGGATTTCCATCTCGCATTTATTTTCCTTGAGACAGAAGCCATGTTCACCAACTATTTATTATATGTGATGTGTATACTTCCAATTGATGTATTTTATTATTCTTATACTGATAATTATTAGGATTTAAATATCCATTTTTTAGTTCTCTCTTTCATGTAGTAAACAGTTAATATATTACCAAAGCGGTAAGGGTATTTTTGTATCATTTTGCCTTCTTTGAGACATATGTATGTTATGCAGCCATATTCATTCATGAGGTGTATATATAGCCCATTTGACATGTAATATAATGAATTTTTTCCTCTTCATGATATTTTAATATTCAATTTATGTTATTCCATTAGGGATTTTACGATTGGAAGTTACAAATCTATAATATTTTACTACTACAATCTCATCATTTATCAAGATTGTTTATAATTATGATTCTCTTGTTGAAATATTATGATCCATATCACAAGAATTATCATGAATTGTATTCTCCTATATTTATTCTTTATATATTCAAGTAATAATAAAAAAATTCAACTCTTTTGTATATAATAAAATTAATAATATGTTTTTATGAAAATATGACTTTATTAATCTTTTCGATCGAAAATGTGATTTTTTAACCATTTTTTCTTGAAGTATTTTTAAAAGTGTTTTTAAAAATTTAAAAATTAATTATTAAATATATTTCTACCCATTCCTTTTTTATTTTTTTACAGAATAATTTTTATATCTTTTTTTGATAAATGCCCTTTTTAAAACTTTTAGCTATGAAAAAGGAATGTTTATTTAACATGTACGACATGTATGGATTTACCCACTGTCATGAAATTCATTTTTTTAATGGTTCCTTTGAAAGTCTAAAATTATGACTTTTTAAAGTTAATTATTCCCTAATATTATATAAATTCCTTCTTTTTCAAGTTGCCTTCATATAAAATGGTTTTTAAAAATGATTTATGTTTTAAAGAGTTTTCAAAGAGGAACAAATATTTTTCTAAAGAAATATTTTAATTGATCATTAAAAATTATTTTCCATCATATATAAATTCTTTTGGTGTACTCAAGACTTACTGGGTACATGATCTAAGGGTACCATTCATATTCATTCTTAGAATGGTTTATATTTTGATTACATTATATTTATGAAACATGTTTCTCTTCCGTTGGTTATATGTTTATCAAACCCACTTTTTTATAGGTTATTATATGATTATTAAACCTATCACTTTTCCATATGTTAGATTATGATATAACCATTTCATTTCATGTGTTATAATATGATATATATTTATGTTCTTGTGTCGCACATATGAATGATTTTATTATGTGACTGGTGGGACCTATATCTCCCTTTAATGCATTGGGTATATATTAATATATAATAACATAGACGTGATAGGAATAGGAAGTGTACTCTATTTAATAATACTGGGATTTGAATGAGACATGGTCCTATAATACAGTACTGGAATGGGAAGTGAACTTGCTTAAGTAATACAGGGATGGAGTGGGGCATCAACAAGGATTAGTAAATGACTTTATATGATATGATGGTCTTGGTAGTGAGCCTCAACTAATATGAAATTATTTTCTATGATTATGTCTTTTCCACAAATTCCATATCTTATTTCAATGTTATGCTCTTATGTCTCATGTTCTTTTATTTACTTAGGATTCATTTCTTATAAAATACTAATCAATATGTTGTGATCTATGATTATGATCTTTCATTTGTAGGGTATGCATTTTAGTTCTTATACTCTTGTTATCATACCCTTATGGTCTTGTTATGCTTACATATATACCTTGTCTACCCTTACTGAGAGTCTAATCTCCCCCTTTATTTTGATTACTCCCTGGGTTATGATGATATGTATTTTTATGTTTTTTCTAAGAATATTGATAGTCATAGAGAACCTACTGGGAGATAATGTAGCTCACTTATGTACCAAATTTTATGTTTTTATGTTTCAAAAGGTACTAAACTAATATGGTTTTGTTCGTATGTTTGTGTAAAGTAATGATTATTCAAAAATATAATGAAATATATATGTATGAGTAGTTATGGTCACTGTAGTTGGTATTATAGAAAACTTTTAGTTAATCATTGGAAACTAGGATGATAAAACCTTAGTGATATCTCTAAATACATGTCTAAAGATATTTCTATGTATGAGTCAATGTATAGGACAATGTCTAGGAATTTGGGTCATAGATTGAGTGAATGGATTTCTGTAAATACATTCTTGTATGAAAACAATAAGTGGATGTCGATCTAGAACATATGTATATAGGGTAAAAAAACCTGAAAAAAACCATATTGAGATAGACTTGATTAGGAACTGGTGCACGACAATAGGCCTTGCGACACACCTGGTTTGACACTAATAGGAGATATGCTTTGGAAATTTAAAAAAACATTATGTAATATCATTAAGGATTTAAATATAGTAATCCTATGAATAAAAAAGGACAAACCTATGGTTTCATAGATTAATGAATATGATGTCGTGATTTTGACATCTCATAAGTGATTTTTTATGACTATGTGGCTCCCTATTATGATTATTGTTTCCTAAAATATGTATTTTTAGTTAATAGATAGAACTTGATGAAACCACATTAATGTTAAAGGTGATGGAAATTACAACATTTTTACCCCTAAGAAACCAAATTTTATGGGAGATGGAATAAAAAAATATTGTGGTTGTGATCACATGACATTCCCAAGCTATGAATCATGATGGAATTACAAAAAAAAAAGAGGGAACAATATTCTATCTGGTCCTTCATAAGTAAATATCCATCTTCTATCAGAGAGTCTTCTGATCGACTAGTTTCTAAACAATATATTGGAACCACTAAACTGATATTTTTTATTCACCATTGTTTAGAAAATTGTAAATTCATTCTTCCTATATATCCTTTAGAAAGAGAAGCAGACCACTGGTGGACACTTATAGCGAATATGAGGAAACAAAATGAGATTGACTCCATGGATTGGGACATGTTCAAGAAATTATTATTCAATAAGTACATTCATCTTATTATTTTTATGAATATGTATAAGGAGATCAAGGAGTTAAATAAAAATTAAGATGAATATGTTGATACCTATGAAGATAATTTTTCAAGAATATGAGGTATGATTCATGTATTATCATCCAACCTCAAGGTAACATTGATCAATTTTTTTATGGATTATGGTCGAGGCCCCAAAGAGAGTTATTCATAAGAGAGTTCAATAGACATGAAGAAACTATATGGTGTTCCATTAAGTTACATATTGAGGTTGGAATTGTATATCAATGTCATGGTTTTTACAAGAAAATTATGATGGAGTTTAAAGAAAAATATAAGATCCATGGAGAGATGAAGTTGAGATTTCCATTATTCTCTATGCGTGAGAAGAAGTATGGAAGAAATTTACATAGGGGGGAATAGTAAAATTTTTAAGTGCATAAGTGGAGGTCATCATGAAACTGATTTCCAAAGTGATCGAATGAATTTATACAATGATGCAAATAGAGATAAAGTTTCATAGAATTCACCTCCCACGCATTATTGACTCAAATGTAAAAAGAATGGGTATTATTATAACCAGTTCCCAAAACCATGGTTTAATAATGATGATCGAATCCAAAAACCTCTCAAGCTAAGGGGAAAACAGGGAATCTAATGAGATAACTATTTTTTTTGAGGGGTTCAATAAATATTTGGTGAAAGGTATACTTATTATCCACTCTATAACTGCTAATGTTATATTTGACTCAAGATATAGGAATTGTTTTATATCTAAATAATTTTATAATATAATCAAAATGCCACAAAAATGAGTACATGATTTATTAAATTTTCAAACCCTTAATGGTATGATGATTTCATATCATGTCAATGATTACTCTCTAGTTGACGTTGATGGGAATGTGATTTTTGAAAATATTATCATTCTTCCTCTGGTTGAATTTGATATCATCTTAGTAATCTATTGTCTTTCTTTGAATAAATCCCACATCAATTCTCATTGAAGTAAAGTGACACTTTATATTAAAAACCAACCTATTATCATTTATAAATTATATGACTAGATCAAACTTTTTATAGAGATTAAATCTATTTTCTGGATCATCATTCCCCTTCAGATGGGATGTTTATCACAAATGGATTGGGGTAAATTTTACATTTATAATACTTCTATTTTAAAATATTTTTTTTATGTATTTTCAAAATAGATTCCAAGTATTATCTGAAAACATGAAGGTGTGATTTTAATAGAGCTCATACCTCATACCACACCGATTTCAAATAATCCCGATATAATTTCCACGAATGAGTTACAAGAATTTAAGATGTAACTACAGGAAAGCCATGAAAAGGGATTCATTCAGCCAAGTGTATCACCGTGGGGTGAAACTATTATTTTTTTTAAAAATAAATATCTATAAATGTGGTTCATCATTGATTAACCTGATATGAACAAGATAATGATCAAGAACAATTATCCTCTCCCTATATTGATGACTTATTTGTTCAATCACATAAATCATAATACATCTTTAAGATTGAACATCATTATGGATATCATTAATTGAGGGTTATAAATATGGATATACCCAAGATGGTATTTCGTAAAAGGTATGGAAACTATGAATATATAGTGGTGCCTTTTGTTCTTACTAATTCCCCTGTTATCTTTATGGATTTAATTTATAGTCATAAGAGAATACCTTGACCGGTTTATGGTTTTATTTATTTATGATATTCTAATCTCTTCCAAGAAAAAGGAAGAGCATTAATATCACTTTAGAATTGTACTAAATATCCCAAGGAAGGAAAAAGTGTATGAAAAACATATAGAGTATAATTATGGCTACAAAAGGATTCATTTTCGGGTCATATAGTCTCAAGAGAAGGTATATCAATTGATCAATCAAAGATAGAGGCTATTGAATGTTGTCTTAGACCAACCACAGGGGCTGAGAACCAAAGTTTTCTTGGTTTAGCTCGATATTATCAATTGTTTGAGGAAAATTTCTCTTGAATATCTAATCCTAAGAACATGTTAAGATACAAGAGATCCAAGTTTCTATACATATATATATATGAATGTAAGTAAAATTACAAGGAACTGAAGAGAAGGTCAGTAAGCGTGCATGTTCTTATATAAACTTGTTGTAGAGATGGGTTCGTAAACAATAGGGATGCATCCCTAAAGGATTGATATTTTTTCCTTTTCATAATAAAATTTTTATAATATATTCCTTAAAAAACTAAAGATTCATTATAAAATTTACCAAACTCGTGATTTTTAGTTTTCAATAGTAATTTTTTCATTAATGATTTAGAGGAATAGTCCATTCTGAGAAAACATTGATATATATAGCGATCAAAAAAGTTTGAAGTATATATTCATATACACAGAGTTGAACATACTCTAAATAAGATGGCTAGAGCTGATAATGTATTATGACTGCTCAATACATTACCTCCCTGGGAAACAAAACAAGGTGGATGATGCTTAGATTAGAAAGGATCATTCTATATTATCCATGATAAGGATCCCAGAAGATCCATTATTGATTGATTTTCAAAGCATGGATCTAGAAATCTAAAAGGAAGGGTAAATTGTTATCTTTCTCAATTAAATGATCAACCATCTATCTAAGTGAACATTATATATGCACAAAAGGAAGAAGTAGAGATGAAAAAAAATTATAAATGTTCCTATGTTTATCCTTTATCATGATGGAAGGATAAGGTTCAAGAACCATGTATAAATTTCTTCCATACCAAATTTGAATTAGTTGTTAGAGGAATCTCATAGATCTTCACTCTCTACTCATCTTGGAATTTCTAATATGTATAGATATTTAAAATAATAATTCTGGTGGGATGGAATTAAGAGAGATATCAAAAATTTTGTGTCTTAGTGATATGTATATCAACAAGTTAAGGATAAAAGACAAAATTCTAATTGGAGGTTTCATCCATTAACCATACCAGAATCGAATTTGGAGAAAATCACTATGGAATTTTTCATTAGACTCTCCAAAACATCAAAAGGGAATAATTCTATATGGGTGGTAGTCCATCGACTTACTAAGTTAGTACACGTCATCACTATCATAAAATATTTATCTCTAGATTATATTTCATGGATATAAATTAAGGAAGTTCTAAGGTTTTAATAAGTGACACATTCTATTATATTTGATCAGGATCTGATGTTTAACTCAATGTTATAGTGATTTGTTTAGTAGGATATTGATAAATAATTGAGTTTCATTAAAACTTATCTTCCTTAAATGTATTTTCAATATGAAATAACAATTATGACCTTATGGGATTTGTTGATATTTTGTTCTCTATATATTTTAGGTTGTTGGGATTAAAAAATTTATCTAGATGATTTTTACTAAAACCATAGATTTCACATTATAATTCACATGGATTTTTATGAGGCCATATATGGAAATAAATATATTCCTACAATATGATGGATTCATTTTTGAGGAAGAAATTTTTTGGGACCTAAGATCATTGAAGAAATGGTAGAGAAGGTTAGATCAATTCAGTAGAAAATCAAGTAAGATCAATGTTAGAAGAAAATTTATACTGATAATCTCTAAGGTGATCTAGAATTTGAAGTTGTTGATAAGCCATTTCTTTGAATTTCTCCATGGAATAAGGTTATAATTTTCAAGAAGAAATGGAAATTAATCCCTAGGTATATTAGTCTCTTTGATATATATGATTATATCAGGAAGATACCCTATTATTTGGTTATTCCAAAGAACCTCTCTCAAGTCTATGATGTATTCTATTTATCTCTGTAGAGTAAGTACATACCTAACCATTCACATGTACTATACTCATATGTCATACCGTTGGAGGAAGAACCTTCTTATGAGGAACAATTGGTCAAAATTATAGATCATACAGAAAAAGATCAATGAAATAAGACCACTCATATGGTAAATGTTTATTGAGGAAACCAATAGTTTAAAGAATATATATGGGAACTTGAGGATATCATGCGGAAGAATTATTCTTGTTTTTTTTTGTATCGGTGTGATGAATTTTGAGGGAAAAAATCATTTATGGGTGCTAGAATGTAACACCCTGGGGTTTTATAAACCTTTTTTTAGAATAAATTATATTTAATTGATGGCATGTATTTCATAAAAAAACAAGATAATTTTTATTAAAATGATACACATTTTATGTTTACGATAAATGAAACAGTAGCTTCGCTTATGTTACACACAACAATGAGATTCTACAAAACAACATTTTATTAAAATAATTATTTAAACTAGACAGTTGGAACATATCCAAAAAACTAATTAATATGATCAGTAATAAAAAAATTATATATTATTTATAAGGGTTTTATATAAAGAAAAAATATTGATAATAAAATATCTAATTTTTGTTAAAGTCAATATATGTTTTGAAAATATTATTTTTTCCAAAAGAACTTGTTTTTATTTCCTTCTATAAATAGTAATAAAATTATTTTTTAAAAGTTTAAGAATTATAATTTTATAAAATAAACATAAATATTGAATTCATAATTAAAAAATTATTTGAGGATGAATTTTATAGATTTTTCGAAAATATTTCATTTATTAAATGAATAGTGAAAAATACCTAATTTTAATTGAAAACTGCATTTTCATCTACTTTATTTGTTTAATAAATTTATATATTAATTTGGATTTAAATTATAATTATCATAATTATATTTTTATTAATTAAATGTAGTTCATTGAATGAAATTTCACATTGAAAATTGGATATATAAACATTTTAAACATTTGAATATTTTCACTTTATAACTTATTGTCTTATCCCGTTTTTCAGAAAAAAAATTAAATTAATTTATTCCACTTATATGATTGGAATTTCGAAAATTTATTACATATATAAAATAATAATACATTATAATGTATAATAAGTTCAACTTAATTTTTGACCAAAATGATTAGTCAAAACAGTTAAATCAACCATGACGATTAAGAGAAAAATGAGTTTACCAAGGGACTAAACACTAAAATTATGTGGAAAGTAATCTAGATACTTTTATAACACCCATTTAATAGAAAATTTTCAACCATATCACTTCATTGGTCTATTATTTAATTATTTAATCCTTTTTAGTTATAAATGTTTGTATAACTAACATTCTTTTCAAAAAATTCTAAATGTGTCATCTCCCCCACTTATAAAAGCCCACATACTATTACTCTCTATTAACGAATTAAAAAAAAGTTTTCTTAGATAGTAACTAACCAAATAAATTCTCTAATTCGGTCCATTAATTCTAGAATTCTTTTTTTGGGCATAATTATTACAAAAATAATTCTATTGGTGAAATTCAGAAGGAGATACCTGAAGAAGAGGTAAGATTCATAAAAAACATTCTTATTTTATTTCTTCCAAACACCATTTTAATTATTTTTATATAATGATCATATAATAACCAGATTATATTAAATATATTTATAGGTTATTATGTTATGTTTATGATCTAAAACATGACATATTTCTTTCAAATGGGGTATATAATCATCATTTGTGTGTACAGAAAAATACTGCCTTACGAAAAGATGTTGTCTGTTATACCATTACCACCTTTCATTGTTGGGAATATGATGAATTTATATTTGATATATTATATTGATGGTTTTTATTATTTTATTATTATTCTTGTAGTTTTATATCCCAAATACTATCATGATTTCCATTTTTTGGCAATTCGATAATGGCATTTTTGTGTGTGATGGACTAACGCCTCACAAAGTGATGTGATTCATTCAATATTTACATGAAATGTATTAACGATGGGTTTAATACGTTAAATTTATATATAAAACAAAAAAATATATTTTTGAATGATAATAAATCATATACAATTCTTTATTTTAATTTGACAAAAAAATGGAAGTAGTGTTAAAGCATAAATACAACCTACTATCTCCATTAATGGTGTATTTCATTACATACTACATAATTTTATAGATTATTATAAATACATAAATATATATATATATGTATATTATATTTTTATAATGTTTTTAATTATTTATATATATTAAATCATGATATATGTTAGAGGACTAAGAATAAAAAGTCAAACATGTATGAAAAATAAAGTAATTATTATCGAAAACAAAACATTAACATGGAATTGTTTATAAAAATGTATTAAAAGTAAAATATATATATATATATATGTGTGTGTGTGGTATGGTATAAATGAACATGGATTTTTAAAATATTAATTGTAAAATTATTGTTATTATAAATGAGGATTTAATGAATTTGAGGAGAATCGATACTCAAGGTAAGGGATTTCTGTGTTACATTTATTTTCTGAGACACAAGCCATGTTCACCACCTATTTCATGTAATTGGTGTGTGTAATGCACAAGGATGTATTATAATTTTATTAAAATAATAAATAATTTTATATAAATTTCTATTTTAGGATCACTCTTTAATGGGGGGTTATAGTTAAAACCTTACTAAATTTGTAAGGTGATTTTTGTTTAGATTTGACTTATTTGATATGTGAAATATGTTATGCACCCATATTATTTCGTGATGTGTATATAAAAATAATTTGAAATGATATATAATGAATTTTATCATACTCATGATATTTTAATATTCATTTTATGTTATTCCTTCATTTGTCTTAGGGTTCTAAGCTACCATTTTGGTAAGAGTTTATTTCTACAATCTCATCATTTAGTTGTATTGATTATGATTACACTTCCATTGAGGAAATATTATGATCCATATCTCAATATTTATCATTAATTTTCTTTTGTTTTGTTTTTTCATGTCTTATTCATTTAATGATACCATTTTCGACTCTAGGTTAATTAAGATAATTAATAAAAAATTAAAAAATATAACTTTATTTATCTATTCAAATTGAAATCTGTTTTCTTTCAAAAATAAGTTTTCTAAAAAGTATATTTTGAAGTGTTTTTACCATTTTAAAAATTATTCATTAAAAAGAATTCTACCTATTTTTTCTTTATATAATTTTTTTCAAAGGAATCTTCTTTTTTTTTCCTATCCATGCTCTTTTCTGAACTTTTTTCTATGGAAATGGAATGTTTGTTTAACACATACAGAAAGTACAGATGTACCCACCATCATGACTATATTTGCATTGAATCATCCTTATAATGATTAAAAATTAATGTCTAGATAATATTTTCCCTAATATTATGTAAATTCTAGTTTTTAAAGTGGTTTTCAATGAAAATGGTTTTCAAAAATTTTTTATGTTTAAAAATCGATTTCAGTGTGGAAATGATATTTTTCACTAAAAACGTTTTACATGATCTGTAAAAATTATTTTCAATCAAAGATAAAATTATTTGGGGTTACTCATGCCTTACTAGGGATATGATCTATCGGTACCATTAATGTTTATTCTATAAATGATTTATGTTCTGATGGCATGATGTTTAGGAAACTCATTTCACTTACAAGAGATATTTTCTTATGAAACCCATTTATTTTCATGTATTTTTTTATTATTATAAAACCTATAACTTTTCCAAAGATCAAGTTATGATTAAATTTTTATAATAACTATTTTATTTCATGGGTTATGATATGATAAATGATTATGATCAAGTAGAACACATATTTATGATTTCATTTTGTGATTGGTGGGACATATATCTCCCTCCAATGTATTGGGTAAAGATTTTTATCTCCTAAGATAGACATGATTGTAAAATAATTGAAATAGGTTCATTAATACAATTATGGAATAATAAGTGAAATTGTTTTAGTAATATAGAGATAAAACAAGAAGTAAACTCAATCCAGTGATACAAGTATGGAATATGTGGTGAACCTAGTTTAGTAAAAGAATATTTCAACTATGTGGGTCTTGGAAGTGAGCCTTGACTAATAATAAATTATTTCAACATGTATGTGGATGCCACAAATTTCATGTATTTTTCAAATATTATGCTCTCATGGATCATTTTCCTATATTTCCTTAGGATTCATGACTAATGAACCCCCAATATTTAGGCCATGATTCAATATTATAATCATTGATCTGAAGGATGTGATTTTTAGTTTTTAGGATTATGTTATCATACCAATATGCTCATTTTACATATACATATATACCTTGTTTACCCTTATTGATCATTTTTATCACCCTTTGATATGTTTCATATCCCCAAGATATGAAGAAATGTATAATGTATGATGCTTCTAGGAAGGTTTGTATTCATAGGGAACCTAGTGGGAGATAACATAGCTCACTTATGTATCAAGGTTTATGTTTCCATGTTTCGAAATTAACTAAACTAATATGGTTTTTAGGTGATTGTTTGTATAATGTAATTATTTTTCTAATGATTTAATATCAATGTTTGAGAAGCTAGGGTAGTTACACATTGCTTAATCTCAATAGGTTCAATATACATTCAAGGTACCCGAAGTATCCCCAAGATCTTTTCCCCAAATCAACATACCAGAACCAAAACTGACCATCAAAAGTCACACTTAAACGCAAAATAACTCAGTTAGTACAATAATAAATAATAAAACCCCATGGAACCTCAATTCATAAGATATAACTAAGATAATATCTCAGTAAGAACACCTGATAAGAATCACCTCAAATAGATGGCCACCCAAACATTAAAATTCACAAGTCATATATGAAGAATTGTATCAATAATGGAAATAGGCACTATCCAGTTACATATAAAGTTACATTCAATTCTATCCAAAAATCATTTTCCAACTCAAAATAACCATTTTATGAAAATAAAGAAAAACACTACCAAAAGAAAAAACATTCAACCATCAAATGGCCCCCTTGTTAAATATATCAAAACCAAAACTACAAATCTTAAAACACCAAAGAATAATTTCCAAATTATTTTTAAAACAATTCATTTCTTTTATTAAAAACATTTCAGAATTCCCAAATAAAGATTTCATTTCAATTATTACTTTATAAAATCTATTTAAAAATTTCAAAACCAATATTCCTTTTTCAAAACACATAAAAATATCTAAATTCCAACACAAACCATCCATAAACAATTTAATAACCCAAAATAATATTTTTAAAATTTTAAATTCAAACCTAAATTTATAATATATTTTTCAAATTTCACATTTCCATTTTAAAATATTAAAATTCACTTAAACACCATCACATACTCAGACTAAATATTTATGATCTTTAAAATTTCCTTGAAAAAATGTTTAAAAATCAAAAAGTGATTTTTATTACACATCAATTGATCAAAATCCAATAAATAAACTTCATAAAGCATATGTCAAATAAAAATGGGAATAGTGATTAAGCATAAATTTATTGCATGTATTGGTGGAAAATTCTCTATTAGCACTAATATCACTTGGGATAAAAATAACTATACACATCATCTCCACATGGCTTACCAAGATATATAAGATCACTGTGTAGCTACATCTCAACTCTCATTTCATCCCAAAATCAAAAAGATTCATTAACATAAAAAATAGAATAACACAAACCATAATCTAAACAAATGAATTTAAACTAAATATGGAAACATGAGGTTTAACATAATAAATACTTGTCCAGACTCTTCTTATACCTCCTGATAAAGCCCCAATGGTCCAACCTCTCTCTAAAAAACATCAAAATTATAAAATAAAACAATTAAACCAAAGTAATCAAAATAAACAACCTCTCATACCATTTTTAATAAATCATATGAGGCCCCCATCTAAATTAAAACTCAAATAGATCTTGTAATACCCTTATGTATGGATGATATTTAATTTAAAATGGAAAATAAGTTCTTTAATTTGGTGTATGGACCAAATTTTTAGTTGGAAATTAGAATGAAACTCAGATAATAGAAGAAACTTATTTGGTAATTTATAGATATGAAATGGCTCTATGAGAATCACCGCGATCTTGGGGAAGTGTTGGGGAAAGTGTAGAGGTGGTCATTACAAAATACAGCAAACAAAAAACTCATCTATTTTTTAAAAGGGGTAATTACAATATTTCTCCCTTAATTTTTGGATTGGGTATCCCACTATTCCCCTTTTTATTGGTGTGCATATATCCCAAAAAACATATCCCCTTATCCATTCAATATCCCTTTGTATTGGAAGTGTTTTTTTATTCTTTGATGATTAAAGGTATGTATTACACTCTCAATGTTTTTTCTCATCATCTTCTTCCTCCTTTTTATGTATTGTGTTCCTCAATTAGGGTTTTCAGATTCGATTCCAGCAGATCATGGTGGAATGGACCAAGTATCATGGGTCTTTCATTTGGATTGCATATATTGGATCTTGAGATGAAATTTACATGTCATCACAAATCACATAGATGGGTGTACATCATGCCACCAAATTTATTAATACTTTTATATTAAATTAAATTAAATGGGTGTATGTTTTGGTGTTTTTATTAGAGATTTACCCATGAATGGTATTGAGAGTATTCTTTAGACCTCCCATTTGTGGTTTCTTGAGGTTCCATTTAGAGGTGTGTTCTGGTGAGTTAATCGTCAATTATGAAATATTTTTTAAAATTTTAAAATTAGTTATAATTATTAATTAATTATGTATTGAATATAATTAATTACCTTATGTTGTTTTTTATTGAGTTAGAGGCTAAGGAATCAATGTGAGATTAGTTTTTAATTGTTCAAGTCAAGGGAAACTAAGTACAAATTATTGAACCTTGGAAAATAATGTATAAAAAATTCAAAAAATGTAGGTGGTCCTTAAATTTTATCATAGTCCCACATTATATTTCTATATGCTGATGTTGGAGATCTCACTGGTTTTTTTATATGACCATATAATTTCATTTATATTTTTTAAAATTTTCCTTACCTTAATTAATTACCTTAATCATATTGGGACCCTCAAAATATGGGCAGTTAGTGGGTTGAATTATTTATAAATGGGATATGTGGTTTTGAAATAAAAATCAAGAAATGGTATTGATGAAATGCGGTTGGTACCTTAAATTGGTATTTTAGGAATATAAATCGGAAGGGTGTTTTAGAATTTATATTTAATAAATGGGAATAATAAATGGTATTTTTTTGAAGTGAGAAATATAGAAAGGATTTGAGGACATTTGTTTTGTGTTTTCAATTTTTTTAAAATGTATTTTTGAAATGTTACATGAAAATTTATTTTTTCAACAAAAATTAGAAATTGAAATTGGATTTGGTTTTGAAATATTACTATAGGTTATTATTTGTTTAATAAAAACCAATATGAGTTGTTCACTTTGCTATTTGGATCATTCCCATGGATGAGAAAACTCCCATAGGTGAGGTTCATGTTACTATTAGTCTATTCCATTGTTTGAGAAAACATTGATGTTGGAAGAGGTCTTTATTATTCATCAATATACTAGGGAACATTGATTCTATTGTATGGTTTGAATGGTCATTAAGAAATGCTTATAGACTCCCAAATAATATCTGAAAAATGTATGGATGGTTTAGGTCCTGAACCTATGGTTTGGTAATGGTATAACATACCTTGATTGTCACTGGGAACCTAGGGATTCATTGGTTGTTTTTAATTTTTCAATTCATTTTGTAACTATTAAAATATTTTTAATTGTTTATTTATCATTATAATACAAGAACTTTGTACAGACTTGTTGTATTTATATATTCCATTGGTGGTGGCCTATTGAGTTATACTCACACCCTGCTTGGGATTCCATGACACTTGGGTACCCAATCAGACATTATTTTTATTAATATATACAAGCTTTTGGTAAAGTTTGATGTTAACTATTCATGACTGGATTCCAATGTTGGAGTATAGATGATGGTATTGGTATGGAATTTAGTCTAGTCGGGGATGGGTTCTTAACCCCAATTTTATTTTTCTTCTTTAGTACTACTTTTCTATGATCTTCCATATGGTGAAAAATATGGTATGAATGACACATTTAAATATTATTTCACCTATTATTGTATCAATTTATCCACACCCCTAGTTACAATATGTTTATAAATGTGTATTTGATTTATTGTATTTATACTATGTTTTACACTCTAACAACAAGGGAATAGTCTCCCCATGGAATCAACATGGTTCCTCACTACATGTTGGTAGACTATGGAATATGGGTAGGTTCACCAAAGTTATGTGTAGAATGTGAATATGAGCACTAATGAGTGGTCCTATGTGATATAAAGTCACAAATAAACCATTGGCTCAAGGGGAATCCTTGAACCCCCTTGGTGGATGACATGCATTATAAGAATCTTTAGCAATTATTATAGATGATTTATCTGATATAACTTTTTTATTAAATAAAAAGAGAATTAATTTTTAATTACTGCATAACTCAATGGTATGATATATTTACATGCCAAAACAATAAGAAGAATAAAAAAGAAAAATAATTTTGAACTACGTAGAAAATAACACGGAGTATTGGCAGATTAAAATTAATATCTAAATTCACATTACAAATAGCCTCCTCTATAGAAATGACTTCTTTTATATTCCTCTTTTACACCATAATAATACTATAGGAATGAGCATAAAAATCAGTAAAATTATTTTTTGACCAATGCGAGATAATTATTGAAAATAAAACACCAACAATCCTAATCAAAATATCCCCTAAAACCCATGGTCACCATATATCAAAAACTCAAAATTTGTTCTTAGAGTCCAAGATAGATCATAAAAAAGACCCTTTGTATTCAAATACTATGGGGTGTAAGTAGGGTGTGTGATTGGTTTCCCTATTGGTAAGAACCATATAGTCCATGTATTTTCATTTAAAAATAAACTAAAATTATAGTTCAAAAAAAATTTATAAATGTATTTCATTCCTTTAATAAAACCAAGAATCACATTCAACCATTATTGAAAGAATCCATTTCACTTTATTTAAATGAAATAAATCTCTTGGATATCAATTTTTATTTGCCTTATCGTATTTTTTTAAAAAATAACAAAAACATAGACAAAAAATATCAATTTTAATGAAAACCATCCCATGTGAAACATTCTTTGAATTTCCCCCCTTTTGTTTTACCTCAAAACAGAACCAAATATAAAACATTGGATAATATATTAAACATAATAGAATTACTAAATTAACATAGGAAAATAAAAACTAAAGTATAACAGAATTAAACAATCATAGTTTCCAAAGGAAATACACTAAAATCAATAAATAATCTATAAACTTATTTGGGGGAATAAAAACATTATAATCCAAACACATTGGATGAGATATAACCTATGGGTTCCAAATGTAACTCACTCACTTATAGAATTTTATCTACCTAAGTGACATGAAAATCAGTATAACCAAGGAATATCGAGGACACCAGAACTAGACTCTTGCTAGAACCTCATGCTTAACTAGAGTGACAACCATCTTTTTAACCACCTAACTATGGTCTACTATGTTCTAAACATAAAACATTAAATAAATAAATCATCCAAATAATCAATAACAACAACCCACAATGAAAACATGATTTTAAACCCATTAATATTATCATACATCCAATTAAAACCCCCCATTAAAAACCAAAAACAATTGTTGAGACTATTTTAAAAAACATTAATAGGATAAAAATATTTTTGAATGAAAAAAATATCCTTTAAGAGAAACTAGTTGAAAAAATAATTAAAATAGAAATTAAAATTTGAGTTTAAATTTATGAAGTCCTTATAGAAACATTATACACATATTAAATTACTTATATATTTATAAACATATCCCAATAAAAATATTCATATATTCTCATTCGAATATGTGCACATGTCCATATTTATATATACCCATTCGTAAGTATTTAACACAAATATAGTAAGTGGAATACATAATATTAATCAAAAGAAAAAAAGTATGTTAGAAGAAGTAATATAATAAAATTTCTCAAAAAATAAATCTAATTCAATTGAACCCCTTAAAATTCATGCATAATCCAATAAAAATTTATAAACAATATGAAATAATTTATAAACACACAATTTACCTTTGAAAACCACATAAAATATTTTATTATTTAAAAATATAATTTTTTTAAAAAAATCAGCCAAAATAATGTGCTTAATCCCAAAAACCCCCATTATTAAAATATTTTTTAATCTCTTTAAAAGAATTAATGTCACTAATATTTAAATTAAATTTATACAAAATATAATTTATAAGTCAACGGGAATCCATTTAAAATTCCCAAGTACATTAGGTGAATTACGGAAAATCCATATCATGGTAAAACCTACCTGGAATTTGCGTAAATGTTATTATTCCCTCCTTAATAGAGAATGGAAGGTTTCTAGAGAGTATCACACACCCTAGAAAAACAAAATTTCCAAAAATCAATCCCAAAACCCCTTTAGGTTTTGTCTTAGTGATTCTCATCAAAGGGAATGGAATGAATTATGGTGGGAGACGAAGAAGAAATAAAATGAGAGACATAATTACTCAAATTGATTCCATATTTAAATCAAATTTAAAAATCAACACAAATGGAGGCTAAAGAGAAGATATAGTCCACTACAGGTGAGTCGTAAATCAATTAATAATGAAAGAATATGTATCTGTTTCTCCATGAATTGTAAAAAATTATTAAATAATAGTATTGTAATTTAAATAGTATGTTGTTTGAATTTCCACTAAGGATGGAGAAAAAATTACAACCTAAAGTATGTTAAGTGGTCATTAGGTATGACAAATTTCTTGAATATATTTTCCTGAAGATGAATACCCTAGAATAAGTGTTGATGATGATCAATGTACAAATCTCAAGATATATCATTTGATAGATTATGATATATTCTATATTATGTTTACACATAATAAATATCTCCTATTTGAAGTGTCTCTCATATTATACAAGAATATATCACCCACTTGGAAAAGGAAGTAGAAAATATTAATAAGGTTTTGAAAAAAATAATCTAGCATGTATAAAAATGTTCAGACATGGTGGATCCATTGAATAAGAAAATTTGGGTCTTGAATAATGTTTCTAAAATTTTATTATAAATGGATAAATGAAATTGAATATATATAATGATTCAACGAGTCACTGATTGAAATGACTAATTATCTTGGAAAAAAGTTGAAAAAGATCATTGATGTGAAATATTTTCAATTGGGATTTAAATCCATGAAAATCAAAAAACTTGACTCTTACATACAAAAAAAGTTATGATTCATAAATAATATGTTGAAAAAGTGTAGAATTTTATTTTAATTAATGATCTAAAAAATAACCTCAATATTATATTTATTGTATTTTCAGTTAAGTTGGAAAATCATGAGAGCAAACATATTGAGGCTTCACAAAAAAACATGTAAGTTCCTGATGCTGCTCAATAATCATTATAGTAGCCTAAGGTTGAAATAACTATAATGTGTGATAATAAGATCAAGAATTTTTTCAATGATCTAACTCATGTACCTATGAATAAATAGTTACCATCCATACAATCATACAATAATTTTAATAAATCTATTTTGAAGAAATATATTGGATGGAAAACAAAACGAGAACAAGTATAGATGGATAAATGTAGAAACCTTGACCACTATATGTCTGGATCCAGTTCCTACTTTATTAAATTTTCATTACTTTCATGGAATATCATACCAAATGACCAAATAGTTTCGTTTTATAGGTTAACTATATACATACTTGTATATCACATTACATTAGAAGCACAAATTACAACTTTATTATTTAAGATAATTACATTATCCCTACATGTTTTCCCTTACACATTAGTCATATTATACTTCATTGAGTCTTGGGGGAAAGGAAAATAAGGGTGAGGATAAATTGTTAGTATGGTTTAAGTACAATAGAAGTATTCAATAATCCATAAGAAAAATAAATATAAAAAGGTACGAATTATTGGCATATAATCAATAAACTGAGTAGGAAGTTCATCAAGAGATAATACAAATGTAAGAATATCTAGGATAAAAATAAATATAGAAAGATAAATAATTAAACACACATATTGTTTAAATAACATAAACTTATGAATAGATAAGGCATAATCAATATATTAAGGTGAATAACTGAAAACATATTTTATTTAATTAATAAATGGTGATGAAATTGTTCAAGATATAATGTCATAGAAAAAATATAATGGATAGTAACAACTAAATACTAAATGAAAGAATTTATTATTTATTGGATTCCATGTTTCCAAAGGGATTGAAAAATTTACCAGAAAGATCTTTCACAAGATGGTTTAACAAATACTAGGAAAAATCCCACTTTTTAAGGCTATACAACTTATTCGTCTTATGAGACTACTGATTAATCGAGGGGGAGTCTTTAAAAGGACCCCACACATGTTATAATTTTCCAAAACATTAATTTATATTGAATAAATTATTTAATTCACAAGTAATGTTCCTTATCAAATATCTATTTAGAATACATATTTATCTATATTTTCCCATATAAATAATGACATTAAATATAGAACAATATATGTTGAAATGGTATATTATTTATGAAATAAAAATTTATATGATAAGTACTATGGATATTTATGTTAATTTAAATTTCTAATCATCATAAAAAAGTGAAAAAATTCAAGGTATAGTTATTGACTACAAAAATGAATCGATAAAGTGAATTTCAATTGTTTCCTTAGTCAAAATGATAATAAATCATCTAGATGAAGAATAAGGATGGTATCAATATAACCTATACCCATTTGAGTATGAATAGAGGTTTTTCTTAATTTATGGATTGAATTACCATAAAAATATTTTTAAAGGAATTCTTGACAAAGATATACTTCTCATTTGGTAAAAAACATTTGAAAATAATTTTCAGGGAAAATAACATTTAAAAACATTTTATTTGAAATTATCCTTGTAAGATTGAAAATAAATCTTCAATGAAACAAGGATCCTAATGAAGTTTAATTACATATATTATTTAAAAGTACAAAACATTTTTTTCAAAGTAAAATGTTTAGGAATGCTCCTTATTAGAAAAAAAAATATTGAATATTCCTTTCATATTTTTAATAAAAACAAAACGGGTGCTGTTTTGAAAATAGAATAAGATTCTTTTGAAATAGTTTTTAAAGGCTAAAAATGGATTAAAATTCTTATGATATATTATTTTTAAAAGGTTAAAAATTCAAAAAAAAAATTAAAAAAAACTGTTTCACAAAAAATCATATTTATGATCAAAGAGAGAAATGATGATGGACTTTCTTAAAAATAAGTTCTCTATAATTTTAAGTACTAAAGGGTTGAAACAATAGTACCATTACATAAAAAAACATGAAAAAATAGAGGTGGATAAGATGAGAAGTGTTTATTCTAAAATGATCAAATAGTTTCCTTCAATAAAAATTTGTGACTAAACAATATCAATTTGAATGAGATTGTGAAAAACCCTTACAATGATCATAAAGTTAAAGTGATAATTAATTAATTAATCCATTATCTATATCAATTGTAAATATAAAAAACTAATTTGAAACAAAAAATAAGATAATAAAAATTCGTTATAGGAATAATCTTATAATATCAAAGTCAACAAAGAACAAATATAACCTAATGAAAAAAAAATGAGTTATGAAACTCTTTACAACTTGGTAATTTTAATTCAAATCCCTATAAATGAAATAATTTATATTGAAACATAATATACCATGAAGAATAAGTATTCATGATATTTCATGTCAAAGGGAAAGTATATACATAATATAATAGAATGTATAATTTATAATATTACATATTAAAGGGGAATTATATAAAACATATCAATGAAATTAGTTTCATAACATTACAATATGCCTTAATGAAATTAAATTGAGACAAAATCCATTACCATATGCTAATTTTTGGTTGAATGTTCATTAAAAATATTATATATCAGTTCTAAAAATGTTATTAACTTATTATATAAATACAATAATATACATAATATCATATATTATATTTTTAGATTATCTAATTACCCAATAATTATTAATATTTCATTATTTTCCTTGTTTTGGGTGTTAATTGACTTGTTTTATCATGTGTGTTTTGTGATAATAGTGTTGGTACTTGTGTATAATATATTGTTATATCATCTCCAAAATAATAATAATGACATAATTATCATATTTTTACATCAATTTTACTTTTTAAACCAATCCTCAATGGTAGTTATAAAAAATGAAGTGTGTTTTGATCATGGAGACTATAGGCCATACATACGCATGAATAATGTTTCCATTTTCACCAATCATTATGGAAAATAGTTAAGTAAAGCATTACAATTATAGAATAATCATAATATCATTAATATCATATTATATAGTGATATATTTCATCCATGTGGCATGGTAATGAAAAGAGAGTCACATTGCTTGGGGATTGGAGAAGTCCACATGTACATGAACGATGTTATCAACTTTACGTGATTGACAAGGAATGAAATAAAATGATATATATTATTTTTAAATAATGGTAAATGTGTAATTAAAATCATAATTATTTAATTTATATCACATATAGTCATTAAAATTATATTTATCACATTCCATGAGAAGCGTTAGTGAAAGAAGAATCACATCGCTCTGTGAGGCTGTAATCTTCTGTACAAACAAATGAAATTATCAAATCACAAATGGAATGGAAGGTAACAATATTTATATTATATAATGACTAAATATGTATAAATATGTTCTATATATAATATATATACTTTAAATAAATAATCATACCCATCCTCGGGAGATGGAAATTGAAAACCGAATGACATCAGTTCACGAGGCGGTAGTCTGTCATACACACAAACAATGATTTCAAAACACATTTAACAGAACTGGAGAACGTTATAGGTAGTTACCTTATTATAAAAAAATCAGATAATATGTAAGACAATGGATTTATTATATCATTAGTTTTTTTAAAAAAAATTAAGGATTTTGAGAACAATGAAAAATAAAGATGCACATTTAAGAACATTACCTTTTCTCTGGGTATCCTCTTTAGGAAATAGTGAATTGAACCCACATTTAATTGAAGTCACATGGCCCCAATAATTGGATATTATCATGAATATAATGAATAATGTTGATATATATCCATAAAATGAGTTTTATACTAGTGTTATGTTAGTGTTACACCTTATATTATATGTTTAACGACAAAGTAAAATCGTTTTTTATTAATCATTGTAATTAATTTTAACTGTTTTCACTAGTCATTATAGTAAAAAATTAAGTTGAAAATATTATACCATATAAATTTCTATTATTCCGAATGTCTAATCTAATTATTAAAAGTCAACTCACAAAAGTGTCTAAATTTAATATTGAATTAATTCAATAGATGTGATGAGAAAGTGGGGTTTTAAGGTGAAAATGTTCAAAATTATATAGTGTTTTTATATCAAAATTCAATAATAAAAAGATTAAATTGAAATAAATCGGATTAATATATGTATAATTTAATTTTTATAATTTAAAAAAAATGTAATTGATTATTTTTAATTATTTATATGAAAAGAAAGTTTTTAAGTAAAATACATTATTTGTCACTATTCATCAACTGATGATACTTCTCATAAAAATACCCAAAAAAACTCTAAGATAATTTTTATGTTTTTCTTTCAAAAATGAAGTTTAATTTTTAAAAATAATTATGAATGTGTTAAAATTTAATTTTAAATTATGTGCTCCCAACAATACTAAACCATATTTTAAGAAAACAGAGTTTCTCCAAAAACATTTCTTTTTTTCTTTTAAATGATGATGATTATTATTTGTAATCTATATATAACTAATTAAAGTGTATAAAACATATATTTTAACAAGTTAATGAATACTATTTGTGAACACTGGTTTAAAGGATAAAATATAATAATAATAATATATTATTATTATTGTTCGATAAATATTAGTCTTACATGTAACACAACATATCGATGAAACTTGTTATTTCATGTGACAAAAAAAATCAGTGTAGCATTCATTAAAAGATATAAAATTTATTTAATTTATTTAAAATATTAAATATTACATAATGTATGAGGATTCTAAATTCCTTTATGTTATTTTTGTTGTGTGGAATACATGTTATCAAACATGAGGTTCTTATTTTAAAATTATAGAGTGTTACATTATCCCCACCTTAAATAAATTTCATCTTCAAAATTTATACATGATCTAAATAATAAAGGGCTTCACATTTGTTTAACCATTTTAGAAAAAACTACATCATAAAAGGATTAATAAAATAACCTCTTAATAAGAGATATAGGTAAGTACATAGGTTATATTGGATAATACATAACCGGGTTTCCAAATAAGAGAAAATTGGTTGCAAGTTAAGATGTGGTCATAGAAGAAAATTGTAAATATTTATAGAAAGTGATAGTGGTAATTTATTATAATAAGTTTAATGATAAGTTTAATGTTTAGTGTCTCAAAACCATAAACCTATATTATCTTAAAAGAAGATATAATTCAAAAGATATGAAGGAAATAAAATAAATTTTTTCATTCAAGATCCTTTTCCAAGTGTTAAGGAATAATTTTATTTTCTAGAAATATATCGATATTAATGTACATGATACTTTAATTTTTTTTAAAGTTTAATTTCATTATTTGGTTGTTCTCAAATATCTTACTCCAAGAAATGAAGATCCATAAATGAATTTTTGATGCATGAAGAACTAAAATTCACTTTTAACACATCACAAGATCTATAAAATAGTGAAATATCTTTCTATATTTCTCTAACTACTTTCCCAAAATTAAATGGTTCTAAAAATTTGCACAATATGTTAATATCTGAAACTCAAAAGTATCCTTATTAGTTAATCATTAAAATTTATTTTTCAAATAGTTTAACCAGTGACATGTTAACCAAGACATTGTGTGCTCTCATGGTTGGAACTGAACTCTTATCGTCCTCCAATCATGGATTCAATCTCTGTGGCCTTTCTAGATGTGTTGGGTTTTCAACCTTCATGCATGTTTTTTTATAAACTATATTAATATAATTCCTATAATGTTCCCCCAAAATTGATGGACGTCCTTGAAAAAAATTAATAATTAAATACGCTTTTTAAAAATGTTTTCTACAAAATGTCTTTATTTATTTAATAAAGTGTCTAATAATCATATTTGACTATTATTACAATATTTCTATTGATCATATCGACCATAATAGTTATAAATTTCTATAAACATATGTCAATTAAATTTAAAGTCATTTTTCCTCAAATATATTTTAAACTAAAACATATCCTTTCCAAAAAAATTACAAGATTTCATTAATTGTGGTGGACTCTCATAAAATAAAACCTAAAAATATGTGTTTAAGACAATGAAATTAAGATAAATCTTAAACTCATTAACCCATTTTGGTATCTATAAAAAACTTATGTTAGTGAATTCACTATTTTTTGAAAAATTTAACATAATCCTTATATTTTACATTATTCTTATAACCAAAATATTATTGGTAAAATGATTCGAAAAATTAATTCTTGAATAAAAATGCATAAAAACTTCATCCATTATATTTATACTTAAGTCCTTCAATAGTCTAATGGTTATAATTGGTCATTAATTTTCATAATATATTCAAAACCATAAAATTTATTGTTAATAAAATGTAAATTATCCAAAGCATATCCCTCGAGAGTGTCAAACTGGGTGTGCAGTAATAATTGTTTTAATGTAATAGGAATTTCTTGGGTCAATCCCAACATTCCCTTTTCTGATTCTTACCACAATGCACATATGTTTCATAACCACATCCACTTTTAATATACAGACAATGATGAATTTCTAGGAGGAAACACATAATCTCTACCTTACCAAAACTATAGGATGTTCTTATATACTTATATACAAAGTCTACCATAGGGTTATGTTCAATAAACTATTTTTTTCCCAAATAAATTCCCAAGGATTCTACTAAACTTTCTCGGAGACCAATTGTAGCTACCTTGACGATAAAATGTTTAGAGCTAGTGCCTATTTTATTAAATTGGAATAAGATACAAGAATCACATTCGGATGGACCAAATAGTTTATTAGTCCTGGTAATCTAGATTCATAGTTGAGTATCACATTACATTGGAAGAAAAAATTACAACAATGTTTTTTAATTTAGTGTGAAACATTATTTCTTATAATGTATCCCTTGATATCAATCATTATCATATTCATGGAATTCTAGGGCGTTGAAAAAATATAAGGGTGACCTAAAAATCAGTGTAATCATTAAGTAAAATGGATGTGTAATACCTCAAAATTTTAAAATGTTAATATCATATTTGATAGAATATATAATACAGAAAACAAGAATAGATGGAAATATAACATCTAGAGACTTTTAAACATATTTAATATTTTAAATAAATTCAATCAATAATATATCTTCTAATGAAAATAACACTATGTTTATCTTGATTTATGCACAAAAATGACTTTCTTCATTAGCTTGCATTACACTCAAAACCAAGTTTTACCGAATACAATTAATACACTAATTAAAATGAAAATTATCTCCTAGAAATTAAATTTTTGGTTATTAATAGGATCAGATAAATTATAAAAATATATTTCTGAATTAGTTTGTTACCAATTAATTATAAATGAATATGTAAACCAATTGAGTATGAAGGAAATGTTTTTATGAAAATCTATTTTTATGTGAAAAAGTAATTTTATCCAAATAAATTAAATTAATTAAAAAATTTAAACAATGTTTTTTAATTTATATATTATATATTTGTTCAGTTTTTTTAGATTCATCCAGTGTATTTGATAAGCATAATATAAGAAAAATCCAATTTTACACATAAAAACTATATTTTTTTAAATATTGTTTTCCACCTTTTAATGATGTAGTTTATTTTTAAAAAAATAACGCATTTCTAATTTTTTTTTAAAACATCGTTTTTAAAATATTAAGGGAAAAGTTATCTTAGGGTGATTTTTTGGTATTTGTATGATAAGAATCAGTTTTTGATAAATATTGAAAAACACTTAATTTTAATTGAGAAATGAATTTTTATCTAAATAATTTCTATTTTTAATTTCTATTTTAAATTGTTTTTATATTAAAATTTGATAAATTATAAATATATTAATCCAATTTAGGTCATTATATCCTTTAAATATTTAATTTAGATATAAAATCAAAGTAAAATTTTGAACATTTTCACTTTCAAAACCCTCTTTCTCATCATGTTTACAGGATTGATATTAAATTAAATTATGCCACTTCTTTGAATTGAATTTTTCAAAATGGAAAAAATATTTGGAATTATAATAATGAGTGTTATCTAATTAGGTCAATTTATTTTTTTCCATAATGGCTAGTGAAAAAAAAATTAAATTAATTAACGCGATTAAGGTTAAAACAAGGGTTCATTCATTACATATGTTCATATTATAATTAAATGTACACACACATAAGTGTTTTATTTAATGAATTTTACTAAATATTTAAAAAAATTGGGTATAAATTATATAAGAAATATATTTTTAATTATAATATTAATAGATAAATTTCATAGGTAAATAATAATATATAAGTTATCTTGGTAAAAATTATAAAGATAAATTTTATTAAAATTAAATAATATAGAATCAGTGATAAAAAATTTATTAATTTTGTGTGTTGGATGTATTTATTTACCAATTCATTCCCAATATATTATTTTTATTTTTTTGAGTCACATGATGTATGTGAGACCTCCCATTAGTGAATACTTTTGAGTATTTACAAGAATTCCACTCCTTGTCCATTATAAAAGGGAATTCAATATCCCCACTAATTCACACCTCCCAAGATATTCCTCTCAAAAATTCCATAAAAAATAACATCAAAAAATTCCTCCCCTAATCATATAAGCCTCGTATTGGGCTTAAATCCAAAAAAGTAAGGCCTTTGGTGAAAACCCAAAGAAGATAACCAAATAATAGGTAACGTTTAACAAAAAATGTTTTTGTTTTATTTATTCCTCAAACCCATTCAATTATTTCATATCATAATTATATAATAAACTATGAATCATAAATATAAATATATTTTTTTTAGGTTAATATTATGACCGAAAGCCACATAAAATTCCACCTAATGGGTTATAATATCATCGTTCATGTGTTTGATAGACTATAGCCTCATGAATCGATGTTATCTTTTTCCATTTCCTACAATAATAGTTGAGAATAATTATGAACAAACTTTTTATATATGGAATATATGATATTTTTGATTTATTTATTTTTCTATAATTATTTAATTAAAAATATGCTCATGAATTCTATTTTGTGGGAATATGATAAGTTTTTTGTATGTATGGTGGATTACCGCCCCACAGAGCGATGTGATACATTCGCATTTTACATGGAAAGTAATAATTATGGGTTTAATAAACATATTTGTTATATATAAAATAACTATTATAATAAAATGATTATATATATACATATCCTCTACTCTTTTTTCGTTAAATATGGCTGGAAACTGTAAATAAAGTTTATGCATACGTGTGACCTACCATCTCTATGAATGGTGTATTTTGTTTTCTATCACCAAATTTTATGGATTAATATAGATAAATACATAATAAATATATGTTATATTTATTTAATTATTTTAATTATTTATATGATTAAATCATGATCAACAAAAGAGGAACAAAAAAATAATAAGTCAAAACATATTAAAAAACAAGGCAATGAACACCCTAAATAATGAAAATAATGAAATATTGTAACACCCCAAGCTTCTATGGTATGCTTCTCTTTGAATAATGCAATAGCGTGTGTTGTACGCAACATCGAGATCTAACACACCACAACCAATCAAACTAGTCGTTATGAATAGTAATACCCACTTTTTGAAATTTATAAATTTTATTTTTCAAAATGGACTTCATTTTTGGATTCGGAATATCGAATTTAGCCTAGGGTAAAATTTTGGAAATTTTCGGATAACATTTATATTTTGATGAATAGTGAAAATTACAAAATTTTAATTAAAAACAACTTTTTTAATCGAAATAATTTATATTGATAAATAATAAATTTTAGTGGTTTTAAAGTATATTTAGAATATATTCTTACCATTTAATACAATTTTTTTCATTGTACATAATTTCACAATTAAACCGGACATAAACAAGTGTCAATCTTTTGATAGTTATTATCTCTTAAAAACACGCTTTTTGTTTTAACAACGGGAATTAATTTTGAATTAATTTCTGCCACTTCTATGTTTTGAATTTGGAAAAATGGATTCCATATTTGGAATCAGGATTTTCAAATTATGTAAATAGGTAACTTTTATTTTTAGACATTTTGAAAAATTACTTCGGTAAATATTTTATTTACCATGGTTAAAGGGTAAATCCGGTAAATAAGTGTTAAAACATAATATTATAATAATAAATAATTACCCTAAAACATTTCCTAACCTTATTGGTGGATACAGTTCTGACCATGGGCATCTTTGGGTCGATTTTGGGACACCATGGAGCCACTTGTAGGTGATAGGGGCACTTTATTTTAATTAAATTAAAATAAATACAAAAATGACATAAGCATATATCTTTTAGAAAATAATTTTTACATAGGGTTATATATGCTGGATTTTCGACTATAAATATAAATTAGAAATATAAAAATATTTTATACATAATGGTATTTGTTTTATAATTTTTAGACATTAAATATTTTAATTTATTTAGGACACAATGGTGATGCAGTAATTACCTAATTAATCAAAAATTAGAATAATTGATATTATAAATACCCAAATAAATGTAATTTAAGACTTTCTATAAATAAAAATAATTTTATAGGTTAATATGACACTTTAGGATTTATTTAATTAACTTTTTTTAAGTAATCATTTTTTTAGGATTTTTAAAAAAATCAATTATTGAATAGTGTCAAAATTGACAAAAAAGAGTTTTTAAAAAAATATTATATTATTAATTGATATTAAATTTCTAAAAATCTAAGTTTCGGACAAGTGACTTATATCATGATATTTTTATCATAAATGGACCACTTGGGGGTCTCTTTGATGTATATAGTATGTTTATTAACCATATAATATAAAAATACAATAGACATTGTAAAAGTGAAACTAATTAACTAAGAGTTAATACTTAAATATAAGGTTAATATAGTAACCCAAACCTGTCTAAATCCTATTGGTTGAGTGTTTTTCGACCTATACCCACCTTAACCTTTAAATAATACTCTTTGGAGCCATTAGAAACTGAATATGAACTTATTATAAAATAATATTTCTAGCTTTTCCAAAGGTTCCCCTCACCCCTCTTATAAAAGGGTACTCCCACTTCTCACTAATTCACACATTCAAAGCCTTTTTCTCGAAAAAAACCCTGCCAAAATACTCTCTCAACTTCCCTCAGTTCAACCTATATTCCTTAGTTTGATCAGAAAGCCAACTTAAAAATTCATTTTGATCAAATCAAAAGGAAGAACCTGAAGAAGAGGTAATGTTTTCACCACCCTCTTTCAAGTTCCTTTCTTCTTAAACTTATTCTTTCTTTGTTATTCCCATTCTAAAATAATAACTCTAGTATCTTATATATACTGTGATATTATTATAAAAATGGTACAACCATATTCAGTATTCTATCCATCCTTTGAATGACATGTCACCATACGTGCGTACGTATGGCTTACCGTCTCCACGTCGTGGTGTAATTGTTATTCAATAAATTATTATTTGGATGGGTATAATAATGATGTGTAATACATGTAAATAATAAATATAACATGATAATAATTCTTTATATATGATATACCATCCAACTATATATTATTTTAATATCAAAATAATGATTTTGTCACTCGTGCGTACGTACGAACTACCATCTCCACGAACGCGATGAGATTCATTCTCCATCGTATCCATTCATGTATAATTATCATTTGAAGATTTAAAAATAATTTTTAAGGACATTATATAATTCTGGATATGAATAAGATTCAACCTATCCATAATAAACACGGGTTATGTAACAAAACATATACGAGTAAGTTAACACCCAAAACGACGATAATACTAAGATATTATTAACAAAGCAATGTTAAAAGATCATATATGATATCATATTAAGGTATATTATTCTTGTATAATTTAATAACAATTTTTTAATCATTATACTGGATGTTAACCTACCCCCAAACAAGGAAAAGTACAAGGTAAGGGTTTATTTCGCAATCTCTTCATTATCCGAGGTTGTTTATACGTAATAATCTGTTGGGATTTCTTTATCATCCACATCCATGTTTCTTAAAAATGTATTTCAATAAATGTTTACTATTTACAAGAATATGGGTTAAAGAAATTTATACCCTTGTTTGAATTTTTAGAAGAGGTTTATAAAGGAATCATTCCGTCATTATCCAAACAAGGTGTTTTTTAACCTTTTCGAAAGAATTAATATAAGAGTGTTTTTTTAACTTATGCGGTGGGTGCGGCTATTTTCTTCCATTATAAAATCTTCAAATCTTCCCTTAAAAGCTTATAAGAAAATTTTAAAAGTAAATGTTTTATTTTATAATTATGTGATTCTTAAATTATTTCAAAATTGGAAGAGATATTTCTCTAAAAAAGAGTTTTGATTTCATCTATGTCAACATCCTTTGATGGATTTTAAGATTATTTGGAGTTGATTTATTATGATACAAAACTTCCATATTTTATTGATGGTTTTGTGATATGTTTGACTATGGATGTGTTATTTTTATACCATTAATGGTTTATGAAGAAATTATTGACTTTTCGTATGATAGTTTTAATACGAATGGTTATGTTATGTTTAAACATGTTCATATGAGGAATGCATTGGACTTAATATATGATGGGTGGAGCCCGCTATAGCTCCTTGATTCATCGGTAGGTCTCATGAGACAAACTAGTGTCTTGTCACAAGGCCTTGACAAAATATTCTTTGTAGTCTTAGAACGAGGCCTTGGATATGTGGTTATGATAGTCTGGCATTATGCATTCCATCATTATGAAAGTGGTTATTGATATTGCATGTGATTATTTAATTAGTAGAATATCCATGTGAATAAGTAAATGGAATTATTTCATTTTATTTTTTCCATACTATGTTGATGTTTATGTTTAAAAGGCTTTTGATTTTGTTATACATTGCCTTAAATGTTTATTCTTATTTATAAATGTTTCCGCTATATTGTTATCATTACTGGGAATTTGAGCTCACCCCTTTCTATGTTTTATTTTTCCCAGGATGTGAAGAAGTATTTTATGAATGACCTACAGGGATAATATGAGGGGATATTAAGACAAGATTTTTTTGTAGTAGTTTTCAATTTATGATGTAATGTAAACATTATGAATGTATCTATTTATTCCAAGGCTACTAAACTAATCGGTCTTTCGAGACTTGATATTTCTTGTGATCATGCCAATGTTAAGTAATTATGCACCGAATTTAGGAAAATGGGTTCGAGGCGCTACAGTTGGTATCAGAGGAAGTTTAGTATAAACCTTGGAAGCAAGATTTAGATAAAATCTGATTAGAGCACATTGACCTAAGATGGACTTTGAGGATTAGTATAGAAGAACTTCCTAGAATTTTGGTATTGTAGATATTTTGTGAGTTTTCCTAGCAATACATCCATGTATGGATACGAGCAGGTAGAGACGGCTCTCGAACAGATGTACCTAGTGGTAAAACCCAAAAACATCGCTTTGAGCTAGACTCGAACGGGAACTGGTGCACGACAACGGGCCTTGCTGCACTCTTGGTTACGACCCTCTCGGGGGATAGGCTTAGGATAACTCTCATTTTCTTTACAAATCATTATTAAGGGTTTATGAGTATATACTTCCCCAATGAAAACATTTTTATGATTATGGATTATATCCATAAATATTTCAATTTATGTTAAGTGTTTTATAAGTATGGAATTATGTATTTTGATTCATAAACTGATCTAGTTTATGCTGTTGTTTAGAAATGGAACCTAGTGGAAGAAATGAAAATCGTATCAATGCATGCACTACATGTAGGGATTTACCTCTTGCTCAAGATAATTATAGTGGAGCTAGTGATAAAACTGGTGGTGATTAGCTAATCACCATACTAGGACAACTCACACAGGTTATGAATAATAACATTACCCATATGGAGCACCCTGATCCGCAGCGTGGAGGATCATTGTTATATCGCTTCATGAGGTAACAACCACCAAAATTTAATGGGAGTACAAATCCATTGGTAGCTGAGCAATGGATAAGTTCCCTAGAGAAAATATTTCAGGCTTTGGGAAGTAGTGAAAGGGAAAAAGTTATTATGGCAGTTTACCGCCTCACTGGAGATGCTGATCAATGCTGGTCAGTGATTCAAAACACGAAGGAAGTTAATGAAGTATCAAATATGGAATGGAGGGAGTTCAAATATCTGTTTTTAGAAAAATACTTTCCTCGTGACCATCAAGCAGATATGGAAAGGCAATTTCTGAGTCTGAGACAAAAGGAGGATGAGAATGTTGCAAAGTATGAGGCTAACTTTACAAGGTTAGAAAGCTATGCTAGAGATTATGTATGTAACCCAAGAAGTAAGATTGATCGTTTCATTGATGGGTTAAAACTGTTTCTCTGTCGAGCATTAGTCTCACAATCCTTCTTATTGTATGAAGACATTGTCTCATGTGCTATCAAGACCGAAAATGAATTTTTTAAGTCTTATGAATTTAAAGCAAAGAAAGAGAAGAAGAGATCTGCTGATCAATTTGGGAATAGAAATAAGGGGAAGAAGGGAAATGTTGAATATCCATCCTATGGTAAATGTGGGAAGAAACACCTCGGTACTTTCTTAAAAGGAATGAGAGTTTGTTACAAGTGTGGTGAAAAATGCCACCAAACTCGTGATTGCAAGGGGAAGAAGGAAGCTACCGATGTCCAATTCTACAATTGTAGGGAGATGGGACATTATGCAAATGAATGTCCTAAGAGCTAGGGGAACTTACCTTAGAAAAGTCCAAGAGAACATGGCCAAGCTTATGCTATCACTACTGCTGAGGTAGATGCTCCGAAAGACGTGGTGGAAGGTAATTTAATGGTTTCCTTAAGTTTAGAAAATGCATTATTTGAATCTGTATCATCACATTGTTTCATATCTTCCCTGTTTTCTAAGAAAATTAGATATTTTCAATTTGATTTAACAAGGGGGTTTCAGTTAAAACTCCTAATGGAAGTATCATTGCAAAAAAGTTTTGTGAATCAGTCCCCATTATAGCACATAAATTTTCTTTATCCGCTGATTTCGTCATCATACCAATGATTGAGTTTGATATAATCCTCGGTATGGATTGGCTTTTGTTCCATGATGCAAAGATTTATTGTAAGAATAAGGAGGTTACGATTTTTGATGATGATGATAAGGAACACCTTATCTTTAGAGCAGAATCATCACCACCTAATTATTATCTAGATCCACCCCCAGTATCTCTACAAAATTCAATTATTGGGGAGGAAGATAATGGAATGACTGTGGGTGAGGAAAGGAATGTTCATATAGAGGATGTACCTATTGTGAAAGAATATGTAGATGTGTTTCCGGAAGATTTACCTGGACATCCTCCAGAACGAGAAGTTTAGTTTTCCATTGATTTAATTCCTCGATCAAGGCCTATATTGAAGACCCCCTATAGAATGGCCACTGTAGAATTAGTTGAACTAAAGAAACCACTAGAGGAATTAAGTAATAAAGGATTTATTCACCCTAGTGTCTCTCCATAGGGATCCCCTGTTCTTTTTGTTAAAAAGAAAGATGGATCTATGAGGTTATATATCGACTACAGGGAGATCAATGCTAAACAATAAAGAACAAGTATCACATACCTCACATTGATGATTTATTTGACCAACTGCATAGAGCTCAATACTTTTCAAAGATTGACCTTCAGTCTGGATACCATCAATTGTGTGTGAAGAAGGAAGACATTCCGAAGACAACATTTCGAACCAGGTATGGGTATTACGAGTTTACAGTAATTCATTTTGGATTGACTAATGCACCCACTGTATTATGGATCTGATGAAAAGAGTTTTCAAGGAATATCTCGATGAATTTTTGGTGGTATTTATTGATGATATTTTGTTATACTCAAAAGTCTACGAATATCATGAAAATCACTTGCGCAATATCCTGAAAACTCTGAGAATACATGAATTATATGGGAAGTTTAGCAAGTGTGAATTCTGGCTTCAGGAGATTTCTTTTCTTGGCCATATTGTCTCTAAAGATGGAATTTCGGTTTATCCTTCTATAACCAAGGCAATCCAAGAATGGCCTCCACTGACGAGTATAACTGAGGTACATAGTTTTATTGGTTTAGCAGGTTATTATCGACATTTTGTCCAGAATTTTTCCTGGTTGGCTAACCCATTAACAAATCTCACACGTAAAGGGGTTAAATTTGTTCGGAAAAAAGAGTGTGAAGAATTTTTTAAAGAACTGAATAGAATATTATTCAATTCTCCTATATTTACTCTACCATCGGGGAATGATGAATTCTTTATTTATAGTGATGCATCAATGAAAGGACTTGGTTGTGTCCGTATGCAGAATGATAGGGTTATTGCCTATACATCACGATAGGTGAAAATTCATGAGAAAAACTATTGTACTCATGATCTTGAGTTATTAGCTGTGATATTTGCTTTGAAAATATGGAGACACTACCTCTATGGTAATTTTTTTGAGATTTATACTGATCACAAGAGTTTGAAGTATATTTTCCCACAAAAAGAACTTAACATGAGGAAAATTAGATACCAAGAATTACTCAAGGATTATGATTGCACGATACACTATCACACGGGGAAAGAAAACAAGGTGGCAGATGATTTGAGCAGAAAAGATCATAGATTTTTGAACTATATGAGAATTGAAAGGGATCCAATTTTCATGGATCTAGTGAATATGGACATGGGAATAACCAGGGAAGGTGAAACATCAATGCTTTTTCAAATGGTTCCCAAACCATATTTACTAGAAAGGATTAAGAGTTCTCAGACTGATGATGAAGAATTTCAAAAAAAGATTGAAGTTGTGAATGATGGGAGATTGAAAGACTTTGTGTATGAAGATGGAATTTTGAAATTCTGGAAAAGACTTTGTGTTCCCGATATACCTGATCTAAAAAGGGAATTGCTGGATGATGCTCATAGTTCCAATTTCTCTATACACCCTGGGAGCACCAAAATGTATAGAGGTTTGAAGGAAAATTTTTGGTGGGACAACATGAAGAGGGAGATTGCTGATTTTGTGTCAAGATGTATGGTTTGTCAACAAGTGAAAGCTGGAAGGCAACAGCCTGGTGGAGTATTGCCACCTCTTCCCATACCTGAGTGGAAATTGGATAATATCATGATGGACTTTGTCATGGTACTACCAAAGACTCCTAGAAGGAATGATGCAATATGGGTTATTGTTGATCGTCTTACCAAGTCAGCACATTTTATTGCAATAAGAGAAGATCTACCACTGTAAAGTCTAGCAAGACTATATATTGATGAAGTTGTGAGACTTCATGGAGTACCCCTATCGACTATTCCTGATCATGATCCTTGTTTTACTTCAAGATTCTGGAAAATTCTTCAGAAATCCTTGGATACTGAACTTCATTTGAGCACTTCCTACCACCCTCAAACAGATGGAAAATCAGAACAAACAATTCAAACCTTAGAAGACATGTTGATATCCTGATCACTTGACTTTCAAGGTATGTGGGATCAATATTTACCTCTGGTAGAATTTTCCTATAACAATAGCTTCCATTCGAGTATTCAGATGGCACCATATGAAGCGTAATACGGAAAGAGATGTCGCACACCAACCTGTTGGGATGACATTGGTGAAAGAAAACATGTAGGCCCAGAACTGGTGGAGGAAACTATGGAAAAGGTGAAGGTAATCCAAAACCATATCACAGCAGCTCAATGTAGGTAGAAGTTCTATGTCGATAATCGAAGGAAGGATTTGGAATTTCAAGTCGTTGATCATGTTTTCCCGAAGGTATCTCTATGGGAGGGAGTCATACATTCTAGTAAGAAAGGTAAATTGAGTCCCAGGTACATCAGAACTTTCGAAATTCTAGAACGAATTGGGGTTATAGCTTACCGATTGGCAATGCCGCCAAGTCTCTCCAAAGTTCACGATGTGCTCGATGTATCTTTGTTGAGGAAATTCATGCCTGACCCAACGCATGTACTCACCTATGAGGAATTGGAACTGGAACCCGACCTGTCTTATTGCGAAGAGCCTGTCAGGATTCTTGATATGAGAGAACAAGTACTGAGAAACCGGACAACTCGTCTGGTAAAAGTCTTGTGGAGAAACCATAAGATGGAAGAGGCATTGTGGGAACCTGAGGAACTTATGGTGAAGAAACACCTGAGTCTTTTCATGAGGAAGTATTCTAGAAATTACGATGATGATATTATTTGAAGGAGGGGAGAATGTAACACCCCAAGCTTCTAGGGTACGATTCTCTTTGAATAATTTAATAGCGTGTGTTGTACGCAACATCGAGTTCTAACAAACCACACCAATCAAACTAGCCGTTATGAATAGTAATACCCACTTTTTGAAATTTTTAAATTTTATTTTTTAAAATGGACTTCATTTTTGGATTCAGAATATCGAATTTAGCCTAGGGAAAATTTTGGAACTTTTTGGATAACATTTATATTTTCATGAATAGTGAAAATTACTAAATTTTAATTAAAAACAACTTTTTTAATCTAAATAATTTATATTGATAAATTATGAATTTGAGTGGTTTTAAAGTATACTTATAATATTTTTTTACCATTTAATATAATTTTGGTCATTGTACATAATTTCACAATTAAACAAGACATAAACAAGTGTCAATATTTTGATAGTTATTATCTCTTAAAAACACGCTTTATGTTTTAACAACGGTAATTAATTTTAAATTAATTTCTTCTACTTCTATGTTTTGAATTTGGAAAAATGGATTCCATATTTGGAATCAGGATGTTCAAATTGTTTAAATAGGTAACTTTTATTTTTAGACATTTTGAATAATTACTTTGGTAAATATTTTATTTACCATGCTTAAAGGGTAAATCCAGAAAATAAGGGTTAAAAAATAATATTATAATAATAAACAATTGCACTAAAACGTGTCCTAACATTATTTGGGATTCATGTCCGACCATGGGCATCTTTGGGTCTATTTTGGGACCCCATGGAGCAACTTTTAGGTGATAGGGACACTTTATTTTAATTAAGTTCAAATAAATACAAAAATTACATAAGCATATATCTTTTAAAAAAACAATTTTTACATAGGGTTATATATGTTGGATTTTAAACTATAAATATTAATTAGAAATATAAAACGATTTCCTACATAATTTAAGTTTATTTATAATTTTTAGACCTTAAATAATTTAATTTATTTATGACACAATGGTGATGTAGTAATTACCTAATTAATGAAAAATTAGAATAATTGATATTATAAATACCCAAATAAATGTAATTTGAGACTTTATATAAATAAAAATAATTTTATAGGTTAATATTACATGTTTGGATTGATTTAATTAACTTATTTTGAATTAATAATTCTGTTATGACTTTTACAAAAATCAATAATTCAATAGTTTCAAAATTGACATAAAAGAGTTTTTAAAACAAATATTATATCATTAATTGATATTAAATTTATAAAAATATAAGGTTCGGAAAAGACACTTATATCATGATAGATGTATCATTAATGGACCACTTGGGGGTCTTTTGGATGTATATAGTTAGTTTATTAACCATATAATATAAAAATACAATACACATTGTAAAAGTGAAACTAATTAACTAAGAGTTAATACTTAACGATAAGGTTAATATAGTAACCAAAAACGATCTAAATCCTATTATTTGAGTGGTTTTAGACATATCTACACCTTAAACTTTAAATAATACACTTTTGAGCCATTAGAAACCGAATATGAATTTATTATAAAATAATATTTCTAGCTTTTTCAAAGGTTCCCCTCACCCCTCTTATAAAAGGGTACTCCCACTTCTCACTAATTCAAACATTCAAAGCCTTTTGTCTCAACCAAAACCTGCCCAAATACTCTCTAAAATTCCCTCAATTCATCCTAGAGGCCTTATTTTGATCATAAATCCAACCTAAGGAGCCATTTTGATCAAAACAAAAGAAAGAACCTGAAGAAGAGGTAATGTTTTCACCGCCCTCTTTCAAGTTCCTTTCTTCTTCAACATCTTCTTTCTTTGTTATTCCCATTCTAAAATAATAACTACAGTATCATATATATACTGTGATGTTATTATAAATATGGTACAACCATATTCAGTATTCTATCCATCCTTTGAATGGAATGTCACCATACGTACGTATGTACGGCTTGTCGTCTCCACGTCGTGGTGTAATTGTTATTCAATAAATTATTATTTGGATGGGTATAATAATGATGTGTAATTAATTTAAATAATAAATATAACATGATAATGATTCTATATATATGATATACCATCCAATTATATATTATTTTAATATCAAAATAATGATATTGTCGCTCGTTCGTACGTACGGACTATCGTCTCCACGAATGCGATGAGATTCATTCTCCATCGTATCCATTCAAGTATAATTATTATTTGATGATTTAAAAATAATGTTGAAGGAAATTATATCATTATGGATATGAATAAGATACAACCTATCCATAACAAACATGTCTTATGTAACAAAACATATACGAGTAAGTTAACACCCGAAACGGCGATAATACTAAGATATTATTAACAACGCAATGTTAAAAGATCATATATGATATCATATTAATGTATATGGTTCGTGTATCATTTAATAACAATTATTTCACCATTATACATGAGCTTAACCTACCCCCAACCAAGGAAAAGTTCAAGGTAAGGGTTTATTTCCCAATCTCTTCATTATCTGAGGTTTTTTATACGTAATAATCTACTGGGATTTCTTTATCATCCACATCCATGTTTCTTAAAAATGTATTTCAAAACATTTTTACTATTTATAAGAATATGGGTTAAAGTCATTTATACCCTTGTTTGAATTTTTATATGTGGTTTATAAAGGAATCTTTCTGTCGTTTTCCAAACAAGGTTCTTTTTAATCTTTTCGACAGAATTAAGGTCAGAATGTTTTTTTAACTTATACGGCGGGTGCGGCTATTTTCCACCGTTATAAAATCTTCGAAGCTTCCCTTACAAGCTTATAAGAAAATTTTAAAAGTAAATGTTTTATTTTATAATTATGTGACTCTTAAATGATTTCAAAATAGGAATAGATATTTCTCTAAAAAGGGTTTTGATTTCATCTATGTAAACATCCTTTGATGGATTTTAAGTTTATTTGGAGTTGATTTATTATGATACAAAACATCCAAATTGTATTTAAGGTTTTGTGATATGTTTGACTATGGATGTGTTATTTTTATATCATTCATGGTTTATGAAGAAATTATTTACATTTTGTATGATAGTTTTAATACGAATGTTCATGTTATGTTTAAACCTATTCATATGAGGAATGAATTGGACTTAATATGTGATGGGTGGAGCCCGCTATAGCTCCTTGATGCATCGGTAGGTCTCATGAGACAAAATAGTGTCTTGGCACAAGGCCTTGACAAAATCATATTTGTAGTCTTGGCACGAGGCCTTGGCTATGTGGTTATGATAGTCTGGCATTATGCATTCCCTCATTATGAAAGTGGTTATTGATATTTCATGTGATTATTCTATTAGTAGAATATACATGTGAATAAGTAAATGGTATTATTTCATTTTATTTTTCCTATACTTTGTTGAAGTTCAAGTTTAAAAGGATTTTTTTTAGTTATAAATTGCCTTAAATTTTTATTATTTTTATGAAAGCTTCCGCTATATTATTATCCTTACTGGGAATTTGAGCTCACCCCTTTCTATGTTTTATTTTTTCCAAGATGTGAAAAAGTATTTTATGAATGACCTGCAGGGATAATATGAGGGGATATGAAGACAAGATGTTTTTGTAGTAGTTTTCACTTTATGATTTATTGTAAACTTTTTGAAATTATCTAGTTATTCAAAGGCTACTAAACTAATCGGTCCTTCGATACTTGATCTTTCTTGTGATCATTCCAATGTTATGTAATAATGCACCCACTCTGGGCAACTGGGGTCGGGGCGTTAAAAAGATATTAATAAAAATGGTGATAATGTGGTATTAAAGGATCATATATGAAATTATAAATATTAATATCGTTCTATAATAAGTAAATAATATTCTAAAAACCATTATATAAGAGTTTAAAAAAAGTTCAACCAAAAATAAGTGTGTAATGATGGGTTTTGACTCAAACTACATTCCATTAAGGATGATTTGTTATTATGAACCAATTCACTTTTATTTGGGGTTTATAATCCCCCTTTTAAATGTAATATCATGAATAATTAATCCTTAATTTTATTTTATGTTTCACTTTGATTTATCTCATATAAGGGGATATTAATTTAAAATTACCATGTGGTAAAAGTTAGCGTACAATCTCAATTCCTTTTGTGATTGATAACTTTATATTAAAACAGTCACTTTATTATAATAATTTTTTAATTAGAAATTATATTTTTGTTTTATATTAATATTATTGAATTATTAATATGTTATTTTTCTAAATAATATACCATTTTAACATATGGGATTTACACTGAATGGTATATGATTTATTAGGGAAATATTTATAAATCTGCATTCTTTACTCAATATAGATATTTTATAAAGTGATTTTTTTATGAATTAAATAGATTATTAGATATATATGGAATGATTTGGACTAGTATTAGAGGGATTATTTACCATTTAAAGTAATCCCATTGATGAATATATAGTCTCATGGGATAAAAATAGTGTGAAAATTCTTATGTATTTGTAACCATTATGGTTTAAACATTATTATTAAAGGTCTTGACAGTATATATATGGTTGGTCAAACCTAATTAGTTTATACCCAATATGTTGTAAACCATATTTTTAAAGGTATTAATCGTAAATTTATCATATACCGGGGAAATGTGACATCTTCTAATTAATCATTTCCTTCATTCAGAATCAGTTATTATTTACCATAAGATGTTCACTATGAAAAAATCGATGGATGGAAATCATTATCATTTCATTGATTAACTGTAATGTGTTTTTAGTTATTTACCTTTACATATTGCTTTTTCATTTTCTAGATATTTAAATGGCATGTGTTTTTAGTTATTTACCTTCTTATGTTGATGATGATCATTGATTCAGTATTGCTTCTATTGTACTTAACCTCTACTGAGAATTTGTGGTCACCCTTATTTTGGTTTCTTTTTCTATCATTTTTTAAAGAATATTATGAATGATATGAATAGATATTATAGATGAAATAAATCTGTTCTCAAAAAAATGTTGAAATTTGACTATTCAATTTAATACAAGGCTCATGTATGTATCTAGTTTATCAGGACAACTAAACTATTTGGTCCTTTGGGACACTATTTTCATTTATCTTATGAAAATGTAGTGGTAGCATGAAACTATCTCTAGGATTCTAGGGTTAGGGTCACTAAATTTGGTATTAGATAAAGTTCAGTATAATCCTTGGAAACTAGACTTAAGAAAACACAGATTATGGAACATAACCCTTTGATTGACTTTTACAATATGTATATAAGAACATCCTAATGGTTTTATAAGATAAAAATTAGGTGGTTTTTCACTTTAGTAAATTCCTCTCTAGATAAAACAAGTTGATGTGGTTCTATAATAGATTTACCTAGGGGTAATCGCTTTGAAAACATAATGCCAATCTTGACATTAGCATAACCTAGTAAATGATAATGGGCATTACTACTCACGTAGTTTGATACTCATGGGGGGAATTCTTGGGATAATTCTCATTTTCATTAAAAACCATTATGAATGATTTAAAAATATAATAAAAATGAAGGAAATAGGTTATTCTCTAGATTAAATAAGGCTCTATTTGGAAATAAAATAGATAAAGTATTTATGTATTTAGATTTAAGAATTAAATTGTTGGATAATTTTACCAATTGTAATTCAGTTATAATAATCATTAAGCATATAAGTATTGAATTAAATTGTATTAGAATTTTTGTTTTTGTTAACTTATCTGTTATGGACACCATTATTTGTTAATGATTTCAATATTCATCATCAGTTCAAAGAGTTAAAAACCTATTTGATTTTTCAGGTGATGGGAGTCCACCAAGATTAGAGACATTTTGGAGAAACATACGATAAGAATATGTTTTAGTGGAAAATTTATTTGGGGAATAATGCCTTTAAATATTATAGAGATAAAATTAAAGGTATTGATGAACATTATTATTAATATGATAATTATAAGAAAATATGATTAATTAGACTTTGTGAAAAAAATCTCATTAAAACCCCTATTAAAATGTTTATTTAGTGATTAATTTAATTTTAAGGGAATCAATCATATTTTTGGGAAATTTATAGGAATTATATTACTATAAATATGATATCCCCCGTGTAGGGTGACAACCCGTCATATCTAACAAGGTGGTGCGTCTAGAAACCATGCATAAAGGATAATAAGGGATTCATTCCTACCACTAGAGTATGTGATTTCTTGGTTAATATATTATTGGTTTTAGTAAAACCATTTGAAAAATAAATATTAATGAAGACAAAAGTAATGTTACATTTTAGTTTTATGGATTAATGTATTAACCATATTGGTTTTTTAAAATATTTATAGACATGTAGAAAAATGTTCAAATTTTTATGAATATTACAATCTGTTAAAAGTGAATATTAGTGCAGAAGGAATAAAAATAATTTTTGAAATATTAATTTCTAAGAATAAATAGATAATTTTTTAATTAATCGAAGAAAACCCAAATGAAATAATTGGCTCAATGAACTATAAAATTATCATGTAAATATATTTCCTTATATTATTATACACTAAAGGAATTACTCAACATTATAAAAATGATCTTAAAATAAAAATGTTATCCTAATACCTTCATTTATATTACAACATTGGTAATTTAAATCCTTTTTGATTTATGGATTTGAGGACCAAAAATTTATTTTTATCATTCACTTTTATGTGATAAGTTAAATAAATCATTATCTAAAAATATTTACACTTTCCCCTAATCTATATATCTTTAGATTCCACCCATTTTCTCCTTCTTAGATATATAGATATGTGTTATTCTATATGACCTTTGTACTTTAGTGTCTATATTATTAAGGGGATGTTTTATAAACCCTTTAAAAATGTGTTGTTTTCAAAAAATTAATTTTAAAATATCAACACTAGATTACTCAGATAAATATTAAATCGCAAGGACACAATTTATTTAAGGTGGATAGGATTTAGTAGATTGAAATTTTAAAATGTGAATACAATATTTTATTGCATGTATGGAATGAAAAAATTCACGTATAAGGGAATATAACATCCCAAGAAGGTAAAATATATTTACTATTTAAAATAAATTAAATTTATGATAATAATTCTAATTAACACAACACTGAGTTTATCTTTTATTAAATGCAACAATGACATTCTTTGATGGCATGTGTTACATACAAGACTGAGTTTTACAGAATACAATTAATAATATTCCATTAAATTAAAATTATCTCTGAGGTATTAAATTATTGGTTATTAAATTGATTAAATATATTATTAAAAAATAAGTTTGAATTCATTTGTTACTAATTAATTATAAATGAATATAAAAACCAATTGAATATAAATGAAACTTTTTAAAAAGAACTATTTTTATGTGCCAAAAGATTTTTTCCTACTAAATTAAATTAATTAAAATTAGATAATTATATTAACGAAATAAATATTTTATATATTAAAAAATATATTTTACAATTATCTAATTTATTTTATATGTATAATATAGTAGAAAATATAATTTTATGAATAAAACTATGTATTTTTTAAGGTAGTTTTTTCACCTATTAAAGGTGCACTTGTTTTGAATTTTTTTTGTAATTTTAAAAAGTTTATTTTAAAAAAATAAAATTAATTTTCAAATTTGTAATTCCAACATTTTTTTGGGTGAATTAATTTTTTTTGAGATGTTTCATTTTTGGATAAATAGTTAAAATACTAAATTTTAATTGAAAACTAACATTTCGTGTAAATAATTTATAGTGATAAATTATATTTTCAATTTATTTAAAGTAAAATTTATTCAATAATAAATAAATAAATATAATTTATTTCATTAAAATTATTATTATATTTAATTTATATTTAAAACATAGTAAAATTTAAATCATTTTCTCTTTAAAACTTCGCTTTCTAGTCGTGTTTGGGGGATTAATTTTAATTTAAATTCATCCAATTATGTGAATGGAATTTGAAAAAAAAAATTACATACTTGGAATTATAAAAATTTTATATTATCTAATAAGTTCAAATATATTTTTACCATAAGGATAATTTAAAATAGTCAGAATTAATTAATATGATTTAGGTTAAATAGGGTTTTATGCATTTCATGTGTTTGTATTAAAATTAATTTTAAACACACATAAGATTTTTATCTAATTACATATAACTAATATTTAGAATAATTCGGTATAAATTTTATTATAAATATATTGTTAATTATAATATTAATAGATAAATTACCTTCTTAAATAAAAGATACATGTTACATTGGTAAAAACTATAAAGTTAAAATTGAGTAAACTTAAAAACTAAAGAATATATAGATTAAATATTTATTAATTTTTTGTGGTGGAGGTATTTATCAACCAAGTAAACCCTAAACTATATTATTTTTATATTTTTTAGGAACATGAGGTAAGGTAGACCTCCCAATAGTGAATATTGTTTTGTATTTACTAGAATGTCATTCCTCCTCCATTATAAAAGGGAATTAACTATCCCCACTTCTTCTCACCTCACAATCCATTTGGATTAACCAAAACCTACCCATATCACTTCCAAAATTCCTTAACCTCATCCTAGAAGACTTAATATTTTCATAAGTCCTTCTATGTATTATTTTGGTGCAAACCAAAAGGATATACCCAAAGAAGAGATAACGTTCATCAACGAACATATTTATTATATTTCTTCATCATGCTCATTTAATTATTTTAATATCATGATTATATAATAAAAAAGAAACATAAATTTATTAATATGTTTTTATGTTAATTTTATGACATAAAATCACACAAACTTCTATCAAATGGGGTTCAAAATCATCATTCGTGTGTACGTTGGACTACAGCCTCACATGACGATGTCGTTCCTTTTTTCATTAACATATTTCACATTTCGGAATAATGATTAAAATAAACTTTTTATATAATATATTATGATATTTAAGATATATGTATTCTTATTTAACTATTATATTGCACATAACTTCATACTTTACATTTTGTGGGTATATGATAACTTCATTCGTGTGTACAAAAAACTACCACCTCGCGAAGTGAAGAGATTCATTCACGATTTACATGGAATGAATTAATGGTGTATTTAATAAAAATATGTGATATATATGACATAAAAATTATACTTAGTGATAACATATATATATATATAACTTACTTTTTATTCTTTCAATATGATATTAAAATGGAAACAGTGTTCGTGCGTAGGTACGACCTACAGTCTTCATGAACGGTGTATTTCATTTCCTATCCAAAATTTTTTTGGATTACTCTGAATAAAAATATAATGAATTTATATAGTATTTAAACATTTTTACATTATTTATATTATTAAATAATGAAAAACGTAATAGGATAAAAAATTAACAAGTAAAAACATACTTGAAAAACATAAAAATTAACACCCAAAACAATAAAAATAATGAAACATTATAATAAAAAATGGTGATAATATGCAATAAAATGAAAATAGATGATATTATAAATATTAATATGGTTTTTTTATAATTTAATAACATGTGTAAACCCATTTTATAGGATTTTAAATACCTTTTAATCATAAGGAAGCATAAGGTTAGTGATTTCGTCTCAATTTACACCTCATTGAGACTTATTTTTTATTATGCAGTAATAAAAATATACGTGGTGTATATACTAAACCTTTGATATATAATACCATGAATACATCATAACTCATGGTATTTTAAGCTTCACTTTGAATTATCTCATCCATGTGGATTTGACTTGAAAATTACCAAGTGGTAAAAGTTGTTGTACAATCCCAATTTATTTTTTATTGTTACTTCTTTTTGAAAAAAATAGCTTTTATATAATCATTTTTCATTGGAAATTATTTTTCATTTTAAAATTTATATTCATATATGATGGATATGATTATTTTCTACAGTTTTTAACAATTTTTATATACAATTTTTACTATAACATTTATATGATTTATTGGGGAAATATTGATTAATTTGTATCCTTTACTAAATAGATATATTTATTAAAGAACATTGTTTATGAATTAAATCGATTATTCCAATGTTGTTCTGTGATGAAGATAAAAACATTATTCTTAGCACTCTTCTTGATCATGAAATTAAACACATTGAATTTATTTTAAGCCATGATAGTTCTCCTAGCCCTAATGGATTTAATAATGATTTCGTTCAACGTTACTGGGATGTTATTAATTTTGATGTTTTCAAGCTTGTCAAATCCTTCTTCTCTAATGGTGTTCTCCCTCAGGTTCTAAACACCCAATTTTTCTCTCTAATTCCAAAAGTTGACAATGAATTTTTAATCCACTTTTTTAGGCCCATTTTCCTCATTAACACCCTTTATAAAATCATCACGAAAATCATTTCTAATATACTCTATTATATCACTGAAAAATCAATTTCTTGTAATCAATTTGGGTTTATTAAGGGTAGATCCATCCAAAATTTCATTTTTCATTCTTCTCAGTGTTTTAACACCTTAAACAAAACCAACATAGGTGGTAATATTTTTATTAAACATTAAATTAAAAAATCATTCGATACCATGGACTGAAGTTTCATTTTTAAAGTGCTTAAATCTTTTGGTTTTAGTGATGCGTTTATCAGTACCATTAGAACTTAATTCAATTAAGCCTCTATCTTCATTCTTATTAACTGTTCCCATTGGGGATATTTAAAATGTACCAATAGTATTAAACAGGGGGACCCTCTTCTTTCCATCCTCTTCTCCATTGCGGAAGACTATCTTAGTCGACTTATCACTATTTTGGTTGATCAAAACAAAATTAAACCCTTTCATGTTTCGCGAAATTCGAATGATCCTTCTCACCTATTTTATGTTGATGATATCATTCTCTTTATTCAAGTTGATAAAAGAACATTCAAACCCTCAAAAATACCCTTGCGCACTATGAGGAAATATCTGGTCAAAATATTAGCTGGAACAAATCATCTATCTTCTTTGGTAATAAGTTTACCCCTAATAAGAAATATAGAATTAAAAATGACATAGGTATAAAAGAGGTCTCTCCCCCTTTTAAGTACCTAGGTGTCCCCATCTTTTTGGGAAGACCCAAATCTTGTCATTTCCTTGAAATTGACAATCAAGTTATAAACCAACTTTCCCCTTGGAAAGGAAAATTCCTCTCTGCGGTGGGTAGAATCTGCCTTGTCAAATCGACTATTATCTCTGAAATGGTTTACTCTACGATGGTTTATAGTTGGCCTACTAGTATTATTAAAATATGAATACCTCTATCAAAAAAATTTGTACTGGAAGCACTGTGGAAGGAAAACTTGTCACCATCCCCAGGTCAACTTGTTATCAACCAATTGAGAAGGGAGGTATTGGCATTAAAAATATTAAACATTTTAATGATTCTCTTCAAGATAGTATCTCTTAGAATATATTTTGTAATTACTCTGATTCTATCAACTTCCTTAAAATAGATTTCTGCAAAAACATAATAAGGGAAACTCTACCTTTCATGCCTCCTATATCTAGCCATACATAAACCATTATTTTTCTTCCATTATGAGAAACTGCAGGTGGATGGTCTCTAGAAACTTCTCAATGAACTTCTGGTTAGGTAATTGGGATGCTAATCCTTTAATATCTAATTTTTTCCTTGAATAAAGCCCTGTGAACACCAACATCTCTATCAGATATGTCCTTAACTCTCAAAATGATTCTCTTCCTGATAATATTATAAATGTCATTGACACCTACCCCTTCTCTAACACTAATGATTTCTTAGTCTGGGAACCTCCTCAGAGTGGCCTCCTTGATTCTAAAAACATTTACAACCACCTTTTTTGTAACTCTGAAATTGATTTTGGGTAGTTAAAACTTTTTGACAAACCTTGGATAAAGCCCTCAAGACTTAATCTTATTTGGTGGTTTCCTCATAACAGACTACCCACTGATGACTGTCTTCAATTATCTAGTTTTCAACTCTATTTTAAATGCAGTATCTGTAATCAACATAGAGAATATTCTAATAATATCTTTCTTTCTTGTTCCACTGCTTCTATTCTTTGGAATAATATTTTTGACATTTTTTTATTGCAGATGGTAGATGTATGACTCTGTCAAATATCAATTAAAGAGATGTGGGGATAAAAATACTTCTCAACAAATTAAGAACATTTTCCTTGTTGTTGTTGATAAGATTCACCACATGATATGGTATGATAAAATTCTATTATTCATAATAAATTCTCATCCATTATTAATGAAGGTCAAACTCAGATTCTCATTTCCATTCGTTAAGATGCTTTGATCCAAAAGGGTCACTGCAATAATATGGTCCATGACTTTGGTATCTATCTAAGATTTCGTATTGTTGGAAATTATTTCCAACCTATCTGTACTTTTGAATTATTCTGGTGTCCCCCTCTTATAGGATGGATTAAGGGTAATGTGGATGGCGCTTCCAATGGCGACCCATGTAACGCCCCGACCCCAATTTCCCAGAGTCGGTGCATTATTACATAACAATGGCATGGTCACAAGAAAGATCAAGTCTCGAAAGACCGATTAGTTTAGCAGCCTTGGAATAACTAGATACATTCATAAAGTTTACATTACATCATAAATTGAAAAGTACTACAAAAACATCTCATCTTCATATCCCCTCATATTATCCCTGCAGATCATTAATAAAATACTTCTTCACATCCTGGGAAAAATAAAACATAGAAAGGGGTGAGCTCAAATGCCCAGTAAGGATAAAAAAATTGCAGAAACTTTCTTTAATAAGAATAAACATCTAAGAAAATGTATAACTAAAACAAAAGCCTTTTAAACTTGAACTTCAAAATATTATGGAAAAAATAAAATCAAATAATGCCATTTACTTATTCACATGGATATTCTACTAATCAAATAATCACATGCAATATCAATAACCACTTTCATAATGATAGAATGCAAAATGGTAGACTATCATAACCACATAGACAGGGCCTCGTGCCAAGACTAGAAATAAGATTTTTTTCAAGGCCTTGTGCCAAGACACTAGTTTGTCTCATGAGACCTACTGATGCATAGAGAATCTATAGCGGGCTCCACCCATCACATATTAAGTCCAATGTATTCCTCATATGAATAGGTTTAAACATAATATAAACATTCATATTAAAACTAGCATACAAAATGTCAATAATTTCTCCATAAACCATGAATGGTATAAAAATAACACATCCATAGTAAAACAAATCACAAAAACTTCAATACAATATGGACATTTTGTATCATAATAAATCAACTTCAAATAAGCTTAAAATTCATCAAAGGATGTTGACATAGATGAAATCAAAACTATTTGAGAGAAATATCTCTTCTTTTGAAATCATTTAAAAGTCACATAATTATAAAATAAAACATTTACTTTGCAAGTTTTCTTATAAGTTTTTAAGGGACGCTTTGAAGATTTTATAATGGTGGAAACTAACCGCACCCGCCGTATAAGATAAAAAAAACATTCTTACCTTAATTCTGTCAAAAAGGTTAAAAATGGACCTTATTTGGAAAATAACGGAAATATTTCTTTATAAACCCCTTATAAAAGTCAGACAAGGGTATAAATGACTTTAACCCATATTCTAGTAAATAGTAAAAATGTTTTGAAATACATTTTTAAGAAACATGGATGTGGATGATAAAGAAATCCCAGTATATTATTGCGTATAAACAACCTCAGATAATGAAGAGATTGCGAGATAAACCCTGACCTTGTACTTTTCCTTGGTTAGGGGTAGGTTAACCACATGTATAATAGTGAAATAATTGTTATTAAATTATACAATAATCATATACATTAATATGATATCATATATGATCTTTTAACATTGCTTTGTTAATAATATCTTAGTATTATCGTCATTTCGGGTGTTAACTTACTCGTATATATTTTGTTACATAAGTCATGTTTGTTATGGATAGGTTGTATTTTATTCATATTCAGAATGATATAAATTCCTTAAACATTATTTTTAAATCATCAAATTATAATTATACTTGAATGGATATGATGAATAATGAATCTCATCACGTTCATGGAGACGGTAGTCCGTACATACGCACGAGCGACAATATCATTATTTTGATATTAAAATAATATATAATTAGATGGTATATCATATATACAGAATCATTATCATTTTATATTTATTATTTACATGAATTACACATCATTATTATAACCATCCAAATAATAATTTATTGAATAACAATTACACCACGACGTGGAGACGGTAAGCCGTACGTACGCACGTATGGTAACATGTCATTCAAAGGATGGATAGAATACTGAATATGGTTATACCATATTTATAATAACATCACAGTATATATAAGTTACTGGAGTTATTATTTTATAATGGGAATAACAAAGAAAGAATAAGTTGAAGAAGAAAGGAACTTGAAAGAGGGTGGTGAAAATATTACCTCTTCTTCGGGTTCTTCATTTTGATTTGATCAAAATGGATCTTTAGGTTGGATTTATGATAAAACTAACGCCTCTAGGTTGAAGTGAGGGAATTTTATAGAGTATTTGGGAAGGGGATGGCCGAGCCAAAAGGCTTTGAATGTGTGAATTAGTGAGAAGGGGGGTACCCTTTTATAAGAGGGGTGAGGGGCACCTTTGGAAAAGCTAGAAATATTATTTTATAATAAATTCATATTCGGTTTCTAATGGCTCCAAAGTATATTATTTAAAGGTTAAGGCGGGTATAGGTCAAAAACCACTCAACCAATAGGATTTAGACAGGTTTGGGTTACTATATTAACCTTATCTTTAAGTATGAACTCTTAGTTAATTAGTTTCACTTTTACAATGTCTATTGTATTTTTATATTATATGGTTAATAAACTTAATATATACATCCAAGAGACCCCCAAGTTGTCCATTAATGATACAAATATTATTATATAAGTCTCTTGGGCGATCCTTACATTTTTAGGAATTTAATATCAATTAATAATATAATATTTGTTTTAAAAAATCTTTTCTATCAATTTTGACACTATTCAATAATTGATTTTTGTAAAAAACATAACAGAATGATTAATTCAAAAAAAAAGTTAATTAAATCAATCCTATTATGTCATATTAACCTAGAAAAATATTTTTATGTATAAAAAGTCTCAAATTACATTTAATTGGGTATTTATAATATAAATTATTCTAATTTTTCATTAATTAGGTAATTGCATCATCATCGTTGTGTCATAAATAAATTAAATTATTTAATATCTAAAAATTATAAATAAAATACCCTTATGTAGTAAATTGTTTTAGATTTCTAATTAATATTTATTGTCTAAAATCCAACATATATAACCCTAGGTAAAAAAAATTTTTCTAAAAGTTATATGCTTATGTTATTTGTGTATTTATTTTAACTTAATTAAAATAAAGTGTCCCTATCACCTACAAGTGGCTCCATGGGGTCCCAAAATCGACCCAAAGATGAAAATGGTCAGAAATATATCCACCAATAAGTTTAGGACATGTTTTAGGTTAATTTTTTATTATTATAATATTATTATTTAACCCTTATTTACTAGATTTACCCTTCAAACATGGTAAATTAAATATTTACCGAAGTAATTATTCAAAATGTCTAAAAATAAAAGTTAACTTTTTACACAATTTGAACATACTGATTCCAAATATGGAATCTATTTTTCCAAATTCAAAACACATAAGTGGCAGAAATTAATTTAAAATTAATTCCCGTTGTTAAAACAAAAGCGTGTTTTTAAGAGATAATAACTATCAAAAGATTGACACTTGTTTAGGTCCGGTTTAATTGTGAAATTATGTAAAATGACCAAAATTGTATTAAATGGTAAAAATATATTCTTAAGATACTTTAAACCCACTAAAATTCATAATTTATCAATATAAATTATTTCGATTAAAAAAGTTGTTTTTAATTAAAATTCAGTAATTTTCATTATTCATCAAAATATAAATGTTATCCGAAAACTTCCAAAATTTCACCCTGGGATAAATTCGATATTCCGAATCAAAAAATGAATTCCATTTTAAAAAATAAAATTTATAAATTTCAAAAAGTGGGTATTACTATTCATAACGGCTAGTTTGATTGGTTGTGGTGTGTTAAAACTCGATGTTGCGTACAACACAGGCTATTGCATTATTCAAAAAGAAGCATACCGTAGAATCTTGGGGTGTTACAACCCAGGAATTGTGGGTTGTGCCACGATATTCATGATTCATATTGGTCATATCATTGGTTGCTTCTATGGTATTTTTTGCATTGCTTCCTCACTGGAAGCTAAAATGATGGGTATGATTCATGCCATCTTTTTTTCCAAACAACATGTTCAGAACAACCTCTGGATTGAGAGTGATTCAACCACCATTTTGAAAGCTTTTTGGATTTGTGTGATACATTTTGCATGGTTGATCACCACCCATTGTATGGACTTCACCCATGCTCTTCTCGACATCAACTACATCATGACTCATATATATCATGAAGCTAACATGGTTGTTGATTGTATTGCAAAAAAAGGAGTAAATCAAGACATTACCTGGCTTGATGAACTTCCTGCTAACTTACATCCTCTTCATAATAAAGATTGTATTATGTTTCTGACTTTTAAACTTTTTTATTATTTTCCTTTATATTTATAGTGCCTTATAATTCTGTCCAGACACCATCTTCATAAAAAAAGAATTAAATCAATTATTCGATATATATGGAATCATTTGTACTGGTATTACACAATTTCGAGTCCATTTAATATAAGCTCATTAATTCATCGTTAGTCTCATGAGATAAAATTAGCTAGACAAACCCTATGTCTTTGTAACCTGTATGTTTTAATATTTCTTGTGAATGTTCTTGTAAGTAGAAATATTCTTGGCCAACAAAAATTAGTTTATAAAAGGTATGTTTCAAAACATATTGTGAAAGGAAATGATGGTAAAGGTAACATATAATGGGGAAACATAATTTTTGAGAAATAATCAATTCCTTCACTCAGATTTTGTTATTATTATCCAAAAACATACACTATGAAAGTATACATTAATTCTCTATTGATTGATTTAATGGAATGTGTTTTAGTTATTTACCTCTCCATATTGACTTTTTCTTATCTAGTTATTTAAATATAATGTATGATCAGTTATTTGTCTTTTTATGTTTATTATTCTCAACGATTCATTATTTATTATATTATAGTTAACACTTACATATTATTTGAGCTCACCGTTATTTTTTTTCTATTCACTGTGATTTCATGAAGATTATTATGTTTTATATAAAGATATATTCAAGATGGAATATTGTTATTCTCTAAAAAAATTATGTAGTATTTTTTGAATTAAATTTTAATACAAGGCTCATGTATGCATCTATTTTACAAAAAAAAATAAACTATTAAATACTTTTAAAATAAATTTACTTATATCTTATGCCAATTTAATGGAAGAACAAGACTAGATCTAGGATACTAGAGTTGGATAACTATAGGTATCATTCAAGAATCCAAAAGAATAATCAATATTTTATAATAATAGCTAATCACACATGAATATAATCAATAAACTATCAAGGGAGTTCATCCAAAGATAATAAAAATGTTAAAATATAATAGATAATAATGAATATGTCATGATAAATAACCAAACATACATTCCATTTAAATAACATTATTATAGGAATATGTAAGGAATAATCAGAATATTAAGGTGAATAACTGAAAAAAACCATTTAATCAATATATAATAATGTAATGCATCTAGAAATAATGTCATAGTAAAAATATCTTAGATTGTAATAACTAAATACTAAATGAAGAAAATTATTAATTATTATATTCCATGTTACCTAGGTATATTATACCTTTATTGTTAAGACATTTCCCAAGGTAGTTCAAAACAAACTGTGTAAAACCCTATGTAACTGAGGCTAGCCAACAAAATTACTGATATATCAAGGGTCTATCTATAACTAGGCCCCACTCATTCCATACCTATCCAAATAATTACTTTTATATTTAATGATCACATTAATTCATAAAAATTGGCCTTATTAAATATCCGTTAATAATATGAATTTATCCATATTTCCCCAGATTAACAAATGAAATTCAATGTAAAAAATAGTATATATAAATGATATAATATTTAAGAAATAAATATATCCATGATAAATAATATGGATATCAATAAGAAATTTAGTTTCCTATTATCAGAGGAAATTATACCTTTCAGGGGAAAGTAGTTAACATTAAAAATGAATCAAATAAGTGACTGTAAATACTTTCCTTAGTCAAAATGATAATAAAACATTCATAAGAAGAACAAGGATGGAATAAATATAACATAAATCCATTAGATTAATAATTAAGGGTTAATTTCACTTATAAATATAATTAAAATAAAAATATCTTTTAAATCAATCTTGAGGAAAATAACCTTTTTATTTTGAAAGACATTTTGAAAAAAAAATTCTTTGAAAGGAACATTTGTTTAAATATCATTTCAAAATTGTTAATTAAACATAAACTAAATAATGGTAATGATGTTATTTAATTCCATACATGCCATAAATTTAAAAAAGAATTATTTTTCATTGTTAAAGTTTAGTAAAGTTTTTTGTTCAGAAATTAAATAAAGATTACATTCGCATTTTTAGTAAAATAAAAATAGGGATTTTTTTGAAAATGACATAAGTTTATTTTGAAAAATAATTACAGATTAAACATGGGTGAAAATATCTTTGATAAATAATTTTTAAAATGTTAAAACATTTTTAGGAAAAAATTGTTATGGAAGAAAACATATTTCTGACTAAAGAGAGAAATTATGTCAGATGTTCTTAAAAACAATTTCTTGATAATGTTAAGTACCAAAGAGTCAAAAATGGTAATATAACATGAAAAATATCCTAAATAACGATCAGAGAAGAAAATTACATTTTTTTTATTATATAGTGATAAGATAATTTCATTCAACTAAAATTTTAGAATAAAACAATCTCTATTAGAATCAGATTGTGAAATAAACCCTTATAATGAAAATAACGTTGAACTGATAATTAATAAACGATTCTATTATATGTATAAACTAAAAATAAACATAAAATAATTGTAGATAAAAAATAATATAACTATAATTTTTATTAAATATAATCATAGAATATCAAAGATAACAGAGAAGTAACATAACCCAATGAAAGGAAATTGGGATATGTAATTATATAGAAATTGGTATCTATTAGAAAAATTATTTTATATGAAATAACTCAAAAATAAACTTAAAATATTATTAATAATTATTTATTAATGATTTTATCTTTAAATGGGGTAGTGTATACAAAATATCAATGAAATTGGGTTCATAAAATTACAATATGCCACAATAAAATTAGATTGAGACCAAATCACTTAACTTATGCTTCCTTTTGGTTGAACATGATTTAAAATTATATATAGTGGTTTTAAAATTTTAATTAACTTATTAAATAATAACATTTATATTTATAATATCATATACGACCTTTTTATAACACCTTATTAATTGTTTGTTAATAATATTTAATTATTTTCATTATTTCATGTGATAATTGTCTCATTTTATCATACTTGGTTTCTTATGAAATTTAATGTTCATTCACATATCATATAGTTCTATAATCTCCATAATAATAATAATGACATAATTATAATATTTTTACATCAATTTTACTTTTAAATCCAGTAATGAATGATAGTTTTAAAAAAAGATTGGGTTTTTCATGATGTTCTTAAATAGTTGTAAATTTGTTAAGGTTCACACTTTTCCTTTAAAAGTGTTATTATAAAAAGAAAAAAAGAGTCATATCACTTCGTGAAGGGGGTTTTCCACACGTACACGAATGATGTAATCATATTTATATGAGTGAAAAAGATATAAATAAAATGTTATAAATTATTTTTTAATAATAGTAAATTTGTAATTAACATATAAATTGTGTCATTTTTATCACATATTGTCATTAACTTTATCTTTATCACCTCCTATGTGAAGTTTTTGTGAAAGATGAATCACATCACTTTGTGAGGTCGTAGTCCACCATACACATGAGCGACGTTGTCATATCTCTAATGAAATGGAATGAAATAATATATATATATTATATAATTACTCTGTAGGTTTAAATATGATATAAATATCATATATATAATTTATATCCATAATCATACCAATCATTGAGGGCTAGAAATAGAAACACGAATGACATCGGTTCGTGAGGCAGTACTCTTCCGTAAACAAAAAAGATGATTTCATGTCACATTTAATGAAATTTGAGAGGTTTTAAGGTCATTAAAATATTAAAAAACATAAAATAATATGTATTATAATGAGTATTTTATATAATAATGTTTTAGTAAAACTTTAAGGGTTAGAGAAAGAATTAAAATAAAGGGGCTCATTGAAGAGCATTACATCTTCTTCATGTATCATATTTAGGGTTACACTAAATTCATAAATTTTGGATTTATTCAATAACTAATAATTATTTGATGAGGGTATGGAAGTTGGGAATTTATTTTTTAAGTATTGTATGAAAAATGGTTTTAAGGTGTTAAGTGGAGAGGAGAGTGGGTGACCTTTTATAAGTTGGGTGAGTGGAACACATGTATTTTTTTATAAGAGTTAATTAAATATATATTTTATTAGTATACACTTCCTCAATAATATTACTTTATTGATAATATAAGTTATAAGGTCAATTTATGGCAATAAAATGGTTTTTGTACATGTTCTGGTTCATTTTGACCCCTTATATTCTAATTTTATCCACTAAGTAAACTTGTTTTTTTCTTTGATCATTGTAATAAATTTTAAATATTTTCACCAATAATTGTGGTCTAAAATTATGTTGAATATATTAGATTGTATTATTTTTAATTATTCAAAATATTTAATCCATTTGAAAAAATTAACTCTCAAAAATGGAATATTTTAATTTAAAATTAATATAACCGACATGATGAGAATACAGGTTTTTAAAATGGAAATGTCAAAAATATTATAATGTGTTTATATCAAAATTCAATATCAAAATGATAAAAATGAAATAAATTTGATTAATATGTGTATAATTGAACTATTTTGACTTTAAAAACACCAAAAAATATAATTTAACATTATATATTATTTATATGAAAAGGATGTTTTCAATTAAAATTAATTATTTTTCACTATTGATAAAAAATTAAAAAATCTTAGAAAAATCACAAAAATTTACACTAAGATTATTTTCTATCTCAAAATTTAAAAAAACATTTATTTGTTCGAGTAATTTTCCTAAATGTGTTAAAATTTAATTTTTATTTATGTTCACCAACCACAACTAAATAGTCTTTCAAGAAAATATTGTTTTTTTAACATTTCCTCTTATTTTATATGATTATTATTATCATTTCTAATAAATATATAACAAATAGATGTGTGTAAACTATATACTTTCATAAGTTAGTTAATCTGATTAATTCTCTCTATTCTATAGTCTAGGTGATAGTACTATGATTAATAGTATATTATTGTTCGGTAAAACTATGTCATGTGTGTTACACAAACTATCGAAGAAAATTTTTGTTTCATGTAATAAAATATAATATAGATTTTTTGTTCAGTGAAATATATATATTGTATTTACTCTATTTAAAATAGTAAATATTTCATAATTTCTGAGGATTTTATATTCCTCTGTATGCTTGGTGGTTTACTTCATACACTCTACTTAATATAATGTTCATATTTTAAAATTATGGGGTGTTAAATTAAAGTTGATCAAAATCCTCCCACAGTGACTAGGGTGGTTTGGAAAATTAATTTGGAAGCTGGTCCCCAATGGAGATCCAAATAATTTATAAATAAGACCCTAAAAGTATATGCAAATGATATCATAAAATCATGATTTTGGGTCAATGTTTTTTCTACAACATATTTGATACATGTAAAGTATATTATTGGTATGATCCTCCAAAAAATAAAATAGTAATAATATGCTAAAATGGAGAAATACATAGATGGAGAACCAATATTCATAGTGGACTAAATATGAAAAATTATAATTTTTAAGGAATATTTGATAAGACCTGTGTCATTAGAAAATAAAACAGACACAAGATATTTATTTGAACATTTGAACATGTATCTAAGTTTGAGAAGTCAATAGTTTCATAGAAAATGGTTAATAAATAATAACCATCACTGGCCAGTCCAAAAAAATCTGAAAAAAAAATCCATAGAAGCTCCTAATTATTAAATGTGACAAAACATTGAATTATATGTCTGAGAAGTCAAAGATAAGTGTTGAATCCAAAATAAAAAATATGAAGGATTGAAAATATAAGAAGCCATATGGAAATTACAAAAATAATTTTAACGTTTTTATTGATTTTCTATAAATTTGAACAAAATATTTGGAATGAATGAATGAAATTTGATAAGTATAATACAAATACATTTAAAAATAAATGGAATTTATGCCACATAAAGAAGAATATGATTTCTATATGATGTGTGATATGGATGGACATAATCCCAAAAAAATTTCTATTATATTTTCTTCATAATAAATGTTTTTAAGGAAGATGAAATTTTCATTAGTTGATACAAGTGATCTAAAATACCTTGAGAAGAGAAAAATATACATAAAAATTGAGTAATCAATAATATTTATTTACACAATATCAAATTTTATATTTTGTAGTGCCTTTTTAAAGAATGTAGAAATTGGAGAATCATGGTTGAAAAAATCTTATCAACGTTAATGTTCACATTAGGAAGCAAAGAACATTTACCTTACTCTTTCAACCATTGAATCCGGTATTAATTGATTCAAAATGGGTAATTGATTGTGAGACATGTACTCTAGGGGAGATCATGATTAACATGAATAGATAAAAAACATTTTTTATCAAAGATAATAATGTTTCCATCCTATAATGTTTCCCATAATAGTTAACTAATGATTTCATAATAATATTATCCTTAGTAAAGATGTGGAAATTTTCAATTATGAACAACTACTTAAGAAAAGATCCATATTATGATTTATCGACCTGATATATCTAAAGAATATATTTTCAAATTTTTCATCATAATGGGGATCATAAAAAAATTCACCTTGAGAGATATATATTTGGATAATTTTGAGGTTTCTGGAAAAAACATAATATATCATACAAATATGATTATTTTATAATGTTCTTGAAGATGATTTTACTAGAAAAAGTACATCATTATTTATCTCTCATACTTTTTTACAAAAAAAAAACCAACAAAAATTTAGAGAGATTGAATTCATCAGTGACATAAGAAAAGTGGAAGTATAGATGTGTGGTAAGGTAATTTATTCTTCTTATTGGGCTTGAATATTTATTTTGATCACTTTGTAAAAGTGATGCATGAATTTTAGGTTTAAATTTTTTATAAAATTTCAAATCTCAATAATTATATTTATCTTGGAATAAAATTGGATAACCCATAAAGGAAGAAATAATATTTCTCATCTCCAAATTTAACAAGATCAGTTGGAAGAGTAAAACTATGTTGTCTAAATCAAATAAACTTATTTTATACATCGATCTTGTCTCAACTATACATTGAGTGAAATAATGTATGGTTCATTTCTTAAGAATGATCTGATACAATTTTCCCATGAACATTGTATTCCTTTTCAATAATAATAGAGAGAGTGAAATGATTATTTTGAAGAATAATTGGGGAGAGAATGGTTGAAAAAAAGTGGGTGAAAATTATCTTATTGACATATTCATTTGGAAAAAAACATTGAATGTATTTCAAAAAAATAGAAATTATAGAGCCCATTTTGTGTGTGATTTGTATTTTCTATTAATTAATGTTATTTATTTTCAATGGTTTCCAATGATATATCAATGTTTCATTACTTTCAATACAACGAATAAGATGTAATAAAATTAAACTGAAGAATTCAAAATTGATAACAAAGTTGATGTAATAGATGAATATAGAAGTAACAAAGTTGTTCAGTTTTTATTCTCTTGAAGAAGGTCTTTTGAAGAAAATATGTTTTACTTTGATGATTGGTGAGATTCTCCTTAAGTATAAAAATCTTTCAATGATAATTGGAAACTAATATTTGTTATCAACATTAAAAGGTTAATGAATTTTTATTAAGTTTATTCCTTCTGAGTTTGGTATTGTTTAATAGATCTAGTTTCTTTAAAAAGTTTTCTAAACCTTACAAACAAATGTTTTATTATGGATTTTATAAAATCTGAATAGATAGAGGAGAATGTTAGGATTAATGAATGGAGAATAGCAGATAGAGTCCAATGGATGAAAGACAATAGACAAAGTCCAGAAAACTGGGGTGATCTAATGAAGTTGATCCAACCATAGTTCGTAAATGATGGTTTTGAAGATTATCCATCAGATATAGTGTCTATTAGACAGTGTTTTTTAAAGTATAAATCATGGAATGAAATTTTCGACCTATTATATTCATGGTCCCATCAGAAAAACAATGATCATATATTATAGAGATTCCAAGAAATGTTCATTTCATTAATATAATTGTTTGAGGAATAAATATTTTGAACTATGTTTAAAGAATATTTTTAAATAATAAATAAATTTTAATAAAGATTTGTACAGAGTCTATCAGATATAATGGTATGATAAGATATGTCTCTATATGTTTCAACAGTTTCAAAACACATCAATGGATTAATCCCAAATTTAATAGGAATATTTTATGATATAAAACTTGGTTAAAATTGTTATGTTACTCGTTGTATGAGATTTTACGTTTAAAAGGATATTTTAGTAAGAATTTTTCAATATGAATTTGGTAATACATTGGATAGAACCTACCCGATTGATTTTCTTGGTTGATCAAGAACATGGTTTCTATATAAGTTAAATGTTATAAGAGATGTTTGGAGATCATCAAAATAACATATTGTCAAATGATCATAGAAGAGTCTTTATTTTACATGATAGAGAGGATGTTTTCAACTAAGGAATTTATTTATTGATGAAGAATAAGTGGGTATAATATAAAGAAATTATGATCAGAGGTAATATACATACATCAACAAAAAAGATTTATATTAGGTGTAATCCAGATTTATATGGAAATGTGATAATATAGAAAAAGATTATGGATTTTTTATTGATTGTGTGAAATCAATTGATGATGTTTTTTCAATTGGATGATCTGATAGAGAAACATGAAGAACATGTGAAAAAATAGAAGGATTCGATCTGATCTATGAGTATTTAATAGAAAGAGTACAACTAGAAAATATATATAAACCTAATGGATGGAAGACGTTCCCCATGAATTTATATTAAACAAACTTTTGAAGGGATATTCCCTCCATATTACTAGAATATCTTTTTTAGATACAACTAATAAAAAATATCTAAATATATTGTATCTCAAATTTAAAGGAAATTTTCATTTTTTTTAATTGATCAATAATAACCCAAATCAAATTGTTAACTCTTAATGTTCAAGGAAAACCTACCATTAAATACATGGAAATATTTTTCCTATTTTCACTCCAGCACTATAAAATGTTAAAGCATCACCTTTGGTAATATTCATTCTACTTTAACTAGTTGTCATTTCAAACACTTAATAGAATATTCAACAAAATTTATTTTCATTATATCCACTGGTAATACTCCCAAAGGTATATATAAATCTTGGTACTACATAGATTAATATAAAATAGATAACTGTAAGCATTACTCAACAAATCTTTACTCAACTAGGAATCACAATGAACATATAATCATTTCCAAAATCTTTAAATAACTTCTTTATTAATATTAAAATCAAGAAATTAAACCTCTTAATAGATTCTAAATTTTATTAAAAATATTGATAATATTTCTCATCTTGCTTAATTATTTCCAAAAAAGTAGACTACACTAAAACATGAAACAAAAAATAGTATTTCTGTGCCTCCAAAACTTCTATGAAAGCATTTTTCAAATAATTTACCAAATATTCATATTAGAAAAATACCACGGTTAATGTGGAATTATTTTTTAAACTCAAAGCATCTAACACTTTTTTTTCTTTTATATGATTATAATGAATTATGTAATAATAATACTTAATTAAATGAATCCGTATTATCTATCTTATTTTTAATTTTTTATGAATGAATATATATATATATAACATTTTTTATTAGTATATGTTTAATATTTTACCCCACACAAATGATGCCTCCAAATATTTAAAAAAAAAATCATAGAATCTAATTTAAAATTATGTGTTGGGTAACTTAACTCAAGATTTTTCAACTAAAATGAAGCTTACACAATTAAATAACCATTTTATATTATGATACAGCCATGTTCTCACAATGAAGCATCATTACAAATAAAAAATTGATTATTTATAGATGTTTTTTCCAAATATGGATCAGTCACTAATATTCTTTTTAGTTACTAAAAAAATCATCACAATCATTTTTTAAATGAATGTAACTCTTTTTTTAGTAAACAGGGTTACTGAGCACAAAGAAATGAAATATCTCAATATTCTATCGATAGTGACATGATAATCTCTGAAAATATGAATCTCTAAGATATTTGAGTGTCCTATACATGATTAAACAACTTTTTTTTAGCAAGTTCATTAGTTATTCCACATATATAAATAATATTTCTAAATAAATAAAAAAATTTCAACCAAAATTCACTCTCACTAAATTTCTCATATATTTTTATTAATTGAAGGTTTGCAAAACAACCCTTAGTTTTCCTTCATGTTCCTCTTGAAATGTAGAATACACCAAAATGTCATCAATAAATGTAACCACAAAATTATCCAAGAAATATTTAAGTATGATTTTCAAAAGGTTTATAAATAATTTAGGTGCATTAGATAACCAAACAACATAACTAAAAACTCATACTACTAATATCTAGTTTGAATCACATCCTTTAGAATGTTTTCTTCCTTCGCATTCAACCGATGGTACCCTGACCCCAGTTTAACCTTCAAAAAATATCTAGCTCACTGAATCTGATCAAACAATTCATCTATATGAGGAAATATATTTTTTTATTAATAATTATGTTATTCAAGGTTATATATGAATGAAAAATCTTATTTAACCATAATTATTTTTAACAAAAAATAGATACACCCCATGGTGAATTGCTATGTCAAATGAAACCATTATCTAATAACTCCTGTAATTGATTTTTCAATTCTAAAATTTCGATATAATAAATTTGATAAGGAGTTTTAGACATAGTCTTAGCATCAGGTGTGAATTAAACAGTCAACTTAACCTATTGATTATAAATAACTCTAGTAAGATCATCATAAAATACATAGATGTATTCTTTTACCACATGAAAATCAGTAATTTTAACACTTTCTTTATTTTAAATAGTAAGATCTTGGAATATTTCACTACCATCTCATACAAATTTCTCAGCTTCTTGGTAAGTTATCAGAGCCCTAAAATCATTGAACAAGGCATTCTGGGCTCTTAAATCTAACTAAGCTGTATAAAATAGAACCCAATATGTACCAATAATGATATTAAACTCTACTATAGACAATTAAAAAATATTTTTAGGGAACTACATCCAATTAATAACAAAATTAATATTTCTATAAATATTTGATTCCTCAATATGCACACTTACAATTTTCACAAAAAAAATTTACTATGATTTCATGCTTTTTTCCCCAATTCTATGTAAAGTTTATTAGAAATGAATGAATGAGATGATCCAGAGTCAAAAATGGTATGGTCATGATTCAAAAAAAAAATTGGCATTCCTTTAACCACATAATTTAATGCCCCAACCTCAACTATCATAGTAGAAAATGATATACCTAGGCCATTCTGTTTCCAATCATGATGATTTAAATCTTGTTCAACGTACTTCAAACACACATTAGAATATTGACCCAAATAATTAAAACAAAAAAACTCATATTTTAAGGTCTATTAGATACCCAAATATCTGGTAGTTTAGGAAAATTATATTTATAGTTGTGAGGCCTATAACCAAACTGACCACATAAGAAACACTTCCTAGATCCTGTCAAACTTTACATGAAATGTAAATTTTCAATCTTTGGTTATTTTGGGGGCTTACATAATGATTTCTTAACTTTTTTTTTCTCCATTTCCTACCACATTGACCGTGTCTTATCGATTTCTTCTTGGGTAAAATACATGTCAACCAAATCCATATCAAATTTTTCATCAAAATGAACCATTTTCTCATAACTTGTAAATTCCCTTGTTATTAATTATCTCCATAAACATTGTTTTAACCTTGAGTAAAAATTATTAATTTTACTATTGGTTCCTTTAATAAAATATGGTATATACCTGGATAATATTTTAATTTTTAATTATATTTTATATAACATTAATCTTTCTACATAAATTTCATGAATTGTTTTTAATTCATTAGTCAATAAACCTTAGGTAAATTTTTCTCAATGAAATGATCATTGAGTGCTTCCCATTCCATGGAATCAAGATCATATTTTAGTCTAATTTAATTAAACAAATTACGCCATTCATATACTTCACAATGAAATTGATAAACATTAAGAGTTTCCTTTTTTACATTCCAAATCTCCCAGGACTTCAAATTTATTTTCCAAATCATTGATCCATCCTTATACTACCATAATATCAGATGATAAACTAAATTATAGGGGATGTTTCCTGATGAAATTATTCATAAAAGATGTATTCTTTCATGGTAGATTAGGTTCCTCTCTAACATGGACACCACAACCATTTTTAATTGTTTTCACCTAAAACATCACTTTAATAAACTGTATTTTCTTTATTCCTGCTATATTGAGATACTAATTTAGAAGGATGTTTTCCTTGTGTTCCAACCTAAAATATATTCCTTATTTTTTCTATGTACAAATATTTTGAGAAGAATTAATTTATATAAATAAGCATGGGAATCATTAAATTATATATAGTTGCAACAAAACCATAAGTTAAAATATTTAAAATAAATATTATTTACAATATCCAAAATTCCATATTTTTCTAAACAGACCTTTGATACAATCTATAATGAAAAGTCCTTAAAAACTATATAATATTTATTTTTAGTCAAGAATCTATATGCTTTCACATTGATGATATTTTCAGGTTTAGTTTTTATGAAATTATTCCATAACTCATACATTAAAAAAATATTATAAAATGTGGACATATCCAATTCGTATCAATTTTTCCTATATTATAAAACTTTTAAAATAAAGTATGATTTATTTTCATGGAAAATATTTATGAATTTCTACTTGAATTATTCCATTCCCTTACCCTTCCTTATATCCTATGAAAAACATTTAAAAATGTGGGATGTGCAAAAAAATCCTAGTTCATTATACAAAAAGAAGGAAACCAATTATACAAATGAAAACATGAAAAATCATATAATTTTTACATTTATATTAAATGTACATTGATCTAATGAAATAAAACATTTTCCTATGAAAAATAAACACAATTTATTGATCAAAATAATTTATTAAACCCCATATAATGTAATTAAAAAACCTTTTGTTGATATAAAGCAGCACATTCCTAAAACCCTTTCAAAATAATTTTTAATGGAATAACTATATGGATAAATTTTAATATAATAATTACCCAGATCATTAAAGGAATATATGGGATAACCCATCATTAAATATATAACAGTCTCACTTGGAATTATCTAGGCCAACCCATCATATAAGCTATAACGGTCTCACCTTATGCTATTTTGGCCACCCCATTTTATATGTTGTAACAGGCTAACATGGTGCATTCTAGTCCACCCATTGAATAAGTTACAATGAGATCACCAGGGGCTATGAGGGTGCACCCATTTCTCTTGTCTAATGCTTAAGTTCCATAACATGAATAAAACATTTTTATTCATTAGCTTTTTAAAAACTTTTTAAAATTAAAAAAAATCACTTTTTCATGTCAAACTACCATTTTTATTTAAAACACAATTTTTTATACCAAAATACCCTCTTTCTATGAAAACCATTTTTCAATTCCAAAATGAAAAAGAGAATGGAAAATGTAATTTCATTAAAGAAAACATGGATGGATTCAAAGGAATCTAGAAATAAAATAATGGTCATGGTGGTAGAAAATTATTTGTTTCCATATACATTAGGAACAGAACATTCCTTTTGTCATTTTAAAAAATATACATATAAAAAATGTAAAAATATTCTTTTTGTAGACCATTAAATATTAAGTAAAAAGAGATATAAAAAATAATTTATAAATCTTTTATATACATATAAAATTTTTTATAAAAACATTTTAAAAACATTTACATGGAATAGATGGAGATATTCAAGGATTAATATTAAATGAAAAAAATAATGGAAAATTCTCTTATCACTTATGAAAAAATAGAATTATAAGCCCCATCAAAGACTAGAATTATACTAAAATTTAAATACCATGATAATAGAGTAAATAATGATATATAATTTCAAATTAGTTTTATATACACCTATTAAAATAATTTAGCTGCATAACATCAAAATATCCCTGAATGAAAGGAAATTGAGATGAAGTCTTATACCTCAAGTCCAACCTGTCATGTGTGACTTTATATTACTAAATAATAATTCTATGTTTATCATTTACATTATAGATACATTTTTTAAGTATATTTTTAATTTTATTTCACCTATCAACATGTTATAAACAATTAACTAATTAATTAAATTAATGTCATGTGTCTTGACCATATTTTGTTTATTTGTGAAAAAACGACTTTATTAGGTTAATAAGTGTCAAAACGGTCTTTTTTTACACATATTCATATTAATAATAATGAAATAATTACAATATATATACATAAATAATAATTTAAAACCATTCATTAAATATGGTTATGAGAAATGAACTAAATTTACAATCATGGAGATGTTAGGCCATACGTACGCATGACTAATGTTTTAATTTTTCAATTATAATTATGGAAAGAAGGTACACAATATTTTTTTTCTTTTCCATGTTACCATTATATCATAAGTAAAATATTATTTAATTATATATTCTTTTATATGTCATTCTTTTGATGTGGTAATGAAAATAATAATCAAATCATTTCAAGGACGTGGTAGTCCACACATCTATGAATGACGTTATCATTTTTTAAGTGATAGAGAAGGTAAAAATAAAATGATATATTATATTTATAAACTGATAATTATCTCATGAATATCATTCATATTTAATGTATATTACACATAATTATTATATTTACCCTTATTACCATCCATGTAATGTGTTTGTTAAAAATGAATCACATTTCTTCATGAGGTGGTAGTCAAATGTACACATGAGCAACGTTATCATATCCATTATGTATTGATATATAAAATTGTTATATGTGATAAAATGAATCCAAAGTTATAATTATGTAATAAATATTATATATAATCTTTATATCTCTCAGAATATGAAACAACCAAGGTATTGATATAATAATTTTCTTCATATTTTTTAGTATTCTTGGACTAAATAGTTAAATTCAATATATTAAGTAATTTTTAAAATAAATAATATTATTTAACTAATTTATTATATAGTTTTATTTAAATGATTAATTAAAAAATTATATAATATTAATTTGATAGAAATAATTTCTTTTTTGAATTCATTATGTTGAAATTATATTGTAATGGATTTATGAAAATTGTTTGAAAAAAAATATTATCGTGAATAGTAAAAAAATGTTGTTTTTAAAATATGATATTTTTTTGATATATTCAAAAAATAATTTTGATATAAAATAAATTAAACTTATGGATTGAATATATTATGATATTTTAATATAAATATTATAAAAAAAATAATTTTGAACATTTAAATTATATTTAATTTCATGATAAGTAAAAAAATCATTGTCAGTGCCAACGCAGTGTCTGTACAGCGTTGAAAAAGTAATTTTTGGTTCCTTATAGATAATATTTGACAAATAAAAATTATTTTCATGAATTTTTTATTAATTATGGTGTATAATTTTGGTTTTTTATATTAATTTTCAACTATATAGTTATATAGCTTGAGTATAATACAAATCTATGTGACAAGGTTGCGGATGGAATGAAAAAACAAATTAACAAATTAATGAAGTTATCTTGATGTGGATATTAGTTATTTTACATAATTAATGAATATAAATGATAATAAAAAATTAAGTCATTTATTTTTATGATATAAATTTATTTTAAATTTTTATATATGAAATATTTAACTTTAATGGTTGTGAAATGCTGAGGCATTTCCTGTTCAAGAAGAAGAAAAATAAATAAAACTATTTTTATTAAAATTATAAGAACACCTAAATGACCCAAAAATCTGAATAAATATATTTTTATGTGTTATTTTAGAATATTATATTTTTTTATCTAATTTTTATTCTTTTTTGGGATCAACTTTATTTCCTTTAATCGCTTTATAATATTTTATTTAAAATGGAGTTATGTTTTTCACACTATAATTTTTAACAAGTATAATATTTTAATGTATGGTTTTCTAGAAGATTTTTTTGAAATAATTAGTCATTTTAAATCTAATAAATTTATCTTCTTCATTAAATTTATTTTTAATTTTGAGGAAAAAAATACCTTAAAAGGATTACACAATAACGATGTATTAAATATTAATTTAATGGGAAAATCAAATAGATTATATTAAAAATATTAAGAAAAATATAATTTTATATTTTTAAGGTAAATCATGATTTATGTTGATGTATAATATATGTATATGATATATTAATAAAATATCTAATTTGAATCTTCTTTTTATGTTTTAAAGTCATAGTTTTGAGTAGTGTTTAATTTGACAAAAAAATATTTTTCATGAATAAAATATTTTATTATATTATTTAAAAATAAAATAATTATTCATTAATGCCAAAAATGATTATATTATGTCTAAAATATGATATCTTGTTATTTTTTAGGCCTTTTGGAATACTTTAACCCATAATTAAAATTATAATATTTTACTATTTTATATAATTCTTAATTTTCACCACACCTCAATTATAAAATATGGTCTCACTACATCCAAAAAATTCCTCACCATGAGCCATATTGCTCAACTATCTTTAGACAAATATCATTATCATGTTTACTTTTAATATTATAGTTCTTAATTTCTCATAAAAATAACAATTCTAAAATCCTAAAGGAGGTTGTTAAAGAAAAAATATTCAAGCGGGAAATTCTTATTTTTTTCTCTTTTAAATTCATTCTCACTTATACCTTATTGTCAGACACTATGAAATGTTTCATTATAACTCTAGTATCATATATATATACATTAATTTTATTTTTTTATTGGTATATCCATCATCAAATTCTCTTATTTTCTCCTCTTATTCTTAAAAAGAAAATTTTCATCCATGGAATGTCAATTAACCGCCTTCATGGATGATGAGTTTTTTTACCCCTTACCAAATTCATTGGAAGTATAAATTCACATTTAATTTTTTTTAAATGAACTAAATATATATATTTTCTCTCTTCTTGAGTGTTATTTATTTTCTCATGAAGTTCCATAATAAACTGACAATGAATCTGTGAGGGAAATGATCTTGAAATAAAGAAAATTCATTTATATTATAAATAAATTAGTGGAATGATGTTGTTAAATTATAATATAGGTTAACATAAATACTATTATATTTCATTAATAAATTAATTACCCTCTTTAAACCATTATAAAGATGTTTTGAACACTTTTTATGTAATTCAAATTCGTTGCCAGGGGAATTCTTCTTCTAATATCCTCTTTAATGTCTCTTCTAAAAAAAATCAAAAAAAAGGTTTTTTTAAACATATACGGCATGATAAAAATTCATGATTTCATGAATCCATAATGATTTTATGTTTTCCTTACAATATTTCATGGTTATTATTAATTTAAATTTTTTTTCTTTGCCAGTGCACATTATTTATTTGACATATAATTTTTCTCATGGAATGATTTTTATGATGCAGGTGTTATTATTTCATGATTATGTTATAGTTATTGTGAATTTTTAAAATTAAGTATGGGACCTATATATCCCTTCAATTCATTTGGAATGTTTATTTTTTATTTTTAATATAATATATAATCCAATTGTAACTACGATGGTTACAATATAAGGTAGTCACGAGGGTTACATCATAAGGTAGTCATGAGGGTAATATTGTAAGGTATTCATGAGGGTTACAAATCATATGGTATTCATAAGTATTAAAGCCATAATTTTATTATAAAACAATTTAAATTTATATTTTTGTTTATATTTTCTATGTTATATGGAAATCACGTGTTTTCAAAAAGTAAGTATGTGGTATTTTATGGGTGAGAAGTATGTATTTGTGAAATTAATTTCATATGATTATAAGTAATTATAGACTAATAGATCCTTTATTTTTAAAACCTTACTTATAATTTTATGCACATACCAGGTTTTAATTTTTTTTCATATTATTTAAGGGTAGGTAAGATAAAATTAGAATCCAAACTGAATGTTGTGAATATTTTTCAGTAAAATAATTCATGTTTTATTATAAACATTTGTATTTTTTTGGAAAAATGGATACTACATTAGTTGTATCCACCTTGTCTTCTTGTGGAATTTATAGTATGAGTTATAACCTAATTTAATAAAAATATAAACTAAAAATTTATTTTGGAAGATAAGAATGTTAATTCTAAAATAATAGAGTATATTATATAATGTTTAATATCGAGACCATATAGTTGGTATCATAAAACAGTATAGATAACTTTAGGGGATAGGAAGATTTTCGTAGAATACCATAAATTATATTTTTATCTCATGGTTATGTTAAATTATAAATCATTTAATTATTATCATATATCTTCATCTAATATATGTCTATTGAGAATGGTTTTCTATAAAAGAAACAGGGAAGATGAAGTAGGAAGGCACCAATAAAATGATATCCTTCTGAATGTGTATCTTGGAATGGTTGGAATTAGAACTGAGATGCTTGTGATAGTAATTGATTAATTTACATAGGCTACAAATGGTGGTGGAACCCATGAAACAGAATATCCAGATCTACCACAAAAGAACACAAAAATATTTGAACATTTTAGGCAGAACCCTCCTACTTTTATTTCATATTTTGACTCAGTGGTGGAAGAAGGGTGGATTAAATCCCTTAAAAAATATTTGATGTCATGGGGTGTTCATATAATCCAAATTTTTCTCATTCTATTTACCATTTTTAATGTTTAATCGGACCAATGGTGGTCAATTGTCAATAATATCAAGGATAGTAAGGAGATTGATGCCTTTGAATGGGGTGAATTTAGGAATATCTTCCAGGAAAAGTATTTTCCTAATGCTCTTTGACTTATGATGAAAAATAAATTAATGGAATTGAAACAAAATCGGGAAGATTCATTGGCTATGTATGAATAAAACATCACCCGAATATCAAGGTATGGTAAAAATATTTTTCAAGATGTTTAAAATAAAATCAATCATTTTTACTCTGTATTTAAATAATTTTATCAAAGGGAATTAGAATAACATGAATTAAAAAGGTATTAGAACCTTTTTCAATGTGCTGATAGGGAAGAAATGGGGTTTTTGAATGATAATTTTTACTTGGACAACAGGATGAGAAATTTTTCTAGATAAATGGAAATGGTTAAGAATCAATCAAAGATATCTGAATTAAGAAAATATTGATCTAGATTGTGAAAATTGTGGTAGAAAACACACTTGGTTTTTTCTAAAAAATCTAGAAAGTGTTTTCGATGTGGTAAGACTGAAAATATGGCCAGATATTACAATGAAAATGATACTAAAATTCATTCTGATAAGAAAAGATTGAAGTGTTTTAAATGTAGTTAGATGGGGAATTATGAAAATACCTATCCAAAGAAAGGTATGAATGATGGAATGAAGATATTTTATAAGAATTAAGGTGGAGTAAAATACTTTGTGACTACTTTATTAGATGTTGGTCTATCCAATGAAATTATATCAGATACTTTATTTATTTAATCAGATTTTTCTATTGTTTTTTTTGATATGGGGTCCACAAATTCTTTTACTTCTAATGATTTTTATAGTAAATTAGAAATTTAACCTCATAAATGAAGCTATAACTAATGGTTAAAACAACCCATGGAAATATTAAATAAAAAAGGAATTATTTGAATCTTTATGATGTTGTCTCTAGAAAGTAATTTCCTAATAACCATGTTTTTTTTTGCTTAATTGATTTTGATGTCTTTCTGGGTATGGATTGGCTTCTTATTTTCCATGATAATATTGATTATAGAGATAAGGAAAAAGATTTAGAAAGATTTTTAGTTAATACACAAGAATGAACCCTACCATTGATAACATATCTGGAATTTGAGAAACTGTTAAAATATGGAAATGAAAGTTATCTTTTGCATATTGTTTAAAATAAACAGGACTATTTGTATTAATTATTTGCTAGTGGTAAATGAGTAATTGCTTGTTTTTATTAATGATTTTCATGGTGTTATACTTGATCGAGAATTTGAATTTACCATTTAATTAGATCCTGATGCTAATCCAATTTCAAAATCCCCTTATCAAATGTCTCAAGTGGAACTTCTTGAATTGAAAAAGTAGTTGTAGGAGTTTCTCGATAAAGGTTTCATTCATCCTAGAATATAACTATGGGGTGCTTCACTTTTTTTGTTAAAAATAAATATGGTTTCAAGAGGGTTTCCATTGATTATATAGATTTGAATAACATTTTTATTAATAATACCAATTTAATGCCTCATATCAATGACTTGTTTGATCGGTTCTTGGGAGCTCGGTATTATTCCAAGATTGATAGGAAATATGGGTACTACCATCTGAAGGTGAATGGGTATTACATTCCAAAAACAGCATTCTATACTATTTATGGTCATTATGAGTTTTTTATGCCTTTTTGATTGACAAATGATCCTTCTATATTTATAGATCTTATGAGTATAATATTCTATGAATATTGGGATATGTTTTTTTATTGATGATATTTTAGATTTCTAAAAAGTAATAAGTGACGTGAAAAACATTTTAGGACTTTCCTACAAATTTTCAAAGAAAATAAGTAATATGGAAAATTTAACTAATGTTATGTTTCTTTGCAGAAGATTTCTTTCCTTGCTTCACTTAAAGAGGTTAAATTTAACTAATGTTATGAAATTTTTCACTGATAAAGAGGTTAAATAATATTAAAAACTATAAAATCGGATTCTTAATCTTTTTCTATTTCCATAATATAAATGGAAAAATATATCCATGGATTTCGTGGTGGCACTAGAAAATAATTTTCTAAAAAATAATACAATTTGGGTTATTGTTTATCGATTGACTATATCTTCACATTTCATTCCCATTCGAGATATTATTTCTCTATATTATCTTTCTTGACTATAGCTCAAATCTATTTTTTTGGTAACATATATTTACTCTCTCCATTGTATATGAGGATAATCTCTGGTTCACTTATATCTTTTGGAAAGGCCTTTAGAAGTCATTAGGATTTGGATTAAATTTATACACATATTTTAATCATTGATATGATGGAAAAATTGAGAAAATAATTAAGATCTTTGAATATATTCTATGTTATTGTTAAAAGGATTACTTGGGATCTTTGAATTAGAATAATTTTTTATTTGTGTTTTTTTATAATAATATGTTTCATTCAATTATACATATAGCACCTTTGGAGGTATTATATGTATTGTCATGTCGAAATCCATCATTTTGGGATGAAGTTAGGGAAGCAAGTTGATGGGACCAAAATTTGTAGAGGATATAGATAAGAAACTGGAGATGATCAAAAATCATATAAGTAAAGCTTAGAGTCGGTTGAAAATCTTTCTAGATAACATGAGGAAAGATAATTAATTTGAGTTATGTGATCATATTTTCTATAAAATGTCTCCTTGGAAAACTATTATGAATTTTGGTAAGAAATGAATGCTAATTCCAAGGTTCATTGGACCTTGTTAAATCTTATATAATGTTGGACAAGTTGACAACCGAGTAGGTTTACCTCCTAGTTTATCTTAGGTACATAAATATTTTCATATTTTGATGTTAAGAAAGTATGTTCCAGATACATCTCATATTTTTAGCCTATAAGTAGTTCAGTTTTAGGAGAAAGTTTCATATGAGGTAAATCTTATTCAGATTCTTGATTGTAGGGAACGTGTATTGTAGAATACGTTAATTCACCAGGTTATGGTTTTATGGAGAAACCACATGGTTGAAGAAGGAAAATAAGAATATTAAAATGACATGAAGAAAAGGTATCCTAATTTGTTTATTATGTGAAGAAATTTTGAAGAAACAATATCTATTTGGGGGTGAATGTGACATCCCAGTTATTGATATAATAATTTTCCATCATAGTTATTAGTATTATTTAACTAAATGATTAAATTAAATATGTTATGTAATTTCTAAAATAAATAATTTTATTTAACTATTAATTATATGGTTATATATAAATGATTAATTTTTAAATCATTGAATTTTAAATATGAAAAAACTAATTTTATTTTTTAATTAATCATGTTAATATTATCTTCTTTTGATTTTATTCAAATTTTTTGAAAAAATTAATTTTTCATGAATATTAAAAAAGTGCATTTTTTTAATATGAAACTATTTGTGGCAATTTTAAACAATAAATTTGATAAAAAAAATTATTAAACTTATTTAATGAATATAATATGATATTATAATAAAAATATTAGATAAAATTAATTCAAAACATGTAATTTTTATTTCATTTCATGATAAGTATAAAAATCATTAGCAGTGCCGATGTAGTACCTAGGCAATGTTGACAAAGTCATTTTTTGTTCCTTATAGATAATAATTGAGTTCCAAAAAATATTTTCATGAATTATTTATTAATTATTATTCATAATTTATTTTTAATATGTTAATTTATAACTATAGAGTTATATTACTTGAATATTATCCAAATTCATGTTCAATTCCTGTGCAGGGAAAGAAAATAAAAATTAATAAATTAATGTAGTTGTATTGACATGGATATGAGTAATTATACTTAATTCATGAATATAAAGGATTATATTGAAACTAATTAATTTTTTTATGATTGTAATTTATTTATAATTTTAATATATGAAATAATTAAATTTAATTTTTGTGAAACACCGATGCAGTGCATATGAAAGTCGGTGAAAAATAAATAAAATGATTTTAATTAAAATTATAAGAACCCTTAAATGACAAAAAAATATTAATATATCTATTTTTATGTGTTAATTTCCAATAATATATTATTTTAATTAAAATTTTGGACATTTTTGGACAACCTTGATTTACGTTAATACCTTTATAATGTTTTCTTTAAAAGGAAGTCAAGTTGTTCACACTATAAATTTAAATTAGTATGATATTATAATATATAGTTGTCTAGAAGTTTTTCTTAACATAATTAGTCATTTTAAATATAATAAATTTATTTTCATCATAAAAATTAATTTTTTATTTTTAGGAAAAAAGTAAATACCATAAAGGTTTGCACAACAATGATAAATTAATTGTTAATTTAATAAAAAAATAAAATAAATGGTATTAATAATATTAAAATAAATGTTATTTCATATTTATAAGGTAATTTGTGATATCTATTGATGATTATGATATGTATATGATTTAATAAAAAAACATCTAATTTGAGACATTTTTTTGATGTTTTAATGTCATAGTTTTGAATAGTGGGTAATTTGACAAAAAACATTTTCATGAATAAAATATTTTATTAAATTGTTGAAAAAACAAGAAAAAAACTTAAAAAAGAAAAAAGATAATTATATGATGTCTAAAATGTGACATCCTATGATTTTTAATCCTTTTGTAAGTCTTTAACCCTATATGAGACTTATTATATTTCAATATTTTATGTAATTCTAAAATTTCCCCTCACCTATTTTAATAAAAAGGGGATAATTAATTCAGAAAAATTACTCACCTTGAGCCTTATTAGTTGACTATATTCAACCGAATTACCATCCATTCATACCGTGATGAATTATCCTGCTTCTGGTCTCACAAAAACCCCAATTCCAAAATCATTAAAGAGGTTCTCTTGGAAAAACGATTCAAGAGGTAAATTATTTCTTTTTATTTTTTAAATTATTACTCACTTATACCTTCTTTTCAACCCATTTCCAATGTTTTATGATAACCCTAGTGTCATATATATACTTTAATATATACATCATCGAAATCTCTTATTTTCTCCTTTTATTCTTAAAAACACAAACGCCATTCATGGTGTGTCAATTCATCTCCTTCATGGAAGATGAGTTTTTGTTTCCATTTATATAATTCATTAGAAGTTTAAATTCACATGCAAACACTAGTGGAAATAAGGGATTTAACGTCGACATAATAACATCAGTTTTTTATAAACTGACACCAATAGTATGTGTGGGAAATTCTTAGCATCGATTTTCTGTAGAACCGAGGCCAAAAACCATTATTAGATGATATTTCACGTCGGTTTTTAGGAAAACTGACGCAAAATATTTAAAAAAAATTGTCGTCGATTTTTAGAAGAAAAAAATGCCTTAAATCCAATTTCCGGCGTCAGTGTTCTCCAAAACGGATGCCGAAATTAAGAATCTGGATATTGTTTGCATCAGTTTTGGTAAAAATTGACGCTAATAATTAAAAAAATGACTATCAGCATCCATTTTTAGAAAAACCGACGAAGAAAGTTTTTTTTCAGTGTCGGTTTTTTCTAAAAACCAATGCCAAAATTATTTTAAAATCTATCAGGGTCACAAAACTCTCATTTTTTTGGATCTTCAAAATCGAAACCCACGGCGATTCCTTTGAATTGAGATGATATTCGAAGCCCTATTTGTGATATTGGACAGCCATCTTTGACGGTTTTTTTCAATTTTCACAATTTTCAGTTTGCGTTCTTCGTTATCCCTCTTAATTTATCTTCTATTGTTTATTTCTTCTTCCATAACCCTATTTTACTCGAATTTTAATGGTGGATTGAATTTAGTTTTTTTATCATTATATTTCATTAGTATTACCATTACTGGTATAGATTTTTCAGTGTTTGTTTATCTAAGTCATTATATGGAACACAATCTGGATTGAGGATCTCTATTTAGGTTAAACTTCAAATTCTGTAAGTTTTTTTATTTTGTAGATAAATTATTTATTATTTAATTTTGTTATCGATTTTCTTCAATTATTAGTTTATATTTTTTTTAAATGTGTTAGGATATGGTTAAATATTCTGTCAACAAACATTCGTAAATATCCTGTCAAAAAATGAATCTTTTTATATTGACTCCAATAAAATTTCACAAAATTCACCTACTGCATATTTTAAATTAATGCAATATTCAATAATTTTGACACATTCAACATCGAAATAATGCAACAACTATGTAAAATGAACTAATAAATTTTAGAAAAATGATATTCTAATTAAATTATAATATCAATATAACACACATGTATATAATATGAAAATAAAATTTTACTATTTGTGAATGTGTTTCATATCTGATTTTGTCTATTCTATTATCAATAGTTTTTATTAAATGTGTTTTTGTTTAAAAATTATATGATAGATATTTAAATGTTTATATGTTTTAATATATTTACTAAATATATTGTGATATCAGGTATTTAATGGATCGTAATTGGATTCATCTACGAATAACCATTAGTGAATATGAAAAAGGAGTTGATAATTTTTTGGAATTTGCTAAAAGACGTCTTTAAAACATTGATTTGATTTTCTGTCAATGTGTGAAGTGTGTGAATATGAGAAAGTTAAACTCTAGAGAATTCAATGATCATCTAATTTGTTATGGTTTTAGCCTTAATTATACACGTTGGATCTAGCATAGTGAAAAGACTGAAAATTCAATATCCAATGTTGATGAAGTTATTCATAATGAGGAAATGGATCGTATTAAATAATTAATTCATGATTTAGGAGTTGAAAGCATCGAAAAAACACCAACTATTGAACGAGTGTATGGAGATTCTAATAAACCATTATTCCCAGGTTGTAGTAAATATACAGTGTCATCAGCAGTTTTGAGATTAGTTACCTTAAAAGAAAAAAATGTGTGGAGTGATAAAAGTTTCTTCAGTTTACTTGAGATTTCAAAAGAGCTACTTCCCAAAGGCAACGGGCTTCCAGACTCTAATTATGAGGTGAAGAAAATATTACGCCCAATGGGATTGGGGTATAAAAAGATACATACTTTCCCCAATTATTGTGTACTGTATAAGAAATAAAATGAAAATTTATCAGGTTGTCCTACATGTGGTAAATCATGCTATAGGATAGATGGGAATGTCAACTCATATTAATTCTTAGGTGATGTCATCTAACTTCATGAAAAATAAATTTTGTACTTTCCAAAGATATTATCCAATATTTTTTGCATACAATTCTGATAATTCATTTCTGATTCTTTTTTATGTACCAGAATCAATACTCTTACTAAAGAAATTTGGTACCTTCCAATAATTCCTCGTTTGAAGTGTCTATTTTCAAATTTAGTTGATGAAAAAAGGTTAAGATGAAATGTAGATGAGTGCATCTCTGATGGTACCTTGTGTCACCCTACCGATTCACCAGAGTGGAAGAGTTTTGATAAAAAGATTTCCTGATTTGGGAAGTGAAGTTAGAAATCTCAGAATGGGATTCTGTACTGATGGAATAAATCTATATCGGAGCGTCAGTAGCCAATATAGTTCATGACCTGTTTTGATGGTAATTTACAACTTGTCCATTCATATATGTATGAATAAAAAATATATTATGATGAGATTTATGATTTTCAGACAAAATCAATTGGGAAATGATATTGATGTGTGTCTTTCACCATTTATTGATAATTTGAAACTAATATGGGAGGAAGGTGTTAATGCATTCGATGCATACAAGAAAGAGTATATTCATTTGTGTGCTATGATAATTTTCACTATAAATGACTTTTATTCATATGGAAACTTATCTGGATATAGTGTTAAGGGACATAAAGCATGTCCAATTTGTGAAGAAAAAACACCATATTATCAACTGAATACATGAAGAAAGAAAGTGTACATGGTACATTGAATAATTTTCCGAATTGATCATCCTTATCCTAGATTGAAAAAAGCATTTAAAGGTTTACCAGAATACAGTCTTCCCCCTCGACTATTGTCATTTGAAGAATAATATGACAGAGTGAAGGATATTGATTTGACGTTTGAAAAGAGAAGAAGTTGTGTTTTTCAAAAACATATCTGGAAGAAGCAGTCTATTTTTTTCAAACTACATTATTGGATATTTTCAGAGATAAAACATAACATTGATTTTATGAATGTTGAGAAAAACATATGTGACAGTTTGATTGGAACTCTGTTAAACATAAAACGGAAGAAAAAATATGGATTGCATGCTAGATTGGACTTGATATTAATAAGAATACGTTTGGATTTAACTCCCAATGTGAAAGGAAATATAACATATTTACCTCTGGCTTGTCACACATTAAGCAGGATTGAAAAGGTGAATTTTTTTCAGTGTCTTCATAGTATTAAAGTAACCAGTTTTTTTCTTCAACTGTGAAAAATTTGGTGTCATTGAAGGATTGAAAATTAATAGGTATGAAATATCATGATTGTCATGTGTTGATGAAACAACTACTACTAGTAGCAGTGCGTGGTATATTTCCGATAGTTTTCAGAAAGACTATCATCAGGTTTTGTAATTTCTTCAAATCCATTTGTATCAAAGTCGTTGATCCAAAATTGGTAGATGTGTTGAAGAATGAAGAAAATATTATTCTTTTTCAACTAAAAATGTATTTACCACCCACATTTTTTGATATAATGGTTCATCTGCGGATTCATTTGGTGCGTGAGATAAGAATATGTGGGACTGTTTATTTAATATGGATGTATCCTTTCGAAAGATATATGAAATTTTTTAAAGGATGTGTTAAAAATCCTTATCGACCAGAGGACTCTATTGTTCAAAAATATGTATTAGAAGAGGTGATTGAGTTCTTTACTGATTATTTTTATGAGGTAGAGCATATTTGTCTCCATGTATCTTGACATATGACAGTTGATAGTAAAGGTAGAGGGGTTCGAGGCTTAAAAGTAAATTTCATTCCATGTGATGAAGTGATGTAGGAACATTTATACATTTTTAACAACACAGATGATGTTCAATCATATATATCCTCACATATTTCTTAATTAAAGTAATAATATTAGAAAAGAAATGAAAATTGGGTGATGATTGTGCATAAGAAGACATTTGTTTCATTGTTTAAAGATAAAGTCACCCAAGATATATGTGCATCAGAAACATTGAAGTGGTTAGCAGGGGGACCATCTCTTAATGTGATCACATGGTCTGGATTTGATATCAATGGATACACATTTTACATAAAAAACTTGGATGACAAGAGTACCGTTTATAATATTTGTGGGATGGTTTTCACTGAAGCATCGCATTTTTCAAGTGCCAAAGATAAAAACCCAATTTTTGAATCGACGTCATATTTTGGAGTTCTTGAAGACATATGTGAAATTGATTATATTAAATTTTGAGTCACTGTTTTTAAGTGTAATTGGGTTTATAGTAATAGTGGTGTGAAACATGATGAATATGGGTTTAAACTAGTTTATTTTAAAAGATTTAATTACAATGAGGACCCATTTATCCTGGGAACACATGAAAAACAAGTATTTTATGTCATTGATCTTTCGAATGATCAGTGGTCATCTGTTTTGCAAGGAAAAAGATACCATTTGGGTGATGAGGATGATTCTGATGATTTTAGTGATTTATATGAGCCTTCTTCATCTATTACACAATTTACAAATGATTACAATGAGTATAAGACGGACATAGTGCATGTAGTACGTAATGATCATGATGAAGGCATGTGGGAAAACAATAAATTAGTCTCCTAATATTTCTGGTAAATATTTATATTTTGTTTCTTTTTTTGAAACTTACAAATTCTTGCCTCTTTTTTAGTTACTTATTTTTTGTCTTCCTTGTTTCTAATTATTCATTTTTCTAATGATATGAAGGTACATAAAATTTCATTACACTTTCAAGTAGCAATTTTAGATACAGATAGTGAGGAGTAGTTACCGAGGTATATCTATTTTGATATATTATTAAATATTCATTAATATACATATTTAATGAAATAAAACTATTAATTTAAAAAAAATTGTAGGACTACTGATGAATCATCAGTGGAAGAGACTTCTCCTATTACTACTCAAAATCATGTTCTCAATTTGGTAAATGTGGTATTGCACATTTACCAAAACTATCACTTTTTGTGATGATGAAAAAGTAAACATCTGTTTTGATGATAATAATAATGAACTTGGCCCTAATGCAGTTCAGTTTTTCAGTTATATAGTGATGCAAATCCATTACAGGATTAGTATTTTGTATCCTGATTTGAAGTTAGTGGACATGACGGTGAAGCATCAACTTTGGGAGGTCGTGATGGTAAAATATCTTAATTGATTTCTTTTATCACATTTTTTTAATATTATATATTTTAAATGACATATTAAATTTATTCAATTATAGATGACAATAAATTTTGAGGAAACCAAAGAAATTAAAAAAATACATATCTCTTTAGTGGCGGTTTGATGGAGATATTTTAAAACCAAACTGAAAAAAAATTATGTTTTTGGAAAGAGAAGGTTTGAATGCCCATTTCTTAACTATCCATTTATAGATGAAGATACATGGAAGAGATTTGTTGACATTCTTCAGGAATAGAAATTCTAGGCATGGAAATTATTATATATTTTAAATTTTATGATATATTTTTCTTATTACTTAGTAGTTTATTTTTATATAACAAAACTCTAAGAGATCTCATCAAGAGATTGAGTTGAGAAATGTATACCCTCATACTTTATCACATGGAGGTTATTCGTATTTGGGGAAAAAATTATTGAAGAAAAATTTAAAGCATTAAGATCTCGATAAAGTAGTGGTTTAGAATTGGTCCGGTTTGGTCCTCCATCTCCTCCCACTCGCCATGAGAAATTAAAACGCGCAAGAAGAAAGAAAAATAAAAAGTATCCTATAGAGGAAGATCAGAAAGTGGTTGATAGAATTTTAAGTAAATACTATTTATTTGTTAATAATTTTTCTATTTTATAAATTATAAAAACTAATATAAATTTTTTATTTTTTATTTCAGGATAAACTTCAGGTCTAAGAGACACATGGCTCTTTTATCCCCGAGGGTATGATGGACATCCTACCCATTGCTTTGGGAAAAGCAAAACACCCCAGTCGTGTTAGAGGATATCAGGCGGGTGTTAGTATTCGGAAGGTTTTTGGTAAGAGTAAGCAATCAAGAGACCCAGAAATAGAATCCTTAAAAGAAGAGATGAAAGATATAAAACAGTCTATGGGTGATCAAATTCAAGCAACAGTGCAGAAGGCTTTATTAGAACACTTGGAAAGAGAGTCACAGTATGCGCAACCTTCCTAGGTATATTATTTATTTGTCATCAATTTTTCTATTTTATAAATTATAAACACTAATATAACTTTTTCATTTTTCAGCCTTCTCAGCCTACTCACCTAGACTACCCTGCCTCATCTACTTACCCTACCCCATCTGCACAGCTTCCCCAGGTATATTATTTATTTTTCATCAATTTTTCTATTTTATAAATTATGGACACTAATATAACTTATTCCTTTTTTTCATTCTCAGCCTGCTCACTCGGACTACTCTGCCCCACCTGCTTACCATGCCCCGTTTATGCAGCCTTTCAAGGTTTATTATTTTATTTTCATCAATTTCTCTATTTTATAAATTATAAACACTAATATAACTTTTTCATTTCTCTGTCTTCTCATCCTTCTCACCCAGACTACTCTGCCCCACCAGCTTACCATGCCCTTTCTATGCAGCCTTTTAAGGTATATTAATTTATTTTCATTAATTATTCTATTTTATAATTTATAAACACTAATATACCTTTTTCATTTTTTAGCCTTCTCAGCCTCCTCACCCAGACTACCCTACCCCATCTGCTTATCCTGACCCGTCTGCATAGCCTTTCGAGGTATATTAATTTATTTTCATCAATTATTTTATTTTATAATTTATAAACACTAATATACCTTTTTCATTTTCAGCCTTCTTAGCCTCCTCACCCAGACTACCCAACCCTATCTACTTATCTCGCCCCGTCTGCACACCCTTTCGAGGTATATTATTTTATTTTCATCAATTTTTCTATTTTATAAATTATAAACACTAATATACCTTTTTCATTTTTCTGGCTTCTCAGCCTGCTCACCCGGACTACCCTGCCCCATCTGCTTACTTTGAGCCTCGACGTCCTCACTCGGATGAAGCCTTATATTGTGAGTTGTTTGCTGGATATCCTAGTGTATATATTGTTTCGTTGGGACAGGTGCATTTTTTGGGGGACTCGATATATCATCATCCTCTACAGATGGGTCAGGTTAGAGTATCGGTACTTGATATTTTAGATCCAACTATTCTACTACCATTTCCTACTGAGGATATCACCTGTGTTGGAGAATGTCTAAGTCATTTTTTAGTTTGGCCAAATATTCTTTTATATTATATTTAATATGAGGTATGCATTTTTTTAAATATGAATTGCAAATGATTCAAAATTACATATAATGTTTTCTAAAATTTAACTTATAAAGGAATATCTGAAAGAAAAAGAAACTTCCCAAATACAACAAAATGTTTAGGAACATTCGGCTTTATAACCTTTTAATATTTCTTCTCGGTTACAAAGATTATCTCAGGCTTATGCTTCCTTGAATTATATATATGAGTTTCGGATGACGCCCGATATATGTTGAAGAAGTTATCAATTGAGAATAATGAAAGAAGATATCATGCAATTAGTTGATTTTGAAGAGCTCAGGATGAGTGTGGTGCAGTTGTTTACCATGTAAGTAAATTGACATTTTAATTGTTATTTCTTTAATAAAATATTGTTTCAAATTGACTAACTATATTTTATTTTTAATTTAGGTATCTACACAAGCTTCTTTTACAAAATGAAAAAATAGGCATTTACGGTTTTAGAGATCCAGATTAAATTTCCTTGGAAGTCATAAATATGAAGAATGATGATAGAGTTTAATATATATCTAAGAGATTATCACAGACAGAGATTAAATGCTATTTTTTTCCATTTATTGGTAAGTAATACCATAAACATAATTATGAACTAATAATCATTATAATGTCATTAATTGTGAACTTTTTTTATTATATGGGACATTGGATCTTAGGTGTATTTTTCACAAGTGAATGCACCTTATATTGGTTTTTCTCTTTATTAGGAACAGTTCGTAAATCATTTTCCACCTTATTAGACAAGTATGTTTTTTTATAAGATCATTATGTTTAATTTTCATTATTTAGACATGTATTATTAGTTCATATATATGAAAATGCAGTTCATGGAAACAATTTAACAAGGAATACATGTTAGTAAAGAAACCACAGAAAATAAATAATGTGGCAGTACAGGTAATTAGTTTTTATATTATTATTTTTTTCTGAATTTATTGTTATATATTGTATTTGTTATCAATTTACTATTTGATAACTGCAGTGTCATCTTCAAAATGGAATTGTTGAATGTGGTTATTATATTTTATGATTCATGTACGATATAATCACAACTTGGAAAAATACTGATTTTCATAAGGTTAGTTGTATTAATATTTTTATATTTCTTTCCATATTATTTTATTTTTTAACCTCATATCATTCAATATTATGGTAGGTATTCCATGATTCATAGTCTTATTCCTAATCTGTATTGACCTATATTCGATCTACTTTTGCGAACTATTTGTTAAGTCTGATTAGAATTTGAGGTATATATATTCTAATATTTATAAATAATAATACATATGGGTTAAAAAAACTAACTCTTTTGATATATTAGGTTTCTGAACCTTCCAATAATAAAATTAATGCTTCAATAATAACCAATAATGAGCCTGTCGTAAATTTCAGGTATGTTAAGTCTAAATTTTCTTTTTTAACTTTCAATGTCGCCCTTTTATTGTTTATACTTGGTATAAGTAAGTTATAGGTTGTTATTGAATGATAAATATCGTTTAAATGTTGATGTATATTGTGTTTTTTTTTTGTACAGGGGTTTCGATATTTTTAGAAGTGTAATTTTCTGATTTTTCTATAGAAAAAATTTAATTTATGGGGTCTGTTATTTCAAAAACCGACGTCGTAATGTTTAGTAAAATAAACTGGGTTTCGGTGTCAGTTTTATAGAAAAATGATGGTGAAACCCTTAATGAAATTAATTTTCAGAAATGGTTTTATAATAACTGACACCGAAAAATCATATTTTTTTACAATGCCTTTATAGATGTCGGTTAAAAACTGACTTCAAAAATAAAAAACCGACATTAAATTGTGTTTTTGATCTAGTGAAAAAGAAAAAATTACCTAAATATATATTTTCTCACTTTGGTAGTGTTATTTTCTTTTTAAAATATAGTCTATAAAAAACCAACCATTAATCCTTGACGAGAATTCACCTAAAACAATGAAAATAACTAAATATTATAAATAAATGGGTGGAAAGATGTTTTAAAATTGTAATATAAGATAGTATAATAATGATTATATTTCAGTAAAAAAATAATAACATTCATTATACCATTATACATGATTTTGAAACACTTTCTATGCATGTCTAACCCAAAGTAAGGGAAATTTTCCTTTTAAAATCCTCTCTAATGTATATTTTTAAAAAATAAAAAAAAAGAATGTTTTCTAAAACATATACAACCTGAGAAAATTTCTTGAATTCATGAATCCTAAATTTTTTAGGCTTTCATTACAATATTTCATATTTATTTTAAATGTAAATGTTTTCCTTTGTATGTGCATAGTATTCCTTTAATATTTTATTTTTATCAAGGAATGTTTTTTATGATGAAAGTAATCTTGTTCAATAATTATATTATAGTTATTGGGAAGTATTTATGATGAAGTTTGGGACATATATCTCCCTCCAATTAATTTGGTATGTTTAATTTGAAGTTTGAATATAATAGTTACTCCAATTGTAACTGTGATGGTTACACCATAAGGTAGTCGTGAGGGTTACATCATAAGGTGGTCATGAGGGTTAAATTATAAGGTAGACATAATGGTTACAAATCATATGGTAGATTAGAGGGTTAAAATCATAAGTGACTAATTTTCCAAGTTACCTTTAGGGTTTTATTTATGTTTTTTTATGGATGTATATTGTTTTCACAAAGTATATGAAATTTTATCGATGAGAAGTACATCTTTGTTAAAATTATTTTATATGTTTATAAGTATTCATGGACTAATGATTCCTTTATTTTTGTATCCCTTACTGAGCTTTGTATTCCCTTCCAATGTTTTGAGATCTTTTTTATAGGGATTAAGAATGGTTAAGTGAAAATAAGAAGATTAGATGAATGTTGTGATGGTTTTTCAAGAAGATAATTATTTTTTTATTAAAAAAAATTCTATTTTAGAAAGAAATGGATACCATATTAGTAGTATCCAATTTGTATGATTTTTTATTCTCATTTATGAGTTATAACCTAATTATCTAAAACTATAAACTAAAAATATATTTTGGGAATTTCATAATGTGAATTATAAAATGATTTATTATATTACAAAATTTTTATGGTGGGTCATTAAAGCATACCCAACCATGATAGTTGGTAATAGAAAAATGCATGACATCGTTATTTAAGGAGATAGTCCTCTATAATCATGAATGATGATTTTAAAACCCATTGGAAAAATGTGTGTGTGGTTTTAAGTCATACCCATAACATAAAAACATCATTGTATATAGATGATATTGATATTATTATATTATCATGGTATAAGTAAAATTTTAGGGCATGTTGGATGAAATAAAACAAAAATTATTGTTTCTAAAAGTTTCTCCTCTTCGGGTAACACCGTTTAGATTGCATCCAAGGCCTTCCATGGATGATTTGTATCCAAATTAAGGATTATATGATGAGAGGATGGAATTTTAGATGTGATTTGAGATGTTATTTGTTAAACCAATTGGTTTTGAAGGTGTGCAGAGTTGTGAGAGGGGGTTTCCTTTTATAAGGTGAGTGGCACACTTGTAATGTTCTGAAAGAGTGAATTCAACCTATATTGTTTCATGTCCCAAATCCCTGATAACGGTTTATTTTAGATAATAATAGGTATAGGGTCAAAATATGGATATCCAATTGGTGTTGAACAATTTTTGTGATATTTTGACACCATATATTCTATGTTTAACCACTATGTAAACATGTTTGTACCTTAATAATTGCAATTAATTTTAACTATTCTCGCCAATAATTATTGTCAACAATTATGTTGAACTTATTAGAAATAATAAATTATGTTGATTTCAAATATTGAATCCGTTTTTTAAAAATTAAATTCACATAAGTTTCAAAATTTAAATTTAATAATAATCCCACATATACAGTGATACAACAAGTTTTCAAGAAGGGTATTTTTTTAGAAAAATATGATTTTATTTTAACTCTATAACGAATAATAATAATTATATGAAACAAAATTAATATTTTAGGATATATAATAAATTGATTTAATTTAAAACATTCCCCATTAGAGATTATTTTATTTAATTCAAAGGAGTAATATTAATCATTTTGAAACAATTTTTATAAAAGCCCATTTTTAAACAAAAAAACAAACTTATACTAAAACCCAATATAAAGTTAATTAAAATGTTATTAAGTGAATTAAATATAAATAAATAGTACCTACGTTACTTTAAATGAAATTAAAAATATATCAGTATCCTAAATTAATATATTTATTTAAAATAAAAGTTTTTCAAAAAATTGTTATTTTTTACTATCTATTGAAAAATAAATATTTTCTTTAAAATACCAAAAGTTCACCGAAATTAAATTTTGATATAATGATTTAAAAATTAATATTAATTTTATCAAAAAAAAATCTAAATTTTAAACATTATTATTTTATGTAAATCATTTTAAGAATAGAATTTAGTTAAAACTATTTCCTTTCAGATTTAAAAATTACTTAAAATTTTAATAATTAGTATAACTATCTAATTAATATTAATAAATATTAAAATGATTTACACTATCATTGCATGGGTTGTTACAATCACCTTATTAGATTAAATGTTGTTACTCAGATTAATACCCTATATAACTAAGTGATATATGACTTCATTAGAATCAAATTTTCTCATATCAAACACTTAGCACATTGGAAAAAACTTGTCAATATTTTCTATATTATTTTTAGAGAACTCCAAGAATTTATAAACCATTTTATAATATTCATCAATATTTCTACATGAATTTTTATAATTATTATTCATTAATTAATTTATAAAATAACCAAAATTAAGAATATATTTTGAATCTTTTGACGAAAAAAATATATTTAGTTTCTTAATATTTATTTCACAAAAAATAAAATAGTAATATTATATTAAATTTAAATAAAAATGAATATAATATATCAATGTATAAATCATACACATATGTATATATATATAATATATTTAATCATATAATTTTATATAAGAACTATATGAATATATATATATATATATACATACACAATATAAAACATATATATATATACGCATGCGCTCACATATTCATATATATATATATATAAATAAAAACATATTTATAAATATGTGTGCATTTTTTGTATTGTATAAACATATATATAAACATATATACATATTTCGACATATATTATTATATAAACATATGAATATATAGACTTATTTATATTTTTTATATATATATAAACATATAAAAATAGAACTAAATATATAAATATGTAATATTATATATATATATATATATATTTAAAAATATATTAATTTCATTGAAAATCAAAACCACTCACCTATATCCAAATATATTACTGAATATAATAATGATTTAAACATATAAATTCAACTAATTTAACAATGAATTTTTATATTAAATATGAAAATAAATCAAAAAATGATTCAACTTATATAATTACAAATAAAAAATTTATTAAACAAATAAACATATAATTTCAACTAATCCAACAATTAATTATTAACATAAATTGATTAAAAAATAGCAAAAATATAACATCATAAAACCTCTAATTTTATTTTTCACTAACAACAAATAATTAATTTATTTCATAATAATTAAAAAATGAATTTTTAAACTGATTAAGAATCAAAATGAAATGTATCTTCAAAATAATAAAATTGTCAAAAAGGGAAAAATTAATTAAAAAATTATAAAAAAACTAGATATAGACGAAACCTTGGGGATAAATATACCAAAATAGTTGTGGGTGAATTTTTAGTTCTCAACTGGTGGTTTAAGGTAGTAGAAGGTGAACATCAAAGGACATTTGAGAAGATTAAGGTTGATTGTGACTTTCTATTGTTAGGGTTTCAAAAAAAGTCCATCATGTGTAATAATAGTGAAGGAGAAACTATGTGTTTTTTAAATATTGTATTTAATTTAATTTCCTAAAAACCAAAATAATAAATTAGTATTGAAAATTTTTTAATATAAAAATGTTATAAAAATATGCAGAAAGGGGATTTTAAAATATTTCATATAATAGGCGTTTCATGAATTATAATTCCTTAAGATTTCATCATTACTCTGAAAAATATTCATCACTATCTAAATTTCAATAAATCTGTGAACATATAAATATAAAAATATAAGATGAAATATGTGACATCAATAATGGATGATCTTCCCATAAAAATAGTTTTATAAATCTCTCAAAACTGGGATTTATTTAGACAAAACACCATTAGATAGAAAACAATTTTTTAGAGCTCTCTAACCCCCTATATAAGGATCAATATTACATTTACTTAGTCCCAATTTAGATCTTCTCAAATCTAATTTATTATTTCACATCATCGGAGTTATTAAAACTCCTAAGGATCTTAAATTTATCAGTTTTAATTTATTGAAAATATTGTAAAACAAATTTTAGGTCTTTTAAAAAACATTACTAACAAATTCCCCATATATCCCATTATAAGGATACTCCACCGAATAACATCTCGTTATTTTTTGTCACCTACAACAATGATTATTTTTCACCTTTTGTAAAAGTGATTCTGAAATATTCTTCATTTGGAAAATAAAATAAGAGTAATTATTGAGTGAAATGACATAGTGAACTCTCTATGTTTTTTATTGGGAATTAACTAACAAAAAAACTATCACTTATTGAAAGAAAATATTCACCAAGGGTTTTTTCATGATATATAAAGACTGAAAATTCAATTAAATATACTCTAAATTAAACTTAATAGGTTCCACCATCTTTTTGTGTAATATATATTTTATATCAATTTTTTAACCTTGAATTTTTCATGGTACACTTTAATTAATTGATCTCATTTGTATTTTTTCAACCAATCATTAATTGTCATGTAACTTGTATTCTATGATACTAAAACATACTCAAATTATTTTATGATTAATGTGACTAAATTTTCATCTTATATTACCATGTGACGAACCTTTCTATAATAATTAATTCACCTTAAGAATATCAATTCAGATCAGTTATGTCACCCTACCAATCACTCTCAATAATTCCATTAATATATAAATATATTCCATTATAATTACACAAGATAGAGTCAAGTGTTCCATTAATGTATTTTTGGATATACATACTCATATAAGATGTAAATACTTCAGATTTCATTGAAATGTATGAAACATTAATAGAAAATATGATGTTTTTACATGATGGCATAAAATAATGTGGGATTATGATTTTTCTTTTAAAAATATGTTCATCAAAATACATTCCATATTTATTCATGTAAAAGTTATTCCTATATTCTATAATAGTTAAAACCACTCTTTGTTCTTTAATTACAAGACTTTTTAACAACATTTTATCATGCATTTATTATAATAAAAATATCATTCATTTTATGTCCAAAAAACTAAAAACTATAAAGAATTACTTTTATTTAATCAATATAATTTCAATGAGATTTTTTATTTTTTATTTTAGTTCCCCACATTTTTTGAAATCCTTTATATAAAATTTAATTTCATTGGAATACGTAAGAATAATGAGTGAGTTTGTTTCATCTTTATTTATATCTATGATTCTATCCATTATACCTTTTTTAAAATTTATAATCTTTAAAATTTTATCCCATTTATAATTCCATGATCAGGATGATTATTTAATCTCATATGATCCCTTCTTCATATTTCATACTTTTGTACCATAAAGGGTAATAAAATTCCTTCTAGTACTTCTGTATAATCCCACTATATGATTTATCCATTTACGAACACCAACTTCACATCCATTTGAAAAACTTTTAGTTCCTTTCATCACATATCTCATAAAAAATAAAAAAAATTCCTTCCTTGGAACTAAATTAAACCTGTCATCATAATTTATATCCTCTATTTGAGAGTGAAATTTATAATAAATATTAATTTTTTTATACATATCCATTATCAATGTGGTTTTTTTAATCATATTTTGACCCAATTATATTTTAATCTTTGATTCATGTCACTAATTCCCAAGCTTAATTCTTACAAATTTATTATAACTCATATTCTAAGTGGTATGGTTGGATTTTATCAAACTAAATTATCTTTCAATACCTAATCTTATATATATATGTATTTTTTTAGTATCAACATGTTGTTTAGGTCTCGATAACATATGTATTTCTTAATCCATTGTTTACATGTCATTATAAATCATATAATAATTATGGTAATTTTTAAAATTATCTTCATAATAGAGTCTTTTACAAGTTATCCAAATCTTTCTACTTGAGTTTACCAAATATTAAAATTAATAAGAATTTATTATATTGATATACCTTTATACTCTATGACTATAACATTAAATACATGAATTGTATTTACTATATTCTTGTTGTAATGTTGGTAACTATTTCTAGCATGTGTGCATCCCTGAAAAATACCTTTATCATTTTGCTCATAAATATTTTTCAAATGAATTCCTTAAATTTTAATATAATGAATACTATAAAATAATTTAAATCTATAAAAATTTGGATTAATCCAAAAACTATATATCTTAAGTAATGATGATAGAATTTCGGCTATTTGGGAAGGTAGATAGCCTCATTTTGGCTTATATTCACAAAAACATTGAATTTGCATTATCTGGTATCTTGGATCTCCCTATGTCTTCTAAACATTAGTTCTTCATTCCATATACTAAATTTTATTTGGGTGCATATGGAGTACTATATTAATGCTTTATTATATAATTTTTATGATATGCCTCAAAGTATACATTCTTATACATGAATCCCGTATTATGCTGAAACATTTTGATGATATGCCCATCTTGTATCTCATCACATTGATAAAATTACTTAAACTTATCAAGAGGTTTTACATTTATTGAAATTAAATAAAACTAATAAATAAAATTAAAATAATAAAAATAGTAGTTAATTATTTACCTCTATTGGTTGACTTCAAGATCATTAAACTACCAAAATAGGAATGAATTAATTTATGTGAATTATTTTATTAATATCTGTAGTCATGTGAAACATGTTTAACATATTGAATTTTTTGAATATATAACAAGTAGTTATCCATTATGGGTTAATCAAAGAGTGATTTTACAAAGTTTCATTATCTTTTTACCCAAATGTTCAAGTGTTCTACACAAAAAACTCATTATATTCCGTATCCATTATATAATATTTTTTTAATTATTTCATATTTGATTTTGATTATTAATAACACATAAACCATTCATGATAATATATTTATGCCTCATTCTTCTAATGAAACATACATTATTCAATAAAAACACTCCATTCCCATTATTTTAATGTTAAGAATCACATTAGAGTTTCTTCCTCAACCCATAAATGATGAAATGTTTTTTAATTAAAAAAATATTTCTAAAATTTTGAAACCATAAAAAACATTCACTTTTTTAAAAACATCATTTAAAAAACAGAAAATACCACTATCAAATCTATGAATATTTTTTAAGTGATTCTTGTTATTGATAATGTGTGGTGAGAAACCACTATCTAAAAAACAAGTATTTATTTTTATAATGTTTTATAAGCTACCTCAACCACCATTTTTAATTCTTAGTCACTCCACATATTGAATGTTTTTTATTTTTCATTCTTATTTAGGTGCTATTTTAGTAATATTAGAAATTTTTAGTGGGTATATGTCGATTTATCGCAAGTACCCTATGTTTTTTAAAGATTATAAAAATAATTTTAAAATTTAATCTTATATTTTAGAAAAATAATTTAAGTGGTTAGATTACATAAAAAATATATAAACCATTATTTATGATGACAATAATGTCCTATAAAAAATTAAATGATATAAAAAATATTGTCTCTTTCCACAAGAGAAAACCATTTCCACTGAAAATGTGAACACCTTTTTTTCCAATAAAATTCACTCTCCATTGAAATTTATCAATTTAATGTTGTAATAAATATGAAAATAACATAGATCATAGGTAATATGTAGAATATATACTCTATAACTAAGATAATGATACATTACTAGTGTAAACCCCTCCCCGGATATTAAATTCAATAAATTAGGAAAATACAAGAAAACTATTCACAAGAAAAGCATACCTAGACACCAATCAATTAGTCATGGTAAAATATACCCAAACAACAAGTGGGGGTATTAATGGAACATTGAAAAAATTATTTTACAATATTTATACTTATTTTAGTTATGTGTATGATCAATTATTAAAACCAATTGATGATGATTTTCAATAGATATTGATGAAGAACACACATGAATCAAGATATTTTTTTTAGTTTCACCCACACATTTTATCAAGCTCTTAATCCTTGGTGATTGGTGGTTGATATCATACATCCCATGTTAGAATATTATTATCAATATGAACAAGGTAATGGATAAGGATAACTTTCCTAAACTCCATCCATGTATTAATGAAAATATAATGATGAAAGACCACACACATTTCTTTATGAGGATTATCTAACTTATTTAGTCCTCCTCAAGTACCATCAATGTTAGATCAATTATTCACAATCACTATTCTAACCAAACCTAATTAAATTATATCTATAATCATCTTTATAATGTTTAATAAACTTGAAATATAGTGACATCAGTTTTTCGTTGGATCCTTTAAATTCTTCTTAAAACTTTAATATATATTTTTCAGTATAGGATCTTCTTGGTCTGTATCATAGGTTCTTATAAAATATATAATGCTAACCAAAAAAAATTAATAACTTATATGTCTTAAAAGGATATTGTTTTAAATATCATCAGTATAAATTTTCCTATGATGTGTTTTTGATAAATAAATAGAATAAAAAAATTTAGGTTTCATACTCCAAATTGGGCCCATTTTAGATCCTTAAAATATCTTATTAACCCAAGTATTAAATACTATGTCATTCCCACTACAAGGAAAAGAATATTTTCAGTGTTTTATTAGATGTGGTTTTATGAAACTTCAGATAATTATGAATCCTGAGTATCATATTCCTTTCACTCACTTTATCTATTTATATTAAATAAATTATCTTATATTGAGATATTAGCAATAGTTTTCTAAAGAACCTATGTTGGTATGATGATATCGGCTAACTATTTTAAAATAATCTCTAGTCAAACCCAATCTTCAAAATATATCTTCCCCTTTCCTTTATCCATGCTCTTATTTATCTTATAAATCCATTTTGTAAACCTCCACCTCCTCCTCCTTAATCGCATTTTTTCTTCATCATTCATTGTATTATCACAGTAGTAGCTTTTGGGTGCATGGTATGTTCCCAAAATCACAAATCTTCTCTTCTTCTTCTTATTTATGGATTTTAATTACCACTGTTAGATTTAAATAGTGATTTTAAATTTAAGGATTTATGGTTTTATCTTGTTGGGAAATGAATTTATATTTTATTATGTTATTATATTATCTAGTAAAATTTAACTATTTTAATAAATTAAGAGCCCTAATGTCTGATATACACCTTCCCTTTCCCTCTTCATCCCCCATAGTCCTACTCTAGTGATTCCAAAGGGCACAATTTATTGATTGATTAGTTTCTGTGTGTATTTAATTTATTATTAAATTAATTGATTATATAATATATAGTTAAGTTTTAGTTTAATATTAGGGTATGTATTTTGGTTAGTTTTTATTTTTTTGAATTATATTGTTTTGATTTATTAATGAATTTTTTATTCATTCGCTTTCATATATTATTTTTCAATACATTGTACTATTATAATTATTTTAAAATTTTATATGTATTGTTTTTATCATAATAATCATAGTAATGGTTTTTTATTTTTATTTTATACGCATAATAAATTTTATATATTTTTTTATTTGGTTATTTATATGGATTATATGATTACTAAATAAAACATTTAAAATTTTTCAATGATTTATTATTAAATAAATATTATAGTCTTATAATTTTACTTTATTAGTTATCACACATTTAACGATTGAGTTCTTTTAAATATTTTATCTTCATGGATATATCCAACGTTTAAAATGAAATAGATTAATTTCAAACAATTAATGTACAAAGGGAAATGAAAAAATATACAATAGATGAGAATTAATGATTCACTTGAAAGAGAATACAATATTTCAACAAAAAATTTCTGTTTTCAAATGGCTTGATTTTTTATTATTTTCTATTATATATATTATATTGTACATTTTTTTCAATATATATTAAGTCATTATATTAATTTATTATAATTTTATTATATTTGATGATTTTTTATTAGTATAATTTTATAATATGGTAATATTTTTTTGGATATTAATGTACTTTTATTCTGTAATGATTATGTTTTCTTTTTCAAATGATTTGTAAAAATAATTTTAGATGTTTTTTATTAATATATTTATTAATTAGATACAATTTTATAAAATATAGATTATTTTACATTGGAATACACTTTAATGTGTTTTGAGGTAGGGGGAATTTTTTGATTCCACAATTTCAAATTTATCCATTAAAAGAAGAAAATCATTTATATGTACTTATTGTAATTTGAGATGATTGTTGAAAATTCATAATGATTATGAGAGCATAATATTGAAAAAAATTACACTTTTTATCTAAGATGGATATTGCATAGGATATTGGACATATAAAATGTTTTATATGTTACTATCATTAAAGTAGATAACCTATTTTCCCAATAATGGATAATGAAATTAAAAACCTGATTAATTCTGTTTTGGAAACATTAAGAAAATATGATGAAGATAAAATCATATTAGTGGTGTATATTTATAATTATGTAGAGAATACTACAATAGTTTGGACAATTTTGAAATAAAATATGTTTTATAAACTATTGGGTAATGTTTGTGAATAATTTTATGAAGGAATATGGAAATATAAACAACGATCATTTCTACGGAATTTATACCACAAGTGAAAATATGGTATATAGGTAAAGAAATTTCAATGATATTAGAGTTATTGTGTAACATCCCAGGTAAATAAAGAATAAAGAATTTTCATATTTATTAATATTTACGAATTAAATATTAATTTTATTTTAAAGGGGTTTCTATGTTCGATAGCGTACCCGATACGCAACGATGAGTTTCTTTGAAACTTACGTAGCACACTAGTAATAAAATAATATTATTTTAAATTTTAGTTAACAAGTAGCCGTTGTACTGGCAGGAATGGATAGAAATAACTAAAATATGATTAGATATGTTTTTAAATGTTTATACATTTACCCAATAAAAGATAAAGGCTTAAAATACGGAAAGAGTTCAATTTTAGGGCATATATACTCTAATTTTCACTAAAGGTTCACTTATCACCTTTTAATGGTGAACCGTCATTAAATATAGTTTTGATCACTCTTATACTTTATTTTGGACCAAATATAACTCTTCTTTAGAATCGGGACATCAAAATTTACTTTTTCTAAATTTTTGGTACCTTTCTGATAAAGTTCATTTTTTTTATGAATAGTGTAAAATGTTGTATTTTAATTCAAAACCTCTTTTTAATCTAAATTATTTATATGATTAGATTATTATTTTAATTGGTTTTAAAGTGAAATTAGAAAATATTTTTACCAGTTAATCCAATGGTGGACATTGGAATCAATTTCACTTTGAAATTGGACTTAAACTGGTGTCAATCTTTTGATACTTATTGTTTCACAAAAACACGCTATTTGTCATGACAGCGGGAATTAATTATTAAATTAATTAATTTGACTTATATGTTTTGAATTTTGTAAAATGGGCTTCATTTTTGAATTCGGAATATCAAATATAGCGTAGGGTGAATTTTTGGTAATTTTCTGAAAAACTTCAATTTTTTATGAATAGTGAAACCACTAAGTGGTAATCAAGCAAACTGATTTTTCAGTTAAATGAAAGTTTACCACTAATGTGTATTGAATTTTAAAAATCCGACATACATGGTTGTCATTAAGAAGTAAAATGTGGTTCAATGAGATTAAAATAATTTTTTGGTGAATAGTAATTTTTTTCATTAATCGCGATTAGAGGTAATTAGTGTAGTTTAAGGTAAAAATGGTATTATAAGAATGTGAAAACACCATGACACTTGTCCTAAACCTATTGGGAGAGTAATGGCCGACCAAGACAATCCATGGGCCAACTTGGGGACCCCATGGAGCCACTTTAGTTGGAAAATGACATTAATATATTTTTATTTAATGTTAAAGTGAAAATGACACTAACATAAATTGTTTTACTAAAATAATTTTTCAGTGGGGTTATACAAGTCAAAATTTTGATTATAAATAGTCACTGGAAATATAAAAATATTTCCTACATCATAGTAGTTTTTTTATAATTTTTAGACATTAAATAAATTAAATTATAAATGACATAATAATGATGCAGTGATGACATCATTATTTGACGATTTAAATAAAATGGAAAGATAATGAAAAATATAAAACCTACACATGGCCAAAACCAATTGGATGAGTGGATTTCGAACCCTTATCACCTTATCCACTAATTATATCAATGTGGGACCTTTTAAAACCGAAACACATTTTCAAATAAAGTAATATTTCTTTACTTTCCAAAAGTGCCCCTCCTCTCCTCTTATAAAAGGCCCCCACCTCTACCTCATTTCACACACTACTCAAGCCTTTGGCTCGGCAAACCCCTGCTCATTTACTCTCTCCACATCCCTCTCCTCATCCTAGAGGATTCCCTTTGGGCATAATCCTTTCAAAGGAAGCCTTTAGGCTCAAATCAAAAGGGAGTTACACTTTTAAAGGTAATTCATTCTCTCTTGTTCATTTGATTTATTTTGCTTCTCCAACCCTCTAAACTCTTTTTATTTACTTATTTTGTAACAACACCAGTATCTTCAATATACTAGGATGTTGTTGTAATATTTATTTGAGCTACACTCTCACACAACTACATCAAATGGTTAAAGAACATACGGTTTCCGTGGATGGCGAAATTCTGCCTCCCGAAACGATGATTGTTCAATACTCATTTAACACCTTCAAGGGTGGACATTATGATGTCACTATTTTTATATATGATATATAATATGTTTATGTTTTCCTTAAGCTTCTGTTTTTTTCATTTTGGTCATACCTTTATGGTTTCCATTATGGGTAAACACGATATCTTCATTTAAGGAAGTGCGGACTACCGCCCCCACAAAGTGATGTGATTCGTTAATACCATATGTGGGACGTGTAAAGGATGGATTTAAAGTTATTATATATGATGTTATACTGGAATTATAATATACCTCTATATAATTATTATTTCTTTCCATTAAAGTATAAGATAGAAATGAAAGTAGCGTTCATGCGTACGTACGGCTTACCGTCTCCATGAACGGTGCATTTCATTTCTTATCCCCAAATGTAATATACTATTAAAAGTACATGTATATAATGGCTATATATAATTAATGGTATATCTAAATTATGAATATAATTCTGGAATTAAAATATACATACCTCTCATTTAGTTTTAATTCCATTAATATGACAAAGAAATGAAAGTAGCGTTCATGCGTACGTACGGCTTACCGTCTCCATGAACAGTGCATTTCATTTCTTACCTCTAAATGATTATGTAATATTATAAAAACATGTGTATACTGGATATATATGATACATATTATATCCAAATCGGGAATTTCATTCTGGATATAAAGAACTTTTGACCACATGAACAACATGTAATTGTAAGAAGTCAACTTTCGACTTAGGAACCAAATATTGACAAAACAAACATTATTAACAAAAATGGTTACATAATGTTTATAACATGGCAATAAGTGATATAAAAGGAATAATTAACTTTAAAAAGGTTCTTAATCAAGTATAAATAAACTCAAGTTTATTATTCAGGGCGTTAAAGAACGATCGAGTCAAGTCGGACCCGAGGTAAGGGACTTCGTCTCAATCTCCTTTCATTGAGGCATATTTCGTTTTATACACAACATTCTTTTATACGGTGTATAAACTCCTTTGACTTTTACTTTTATACAAAAGGAATCTTTTTCTACGAAGCGTTTTACTAAATGACAAAAAGGAATGTTTTTTTTAACGTACGCGGTGACAATGACTTTTTCCACCGCCGTGAGTATTATTTGATCTTTGGCTTTCTCAACAAGCCGTAATGTTTTTAGAATAAAATAAATACCATATACTCTTTTATGTATTTTGGTATTGAAAGTGGTTTTGAAAAAGGATTCTATTATGTCAATATATTTATGATATATTGTGATTGAAATGTGGAAATGTTATCATTCCTTTATATTGGTTTTATGTTTTATGATTTTATACTGGTACTTGGACATTTTAACGGGTGGTTACGTTATAAACCATATGACGGGTGGTGCCGTGAATACCAGGACGGGTGGTTACGTTATAACCTCCAATGCATTGGGTATGGAAGTCGGCCGTATGGCTATTCCATTAAGTATGTATGGAAATTGGTCATATGGCTATTCCATTAAGTGATATGTGTGGAAGTCAACCGTATGGTTATTCCACTTAAGTATGTTTATGTCCCAAGTTACCTTTATATATTCTATGTATTCTTTATATGGGTTTTATGGTAATCCTTTGGTTACAAAAAGGTAAGTAATGATACTTTATTCAGTGAAGATTTTTTTTACTACTTCATGAAGGTGAAGGTATTACTTTGATATAGTATACATGGTTTACTTGATGTTTTAAAAACTAATAGTTTTCATTATTTGTGTATCCCTTATTGATCTTTTTATGCTCACCCCAAGTTTTTTTGAAATGTTTTTCACAGGACTTAATATGGAATAAGGACAAGGATGGGATCAAGGGAATGTCATGCTATCTAAAACATGGAATATAGACATATTTCCTTTTAAGAGTTTTTATTTTATGGAGACTTAGTAGAAGTGTCTACTTTGTAATCTTTTAAGATGTAATAGTTATGTTCTAATTCTCTAAAACTCTAAACCTAAAAAGATCCTCAACGTGAATTATTCATTTAATTCAATATTAAGTAAGGTTTAAGGCCAGGGCCTTATAGTTGGTATCAAAGGACGGTTTAGACAACTTTAGGAGTTAGAAAAGTGTTAAATTATAATATGATTGAAATGATATAGCATTTACGGATTACCATGTTGCTTCACCTAAGATATTTTTGTGTTCATAATGGTTTTCCGCAGAGGAAACAAAGCACCTATGTTGGGACGACATCAGGAGGAAGATAACCTTCCAAATCAGCAACCTGAGATGGTCGGAATCGGAACTGAACAGTTTGTTGCAGTGATGGCACAGTTGACTCAGGCTATAAATGGTGGTGGTATCCATGCACGAGATCAGCCAGATCAACCGCAGAGGAACATGTCAGTGGTGGAACATTTCATGAGGCAACATCCCCCATCATTCAGAGGATCATCTGACCCTGTGCAAGCTGAAGGGTGGATTAAAGAACTGGAGAAGATTTTTGATGTCATGGGGTGTTCAGAACATCAAAAGGTTAGTCTTGCTGTTTACCGTTTTGAAGGTGAAGCTGATCAGTGGTGGTCGATAGTGAAAAATATAAGGGATAGTGATGAGATTGAGAATCTTCACTGGGACAAAATCAAAGGTATGTTTCTTGAGAAATATTTTCCTAAGGTGTTTCGTCTTAGGATGGAAAAACAGTTCCTAGAATTGAGGCAGGAGGATGATTCAGTGGCTGCTTATGAAGAAAAGTTCACTCGATTGGCAAGGTATGCTCCAAACTTCATACGAGATCTTGATAGTAAAATAAACCGTTTTTACTTAGGGTTAAAGCCAAAGTATCGAAGGGACTTAGCTTCTCATGAGTTCAAAAGTTATGAAAAACTTGTTCGATGTGCGGAGAAGGTGGAAATGGAGTTTGTCGATGATCAGGTGTTCTATGACAAACAATAGAATAAGAGGTCTAGTTGGTAGGCAAAGGGGAAGAATTCATCAAAGAATCAAGGAGGTAAGAAAACCAAATATCCATCCTGTGAGAAGTGTGGTAAAATGCATCCTGGAGAATGTTTATCCAAGTCTGGTAAGTGCTTTCGGTGTGGTAAGTCTGGTCATATTGCTCGTAACTGTAAGGATGTTGATCAAGGAGGAAATGAAAATCCAACAGTAAGATGTTTCAAGTGTAATGAAATGGGTCATTATGCAAACGAGTGTCCGGCAAAGAGCTTTAGTGATGGGAAGCAGTTAGACTACAAGCAGAAAGGGGTGGTTAAATCCTTTGCAACAACTTCAGCAGATGTTGGGCCATTGAATGAAGTGGTATCAGCTCCAGGGAGCTCAGTATTTTTCGAAGATTGACTTGAGGTCGGGGTACCATCATTTGAAAGTAAAATAAGCAGACATTCTGAAGACTGTGTTCCGTACTAGATATGGCCATTATGAATTTGTAGTTATGCCTTTTGGGTTAACCAATGCACCTTCTGTATTCATGGACCTTATGAATAAAATTTTCCATGAGTTCTTGGATAAGTTTGTGTTTGTATTTTGCGGTTTGGGAAGAGATTATGTGTGCCTTGTGATTCAAAGTTGAAGAATGAGTTGTTATGTGAGGCTCATAGTTCCCCGTTTTCAGTTCATCCAGGCAGTACTAAGATGTATAGAGATCTGCGGAAGTATTACTGGTGGGATGGAATGAAAAGAGATATTGCTGATTTTACTGTGAAGTGTTTGACATGTCAATAGGTTAAAGCAGAGCGGCAGTTACCGGAAGGGATGCTTCAGCCTTTACCAGTGCTAGAGTGGAAATATGAGAATATATCCATGGACTTTGTTGTTGGATTACCGAGGACATCTCGAGGTAATAATGCAATCTGGGTTATTGTTGATCGCATGACCAAATCTGCTCATTTCCTTTCTATACGAGATACTTTCTCTCTTGATCAACTTTCCCGTCTGTATCTTAAAGAGATAGTCAGGTTACATGGAGTTCCTCTCTCCATTGTATCGGATCGTGATCCCGGGTTTACTTCTAACTTTTGGAAAGGCCTTCAGAAGTCGTTGGGTACTGAATTAAATTTTAGTACAGCTTTTCATCCTCAATCAGATGGGCAGTCAGAACGAACAATTCAGACATTGGAGGATATTCTACGAGCGTGTTCTATGGATTATCAGGGAAGATGGGACCAACATCTTTCTTTGGTTGAATTTTCATATAATAACAGTTTTCATTCTAGTATACAGATGGAACCATTTGAGGCATTATATGGGAAGCGATGTCGAACTCCAGCATTTTGGAATGAAATGGGTGAAAGGAAGCTGATGGGACCAGAATTGGTAGAAGATATGGCAGAAAAGTTCAGTTGATTCAGAAAACACATGAGAACAGCTCAGAGCAGGCAGAAGAGTTATGCGGATAACTGGAGGAAGGATCTATCTTTCGAGGTAGGTGATCATGTTTTTCTCAAGGTTTCTCCTTGGAAAAGTGTGATGAGATTTGGTAAGAAAGGAAATTTGAGTCCATGGTTGGTTGGACCATACGAAATTTTGGAAAGAGTTGGATCAGTTACATACCGAGTGGCTTTACCTCCGATTTTATCTCAGGTGCACAATGTTTTTCACGTTTCGATGTTGAGAAAGTATATGCCAGATCCATCTCATGTTTTGAGTCCAGAGGTAGTTTTGCTGGAAGAGAACCTATCTTATGAGGAACAACCGATCCAGATTCTTCACCACAGGGAGCAAGTGTTACGGAATAAGGTGATTCATCAGGTAAAGGTTTTTTGGAAAACCATGTGATTGAAGAGGCAACGTGGGAATCTGAAAATGCTATGAGGGATAAATACCCCCACTTATTTTGATAAGTGAATAAAATTGTGAGGACGCAATTCCCAAAAGGGGGGAAGGATGTAACATCCCAGGTAAATAAAGAATAAAGAATTTTCATATTTATTAATATTTACGAATTAAATATTAATTTTATTTTAAAGGGGTTGCTATGTTCGATAGCGTACCCGATACGCAACGATGAGTTTCTTTGAAACTTACGTAGCACACTAGTAATAAAATAATATTATTTTAAATGTTAGTTAACAAGTATCCGTTGTACTGGCAGAAATGGATAGAAATAACTAAAATATGATTATATATGTTTTTAAATGTTTATACATTTAACCAATAAAAGATAAAGGCTTAAAATACGGAAAGAGTTCAATTTTAGGGCATATATACTCTAATTTTCACTAAAGGTTCACTTATCACCTTTTAATGGTGAACTTTCATTAAATATAGTTTTGATCACTCTTATACTTTATTTTGGACCAAATATAACTCTTCTTTAGAATCGGGACATCAAAATTTACTTTGTGTAAATTTTTGGTACCTTTCTGATAAAGTTCATTTTTTTATGAATAGTGTAAAATGTTGTATTTTAATTCAAAACCTCTTTTTAATCTAAATTATTTATATTATTAGATTATTATTTTAATTGGTTTTAAAGTTAAATTAGAAAATATTTTTACCAGTTAATCCAATGGTGGTCATTGGAATCAATTTCACTTTGAAATTGGACTTAAACTAGTGTCAATCTTTTGATACTTATTGTTTCACAAAAACACGCTATTTGTCATGACAGCGGGAATTAATTATTAAATTAATTAATTTGACTTATATGTTTTGAATTTTGTAAAATGGACTTCATTTTTGAATTCGGAATATCAAATATAGCTTAGGGTGAATTTTTGGTAATTTTCTGAAAAACTTCAATTTTTTATGAATAGTGAAACCACTAAGTGGTAATCAAGAAAACTGATTTTTCAGTTAAATGAAAGTTTACCACTAATGTGTATTGAATTTTGAAAATCCGACATACATAGTTGTCATTAAGAAGTAAAATGTGGTTCAATGAGATTAAAATAATTTTTTGGTGAATAGTGATTTTTTTCATTAATCGCGATTAGAGGTAATTAGTGTAGTTTAAGGTAAAAATGGTATTATAAGAATGTGAAAACACCATGACACTGGTCCTAAACATATTGGGTGAGTCATGGCCGACCAAGACAAGCCATGGGCCAACTTGGGGACCCCATGGAGCCACTTTAGTTGGAAAATGACATTAATATATTTTTATTTAATGTTAAAGTGAAAATGACACTAACATAAATTGTTTTACTAAAATAATTTTTGAGTGGGGTTATACAAGTCCAAATTTTGATTATAAATAGTCATTGGAAATTGAAAAAGATTTCCTGCATCATAGTATTTTTTTATAATTTTTAGACATTAAATAAATTAAATTATATATGACATAATAATGATGCAGCGATGACATCATTATTTGACGATTTAAATAAAATGAAAAGATAATGAAAAATATAAAACCTACACATGGCCAAAACCAATTGTATGAGTTTATTTCGAACCCTTATCACCTTATCCACGAATTATATCAATTTGGGTCCTTTTAAAACCGAAACACATTTTCAAATAATGTAATATTTCTTTACTTTCCAAAAGTGCCCCTCCTCTCCTCTTATAAAAGGCCCCACCTCTACCTCATTTCACACACTACTCAAGCCTTTGGCTCAGCCAACCCCTTCCCATTTAATCTCTCCACATCCCTCTCCTCATCCTAGAGGATTCCCTTTGGGTATAATCCTTTCAAAGGAAGCCTTTAGGCTCAAATCAAAAGGGAGTTACACTTTTAAAGGTAATTCATTCTCTCTTGTTCATTTGTTTTATTTTGCTTCTCAAACCCTATAAAATATTTTTATTTACTTATTTTGTAACAACACCAGTATCTTAAATATACTAGGATGTTTTTATAATATTTATTTGAGCTACACTCTCACACAACTACATCAAATGGTTAAAGAACATACGGTTTCCGTGGATAGCGAAATTCTGCCTCCCGAAACGATGATTGTTCAATACTCATTTAACACCTTCAAGGGTGGCCATTATGATGTCACTATTTTTATATATGATATATAATATGTTTATGTTTTCCTTAAGCTTCTGTTTTTTTCATTTTGGTCATACCTTTATGGTTTCCATTATGGGTAAACACGATATCTTCATTTAAGGAAGTGTGGACTACCACCCCCTCAAAGTGATGTGATTCGTTAATACCATATGTGGGACATGTAAAGGATGGATTTAAAGTTATTATATATGATGTTATACTGGAATTATAATATACCTCTATATAATTATTATTTCTTTCCATTAAAGTATGAGATATAAATGAAAGTAGCGTTCATGCGTACGTACGGCTTACCGTCTCCATGAACGGTGCATTTCATTTCTTATCCCCAAATTTAATGTACTATTAAAATTAAATGCATATAATGGATATATATAATTAATGATATATCTAAATGATGAATATAATTATGGAATTAAAATATACATACCTCTCATTTAGTTTTAATTCCATTAATATGACAAAGAAATGAAAGTAGCGTTCATGCGTACGTACGGCTTACCGTCTCCATGAACGGTGCATTTTATTTCTTACCTCTAAATGATTATGTAATATTATAAATACATGTATATGCTGGATATATATGATACATATTATATCCAAATCGGGAATTTCATTTTGGATATAATGAACTTTTGACCACATGAACAACATGTAATTGTAAGAAGTCAACTTTCGACTTAAGAACCAAATATTGACAAAACAAACATTATTAACTTAAATGGTTACATAATGTTTATAACATGGCAATAAGTGATATAAAAGGAATAATGAACTTTAAAAAGGTTCTTAATCAAGTATAAATAAACTCAAGTTTATTATTCAGGACGTTAAAGAACGATCGAGTCAAGTCGGACCTGAGGTAAGGGACTTCGTCTCAATCTCCTTTCATTGAGGCATATTTTGTTTTATACACAACATTCTTTTATACAGTGTATAAACTCCTTTGACTTTTACTTTTATACAAAAGGAATCTTTTTCTACGAAGTGTTTTACTAAACGACAAAAAGGAATGTTTTTTTTAACGTACGCGGTGACAATGACTTTTTCCGCCGCCGCGAGTATTATTTGATCTTTGGCTTTCTCAACAAGCCGTAATGTTTTTAGAATAAAATAAATACCATATACTCTTTTATTTATTTTGGTATTGAAAGTGGTTTTGAAAAAGGATTCTATTATGTCAATATATTTATGATATATTGTGATTGAAATGTGGAAATGTTATCATTCCTTTATATTGGTTTTATGTTTTATGATTTTATACTGGTACTTGGACATTTTAACGGGTGGTTACGTTATAAACCATATGACGGGTGGTGCCGTGAATACCAGGACGGGTGGTTACGTTATAACCTCCAATGCATTGGGTATGGAAGTCGTCCGTATGGCTATTCCATTAAGTATGTATGGAAATTGGTCGTATGGCTATTCCATTAAGTGATATGTGTGGAAGTCAACCATATGGTTATTCCACTTAAGTATGTTTATGTCCCAAGTTACCTTTATATATTCTATGTGTTCTTTATATGGGTTTTATGGTAATCCTTTGGTTACAAAAAGGTAAGTAATGATACTTTATTTAGTGAAGATTGTTTTTTACTACTTCATGAAGGTGAAGGTATTACTTTGATACAGTATACATGGTTTACTTGATGTTTGAAAAACTAACAGTTTTCATTCTTTGTGTATCCCTTAATGAGCTTTTTATGCTCACCCCAAGTTTTTTTGAAATGTTTTTCACAGGACTTAATATGGAATAAGGTCAAGGATGGGATCAAGGGAATGTCATGCTATCTAAAACATGGAATCTCGACATCTTTCTTTTTAATAGTTTTTATTTTATGGAGACTTAGTAGAAGTGTCTACTTTGTAATCTTTTAAGATGTAATAGTTATGTTCTAATTCTCTAAAACTCTAAACCTGAAAAGATCCTCAACGTGAATTATTCATTTAATTCAATATTAAGTAAGGTTTAAGGCCAGGGCCTTATAGTTGGTATCAAAGGACGGTTTAGACAACTTTAGGAGTTAGAAAAGTGTTAAATTATAATATTGTTGAAATGATATAGCATTTACGGATTACCATGTTGCTTCACCTAAGATATTTCTGTGTTCAGAATGGTTTTCCGCAGAGGAAACAAAGCAGCTATGTTGGGACGACATTAGGAGGAAGATAACCTTCCGAATCAGCAACCTGAGATGGTCGGAATCGGAACTGAACAGTTTGTTACAGTGATGACACAGTTGACTCAGGCTATAAATGGTGGTGGTATCCATGCACGAGATCAGCCAGATCAACCGCAGAGGAACATGTCAGTGGTGGAACATTTCATGAGGCAACATCCCCCATCATTCAGAGGATCATCTGACCCTGTGCAAGCTGAATGGTGGATTAAAGAACTGGAGAAGATTTTTGATGTCATGGGGTGTTCAGAACATCAAAAGGTTAGTCTTGCTGTTTACCGTTTTGAAGGTGAAGCTGATCAGTGGTGGTCGATGGTGAAAAATATAAGGGATAGTGATGAGATTGAGAATCTTCACTGGGACGAAATCAAAGGTATGTTTCTTGAGAAATATTTTCCTAAGGTGGATCGTCTTAGGATGGAAAAACCGTTCCTAGAATTGAGGTAGGAGGATGATTCAGTGGCTGCTTATGAAGAAAAGTTCACTCGATTGGCAAGGTATGCTCCAAACTTCATACGAGATCTTGATAGTAAAATAAACCGTTTTTACTCAGGGTTAAAGACAAAGTATCGAAGGGATTTAGCTTCTCATGAGTTCAAAAGTTATGAAAAACTTGTTCGATGTGCGGAGAAGGTGGAAATGGAGTTTGCCGATGATCAGGTGTTCTATGAAAAACAACAGAATAAGAGGTCTAGTTGGCAGGAAAAGGGGAAGAATTCATCAAAGAATCAAGGAGGTAAGAAAACCAAATATCCATCCTGTGAGAAGTGTGGTAAAATGCATCCTGGAGAATGTTTATCCAAGTCTGGTAAGTGCTTTCGGTGTGGTAAGTCTGGTCATATTGCTCGTAACTGTAAGGATGTTGATCAAGGAGGAAATGAAAATCCAACGGTAAGATGTTTCAAGTGTAATGAAATGGGTCATTATGCAAACGAGTGTCCGGAAAAGAGCTTTAGTGATGGGAAGCAGTTAGACTACAAGAAGAAAGGGGTGGTAAAATCCTTTGCAACAACTTCAGCAGATGTTGGGCCATTGAATGAAGTGGTATCAGCTCCAGGGAGCTCAGTATTTTTCGAAGATTGACTTGAGTTCGGGGTACCATCATTTGAAAGTAAAAGAAGCAGACGTTCCGAAGACTGTGTTCCGTACTAGATATGGCCATTATGAATTTGTAGTTATGCCTTTTGGGTTAACCAATGCACCTTCTGTATTCATGGACCTTATGAATAAAATTTTCCATGAGTTCTTGGATAAGTTTGTGTTTGTATTTTGAGGTTTGGGAAGAGATTATGTGTGCCTTGTGATTCAAAGTTGAAGAATGAGTTGTTATGTGAGGCTCATAGTTCCCCGTTTTCAGTTCATCCGGTCAATACTAAGATGTATAGAGATCTGCGGAAGTATTACTGGTGGGATGGAATGAAAAGAGATATTGCTAATTTTACTGTGAAGTGTTTGACATGTCAACAGGTTAAAGAAGAGCGGTAGTTACCGGAAGGGATGCTTCAGCCTTTACCAGTGCTAGAGTGGAAATGTGAGAATATATCCATGGACTTTGTTGTTGCATTACCGAGGATATCTCGAGGTAATAATGCAATCTGGGTTATTGTTGATCGCATGACCAAATCTGCTCATTTCCTTTCTATACGAGATACTTTCTCTCTTGATCAACTTTCCCGTCTGTATCTTAAAGAGATAGTCAGGTTACATGGAGTTCCTCTCTCCATTGTATCGGATCGTGATCTCGGGTTTACTTCTAACTTTTGGAAAGGCCTTCAGAAGTCATTGGGTACTGAATTAAATTTTAGTACAGCTTTTCATCCTCAATCAGATGGGCAGTCAGAACGAAAAATTCAGACATTGGAGGATATTCTACGAGCATGTTCTATGGATTATCAGGGAAGATGGGACCAACATCTTTCTTTGGTTGAATTTTCATATAATAACAGTTTTCATTCTAGTATACAGATGGCACCATTTGAGGCATTATATGGGAAGCGGTGTCGAACTCCAGAATTTTGGAATGAAGTGGGTGAAAGGAAGCTGATGGGACCAGAATTGGTAAAAGATATGGCAGAAAAGTTCAGTTGATTCAGAAAACACATGAGAACAACTCAGAGCAGGCAGAAGAGTTATGCGGATAACTGGAGGAAGGATCTATCTTTGGAGGTAGGTGATCATGTTTTTCTCAAGGTTTCTCCTTGGAAAAGTGTGATGAGATTTGGTAAGAAAGGAAAGTTGAGTCCATGGTTGGTTGGACCATACGAAATTTTGGAAAGAGTTGGATCAGTTACATACCGAGTGGCTTTACCTCCGAATTTATCTCAGGTGCACAATTTTTTTCACGTTTCGATGTTGAGAAAGTATATGTCAGATCCATCTCATGTTTTGAGTTGAGAGGTAGTTTAGCTGGAAGAGAACCTATCTTATAAGGAACAACCGGTCCAGATTCTTCACCACAGGGAGCAAGTGTTACGGAATAAGGTGATTAATCAGGTAAAGGTTTTGTGGAAAACCATGTGATTGAAGAGGCAACGTGGGAATCTGAAAATGCTATGAGGGATAAATACCCCCACTTATTTTGATAAGTGAATAAAATTGCGAGGACGCAATTCCCAAAAGGGTGGAAGGATGTAACATCCCAGGTAAATAAAGAATAAAGAATTTTCATATTTATTAATATTTACGAATTAAATATTAATTTTATTTTAAAGGGGTTGCTATGTTCGATAGCGTACCCTATATGAAACGATGAGTTTCTTTGAAACTTACGTAGCACACTAGTAATAAAATAATATTATTTTAAATGTTAGTTAACAAGTAGCCGTTGTACTGGCAGAAATGGATAGAAATAACTAAAATATGATTAGATATGTTTTTAAATGTTTATACATTTACCCAATAAAAGATAAAGGCTTAAAATACGGAAAGAGTTCAATTTTAGGGCATATATACTCTAATTTTCACTAAAGGTTCACTTATCACCTTTTAATGGTGAACTGTCATTAAATATAGTTTTGATCACTCTTATACTTTATTTTGGACCAAATATAACTCTTCTTTAGAATCGGGACATCAAAATTTACTTTGTGTAAATTTTTGGTACCTTTCTGATAAAGTTCATTTTTTTTATGAATAGTGTAAAATGTTGTATTTTAATTCAAAACCTCTTTTTAATCTAAATTATTTATATGATTAGATTATTATTTTAATTGGTTTTAAAGTGAAATTAGAAAATATTTTTACCAGTTAATCCAATGGTGGTCATTGGAATCAATTTCACTTTGAAATTGGATTTAAACTAGTGTCAATCTTTTGATACTTATTGATTCACAAAAACACGCTATTTGTCATGACAGCGGGAATTAATTATTAAATTAATTAATTTGACTTATATGTTTTGAATTTTGTAAAATGGACTTCATTTTTGAATTCGGAATATCAAATATAGCTTAGGGTGAATTTTTGGTAATTTTCTGAAAAACTTCAATTTTTGATGAATAGTGAAACCACTAAGTGGTAATCAAGAAAACTGATTTTTCAGTTAAATGAAAGTTTACCACTAATGTGTATTGAATTTTGAAAATCCGACATACATAGTTGTCATTAAGAAGTAAAATGTGGTTCAATGAGATTAAAATAATTTTTTGGTGAATAGTAATTTTTTTCATTAATCGCGATTAGAGGTAATTAGTGTAATTTAAGGTAAAAATGATATTATAAGAATGTGAAAACACCATGACACTAGTCCTAAACCTATTGGGTGAGTCATGGACGACCAAGACAAGCCATGGGCCAACTTGGGGACCCTATGGAGCCACTTTAGTTGGAAAATGACATTAATATATTTTTATTTAATGTTAAAGTGAAAATGACACTAACATAAATTGTTTTACTAAAATAATTTTTGAGTGGGGTTATACAAGTCCAAATTTTAATTATAAATAGTCATTGGAAATCGAAAAAGATTTCCTACATCATAGTATTTTTTTATAATTTTTAGACATTAAATAAATTAAATTATATATGACATAATAATGATGCAGCGATGACATCATTATTTGACGATTTAAATAAAATGGAAAGATAATGAAAAATATAAAACCTACACATGGCCAAAACCAATTGTATGAGTGTATTTCGAACCCTTATCACCTTATCCACGAATTATATCAATTTGGGTCCTTTTAAAACCGAAACACATTTTCAAATAAAGTAATATTTCTTTACTTTCCAAAAGTGCCCCTCCTCTCCTCTTATAAAAGGCCCCCACCTCTACCTCATTTCACACACTACTCAAGCCTTTGGCTCGGCCAACCCCTGCCCATTTACTCTCTCCACATACCTCTCCTCATCCTAGAGGATTCCCTTTCGGTATAATCCTTTCAAAGGAAGCCTTTAGGCTCAAATCAAAAGGGAGTTACACTTTTAAAGGTAATTCATTCTCTCTTGTTCATTTGTTTTATTTTGCTTCTCCAACCCTCTAAACTCTTTTTATTTACTTATTTTGTAACAACACCAGTATCTTAAATATACTAGGATGTTGTTATAATATTTATTTGAGCTAAACTCTCACACAACTACATCAAATGGTTAAAGAACATACGGTTTCCGTGGATGGCGAAATTCTGCCTCCCGAAACGATGATTGTTCAATACTCATTTAACACCTTCAAGGGTGGCCATTATGATGTCACTATTTTTATATATGATATATAATATGTTTATGTTTTCCTTAAGCTTATGTTTTTTTCATTTTGGTCATACCTTTATGGTTTCCATTATGGGTAAACACGATATCTTCATTTAAGGAAGTGCGGACTACCGCCCCCTCAAAGTGATGTGATTCGTTAATACCATATGTGGGACGTGTAAAGGATGGATTTAAAGTTATTATATATTATGTTATACTGGAATTATAATATACCTCGATATAATTATTATTTCTTTCCATTAAAGTATGAGATAGAAATGAAAGTAGCGTTCATGCGTACGTACGGCTTACCGTCTCCATGAACGGTGCATTTCATTTCTTATCCCCAAATGTAATGTACAATTAAAAGTACATGCATATAATGTATATATATAATTAATGATATATCTAAATGATGAATATAATTATGGAATTAAAATATACATACCTCTCATTTAGTTTTAATTCCATTAATATGACAAAGAAATGAAAGTAGCGTTCATGCGTACGTACGGCTTACCGTCTCCATGAACGGTGCATTTTATTTCTTACCTCTAAATGATTATGTAATATTATAAATACATGTATATGCTGGATATATATGATACATATTATATCCAAATCAGGAATTTCATTTTGGATATAATGAACTTTTGACAACATTAACAACATGTAATTGTAAGAAGTCAACTTTCGACTTAAGAACCAAATATTGAAAAAACAAACATTATTAACTTAAATGGTTACATAATGTTTATAACATGGCAATAAGTGATATAAAAGGAATAATGAACTTTAAAAAGGTTCTTAATCAAGTATAAATAAACTCAAGTTTATTATTCAGGACGTTAAAGAACGATCGAGTCAAGTCGGACCCGAGGTAAGGGACTTCGTCTCAATCTCCTTTCATTGAGGCATATTTCGTTTTATACACAACATTATTTTATACGGTGTATAAACTCCTTTGACTTTTACTTTTATACAAAAGGAATCTTTTTCTACGAAGCGTTTTACTAAACGACAAAAAGGAATGTTTTTTTTAACGTACGCGGTGACAATGACTTTTTCCGCCGCCGCGAGTATTATTTGATCTTTGGCTTTCTCAACAAGCCGTAATGTTTTTAGAATAAAATAAATACCATATACTCTTTTATGTATTTTGGTATTGAAAGTGGTTTTGAAAAAGGATTCTATTATGTCAATATATTTATGATATATTGTGATTGAAATGTGGAAATGTTATCATTCCTTTATATTGGTTTTATGTTTTATGATTTTATACTGGTACTTGGACATTTTAACGGGTGGTTACGTTATAAACCATATGACGGGTGGTGCCGTGAATACCAGGATGGGTGGTTACGTTATAACCTCCAATGCATTGGGTATGGAAGTCGGCCGTATGTCTATTCCATTAAGTATGTATGGAAATTGGTCGTATGGCTATTCCATTAAGTGATATGTGTGGAAGTCAACCGTATGGTTATTCCACTTAAGTATGTTTATGTCCCAAGTTACCTTTATATATTCTATGTGTTCTTTATATGGGTTTTATGGTAATCCTTTGGTTACAAAAAGGTAAGTAATGGTACTTTATTCAGTGAAGATTGTTTTTTACTACTTCATGAAGGTGAAGGTATTACTTTGATACAGTATACATGGTTTACTTGATGTTTGAAAAACTAACAGTTTTCATTCTTTGTGTATCCCTTAATGAGCTTTTTATGCTCACCCCAAGTTTTTTTGAAATGTTTTTCATAGGACTTAATATGGAATAAGGTCAAGGATGGGATCAAGGGAATGTCATGCTATCTAAAACATGGAATCTAGACATCTTTCTTTTTAAGAGTTTTTATTTTATGGAGACTTAGTAGAAGTGTCTACTATGTAATCTTTTAAGATGTAATAGTTATGTTCTAATTCTCTAAAACTCTAAACCTGAAAAGATCCTCAACGTGAATTATTCATTTAATTCAATATTAAGTAAGGTTTAAGGCCAGGGCCTTATAGTTGGTATCAAAGGACGGTTTAGACAACTTTAGGAGTTAGAAAAGTGTTAAATTATAATATGATTGAAATGATATAGCATTTATGGATTACCATGTTGCTTCACCTAAGATATTTCTGTGTTCAGAATGGTTTTCCGCAGAGGAAAAAAAGCAGCTATGTTGGGACGACATCAGGAGGAAGATAACCTTCCAAATCAGCAACCTGAGATGGTCGGAATCGGAACTGAACAGTTTGTTGCAGTGATGGCACAGTTGACTCAGGCTATAAATGGTGGTGGTATCCATGCATGAGATCAGCCAGATCAACCGCAGAGGAACATGTCAGTGGTGGAACATTTCATGAGGCAACATCCCCCATCATTCAGAGGATCATCTGACCCTGTGCAAGCTGAATGGTGGATTAAAGAACTGGAGAAGATTTTTTATGTCATGGGGTGTTCAGAACATCAAAAGGTTAGTCTTGCTGTTTACCGTTTTGAAGGTGAAGCTGATCAGTGGTGGTCGATGGTGAAAAATATAAGGGATAGTGATGAGATTGAGAATCTTCACTGGGACGAAATCAAAGGTATGTTTCTTGAGAAATATTTTCCTAAGGTGGTTCGTCTTAGGATGGAAAAACAGTTCCTAGAATTGAGGTAGGAGGATGATTCAGTGGCTTCTTATGAAGAAAAGTTCACTCGATTGGCAAGGTATGCTCCAAACTTCATACGAGATCTTGATAGTAAAATAAACCGTTTTTACTCAGGGTTAAAGCCAAAGTATCGAAGGTATTTAGCTTCTCATGAGTTCAAAAGCTATGAAAAACTTGTTCGATGTGCGGAGAAGGTGGAAATGGAGTTTGCCGATGATCAGGTGTTCTATGACAAACAACAGAATAAGAGGTCTAGTTGGCAGGCAAAGGAGAATAATTCATCAAAGAATCAAGGAGGTAAGAAAACCAAATATCCATCCTGTGAGAAGTGTGGTAAAATGCATCCTGGAGAATGTTTATCCAAGTCTGGTAAGTGCTTTCGGTGTGGTAAGTCTGGTCATATTGCTCGTAACTGTAAGGATGTTGATCAAGGAGGAAATGAAAATCCAACGGTAAGATGTTTCAAGTGTAATGAAATGGGTCATTATGCAAACGAGTGTCCGACAAAGAGCTTTAGTGATGGGAAGCAGTTAGACTACAAGAAGAAAGGGGTGGTGAAATCCTTTGCAACAACTTCAGCAGATGTTGGGCCATTGAATGAAGTGGTATCAGCTCCAGGGAGCTCAGTATTTTTCGAAGATTGACTTGAGGTCGGGGTACCATCATTTGAAAGTAAAAGAAGCAGACGTTCCGAAGACTGTGTTCCGTACTAGATATGGCCATTATGAATTTGTAGTTCTGCCTTTTGGGTTAACCAATGCACCTTCTGTATTCATGGACCTTATGAATAAAATTTTCCATGAGTTCTTTGATAAGTTTGTGTTTGTGTTTTGAGGTTTGGGAAGAGATTATGTGTGCCTTGTGATTCAAAGTTGAAGAATGAGTTGTTATGTGAGGCTCATAGTTCCCCGTTTTCAGTTCATCCGGGCAGTACTAAGATGTATAGAGATCTGCGGAAGTATTACTGGTGGGATGGAATGAAAAGAGATATTGCTGATTTTACTGTGAAGTGTTTGACATGTCAACAGGTTAAAGCAGAGTGGCAGTTACCGGAAGGGATGCTTCAGCCTTTACCAGTGCTAGAGTGGAAATGTGAGAATATATCCATGGACTTTGTTGTTGGATTACCGAGGACATCTCGAGGTAATAATGCAATCTGGGTTATTGCTGATCGCATGACCAAATCTGCTCATTTCCTTTCTATACGAGATACTTTCTCTCTTGATCAACTTTCCCGTCTCTATCTTAAAGAGATAGTCAGGTTACATGGAGTTTCTCTCTCCATTGTATCGGATCGTGATCCCGGGTTTACTTCTAACTTTTGGAAAGGCCTTCAGAAGTCGTTGGGTACTGAATTAAATTTTAGTATAGCTTTTCATCCTCAATCAGATGGGCAGTCAGAACGAACAATTCAGACATTGGAGGATATTCTACGAGCATGTTCTATGGATTATCAGGGAAGATGGGACCAACATCTTTCTTTGGTTGAATTTTCATATAATAACAGTTTTCATTCTAGTATACAGATGGCACCATTTGAGGCATTATATGGGAAGCGGTGTCGAACTCCAGCATTTTGGAATGAAGTGGGTGAAAGGAAGTTGATGGGACCAGAATTTGTAGAAGATATGGCAGAAAAGTTCAGTTGATTCAGAAAACACATGAGAACAGCTCAGAGCAGGCAGAAGAGTTATGCGGATAACTGGAGGAAGGATCTATCTTTGGAGGTAGGTGATCATGTTTTTCTCAAGGTTTCTCCTTGGAAAAGTGTGATGAGATTTGGTAAGAAAGGAAAGTTGAGTCCATGGTTGGTTGGACCATACGAAATTTTGGAAAGAGTTGGATCAGTTACATACCGAGTGGCTTTACCTCCGAATTTATCTCAGGTGCACAATGTTTTTCACGTTTCGATGTTGAGAAATTATATGCCAGATCCATCTCATGTTTTGAGTCCAGAGGCAGTTTAGCAGGAAGAGAACCTATCTTATGAGGAACAACCAGTCCAGATTCTTCACCACAGGGAGCAAGTGTTACGGAATAAGTTGATTCATCAGGTAAAGGTTTTGTGGAAAACCATGTGATTGAAGAAGCAACGTGGGAATCTGAAAATGCTATGAGGGATAAATACCCCCACTTATTTTGATATGTGAATAAAATTGCGAGGACGCAATTCCCAAAAGGGGGGAAGGATGTAACATCCCAGGTAAATAAAGAATAAATAATTTTCATATTTATTAATATTTACGAATTAAATATTAATTTTATTTTAAAGGGGTTTCTATGTTCGATAGCGTACCCGATACGCAACGATGAGTTTCTTTGAAACTTACGTAGCAAACTAGTAATAAAATAATATTATTTTAAATGTTAGTTAACAAGTAGCCATTGTACTGGCAGAAATGGATAGAAATAACTAAAATATGATTAGATATGTTTTTAAATGTTTATACATTTACCCAATAAAAGATAAAGGCTTAAAATACGGAAAGAGTTCAATTTTAGGGCATATATACTCTAATTTTCACTAAAGGTTCACTTATCACCTTTTAATGGTGAACTATCATTAAATATAGTTTTGATCACTCTTATAATTTATTTTGGACCAAATATAACTCTTCTTTAGAATCGGGACATCAAAATTTACTTTGTGTAAATTTTTGGTACCTTTCTGATAAAGTTCATTTTTTTATGAATAGTGTAAAATGTTGTATTTTAATTCAAAACCTCTTTTTAATCTAAATTATTTATATGATTAGATTATTATTTTAATTGGTTTTAAAGTGAAATTAGAAAATATTTTTACCAGTTAATCCAATGGTGGTCATTGGAATCAATTTCACTTTGAAATTGGACTTAAACTAGTGTCAATCTTTTGATACTTATTGTTTCACAAAAACACGCTATTTGTCATGACAGCGGGAATTAATTATTAAATTAATTAATTTTACTTATATGTTTTGAATTTTGTAAAATGGACTTCATTTTTGAATTCGGAATATCAAATATAGCTTAGGGTGAATTTTTGGTAATTTTTTGAAAAACTTCAATTTTTGATGAATAGTGAAACCACTAAGTGGTAATCAAGCAAACTGATTTTTCAGTTAAATGAAAGTTTACCACTAATGTGTATTGAATTTTGAAAATCCGACATACATAGTTGTCATTAAGAAGTAAAATGTGGTTCAATGAGATTAAAATAATTTTTTGGTGAATAGTAATTTTTTTCATTAATCGCGATTAGAGGTAATTAGTGTAGTTTAAGGTAAAAATGGTATTATAAGAATGTGAAAACACCATGACACTAGTCCTAAACCTATTGGGTGAGTCATGGCCGACCAAGACAAGCCATGGGACAACTTCGGGACCCCATGGAGCCACTTTAGTTGGAAAATGACATTAATATATTTTTATTTAATGTTAAAGTGAAAATGACACTAACATAAATTGTTTTACTAAAATAATTTTTGAGTGGGGTTATACAAGTCCAAATTTTGATTATAAATAGTAATTGGAAATCGAAAAAGATTTCCTACATAATAGTATTTTTTTATAATTTTTAGACATTAAATAAATTAAATTATATATGACATAATAATGATGCAGCGATGACATCATTATTTGACGATTTAAATAAAATGGAAAGATAATGAAAAATATAAAACCTTCACATGGCCAAAACCAATTGTATGAGTGTATTTCGAACCCTCATCACCTTATCCACGAATTATATCAATTTGGGTCCTTTTAAAACCGAAACACATTTTCAAATAAAGTAATATTTCTTTACTTTCCAAAAGTGCCCCTCCTCTCCTCTTATAAAAGGCCCCCACCTCTACCTCATTTCACACACTACTCAAGCCTTTGGCTCGGCCAACCCCTGCCCATTTACTCTCTCCACATCCCTCTCCTCATCCTAGAGGATTCCATTTGGGTATAATCCTTTCAAAGGAAGCCTTTAGGTTCAAATCAAAAGGGAGTTACACTTTTAAAGGTAATTCATTCTCTCTTGTTCATTTGTTTTATTTTGCTTCTCCAACCCTCTAAACTCTTTTTATTTACTTATATTGTAACAACACCAGTATCTTAAATATACTAGGATGTTGTTATAATATTTATTTGAGCTACACTCTCACACAACTACATCAAATGGTTAAAGAACATACGGTTTCCGTGGATGGCGAAATTCTGCCTCCCGAAACGATGATTGTTCAATACTCATTTAACACCTTCAAGGGTGGCCATTATGATGTCACTATTTTTATATATGATATATAATATGTTTATGTTTTCCTTAAGCTTCTTTTTTTCATTTTGGTCATACCTTTATGGTTTTCATTATGGGTAAACACGATATCTTCATTTAAGGAAGTGCGGACTACCGCCCCCTCAAAGTGATGTGATTCGTTAATACCATATGTGGGACGTTTAAAGGATGGATTTAAAGTTATTATATATGATGTTATACTGGAATTATACTATACCTATATATAATTATAATTTCTTTCCATTAAAGTATGAGATAGAAATGAAAGTAGCGTTCATGCGTACGTACGGCTTACCGTCTCCATGAACGGTGCATTTCATTTCTTATCCCCAAATGTAATGTACTATAAAAAGTACATGCATATAATGGATATATATAATTAATGATATATCTAAATGTTGAATATAATTATGGAATTAAAATATACATACCTCTCATTTAGTTTTAATTCCATTAATATGACAATGAAATGAAAGTAGCGTTCATGCGTACGTACGGCTTACCGTCTCCATGAACGGTGCATTTTATTTCTTACCTCTAAATGATTATGTAATATTATAAATACATGTATATGCTGGATATATATGATACATATTATATCCAAATCAGGAATTTCATTTTGGATATAATGAACTTTTGACCACATGAACAACATGTAATTGTAAGAAGTCAACTTTCGACTTAAGAACCAAATATTGACAAAACAAACATTATTAACTTAAATGGTTACATAATGTTTATAACCTGGAAATAAGTGATATAAAAGGAATAATGAACTTTAAAAAGGTTCTTAATCAAGTATAAATAAACTCAAGTTTATTATTCAGGACGTTAAAGAACGATCGAGTCAAGTCGGACCCGAGGTAAGGGACTTCGTCTCAATCTCCTTTCATTGAGGCATATTTCGTTTTATACACAACATTCTTTTATACGGTGTATAAACTCCTTTGACTTTTACTTTTATACAAAAGGAATCTTTTTCTATGAAGCGTTTTACTAAACGACAAAAAGGAATGTTTTTTTTAACGTACGCGGTGATAATGACTTTTTCCACCGCCACGAGTATTATTTGATTTTGGCTTTCTCAACAAGTCGTAATGTTTTTAGAATAAAATAAATACCATATACTCTTTTATTTATTTTGGTATTGAAAGTGGTTTTGAAAAAGGATTCTATTATGTCAATATATTTATGATATATTGTGATTGAAATGTGGAAATGTTATCATTCCTTTATATTGGTTTTATGTTTTATGATTTTATACTGGTACTTGGACATTTTAACGGGTGGTTACGTTATAAACCATATGACGGGTGGTGCCGTGAATACCAAGACGGGTGGTTACATTATAACCTCCAATGCATTGGGTATGGAAGTCGGCCGTATGGCTATTCCATTAAGTATGTATGGAAATTGGTCGTATGGCTATTCCATTAAGTGATATGTGTGGAAGTCAACCGTATGGTTATTCCACTTAAGTATGTTTATGTCCCAAGTTACCTTTATATATTCTATGTGTTCTTTATATGGGTTTTATGGTAATCCTTTGGTTACAAAAAGGTAAGTAATGATACTTTATTCAGTGAAGATTGTTTTTTACTACTTCATGAAGGTGAAGGTATTACTTTGATACAGTATACATGGTTTACTTGAGGTTTGAAAAACTATCAGTTTTCATTCTTTGTGTATCCCTTAATGAGCTTTTTATGCTCACCCCAAGTTTTTTTGAAATGTTTTTCACAGGACTTAATATGGAATAAGGTCAAGGATGGGATCAAGGGAATGTCATGCTATCTAAAACATGGAATCTAGACATCTTTCTTTTTAAGAGTTTTTATTTTATGGAGACTTAGTAGAAGTGTCTACTTTGTAATCTTTTAAGATGTAATAGTTATGTTCTAATTCTCTAAAACTATAAACCTGAAAAGATCCTCAACATGAATTATTCATTTAATTCAATATTAAGTAAGGTTTAAGGCCAGGGCCTTATATATTGTATGATAAATTTTTTAAATATATAACCCACAAATCATTTTATGAGATGAGTAAAATTTTTAAACATAATTTTCTCAATTATAAAATGATGTATGCATGACCCAATAACTATATGTTTTTTCCAGAAGATGATTTAGATAGATAATAATATAATAATTGTTATGATTCTAAATAGAAATCAGTAAATCATGATGTAATTATGAATTGACATACTATGTAGTAGAAGATAAATATAACTATTTTTAATTTTTTTTAATTCTTTACATTAAAACCACAATTGAAAAGACTATTCACATCTTCTAGAATTGAATGGAAAATGATGTAATCAATATTGATAGGTTTATATGACATCAAATAGAATTAAATTCAAGAAATTTATTAGATTTTATATATTAAAATTTCCGTTTATATCATAGGAATGTGAATTTTGGATTTTATATTAATAATTTTACTCTATTTGAGACATTATATAAAACTCATATCAGATGGAATGTTTTATTGATCCATTATAATATACCATCATAGATATCAGTACAAGAAACTTCTTTCACTATTTTTATTTTTATTTTATGGAAATAAATTCATTAAAATTAATCTGATGTAAATATTTAGCCACTTTTAGAATAATTTTAATTATTTAGTATAATGGTGTAGATATGTACAATAAATCATTAGATAAAATTTACCAATTTTTTAATTCTATAATTTGAATATTTTGTGATTTATATACATTAGGAATATTTTCTTATTAGAACACTCACACTACCCAATTGTTCTTATTTTATAACCCTGAAGGAAAGTACGTAAGACTATAGAAATAGGTGTCTCATGTGTCATAAAAAATTCTTGGATATAAATCCTAGATATAGTGTTAAAAAATCATTATTATATGGATGAAATTATTTTATCCATATTGAATAATTGTTATCAAGTTTAGAAACCTATGTCAAATTATTTTCATATTGATGCCCAATTTGTGAAAGAGTATTAGTTGAACTTTTTAAGGAAAATATTTCAAATACCATCAGTTATATTGGAACAAAAATATGGAATAAATTGTTTACATTGTCAAAATAATTAAATGGTAATTTCAATAATTATAACACAATCATTATATAATGAAGATAAAAAATAATTTATATCCACAAAATTTGGATTAAACGACAAGGGAAAATAAAAATATCATATTAATGTTTGTATGGACATAGAAAAAATAATATTAATTGTGGTTAATGTAAAATTATAATGAAACATATGTTGTAAATTTTTTTCATTGATAATTCATTAAAAATATGTTTTCATTTTAATGCTCAAAAATGTGAAAGTACCATATAGATATTCAAGAAAAATTTCATGTTTTGATAGGATAAAACATTGAATTTACATAGTCTTAAAATCCAAAAATCATATATGTTTATGGATTAGTTTCTACCTTTTTATTTTTAATTTTATACTTGATAAAACAACAATAGTTGTAATTTATTTTTTCAAATTCTTCAAATGGGTTTGTGAGAAAAATATAAACCTGATTTAGTATGAGATACATTAGGAATGAGTTGTAATAAAACATTTTAATTTGGATATGATATTTTGAAAAAACCCAAAATTTTGTTAAAGGAAAATCCATTATTATAATTATGTCATATACTATAATCCTAAAATAATCCTGTTAACAAAAAAATTACAAACATTACAATAGAATAATTAATAAAATAATAAGTATTTCCAGTAGTTAATAAACATTTAGTAATGAAATAATTACTCGAACATAGGAAAAGTAGTATGAGAATTATTAATATTAAATTGTCTAATAAATTAATAACATCATTATTAATGTATAAATAAAATTTAGGCATCCTATAAATGAAATTATGATATAATTAAATCATAGTATAAGTAGATAAATGTTTTGAATATTATTAATTAGGTGTTGGTATTTCTCTAAATTATAAATATTTAATTAGAATTTTATAATTAATATAATTATTTGAAATAAAAAGATTTTCCTTAAAATTTATTTATAAATGTACATTTTTTTAAATTATGATTTTACAATAATTTTATTGGACCTTATTTATTTTTTCAAAGTGTTACAAAATTAGATCTAATTTTAAAATATGTGTTTACCATATAAAAAAGTATTTTAATTAAAAATTCAACATCCCAGATTTAGATTACTATTTTCATAAAATGGATTTAATTTTTTAATTCTACATGTTTAAAAATGGTTAGGGTTATTTTTTGGATTTTTTTTTTAAAAAACATGATTTTTTTGCCATTAGCGAAATACTGTAATTTAATTTTTAAGATAAATACATGAATTATAGAGTCATAGATAATGTTTGCATGATGTAATCCCAAAATATCACACTATAATTCATTATTTTAATAAATTTTTTTGATAATTCTCAAACTATTAATAATATTTAGGAGAAATATTAAACTAATGGGTAAAATAATGAGAAACCACCCCTCCCTTCTATTATAAATACCACCACTCACCACAACGTATTCTCACACCTTATAAGCATTGAGACTATTCAAATTCTAACCAATACTCTTTCCAATACCCTACCCTATTTCTTGAATCTCTTGTTCTCATGAAAAGATCAAAACCTTTTCCCTAATGAGGTTTTTAATGTGGAGAAATTCAAGAGGTAAATTCCTCTTTACTTTTTCTTTTAATTTTTTTTCAAGTTAGTTTTTTATTATCCCCTAACCTACCCTAATAAAAATGGTATTATAACTAAATTAACTCAAATATAATGTAATTTTGTTATTATAATGTAACAATCCATCATTAAAACCCTCCCCTCTCCCTTTTATTCAAAAAATGAAATAGTCATTCGTGAGGTGTTAATTTATCGCCTTTAAAAACGAAAAAATTTCATTTTCTATTAACACCTACAATGCGGATCATAAAACTAGTTTTAATGTAAAAATAAATTATAATATATTTATTACATACTATGTTATTTTCTATAATAATTATATAGACATTATGTTAAATAATAAAACAAACAAGTTTGTTGTGAATGAAAACCATCCAAAATAATCCAAACGATTGACACTAACATCTTATCTAATGATTCATCTTCATCCAAAATTACCAAATAAGTTATATGAGATTTTAACCTTATGTATTTTTATTATTAACTTATAAATTAAATTATATATTTCTCTTTCCATTTTACATGAACTTCAATACTCTTATAAAAGCGAGCCGATCATGAAAACTAAGAAAATAAGCACTCTCGAATGATGAAATTGAACACTATAACTCGTCAAAAAGTCCATAAATTCACTTAATAAAATTATAATAAATAAATTACATTTATAAAATGTTCTTAATTAAATAATTAAGTAATTTGAATGTATTACTCAGGCCATTATGATTATGTACAGAACTGTTTCAAACATAAGGTAAGGGATTCTACCTGAACCTTCATTTTTTCCTTCAAGTTTCACTTTCTCTTTTTTTACTATATTTTAATGCTTATTTATTTTTTTATAATTCATCAAAATTATGTTTATATGTTCCAAAAACATACATATATATATATATATATATCATATAATCCCTCATTTAAGGGGTAATATGTGTTTCAGAAAGGTTCCCTTTACAATTCTTCCTGATAAGAAAACCTAATTCAATAGAACTTCCCAATTTCTTACCCATTTTCAGGTGATCTATATAATATGTTTTAAGAAACCATTATTTTTTTAAAAAAAATCATTTAACATGAAAATACAACTTGGTTAAATTATGGTTTAATAAAAAAATTATATTTTTTTTGTTTTAAAGAGTCGTTAATATTTTTATTAAAATAGACTAATCAAATTTATTCCTAAAGTTTCCTAAACCCTATTTTTACATGTGTTCACTTCAGTTTTACATCACTTATCATAATCTATTTCTATTTTACCTTATTAATTTCCATTTATGGTTTAAATCATTTCTTTCATGGACACCATTATGATATTCCCTTATGTTATGCTATTTGACATGATTATAATAATGTATTCTCACCATGGGTAACCCATATGTTTATGATAGATTCCTTATGTATGATGGTACATGTGGAACACGTATTCATGAACATATTATGATTGGTGAACCCATATAGCACTCTAATTATTTTTTTAATGTAAATTCTTGTGAGATGTGAAGTTGGGATAGGGAGTAAACCTAATTCCTTTAAGGGACATTGTGTACCATGTCTTAGAGATTACCCCTGACTCATGTTTATGTCATGTTATATGTTGTTTCCACATTCCTGTAATTCCATGATTATATGTTCCCATGTTATAAATTTTATTCTTCCTTATGTTTATTCATGTTACATGCCTTTTATTCCATCATGTTATGCTTTCTAACCCATATTCCAATTTTAATTCCTATGATTATTTTTCTAATATGATTTTTAGCTCATCAGTTTTGTTCTTGTATTCCCCAAGTTACCATATCTAGATATAATATATAAATGGAAGTTAATATCTCAATATGGGGATTAAATAAAATATGTTTTCATGATATTTAATTATGTACCTAATCATTCAAAGACACTTGAATTTATGATCCTGGGATTTTAATTTAATATTTAATTATGATTAAAATAATATAATGATATGTGTAAGAGGATAGGGTCTCTATAGTTGGTATCAGAGGAAAAGTTTAGTTATTTTTTGGATTTGTATTAAAACACTCTAGAAAAATCCTTAGGGATGATACTATGTATAGTAATACATTATTAAATTTTGGTATATATAGAGTAAGTGGTTTATCAAAAAAAATACATTCATTCCTATATACTATAAGTGGACGTTGTTCTGGCACAGATATACCAAAAAGTAACAAATCCAATAAGGTGTTCTTGGCCTGACTCAGGGTAACCTGGTACACGACAATGGTCCTTACTTCACACTTGTTTAGACACTCCTATGGATATGTTTCGGTAAATTCATAAGCTCAATACAAACCATTATTAATGGAATAAAAAGTTTCACATAAGAATATGTGTTAGGAAATATATCATGGATAACCTAGATTTAAACCATGGGAAAAACAAGTTAGGATATAATTTTCATTTTAAAGTTTATCCTTCAATATTCAATGGTTTCTTTTTATATTCTTATTAGATAAGTATTAAATCCCTCTAATTATACTTTATTTTTTTGTTAATTGATGTAAATAAAAGAACTCATGCCAACAATCAATGTGATAGGAAATGTGAATATTTCCCTAGTTATGTCCCAAATATGATGGGAATGAGAGATAAACACTTTATGAAAATACTTTCTCAGATTGATCAAGTTATAAATAAAAAATAAATTCATGTATAATCCCCTCCTTCACTAAAGAAATAACAAGTTTTCATAAAATCCTTCATCTGGTAATGGCCTTCCTTGTTTAGTGAATCTTCTGATCCCTTTCTCAAAGAACAATGGATTAACTCTTTTGGGAAGATATTATTTATCCTCTATTTCATAGAAGAATATAAATTTGTTCCTGTATAATATATTTTTGATGGGGAAGAAGATCTATGGTGTAAATTTATCAATAACATAGTGTCCAAGGGGGAAAATTGATTCCATGAAATGGAATGATTTCAAAAAACATTTTTTAATAAATATTGTCCTCGAACCCTCCATCTTAATATTGAAATGCAATTCCTCAAACTAAATAAAAATGAAGATGGGTCAATCAGGGTGTATGATGAAAACATCACAAGGCATTCAAGATACACATATGGCTTTGTGATGAACCCTGAAATCAAGGTGGATCACTTATTTAGTAGAATAAAGTCTAGTATATGAAAAGTGTTGGTGATTATAGACTTCAATAGTTATGAAGAAATTGTCTAGTGTTCCCTCAAGGTTGAAATGGAGATCAGATACTCTCATTGGTCTCATGGGCCCAATGATAAAAAGAGGAAAATAGAGTTTAATATGTGTGAAAAATTCGATAATAGAGAGAATACCCTATATCCCACGTGTCAAAAGTATTGGAGTAAGAAACTAAAAAATTATATAAAGAGAACTAGGTGATGATTCAAATGTGGAAGTGATGGGAATATGGATAATAAGTGTAAAAGGGATATTATAAATCCAACTAATGTGGAAAAAAATGTAAGGTTCATATCAACATTTATCCAATAGTGAAGTGTTTCAACTAAAAGAAATATAGTCATTATGAAAACCATTCTCCTAAGACAAGAGTTGCTGGAGGTATTCAATAACAAAAACCTTCAATGCATCAAGGAAGGGAATATGTTATCTTTACTAATGAGGTGGATCTCGACAATTATGTGGTGGCAGGTATGTTGGTTATTCATTTAAGAATAATGAATGTACTTTTTGATTCCGGTTCTATTAATTATATAATATCATGTATGTTTAGTAGAATTATTCAATCACCTCCTCAAAATATAGAGGTTGGGTTATCTAAGAGAACAAAAAATGGGGAAATTATTGTATCCAAAGTTTATAACTCCTTCCTAGTTAATGTTTGTGGAATGAACCACCCAAAAAATATTATCATTCTCCATTTGGTAGATTTTAATGTTATATTAGGAATGGATTGGTTATCCTTATATAAATCCAACATAAATTACAGAGAAAATGTTGATCACTCTTTAAATCCAAAAGAATCCTTTTATTATGTAGAAGTGTGAGGAAGATGAATCTCCTTCAGAATCATCATCTCAAATGTGGATAATTTTTCTTTATGTGAATGAATATATACCTCAAATTCTTAAGACCAAGGAAAAATCATTCTCTACGACATTCCCATTATAAGGGACTACACTTATTAGTTCCCCGAAGAATTTATTGGTCATCCTCATGATCGATAGGTTGAGTTCCAAATTGATCTTATTCATATATATCTAACTATATCAAATACACCTTATAGAATATCCACTATTGAGTTGTAGAAACTAAAGAAGTAGTTATGGGATAATATGGACAATGGTTTTATATATTCATGTTCTTCACCAAGGGGTGTGCTAGTTCTATTAATCAAGACGAAGGATTGATCAATGCATCTCTGCATTCATTATTGTGAGCTCAAAAAATCATAATAAATAACAAGTATCCCCTACCATGGATAGATGGCCTGTTTGATCACCTATATGGGGCCAGTGATTTTTCTAAGGTGGACCTTCAATCGAGATACCACCAATTAATGGTTAGAAAAGAAGATATTCCTAATACTGCCTTCCAAATGAGATATAAGAAATATGAGTCATGGTTATGCCCTTTAGACGCACTAATGCATTATATATTTTCCTATATTTAATGAATAGAGTCTTTATATATTACCTCAAAAAATTGAGGTAGTCTTTATCGATGTTATTATAATATAATCCAAGAGAAAGGAAGAACATGAGGAGCATTTGAATATTGTGCTAAAGAATTTAGAAAGGGAGAAAATTTATGAAAAGTATAGTAAAATGGATTTATGGATGGAGGAAGTTTCATTATTAGGGAATGTAATCACCTGCAAAGGGATATATCTGGACCCTTCTAAGATAAATGTAATAAAATAGTGGCCTAGGACAATGTCGGTGATGGAGATCCATAGTTTCCTTGGTCTTTCTGGGTATGAAAAGTTATTTTTGAAGAACTTATCATGATTTTAAAACCCACTAACAAAGATGAATCAGAATAGAGAAAAGTTTTCTCTGGAACAGTGAATGTGAAGACTGTTTTAAAGAGTTGAAAAAGAGGCTTATCACTACACCAGTTCTCACACTACCAACAAGTAAGGAACTCTTTAGGGAATACAGTGATGCATAAAAGTAGGTATTAGTCTATGTGATGATGAAAAACAATAAATTAGTATCCTACTCTTCAATTAAGTTAAAAATCCATGATAAAAATGATCATATGCATGATCTGGAGTTGGCAGTTGTGATCTTTTCATTAAAAATCGAACTGTATTTTCTCTATGGGGAGAAGTGCGAGATATATAATGATAAAAAGAGAATAAAATATATATTAACACATAAGTATCATAATATAGTATAGATAATATCATTAGATCCCATCAATTATTATGATTACTCAATCCATTACCATATTGGTAAATCAAATGTGGTAGCAGATGTTCTTAGTAAAATGGGTCTTGTATCTTAATCAATGATGAGAATTGAGAAGGATCCAATATTTATAGACCTAAAATAGAGCACATGGGGATATTTAAGGAAGTGACATCATCAATCCTTTCTCAAATTATTTCTCAACCATCCCTTATGGAGAAAATAAAGGATTCTCAAGAAAATGATGTGGAAATTTAGAAGAAGGTGGAAGCCGTGAGAAAAGGGAAATCCTCAGAGTTCAAAATGAATGAGGAAGGATTCATGATATTTGGGTCATTATTATGTGTACCATCTAATCCATAGATAAAAAGGATCTTAAAAATGATGGATAAATCTCAACCTTCTTTATTCACCTAGGGAGTGTAGTGATGTATCGAGATCTTTAAGTGAACTATTAGTGGGATAATATGAAAAGGGATATCATGGAGTATACATCCAAGTTTCTGGTATGTCAACAAGTGAAGGAAAAAAGGAAAATGTATAAGGGGGTGATTAAAACATTACCCATAAAAGCATGGAAATGGGAAAAAATCACAATGGACTTTGTCATTGGACTTCCAAAGACATCCAAAAGAAACAATTCTATATTGGTTTTTGTGTATCATCTTACAAAGATAGCTCGCATTAACACAATTTGAGAGGATTTATCACTAAATGAAATTTCATGGATATATATCAGAGAAGTGGTAAGGTGGGATGGTGTACCACTATCATTTGTATCCAATTAAGATTTGTGATTCACCTCGAAGTTCTGGAAATGACTCTAACATGCTCTAAAAACTGAGTTCAACTTCAATATGGTGTATCATCCTCAAACTAATGGCCAATCTGAGAGGAATTTTCAGACACTATAATAAATTTTGAGAGCATGTTCTATTGATTTCAAAGGAGTATGTGACCAAAAACTGCCTCTAGTTAAGTTCTCTTTCAACATCATTTTCTACTAGAACATCCAAATGACTCCATATAAAGCCCTTTTTGGGAGAAGATGTAGAACACCAACATGATGGGATGAAGTTGGTGAACAAAATTTTCTACGACCATAAATGGTCAAAGAAATGGTGGAGAAGGTGAAAACCATTTCGTAGCACATCAAGGAAGCCCAGATTTTAAAAAAGAGGTATGAAGACAATCTTCAATGAGACCTTGAGTTTAATGTTGGAGATATGGTACTACTTTTAATATCTCCATAGAATAGGATCATGAGATTTGGGAAGAAAGGAAAGATAATTCCAAGTTATATCATCCCCTTCAATATCTATGGTCATGTCAGAGTCATGGCATGTCAACTAGAACTCCAACCTACCATTTCTCAAGTACAAAATGTATTCCACATATCCCTCTTGAGGAAGTACATATCTGATCCTTCACATGTACTTGATTTAGAGGTGGTACTGTTGTAAAATGACTTCTCATATGTGGAGAAGCTAGTGAAGATATTGAATCCTAGAGATAATGTTCTATGCTGCAAGACTATTCACGAGGTCAAAGTAATATGGCATAACCATAAGTACAAAGAGGTAATATGGGAACCTGAGGAAAAGATGATATATAAGTACCCACACATTCATTCAAACAAAATTCTAAGGGCGAAATTTCATAAGGGGGAATAATTCAAAGACCCAAATTTTTATAAATGGAAATTTATTTCATATATTTAGTTTTATATTGTATAATCACATAAAATCATGTTAAGAACTTAATACAAACATTATAAATTAAGAATGAATAAGATAATAGGTATTTCTAGAAGTTAATGAACCTTTACCGATGAAATAGTAACTTGACCATCAGAATATTAATATGACCCTTATAAATATTAAATTGGAAAATATAATAATAACATAATCCGTGAGATTATAAATAAAATTTAGGAATCCAATAAAGTATGGTATGATATAATTATATCATAGTATAAGTAAATAAATGTTTCGAATATTATTAATTAAGTGTTGGAATTTTTTTAAGTTATAAATAATTAATTACAATTTTATATTTAATATAACGAATTAAGAGAGAATTTATTATCATAAATTTTATTCATAAACTAATATTTTATATCTTATGATTTTAAAATAATTTTATGATACCTTATTTATATTTTCAAACTATTACAAAATGAGTTATAATTTTAAAATATGTATTTTCCATGTAAATAATGATTTTAATTAAAAAATAAATTTCCCATTTTAGAAAATTATTTTTATAAAATGGAGTTCATTTTTTAATTCTATGTGTCTAAAAATGGGTAGGTTGAATTTTTTTTTATTTTTTTAAAATACATAAATTTTCTGTGAATATTAAAATACGATAATTTACAGTTTAAGCTAAATACATGAATTATGGATTCATAGATGATGTATGGCTTATAAAATACCAAAATCTAGAAATATCATTCGTTGTTTTAATATTTTATATGATAATTATAAAACTATTAAAATTCATGAGGAAAATTAGTAAACTAATGAGAAAAATAATAGGAAAACACCCATATCCTATATTATAAATACTACCCCTCACCTCCTCTTATACACACACCTTCTAAGATTTTATCATTGTAAAATTATTTCCAATACTATTTATATTTCCCTACCCTACATACAAGAGCTATTGGTCTCATAAAAATACCAAAACCATCATCCTAAAGAGGTTTTCAAGGAGGAGGAATTCAAGAGATAAATTCCTATTTCCTTTTATTCTAATTTCTTTCCAAGTTCCTTTCTTATTATATTTTCATATACCCAAATCCAAATGGTATGATAACTCCATGAACTCACATATAATATAATTTTATAATTAAAATTGAATAATCCATTAGTAAACCCCTCTCCTCTCTCTTTTATTCTAAAAATGAAAATGTCGTTTGTGAGGTGTTAATTTATCACCTTCAAAGATAAAAAATTTACATTTTTAATTAGCTCCTACAAGGTTAGAAATAAAACCATATTTTTGTTAATAAAAATTATAATATTATTATCATATCCTATTTAATTTTCAATAATCATTTTATAAACATAATGTTAAATAAAAAACAAATAATTCATTGTGAGTGAAAACCACCCAAAATAATCCAAATGATTATCACTAATATATTGTCTAATGATTCATCCTCTCCCAAAATAACCAAATATGTTATATTATAATTTAACATTATGGATGTTAATTTAAAAATGATAAATTCATTTCTATATTTCTCTTTTAATTTTACATGAACTTCCATACTCTTATACAAGTAAACTAATTATGAAAACTAAGAAAACAAACACTCCTAAACGATGAAATTGAACACTATAACCCATAAAAATGTCCATAAAGGAACTAATTAAAATTAAAATAAATAAATTACTTGTATAAAATATTTTAAATTAATTAATTAATGTATTTAATTTTATTATTCAGAAAAATAAGATCATGTGCAGAACCATTTTGAACATAAGGTATGAGATTTTATTTGAAGCTCCATTTTTCCTTCAGATTACTTTTTCTCTCTAATTACTGTAATTTAATTTATCTTTATTTTTTTTATAATTTTTCTAAATTATATTCATATGTAACAAACTCAATTATCCAGATCATATCATCTCTTTTTAATGGGGTAATACGTGTTTTAGAAAGTTTTCTTTTTAAATTTCATCCTGGTAAGCAAGCATGATTCAAGGGAACCTCCCAATTTCTTACACATTTTATATTCCTCACCAAAATCCATTTTAATACACCATTATTTTTTTAAAATTACTAATTTATCATGAAAATAACTCTTTGTTCATTTTTTTTAAATAAATATTTATGCCTTTTTTATTTTGAATAATCTTTAATATTTTTATTATACTACACTAAAATGTTTTATTTCTAAAGTTTCCTAAACACTATATTCATTTATTCACTTCAGTTTAAAATAAAACGTCATGATCTATGCCTATTTTCACTTATTAATGTTCATGTATGGTTTAAATAATTTCATTCATTGAGATCATTATGATATTCTCTTATGTCATGCCTTTTGACATGATTATGTTACCCAATTCTTGTCATGGGTAACCCCTATGTTTATATTTGATTCCTTATACATGATTCTTTATGTGGAACACATATTAATGAACATGTAATGATGGGTTTTTCTAAATATAACTCCAATGAAATGGGTAATGCTTAGTATCATGATACTTTATGTTTGGATAGGGAGCGAACTAGATTCCTTTATGTGATATTGTCCACCATGTCTTGGTGGTTAGCCTTAAATCGTGTTTATGTCATGTTATATTTTGTTTAAAAATTCCGATGGTTCTAAAATTATATATTCCCATGTTATAAATGAAATTATTACTTATGTTTATTAATGTTCCATGCCTTTTATTCCATTATGTTATGCCTTCTAACCCACATTTTATGTTTTATTTCTACACTTATTTCCCTACTGGATGTTTTATCTCATTGCTTTTGTTCATATATTCTCCATGTTATCATATTCAGATAAACTATCTTATTAAAAGTTATGATATCAATATGGAGATTATATAAAATATTTTTTCATGATGTTTAATTATGTACCTAATCATCCAAATACACTTGACTCTATGATCTTTTTCTTGTAACTTGATGGTTAATTATGCTTACAATCATGTATTGATAAATGTAAAAGGATAGGGTCCCTATATATTTCCCCCTTATTTATTGACTATTATGATTCTTATGACTATACATTTTATCATGGAAGTTAAATATTGAGTTATTTTATATTATTGATGGATGTATCCCATAAATAGATATTTTAAATATAATTTTTTATCATTAATAGATTAAAATTTCCAAAAAAATTATATATATGGTTTATTATAATATGTTTCTTTCTTTTTAAGGTATATTGTATATTTAAAGGATTTTTTGAGAAATAAATCTGAACCAGAAGAATCTCTTTTTGAAGGTTATATTTTTGAATAGAGAATCATCTTCTCTTTGATGTTTATGGATAATATTGTGATTCTATTAAATATATTCAATCATGGTGATTATGATGAAAATTAATTATATTCCTATAGAAAATTAGAAAATTTTCTAAATTTATTTCTTCATACTATGAAAATATCCTTAGTTTTGTTGAAAAAATAGATTCTGTAGAAGAATATATATATATATATATATATATATATATTATGATCAATAGTGATAGAAAAAATCCATTTATTGAATAAATATTAATGAAAATAAATATATGAATTCATATTCAAACATGAAATGAGGAAGATGTAAAAATTCATTAATAATGAAATTAGTAATCAGTTTGAAGATCATGTAATATCATAATCTATTACATGTTTATACTATGATTTCATAATTATATAATATATCTAATAATTTTTTTTATTTATAAATATAGATGATGAATCTGTATAACCTTGATGTGGTGTTATATGATTTAAAAAATTTATCTTCATGTCCATTGAAGTAGTTTAAGATATTTGATGCTTATAATATCAATCACTTTAATTTTCATTTATTTTTGTGTGAGGTTGGTTTAAAAACTCAAAATAGTCTAATCTCATAAAATTCATAACTTAAAGATACTGTATAAATTTTTATTATGTTATAATGTTATATTATAAGGGAAAATTTACAAATGTGTTATTAAAATAAAAATGGGTTGACATTTATAATGGATATGGAAATATTCATTAAAATTTGCTTATGTTATCTTATCTCAACTGACCAATAATACTCGGAGAGAAGAATATGATCCATGTATTTTTTATTGAAATCAAAAAAAATTATATGAAAGTTTGTGAGGTCTTATCATTCCTATTGAATCATTTCTACCAGAATAAAAATATGTGGATGAAGTCTCCATCTTGGGGTTCAGCACATAAGCAGTAAAATTATTTAGTAAATTCAAGTTAGTATGATGAAGATAAAATATTATATAAATGTGAAGTAGTTAATATAATTGGAATATTATTGGTTGAATTTAAAAATTTTATTATAATGTTCTTCTAGAAATTTTTTGGGAAATGATTCACTACTCTATTATATTATACAGTCATAAAAAGAGTTTCTATAGTGCATAACAAGTCACCATGGTTTATTGGTTGCCTTTTGTAAAATGAAAAAATTTATTACACCTGGATGATAGGTTGTGAACCAATGTAAAAGTGGGGTAGTTCCACTTGTAAATGTATTCCATACATGTATTGTGACCCATATACTAAGGTTTAATGATATCATAAATTTCTAATTTTGATTGAAAATCCATGTATCTACTGATATTAAAGAGAATGGTTGTAGTGGCCTTTCATTTATGTTGGACTCACATCCAAATGACATAAACTAAAGTTCCTAACATTATTCAATTTCTTTAATTTCAATTTTAGATAATTTTTTATATTGATTTATAGGATTTATTGTGTGTGTGTGTTTGGTCAATATAGTGGGAGATTTTTCATACAAGGAATTGCTGAATTTTGATAAACTAAGACTGATGGGGTCCTTTAATTGAAGGTGGTTTCAATAATATTCACACACTATGTGTTTATTATGGTTATAATATCCATTAATAAAATGATGACATATTCTGAAAAAATTGGTATTATACTTTTTGGGTCAATAATCTTCTTTTTTAGAACACTTGGAGTTTTCTTATTTACCCCTCAATCTCTTTACATAAAGTTATTTCTATTCATTGGGATTTTACAATAATATAAATTCATGAAATTATAATGTCGTATGTCTTACATTGAAAATTTCATGGAGAAATATTTTCATTTTAAGAGAATATATATGAATAAAAATCTCATTCAATAGTATTTAGAGGTTTCTTTAATGATACTCAATCTGGAGAAATTGAATCATATGAAATGGGAAGGATTAGATAATAAATCTATTTTATTATTCGAGATATCATTATTAATGAATGTAAACATTATTATCTATTAATTGAAAACCATTATGGAGTAGATTAAGGAATTTTAAAACATATAGAAGAAGCATATGGTGCGTAAAAATGTGTTCATGATGTGAAGGTTGATCTATATTAGTTAATCAAAATTGGATCAATGAATGATCTTGTGAATGGATTCAAAATGATATGTAACACCCCAAGATTTCGTGATATGTTTATTTTTAAGTAATTTAAATATCTTGTGTTTTATACTACACCAACATAAGCTTGCACTACGCACAACACCCTCTTATCTTGTGCTACATGAAACACTAAGTTTGAGCACACCATGACCTATCAAACTAGATGTTTTAAAAGTGTTTATGAATAGTATTAATCAAGTTTTGAATTTTATATATATCCCATATAATTTTAACATTCATCTTATATTCTTATTGTACATAACATAATGAAAAATTCAATTTTTCAGATAAAAGAAGTATTTTTTCCAAAAATGCAATTTTTTTCCTTTTCATGGTGAACATTTTTTAAATACAATATTTGACACTTTTATATATTAAATTTTAAAAAATGAGATTTCTAATTACAAGTGGGAAATAAAAATTTAATTTGGATAATGTTTTGGTATTTTTCTTATAAAATCTATATTTTAATGAATAGTGGGAAATTCTACATTTTAATTCATAAATGAATTTTCATCTAATTTATATATATATAAATATATTTTCCTTTAAATTGGTTTTAATGTTTAATTGGATAATTTTTTTATCATATAATTAAATTTTGGTCATTATAAGTAATTTCACATACAAATTGGATATAAACACATGTTAATATTTTGATAGTTTTTACTTCTTAAAAACCTTCTTTCTTGTTTTGACATTAGGAATTAATTTTAAATTAATTTCTTCAAATATTGTATTTTGAATTTAAAAAAAATTTATTTCATATTTGAAATCAATAATTCCAAATTTTTTAAATATTTATCTTTTATTTTTGGACATTATGAATAGTAACTTCAGTAATTTTATTTATTTACCATGGTTAAATGGTAAATCAGGTAAATAAGGGTAAAAAATAATATTATAATAATATAAAACTACCCTAACACAAGTCATAATCCTATTTTATGATATATTTATGACCATTATAATCCTTAGATCGATTTTAGGACCTCATGGAGCCACTTGGGTGTAATAATGACATTTTATAATGTTTGATTTAAAGAAGAGGGAAATATAACATAAACATGTATCTCCTAACTAAAAAAATTTAATTTGGTTTATATAAATGATATCTTATAGTATAAATATTAATTATAAAGATAAAAATATTTCCTACATCATGGTATTTTATTTGTAATTTTTAGAAATTAAATAAATAAATTTATTAATGGCACAATTATGAAGAAGTGATTGCATTGTTAATGAATGATTGAAATAAATGATATTATAATTACAAATGTAATTTGAACATCCTGATGAAATGAAAAAAATTTGGATAAAATTGACATGTTAGGGAGGATTTAATTATTTTTTTCTAATGAATCAAGTTTTTACGGCTTTAAAAAAATAAATTACTAAATAGTGTAAAAAATGACATAAATAAATATTTAAAACCAGCACTATTTTATTAAATGATATAATAGTCATTAAATTTTATATTTATAAAAATGAATTATATAGTATTAATAATTTCATTAATGATTCACTTGATATTATCTTGTCATTTTATAGTAACTATATTAACCATATTGTATTACAAAAGAAAAAGACTCGGTAAGAGTTAACTTATTTAACTAGGGGTTAAAGCTAAAAGAAACGGGAAAATTCAGAACCTAAACTTGTCTAAAACTTATTGGTATAGAGTATTTAGATCCATCATCATCTTATAATCTAAATAAACAAATTTTAATCCATTATAAATGGAAAATTAATTTATAATAAATTAATATTTCAAGACTTTTATAATGTGTCCCTCACCTCTTCTATAAAATGTCACTTCTCCATCTCATTTATTTACACCTCCAAAACCCTTCGGCTCGGCTAACCCCTGACCAAACCTCCACCCACAATCCCTCACTTCATAATATATTACACCCTTTGGGAAGAAAACTATCTTATGGAGTCATTTTTACCAATCAAAATGAGACACCCGAAGAAGATGAAATTGTTTTATCCCTTCTTTCAAAGTTCTTTTATTCTTCTACATCCTATTCCTAAGTTGTTTCCATACTAAAATAATAAATCAATAATAAAATATATTCTATGTTATTTTTATGATTATGTTACAACCTTATTCTTCTTTGTACCCATCCTATGAAAAATAATATTACCATTTGTGTGTACGTATGGCATATTGCCTCCATGTCGTAGTGTAAATTATTATTCATCTATACTTTATTTTTACCAGTATAATGATGAATATAAATGACTTAAATAATAAATATAAAAAGATATTATTTCTATAAAATTCATATTCCTTCCAATTCCATACCATTTAACCATTAAAGAAATAATACCATTTCTTGTGCGTACGTATGGCTTACCGTCTCCACGATGCGATGACACTCATGTTCCACATTCACCATCCAAGAATGATTATAAAAATATATATATTATGAATAATTATGAAATGTACGAAATAATAAGTATAACGTAATATATAAATATATATTTACATATATATCATTCACTTACTTCTATTCAATATGATACAAAAATGGAAACAGTGTCAATGAGTACGTACGACCTACCGTCTCCATCAACGGTGTATTCAATTCCATATATCTATGTATTATATATATTTATATTATGAGTATATATGATATTTAAATCATATTTTACATTATTCAAGTAAGTAAATCATGATCTATGTAATATGATCTAGAATAACAAGTCAAAACACATACGATAACCAAAGTGATCATTAATCAAAATGTTGCATTAACTTGGAATTATTAATAGAAAGGTAATATAAAGTCATAAAAGAATCATATATCATATCATAAATATTATTTTTATTCTGATATAATTTAATAATATGTTTAAAAACATTATACAGGATTTAGGGACACATATGAAGAATATTGAACCTAAGGTAAGGGTTAATTCTGCAATCTCGTTTTTTTTTATCTGAGATTGTTTGCACGTAAGGGTCTTATAAGAAGTATTTGTCATCCACATCCATGTTTCATAAAAATAATGTATAAAATAATTTTATTATTTATATACAATTCTTTGAAGTCATTTTTACCCATGTTTTACTTTTTATGAAAAGTTTTGAAAGCAATCTTTCCATCACCTTCCAAATAAGGTACTTTATTCCCTTTTCAACAAATTAAGGAAATAATTTTTTTAACTTAAATTGTGTGAGCAGCTATTTTCTGCCATTATGATGCCTTAACATTTTTAATATTTACTTAAAAGTATACATGGTTATTTTTAAAGTAAATTTTTTCTTTTATAATTACACAAGCTTTTAAAATATTACAAAGTAAAAAAGGGATACTTATCTAAAATAATTTTAATGATTTTATTAGATTACTTTCATCTATGTCAACATCCTTTGTTGGATTTTATAGTTAATTGAGGTTGATTTATTATTATACAATCTCCCATATTGTATTGATGGTTTTATGATATTTTGATAGTGTATGTGCTTTTTTTATACCATTTTTGGTTTATAGTTAAAGTAGTAACATTTTGTATGCTAGTTTTAATACGAATGTTTATGTTATGTTTCACCCTTTTTATATAAGGAATCAATTGGACTTATTAAGTGATAGGTGGGTCCCTCTATAGAACCTTTATGAATTAGTAGGTCTAATAAGAGAAACTAGTCTCTTGTCATAAGGCCATGACAGAATATTTGTGTATGGTCTTGGAATGAGGCCTTGATGTGGTGGTTAATATGCCTGGTATTATACATTCCCTCATTATGAGATTAGTTATTGATTTTACATGTGATTATTGGACTAGTAGAATATCCATGTGAATGTTTAAATGTAATTATTTGATTTATTCCTTTCATATTATGTTAAAGATAATGTTTTAGAGGGATAATGTTTTAGTTTTGTACCTTGACTTAAAAGTTTATGCTTATTTTTTATAGCTTCAGTTATATTGTTTTATCCTTACTGAGCATCTGAGCTCACCCCTTTATTATGTTTTATTTTACTTGGATACTAAGAAGTGTTTTTATGATTGATATATTGGGATAATCTTGGGGAATAATGGAATTCTAAAATGATTACCTATGTTGTGTTTAATGTTATAAATTGTAATGTAAAGTCCATGTATGTAATCTATCTTCTCAGACATCTAAATTGATCTATCCTTTGGGATTTTATTCCTTTTAATCATGAAAATTTATTAAAATAATTCACTGGATCTGGGCTTCTGGGGTCAATGAATTACATTTGGTATCAAAAGAGTTTAGTAACAACCTTGTAAATAGATTTAGAAAATATAGATTATGGCTCATAACCCTAAGATAGACTTTGAGGATAAGTATAAAATAACCCCCTAGAATATTGGTAACAATCATGGATAACCAAGGATTAAACCTAAGATGTTAAAGATTGAATGTAACTACCCTTTATTATGTGGTTTTCTTTAATGAGATGTGTTTATCACCCTATGCTTTCTAGTCATAGTTAATAAAGGAAACTAGTAGAAATTGGATTAACTTTGAGTTTGATGGAAAAATGTGTTGATTTTGAGCAATAAAATTGGATAATTACTAGAGAGAAAAGTATTTTGATTATGTCGAATCAGTTATCATAGTATATGATTAAAAATGTTATCTTTGATGAATTTTCTAATACATTTTATAAGAGGAAGATGAATGTTTATAAATGTTCAAATTTTAAGAAGCATAGAGGAAAAAAGATTCATCTTCCTATATATCAAGAGTTACTGAAGATGAACCTTGAGGAATACCTCAAATTGAGGGGAAGATGTTATCTCCATGGGAAAAAGGTCCATAGATTAACCAATTGTTATGGAGTTCAATGTATCATCTATGGACATCATGGGAATTACCCAACTTAATGCCTAGAAATAAGAATATACTTCTAAACCAAGGAAGTACATATTTCATTCCAACCATTAAATTGGAAATATTGAAGTATTTATGTATTTGGATCCATGAATTATGGATAGAGAATTATATAAGGAGTATTCAGTTTATGTTTTCCTCTAAGGATTTTTAATAATTTGTTGAATAGTTATAATGGATATGGAAATTGATTTAAGGGTAATGTTATATTCAGAGAATATGTTATTAAGGTAAATATAACACTTAATATGTTCCTTATGTTAAGATAATGGTTTTTTGATAAATATATGTTGGATTTGAATTAGTAAATTGGATGATGTTAGTTTCTTGAGAACTAATTACAGATTTTTTGACAATAGGGTTATGCTATCATGGATGAATTATAAATCATTTTTGGATTTAAGGAATAATCTAATATGATTTGGAACAAGGAAACATGCATGTTTTCAATAAGGATATCTGATAATTCAGATTGCTACTGTGACTCAAGTGAATTCATGATGATGGTGTTCACATGTTTGGAATGTAAAAACTAAGAACTACCCTATGAGATACTAGAGATAAATGCTATGATTATTTGGTTCACCAGTTTCTAAAGTGGTAGATTTTCATTTTCATAAAGGATTTTAATGTTATCCATTTATATATAGTATAAGTTATACTCCAGTTGAAGTTTGTTACATTAATGTATTTTCTCACTATAGGTAGAATTATGCATATGTGGTAACCTATGGTAATTTTTTTGAGATAGATATAATGAACTATCATTCTATTTATGGATCTCATGATCTTCCAACACATTAGAAATGAAAAATTCTTCATTTCTTTGAATAAGAGATAAAGTGGAAATTATTCAAGGCAAGACCAATGGTGACATTATACATAAATCATGTAAGTATTTCTTCCCATATTCCTCATATTTAGGGAAAGGATATTGATAACCAAAATTTTTTTCCTAGTAAATTATTTTTTGATGAATCAAATGGACCCTTGGATCCTCATATATTTTTACCTTTATGGTTGTCAAACTTTTCTTAATCATGTTATCTATCGCTCTCTATCAGAACGTGATCATTATTTTTTTTTCATATCCATATTTTCCTACATGGGATCCTATTATATGTTATCTTGGGTAACATTATTACTTTATTTTCTGTATTTTAAATTATAATTTTTATCCACCAATTTTTCTGATGTGGGATTGCAATAAAGGAGTTTTTAATAATCAAACCTTTCTTACCAAAACCAAATTTGAAAATTGTAAAGACGCAATTTATTGAAGAAGGGAATAATGTAACACCCCAAGATTCCATAGTATGTTTCTTTTTAAATAAATTCAATGTCTTGTGTTGTACGCTACACCAATATATGCTTTCACTAAACACAACGCCATCTTAGCTTGCGCAACACGCAACAACAAGTTTTAGGGCACCATATCCTATCAAAATAGCCATTTAAAAAGCAATTACGAATAGTATTAACCAAATTTTGATTTTTATATATATCCAATATAATTTTTACATTCATATTTTGTGTTTATTAGATATAATATAGTGGCAAATTCAATTTTTTAGATAAAATAAGTATTTTAAAAAAATGCAGTTTTTTCTGCCTTTTCATGGAGAACCCTTTTTAAATCCAATATTAGACAAGTTTATATATTAAATTTGAAAAAATAAAATTATTATTTATAAGAAGGAAATAAAAATTTATTTTGGATAAATATTTTTTATTTTTATGATAAAATTTATATTTTAATGAATAGTGGGAAATACTGCATTTTAATTCAAAACTCATTTTTCATATAATTTACTTGAATAGTTAGATTCTCATTTTAATTGGTTTGAAAGTGTTATTGTATTATTTTTTTATCATTTAATACAATTTTGGTCATTGAAAGTAATTTCACATTGAAATTGTACATAAACACAGGTCAATCTTTTGATAGTTTTTAATTCTTAAAACCCTATTTCTAGTTTTGACAATAGGAATTAATTTTAAAATAATTTCTGCCAATTCTAAATTTTTAATTTGGCTAAATGGATTCCATATTTGGAATCATAAGGTCTAAATTTTCTAAATTTGTACCTTTTATTTTTGGACATTATAAATAATAACTTTAATAATTATTTTTATTTACCATAGTTAATGGGTAAATCATATAAATAAAGGTAAAATAGTAATATTATAATAATATAAAACTACACTAACACATCTCATAATCCTATTTAATGATATGTGTCTGACTATGATCATCTTTAGGTCGATTTTATGACCCCATGGAGCCTCTTGGGTGTGATAATGATCTTTTATAATGTTTAATTTAAATAAGAGAGAAATATAACATAAACATGTATCTCCTAACTAAAATTATTTAAATTTGGTTTATATAAATGATCTCTTAAACTATAAATATGAATTATAAATCTAAAAATATTTCCTACATCATGGTATTTTATTTATTATTTTTAGAAATTAAATAAATAAATATATTTATGGTATAGTGATGATGTGGTGACTACTATATTAATGAATGGTTTAAATAAATAATATTATAAATATTAAAATAAAATTAATTTGAGATATTTGATTAGATAAATGAATTTTTTAGATAACATTGAAATTTTTGGGATGATTTAATTATTTTTTTAAGGAATCATGTTCTTATAACTTTAAAAAAATCAATTACTAAATAATGTCAAAATTGGCATAAAATAATTTTTATAACAAACACTATTTTATTAAATTATATAATGGTCATAAAAATATATTATTTTTCCAAAATACTTATATGGTGATAATTATCCACTTAGGGTTTTATTTTAATTAAATAGTAACGATATTAACCATATAGTATGAAAATACGAGAAGAAATGATAAGAGTTAACTTATTTAACTAAGGTTTAAAGCCAAAATATCAGGTTAAATTCATGACTTAAAATTGTATAAAACATATTGGTTTGGAATATTTCAACCCATAATCATATTATCCTAGAAAAAAATCATTTTATATCAAATTCAAAACCAAAAATAAATTTATAATAAATTAATATTTTAAAACATTCCTGAACTGTTTCTCACCTCTCCTATAAAAGGGCACTTCTCATTCTCTTCTGTTCACACTTCTAAAGCACTTTGGATCAGACAACCATTCCCCAAACCTCATTCCAACTTCCCTAAATTAATCTTAGAGGCCAACCATTGTTCATAAAACCATATTAAGGATTCCTTTTGTGACAAACAAATAGAGACACCTGAAGAAGAGGTAATTATTTTATCCTTTCTTTCAAAGTTCTTTTCTTATTCTACTTCCTCTTCCTAAGTTATTATCAGACTAAAATAATAACTCTAGCATCTAATATATTCTGAGGTTTTTTTGTAACTAAGGTACAACTCTATTCTTAATTTTATCCATCCTATTAAAAGTAATATCACCATGTGTGCGTATGTATGGATTATTATCGAAACATTGTGGATTGTTCTTCATCTATACTTTATTTCAATGGGTATAATGATGAATATAAATGACTTAAATAATAAATATAACATGATATTATTTATTTAAAATTTATATTCCATCCAATTAATTAACATTTAACTAATAAGGAAATTATATTGTCGCTCATGCGTACGTATGGCTTACCATCTCCACGACGTGATGGGACTCATCTTCCACGTTAACTATCCATGAATGATTATAGAAAATAATTTTTTTTAATAATTATCAAATATAGAACATAATAAGTCCACTATAATTGTTTCTTTGTGTGTACATATATTTCATTCACTTACTTCCATTCGATAAGATAGGAAAATGGAAATAGTGTTCATGTGTGCGTTCGGCCAATCGTCTCCATGAACGATGTATTTCATTTCATATATCTATCTATTATATATATTTATATTAGGATTATATATGATATATAAACCATATATACATTCTGGAAGTAAGAAAATCATGATCAAAGTAATATGATCAAAAATAACAAGTCAAAACATATATGATAAACTAAGTGATTATTACCTAAAATGTTATATTAAGTTGAAATTTTTAATAAACTGATCATATAAAGTCATAAAATAATCATATATGATATCATAAATTTTATTTTCATTCTTATATAGGTTAATAATTTGTTTTAAAACATTATATATTATTTTCAAACATGTATAGAGAATATAGGACCAAAGGTAAGGGTTAATATTCCAATATCATTTTTTTATCTCAGATTGTTTATACATAAGTATCTACTGGGGAATATTTATCATCCACATCTATGTTTCATAAAAATACATTTTAAAATATTTTTATTATTACTTTACAATTTTTAAAAGTAATTTTTCCCATTTTTTTCTTTTTATTAAACATTTTGAAAGGAATATTTCCATTACTTTACAAACAAGGTACTTTATCCTTTTTTGATAAATTAAGGAAAGAATATTTTGTTAGCTTATATGGTGCGAGCGGCTATTTTCTGCTCATAAGATGCCATAACATTTTGAATCTTTCTTTATAATATTACAAGGTTATTTTTAAAGGAAATGTTTTATTTTATAATTATGCATGATTTTAAATGATTAAAAAGTAAAAAATGGATACTTCACTAAAACAGTTTTAATTGTTTTATTATATTACTTTAATCTATGTCCATATCCTTTGTTGGATTTTATAGTTAATTGAGGTATATTTATTATGATACAATCTCCCAAATTTTATTGAAGGTTTTATGATATTTTGACTGTGGATGTGCTATTTTTTATACCATTAAAGGTTTATGGGTATGTATTAACATTTTTTATGCTAGTTTTAATACGAATTTTTATGTTATGTTTCACCCTTTCCAAATGAAGAATGCATTGGACTTAGTAAGTGATGGGTGGGGAACTCTATATCCCCTCGATTCATTGGTAGATATCTTGTGACAAAATAGTATCTTAAAATAAGGCCTTGATAGAATATTTGTGTATGGTATTGGCCCAAGGCCTTAATGTAGTGGTTAAAGTGACTGGAATTATGAATTCCCTTGTTATGAGATTAGTTATTGATTTTACATGTGTTTATTCGACTAGTAGAATATCCATGTGATTTTTTAAATATAATTATTTCATTTTTTATTTTCATATTAGGATAAATATAATGTTTTAAAATACTTGTGTTTTAGTTTTGTAACATGCCTTAAAAGTTTATACTTATTTTTAATAGCTTCTGATATATATTTTATCCTTACTGAGAAACTAAGATCACCCCTTTATTATGTTTCATTTTATGAAGATACCAAGAATTGTTTTATGATTAATATGTTGGGTTAATATAGTGAAATAATTTTGTTCTCAATAGATTATCCATGTTGTTTTTTATGTTATAAATTTTAATGTAAATTTCATGTGTGTAATCTATTTTTCAAGACTGTTAAACTGATCGGTGCTTCTGGATTTTATTCCTTGTAATCATTCTAATGTATTAAAATAATGAATTGGCATTCGGCTTCTGGGTTCGGGACAATCACATGATATAAAGGGAATTGAAATAAGTAAAATTATAGTTTACATATGATATATATACTATTTTACTACTATCTTATCTACTAAAGTCTTGTTATGTGATGGTGATGACAATAATAATATCTACATAAAAACTATTTTGGTGACTGATAATATCATGAAATTAATTTAAAATGAATAAGCCCTATTAAAGGATATTCAATATCTTTATGGGGAAATTCTAAAATCCTGATGAATGGGTCACTTTCATTAATAAATTACTCTGGGATGATTCGACGTTCATTAATAAAAGAGATGTTGGGGTTAATCGGATAGTACTACACATATGAGTGCGTAGTGTGGGAAAAGTGGACACATCAATAAGTTATATATAACTCACAAGGAATATTATTTAAATTATAATTTTTGTAGGAAAAAATTAAAATAATATAGGTGAGAGAATTAGTATTTTCCTTCTGAGTTTCAATATCCAACTACAGTTTTGGGTAATTAATTAGAGAGCGTTGTTTTACTCAATAGTTATGAAGGGATACATGAGAAACTTTCTCTCTATTATATTAATTAAGTAACACTTGGTGGATGATTAATATTTGGATTCTTAGTGGCAGGGATATTAAAATTTCTTGATTAATAATGGATGCTTCTTACCATTAAAATAATTGGCATATATGATGGGACTAAGAAAAAAACTAACTTTGTATAGCATCAATATGAGGTAGGTTATGTACTTGAATTACTAAATGTATCTTTTAAGATGAATCAAATATTTATGGTGAGTGTAACAATCCAATTAATTATAGAATAAATAACTTTCATGATTTTATTCTTCATGAAAATATTAATTAATTGTTAAATTATAAATGAAATTGTTTTGACTATACTATTTTTATAAGGTTTTATATAAAAGAATAATTTCAAAATTTTAAAATATTAATTTAAAAAAAATTATATCAATTTTGATATCATCATAAAAAAATTTACATTGGGTGAAATTTTAGTATTTTTCAGAAAATATTTAATTTTTAGTGAATAGTGACAAATAAATATTTTTTTAAAAACTATTTTCAAAAAATTAAGTAATATAAAAGTACCAATAAGTTTTCAATATTATTAAAAATTTAACATAAGTATTATTTATATATATTTAATCCATATAATAATTTTTTGATAAAATTTATATTGGATTTTAGTATAAGTTTGTATTTGGGATAATATATTGTATTTTTCAAAAAACCTATTTTAAACACCTCCTATTTCACCATTTAAATTAATTAAAATAATCAAAATGTGAAATATTTTAATTTGAATTTATATAAAATATAAAAATAAATATTAAATGATATTCATACAATTATTATTATTAGTCTTATAGTTAATATAAAATCATGTTATTCTTGAAAAATTAACATTTGGAAGAAAATATTTTTCATCACTTTTGCAGGTCTTATTTTAAATTAAATGATACCACTTCTATGAATATAACATGGTAAAATGGAATTAATACTTTTAATCATCATAATTATGATTTTATAAAAAGGTAAAATTTAATTTTTATTAATTTGAATAGTGAAAAAAAATAAAAATTAATTATCACATCTAAGGTAAAAATGGGTTTATCAGGATGTTAAACTAAAATGATAAGTTTTAAAATGACATAAAACATGTCTAAAATTTATTTCTATTACATTTTTTAACAAAATATTCCTTTTTCTCTGTAATACTCCATTTTTTTACCCTTTTTCATGGGAAAAACATAGGTATACTATTTTATTTTTAAAACATATATGTGTTCCACTCACTAAACTTACTAATGGGTGCCCCTCTCCTATCTTATTCACACTATCAACCATATCTAATTATTCCACGACCTACCCAAATAAATTCCCCACTTACATCCCCTCATCCTAGAAGCCTTTTTTTGTTAGAAATAAATTCCATTAATTCTCTAGGTATAATCTTAAATAAGTGGTCTGAGAAGTGGTAAAATTCTTATATTTGCATTTTATTATTTCATCATATGCATCGATTAAATGTTATTCATATTTTGAAATACAATGAGTTTTATGAATATATTTATATAATAAATTTATTATATTTAATGGCCACATATTCACACAACACAAAGTTATGTTTTCTTTATATTACTCACAAAGTTAAGCTTGTGATACACAAAACACCAACCTAGCTTGCAATATATACAATACTGAGTTTCTAAAAAATCATTTTGTTAATATAATTATTTAAACAAGGGATTTATATCATATCCATTAAAATTATTAATATAAATAGTATAAAATTATTTTTTAATATTATTTATAATTTTTATATATAAATAAAACATATTAGAAATGAAATATTAAATTTTTGGTAAAGTCATTATATGTTTTGAAAATACAATATCTTCAAAAGAAATGACTTTTATGTCCTTATATGAATAGATGTTAAATTAATTTTTCACACATTTAAGAAAATTAATTACGTTAAATAATCATAATTTTTAAATTAAAAATGTAAAAATTATCTTTGGGATAATATTTGGGGTTTTTAAAGTATTTCATTTTTTGATGAATAGTGAAAATACTGAATTTTAATTGAAAAGTGTCATTTCGCATCATGTATTTATATAGTTAAATTATATTTTAATTTGGTTTAGAATTATATTTAGCTAAAGTATATATTTATTAATCTAATTTTGGTCTTTTGATTGAATTTCACAATGAAATTGGTTATAAAAACATATCAAAATTTTAACATTTTCACTTTAAAAACTGATTGCCTCGTCTCATCGGTGAGACTAAAGTTTAAATTAATTTATAAAACTTATTCTATTTTAATTTTAAAAAATGTATTCCATATTTTAAATTATAATATTTCATAATACCTAATAAGTTTAACTGAATTTTTGAACAAAATGATAAGTGAAAACTATTAAAATAAATCACAGTGATTAAGAGAAAAATGTGTTAATAAAGGGATTAATCATTAATCTTATAGGGGAAAATGTCATATATTGTTGTCCAAAACCACTTTTATGAACATATTTAGACTATATACCTTCATGGGTCTAATATTTTCATAATTAAATCGATTTTTTTAGTAAAAAAGTGAGTACACAAAACATTCCTTTCAAAAAGACTAACCATGTCCTCTCCCCTACTTATAGAAGGCCACCACCTATTCCCCTCTCAACCCACATTAATAACTAATTTTTTGATATAATTACTACCCAAATAAATTATCCACTTCACTATAATATTCCTAGAATCATTAATTTGGGAAGAAAACATACCAAGTAAGTCATTATGTAAAATCCAATAGAAGATACTCAAATAAGAGGTAACGCTCATCAACAAATGTTTTTGTTTTATTTCACCCTCAAACACATTCCATTATTTTTACATAATCATTATATAATTACCTTAGAATATTAAATATACTTATATTTTATCATTTTAATGTTCTAGAATAAAACTCCACACACATCCATCAAATGGAATACACAATTGTCATTCATGTGTAATGCGGACTATGGCCTCACAAACCGATGTCATTTGTTCATACATTAACACCTTTAATGGTTGTTAATAATGATTTATTTATAGTTTATATATTATATTTATGTTTTTTATTATTTTATAATGATTATTTAATTTTTTTGATGTATACCTTCATGATTTCTATTTTTTAGGAATATGATAACATCATTCTGGTGTACGGTAGAATAAAGGTTCATGAAGTGATGTGATTCATTCTGCCAATACATGGAATGAATTAAGGCTAGGTTAAATAAATTTATATTATATATATGAAATAAAAATTATTCTATAATTATAATATCTCATATTAGTTTCTTTCTTCCTATTCGAAAATAAAATGAAAACAACGTTCATGCATAGGTATAACCTATCATGTCCATGAATATTGTATTTCAGTTCCTATTTTTATCTTTTATATATTTTTATAAATAAATATATAATTATTATAAATATATATATGATATTTATATCATGTTTACAATTATTTATAAGATAAATCCATGGTCTATGTAATTTTACCAAGATGAAAACATCGAACGTGTATAAAAAACAAAGTAGTTGTTACCTAAAACGTACCATTAAAATGGAATTGTTAATTAAAGGGTAATAAAATTTCATAATAAAATCATATATGGTATTATATAAATTAATATGGTTCTATAATATATTTATAATAAAAATATATTTATTATATAGGATGATATAATGATTACAACAATATTCAACACTAAAGGTAATATATTTCTCTATCACATTTATTTTCTGTGAGACACAAGTCATGTTAACCACCTATTTTTTATATTTGGTGTGTATAATACACATAAATGGATTTTATGATTCATAAAAATATAACTATTTATATTTACATATCCCTTTTAATATATTTCATTCATGGGGTTTACAGTTAAAATTTACTAAAGCATTAAGGTGATTTTTGTTTCCATTTGTCTTCTTTGAGATGTATGTTATGTTTTCCACCCATATTAGTTTATGAGGATTACATAAAGAACCTTTTGACAAGAAATATCATTAATTGTTTTTTTTCCCTCATGGTATTTTTTTTCCATTTTCTGTTATTCCTTCATGGGTTTTATGATTCTATGTTACCAAAGCGGTAAGAGATTATTTCTACAATCTCATCTTTTATTGGAATTTATTATAATTAAACTTCAATTGATGAAATATTACAATCCATATATAAAAAATTATAATTAAAACTATTATACTTTGTTTATTCAATACATATTCATGTAATTGTATAATATTTATACTCTTTTTAACTTAAGATAATTAATAAAATGTTTTTATGAATTTCTGAAAATATTTATATTTTTGGTTATAAATACTTTTTCTTTAAAAACCATGTTTTCTAAAAATATTTTCAAAACTGTTTTTATCATTTTAATAATAATTTATTAAAGGAGTTTCTACTAATTGTTTGTCTTAAAAAAAATTTACCAAAGAAATATTCTTTTCGTTTATTAGTCAAGGCACTTTTCTAAAAATTTTACTATCAAAAGGAATTCTTGTTTAACATGTTCAACTTGAATAGACTACCCCACCATCAAGACCATTATTTATTTGAATATTCCTTTAAAAGTTTACAAGGTTATTTTTTAAAGAAATTATTTTGTTAATATTGTATAAATTCTTGGATTTTAATGTTTTTTTAAAGAAAAATATTTACTTTTTTAAAAATAATTTTCAAATTGAAAAAGTTATTTTTCTCAAGAAATGTTTTAAATGATATTTAAAATTTATTTTCCATATATGATTATATATTTTGGGGTTAATCATTCTTTACTATGGATATGATCCAATGGTACCTTTCATATTCTTTATATGAATTTTTTTTATGGAATGTTATTGATGAAACATGTTTCTTTTCCACAGGTTATATTCTTATGAAACCCTATTATTTATGTGGTTGTGTTATGATTATGAAACTTTTAAATTTTCCATATGTAATGTTATAATAAAATGTTTATGACACCCATTTAATTTCATGGGTTATAATTTTATATATTTTTTTGATCTTGTGTCAAACATAGTTATGATTTCATTATGTGATGGGTGGGGCCTTTATCTCCCTCTAATGTATTAGGTAAAGATTTATATGTCATGAGATATAAATATATAGAATGGGATGTAAACTCGAATCAATAATATCGGGATATATTAGTAAGTGAAATTGGTTCAGTAATAGAAGGTCGAAACATGAATTGAACACAGATCTATAATACAGTGATGGAAAGGGGTGTGAACTAGGTTTAGTAAATGAAAATGTTCTAGATGATGTTCTTGGCAGTGATCCTTGACTAATATGGGTATGATTTTATATTATTATAAGTATTATACAAATTACATGTTTTGTGAAAATGTTATGAACTCAAGGATTTTATTATTTTATTTTCTTATGATTCATGTCTTGTGAACTTTCTATATTTATATCATGATTCAATTTTATGCTCTTTGATATGTAGGGTATTATAGTCAATTGTGATGTTTATGTTATCATATCCTTTTTTAATTATATTCTTACATATCTCCCATATTTAACCTCAATGGTTAACTATGTACACCATTTATTAATTTTCCTTTCCCAAGGTTATAAAGATTTTTATTATGTATGATTTGTCTAATAAGGGTGATAGTTATGGAGAACCTAGTGGGAGATAATGTCGCAAACTTCAGTATAAGGGGTTATATTTCCATGTTTCTAATGGAACTAAAATAATATGTTTCTTTGGTTTATGTTCCTAATGTTAAAATCATAAAATAGGTTTATTCATCCTTTGGAAACTAGGATGATAAGACCATAGTGATATCCCTAATGAAATTTCTAAGGATAATTATAATTATTGGTAAAAGTATTAGAAAATGTAATGGTATTTTGGTAAAGGGTATAATGAGTGTATTCATAGAAATACATCCATGTTTTGATAATATAAGTACATGTAGATATGGTACATATGTACATAGGGGTAAAACCCCTAAAAACACCTTACTAAGCTGGACTTGATGTAGAATTGGATCACGAAAACAAGTCTTGCTACACACCTGGATTGACACTATTAAAGGATATGGTTTGTAAATTCAAAAACAAGTTACTAACCAACATGAAGGTTTTAAATAGAATATTACTAGTAATAACATAGAATAAGACTAAGGTTTTATATATTAAAGAATAAGGTTCCATGCTTTAGACATACTGTAAGTTATTTTTATGATTTTTTGGATCCCCATTATGATTATTGTATATTAAACTACAATTTTTTATTTTTTGAAATGGTTGAAAACCAATATAATCATTAATGATGAATGTTATGGAAAATTCAATGATTTCCCTCATGAGAACCCGAATGGTATTATAGCTAGAATGAAAATTTTTTGTGGTTATGATCAAACAACATTCCTAAGATATAAATAATTTTGGACTTCTAAATGAAAAATGTAAGGAACAATATTCTATTTATTCCTTCATAATCCAATTTCCCTATTCTTTCATAGGGTTTGATCATCCAAACGTTTTTTTAAAAATTGATTTTTACCGCTAAAAATATATTTTCTATTCACTAATGTTTAGAATATGAAAAGATAATTCTAGTTGTTTATAATTTATAAGGTGAGGTAGACCAGTGGTGGATTCTTTTCAATAATATGAGGCAAAAAATGAGATGGAAACATGGATTTCTATGAGATTGAGAAATTATATGAAGATGGATAATGAGTTCCTTGAGATAAATAAAAATAATGATGAATATATTTGTACATATCAGTATTATTTTACAAGACTTGTGGGGTAAAATTTGTGTATTGTCATTCAACCTGAATGTAAGGTTGATTAATTATTTTGTGGATTAAAGATAAGTCTATAAAGGGAGATAACCAAAAGAGACTCTAGTAAATATGAACAAATTTTCTGATGTTCTATTAAGTTTGAGATAGAATTTGTAACTACATATCAATCTCATGTTTCTGACAAGTAATGGAAGACGGCGTTTAAAGGAAATTCCAAGAACCATGGAGAGAAGGAGATGTGCATTCCTTTATACTATAATAGTGGTAAGAAGCATAGAAGAAATTTTCTTTAGGGGGACTAGAAAATGATTTAAGTATTTAAGGGAAGTTCATTGGAAAATTGATTATAGAAGTTATGGAATGATGTTAGCCAATGATTCAAATAGATAGAAAGCTACAAAAAATACACCTTACAAACTATAGTGCTTCAAGTGTAAGGTGAATGGTCATTATTCTAACCATCACCAAAAGCCGAGGATTAATGAAAATGATTGATTTCAGTAACCTCTCACACCAAAAAAACAAGGGGAAATATCATGTGATCACTATTTTAGGTGAGATTTATGATAATGACATGGAAAAAGGTACACTTACCATCCACTCCAGAATTACTAATTTTCAATATGATTTAAGATATACCCATTCATTCCTTTAAAATAAATTTTTTTGGGGTATCAAGATTCCAAAAAAATTAATCAGCCGTAGAATTAGTGGTACAATCCCCTCAGGTTATGATATTGAAATATAAAGTTTATAAATCCTATCTGGTTGACATTAGTGGGAATGTGCTTCTTAAAAATATTTTCATTCTTCCTCTGGTTAAAATTGATGTCATATTAGTCATGGATTGAATTTCTCTACATAATAACCACATCAATTTTCAAGGAAGGGAAGTTACATTTGACATTCCAAGCTAACATATGATTGTCTATAAAAATGATAATAATTACAATCATCTGATGGAGAATGCATCCATTACTTAGATGTTAATTCTCATTCATAATGGATTATTATCTCAAATGGTTTAGGAGAAACTAGACATCGATAATATGCATATTTTTAAGGGATGTGATGATGAATTTCTAGAATAGTTTCCTAGTCATGCAAAAAAATGTGAAGTTTATATTTTAATAGAACTCATACAAGGTACCACACTAATTTAAAGACTCTCTATAAATAGGACTTAACTATGTTATAGTAATTGAAGAAGAAACATCAACAAAACCTTGAAAAGAGATTCATTTGGCTAATTATGTCATTGTGTGGTAGAATTGGTATTTTTGTTACATGGAAATATGTATCAAAGAGAATCTACATTGATTATTAGGATCTAAACAAATCACGATCAAGAAAAAGTATCATCTTCCATATATTGATGACCTATTTGATCAAATATACAGATATAAATACTATTCCAAGATTGAACTTCATTTTGGATATAATAAATTTAGATTTAAGATAGATAATAAACCCAAGATGACATTCTGTATATGGTTTTGAAAGAATGAATATATACTTATGCCTTTTGGTGATATTAATTCCCCATTTATCTTCATGGATTTAACGAATTTATTATTGAGAGACTACCTTGATCAATTTTTGGTAGACTTTATTAATGATATTCTTATCTATTCAATGTGTATGGAATATCATAAAGATCACTTGAGAATTGTACTAAATAACATGAGGAAGGATAAATTGTATGAAAAATTTACAATGTGTGATTTTTTTTTCATAAAATGTATCATTATTTGGTAATATAATCTCAAGATATTGTATATCATTAAATTCATTAAAGACAGAGGCTATTGAATGTTGGCCCTGACCAACCATGGTGACAAAGATCTCTAGTTTTCTTGGTTGAGCCTGACATTATTGATGGTTTTTGGATAAGTTGACTTGAATATCTAATCTTTTTTCCTTGTAAACTCAAAAAAAACAAGTTCCTCAAGACTAATGAATGTGAAGAAAATTTCAAGGAACTAAAGATAAGGTTAGTAAGTGTTACTGGGATTACATTATTGTTTATTGAAGAAGGGTCTGTAATCTATAGTGATTATTCTAATAAGGTATTTTCATGTATTATTATAGAGAATAACATGGTTGTTTATTATTTATCATGATAACTGAAGATTCATGATCAAAATTACCCACTCGTGATTTAGATTTACCGGTTGTATTTTTTACATTAAAGATATAGAGGAATTATCATTATAAAGAAAAGTGTGATATATATACCGATCATTCATCTTTGATGTATATATTCACATATAAAGCGTTTAATATGCACCAAATAAGATAGTTGGAGCTAAAAAGGATTATGACTACCCAATATATTACCACCTAGGGAAAGAGAATAAGGTGGTCGATTCATTGAGTTAAAAAGATCAGGTTAGCTTGTCTATGATGATGATCACAAAATATCCGATATTATATGATTTGAAAAGGATGGATTGAGAAATCTTGATGGAAGGGGAAAAAATTATCTTTCATAATTTAATGGTCAACCATCTATCCATGTGAATATTAAATAGGACCATTAGTAATACCACGTATATATATTTTAAATAATACTTATGGTGGGATGGAATGAAGAGAGATATTTTAGAGTTTTTATCTCAATTCTTGGTATGTCCACAATTTAAGGGTAAATGAAAAAATATTAAAAAGGGGTTTTGCATCCATTTCCCCTACCAGAATGGAAATGGGATAACATCACTATGGATTTTTTCATTAGACTCCCCAAAACATCTAAAGGAATAACTCTATATGGGTGGTGTTCGATCAGCATACCATATCACAAAACTCTATCACTATTAGATAATACTTCTCTCTATATCAACTTTCCATGATATACATTAAGGAAGTGGTAAGGTTTCATGGGGTACCACATTCCATTATAACTAATCAGGATCTAATATTTACCTAAAAGTTATTAGGAAGTATTTACAAATATCTTGATATTGTATTGATTTTCAACACTATTTATCATCTCCAAACTCATGGTTAGTCTTAAAGAACAATTCAAACCCTAGATTATATGTGTAGATCTTATTCTCCATATTGCAAAGGTGGTTGGGATCAACACCTTCCGCTAGCTGATTTTTCTTACAATTATATCTTTCTCTCAAGAATTAATATGGAACCTTATGAGTTCCTCTATAGAACAAAATCTAGAGCTCCAGTATGTTTGAAAGAATTTGGATAAATAAATCATTAGGGACATGATATAATTGAAGAAATGGAAGAGAATGTTAGATTCATTCAAATATACAACAAGGAATCTCAAAGCTAGAAGAAAACATATGATAATAATCACCGATGTGAACTAAAATTTGAATTTTTTTATAATATATTTCTAATAATTTCTTCATAGAATAAGATTATGATATTGTGAAGAAATTAAAATTAATCCCTATGTATATCGGTACAATTGAGATTTTTGGTCCTATCGAAAAGGATCATATTTCTTGATTTATCCACTAAACCTAAATCAAGTCCATGTTGTGATTCATACATCTCTTCTGATGAATTACATACCACTCCATTCACATATACTAAACATAGAGTCCATACTAGTGGAGAATGATCTTTATTATGGGTAACAACCTGTTGAAATTCTAGATCGTATAGTGAAAGTTCAGTAAAATAAGACCACTCATTTGGCCAGTAATTTTTTTTGAGAAACCACCAATTTGAAAAAAAAACATGTGGTATACTAGGGATATGATGAGGGAGATGTATCCAAAAGTTTTGTATCAGTGGGGCAATTTTGACAGAAAAATTCATTTTAAGGGGGTTTAACATAACACCCTCAGTTTTTATGAAACTTTTTTTAGAAAAAATTTAATATATTTGATATCCTTATTTGAAAGCTACACTAAGTTAAAATTTCTTAATACACTACACCAAATTATGCTTGAGCTACATGAAAAAATGGCTTCCCTTTCATTACACATGGTACTGGTATTCTATGAAATATTATTTTATTAATATAATTATTTAAACAATATATTTATAACCTAGTCATTAAACATTGTAATATGATTTATAATAATGAAATTTTAATTATGATTTATAGCGGTTTTTATAAATAAAATTTATTGATAAATAATTACATAATTTTTTTAAAAGCCTATATATGTTTTGGAAATAAAATTTTCTCAAACGAACTGATTTTGATGTCCTTTTATGAATAATGATAAAATAAATTAAAAAAAGGAATTTTAATTTCATAAAATAAAATTATTTTTTTAATTCGAGATTCAAAAATTATCATAGGGTCGATTTTTTGTATTTTTATGAAATATTTAGTTTTTGGATTAATAATGATAAATACTGACTTTTAATTGATAACTATCTTTTCAAAAAATATATTTATATAGTTAAATTATATTATAATTCCATTTTAAATTATATTCAGTTAAATTATATATATATATTAATGGAATTTATATCATTTCTATAAATTTTGAAATTAAATTGGATATAAAAACATTTCAATATTTTAGGAATTTCTACATAAAAAACTTGTTGTCTCATCCTGTCTACGGGATTAAATTTTATATTAATATATGACACTTCTGATATCAAAATTTGGAAAATGGATTCCATATTTGGAATAATAATTTTTCATAATTTCTAATAAGTTAAATATATTTTTGACAAAAATGATAAGTGAAAACATTTAAAATTAATCATGGTGATTAAGGGAAAAAAGAATTTTCCATCGGACCAAACATTAAATTTAAGGGAGGAAATGACCTATATATTTTTCCAAAATATAGGTTCTATTAATAATTTTATCATAAACATTCATGGATAGTCATTATTACATTATTTAAGCCATTTGATAGGTGAAAAAGTGGGTACACATAACTTTTATAACAAAAATGACAAGTGTGTACTCTACCCCATATATAAAAGGACACCACCTTTTCCCTTATCATTAAACCTTAAAAAAATTGGTTCAGAAAATAACTACCAAAATAAAATATTCATTTCCCTCACTTGATCCTATAATCCTTTATTTGGGAATCAACCTTACAATTTAAGTTCTTTGGTGAAAACCAAGAGGCGATACCCAAAGAAGAGGGAACGTTCAATAACAAAAAAAAATTATTTTATTTATTCTTAAAGCACCTTTAATTATTTTTATATCATGATAATATAATATTACCAGTATATTAAATATAATAAGATTATATTATATTAATTTTCCAGCCTACAACATCACACACATTCATCAAATGGTATATGTAATCATTGTTCGTGTGTACAGTGGACAACCGCCTCACGAACCGATGTTGTTCATTCTTCCGTTACCACCTTTCATGTTTAGTAATAATGATGTATTTTTAGTTTATATATTATTTTTGGGAAGTTTATTATTTTATTATGGTTTTTAAATTTTTATATCACACATACCTTCATGCTTTCCATTTTTTGGAATATGATAATGTTGTTTGTGTGTACGACAGACTACCACCTCACGAAGCAATGTAATTCATTAAATATTTACAAGGAATTTATTAAAGATTATTTTAATAAAAATATTTGATATATAGAAATAAAAATTATTATATAATTATAATACGTAATATAATTTTCTTTCATTCAATCTGACAAGAAAATGGAAACAATGTTCATATGTACGTACAACCTATCGTCTCCGTGAATAGTGTATTTCATTTTCTAAAACTATATTTTTTTTATTTTTATAAGTAAATATATGATTAATAATTATATGATATTTATATCATCTTTATAATTCATTATAATATCAAGTCATGATCTATTTAAAAGAATAAATAATATCAATTCAAACATTTACAAAAAATAAAGCAGTTATTACAAGAAACCTAACTTTAACAAGGAATTAATAATAAATAGGTAATAAAAGGAAATAATAAAATAATATATGGTATTATATAAATTAATATGGTTATATAATAGATTTATAATAAACTTATATTTATTGTATAGTATGATTTAATGGGTACAATGAGAGTCAATACATAAGTTAAGGGATTTTTATCTCACTTTTATTTTCTATGAGACATAAGATGTGTTAACTGCCTATTTATTTTATATGGGTTGTATACTGACCATGTAATTATTTAATGACTCCTATAATTATAATTATTTGGATTTAAATATCCATTTTATGGTGTTTACTTCTAAAATGTTAGTAAAGGGATATGGGAATTTTTGTATCAATTTTCTTTCATTGAGACATACATTTTGTTATGCACTGGTATTACTTCATGTGGTGTATATAAAGAACCTATGACATGTGATTTCATTAAAAAATTTATCCTTATGATATTTTTCATTTCATTTTATGTAATTAAGTCCTAGGGTTCATGATTTTATGTTACCAAACTGGTAAGAGTTTATTGCTACAATCTCATCATATATACAGACTGTTTATGATTATATATCTATTGATGAAATATTATGATCTATATCTACAGTATTATCATAAATATTATTCTCTAATTTTTATTAATGATATATTCAAGTAATGGTACCATTTTCCCACTCTTTAGTACATAATATAATTGAGAAAATATTTTTAATAAAATCCCACTTTATTTCTCTATTTGGTCGGAAATCTATTTTATCTCAAAACCATGTCTAAAAAAAATATTTTTAAAAATATTTTTACAATTTTAAAAATGATTTATTAGAGAAATTTTTACATATTTAGTCATTAAATTTTATTTCAAATGAATATTCTTGTCATTTTATTATCAAGGACCTTTTCTAAAATTTACTATAAAAAAGGAATGTTCCTTTAACATATAAAACATGTATGGATTTACACACCATCATGACCATAATTTATTTTAAGATTTATTTTCTAGTTTATAAGTTTATTTTTCCTAAATAAAATTTATTCCTAATATTTTTTAAATTCATTATTTTTACATTTTTTTCAAATAAAAAAGTTTTTAAATACATTTTATGTTTTAAAAATCATTTTCAAATATGAAATGATATTTTATTTATTAAATTTTTTCAAATGATCATTAAAAATAATTTTCCATCTATGATGACATCGGTTGGTGTGACTCATTGATTAATAGGGATATGATCCAAGGGTAACATTAATAGTCATTATCTAAATGGTTTATGCTTTTATGGCATTTTGTTTCTGAAAATGGTTTTTATTCCACTAGTTATATGCTTATGAAACCCACTACTTTTCTTGTTAATGATATGATTATGAAACTTGTATCTTCTCTGTAAGTCAAGTTATAATGAATTGTTTGTGATACCCATTTAATTTCATGTGTTATAATATGATAAATTTTTATGATTTTGGGTCACACATATTTATAATTACTTTATGTTATGGGTGGGACCTATATCTACCTCCAATGCATTGGGTGAATATTTTTATCTCATTATATATACATGACTAGAATGGGAAGTGAACATGGTCCAGTAATATAGTGCTGGAATGGGAAGTGAAATTGGTTCATTAATATAAGACTGGAACGGGAAGTGAACTTGATTCGGTAATACAGGGCTGGAATGGGGCGAACATGGTTCAGTAAAGTAATTTTTTAGGTATGATGATCTTCAAAGTGATCCTGGACTAATATGGAAATTATTTTCTATTCTTATGTGTATGTTAAAAATTCCATGTCTTATGCCAATGTTATGCTCTCATGGATCAAGATATTTAATTTTCTTATGATTTTTGTCATCTCAACTACAAACCATTATTCCATTATTCAATATTATGATCTTTGATATACAATGTATTATTTTTATTTTTTATTATCATGTTTTCATACCCTTATACTCATGTTATGCTTACATATCTCCCTTTTTTATCCTTATTGAGCATCTGAGCTCTCCCTTTATTATATATCCATTCCCCAGGTTATGAAGATATGAATTATGTATGATATTCCTAAGAAGGGTGATATTCAAGGAGACACTAGTGGGATATAATTTAGCTCACTTATGTAATTTGGTTTATGATTCTATGGTTCCAAAGGCTATAAACTAATGAAGTTTTTGGGTATGTTTTTCTTAATTTAAACATTATTTATCAAAAATAATGTAATGTCTATATATGAGAAGATAGGGTTGCTACATATATGATTATAAAATAAAAACAATACTTACCATGTACTAAGATGTTATTAAGTTTGGTTAATGGCTAATAACCCTCTCATATTCCCCATATAGAAAAACATATCATCGCACATGTGTACGGAGGGCTACCACCTTGCTAACCAATGTGACATGTTTTCTATAAACATAACTCACGGTTGTGTATGATGATGGATATAGAGTATATATATCATATTTGTAACATAATTATATCTATATATTAATTATATCTAATATATATTTTTTACTTCTCATTTCGTAGAGGATACGATAATGTCTCTCATGAGTATGGAAGACTACAGTCTCATGAAGCAATGGGATTTGTGTTTCACTAATTCTTTACATGGAAGGTAATGAGGATAAATTTAATTAATATATGTGATATAAATAACATAATTAATATATTAGTGACCTATTTATCATTCTTAAGAGGTAATATATCATTTTCATTCTTACATTTTTACTCAATAAAAAATGATAATGGTGTCTGTGTATGTGTTGACTACTGCATTCATGATGTAATATGAAACTATTTTCATTTCCACACCACATAGATGATATATATAAGTATATTTTAATAAATAATATTATATATGATATTATGATTATCCAATAAATATAAAAATTTACAAAATTTCTTCCATAATGATCATTGAAAAATGGAGACGTCACTCATACATATGTAAGGCCTACCGTCTCCCAGATCATAACATACTTCATTTATCATAACCATTACTCTTAGATGGTATTTAAAGTATAATTTGTGTATAAATATGATAATTATTTCATTATTATTATTATTTATATGATTAAATTGTTACCTCTTTGACCATAGTCAGCCTGCCTAAGTCATTTCTGACACACAAGAAAAATATCATCAAAAAATATATCGTAAACATAACTGATTAGGTAATCGTATATAACATTATTATAACTGAAATTAAAGGATTAATATAATTTAAAATTTTTATTATGGAAGTAAATAATTAATATAATTTTATTATTTCCAAACATAAAGAACATACATCATCAGTTTGACTCAATATAAGGGACACCAACTCAATTTCAATTTCTTGAGCCATAATTTGATGTTATGAACTTATATTATTTAATAATGTGTATATACATCCCCATTTACATGTTATATCATTAATTTAATGATTTGTTTTTGAAAATTAATATTCTTTAATGTTATTATTTCATTGGAATTATGATTGGATTGTTTTCCATGGGATAAGGGACCTTCATTTTAATGAAATCCTCTTTAAAAGTTTTACTTCTAACTCATAATCTTCAATTTCTATGTTTTCTTAAATGATTTTATGAATAGTTTTATATGTTTATGAAATATTTATAATGTAAATTTTATGTCACTTTAAATATTTCAATGGTTATCAAAATTAATATTATTACATGTTTTATATAGAAGGTTTTGAGAACTGACAAGAGGAATGTCATATTTTTAACTTATACAACCCAGCTGATTTTCCCAGCATAATGAATGTTATTTGATATCTTATATAATTTGTATGACTTTATATTTTCTTAAATGTAACACCCTATTTTCTTTTTTTCTAATGTTCTTATTGAGAATTAAATTTTATTTGAAAATTTTATTTTCATATAAAATTTTTTTCCATATGGGTTCAAAACTATATTTTAAAGAGGATTATAATAAAAATTTTCAAGAATAAACTATTTTTCTTAATGGTAAAGTCCTTAGACAATAATTATGATGGGTATACCCATATATCATCTGGTGATACCATTTTATCTTAAACGATGGGTTCCCCTAGATAGTGCATTGATGCATTGGTTAATGATTATATTCTATAACGAATTATAGTAGAAGTTACTCAAAAGTTTATTCCAATTTGTAGGGGTTCTATAAGTATTCATAAGGTTTCTATAAGAATATGTCTCAAGGAACCTGCCTAAATTTTCTATTCTTCCTATTGAGTTTTAATGGAATTTTTTTTCAAATTTTAATATAAATGATCTTTTTAAAATAATGAAAATTCTATTTTTTGGTAAAAATTTTTTGTTATTAAGAAAATGTTTTTCATTGTTTTTTTTTCACTATAATAATTATTTTATTAATTTTATTTACATTACTAATATTTATTTGTTAATCCAAAATTTCTAAAATGTTTCCCATATGAATTAAGGATGGTTATGTGAAAGTAATATGTTAAGTTGAATGTTGTGAATATGTTTCATGAAAAGAAACAATGTTCTGTTTGTATTTTATATTATTAGAAAATAGATAACAATATAAAGAGTCTACATAGTATTATATAGTTTTATTATATACGAGTTATGACCTAATTATATAAAACTATAAACACAAAAAGAATATAAAATATAATAGAATGAACTCTTTACATAAAACTCAAGATTATGTATTTTTTATTTCCTAGTCCTTAGAGTTGGTATTAGATATCGAATTAGACATCATTATAGGGTAGGATAAGGTTATTAGGATTCAATTTAATGATTTTACTTTATGGTTTAGTTGAAATGATAAATCATTTTAGGATTACCCTATTGCTTTATCAAAACTATGTTTTTTTAGAATTGTTTTCCATAGTTGAAATATGGAAGCTCTAGAGGGATGGAACTGAGAGGAAAATAACCTTCTAAAAAAGCATCTAAAGATGGTTGGAATTGTAATATTACTGTTTTACTTAGTTATGGCTCAGTTGACATAAGATATTAATGGTTGTGGTATCTAAGATTGAAAGGAACCCAATTTACTATGAATCAGCATGTCTATACTACAGAGTTTCATGGGAAAAAATGCTCCATAATTTAGCGTATCATATAACCCTATTATATCTTAAGGATAGATCAATTTTCTAGAGAATGTATTTTATGTCATGGTTTTTTTAGAACATAAAAATGTCACTCTTATAATTTATCAATTTGAAGATGAAGTTGATTTATATTGGTCATTAGTTATAAATAATAGATAGATTTATTATATTTATGCCATGTAATGGGAAACATTTAAAGATATTATCATTGAGTAATATTTCCCTATGTTTTTTCAAAACTAGATAGAAAAGAGTTCTTAGAATTACGGTAAAAATATGAATATTTTGTGGAAATTTATAGAGCCTGTTTTACAAAACTTGCTAAGTATGTACCTGATTTTATTTGGGACATTGATAGTAAAAATAATAGATTTTAACCATGATTGAAACTACGTATACGATGAAATATGGTTACATAGGTATTTTAATCATATGTTAAAGTTGTCCACTATTCTAAAAAATGATATTGAGTTTACCGACCCTTGTGTTCCTCGTGATGATGAAAGTAAGAAGTGGTCGGGATGGAAGGTGACAGAGAAAGATAAAAAAATAAATATGGACGTACATTAGGGTAAAATGATTTTTGCACATTTGGGTAAGTTTTTTCGAAATAACCCTATAGAATGTCTTATAAAATCAATTAATTTTTATTTATGTGTAAATTTTAGCCATATAGCCCATGATTGTAAGGAAGAGACTGCAAAAGAATCAACGAATGGGGTAGCCAATAGCCAGCTAACTATGAGTTTTTTTATTTTAATATGTATTTTAATTATACTAACATGTTTTGAAGTTTTTCACTCATGTTTCAAAACATTAAGATCAAAATTAAATGGGTGTTTCAAAAGCTTTTTCAACTACTACGATTGATGTTTGGATGTCGAATGAAGTCGTGGAAGATATATTACTTTTGTATTAAAATTATCTCATTACCCTATTTAACTCTAGATATTTGAATTCATTTATTTCTGAGAAATGTTTAATTAAATTGGGAATACCACATCCCGAAATTAAGATAGAACATTTGGTAAAAACTCGATGTTTAAGTATTAAATAAACACATATTTATTAGGATCTTTCTATTATTTCTAGTGGGATGGTATTTCCTTGAAAGTTTTCTAACTAGACATAGTATATCTTAATAACATCTTAGTATGTATTTTATTTCAGTTTATATTACTATGATATATTGAAACTCCAAGAACAATTTAATCAATTATTTCATGCCTTTGATAATATACCAAGAATATGAAAAATTGATTAGAGTTTTTAGTAAAATTTATCTAGCTCATATTTTTGAAAATAAAGAAACTATTGAAATTAGTGATGTTTTAGTATTGAACGAACAATTGGATGTATTATTCGATGATTTTTTTATGGTTTTATCTCTAATTGGGAGGTTGAGTTTACTATTGACTTAGTTCCTTATCATAAGAATATATTTATACCACCTTACCAAATGAACTAAGTGGAACTTTTAGAAATGAAAACTTAATTGCATGAGTTATTTGATAAAGGTGACATTAACAATATAACTTAATCATGTGGGGATCATTTTTTTAAATATGGTTCAAAGATAATATTCATTGATTATAGATCCTTTAATAACATCATTGTTAAGAACATGTATCCATTGTATCATATTGATGATTTGTCTTATCAGCTCTAAGAGCCCAGCATTTTTCAAAGGTTGACCTGAGATATGGGAAACATCAGCTGAAGATAGAGGAGGATGGAATTAAAAAGACTATATTTTGGAATATATATCTAAACTATGAGTTTTCAGTTATTCTTTTTAGGTTTTCTAATGCACCTATAATTTTTATGGAACTTATGAATAGAGATTTCCCTGAGTTCATGGATAAGTTTTTGGTTTTGATTATTGATGAAATTTTAATGTTTTATAAAAGTTATGAGGAATAATAATGACACCTAATTGTTTTTTTAAAACCATGAAAAAATAAACTACATGGGATATTTAATAATTGTGAATTTTGTGAGAAATTTTTTTTCTTGGGACATATTGTTTCAAAAATTGCATAACTATTGACCCTACTAAAATAAAATTTTATGAAAATAGAAAAGACCCAAAAATATCAAATATATTCATAGTTTTATTGGATTTTTAGGTTTATACCATTGGGTTATTGAATAATTTTCTCAGATATTTATTCAACTAACAATTTTAACTCAAAAAAGAGTTAAATTCATATTTACAAGAAAATTAGATGATTTTTTTCAGTAACTAATAATAAAATTGGTGAATGATCTAGTTTTGACCATGTCGTATAGTAATTTATAATTTTTCGTCTACACTAATACTTATTTGAAATGACCTGGTTCTTTTTTATTTCATAATGATTAGGTATTTTCTTATGTTTCATTTCATTTGAAAACTCATTAGTTAAATTACCCCTACACATTAGATGGAATTAGTTGTGGTGTTGTTTGATTTAAAAATTTAGAGGCATCATTTGGATGAAGTAAAGTCTGAAATATACACTAATCTAAAAAGTTTGATGTATATATTCACTCAAAAAGGATTGAACATGAGATAGAGAAGATAGATGGTACAGATCAAAGATTACCATCCTGGAAAATCATAAAAAATTGTTCTTTGAGTCAAAACAACGCAACACCAATAATGTTATGTTTGTACTATGACCCTTTGATTAATGATTTGATAAATTTTGTCCTATATGTAGTTGATGCAGGTACATCCGCTATTTTGTTCTAGGTTTTAGTGTAGAATACTTTTTTAGAAATGATTAAGAATTCTCAGATGGAGGACCATGATTTGCATGAAAAGGATGAATCTATTAAAAAGGGTAAGCTTAAATATTTTAATATTTATAAAAAAGGTGTTTCAATATTTAGAAAGATATTATGTGTGGATTATATTTCCCAATTCAAGAAAGAGTTATTGAGTGTATCTCATAGTTCGACATTTTTCCTTTTTCTGGGAAGTACTAAGATATATAGATACCTTGTTGATTATTACTTATAGAATAATATAAAAAGTGTTATTGCTAAAATTGAGATGAAGTGATTGAATTGTCAGCAGGTTAATGTTGAATTAAAAGTACTTACGGGAATACTTTAACATTTTCTGAGTTCCAAATTCTAAATGGGAACTTATATTCATGGATTTTGTGGTGGGATTACAAAAGACATTGTGATGTAATAATGTGATTTGGGTACTTGTTGATTGACTAACTAAATCTCTATATTTATATATCATTAAAGAAAAAATATCTTTAGATCTACATCCATGGATTTATATAAATAAGATAGATCGGTTTCATGGTGTTTCTCTCTCCATTATTTCATAACATGTTCCAAGGTTCACATCTAATTTTTAGAAAGGACTTTAGAAGTCATTGGGTATGGAATTAAATTTCATCACATATTGTATCCATAGACCGATGGTCAGTATGAGTAAATGATTTAGATGAAAAATTTATTCATTATTTTTATTCAATTGATCACTAGTGATGTTGGGATAAACATCATTATTTGGTTTATTTTTCTTAAAATAACATTTTCCTTCCAATATTCTGATGGATGAATTTTGAGGCATTATTTGGAATTAAATGTCACAATATATACTTTTTTGTATAAATTGGTAAGAAGGAACTTGATGGGACCAGATTTAGAGGAAATATATGTGAATGTGCATTCAATTTTTCAACATTTGAGTATGGATCAAAGAACAAAAAAATTATATATAGACAAATGGAGGAATGATCTTTATTTCAAGGTAGGTGATCATGTTTTATTAATGTATATTAATGGAAAAGTGTTATGAATTTGGTAAAAAGTGAAATCTATATCCATTTTTTGTTGGACTATATGAAATATTGGATAATGTTGGATCAATTTTCTTTTTAGTGGGTTTTCATCCATGTTTATCCCATTTACACAACCTATTTCATGTTTAAATGATAATGAAATATGTTTTAGATTCAACTCAATATTTTATCCCTGATGTAGTTTAGTTTGGTAGAGAATATTTTTTATGAGTAAAATAAGGTTCATATTATTGATCATAGAGGGAAATGGTTGTGGAATATGGTAATTCACCAGGTTATGGTTTTATGGGAAAACTGAATAGCCAAAGACGGAATATGGGAATAAAAAAATTCATTGTGAAACTGTCATCCTTTCTTATTTAATATGTAAATATAATTACTAGGATTCAATTTAAAAATGGGGAGAATAATTTAATAACCCACTTAATGATATAATAAATCACATTTGTTTTTATATTCATGATAAAAATAATAATTTTAAAATTAAAAACAAAATAGTTTTAACTCAACTCTTTCATTATACGTCTTCATTTAAAAGTTTATCTTCTAAATTTAACAATTTTAATTGGAAAAAATGAAATCATTTTTGAAATTAGAAAATAAAAATTTAATTATGATGAATTATTTTTATTTTTTCAAAAATATTGATATATAGTGAATATTGAAAAATAACAATTTTAAAGAGAGAGACATTTCCTTTCATTAAATTAAGTAATTAAAAATTCCCAATATTTTAGGAATGTTATTTAAATTATAATAATAATTTTAAAGTTATATTTAATCCTCATAGTTAATTTTTAATCTATATTATGATGGATTATAATATAAGATCAATTTTTGTTCTAAAAATATGATTTTTCTGAAAACCTTTTTAGAATGCACAATGTTTCTCCATTTATATTAGAAAAATAAAACTAAATGAAAAATAATATAAATGAAATTTATATATTATATATTAATATATATTAATTTATATTCATTCAATTATTCCTAATATTAATTATGTTAATAAACAATCATCTTTTTCTTGATAAGTACACTTCTTAATGACCTGCTTTTTCATCGTGTTTGTGGGTTTTGATTTAAATTAAATATTATTTCATATATGAATTTAATTTACTAATATTTATTAAATTTATTTAATAAGAATAATTAATATTTTATAATAAATTAAAATTAATTTTTTACAAAAATTAATAGTGAGAATAGTATAAAAAAATCATCATAGTTAAGGTAAAAATGGGTTTATCGTGGGATAGACTAAAAAGAGAAGGGTTAAAATAACCTCAAAACTATTTTAAAATATATTTTATGTCCATTTTTTAACCTTGTAATTTATAAGGTTTTATAATACACCATTTTTTACCCTTTTGGATGGTGAAAAACATGGATTCACCTTTTTATTTTAAAAAATTACAAGTGTGGCGCTCACCTCACTTGTTTTAAGACACATCCTACCCTCTCTTATTTACACATTAAAACTATATTGGTTCATTGAATAACTACAAAAATAATTTCCAAAATTCTATTATCTTATCCTATAATTAGTTTTTTTTATAATACCAGTATAGTAATACATTAGATATAATCCTAAAGTGGTTTCCTTAGAAGAGGTAAAATTTTCAATAGTTATTTTGTTTTATTTATTCTTCCACACCCTTAAAATAATAATCATTTATTATTATATAATAATAACATATAATATTTGTTAAAGTGTTATTATTTTAATGTAATAAACTATATCCATCTCCTCTTCCTAGAATAGAAAACAACAATGTTGCTCATCTGTATGGTGGAATATCACCTTGCTAACCAATGTGACATGTTTTCCATCAAAACCTCTCACGGTTGAGTATAAAGATAGAACTAAAGTATATATATGATATTCATGACTTAAATTTAACACATGATTTATTATATCTTGTATTACTTTTTTACATTCCATTCTATAGATGATATGATAACATTACTCATGTGTTCAGCAAACTACCACCTCATGAAGCGATGTGATTCATTTTTCACTAACGCTTTAAATAGAAAGTAATAAATATAAATATAATAAATATATGTGATATAGCTAAACTAATTAGGATATTAATGAAATATAGATCATCCTAAAAAAGGTAATATAAAATTTTATTTCTTACAGTTTCACTCACTAAAAATGATAATGTTGTCAGTGTACTTGTGGGAAACCACCTTCACGAAGCGATGTGACTCTCATTTCATAACCACACCACATGGATGATATATATATAATTATATATAAATAAATTATTTTTTATATATTATACTATTATCACTCTTTAAAGATAAAATATATCATACCCATATTCTATAATGATTGTTGAAAAATGGAAATTTTACTCATGCATACGTATGTCCTTCCCTCTCCATGATCGTAACACACGTAATTTATCAAAACCGTCATTCAATATTGGTATTAAAATTATAATTGATGTATAAATATTAAAATTATTTCATCGTTATTATTCTTGAGATGTTTAAATAATTATCTCTTTGATCATAGTCAAAATACCAAAGTAATTTTTGAAACATAATCCAAATATTGTCGAAACATCTGACATAAACATAATTGATTATGTAATAATATATAACATGGAAATTTGAGAAATAAAGTAATTTAAAAAATTGAAAAGTATCCTAAAGAAAGTAAATAATTAAAATGACTTTATCATCCAGGATGATAAATAACATAAATGTTGAGGCTGACTCAAGGTAAGGGATTTCATCTCCATTTCCTTTCATTGAATTAAATTATAATTTTATGCACACATATTCATTTTTAAGTTGTATATACAGACTTTTTGACATGTTATTTAATTAAACTATTAATTATCATTATATCTAAAGTTTATTAATGTTATTCATGTGTAGTTCTTCTGATTCAAATTTTTTCCAAGTGATAAGTGACCTCTCTTTTAAAAAAATTAATGTTTTCCTTATAAGTCATTATCCTCCTTGTAAATTTTTTAAATTATATTATAAATGTTTTTATATAGAACTAAAAGATCTATATAAAAATTTTTTGAATCTTTTTAGTTTATTTTAAATGTTTACAAAAGGAATATTTTTAGGTGTTTTCTAGAGAACTTTTTGAGAATAAATAAAAGGTATGTATTATTTTTATCATTTACAAGAATAGTGAAATTTCCAACCACCATGGATGGTATTTTATTTCTAGAATCATTTTCAGGATTTCATGTTTTTATAAATGAAAAAACCTCTTTCCATTGTTATGATAATTTTTGTATTGATAATTAGTTTTTAAAAGAATCAGGTATTTTTAAATCCTATAAGGTATTTAATATGGGTAAAAAGGCATGTTTCAGTGGTCCTATGATGAAAAGTTGCAACATTAAAAAATTTCTACATGATATGGTCCTGGGAAATTTTTTAAGATGGGTCCTCGCAGATATCATCAGGTGATCCAATTATATCTTATATGATTGTTCCTCCCTGATAACACTTTAATGCATTAATCAATGATTAAGTTATCTTGATAATTATATCAGAAGTTGGTTGTATGTTTATTCCAATTACTAAGGGTTCAAAAAGGATTCTATTAGGGTTCTATGAAATATTATCCAGTTGGACCTATAAAAAATTTCTATGCTTTCAAAGGAGTTTTCAAGGAAATAAAATATTTTTAAAATTTAATATAAATTCTCTTTTTGAAATAATTATATTTCTATTTTTGGTTAAAAAGGTATGTTTTTAAGAAATTTTTTTTCATTGGTTTTTGTGTCTTTCAATGGACTATAAATTTTATTCTTTTTATGTCTCTTACTATGAAAATTTTTCTTAACCCAGTTTTTTTTAAAAAATCATAGGGTTTTAGGATTGATTGGGGAATGTAAGAGGTCCTTTTAAATGTCTTGAAATTTTTTCATGAAAATAAATCATGTTTTGTTTTAATATATTTATATGTTTGGAATAATGTTTACTAATCAGAAGTTTCCACATTGAATTATATGGATATTTTTATGTATGAGTTATAACCTAATTCTATAAAACTCTAAACCTAAAAGGTTTATATAATGTAAAATAATTAATTATTAACATAAATCTCAAGATTATATAATCTTTAATTCTATGTCCTTATATTTGGTATTAGAGTTTAGTTTAAATAGTTTTAAAGGTTTGATAATGTTAACATCATGACCCTAAAAGATTTTACTTTATGGTTAAGTTGAAATGATAAGGAATTTTAAAATTACCATGTTGATTCATCTAAACAATGTTTATTCATAATGGTTTTACAAAGAGGAAATATGTAATCTATAGTGCGAAAGAACCATGAAAAAATTTCCTTCCAAATCAATATCCTATGATTATTGGAATTTTAATAGAATATTTTTCTTTAGTCGTGGATCCACTGACATAATATATTAATGATGGTGACATCCATTCCATAGGGGAACCCACTCTACAATTAATGAAAATGTATATATTATATCATTCCATGAGGCAACATCCCTCATCATTCAATGAATTACCTGGCTGTGTGGTATCCTTAGAATTGATCCACACTCTGGACAATATATTTGAAGTCATGGGATATTCATAACATCAAAAGTTAACTATTGTAATATTTCATTTTGAAGATGAAGTTGATTGATGGAGGTTTTTGATTAATAATAATAGATAAAAATTTATTCTTTATTCTATATAAGAGGAAAATTTTAATGATATTTTCCTGAAAAAAGATTTGGCTATGGTTTTTCAACTCTGGATGGAAAAACATTTCAGGTTATAAAGCCAATTTTATAATTCCATTCAGGTATGTACATGATTTTTTTTTGGAAATTAAAATTAAAGTTAATATATATTACCCAATATTTAAAAACAAAACTTTAAATATCATTGGAAACAAAATAATTTAAATCCAATGAGAAATTTATTCATTGTGCAAAAAAATTTGAGATATTTTTTTCTAAGACAAATGTTCCTTTGGATGATAAAACTAAGAACCAATCAAGATGGAAGGTGATGGGAAAACATGAAATAATGATATATAGAGGATAGAAAATGAATTTCCCATAATGTGGTAAGTGTTTTGAAAAACATCCTATAAAACTTCTTATGAAATCAGTGAAGTGCTATTGATGAGGAATATTTTCCCATATTTATTGTATTTTCAAGTAATATAATCCTAAAGAATAAAATAATAAGGTAACTAGTAGATGCCTAATGGTGAGGTGTTTTAGATAAAATGAGTTGCTTCATTAGGATAATTTGTTACTGAAGATAGTAACTCCAACTATAAATCATCAAGATCAAAAGAAAAATAGTGTGGAGAAATATTTTTCTACTACTACAGTTCATGTTGGGCCATAAAATGATGTTGTGATAGATATGTTACATATGTATTTGAATGATTCCAATACCCTTTTTGGATCTAGATCTTCAAATTATTTCATTTATGAGAAATTTTCAATTAAATTGGGAATATCAACTCATGAAATAATGATATAACATTTTTTGAAAACTCTAAAAGGATGTATTAAAGAAACCAAGATTTATAGTAATATTCCTCTTATTTATAATTAGATGGTCATTCCATAAAATATTGTAAAACTATACATATTAAGGTTTTATATCAATCATGTTATGGAATAGATTTTAGTTTATCATAATATGATATATTTTAAAGCTATGAAAGTTTTATTCAATGATTCTATCCATATGATAAAATACCAAGAAGGTAAGGAATTGATTAGATAATGTAGCGATAGTTACTTGTCTCATATTTTTTAAAACAAATAATTTGTTTATATTGAAAATGAAATTGGAGGAGTTTTATATAAATGTTTCATTCACCTAATCACTTACCATGGGGGATCATATTTTTTAAAATAGAAAGATGTTTTAATGATATTTTCATTGATTATAGAACCATGAATTATATCACTATTAAAAACAAGTATCATTTTCCTCATATTAATGATTTTTTTGATTTTCACTCAGGATCAGAATATTTTTCAAAGGTTAACATATGGTCCAGGTAACATAAACTAAAGGAGAAGGGGGGTTACGTACCAAAGACTACATTTCAAACTTGATATAGTAACTCTAAGTTAATATATATTCCCATTGGGTTTTCTGGTAAAAAATCTATATTTATAGACCATATGAATAGATATTCTAATGTTTTTGGAAATGTTTCTGGTTGTTCTTGTTGTTGAAATTTTGGTGTATTCTAAAATTAAAGAGGAATATGAAAGACACCAAAGTATTTTTCTCAAAATTATAAAAGAAAAGAAAATATATGAGAAATTTAGTAACAGTTAATTTTGGAAGCAAAAAATGTATTTACAAGGATATATTATTTCTATGTATAGAATAATTGTTTACCCTAAAAAAGTTGTTGGAGAATAGCCAAGACCCAAAATATCTTAGATATTCATTGTTTTCTTTGATTATATGTTTAATTCCAATGGTTTTTTAAGCACATTTCCTTATTCACTATCCCACTAAATATGATAACTCAAAAGGGGTAAAATTCATCTGGAGAAAATAATGTGATGATTTTTTTAGGAACTAAAAATAAGATTAGTGAGTGATCCATTTTCCCCTTTCTTACAGAACTGTTGAATTTTTCATCAAAAGTGATTATTTTTTAAAGGGAATTATTGTTTCCTAATGTATAATGATAAGGTAATTGATTTTGATTCTCGTAAGTTAAAATCTCATGATTTAATTTACCATACACACAATATATAATCAGCTATTGTTTTTTCTCTTTAAAACATTTGAGGAATAATTTTTATAGTGTAGTATATGAAATATATAATAATCACCAAATATAGGGGTATTTATTCACTCATAATAAAGTTAACATAAGATAAAGAAGAAGTATGGAACTTATTAAGGATTATTTTAACATATTCCTTAACATATTTGAAAAGAGAACATAGTGTCAGATACATTGAGTCAAAAAAATAATGATATATTAAGCATGTTATGTTTATAATGTGACCCTTTGGTTAATGATTTGATATGTTTTTTACTATAAGTTGTGATATAGAAACATATACTATTTTTTTAGGTTACATTTTTATCAACTTTTTTAGAAATAATTAAGTAAGCTAAAGTGGGGGAATATTTTTTTAATGAAAATGTATAATCAAATAAGAAGGGTAATTTTCCACATATTAATATTTATAAAGAATCTATTTTGGGATTTGTTAAATGATTATGTGTTACTTGGGACTCCTGAAAGAAATATAGTTGTTGAGTGAATAACATTGTTCCCTATTTTCCATTCATTTGGGCACCACTATGATGTATAAAGACCCTCAGGAGTATTACTAGTTGGAAGGTTTGAAAATATTTATTATTGAATTCACCATGAATTGCTTGAATTTTTAATAGGTCAAAGAAAAATTAAAATTTATGATGGTATTACTTCAACAATTTTTAGTTATTTAGTATAAATAGGAAAATATATCCATCATTTTTTTGAGGGAATAACAAAAACTCCATAAAGTTATAATGTGATTTGGGTTATTATTGATTGATTCATTAAATTAACACATTTCCTTACCATTTTATTTACACTTTATTTTAATCATATTTCTCTACTTTACCTAATTGATATAGTAAGGTTACATGTAGTTCTCTATAATATCAACCTATGATCACGATATTACATCATGTTTTTTTAAAGGACATCATAATTCATTCGGTAATAAATTAAACATATTTACAAAAATCCATTCTAAATCTGACAGTTAGTTTTTGTGGGTGATTCAGACCATTAAATATATTCTTTGTTCTTATTAAACTAATTTTCATGGAATTTGAGATCAATATCTTTCATTTATGGAGTTTTATTATAATAATATTTTGCATTCCTATATACATATGGAACCATTTAAGGAATTATTCGGAAAGGAGTGTCAGACACCAGAATTTAGGGTAAGTTGTGGAAAATATATGGATGGGACCATATTTAGTATAGTGAATGGCTGTGTAGGTTTATTTTATTCAATAACATAAAAGGATGTCCCATATGAGGAATTTTATTTAAGGGAAACTGATGGAAAGGTCATTCTTTTGAGGTTGGTGTTCAAGTTTTTCTAAAGTATTTCTATTTAAAAAGTGTTATGAATTTTGGTAAAAAAATAATTTTATGTCCATGGTTTATTATACCATATGAAATATAAGAGAAATTTGGATCATTTTCTGACTGAGTATATTTTCCTCGGAGTTAATCCTAGGCACACAACATATTTCTGGTTTCAATGTTAATGGAATATGTCTCAAATTCACCTCATGTTTTGAGTTATTATGTAGTTAAATTGGGCTATAATATTTCTTATGAGAAATATCCAGTTCAAATTTATAACCATAAATAGTTAGTGTTTTTGAATAATTTAATCCACTTCGTTAAGGTTTTATGTAAAAAAAATATAGTGGATGAGGCAACGTTAGAATATAAAAATGATATGATATAATGATATCACAAATTATATAATCAGTGAATAAAATTATTATTATGTAATTTCAAAATTTGGGGTTGCATATAACAACCTATTTAATGATAGAATAAATAACTTTCATGTTATTATTCATCATAAAAATTATAAGTAATTTTTAAATTAAAAATGAAATAATTTTAAATAAACTATTTTTATATTATATTTTATTTAAAAGATTGTTTCTAAAATTATATAATTTTATTTTCAAAAATTTAATATCATTTTTTAATTCATCATGTGATTATATTTGGATTTTTTAAAAATATTAATTTTTTAGTGAATGGTGAAAAATACTGATTTTGGTAAAAAAATTGTATTTTTTGATAAATTAAGTAATCTATAAGTCCCAATTAATTTTGAATATTATTTAATTGAATATAAGTATTTATTTAATTATATTAAATTCAATTAATTACTTTTGAATCAATTTTATATAAGATTTTAGTGTAAGTTTTTTTTGGTTTAAAATGGGGTTTTTATAAAAAAAGTTTTAAAATGAAAAATGTTTCCCCATATAAATTAAATAAAATAATCCAAAATGATGAATGGTCGAGATTAAATATAAAAAAATATATAAATCAATATTATTTTTATTCTTAAAATGATTATTATTAGTTATAGTGGTAATATACAATCATATTTTCTGGAAAACATACTTCTTGAAAAACTAATTTTTTTCACGTTTGCAAGTTTTGTTTTAAATAAAATTTTCCACTTCTATGAATTTAAATTGGTAAAATGTATTCCTTATTTTCAATCAAAAAAAATTTATATTTTATAATATTATCTTTATAATTTTAGACCTTAATTAATATTGAAAACTGTTGAAATTAATTACCACGGTTAAGGTAAAAATTGATTTTCTAGGGGTTAATCTAGAAAATATGGGTTAAAATTACCTATTTATTATTATAAAATATATTTTATGTCCTTATTCAAAAATATATTTATAATACTATATAATACTTTATTTTTACCCTTTTTCATGTGAAAAATGTGGGTATTTCTTTTTCTTTACAAAAATATACAATCTTTCCACTCACATCACATATAAAATGCCACCCCCTCTCCTATATTATTCACAACATAAAACACATTTTCCATTCAAGACCCAACAAAATAAAATTAAAACATCCATTTATTCACCCAAAAATCATTATTTTGGTCAAAAATAAATTCTAGAAATACTTTAGGTATAATCTAGAGGAGGTTATTCAAGAACAGGTAAAATTCATCACTATGTGTTTCCATATATATTCTTACACTTCTTTAAAATCATATTCAGTTATAATTATATAATAAAAAAATATAAAACATATATTATGACTTTATTATGTTGTGTTCATAACCCATATCCATCTCTCCATTCATCAAATGGGAAACTTTAATATCAGTTTTTTTATATCAAACAACCGCCTCGTGAACTGATGTGACATGTTTTCCATCAACACCTCCCACAGTTGGGTATTATAATGGATATAAAGTATATATATGTTATTAAAAACATAATTATACCTATATATTCATTAAACAATATATATATATATATATATGTATTAATTTGTATTTTTTAGAGGATATATTAATGTCTCTCATGTTTATGGAAGAATACCTCTCTACGAAGCGATTTCATTAGTTTTTTAATAAAACTATACAAGGAAGTTAATAAGGATAAAGTTAATGAATATATGTTATATAAATGATATAATTATTATATTATTTAAATATTTATCATTATGAAAATTTAATATATCATTTTATTTCTTATCTTTTTTACTCTTTGAAAAAGATAATGCCAATCGTGTTCGTGTGGAATACCGCCATTACAAATCCGTGTGACTGTCTTTTCATCACCAACCCACATGGATGATATAAATAATTATTTTTAAAAAATTACTATGTTGTTTTATATATTATTATTTTTCTTTAATGAAAAAATATTACATACTTCCTTTCCATAATGATCGTTGAAATTGGAAATGTTATTTCTGTGTTAGTATAGCCAAACATCTCTATGATTGTAATCAAATTCATTTCTCAAAACTAAATTTATTTATTTCTATTAACAGTATAATTTATTTATAAATATAATAATTATTTCATGAATATTATTCTTGGGATACTTAAATAATTACCAATTTCACCATGGTAAACCTACCAATGTCATTTTTGACACATAAGCCATATATCATCAAAAACATCCAATATAAAAATAATTTATTAATAAATCATATATAACATGGTAATAAGTTGAATAAAAGGTATAATAAACAAAATAATTTTTTTATGAAATTAAATAATAACATAAGTTTATTATTAAGGAATATAAATAATGAACGTGAGGAATGGGACTCACGATAATGGAGTTTATCTGAGTTTTCTTTCGTTGCAGTTATAGACCAATATTCTTCTATAAGGTGTATATATATAGACACATTGACATGATTAATTATTAACTTATGTATTATCATGATATTTAATGATTTTTAATGTTATGTCCGATACAATTCAAGTGTTTTCCAATTGATGAGAAACTTTTATTTTAAAAATCTCATTTTAATGTTTTACATCCAACTCTTTATCTTCAGTGATCATGTTTTTTTAAAATTATTTTATGAATATTTTTATTTGAAAATAAAAGAATAATAATATATATTTTATATCTCTTTTTAATTTATTTAAATGGTTTTGATAAGGAATATTTTTACATGTTTTATATAGACTATTTAGAGAAATGAAAAAGGAATGTCCAATATTTAACATATACAACCACAATGACTCTTCCTTCTACTATGAATATTATTTTATTTCTATATTCCTTTAAAATAATTCATCATTTCCTAAATTTACAACCATATAAACTTCTTTCTAGTTAATTATATATTGAAAATATATTTTTAACAAGATAAGGGTATTTTGATATCCAAAGAGGTTTTTCATATGGGTTTAAAAGTGTTTTGCTTAGGGTATTATGATTAATAGTTACAAGATCAAAATGTTTTATTCAAGATATGTACCATGGAAATTATTTATTATGGGTGAACCTATATTGTATAGGGTAATCCTATTATATATTATATATTTGGTTTTCTTGGATATAAATTCAATGCATTGGGTAATGATTTTATTTTTTTGAGAATTATATTGGGGGTTGGCCATAAAATTATTATAATATATAAGGGTTATATAAAAGTTATTTATATGTTCTATGAGATGATACCCCAAGTCACCCAGTTTAATTTTTAGAATATTTATTCTTGAGAAAATTGAGTATGGAAGATCTAAGAGTTTTGTAATTGTTAATCATAAAAGGGTTACCTTCATCTTGAATAGGTAGAACCCAGATACAAGAGGTTAGAATTATTTCCCTTGAAAATTTTGGGGATTTCCCAAGTCTAGTATCATTATGGATTACTTTACATTTTTACTATCATTAATGATGTGATTATGAAATTATGGGTTTATTTTTAAGGAATAACTCTATTATCTATGTATAATTAATTTAATGGATAGTTGCAGTGGAGAGTGAAACTAGGTGAAAATTAAAATACCTACGATTAGATAATGGTGTGGAGTATAATAGATGTGAATTCTTTAACATATATCAGAATAATGGTATCTATATAGAGAATAATTTTCTAGTACATTGTAGTAAAATGGTGTGGCAAAGTGAATTAATTGACTATTAATAGATATGGTGTGTAATATGATGGTATACTGAAGTATGCCAATGGAATTATTTTGTTGAATCAGTTTATATTAAAGTGTTCATAGTTAAAAAAATATTATTCGATCTATTGGTACAATATTTTCTATATTATATATATCCCTATACAAATAAATAATTTAACCAACTCAATTTTTCTGAGTGTTTTTTTCATTTGGATACCAAGGATTAAGATAATATTGGATAAATATCCAGAGCATGATTTTCTAATAGATATGGAAAAGAAAATATTGTATTATTGATCTGCCATAATTATCATCATATGATAATTATGACCGTATATGTTCTCTTTATTTATAAGTTTTTTTAGAAGTACTATAACATGGATAATAAATTAGTTTCGAGTGGGTAATTAATTGACCACGTCCAGGATGATCATAGCATATATATTTAATGCAATAAGTTCCTAAGAGATTATATGGTATAACTATAAGTTGGATAGTGATACCAATGGAAGATGAGAAAAAATTATCTATGTGTGTATATTAATAGAAATAACTCTGAAATTTTGGTCTCTGAAAATCATACCAACATAATATGCAATACCCAAATGAGAAAACACACAAGTTTTTGTGAAAATAACATCTAGGTTCACATGTCATGTCTAATTGTTTTAAGGATTAAATAATCTTATTGTATATTTTTCATGAATTTGAACATAAAATTTTGGAATAATAACCCACTCTCTGTGAATCTAGATATTTAGAGTCAGTGACGAAAGAATACTTGTTTTCTTTGGATACCAATGAAACATGTAATATGGTTAAGTTACAATAGGGGGACAGCACATAGGAACAAGTGCATGTTCCTTTTGAAAGAGTAGGATAGTGTAAGGAAATTGTACATCGTATGGATGTTGTTGAAAGTAATACAACTAAACAAAAGGGTAAAATTTTAAAAAACTAATTTTTATTTAAAAATAATACATTCTAAATGGTGTTGATATAGGTATGTTTTGATAATTTTCACTTAGAGAAGATGGATTTAAATACATACTTTATTCATGGTGTACCTATGGAATATAATTACATGAAAAAACCAATGGTTTATTAAGAAGATTTTAATATAGGTATGTTATGAAAAAATATATACCTCAATGGAATAAATAAGTAACCAAGGTAGTGTAATTAGAAATTCAATACTTTCAGCACTGAAAATGTTTTCAATCGGTGAAAAATGAATCACATTTTCTATCAAAATAAATATAAATATAGATTTTTTGACATTATTATTCTATATGTGGAAGATAATATTTTATATGGTATAGAAATTATAAAGATATAATATTTAAATAATGTCTTGTACAAAATTTTTTGGAAGAATTATCTCAACCAGGCTAAAATTATTTTCTAAACGAAGATGCTGAGGGATAAGGAAGTGGGGGCACTGGTTAGATCTTCATGTGACTACATTTGAAAGTAAATGGAGTGTTTTGGGATGACCATATATATGTTTTTCTCAACACCACATTCTAACGTATTATATTATCCAAGGTGAAGGATTGTAAAATTAATGATGAGGTTGTGAACAAGGATAATATTCCATTTTTATTTGTATAAGGTACATAATGTATTGTATAAAATGTACATGATTATAAAATGAATTTATAGTGGGAGTTGTGAGAATTTTTATTTCAAATCAAGGAAGGGAATACTAGGATTCTCTAAAGTGGATATTTTGATACTTAAAGGGACTAGATAATATAACTTTTTCCTTTGAGACAGATGATATGTTGTATAGTTATGTCAACGTACTCCTTGTGGGGGATTAACGTGCTCAAAATATAATGTTATTTATTTACATAAATAGTAAAATAAATTAATTGGATTTTGTGTCTACAACTATTTTTTACTCTTTACAAAACTGAATTAGAAAAGGTGGCTATAATGGATGCGAGTAAGAAATTGTTATAGTTGATCTTCTTATTAAATGAGAAAATATAGATTAAAGAGGTTTTGGTTTTATTATATGATATTAAAATTGTGGAATATTTACCTTAGAATATGTTTTTCACTCATTGATAAAATATTCTCAAATACAAGGTGTAGGAGTTGTAGAATATATATTGGAAGAAAAATCTAGTATACATGTTCACCATGGTATTAGTCCGTGAATGAATGAGATAACACTATGCATCAATGGGACTTTGGTGAATGTAAGATAGTTAAGAACATTGATTGTAATTTATATAGAGGACCAGTGCATGTGCATAAGTGTTTAATATTTTCCATGGGTTCCTTAAATCATTATTCATGTGGGATATGGTTAAGATGGGAATCTTGGTGAAGGTTATTGACTCAATTTGTAATGACCCAAAGCATTATCAATAAAATTTCCTTCTTATAATTATTTCTTATAGTATAAAACACATTAAATCACATAAATAACATAATATAAAATTTATAAATGAAGAATTAATGAAATAATAAGTATTTCTAAAAGTTAATGAATCTATACTGATGAAATAGTAACTTGACCTTTGGAATAGTAATGTTAACCTTATGATTAATAAACCAAAAAATAGAATAGTAACCTCAACTATTAAAGTATAAATAAAATTTAATCATCTTATAAATGGTAATATGATATAATTATATCATAGTATAAGAAAATAAATATTTTAAAAATTATTAATAAAGTGTTGCTATTTTTAGAAATCATAAATATTTAATCACAATATTATGATTAATTTAATTATATAAAATATAATTTGTTTTCATAAAATGAATTTATAAATTAATATTTTGTTGTCCTATGCTTTTTAACATATTTTTATGAGACCTTATTTATTTTTACAAGTGTTATAAAATAAGATATAATTTTAAAAACATTATTTTTTGAGTAAATGATCATTTCAATTAATAAATGAATTTTTCATATTTAGAAGATTATTTTCAGAAAATTTAGTTGATGTTTTAATTCTACAAATTGGAGAATGGTTAAAATGAATTTTTTGGTTTTTTTTGAAATACTTAAATTTATTGTGAATAGTAAAATGCAATAATTTACAGTACATATATACTATAAGTCGAATACACTATTCCTTGAGACATGGATGATATAATCACCATTGGTTCAAAATCACATGATCTAATTATTTTATTTAGTCTCATTAATTAACACTATTTATTATCTTGAGAAAAATTAAAAACTAATTAATTAAATAATGAGAAAACACCCTCTCCTCCACTATAAATACCACCCCCACAACCTCTTCTCCTCAAACCTCTCAAGTATTGAGCCCTATAAAAATTATTCTAAAACATATTTCTAATCCCCTGCCCCACATATATGATATTGGTTCATTAAAAAAATACCAAAAACAATCCCCTAAGGAGGTTCTCAAGAAGAATGAATCAAGATGTAAAACCCTCTTCTGTTTTCTTTCAATTTCTTTTCATGTTCTATAATTTTCATATCTTATCACCAACTACCCTTGTCTAAGTGGAATGGAAAATCCAGTGTATTATATGTTCTATAATTTTTTCATGTTAATAGAATAATTATTCATCAAATCTCTTCTCTTCTCATTTTTACTTTAATAATGAAAACATTATCCTTGAGGTATCTATTTACCACCTTCATGGATGATGTGCTTTCATATTTCAATTACACCTTCAAGACCTATCGTGAAACTATTTTTATAGTTAAATAATATTATATTATATGTATTACAACCTATTTAATTTTCTGAATCCAATATATATACTTGATTCTTAATAATTTAACAAAATTAGTTTTTGATGATAAAAATGAAAAATTAATCTAAACGATTATCATTAAATATTTATCAAATAAATCATCCTATATTCTGTAAAAAACTGATATTTTAATTTTTTATAAGTTCATTAATAACATATTTGTTAAGTTCTAGAAAACTATCCTCATTATACATGATTTTTTATACACATTTATAAGTAAACTGATCATAAAACCCAAGTAAAATAACGCTCCCAAATGATGAAATTGAATCTCATAACTCATCAAGCGGTATATAATAAAATTATAAAAAATAAAATAAATTTTTTGATTTTTCTGAACTAATTAATTAATGAATCTAATTTTATTAAATAGGACATTAAGATCACATAAAGAACATTTTCGGACTTAAGGTAAGGGATTCTACCTGAACCTCCATTTTCCTTAGAGTTACTCTTTCTCTCTCTTTATCCAAATAAAATGCTTTTTTATTTTGATGTAATTATTCTATATTCTGTTTCTATGTTCCAAACTCATGCATCCAAGTCATATCTATAATGACGCAAATTTTTATTAAAGGAAATTCCATTCTCATAATTATTTCATGTAGTAAAAATCAAGTTAAATCACATAAAGAACATAATATAAAATTTATAAATGAAGAATTAATGAAATACAGGGTATTTTTAAATGTTAAGGAACCTATGTCGATGAAATAATTCCTTGAACTTTAGAATAGTAATGCAACCCTTATGAATAGTAAAATAGACAATGGAATAGTAACCTCGCTAATGAAAGTATAAATAAAATTTATGTATCCTATAAATGATAATATGATATAATTATTTTATATTACAATTGAATAAATATTTCAAAAATTATTAACTAAGTGTTTGTATTTTTTAAAATAATAAATATTTAATTTTAATATTTTAATTAATTAATTTATTTAAAAGAAAATTTATTTTCCTAAAATTTATTCATAAATTTATATTTTTTTCCCCATGGTTTTAATATATTTTTATAATACCTTAATTAATTTTTTAAAGTGTTATAAAATTGGTTATAATTTTGAAAACATTATTTTTATAGTAAATAATGATTATAATTAAATACTAAAATAATAATATTAAGAAAATTATTTTCATTAAATGGAGTTAATTTCAAATTCTACATGGTGAAAAATGGTTTGGGTGAATTTTAGGAATTTTTCTAAAATACATAATTTTTTTGTGAATAGTAAAATATGATAATTTATAGTATATATACATTATAAGTTAAATAAGCTATTACTTGAGTCATTAATGATTTATGAACCATTTTTAATAACTCACATGATCTAATTAATATATTTAATCTAAATATTTTACACAATTTATTGTTTGATAAAAATAATAAACTAATGAATTAAATAGTGAGAAAACACCCCTCTCCACCACTATAAATACAACCCCTCTCCACCTCTTCTCCTCACACCTCTCCAACTTTTATCCTTGTCCAAATTCTACTCAAACCTCTCCCCAAGACCCTCCCCCACATAGATAAGTTTTTGGGCTTAAACAAATACCAAAACCAATCGCTTAAGGAGGTTCTCAAGAAGAAGGAATCAAGTGGTAAAACCCTCTTTTATTTTCTTTCAATTTTTTCCAAGTTCATTTATTTTCTAATATTCTCAGTACATCCCTTTTAGAAGTGTCCTAAAAACATAATTATTCTATATACACTATAATTTTATCCTTTTTATTGAATAATTCTTAATCAAATATCTTCTTCTCTCTCTTTTATTTTAAGAATGAAAACATCATCTCTAAGGTGCTAATTTATCACCTTTGTGGATGATGTCCTTTAATATTTCAATTAAACATTCAAGTATAGTCCTAAAATAATTTTTATAATTGAACCATATTATATTATATGTATTAAAACCATTTTAATTTCCTGGAACCAGTAGATATACATGATATTTAATAATATAAAAAAACTAGATTGTGATTATCAAAAAATGCTAAATTAATCTAAACGATTATCATTAATGATTTATCTAATGAATAATCCTCACTTATGGAACCAAAATGGTATTTTAATATTTTTTAATATTATTTATATCATATATACTCAGCTCTTGACAACTATCCTCAATCTACATAATTTTCCATTCACATATACAAGTAAACTGATCGTGAAAACCCAAGGAAACTAACACTCTTGAATGATGAAATTGAATATCATATCCCATAAAAGGGACATAAATGAACTTAATAAAATTATTATAAATCAATTAAATATATAAAAAATTCAAAATAATTTAATTAATTAATATAACTTGATTCTCTAGGACATTAAGATCAAGTGAAGAACACCACCAGACTTAGGGTAAGGGATTCTACCCGAACCCCCATTTTCCATTAGGATTATATTTATCTCTCTTGCTCCAAATATAATTATTATTTATTTATCTATAATTCTTATATATTATATTTTTATGTTCCAAAATTATGAATCCAGATAATATCAACCTTATTTATGGGGTTAAACATGTTTTAATAAGGTTTTCTTCTCAAATATTTCCGAAAGGAAAACTTGATTCAAAGGAACTTCTCTATTTCTTACCCATTTTTAAATGAACTTCATAATAAATTTTAAGAACCTACTATTTTTATTAAATCACTAATTTTTATCTGGAAAAACTACCTTGGTTCAATTCTAGTTTTATAAAAACAATTATTCCCTTTCCATTTTAAGGAATCTTGAATGTTTCCCTTTAGTCGTACTAAAATTTTTTATTTCTAAAGTTTATTAAACATTATTTTCACTTCAGTTTTAAATCACTTATCATGATCTATACATATATTTCCTTATTAATGTCTATTTATTATTTAAATCAATCCTTTCATGGATACTATTATGATATTCCTTTTTTATAATCCATTTGAAATGATTATAAAACCCAATTAATTCCATGGGTAAACCTTATGTTTGATTCATTATATATTATTCTTTTTGTGAAAAACATATTCATAAACATGTTATGATGGGTGAAACTAGATATCACTCCAATTCATCAAGTAATTTTAATCTCATGAGACGTTATGTGCAACTGTCTTAGTGGTTATCCTTGACTCGTGCTCCATGTGGAATAGACTTAGTGGTTAGCATTGACTTGTGATCCTCTATAAGAAATTATCCTTGAATCATGATAAAGTAATTTTTTATGTTTCTTACACATTATTATGATTCCATGATAATATTATCCCATGTTCTATTTTTTATTATACCATGTGTTTAATCCTATTCCATGATTTTTATATCATTATTTTATATCTTATAACCCATGTGATAGGACTTATTTTAATGTTTATTCCCATTTGGGGATTCATAGATCATCCCTTTATTCATGTTATCCCCATGTTATCCTATGAAAATGTAAGGGATCAAAGGAATTTAGGATCTCATAATGGATGATAAATAAATAAATGTTTTATTTAGTCCAATGTTTTTAGTTTTATGTACCTAGTATTCTAAGACACTAGACTTTATAATCCTTGGATTTAAATTTGATGTTTAATTATTCTCAAAATCATGTAAAGATATTTTTAAAATGATAGGTTCAATATAGTTTGTATCATATGATGGCATTGTTATTTTTGTACACTATGAATACAGAATTTTATTAATAACCATCGGTATAAGACTAAGTATGAGAAACCATACCAAAATTTTGGTTAGTATTGAGTAAGTGGGTTATTAACAAAATACATCCATGTCTAGATACTAAAATTCAATTTGGTTATGTCATAGATTTTCCTAGGAGTAACAAATCGTACAAGGTTTTGTGGGCCTAACTCGGGGTAACCTGGTACATGACAATGGGCCTCACTACGCACCTAGTTTGAAACTCTTGGGGGATTTGATTTAGTAAATTCATAAGTTCATTATGAACCATTACTAAGGGAAAAAATTCCAAGAAGAAAATATATAGGAGACAGATCATGGATGACCTATATTTGAACATAAGGAATGAAAAGTTAGTATATACTTTTCCTTTATAAGTTTATCCTATTATATTAAAATATTTCATTTATTATGCTTATTAGTTAGGTATTCCATCCCCCTAATTGTAATTTATTTTTCTTAGTTAATGGATGGGAAAAGAAGAACATGTGTCAATATTCAATGTGATAGGCAATGTGATGATTTCTTTAATGATATTCCAATTTTTATGGGAATGAGTTCTCAAACATTTATGATAGTAATTTCTTAGCTGGATCAAGTTATGAATGATAACTTGAATCATGTATAACTCTCTCCTTCTCCAATTAAAGATAAATTTGTCGTCAAATCCTTAATGTTGAAAACACCTCCCATATTTAGTAGATATTTTGATCCCATCCTCATAGAATAGTGGATTAACACCATTGAAAATATATTCTCTATGCTCTGGTGCTCAAAAGAAGAAAATGTTGTGCTAGTGGTTGATATTTTTTATGGGTATACTTATTATTAGTGGAAAATGACTTAAAATACGAAGTCTAAGGAGGAAATTGATTCCATGTATTGGGAGAAATTCAATAAAACAAATTTAATAAATATTTTCCACTAACCCTCCATATAAAGATTAAAAGAGAGTTCCTCAGATATAAGCTGAAGGAATATGATTTTATTGGGGTATATGAATAACACTTTTCAAGTATTAGAAGATATGCCTCCAAATTTTTCATGAACAATGAAATAAAAGTGAATTTCTTCTTTAGTAGAACAAATATGAGTCTATGAAAATAGTTGGTGATTCTATATTTTGATATTTATGAAGATTTTTTCTATTGTTCCTTCAAGGTTGAAATGGAGATCAGAGAATCTCAGTGGACTCATGGGCCCAGTGAAAAAAAATAGAAAATTGAGTCTACTATTAGTGGATTAGTAAATAAATCCCATGATGGAAATAATATCTAATTTCTCTGGTGTTAAAATTTTAGGAAGAATAATCCTATTAACTATCTAAAGGGAACCATAAATGCATCAAATATTGAAGAATGAGTAATCTAGCTAAGAACTTCCAAGGGGATATGAAAATTTTCACTAATGGGGAAGAATAAAGGAAGGTTCAAATCAGTACTCAGCATATAGTGCATTATTTTAACTACAAAGAATATGGACATTTTTTAAGCCAATTCCATAAAATCAGGGTTGTTAGAGGAATCAACAATAACCTATAAGGTAACAAGTAAGGGCATAATCTATCTCTACTACTGAGGTGGATATGGAAAATTATGTTGTGATAGGTACTCTCATTATACATTCATGAATATAGGATGTAATAATTTATTCTAGTTATACACATTATATCATATCTTGCAAGTTTATTAGAACTATTAAAACACCACCTCAAAATATGGAGGTTGATTTATCTTTTGAGAATAAGAAATAGGTAAATTATTGCTTCTAAAGTATATAGATCATCCCCAGATAATTTTTTGGACTAAACCTCCCCGTAGATATTGTCTTAATTTCTTTAGTGGGGTTTGATGCTATATTGGGCATGGATTGGGTATCTTTATACAAATTAAAAAATTAATATTGGGAAAGTGATATTACACTTCACATCCAAAGGCATCCTCCAATTCATTAAAAGTGTAAGGAAGAAGATGAATCTATTTTAGCATCATCGTCTCAAGTGTGGATATTAGTTCCTTATGAGAAATAAAATCTCTCTCAAATGATTGAGAAAATGGAGAAAATATTGCTCAAATACATGCCCATCGTGAGGGATTACACTGATGTATTCCCTGAAGAGTTGTGTGTTCTTCCTACTCATTTTGAGGTTGATTTCTCAATTAAAATTATTCATGGAAAACTACCTATATCAAAGACACCATATATAATGTCCATCATAGAGATGGAATAAACAAATAAGTAGTTACAAGAAAATGTGTACAAGGGTTTTATATGCCCAAGTGCTTACCCATGGGGTAAACCAGTCCTATTTTTCAAGAATAAGGATGGATCTATGTACCTCTGCCTTGATTATCATGAGATCAATAAAATCAAGAAAAATAACAAGTATCCCCTTCCATGGATAGATGACTTGTTTTATTAGCTATGTGGGGCCAGTTATTTCTCTAAGGCAGACATCTGGTAGGGATATCACCAATTTAAGGTGAAGAAAGAAGATATTTTCAAGACTTAATTTAGAATTAGGTATGGAAACTATGAGTTCATAATAATTCCCTTTGGGCTCACTAATTCTCCTACAATATTCATGGACATAATGAATAGAGTCTTTAGGGATTACCTAGACAAATTTTTGGTATCCATTTTCAATGATATTATAATATACTCCAAGAGCAAGGAGGAACATAAGGAGCATTTGAATATTGTGCTAAAGGATTTTTAAAGGGATAAAGTATTTGAAAATTATAGTAAATGTGAATTCTTAATGGAGGATGTATTATTTATGGAGAATGTTATCACTATGAAAGGAATATCTATGGACCCTCCTAATATTAATGAAAGCAAAGAGTGTCCCAATAAAAAATCTATAATGGGGGTCCGTAGATTTATTTATTAATCTGGGTATTATCGATGATTTATAAATAACTTATCATGATTTTCAAGCCCGATAACTAAGGTGACACGGAAGGGACTGAAGTTTTTTTTATTCAAGAATGTGAGGAAAGCTATAAGGATCTCAAAAATAGGCTTATCATTGCACTAGTACTCACACTCCTAATAAGTGGAGAACAATTTGTGGTTTATAGAGATTATTCAAAAAGGACTTAGGATGTTTACTTATAAAAAATGACAAAGTGATAACCTATGATTAAAGGCAGTGGATAATCCATGAGAAAAACTATCCCAAGCATGCTCTGGAGTTGGCATCCGTGACCTTTTCAATGAATATTTGGATGCATTATCTTTATGGGGAAAAGTTTGATATATATACTGATCATACAAGTCTCAAATATATATTCACATATAAGTATCTTAATATGAATCAGAGAATTGGGTTAAATATCATTAAGTATTACGGCTGGTCAATCCACTAACATCCTGGTAGAGTAAATAAGGTAGTGAATGCTCTAAGTAGAAAGGATCATGTATCTTTATAAATGATGAGAATTGATAACGATCCAATCTTATTATACCTAAAAAGGATATAGATGGTAATCATTAAGGAAGGAACATCATCAATCCTTTATCAAATGATTTCTCAACCATCCCTAATGGGGAAAATAAAGGATGCATAAAGAAATTATTTAGAAATTTAGAAAAGGGTGGAAGCTATCAGAAATGGGAAATCCACTAAGTTCAAGAACGATTAGGATAGAGTCGTAAGATTTTTGTCACAAATATGTATACCATCTGATCTAGATATAAGGAATGAGATTATTAATGATTCATATTACTCGACTTTATATATTTAAATAGGGAGCACAAAGATGTATCAAGATCTCTGATAGAACTCTTGGTGGGATAATGTGAATAAGGATATTGATAAATATACATCAATGTTCCTGGTATGTTAGCAAGTGAAGTTTAAAAGGAAAAAAATATAAATGTTTGATGAAACCATTACCAATACCATCATGTAAATGGAAAAATATCACCATGAAATTTTTCACTCGACTTACAAAGACATCCAAAGGGAATAATGTTATATGGGTTATTGTGGATTGTCTTATAATGATAGCTCACTTTATCATAATTCAAGAGGAATTATCCTTGAATCAAATTGCACATATATATAAAAGAGGTGTTAAGGCTTCATGGAGTATAACTATAGACTATATCTGATTGAGATCTTAGATTCACCTCCATGTTTTGGAAAAGTCTCCAACATTCTCTAAGCACTGAGCAGAACATCAGTATGGCCTATCATCCTCATACTAATGTCCAGTCTGAGCAGACTATTCATACACTGAAATATATGTTAAGATACTATTCTATGGACTTCAAAGTAGGATACGACCAACACCTTTTACTGGTCAAATTCTCCTACAATAATATTTTCCACTCCATCATCCAAATAGATCCTTATGAATCTATTTATGGAAAAATATGTATAACACCAGCATGTTGGGATGAATTTAGGGAACATAATATTCTTAAGACCATAAATGGTTGAATAAATGGTGGAAAAGGTTCATATAATTCAACAACACATAAAGGTAGCCCAAAGTCGATAAAAGTTCTATATACGAAGACAATCTTCGATGAGACATGGAGTTTAAGGTTGAATATATGTTATTTATCTTCATATCTCTATGCAAGAGGATCATGAGATTTTGGAAGAAAGGGAAGCTAATTCCCAGGTACGTAGGCACCTTTGAGATCCTAAATTGTGTCAGAGTTGTGGCCTACCAACTACCACTTCCACCAACCATGTCACAAGTACATGATATATTCCATGTATCCCTATTGGGTACGTACAAGCCAGATCCCTTACATGTACTGAATTTAGAGGTGGTACAATTTGAGAATGGTCTCTCTTTTAAGGAGAAACTTGTGAAGATCTCAAACTATAGAGATAATGTTCTACGCAAAAAGAATACTCACCTGGTCAGAGTACTTTAGCATAACCATAAGTATACAGAGGCAATGTGGGAACCCGAGAAAGCAATGAAGGAGAAGTACCCACGTTTATTTTCATTTTAGTCTATAAAAGAAATTTCGAGGGAAAAATTTCACAAGGGGGGATGAATGTAACGACCCAAAGTTTTATTAAAAGAAATTACGTTATTATAATTGTTTGATGTATTATAAATCACATAAATAACATAGTATAAACATATTAAATGATTAATGAATGAAATAAAAAGTATTTCTAGAAGTTAAAGAACAAATGCTGATGAAATAGTAACTGATCTTTGGAAAAGTAATGTGACCATTATGAATAGTAAACCAAAATATAGAATTGTAACCTCTTCTATGAAAGTACAAATAAAATTTAAGCATCTAAAAAATGGTAATATGATACAATTATATTACAGTATAAGTAAATAAATATTCTAAAAATTATTAATTAAGTATTGGTATTTTTTTAAAATCATAAATATTTAACTTTAATTTTATGATTAATTTAATTATTTAAAAGTTAATTTATTTTCAAAAAAAAATTATAAATTAATATTTTGTTTTCCTATGATTCGGGAAAATTATAATGAGACCTTAGTTAATATTTCAAAGTGTTATAAAATCAGTTATAATTTTAAAACATTATTTTTTGTATAAATGATTATGTTAATTAAAAAAAATTATCATATTAAGAAAAATATTTTTATAAAATGGATTTAATTTTTAAATTCTACAAGTTGAAAAAAAAATTAGGGTTAATTTGTGGTATTTTTCTGAAATACATAAATTTTTGGAGAGTACTGAAATATATATTTTACAGTATATATACAGAATAAGATAAATACGCTATTATTAGAGTCATGGATAATTTATGAACCATTAGTTAGAAATAACATGATCAAATTATAGTATTTAGTCTCATGAATCAATAGTATTTCTTTTTCTGGTCAGAATAGTAAACTAATGAATTAAATAATAAAAAACACCCTGCTCAACCACTATAAATATCACCTCTCACCACCTCTTCTCCTCACACCTCTAAAGCCATGAACATTGTCCAAATTACACTTAAACCTCTTCACAAGACCCTTCCCCACATCCAATATCTTTTTTTCTTAACAAAATACCAAAACCAATCTCTTAAAGAGGTTCCCAAGAAGAAGTAATCAAGAGTTAAAATCCTCTTCTTTTTTCTTTAAATTTATTTTCAAGTTATTTTATTTTCTTATATTATCACCAATTCCTCTTGTCCAAGTGACATGAAAAATCTAGTGTCTTATATATAACAAAAATTTTCATGTTTATGGAGTAATTATTTATCAAATATCTTCTCCTCTATTTTTTATTTTATGAATGAAAACATCATTTTGAGGTGATGATTTACCAACTTTGTGTAATAAATGCTTTCATATTTCAATTTTACCTTCAAGGATGGTCATGAAACATGTTTTATGGTTGAAATTTTTTATTTTATCTTTATTTAAACCTATTTAATATTTTGGAAACTAACGCTCCTGAATAATTTAATTGAATCTAATAAGCCATAAAAAAGGACATGAATGAAAATAATAAAATTATAAAAAATTAAATAAATGCACATAAGGTTATGAATTAATTTATTTATTTATTTATCTAATTTGGTTTTCTAGGTTATTAAGATCAAGTGAAGAACACCTTTGGACTTAAGGTAAGTGATTCTTCCCAAACCTCCATTTTACTTTGTGTTAAACTTTATATATCCTTATAAAAATATAATTCTTATTAATTTTTATTTAACTATTATATATTTTTTTTGTATGTTCCAAAATCATGCATCCATATCATATAAACCCTCTTTTATGGAGTTATGTGTGTTTTAATAATGTTCCCTTCTCAAATCATTCTGAAAAGAAAACTCAATTCAAGGGAACTTCCGGATTTCTTACCTATTTTAAAATTCACTCCACAATATTTTTAAGGACACTATTATTTTTCTAAAATAATTAATTTAAATCATTAAATACTAAGTTAGTTCAATTTCATTTTTATACAACAATTATGCTTTTTTTTAATGAATCTCAAAAGTTTTCCCTTAAGACATGCTAAAATGTTTTATATCTACAGTTTCTTAAACACTCTTATCAATTCAATTTGACATAACATATCATGATCTATTTCTATATTCCTTTATAAATTTCCATTTATTATTTAAATCCATCCTTTCATGGGCACTATTATGATAATATTTTTTTATAATCCTTTTGACATGATTATTATACCCAATTCATTTCACGGGTAAACCTTATGTTTGATTCCTTATATATGATGTTTTATGTGGCACACATATTCATGTACATGTTATGATGGGTGATCCTATATTTCTCTCCATTTAATTGGGTAATTTTTAGTCTCATGAGATGTTATGTGCAATGGTCTTGGTGGTTAGTATCGACTCATGCTCTATCTGTAATAGTCTTGGTGGTTAACCTTGACTCGTCCTCCTCTATGTGAAACAAGATTTGAATCATGATAAAGTCATGTTTTATGTTTCTTCCACATTAATATTATTTCATGAATATAAAATACCATAACCTATATTTTATGATTCCATATGCTTAATCATGTTCCATGCCTTTTAGTATCATAATGTTATTTCTTCTAACCCATGTGTTAAGCTTTAATTTAGTTTTTATTCCCTTAATGGGATTTTTAGATCATATATGTGTTCATGTTATACCAATGTTATCATATATATACATATAACATCTAAAAGGAATTTATGAGCTCATAATGGCTGATAAATAAATAAATTTTTTATTTAGTTCCATGTTTTCAGATTTATGTACCCAGTCTTCAAAGACACTATACTTTATGATACTTGGATTGTAATTCAATGTTTAATTATGATTAAAATCATTTAAAGATATGTTTAAAAGGATATTTTTTCTATAATATAAACGTTATTTGATGGGTTTATACATGTTTTTATAAGGCTTCTTTCTCAAATCTTTCTAAAAAACCTAATTCAAGGAAACTTTCTGATTTCTTACCAAATTTTCAAATTCACATTATAATATATTTTAGGACACTATTATTTTTTTAAAATTAGCAATTTTTATGATGATAACTACCTTCACTAAATCATGGTTTTATACAAAAAATTATTCCTTTTCCGTTTTAAATAATCTTTAATGTTTTCCCTTAAGTTGAACTAAAATATTTTATTTCTGAAGTTTCTTAAACACTCTTTTCACTTCAATTTGACATAACTTATTGTGGTCTATTCCAATATTCCATTATAAATTTCCATGTATTATTTAAATCCATACTTTCATTGAAAACATTATGATATTATTTTTTGATAATCCTTTTGACATTATTATGATACCCAATTCATTCCTTCGGTAAACCTTATATTAAATTCCTTATGTATGATTCTTTATTATCAAAGATATTCATTTGTATTGTATTATGAGTGTGACTAGATAGTGCTACAATTAATTGGTTAATGTTTAGTCTCATAATAACTTGTGTGAAATGGACTTTGTGGTTAGTCTTAACTCATGTTCCATGTGAAGTAGTCTTGGTGGTTAGCCTGGACTCATTCTCCTCTATATGAAATGAGCCTTGACTCGTGATAAACTCTTGTCTTATGTGGCTTCCATGAAAATATGACTCCATAATTATATTATCCCATGTTCTATAATTTATTATTCCACATGTTTAATCATGTTATATGCCTTTTTATATAATTATTTTATGTCTTCTAACCAATGTGCTATTATTTTTTTAATGCTTATTCCCATACCAAGTTTTTTAGCCCACCTATTTTTTCATGTAATCCCCACAATATCCTAGGAATATGTAAGGGATAAAATTAATTTAGGAGCTCATAATGGATGATAAATAAAGAAATGTTCTATTTAGTCCCTTTTTTATATTTTACGTACCTAGTCTTCCAAGACACTTGAATTTACAATCCTTGGATTGTAATATCATATTTAATTATGCTTAAAAACATGTAAAGATATGTGTAAAAGGATAGGGTTACTCTATTTGGTATCAAAAAATGGTCTAGTTATTTTTATATATTATGAATATGGAACTTTAGAAAGAACCGTAGGGATAGGGTTATGCATGAGAAGACATATATAAATTTTGGTTAGTATAGAGTAAGTTGTTTATCAAGAAAATACATCCTTTTATGGATACTACAAGTGGACGTGGTTCTTGTATAGATGTATCTAGGAGGAAAAACTCAGATAAGGTTTTATGGTCCTGACGTGGGGTAACCCAGTTCATGATAATGGTTCTTACTATGCACATGGTTTGACACTCCTACATGATATGATTTGGTAAGTTCATAATCTCATTACAAACCATTATCACAGGAATAAACAAAAATGACCATAATAAAATATATAGGAAACAGAACATGGATGCCCTATATTGAAACATAATGAATCACAAGTTAATATATTCTTTTCTATGACAAGTTTATCCTTTTATGTTAATAGTTTCCTTTTATTATCCTTATTTGTTTTCTGTTTTTTCTTAGTTAAAGGATGGGAATAGAAGAAAACATTCTAATAATCCATGTGATAGGAAATGTGATGATTTCCCTAATGATATGCCAGATAGGATGGGAATGGATGATAAAAACATTATGAATTTAATTTATCATTTTTCCTATATTATGAATAATAACATGAATTTTTTGGAACTCCCTCCTTCACCAAGGAATAACTAAGTTTCCATCAAATACTTCATGCGGAAAAGGCCTCCCAAATTTAATGGATCTTCTGATCTTCTCCTCCTGGAATAGTGGATTAAATCCATTGAAATGATATTCTTTGTCATCCAATTCTCATAAGAATTGAAAGTTGTGTTGAATATCTATCATTTTAATGGGGAAGTTGATCAGTTGTGAAAACTGATAAAAAATATTATTTCCAAGGAGTGAATTGATTCCATACAATAGGAGGAATTCAAAAAAATCCAATAAATATTTTCCCCGAACCCTCCATCCCAATATAGTAAGAGAGTTCCTTGAACAAAATTTGAAGGAAGATGATTCTATGAGGGCGTATGAAGAAAACATTACAAGGATTTGATAAAACATGTTTTTATTGAATATTTTATTGATAAAAATGTTAAAATTTTGTGATATTATGTTAAATATGTTTATTTATAAAATATTTGGGATTAGATCATTCATTTGAAAATTTGATGGAAATTCTAGTTTTACCCTTTATAGTGCACTATAGTATTTCAAAGATAAATATTTTAATAATTATTATTTAAACATAAATTTTTTAACTATGTTCCTGGCCTAATTTTCTATAACCTTTGTTCATGATATTGGAGGTAAAATGTAAATTTGGTTAGACTAAATGGACCATGAAGTCAAATGTGGGCTGGACCCAGCAGATTGGATATTGGTTATATATTTTGGCCATTACTTCTTCATCAAAGCTTTTATTGGGCCCAAATTTTGATAAGATCTCTCCAACTCAATTATATAGAAATCATTATTCTATAATAACAACTGGTTCACGCATTTTCGAGGTCAAATAGGTGGTGCAATTTTGATTAAAATATTTGGCTGAGATTCCCAATTCACACTTGAAACCTCTTTAAACCTAGCCTCCCCTCCACTCAATAAATTAGTGTTTCCCTCATTTGGAGGGGTTGGTACGTGTATTGGTATGTTGAGGGAATAGTAGAAGTGGATCCACTCAAATTATACACCCATTTCAATAAGGGTAGCTCTTGAAGCAAGGATCCCTTCGACGATGTCTTCTTCTTCTCCTTCGTGATGTAATACTTTTGTTTGTGTAATAAACTTCTTTGTTATTATTTTATTTATTCTATTTTATTATATTTTGTTCAAATTTATTAATTTCTTAATCTTCCTAATTGGTCTGTAATCAAGAGTAGATACGATATTGGGTTCTACCCTTTCAATATTTTGCTCATGCAAAACGTCTCCATGAAGACCACACCGCCCATGGAAACATAGTTTTCTTAGTGATCAATCTAACTTATAACCTCTTCATTAAATTATTTTTAATCATTGAGATACTTTAATTCACCTAATGTGATCCATTAATTGAGTTTTTAAATAATAATAAACTAAGCAAGAAATTAAATAATTAACAGAAAAACACGCAAGGTCGAGTATTGTGTGAATTTTGAGAGCGTGATCTTAATTGGTAATACAATGCCATATGGGATAAATTTGTAGAGTTAAAATATAATATATAAACATAATTCATCCTCATTTTCTAGAATCAATGTTTTCCCTATTTTACCACTCACTATAAGCTATCCTTAGAACATCAAAGTAGGGTTTTGTGATTGCATGTTTAGAAGATAGCCTAGGGTTAGATTGACGTCATATTTGTGATAAAGTTAATTCTCGTAGGGTTCAGGGGTTAAAAAGTGAGGGGATCATAATTATGTGGATGTTAATTTATATGATAATGATAAATAATTGAGTTAATAGGTACAGTTATATCGATTTCACCTTTTAAAATATTTTCTAAAAAACATCATCTTGTTGTGTCTTTTTAATCGAACTTCATTTCAAAAAAAATAAGAAAAAAAATATACAATCTTTTTTCAACAATCTTTTTCTAGTTATATGAATGGTAAAAAGCCCCCCCCCCCATCCTTTCAATTAGTTTTCTTATTCCATTTTATGTTATTTTCAAAATACCTTTAATAATTTGTCAAATTTACTTCCTCCTTTGAGAGACGACCTTGGTCAGCCATTATGTTGCACCTAAGTACCCAAAAATCACACTAATAATTTGTGGGATCCCACGACAATGCCTTTTAGGCTTGCAAGATACACTTATGGGTTTTTTGTAAACATCGAAAGCAAGGTGGTTTACTTCTTTAGTGGACTTAATCTAAGTCTGTGAAAAGAATTGGTGATTCAATATTTTGATAACTATGAAGAGATTATCTATTGTTCCATCATGGTGGAAAGGGATATAGAGGACTATAATTTTTCTCATGGGCTCGATGAAAAATAAAGACAAAATGGAGTCTAATATGGGTGGATAAGTAAATAAATTCCATAATGGAAATAACACCAAATATCCCACATGTCAAAATTGGGGGTAGAAGCATCCTGGGAACTATCTAAAGGGAACTAGTAAATGCTTCAAATGTTTATGAATGGGGAATCTAGAAAAGAACTACCGAAGGGATATGAATAATTTCACTAATGTAGAAGAAGAAAGGAAGGTTCAAATCAACACATATCATTTATTTTAGTATTTAAACTATAAGTAATATGGTCATTTTTAAAACTAATGATCTAAGAATGGGGTTGTTAGAGGAAATAAAAAAACTCTAAGGAAACAAGGAAGGGAATATTCTATCACTAATAAGGAGGAAGAGCTAAACAATGATTTGGTGACTGGTACACTAGTCATTAATTTATGAATGTAGTATGTAATATTTGATTTTGGTTCTATGCATTCTTTCATATCCTTAAAGTTTGGTAGAACTATTCGAACATGACCTCAAAATATAGAGGTTGAGTTATCTATGAGAATAATAAATGGGGAAATTATTGAATCAAATGTATATAACTCCTCCCCGACTAATGTTTGTTGATAGAACCTCCAAGAAAATATTTTCTTACGTCATTTAATGGAGTTTTGATGCCATATTTGGCCAGGATTATATATCTTTATACGAAGCCAACATCTACTATCATGAAAGTGATATCACTCTTCACATCCTGAAGTATCCTCTAATTGTTTACAATTGTAAGGAGGAAGATGAATCTCTTTAAAAATCATTGTCTCATGTGTGGATATTATTGCCTTATGGGAAATAATATATCTCTAAAATGATTGAGACACAGGAGAAAAACATTTTCCAATACATTCCCATCAAGAGTGATTACACTAATTTATTCCCTGAAGAGTTTCCTAGTCTTACTCTTGATCATGAGTTTGAGTTCTCAATTCAACATATTCCTAGATCTTTGCCTATATCAAATAAATTTTATAGAATGGCCACCATAGAATGTGAAGAACTAGAGAATCCGAGTGCTTCACTATAGGGTGTACAATTCCTCTTTTTAAGAAGACGGATATATCTATGTAGCTCTACCTTTATTATCATGTGATAAATAAAATCATGATAAATATCAATTATCCCATTCCGCGGATAGATGACTTGTTCGATCGGATATGTGGGGCTAGATATTTCTCTATGGTGGACCTTTGGTTGGGATATCCCAAATTAATGGTGAAGAAAAAAGATATTCCCAAGAATTCCATTAGATCAAGGTATGGACACTATGAGTTCATAGATATTCCCTTTGTACTCACTAATTATCCTATGATATTTATGGACTTAATGAATATATTCTTTAGGGATTACTTGAACAAATTTGTTGTAGTCTTTATGGATGATAACTTGATATACTCTAAGTTTCAGGAGGAACATGAGGAGCATTTGAATACAATTCTAAAGACATTGTAAATTTAGAGACTATATGAAATGTATTGTAAATGTGAATTTTGGATGGAGGACGTATCATTATTAGGAAATGTTCTCACCAGAAAAGGAATTTATGTGGACCCTTCTAATACAAGGGTAATTGAAGAATGGTCTAGGATAACATCTGTAAGAGTGATCCATATATTTGGGTATTACTGATGATTTTTTATGAACTTCTCATGATTTTCAAATACAATAACTGTGATGACACATAAGGGAGTGATTTTTTTCTAGACATAAGAATATGAGTAAAGCTTTAAGGAGCTCCAAAATAGGCTTATCACTGCACCAATACTCACACTCTCAGCAAGTGGAGAATTCTTTGTGGTGTATAAAGATAATTAAATATGTTTTAAGATGTGTTTCGATGAGAAATTATAATGTTATAGCCTATGCCTCAAGGAAGTTGTAATATATGAGAAAAAATATACCACGTATGATCTGTAGTTTGCAGCTATAATCTTTTCATTGAAAATCTAGAGGCATTATCTCTATGGGGATAACTATGAGATATATAATAATAACAAGAGTCTCAAATATATATTCACCTAGAGGGATATTAATATGCGCTACCGAAGATGGTTAGAGCTCATCAAGGATTACGACTGCTCAATCTGCTACCATCTTGGTAAAGAAAATAAGGTATAAAATTCTCTAAGAAGAAAGGATATTGTATATTTATAAATTATGAGAATTGAGAAGGATCCAGTATTCTTTTACATGAAATGGATGGACATCGGAATTGTTAATGATGGAACATCATCAATCATTTCTAAAATGATTGCTAAACCATCCCTAATGGTTGGAATAAAGGATGATCAAATAAATGACTTGGAAATCAAGAAAAGGGTGGAAGATATCTGAAATGGCAAATCCTATGAGTTTAATATTGACGAGGATGGAGTCGTATGATTTGGTTCATGACTATGTGTACCATTCAATATAAATATATAGAATGTAATCTATAATGACACACATAACTTGACTTTATTTATTCACCTGAGGAGCACAAATATGTATCCAGATCTTTGATAGAACTATTGGTGGGATAATATAAAGAAGGAGATTGCTGAATATACATAAATGTGTCTGGTATGTCATCAAGTGAAGGTTGAAAGGAAAAAATTCTAAATGTTTGATGCAACCATTACCCATACCAACATGGAAATGGGAAAACATCACCATATACTTTGTTATTGTACTTCCAAATACATCTAAGGGAAACAATTCTATATGTGTTATTGTGGATCATCTTACAAATACTTCTCAATTTATCTTAATCTGAGATAACTCTTCATTGGATCAACATTAAGTGATATATATCAATGAGGTGTTAAGGCTTCATAGAGTATGATTAGCCAATAAAAATACATATTTTACTTTCATTTTAATGGTATTAATTTTTTTTTGATCTTATGGGCCTAAGTTAGTGGATTATAATTTTGAACATCCATTCTTATCATTTGTGAACTTCGTGCCTAATGTACATCAATTTAGGCCCAATGATTCATCTGATTTTAATGATTTCAGTTATCTATATTTTATTTTTATATATTGGGAACTTCATATACACTTAAATATGAACATTTTCATTCAGGGATCAATGGAGGATTCATAAAGGATGATGGAGATATTTGGAGATGAATGAAATCAATTCTAGAGAAGGCAAATTGGACACCAGTCCATTGATGAGAATGTGGGACCCACATTACAAACCCAATGAATCCCAAATTTCATGGGATTCTAGAAGAGATATATAGGAACAAATAATTCTTCATGAGCCGGTGCTAATTCGGCTTCCATTTTGGTAATTTAGGCGGCCCAAGTTGAAGAAAAAAATTCTATGCCAGATTCTGTAGCCCAAAAAAACATCCCACCATTTTACACATATCTCGTTAACCATAAACTATTTTGGGAAGAAACTTTACATAAGGTTAGGGGAAATCTAGAGATTAAGTTTTTTCTTATATTTCCCACTCCAATTTGGGTATCTATAAGGTCTTATAGGCGCATACGTTCAGTGGAAGCAAGTTGGTGGCCACCTCTGGTCAAGGGTGGAAAAGTATCTTCTCCCTTACTTTCCACCACCCTAGGCCTACCATAATCAAGTGGGATCTTTTGTACAATTGGAGTCTCGACCCAAGGCTCCAATTATTCCTATTTAAGGTAGTGGCGGTGGAAGATTTTTTCATCTCTTGAGCTTTCTTTCATTGTAATGTTATGCTACGATTTTGTGGTCTCAAGTTTGTCTTTCACATGTAAGTTATTCAATTCACTTTAGTTTATTAATAAAAGTTCTTCTTATCCTATTATTGTGTTGTTATCCATCTCACTTTGATAATGTTTCCTCACGGTGTGAATTTATTCACACCAAAACTTGTGAAATTATTCACACAACGGTGGAGTGATCATTTTATTTTTATTATTTTCTTTACTTCTTCAACTCCTCCCTCATGAGTCTACTTCCTGCTTCCATTGAAACCATAGCATTAATGGAGGACTAATCCACTTATGGGTTGATCCAAGGGATTATAAAGGGGCTAGATTGGATGTTATTTATCACTCTATTAATTTCTAATCACTTCTTTTAATTGAGATTTTTATTTGATTATTTTTAAACTCCATCATCCTTGTTGAATTTAAGGACACACACTTCTAGTGCTAATACGAACCTTTACCTTGAAGTGCTTAAAACCTTGATCCTTCAACTGTATAGGTGATTAGTATTAAAGTTTTTAGAAATTAAACCAGTAAGTGAGGATGTTTTTTGATCTTATTAAATTAACTCATCTCAAATATAATAAACTAAAATATTTGAAAAAGAATTTCATCCAATCCACCCCGAGTGATAATCTAGGATCAACTCATTAATTTAAATTTAATTCACTTCAATATGTTATATATCCTTTAAACCCATGTAAAATCAATCCAATTTTGACACTTCATATCCAAAAATATTCCATAGAATGTACGTGTCTGTAGGTTACTTCTTTGGTCTCTGAGGATTCGACAACCCAAGCTAGACTACAAGGACCGTTCTACCTTCTTCACTTGGGTAAATTTGAGCGTGAATAAAATTTTGGCACCATTTATAGGGACTCAAGTAATTCATATAAACACCCATTCTATTCTCTGCCATTTCTTCTTTTCTCATCCAAATTCTCTTATCTTGTCCCTTTCTCATTTTTTTTCTTTTGGCGCATGTCCGCCTACACCCATGATCAATCATACTGTTTAGTTGGGTTGGATAGTCCTAGGGTTGGGGAGTCAAGTACACAAATGGAACTCTTTCCATTAGATCCTAATCTTCCAAATACTACAGAGTCAAAAATTAAGCCTATTTCAATGGAAGGTATTCAAAGAAACCAACTCATAAACTCAGGTGAGAACCAAAATGGAAACCCAAATGAGGCATCCCCAAACTTGGGGAATGCAGTTGATCAAACCATGAATGACTACCTCACACCTGCCTGGACCAATACCTCCTCATGCATTATACACAATTACCCATAAGATTACAACTATATATTTAAACCCCATTTCCTAAACCACCTTCCCACATTCCATTGAATGGAGTCTGAGATGCCTTACCTTCACATTAAGGATTTCAATGACATTATAGAAACCACGTGTACCCCACATCAACTAGAATCTTCTAATATGAGTCTATTTCATTTTTCATTAAAGGATCGAGATAAAAATTGGCTAAAAAATTTGATACCATCATCCATAAACTCTTGGGACCAACTACAAATAGAATTCTACAAATGATAATTTCCCCACCACAAAACAATTGCACTTAAAAAGAGTATCCAAAACTTCTTTGAAAAAGAGGGAGAGTCATTATATGAAACATGGGAGAGGTTAAAAGACACTCTAAACATGGTTCCACACCATGGATTTTCTATTCCTGTACAAGTGAGAATTATCTATGAAGGGTTGGGTATGGGGAACAAACAATTCAATGACATAATGTGTAATGGAATCTTTAAAAAAAAATCCCCAATTGATTCTTACGAGTATCTAGAAAGCCTTTCTAAACAAAACCAAACATGTGGAACTTAACCTTATTCTGAAAATCTACAAAAAAAACTATTGTAATTCATCCACTTAGAGAAGAGGAAAGCCTTAGGGCTAATCTCATGGTACTCTCTAGGAAGGTTTAAGAGATATACCTTAGGAAAGTCCATAAAATCCAAATTGTAGACCCTTTTTGCACAATTTGTGACAAACATGACCATAATACAAACAACTGACCAACCATTCCATTCATCAAGGATGTTTTTTGAGGAGGACCCCAAGCGAAATTAAATGCCTTGAACTTTAAAAAGCCTCAATACCAAAACAACTTCAACCCAAGGTATAATGACCACCCAGGCTTCCACTGGAAAGATAACCAGCAAACTAGCCAACCCCAGGGACAAAATCCTTACCCCCATCAGAACTACCAAACCCATAACTAGTTCAAAACCCAACCTATACAATACCAACAGCCACCGGTCCATTTTCAACAAACCATCCCACCTCTAAAATATCCCCCTGGGATAAACCAATCTTCTCAAGCACCAACCCAAACTGTTCCACAAAGCCTACTAGAACAACTGTGCAAACAAATAGAGAGGATGAACTCGGAAGTCTCTTCCCTAAAACAAGAACTCGAAACCATCAAAACTAGAAAGGCACCCATTCCTACTCAGGCAGTACCATCCTAAACTTCAAGGGGTGAGTCAAGCTATACTCAAATAACTCATGACCAACTAAAGGTTGTGACTATGTTAAGAAGTGGGAAATCAATTGAGAAACCGTAACAACTAATTCAGAACCCATCCTAAGATTAAAACTTGAATGAAAATTCAAATGAACCGCAAGATCAAATTGAGTAAAATGATAAAAATGTGAAAGAAACAACTCTTCAGCAAACAACTCCACAACTTGCACCATTTCCTCAACACATGAGGGGGGAAACCAAGCCTGAATTGAGTGAAACATTGAGGTAAATCTTCTCACAAGTCAAGTTGAACATTTCCCTTCTCGATTCAATCCAAACCATACCTGCCTGATTAAAGTACCTTAAGGACTTGTGCACTTTTAAAAAATAATTCACATAAAAACCAAGTCCTTTTGGCTACTAATGTGAGTACCACCATTCAAGGGACCATTCCTCCTAAGTTGAAAGACCCATGTTTCCCTTACCTCAATGTTGAAATAGGAGATATAAAAGTTGTAAAGTCCTTGTGTGACCAAGGTTCTAGTGTCAATCTCATCCTTTATGTTGTGTACTTCTATTTAGGCCTAGAAGAGCTCCAACCCACATCTGTCTCACTTCTACTTGTTGATTGTAGCATTAGGGTTCCAAAGGGGATTTTAAAGGACGTTCTGGTAAAGGATGAAAACATTATCTACCCTACTGACTTCATTATCCTTGAAAACTATCCAAACTTAGGAAATAAGTAACAAACCCCAATCATCCTTTATTTTCCTTTCCTTGCAACAATAAACTCTGTTATCTGAGTCTAAAATGGGAATATGACCATCACCTTTGGAAACATGAGTGTAGACTTGAACATCTATAATGCAAGCTCACAAATAGGGGATGATGAGGACATTCATGAAGTAAACATGATAGGAATCATTGATAATGAATCCATATAACATCAAATAATATTCTATGGATGTTTAAGTCATGATGAGATTGATTTCCTTTGTTCACATGAAGGAAGTTTATCTCCTTGGATTGAATCATTTTAAAATTGATCTTATGATGAAGTCTTAGGTCCAAAAATCAATGAAACCTTTTAGGAAACCAGTTTCATGGAGACCACTCCAAATTTCTTCCCTAAATATAATCAAGACAATCTAGTAGCTGAAACTTCTTCATGTGGGGAATCAATCCTATCTAAAACTCTAGAAAAAAATTTGATCTTGATCCAATGTCCCAATCTTCTAATAAAATTCTGAACCAACCTGATCTTGAATTGAAGGAACTTCTTGATGCACTCAAGTATTCCTTACTAGGGGAAAATCAAACACATCCTATTGTCATTTATTCTTCTCTTGAATCCAATCATGAGATAATGCTTCTAGATGTCCTTAGAAAACATTAGAAATCCATTGGTTGGACCCTGTCTAATATTCCTGGTATTAGCCCACTTATCAAGACTCATAAGATTGTTCTGGAATCTAATTCAAAGCCATGTCGTCAACCTCAATGAAAAATCAATCCTAATCTCATGGAGGTAGTAAGAAAAGAACTTCTAAAATTGTTAAAATCTCGTATCATATATCTCATAGCTGAGAGTGAATGGGTGAGCCCAATACAAGTGGTTCCAAAAAAGGCTGGAATCAAAGTGATAACCAATGAGGATGGATAGATTCTTCCAACAAGGGTGAGCAGTGGATGGAGAGTCTACATCGACTATAAGAAGCTAAACACATTTACTAAGATGGACCATTTCTCCTTCCATTCATTGATCAAGTCCTTGAGAGAGTGGGAGGTCATTCCTTCTACTGTTTCTTAGATGGGTACTCGGGGTATAATAAAATTGAGGTCTTCCTTGAGGGTCAAGGGAAGAATACATCCACATGTCTATTTGGAACCTTTTCTTTCGAATGCAAGCCTTTGGGTTATACAATGCCCTGGAACCTTCCAGCAGTGCATGATGGGAATATTCTCAGACATGTTAGGGGATTTTCTAGAGGTATTCATGGATGAATTCTCTGTGTTTGGGGTTATATTTTAGGGATGTATAAGGAATGTGGAGAGAGTCTTGTCAAGATGTGAAGAAAATAATCTGGTCCTTAACTGGGAAAAATGTCATTTTATAGTTAAAGAGGGACTAGTTCTAGGCCATATGGTCTTAGGTAGGGGGATTGAAGTTGATAAATCCAAGGTTGACATCATTCGTTATCTTCCATCACCCAAAACTGTCAAGGAAGTGAGGTCTTTCTTAGGACATGTTGGTTTCTATAGAAGATTCATCAAGAACTTTAGTTCAATATCCTATCCCCTTTGTGTTATCCTAGTAAAGGATGCTCCATTTGTTTAGACAGAAAGCTTTGAGGGTTCATTATCAACCCTCAAATCCTCTATCACCTCTCCTCCCATTATGAAATCTCCAAATTGGAACCTTACTTTCAAACTTATGTGTGATGCTAGTGACTTTTCTGTAGTAGCTATGTTAGGAAAACATTGTGATAAAACTCCTTATGTTATTGCTTATGCAAGAAAATCCTTAAATGATGCCCAAATAAACTACACCACCACTGAAAAGGAGTTACTTACTATTGTGTTTGCCTTAGAGAAGTTTAGGTCCTACCTCTTTGGATCCCCCATCATTGTGTTCACTGACCATTCTTCACTAAAATACCTATTCCAAAAACAAGATGCTAAGTCTAGATTGATTATGTGGGTCCCTCTCTTACAATAATTTGACCTCACAATCAAGGATAAAAAAGGGCATTGAAAATGTTGTACCTGATCACCTCTCTGGGATGGAATTCAAAAACAACTCAAATCACCTTTCTGTGTCTGATTCATTTTCTGATGAACACCTATACTCTGTGAGTGACTGCCCTTGGTATACCGACATAGCCAATTTCTTAGTTATAGGTGTCATTCCAAAATTCTTAGGGACTCAATATTGAAGGAAATTTATTTCTGATGTTAGACACTATGTGTTTGATGATCCACACCTCTATAAGTTCTACCCTAGACAAGTCATTAGGAGTTGTGTCCTAGAATCTGAACAAGAGTCGATCCTTAAATTCTGTCTTAGTGAGGCATGTGGAGGTCACTTTTCCTCTATGAAAACATCTGATAAGATTATTCAGTGTGGTCTCTTCTAGCCCACCCTCTCAACCAACTCCTACACATTTTTTCAAAGTTTTCTTAGGTGTCAACAAGTAGGGTCCATCACAAAAAGGAATCAAATTCCACTCACTCCCATCTTAGTGGTTGAAATCTTTGATTTTTGGGGAATTGATTTCATGGATCCCTTCCCAAACTCTAGGGGATATCTTTAAATTATCTTAGCTATTTATTATGTCTCAAAATGGGTTGAGGACATTCCCACAAAATCAAATGATCATAAAACTGTGATTAGATTCCTAAAAGAAAACATCTTCTCTAGATTTGGAATTCCTAGGGCTATAATCAGTTATCAAGGAACACATTTCTGCGACCATCCATTCTCTTCACTCATGTCTAAGTATGGGATTTCTCATAAAGTTACCACTGTGTACCATCCTCAAACAAATTGTCAAGATGATTTAGAAAATAAGGAGATTAATAATAATCTTGAAAAACTATCAATCATTCTAGGAATGATTGGTTCGAGAAACTCTTGGATGCTCTTTGGGAATATCGTACAGCACACAAAACCATCCTAGGAATGTCACCATATAGGTTGGTTTATGGAAAATCATGCCATTTACCTATTGAAATTGAGCATAATGCCTTTTGGTCAATTAAGAAAATGGATTATTTCCTCTCATTGGGTAGAACAAAAAGGAAATTAGATCTCAATGAACTGGGGGAACTAAGGATGGAGGCTTATGAAAATTCAAGGATCAATAAATCTAGAGGTCAAGCCTACCAATCTAGGAATATCAAAGTCAAATATTTTGAACCGGGAAAATATGTGCTCTTGTATAGTTCAAAACTTCATTTACACCCAGGAAAGATAAGGTCTAGATAGTTAGGTCCATACATAGTTCATAACGTGTACCCCCATGGGGCTGTAGAAATTCAAGATCATACCAATGTTCAAACTTTTAAAGTTAATTCTCATAGAGTCAAACCATTCATTGAACCATTCCAAAAAAAATGATGTTGATGAAAACATGAGTGAACCAACCTTAGATGAGGAAAATACTTAAATAATTAAAGGTCTAAGTCAAGCTAGCGACATTAAATCAAAGCGCTTCATGGGATGAAACCCGTGATTTTCATCTTTGCGAATAATTTTTTTAAATAGGATTAATGAATCATTTTGATATTTAAAAAAAATATTGTTGACCTATTCTTCTATTATGAGTATGGATGGTTATGAAATGGTATCACCATATTCATTCGTGTTACATGGTGTGATCCTTGAGTAATACCTTACCTAGAAATTTAAAAAGAATACAATGTATCATCAGTTTATTTAATGTGTTTGTAGGATAAAATAAAAATACAAAAAAAATAAATAATAATAATATAATAATAATAATAATAAAGGACACGTCTTATTTCAGGGGTCAAACCCCATCACAATCGGCGAATCCACAAGGATTCAAACCCGGGACCGAAGGGAGACAGGGGCACGCGCTTACCAATTACCTACAGCTTTTTGTGCTTCTTTATTCTATAATTGTTTTATATATACATATATTTTGCTTTCTTTATTATATAAATATATATATATATATATTGTTTTCCCCCTTTTTCTACTAGGGAACTCTACAAGTGACATGGATATCAAAGGACTAAATGGGAGCAGCAAAAACTTCAACTTCAACCACCAGGTGACTTAATTCCATGATCCAAATATTTCAATTTCCTTTTTGAAATTGCCTTATATGCCTCTACTCCTAAATTTTAATTTCTTCAAACACTGGGGAAAATGTTATTTTATGTTGGGGGGATATGAAATAAAAAAAATTTGATTTTGTGTAAAAAAATGAATGATTTGAAAAAAAATTGTAAATGGAAGGAAATATTCCTTTAACTTTAAACATGGTAATACACATTACACACTTTGAAACTGAATATCAAATAATTTATCATTCCCTGATTCTAATTTTAGTCCTTGTATAATTTCATGTGAATAGATTTTTAAAAGTGTGGCTGTCCAATGTGATATTTCATTATTTATATTTTTATCCAAATAAAAAAACAATCACAATGCATGTACATTGGATAGTGGGGTATTAGTTTGAGTTCATGGGGTACCCCAAATAAATAACATAGGTTTGGTGATTATTTTAGTTTTAATATGAGTGTTCAAACAAAATTAAAAAACAATAAATTTACACGTAGAGCAATGAAATGACCTAATGCGTGGCTTTCAGCACTTGGGGATCATGACGCCATAGTTTTTTGGCCCAGAGTTGGTAATTTTATATCTATTTTTGGTAATTTGAATTTTGTTTTGACTAAGTTAACTTGATATGATGCCTGATTATGTGGGCTTCACTTTGTGCCTTAAGGTCTTCGATCCTGGTAGTCATCGGCAAAGTCTCACTACAGGGGTTGACTCTTTTGAGTGAAATTTCAATTACCATGGAAAAATTACAAAAACAAAAAATAAAATAAAATACAATAAAAAAATTTTAAAACTCATCTTAAAATTGAAATTTGATTCCACCTAGGGCTTCTTTCATTTCCCCCTTTAATAAATATGAACCCCCATGTCTATTGTTATACCCAACACATCCTCACACTTAATTGATATTGGATGAAATATGGAAATGAATTTGAAAAAAGGAATTTGAATGGGATTGGGATCTTCTTATGATACTATATTTTATTATAATATTTTTATGGGTTTCATGATTTTTTGGGATAAGGGTTTTTGGTTATCATTGTGTATTAAAAGTTTTTTGGAAAAGGGCATTCAAATTTCATATTGTTGAGATACATTTTGCTCGGGACTATAAAATATCAAGATGGGGGTGTGCTTAGCCAATAAAAATACATATTTTAATTACATTTTAATGGTATGAAATGTTAATTTTTGATCTTATGGGACTGAGTTAGTGGATTTTAATTTTGAACATCCATTCTTATCATTTTTGCACTTCATGCCTAATGTACACCAATTTAGGACCAATTATCCATCTGATTTTAAGGATTGTAGTTATCCATATTTTATTTTGATATCTTGGGAACTATATATAAACTTAAATATGAACATTTTTTATTCAGGGATCAATATATTATACATTAATTGTGATGAAGATATTTAGAGATGAATGGAAGCAATTCTAGAGAAGGCAGATTGGACACCATCCCACTGATGATAATATGGGACCCACATTACAAACCCAATGAAGCCCAAATTTAATGGGATTATAGAAGAAATATATAAGAACAAATAATTATTTACGATCCAGTGCTAATTTTTCCCCCATTATGTTTATTTAGGAGGCCCAAGTTGAAGATAAAATTCTTGACCAGATTCTGCTGCCCAGAAAAACATCCCACCATTTTAAACATATCTCATTTACCATAAACTATTTTGGGCTGAAACTTTTCATATTGTTAGGGGACATATGGATATTAATTTTTTTCTTCTATTTCTCCCTCCAATTCGGCAATATATAGGGTCTTAGAGGTGAATCTGTTCGGTGGAAGCAAGTTGGATGCCACCTCGGGTCAAGGGTGGAAAAGTATCCTCTCCCTTACTTTCCACCACCCTAGGCCTACCATACTCAAGTGGGGTCTTTTTTACTTTTGGAGGCTCAACCCAAGGCTCTCAAAATTCATATTTAAGGTAGTTTTGGTGGATTAGTTTTTCATCTTTTTATATTTCTTTCATTGTAATGTTATGCTGCGATTTTGTTGTCTCAAGTTTTTCTTTCACATGTAAGTTGTTCAATTCACTTTAGTTTCTTAATATAAGTTCTTCTTATCCTATTATTGTGTTTTTTTCCATCTCAATTTGATTCCGTTTTCTCAATGTGGGAATTTATTCACACCAAATCTTTAGAAATTATTCATACAACGGTGGAGTGATCATTTTCTTTTTATTGTTTTCTTTACTTCTTCAATTCCTCCCTCATGAGTCAAATTCCTGCTTCCATTGAAACCATAACATCAATGGAGGACTAATCCATTTATGGGTTGATCCAAGGGAGTAGAAAGGGGCTGTATTGGATTTTATTTATCACTCTATTAATTTCTAATCACTTTTTTTAATTGAGATTTTTATTTGATTATTTTTAAACTTCATCGTCCTTGTTAAATTTAAGGCCACACACTTCAAGTGCTAATACGAACCTTTACCTTGAAGTGCTCAAAAATTTTATCCTTCATGTGTATAGGTGATTAGTATAAAATTTTTTAGGTATTAAACCAGTAAGTGAGGATGTTGTTTGATCTTCTTAAATTAACTCATCTCAAATATAAGAAATTTAAATAGTTGAAAAAGAATTTCATCTAATCCACCCCGACTGAAAACCTACGATCAACACATTCTTTTAAATTGAATTCACTTAAATCTATTAGATATCCTTTAAAACCATCTAAAATCAATCCAATTTGGCCACATCATTGCCAAAAACAGTCCATATAATGTACGTGTCTGTAGGTTACTTCTTAGGTCTCTGAGGATTCGACAACCCAAGCTAGACTACAAGGACCGTTCTACCTTCTTCACTTGGGTAAATTTAGAGTTAATCAGAGTACCACAATCAATTGTATCTGAACGATATTTGAAATTCAACTACAAGTTCTGGAAAAGTATCCAACATGCTCTAAGTACTGAGATGAACTTTAGTATGGCTTTTCATCCCCAAATTAATGGCCAATCTTATTGGACTATTAAGAAACTGGAAGACATGTTGATTGCGTGTTCTATGGACTTCAAAGGAGGATGAGACCAACATCTTCCACTTGCCAAATTATCATACAATAATAGTTTCCACTCGAGCATATAAATTTCTCTACATGAATCCCTCTATGTTAAAATATGTAGAACACTGACATGTTGGGATAAACTCAGTGAACATAAGTTGATAGGACATGAAATAGTCGAAGTAATTGTTGAGTAGGTGAAAACCATTTGGAAGTTCATCAAGGCAACCCAAATTCAACAAAAAATATATCAAGAAAATAATTTATGGGACCTATAGTCTATGGGTTGATATATGTTATTTTTTTCATATCTCCTAGGATGAGGATCATGGTATTTTAAAAGAAAGGGAAGCTAAGTCCCAGGTACGTCGGCCCCTTCGAGATCCTTGATCATTTCAGAGCTGTAGCCTATCAAATAGCACTTACACCAACCATATCTCAAGTACATGATGTATTCCATTTATCCCCTTTTATAATTATATACAATATCCCTCACATATACTAAATTCATAGGCTGTATGTTTGGAGGATGATCTCTCTTGCGAGGAGACACCAGTGAAGATCTTCAACCGTATAGATAAAGTTATACGCAACAAGACCACTCACCATGTCAAATTACTTTGGATAAACCATAAGTATGAAGAGGAAATGTGGGGTCCAAATCACGAAATGAGGTATAATTACCCGCACCTATTTCACCTTATTGTATAAAATGAAATTTTTAGGGAAAAATTTAATAAGGGGGAAGAATTTAATGACCCAAAGTCTTATCAACAGAAATCCCCTTCTTATAATTATGTGATAAAGTCTAAATCAAATTAAATAACATAAAGAACACAATATAAACATTATAAATTAATAATGAATGAAATGAGAAGTGTTTATAGAAGTTAAAGAACCTATGTCAATGAAATAGTAACTTCAACATTGAAATAGTAATATAACCCTTATAAATAGTAAACTGGACAATGGAATTGTAACCCCACATAAAGAATTGTAAAAAAAAATTCAAGTATCTTATAAAATTTAATATGAAATAATTATATCATAGTATAAGTAAATAAATATTTTGAAAATTTTTAATTATGTAATGGTATTTTTAAAAATAATAAATATTTAATTACAATTTCATGATTAATTTAATTATTTAAAATAAAATTTATTTTATATTTTTGTTTTTATATGATTTTAATATATTTTTATGAGACCTTATTTAATTTCTTAAAGTGGTATAAAATCAGTCATAATTTTAAAACCTTTATTTTTCAAGTAAATGATGATTTTAATTGAACTCTAAATTTCTATGATTTAGAAAATTATTTTCATAAAAAAGTGTTAATTTTTAAATTCTATACATTGAAAAGTTTCTAGGGTGATTTTTGGGATTTTTCTTAAATAATTAAATTTTTTGGATAGTAAAATATGGTAATTTACAGTATATATACATTATAAGTAAAATATACTATTGCTTGAGTCATGGATGATGTATGAACCATTGGTTCAAACTTCCATGATATAATTACTATATTTAGAATAAATAATTAATGAAGTTACTTTTCTTGTGAGAAATAAAATACTAATGAATTAAATAATGATAAAACACCTCTTTCATCCACTATAAATACCACCCCTCACCACATTTTCTCCTCACAGCTATCAAGCCTTGATCCTTGTCCAAATTATACACAAGACTCTTCTAGAGCCCCTCCCATGCATCCATGATCTTTTTTTATTAACAAAAGACCAAAATCAATCTCATAAGGTGGTTCTCAATAAGAAGGAATCAATAGGTGAAACCCTCTTTTATTTTCATTCAATTTCTTTTCAAGTTCTTTTTTTCTAATATTCCCACCACTTAACATTGTACAAGTGGAGTGAAAAATCAAGTATCTTATATATAATATAATTTTATCATGTATATTTAATAATTATTCATCAAATATTTTCTCCTCTCTTTTTTATTTTAATAATGAAAACATCGTCTGTGAGGTGTCGATTTACCACCTTCATGGACAACGTTATTTCATATTTCAATTCCACCTTCAAGGCTACTCATGAAACCATTTTTATGGTTGAACCAGATTATAATATATATATATATATATCACAACCTATTTAATGTTTTAGAACAAATATATATATATATATATATGATATTTAATCATATAACAAAACTTTTTTCTGAGGATCAAAAAGTGATAAATTATTTGAAATGATTATCAATAATGATTTATCTAATTAATTATACTCACTTATGATTAAAATGATATTTTAATATTTTATAGGTTCACTAATAACATATTTGTTTAGTTCTTTACAACTATCCTCATTATAAATGATTTTACATTCACATAAACAAGTAAACCAATCATGAAATAACATGGACACTAACGCTCTAAAACAATGAAATTGAATCTCATAACCCATCAGAAAGGAAAATAATAGAACTTAATAAAATTATAAAAATAAAATAAAAGTACAAAAGGTTATAAATTAATTAATTAATTAATCTAATTTTATGATCCATGACATTAATATAAAGTGAAGAATGCCTTCAAACCTAAGGTAGGGGATTGTACCCAAAGCACCATTTTCCTTTGTGTTACTCATTATCTCTCTCTATCTAACTATAATGCTTATTTATTTTTATTTAATTATTTAATATTATGTGTGTATGTTTCATAATCTTTAATCTAGATCATATAAACCTTATTGTATTATATGATAAATGTTTTAATACGGTTCCCCTCTCAAATATTTCTGAAAATAAAACCCAATTCAATGAAACTTCTTTATTTATAAACCATTTTCAAATACAATCCATAATATATTTTAGGACACTATTATTTTTATAAAATCAATATTTTTTCATAAAAACCACCTTTTTTCAAAACAAAATTACATGAACAATTATTCCTTTTCCATTTTAAATAATCTTGAAATTTTTCCCTTAATTCGTACAAAAATGTTTTATTTATAAAGTTTCCAAAACACACTTTTCACTTTTTTTTGACATAACTTATCATGAAATATGACTATATTACATTATTGATTTAAATTTATGATTTAAATCCATCCTTTAATGTACACCATTATGATATTCCTTTTTGATAAGCCTTTTTACATGATCATGATACCCAATTCTTTCCATGGGTATACCTTATGTATGATTCCTCATGTTTGATTACTTATATATTATTATTTATATGGAACACATATTAATGAATGTATTATGATGTGTGAGACTAGATAGTACACCAATGAATTTGGTAATGTTTATTCTCATGAGAATTGTGTTCAATGATCTTGGTAGTTAGCCTTAACTCGTGATCCATGTGCAACAGCCTTGGTGGTTAGCCTTGATGTGTGCTCCTCTATGTGAAATGAGCCTTGACTTATAAAAATGTCATGTTTTATGTTTCTACAACATTAATATGATTATATTATTATATTATCCCATGTTCTATATGTTATTATTATTCATATTATATCATGTTACATGCCTTTTTATATCATTATGTTATGTATTCCAACCCATGTGCTAAGATTTTTTTTAATGTTTATTCCCTTACGGGGATTTTTAGCTCGTCCCTTTGTTCATGTTATCCCTAGTTTATCCTATAAATATTTAAGGGATCATGGGAATTTAAGGGATCATAATGGATAATAAATAAACAAATTTTTTATTTTTCCCTTGTTTTGAGTTTTATTTACTTAGTCTTCCAAAACACTATATTTTTCAATCCATTTCTTGTAATTTGATGTTTAATTATGATTAAAATCATGTAAAGATATGTGTAGAAGGATATGTTATCTATAAAGTTATGTAATAATTAAATGATCGTATTGATGTCCCAGTCTTGGGGTTTAATGTAAAAATAGATAAATTTGTTATCATCGGTAGGTTGATGATGATATCTTATAATCACATCTACAGTGGGAACTTTTATCAACAAATATTAATTATAAGTTATTGTGTTGGTCCTATAAGTCTAATAGTATTGGTATGGTAACATTTCTTTACAAAATATTATGTCCATCACTAGAGATTATATAGTGAATCGCATGTCACCATGGTACAATGGTGAGATAACCATAAATGTTGAAAATCGGGGAAATAGGATAACTATCTAGGTTCCACTATAAAAGTGTAATTTGAAAATTTATACATGTGTTTTTCACTTGTACAATGAATAAGATACTGTGGTTAACTGATATAAAAAATATCAATTTTTATTTTAAACCCTTGAATCATTTAATATTAATGTGTGTCTTGGAACTATTGTCCCTTGGATTTAGGATTGACATCCAAACCAGGTATATCAATTTTTTAAACTTTTCTATCTCTGTTTTACTACCAAATGGCCAGATTATTTTTGTAAGAGAGATACATTTTATTTATTGTGTCTGAAATCAACTTCATGGGTGATTTTGGTTTAAATTTCTTCTTAATTTCTAATAAAAACATTGATGGGATCTTACTGATAAAGGATTTTCAATGAATTTGTACATTCTAGATGGTAATTACAATGATAAATTCTAGTAATAGGATTTTTATAGATTTCACATAGTATATTTTTTAGATAATGGAGTCATTATATTGTATATTTTTGTAGTCCATGTCATCTCAATATACATTTATTACACAGGTGATGATTTTTAACTATTTTTTTATAGAAAACCCCCATAAAAATATGAGATTGATCTATAAATCTATGATGTTATTGAAATAATAGGTCAATCAAGGGAGGGTGTAGATGATGAAATCATGAAAATTATGAAGGATATAAATAATATGGTCGATAATGAATTAATTTATTATATTTTCAATCATCCATTACATTGTATATTATTTATTTTTTCTTATTCTGGCATGTTTTACATTATTTTATGATGTAAAAATACTAAAAAATGATTAAAAGACAAGTTTCGGTATTCCAAAACTAATACACTATTTAATGAAACATCTAACTTTCTTCAGCCTTTATCAAATATTCTCCCTACTTTTAATATACACCACTTCATCCATTTAATTTTTTATGATATACAACCATATTAAAAAATTATTCTTCATACTTCCAATCCATCACCTTCCTCTTCAAGGCTGCTAGGGGGTAGATAGATCTGTTGAGTATTAGTCATCAATTGACCATATTGTGTCATAGTTATCATAACAAGATTATATGAGGGTTACCATTATTGGTATGTAATTTTTAATGTGAAAAAATAATTTATTAAAATTTTATATTATTTATTGAATTAATTTTTGAAAAAAATTAGATAATAATTAGACAGAAACAAACATAAATACAGCATATATTCTTCGGTTGATAAAATTTAAATTACATATTTCACTATAAATGTATTTAATTACTAAAAATGATTTCATAGGCTTATATAGGCTTATATTTTGGTAATTAGTATGTCATATGAAAAAACTTCCCATCATGAATCATGATTAGAGGAATATTTCAATTAATTAAAAGAGTTATTTTTTTTATAATTATGTGAAAGTAAGACAAAATAAATATTTATAGTTTAATTTATCATATATTCTTATAAAATTTAAGTCTAACTATTTTTTCATGTCTAATATTTATATTCTTTCCCATTTTAATGTGCATAATGTCGTTTCTTGACATTGCATATTGAAAAGTTTGTTGAAATGTTGAAGGGGTTTTATTACTGGTTATGGTGGGAGTTCATTGAAACACCCTTGAGTCGCCATTAAATTTAAAAGGTTCTCGATGGGATATCATGGGATCAAAAAAAATCCTTTTTGGATATTGATAATTCTTATTCGTATAATTTATTTAATAAAATCATTATAAATTGAAATAAATTATTAAAAATATTTTAATTTTTATAAATATTAACTTTCTTAATTTTCATAAATAGTTTAAAAAAATCATCAATATGGGACAAATAGGTTACCCCACACATATTTTTTTGTAAAAATATTCAAGGAGAAGATATAATAAGGTAATATGTTCTCTATTATTAAAATTACATGGTTTTCTTCTTAAGTGCATAAATTTTTTATAGTTTTTATATTTTTGCATTAATTTTATAAGTAGAAGAAGTTTTTATGGAGTCTAGTAGAACCAATTTATATTTTTATTTCTATAAGGTATCCAATAGAAATTAAATAAATGAATTATCATCTAACATTATGGAAAAAAATTATACTTCAATTTTTTTGGAAGGAAAATATTTTGTTAAAAAATTCTATTTATAGCATAATATTAAAGGTAATGGTATAAAAATAACTTCCAATCATAATCAGTCTTTGAAAATTTTTCAATGTCCCATTTTTTGGGAAATAAAATTTCCAGTTAAATACGAGGGTGGGTCCTAGTCCCTATCCCACATGACTATTTGGAAGAATCATATATTTATTCACAATGAAACCAAATTATATAAGATTAATTAATGTTATAATTCTTGAAAAATTAGAATAATGAAATTAAAATACTAAATAATTTAATATAGTAGTAGGATTCATGAAGGAATAATTTTGATTAGCATTTTACAACAACAGGTAATTAAGTGGATACTCTATTTTAGGTAATGGCTTAGGGAATTCCAAGTAATATTTAATCCTTTAAAATATAGTTACTAAATATATTAAATATAATTTATTATTTTCAAATTATAATGATGATTTTTTAAAATATATTTTATAAAACAAATATCTAATTAAACATGATTTATGTTTGAAATTTAATTTAATGCATGCATTAGATGCACCGGAGGTAGGTAGGCAGTAAGAAAGTAATAATCATTTTGGGGAATCCTTCCTAAAATAGGGTACTTTTATTTCTATTGAATCCCCTTATTCATGTGTTTTATATATCATCAAAATTTATATATATATCCTTTATAGAATATAAATTAAAAAAACATATGTTTGTGTGCTATAAAAGAATCCTGATATAATGTGGATTAATTTTTTTCTATTTTATTTTTTTGACTTTTTAGAGTATTTAATTATATAACTTTTGGATATATTTTTTTAATTTTAGGTAGAAACACATTCAGATTCCCCATGTTTCCTATGATTATTCTCTGGTGTAAATTTATCATTAAATCCACTACTATATACTGTTAAACTATATCTATATACTTATATACTACCAATAATTAATTGTCAATGTTATATGATCAACTAGTCTAAAAAAAATTATAATATTGAAATTACTTTTTTAGTCATTATAGAGGTGATTTTAAAATTATTTCCAATTATTGATTTGTAACATTTCTATAAGAATGATGATAATAAAATAAATTCATACTAGTTAATATATGACTAAATAAAAAATAATGGTTCGAAAAAACATTGTGAATCAATTAGTCATAAATTTTACCACCATATATTTTTAGAAAAAACACTTCTATTAGTTTTTTTCCTTGTACTTTTCTACTAATTAGGGGATTATCATCCAATACCATCAACCTTAAGAGGATATAGGGGTGAACATATTTTTAGGAGGATCCAAAATAATTCTTAGATCAAGGTCAAATATCGGGGTGATAATGAATACCCATAGAGGTAAGATCTAATAAATTCTTTTCCTCTCTATTTTCTTCATGTAATTCAAAAAAAAAATTCATTTTTGTTGTTTCAATCCTCATAAAATATCATTTTATGACTATTATTTTAATAATCAAATTTTCTCAAGGAATATTTGACTAATGAATTTTTGAGAGATAATATAGGGTGACTTATTCTTTTCATGCACCATAACCCCGACATTCACATACCATAAGATAGTGAGTGTGGTATGGTGTCGAACCTTAGACCATAGTGGTTTTATGAAGGGTAGTCAACCCACCTTATCCATTTACCCCCCCCCCCCTATAACCTTTATCTGTCTTTCAAAACCTATCTTATTTTCCTCATAATGATTTAAATTGACACTAAAAATACAGATAACTGGAGGTTTAATGTAACTATTATGGAGAGTGTAGAGACCCAACCACCAATATCCCAAACCCAGTAGTTACTTCATTACTTTGGTAATATATACAAACAATCTCATTTCAATGTACTGAATAGTTTATTAGTATTGTAAAACTAGAAACATATATAAATCTAAAATTACATTCGAAAACATAAAATAAAATATATTATTTTCTTTGAGAACATAATTATCCTCCAAATAATATACCTTTATATTATTCATTTTATATATCCTAGAATCATGGGGAAATAAAACATAATAAATGGATGATCTCATATGCTTAGTAAGGGTATGTATAAAGTGGAATCTAGAATGGAATAAATAAGGAATAGATAAAATAGATGGGTTAAATAATGATAATTTTTTATATAAATAATAACATGAGCTTAAAACCTATCTTTGGATATCATAACTATTAAAATAGTCACATTGAAATTAATAATTGATTTCGTGATGAGGGAATACATAATGACAAATACCTTAAACTCACCATCTAGGCCTTCTTCTAGGAAATCTATAAAATGGGTAATGACTCCGGGAAATATCCAACCAGTTTTTTCTCATGAGATCCACTGGTCTACCACATAATAACTCCAATGTATTCATCATATTAATAATAAATTAAAATTAATCAACAATAATTAAAAATCAACAACTTCATGTATTAGAATAACTAACATATAGAATGTCAATAATTTCTTAAGTAAAAATAATAATAAATAATCTAGAGAATTATGGTGGATATTATAATTATATTATATCTTTAGTAAGTCGTATGATTCATCAAATGATTACGAATTATATGAAAAAACATTGAATATACTATTAGAAACATTCCTAAGGAAAATAACATTTTTACTTCGAATTCCCTTATTTAAAATATATATTTTTTTCAAATATTATGGAAAACATTTTCATTTAATTTAACCTTTAAAACATTTAAAATATGCTTCAAATAATTGTGTGGATATTATGGTAGTTCATTCTATTTATGTTAAAACAAATATTCATTACACAATTTCAGTAAAAAGTCAAAACGTTCTCATTTGGAAAATGAAAAGAAGAATCAAACCAATTTTTTTTAAATGTAAAACATAGATAAAATTTATTTTATAAATCATTATATAATATATAAAACATTATTTAAGAAATTTTTCTGATAATATGGTCATGGAAGAAAATGATTCTTGACTAAGTAGAAAAACAATGGTTGTTTCCTTAAAAACATTATTTCGGTATCTTGAGTACTTAAAAATAAGGAAATTTAATGAAAAATTTTAATTTATAGATATAAATATAGGGTAATAAAATATATATATTTTGTGATAGAATGATAAAATAATTCCCCTGGTGAAGACTAAAAAATAAATAATTTTGAATAACGATGTGTTTTTCAAAAGACCCTTAACTCATGTACGGCGTATATTATTTGGGTTAATACCATCTGTATAATAAGTATTCAAAAATTATAAATTTTTTCATAAACCATAATAATAAATAAAATACCATATATGTCTAACTTATATCCATTTATCACCCATTTATTATAAATATTTTATTAAAATTATTGTTCCATGTGGTAACTTCTTAGGATTTCATTATGTATTGATTTGGTAGTTTTGGTCCTTATACATTGATAATAGTTACATTATCTCCTGAATTTTATTCATGATAAAAATATCATTTATATTTGTTATATATATATTTGTGTGTGTGTGTGTGTGTTTGTTTTTAATAATCTATAAAATTTTGAGATATAAGAATGAATTACACAATTTATAGAGACGATAGGCTAAATAAGAAAGCTTGAACATTGTCTTAAATTTTTTATGGATGAAAATAAAGAAAGGTAAATAATAATTAACCTTTATATGATAATTAAAATATCATATATATCAAGTATATTTATTAAATATATCATTATTAAAATCAATGTAAATAAAAAATTAAAAACGAGTCACATCGCTTTATGGTGGGGGTGGTCCACACATATGCATGAGTGATATTTTCATTTTTTAAAGAATAGAAAGGTAATAAGGTAGATATGATATTATAATTTCAGAAGAATATTAATTTCATAAATAGTATATTTAAAAATTAAACCCATCATAATTTCACTCTATTAAATATTGTGATGGAAAATGAATTGCATCATTTTGTGGTGGTGGTTGTTACATGTACACAAGAGAAAACATTTCACTTCCCATTTGATGAAAATGTGGGTGGATAATGGTGGTTTCATAACCATAATAAAATTTATATGTATTTAATATAAGTAATTTTTTATTTTATGATGAACACCATAGATATATATGAGTTAGAAGAAGAAAAAAATTGAAAGAGGTCGGGTATAATGATTACCTCTTCTTCGGTTGGAATTAGTTAGATACTATCTTATAGATTCTTGAAATTGTATTTTGTGAAGAAAATTACCAATATCTTATAGATAGTAGTGTTTAAAATAGAATTTATTAGGGTTTTTCTAATATATATTACTCAATATGGTAGAATTAAAAGAGGTTAGTTGTGTCCTTTTATAAGAGGTTGGAGAGGACACCTTTGCGATTTAATAAAAATATTAAAATAAAATAATGTAATTCTCAAGCCAATAGTTCCAAATTTATATTGGTATGAAGGTGAGATAGGATGAGGTCTAAATATGCCTATAAAATAGGAATTAAACAATTTTATTTAGAAAAGATACCCTTATCTCTTAGTTTATCCCCAGTAAACTTGTTTTAACCTTAACTACAGTGACCAAATTTTTCATTATTTTCTATTAATTATGACAAAAAATTATATTGGAATCATTAAAAAAATTTAAATTATGATTAAATATATATAATAAATTTAATAAAATTATATTCACATAAATTTAATAATTAAATTTAAAAATAAACCCACGAAATATGATGATATTTTGTTTTTGAGAGAAAAAAATGCTTCGTTCTGTATAAACTGATTTTATAAAAAATCCAGTTATGATTAATTATAATAACCTTAATTAGAATATTAATAATATAAGTGAAATAATTTTACTTTTACAAATATCTTAAAATTAAATTTAACTTTTTAAATTCTTGAGATGAAAATATAGTATTCGATAAAGTAATTATTTTTTCATTATTAATCTAAAAATCAATCTATTCAAAAAATTATCAAAAAATCATCAAAACAAAAAAAAATCATGTATATTATAAAAATAATGTTATTTTTTCAAATAATGATTCTAAAATTTATGAAAAAATAATTATATTATTTGTTCGAAAAAATATGTTTTTAAGGAATAATTTATTTTTAAAGTACATAAATAATTTACAAAAAAAATTGACTACTTATATTTAATATATTTTATTTAACAAAAAAAATATTTTTATAATATTAATATCTCTAATTTAATGTCTATGTTATAATTTCCTACTATATTACAGTTCATTTAGGGCTTGTTATGTATGTATTGTGGGATATTAAAGAAATTAAATTTATATAAAGTGAAAATATCGTAAAACATTAGGGGGTTGTATAAGGATTTGATGGAGGAATAGTGTTAGGATCATATGGGAGTGAGATTTAAATCCATAGTTTCAATGATATGGAATCCTAAAATGATATGGGTAGGATGACACAAGTCAATATCTGACATGATAGACATGATGGGTAAAAGAAAAGGGTTGACCGATAATGTGATCAATGATGGATACATAGTCTAAAGGGGGATATTTTGAGTTCTGAATATTTCATATTAAATTATCATTGGATGAGAAGTCGATCCTCCCTTCTCTTAGTAGGTAGATATAGAAGCTAGTGGTCCAACCCCACCAAAGGCCCAATATTGGTCCATCCCTATATTGGGTTGTGTGGGATCAAGTGGGTCAAGCACAGGGACTTGACATCAAACATGGGCTTTATAAGAAATCCATATTGGCCTACCTACCCTCTTCATTATGTCCATTCATTCATTCATGTGGGAAATAAACCCCGAGAGTGGTTTACACTAACCTGAACCACCCCAAGTGGAGGGTGCATGGAACCACTCACTCATACATAGGAATCCATATTCTCATTGGTTCTCTCCTCCATACTTGATAGTTTCATATGGTGCACCCTGGAGGCCATTGTCTATCCTGATACACCCTGATTTAGGTGTTTTTCTCCCTCTATCATCTGATTTCAAAAATTTGAAAATTTTATTATTCTGTTTTGTATGTTTCTTTATGTAAATAGTGGGGTCCTCTTTTACACTATGTAAATTTTTTAAAGTATTTGTTAATATTTGTGTAATTTTTATCCATATAGACTATGACTAGGTTTGGGAGACATGTTTAGAGTGTACACAGGGTTTGATAGTCTTCAAAACATTTTCTAATTATTCTTTATAGGTACCATTATACATTGTAGAGTTTGTTGCTACACCATAGACCTAGGTAAAGGGTTATTCATTACATTTATCGGTTCTGATACTCCCTTGATTTCTACTCTCAGGATATTCCATAGGTCCCTCACACAAATGATAGATTTAGAAAATACCTCATGATATGGGGTACAGTTATTCCTTCAATGTGGTTACTACTATCCTAATATATATTGAATCCTCAGTGGGTAATGGTTTATACATAGGTGGTGTTACTCTGATTACTAATGTACTCGCATCGGTGATTCATGGGTCCCCTGCTATTGGATTAAGAGAGGTGGCATAATTTTTCATCAAAATAATAAATATGGGCACTATATATTTTAGGAATGACGTAGTATCTATGGTTTCCAATGAATTAAAATCTATCAAAAAATGAGATATAAAATAGGGACATAACTATATCATTGATTGTCTCAACCCCTAATGTAAATCTAGGTTTTTATTTTCCATTATCAATGGTCTTAATATATCTTATAGTTTGGTCCATCTTTTGGGTTTCAATGTACATATTTTTATTGTCATTCCAACATCAGTGTTCCTACTCACACGTGTTGTGACTATATAGATGATGGATAGTTCAGGGGTGATCTTAGAGGATGTGAATATAGTTGAGATGGACCCTAGTTGTCCATGATGGAAAACTTTTATGTTAGTATTCACACATGTAGTTGTTATTATAAAGAATAATCTTTTCATCTTGGTTTAGGTTAGCCTTTAATTTATGATTTTGAAAAATCATACTCTTAATTAATTATGGTATATTCCCTTATCATACTATTAAGGTTGATTAGTGTCTACCAAATGTATAATATTACACAATTTGAAAGTTATTTATTTCATTGTATTATTGATGGTTAAATCTCTATTAATTTAAATTTTTATTATTAGATTGTAAATGTTCAAGGAACTCCAATGCAGTGGATCCCAAGGAAATCTCAAAAAATTATACTATTGATATCTAGGTAAATGGAACCTCCATAAGAGAAAATTTAAATCTCATTTGTTAAGGTACCTTTATACTCTAAGATATCATCAACCTTGTTACCCTCGTGATGGGTTTGTTGGATCACCACCCTATCATTATCATTTTTGAAAATTCGTTAGTTCAAAGATACATATTTGTGTTATAACATATTTGTGTCGGTTACCAGACACAAACCCATTGAGGGTGGTCTTAGAGAGTCACTCAGAACATAACAACCATCCCACGAAAGGGGATGATGGGTTGGTCCATGTTAGAGTTATATTAAAGTGATGTGTTTGATCGTAGTATTAGATTTTTGATTTGTAATTCTTGTGAGGTATGTATTTCTAAATATAGGAAAATTATATCAAGAATTATTGATTTTAATTTTCATACTTGGAAAACCTTCATTTTTTATGGTTGATTTATCCTTTTTAAATGAATCTAATAATTATTTTATATACTTGGGAACCTAATGAATCTTTTTCAGGGTACTGAAAGGATATTCCATGGATTATATAGTGCTCAATTATAGTTGTTCATACCCTCATTATTTTAATTCACCTAGATATTATTTAATGGATATTTTTTTATCTTGTTGTATATTGGATGTCACCCTATAAGAAACTATGTAGGATTTAGAGGTTGAGTCATGATGAGTAATTTATATAGGTAAAGTCTCTTTTTGATGATCATTTCATTTGGGAGGCATCGATTTGGGGACCCAAATAGGGGGTGCCTCTACCAAGAATATAGGGGAAGTACCTATAATTATTGGATCAAGATAAAGTCTTCTACATTTGATATAGTGGATTGGTCTATGATTTTTTCAATTAGTATATGGTTTTAGTGAAGTAGGATGTGAAGATCAATAGTAAAAGATTTTTTCAAAAGATTCATTATTAGATAATATATATATATATATATATAATGATGTGATCCTAACTCTTAAGACATATATGAATTTAAAATGTAGTGAAAAGGTTATTGTGATGGGTTTACACTACCTATAATAAAATTGTGGTTATAACATTGTTGGAAATTAAATATGTGGGTCACACAATTTGATGTGAAATAAAATATATATATGTTACTTAGATAACACGAGTTAAGTGCATAAATAAAATTTTATTTATACATGAAGAAGTCGTTAATGGTATCTTCATGTTTTGAATGACCACTCACATATCAAGGGGTGGAGACCATTCAAAAATATCACACACATTGGGGGAGTGGTGGAGGGAACCTCCAACTCAGAGTAGTCTACGAATTTCATCAAAAATTAGCGAATACATTTATCTAGTACTTATATACACCTATAAACCCTTTAAAAATCTATTCCTTTCACTAAGAACATATATTATTGACATGATCAAGTTTTTAGTACAATTTATCATTTCATAGGATGTAGTTTGACATGTCATAGAAAAAACATACATATGAATAAATATTTATCACTTTTAGATGTTTTACTTTTAAAATAAAATAATTTAATAAATGTTCCCATATCTATGATCTCTCATCCTTGTGCCCATATAATAAATTTTTACCTCATTCCCTCTCATGGTTTCCTATTATAGGGTTTATCGATGAAATTTCCTCAAGCCTCCCAATATAGAGTTGGATAATTATAGAGGAATTATACACCTCAAACCTTTATTCATGTCCACATTAATATTATCGTACACATTCCAAAGTATCTGGTGACCTTTATTGGGTTCCTTACTTCATGTTTCAAGATACAGCTACACCCTACAACATGTTCTAGGATGATGCCTCAGACACACCATGAATGCACCCAGAATCCAAACCTGGGAACTCTATATGAGGAAACCAAAAAAGGTCTTTCAAATAAATGGACCCCTTTATCATCCATATTAGACACCACTAGGGAGGGAGAAACATTTTTTGGATAGATGTTTGATTTGGAGAACCCAAGAATATAGATCTACAAACCACATTAACAAGTATTCTAAAAATAGTTCATTCAGCAGATTTTCAATTAAAAACATAAGGATATGGGATTGAATGTCTCCACCCATTCCCTAAAAATTCTATATGCACCTTTTTCACCAGAATACCTAAGAAATTGTAAAGGTAGCATTGATTACCAAATCATCATATAAATTGGGCATTGAGGATCCTAGAAACTGATATCCTAATTATTGATGTACCAGAGAACCAACACACATGGGAACCAATTACATGATCACTAAATAACCTAACCACTAAGATCTTAGAGCACTGGGAAACCAATGTGTTGACTACCTTAGTACCAAACTACATGAGCATAGAGACACCATGGTGCTGACTAGAAAAGAAATGGGAAACCTAAGAACTTATTTTTCTTGGACTTAATAAGTGATCTCCCACTAAAACCATGCCTCTATACTAGTTTTCCACTATTCCCAAGCCTCTATACATGGTCACTACATTTCCCAAGCTTCCATATTAGGGATCTCATTTCATCAAAGACTCACACATGATCACCCATTAACCTAGGTCTCACATGAAGATACTAATTTTCTCATGCTATTTTAATGGGTTCCCACATTACCTAGTCCTCATACCTAGTCCCTCAATGTTACCAAAATCTTCCATACCACAAAGGGATCCACCCCCACACCATTCATTAAGATCAATGGTGAGATGTGGTCATAGGTCTTTATCTTGATCCCTCCACTTTCATAACTAACCCCCAAGAGAAATTCAGAGTCACACCATAAAATTTTTAGACATGTTAAAACATGATTAGGTTTTGATATATATATCCCTCACCTTTATCCCAAAAACATCATGATCCAGGGTACTCATCTTTGTCCCCAAAATTCCTTAAGTCACGATTGTCCTCTTGGTTACCCCATTTTTCATAAGTCAAGATAAAACTCATTATTTCCATAAATTCATTGATTTTAGATACTCCTCTTGTATTATATATATTCCTTAAGATTAAATACTATTAATTATTCCCTAAAATTCCTTGAATCTAGGTCCTCCTCATAGTTTCTAAAAATACCTTTAACTGGTAGACCTTCTAGAGTGCACTAGAAATGGATACTCTTAAAAAAGTCATGCACCAACCCATTTCTAGGTACCTTTAACCCAGTATCCATAATTTTATAGATTTATACTATATATTACATATTCTATGTTACATTAAGTTAGATTGGAAACCTCCTTATTGTTCATTAACAACACTATAATCCTCCCATATACCCCTTGAGTGGTGGTATCTCATAGATTTTTTTAACAGTATTATGTGGTCAGTATTAGAAACCAACATCTATATGGGAAGAGCATGAGATTCCCAATCTAATAAGAATATAATAACACAACTAACCATATATAATTTGTATAATATACCCTCAAGGACTGAAATGATGACGAAATAAACAAATCAATAATTTTTTAATGATATGAGAACAATATTCTCTCACTCCCTAACTTGAGAAGAATACAATAGTTTCAAATGATAAAAGTAAACTTTGAATGAATTTAAAAAAATGAAGGATTAAATGATCTATGAACTTAAAATTAACCACTATAGAACTTTTTAGAATACTATAAAAAGATAAGGTGTGTCCTATTTAGTGGAAGCTGTAATTTCCAAGTTAGGATAATTATATCACTGAGAAGGGGATGGGTGAATCAGTGATAAATTTTTATTTTATGTTTCCTTCTCAAATGAAACAACATTTTCCTCCTTAGTTTGGTTTGAAAATGGTCCAATGACACACAATCCACTAGAAAAAGATCATTTTGTGTGGAATACAATGATTATGATATATCCTATCACTCAAGTAGAACTATATAAAAAATCCAACAGTGAGTGTGCTCCCTCTTAGAATAAATAGGGTAAAACATTTTTTGTGTAACAATGCATTTTACCTGTGATTCTTTTCAACTTCCACAAATTTATTATTTTTAAAAAAATTATTCAATTTCATAACGAGAATGTGGTAAACACTTCAAGTACATTTCAATCTGATTTTCAAGTCCTATCGGCATAGTCTAATTCTTCCACTCCAATTATTTCAATAGGATTTCTCAATAAAATGGATATAACTCTAAAATAATATGATTGATTAAATTTAGAACTCCTTCCATAGTCCAGAAATCCCAATATGAAAATCCCTGATCTGATTATCTAGCCTAATGTGGTGACCAGCTGAATACGATGACAAGTAGAAAACAATAGACAATTGAATACAATGATTACTAAATATGATGTGCAGCTAAATAATGTTGAAATATTATCTATTCTCCTTTTACTTCTCTCCATATAAACTTCTTCAACACATCTCAATATAGAAACTTATTTCACTCCCTAGAAAGTTGAAGCTTCTCTCTCTTCCTCTATGAACAGTACTTTCATAATCAGTCATTATAAAATTAAAATCTATTTATCCTCTTTTATAGGAGACCCTAAATTGGTTTTGGAGGGAGTCCTAAAATCATTCTCGGTCAACAAAATTCACCAAAAACTTGATTTATCTTGAATTTCGGGTGCATTTATAACTTTTTTAATGCTTCTCAATTCTTTTAAAATATTTTCCAGAAAATAAACTCTTCTTCGTACTTTATTTATCAATTAAAAATCTAATTTCAATTACCATGTTGATTCCTTCAATATGATTCTCCATTCCAAATGTATTCAAGAAGGAATATATAGATCTTTATCTTACTTCCTATCGATGATCCTATATCAATATGATGGATATTGACCCAATTGGTGAAAAAATTCAACAAAAAATAAAATCTTTTATTTATCTTCCCAATATGATACTCATCATCTTCATTCTTTGAAGATTTATATCTTTTGTATTTTTTTTCTAAATGAAAACCAGTACCTTTGGTTTCTCACATTTTCTACAAATCTTTCAAAAAATCAATATTCAAGTTCTTACATTGAAAACACATTCGGACATCTTAAATGGATGACTACATTGTTGGTTGTTCTCTGTAAATTTTATGTAAATTTTATTCACCTCAATTCTTTTACCATCAGTCTCTAAATAAAACTATTCCTTTGATAAATACAATGGTATGCAGAATACAATAAAACGGTGTCAGTACCTTCAATTTCTTCAACATAATTCAATTCTAAAATTGTACTTGTATCATGAATTCCTTCATGAATTTGAATAAATTTGAGAACAGATTTAGCACCATCTAATTTTTAATGGAAAGTATTATAACATCCCAAACTCCAGAAACCAACTTTCTTTCCAACTCAGCCTGAATAAGATTGTCTAGAATTCAACTAACCTGGATATAATTGGCATGATTATAATTATCATGATTATGATCAGGCTGAATACGATCTACATCACCCTTTTCTCATCCCATATAGATCATATCAATATGAATACGATTGGGATCATCTATTTTACTCCCACTTTCTTTCAACAAGCTTGCATCACATGTTTATTAAATATATTTGATTTATGAGAACTCCAAGATTAGTAAATCATCATCACATTTATTTTATCATAATCCTATAGACTCTAATTCTCCACCATTATAATTGCACCTTCTAAACCATATTCAGGGTGAATTCGATGACCCATTACTTCAATCAAGATACTTTCTCAATATGATATTTCCATCAATTCTAGATTCATTATGAATTTGATGAACCTTTTATTCAAGTCAGCTCCTCCTGAATATGATGAAAATTTTCAATCAATTTGAGTCTAAATTTCTGAATATGATATCTAGTCCGGATTTCCCCAAATAAAAAGTGATTTTATTTTTTCTTTATTATTAAACATCAATGAAAACAAAAGAAAATACCTTTGAAAAACAAACTTCTTCAGCATCCAAAAACCATATCCTCCCAACTTGGTCCCAAAAATACCCCCTTTATATTTTATTATCAACCAAGATTAATCAATCTCTAAACATTTTATCCTCAATAAATGGATTACTTATCAATAATTCTAAGCTGACATGAGCTAACTCATTATATGAAACAAGAATCATTGATATAAAAACCGTGCTTTCTAAAATTAATGATTATGAAAATCTTATTAATTGTTCTTCCTATGATTTATCAACTTCTTCAAATTCCCTAGAATTCAAAAAAAAATGTTTCTTACAACCAATCAAAAAAACCATTATAATAATTCACGCACACACAAAATTTAGGATTCACATTTTACCCACAACTCTCCCTTTTCACATTATTCTATAACGATATATTTATGAAAAAATCCCCCTGAAAATAGTATCCAAAGGTAAAATGAGGGAGAAGACAAAAACAAATACCTTATCCTTTATGAGAAAGATGTTGGAAACACATGTTCAACCTCAATTTAGAAAAGTATTGTTTTATTAAGGGTTTCATGAAAATTTATGCAACTTATTCTAATATTGGAAAATACTTCAACTTCAATTCATTATTCTCTATATGATCTTTAATGAAATAATATTTGATATCAATGTTTTTTAATGTGAATTTTGAACCGGATTCTAGGTTAAATTATTTGTAATTTGATTGTCACAACCCAAGAGAAAGGGAAACTTTACTTCAGAAAGTAAGTCTTCTAATTTAGTTTTCATTCATATAAGTAGAGTAGTGGATTGAGTGGTAGAAACATACTAAGATTCATCCATAGTGAGAGTTAATGAATTCTGTTTCTTTGTATGCCAACTAAAAATATTATTTCCTAGAAAGAATACTCGACCAGATTTTGGTCATCTATCATTAACATTTCCTTCCTAATCAGATATGAATACCCAAAAATTCAATACTATGTGATCTATCATACCTGATTCCGAAATTTTTTGTGCCTTTGATGTATCTGAGAATTATTTCTCCAACTGGTAAATGTTTTAATTTTAGAGCACTCTGAAATCATTCCCATAAGGTAAAAACATAAACAATGTTGGGTATTGAGGCGGTCAAATACAAAAAACTTCTGATCAGCTTCCAAAATTATTTCTAATAAACTTATTTTCCTTATCCATCACTAGAAAGCATTATTCCCTCCAAAATTGGTGTGGAAATGGGTTTCGTTTTTTCCATGCCAAACCTCTTATGAAAATACTTATAATACTTTTCTATATAAATAAAATTTTATTTTTCCTTTTATAATATTTTTAACCTAAGAAAAGTATTTTATTTACCCAATCATAGAAAAATCAAACAAATTTTTCATTTCTTCAGCAAATATTTCACAAGCTCTTTCATCATTCCCAAAAAATATAATTTCAACAACATAAACAATTATGATAAGTGAATACTCTTGACATTCTCTGATATAAAGATTTCAATCAAATCTTCCATTCTTGAAACTCATTTTCATTAAGCAAGTATACAATTTGGAATACCATTCCCTTGGAGATTTTTTATCCCATATAATGATTTCATCATCTACAAACATAATATTCATCTTTCCCAAAAACAAATCCATAAGGTTGTTCAATGTAAACTTCCACATCAAGATCACCATTCAATAATATTGATTTAATATCCATTTGAATGATCTTATAACCTCATTGTGCATTAATATCAAGAAAAATTATGATTGTTTCTTATATTTCCACGAGATATAAGGTTTAATAAAAATAAATACCTTCAATTTGGGCATACCCTTTGCCCGATAATATTGATTTGTTTCTTATCACATTAAATTCTTAATTCAGCTTGTTATGGAAAACCCATTTGTGCCAATAAAGTTTTTGTTGCCTAACTTTGGTATGAGTTCCCTTGTATCATTATTTCAATCTAATAAAACTCTTTATTCATGGATTTAACCCAATCAGGATACTAAAAATATTATTTTACATCATTCTTCTCATCTATTAAGTACAACGAAGTTTGTGTAATATCATTTTTTATTCTTCTGGTTTCAACCTTCTCATGCTGATCCCTAATAATATTCTGAGCTTCCACTTGTTTCCCCATCCTAGGATGAGATTTTTGAGTATCTTAATCATCACTGGAAATATCTGAGTCTGATTTTTCTTCTTGAGTAGAATTACAATTGTTTTTATCCTTATCAGAATTGTTTTCCATAACCTTCTCAACTTCCTTATCTTACTAAGTATGTTTTTCTTCTCCATCCATTTAAATAACTTTAACATTAATAGAATAAAAAATTGTGCATGTTTTTTTTAAAACAATTGTATCATCTTCCTTCCAGAGCATAGCCATGAAAGATTCCATCATTACCTTTCTTCTCAAACTTTCCAAGGTTTCCACCTTTCTTCTTCATAATGCATGGACACCCAAGAACTCTTAAGTGTTTCAAACATAGATTTTTTCCATTAAAAAGTTTATATATATTAATATGTGAATTTTTTCTATAGAAACATTAGTTTGGAATATACATAGCAGTACTCATGGAATTCCTCCAAAAGTAATGAGAAAACCCATGTTCAAGTAACACAATTCTCCCCATTTCCACGAAACTTATATTCTTTCTTTCAGAAAACCTATTTTTTTGGGGAATATATGGAGAACTATATTCATGATAAATTATAAGAATATCAAGATAACATTAAAATTTCTCACTACTTTATTCACCACCATTATTAGTTATCAACTTATTCACTGAATAATCGCATTCTTTTCAGCTTTCATTATGAAACTTTTAAACATTTTCAAAGCATATGACTTATGGTTCATATGAATAATAAAAGAAATTTAAGTGAAATCATTAATTAAAGTAATGAAGTAATCATCTCAATTTTTTGATTTTTTCTCCCTGGCCCATAGATTTCAAAATGAATAAGCTCTATGGGTTGTTTTGAACAAATCTCAACATTCTTGTGTACAACATTTTTAATCATACCTTTCTAATAAATAGTGGGACAACAATATCTTATTCTTGTAAAATCAAGAATTTCTTAAACATTGTCACTATATATATTTGATTATGTTTCATTGACACATTTTTTCCATCCTTATATTCCACAATTGATTCTCTTTCATCGTACTCTTATAAAAAGAGTTTTGTATTTCACCAACTAGAAAAAAGTTTTCTTTTATATGTTGGCCTCTTGTAAAAATATTTCCATATTCCTCACATTTCACAACAAACCCATATCTTATGAGGATATCTTTGGAATCATCATCAAAAAATTTTGGAAAACATATAAAATTGTTTACCATCCCATCAATATACATGTTTTTCTTGGATTTAATCTTTTCTTTTCCAATGATGGAAGATCCAACACCTTTGATTTTCAAGGATTCATCATTTCCAAATGTCAATGTTCATTCTTTAAAATTGTTAACATTCTTCCAAAATTTCAAATATCCTATCATATTATAATAACATCCACTATTAAGAATACAAGGTTATTCTATTTCTGTATATTTCTATGTAGTTTCAACTAAATGAGTTTTTTCTTATTCCTTTTATTTATTCAACTTCATCTTCTGGGATTTGTTAAGAAATTATTGTTGTTAAAGTAAAAAACAAGACATACTTTTGACAGGTTTCAAGGTTATTAAATTAATTCAAAAATAGTTCCCAAATTTCAGAATCTATTGTAACATCCCATGATTTCATAGTACGTTATTTCTAAAAAGTAATTCAATAACTTGCACTACACGCAACACTGAGTTCAAGCGCACCACGACTTACCAAACTAGTTGTTCAAAAGCGGTTATGAATAGTATTAACTGAATTTTGAACTTTGTATAATCCTTATAATTTTAGAATCCATATTATGAGTTTTTAAACATAATTAAGAACTAATCCAATTTTTCAGATAAAAGAAGTATTTTTTTAAAAATGCACTTTTACCGCCTTTTAATGGTGAATCCTTGTTAAATCCAATATTTGAATCTTTTATATATTCAATTTGAAAAAATAAACTTCTTATTTAGAATCATGAAATAATAATTTAGTTTCAATAATGTTTTGTTGTTTTTCTGATAACTTTCATATTTGGGTGAATATTGAAAAATACTATATTTTAACTGAAAACAAATTTTTTAATCAAAATAATTTATAGTGTTAAATTATAAATTTTAATGATTTGGAAGTATAAATAGATTATATTTTAAACATTTAATCCAATTCTGGTAATTGTAAGTAATTTCACTTTGAAATTGGACATAAACAAGTGTCAATCTTTTGATAGTTATTATTTCTTAAAAATATGCATTTTGGTTTTGAAAATGAGAATTAATTTTAAATTAATAAATGAAACTTCTATGTTTTGAATTTGGTAAAATACAATTCATTTTTGGATTCGGAATATCGAAATTATCTTAGGGTTATTTTTTTATTTTTCTAAAAACTTTCAATTTTTGATGAATAGTGAAAAACACTGGGTTATAGTTTAAAACCAAATTTTTATTTAAAAAATTATTTATTTTATTTAAATTTATTTTGGGTAAAAATAGATATATGATAATTATATAAGTTCAATGTAATTCATTGGATTTATTTTATAATAATTTTAGATATATAAAAATTTAATTGAATTTTTCACCGTCTTTTACCCACCTCCTAAGAGAATTTTCAAATTCACATAAAAATTAATTTTACCACCTTTGTGATATTAATTTCAAAAATCCAAGAGACCGGGATGATATTAGTATATAAAATATGGTTCAATAAGATGAAAATAATTTTTCATGAATAGTAACTTTTTACTTTTATTTACCATAGTTAAAAGTGAATAGGTGATTAAGGGTAAAAATGATATTATTATTACCCTAACACATGTCCTAATTCTATTGGATAAGTGTATTTCTACAGAAAACAACCTTATAAATATAATATTATCCTTTAGGTCCACTTGGATTAGATTAGGACATTTATTAGTATTTAATTCAAAGAAGGGTTAAAAGAGTTAAAATCAAAGTTTAATAACTAAAACATTTTTAATATAGGGTTATACATAAGATAAATTAGACTATATATATTCATTATAAATATAAAATGATTTACTACATAATTTTATTTTTTTTATAATTTTTAGACATTAAATAATTAAATTTATTTATGACAGAGTGATGATGCAGTAATTACCGTATTAATGAAAGATTAAAATAATTGACATTATAAAGATCCAAATAAATGTAATTTGAGACTTTTTATAAATTAAACTAATTTTATAGGTAATTATTACCATTTAGGGTTGGTTATATTGATGTTTTTGAAGTAATAATGTTGTTATGATTTTAAAAAAAAAATACCAAATTGTGTCAAAATTGACAAAAAATAGTTTTAAAAAAAATATTATATTATTAATTGATATAATAGTCCTAAAAATCTAAGGTTAGGACAAAATACTGATATAATAATATCTATGACATTAAATAACCAATTGGGGTTCTATTTTCATTTTATAATAAGTTTATTAACCGTATAATATTAAAATACAAAGAGACATGGTAAATGTCAAACTACTTAACTAAGAGTTAAATCTAAAAGTTAAGGTTAATATGGTGACATAAACCTGTCTAAAACCTATTTGTTGAGTGGTTTTCAACTCATACCCACCATTTACTTTAAATAATTTGATCCATTAGAAACCTAAAATTAATTTATTATAAAATAATATTTTAAGTTTTTCCTATGGTGCCCCTCACCCCTCTTATAAAAGGGCACATCCCCTTATCTCAAATTCACACCTCCAAAGCCATTTTTCTCAGCCAAAACATGACCAAATATCCTCCCAACTATCCTAAATTCATACTAGAGGCCTTCCTTTGGTCATAAATCCAACCAAAGGAGCCCTTTTGATCAAATAAAAAGGAAGAACCTGAAGAAGAGGTAATGATTTCACCAACCTCTTTCAGGTTCTCTTATTATTCCACTTACTCTTTCTTTGTTGTTACCATTATAATATAATAAATACAGTATATTATATATACTTTGATGTAATTATAAATATTCCACAACTATATTCATTATTCTATCCATATTATGAATGATAATGTCACCATGTGTGCGTACGTATGGCTTACAGTTTCCACGTCGTGGTGTAATTTTTAATTCAACACTATGTTATTTGGATGGATATAATGATGAGTAATATGTATATGAATAATTTAAAAAAAATGATAATGTCTATGTAAAATTAATATATCATCCAATTCCACAACGTTAAGGAAATTATATTGTCGCTCGTGCGTACGTACGGATTACCGTCTCCACGACGCGATGAGATTCATTTCCACGTTCATCGTTCATCAAAGATAATAAAAATATATATTACTAATAAGTATGTAATATATGACATTATAATTCTACTGGATATATATATATATATATGTACTTACATATATCTTATTCACATAGTTCTTTTCAATACGATTTGAAAATGGAAACAGCGTTTATGCGTACGTACAGACTATCGTCTACATAAATGGTGTTTTTCATTTCATATATATGTCTATTATACATACTTATATTCTAAATATATATGATATATAAATCATGTTTTATATTCTGGAATTATTTAAATCTTTATCTAAGTGATACAATCAATAGTAACAAGTTAAAACACGTACGATAAAGAAAGTGATTATTACCCGAAATGTTAATTTAACATGGAAATTATTATTAAATGGGTTGTATAAAGTCATAAATGAATCATGTATGATATCATAAATATTAATATGGTTCTGGTATAATTTAATAACATACTAAGATCTTCATACAGGAGGTTAAACGTACCCTCGACTTAAGGAAAGTGCAAGGTAAGGGTTAATTCCTTAATCTCATTATTATCCGAGATTTCTTATGTGTAAGTATTTACTAGGACATTTTTATCATCCATGTCAATGTTTTCTAAAAATGATTTAAAAATGAATATTTTAAGTATTTTTGAAAGGTACTCTTTATTAGGATCATAATTTTAAATGTTTCAGAGATTTATCTTTCTAAATATTTTTAATTAATGTCCATATTTTCAAAATGATATTAAGAATTTATTTATATAGACATGAATGTTTTGAAATGATAATTATTTTCAAAAGTTTCAAAGTGGTATGGGAGAGTTTGATTCAAAAATCTATTTTAAATTACTTCCTTTATAAATGTGTTACTTTTAAATGATTTTAAAAAAAATTATTTCTCTCAAAAAAAATTTACTCATCATTTTCAACTATGTCAGCATCCTTTACTAGATATTATTTTTGATTGAGGTTGATTTATTATAATACAATATTCTATATTGTATTGAATGAGTTATGATATGTTTGACTGTGGATGTTCTATTTTTATACCATTCATGGTTTATGGTTAATGTATTGACATTTTTATGCTATTTTTAATACGAATGTTTTTGTTATGTTTCAACTTTTTCATATGAGGAATACAGTGGACTTAGTAAGTGATGGGTGGAGCCCGATATAGCTCCTCGATGCATCAGTTGGTCTCATGAGACAAAATAGTCTCTTGGTACAAGGCATTGACAAATAATTTATTTGTAGTATTGGTACAAGTCCTTGACTATGTGGTAATGATGTCCGGCGTTAGGCATTCCCTCATTATGAAATTAGTTATTACATGTGATTATTAGACTAGTAGAATATCCGTGTGCATGTTTATATGGTAATGTTTGATTTATTTTTTCCATATTATGTTCAATTTTATGTTTAAATGGCTATTTTTTTTATTAAACATCTTGCCTTAAAATTTTATAGATTCTGCTAAATTATTTACCCTTACTGGGCATCTAAGCTCACCCCTTTTTTAAATTTTATTTTCCCATGATTCAAGAAGTGTATTATGATTGATATGCAAGGCTAAGATAAATGGAATAATGGTGTTCTCAAAGAACTATCTATTCTGTGTTTTATGTTTGAAATTGTAATGTAAATTTAATGTATGTAATATATTTTCCATGACTGCTAAAATGATCAGTTATTTTGGGACTTGATTCCTTGTAATCATTCCAATATATTAAAATAATGCACCGGATCTGGGTAACTAGGGTCAAGGCATTACATCTGGTATCATAGGAAGTTTAGAAATAACCTTGTAAACTAGATTTAGATAAACTATAATTAGAGCACATTACCCTAAGATAGAATTTGAGGATTAGTATACAAGAACTTCTGAGAATTTTAGTATTTTATAGATTTTGTGAATATTCCAAGAAATGCATCCCTGTCTGGATATGAGCAGGTAGAGGCGGCTCTGGAATAGATGTACCTCGGGGTAGAACCCAAAAACACATCTTTGAGCTAGACTTAAATGGGATATGGTGCACGATAATGGGCCTTGCTGCACTCTTGGTTACGACACTCCTGGGGTATATGCTTAGGATAATTATCATTTTATTTACAAATCATTATGAAGGGATTATGATAATATACTTACTCAAAGAAAACATTTTTTATTATTATAGATTATATCCATAAATTGTTCAATTTGTGTTAAGTGTTTTACAAGTTTGTAATTATGTATTTCTATTCATAAACTAATCTAGTTTATGCCATTGCATAGAAATGGCACGTAGTAGAAGGAATGAGAACTCCAGCAATACGTATAATCCAAAGAGTAAGAAGGATCGTATCTTTCATGGTATTAAGACAACATTTAGAAGGGAAATAGTCTCATGTGTATTCTCAACATATGAAGAAATAGTATCATGTGCTAATAATATATGTAAAGAATATTCTGAGTCCTATGGATTTGAAGGGAAGAAAGAGACGAAAAGGATAGAAGAGAAAAATATGGATAAAGGGAAGAGGGTAAAGAAGTATTTTCCCATATGTGATACCTATGGAAAGAGTCACCTTGGTAAATTCTTGAAGGGAATGGGAGTTTGTTATAAGTGTGGAGAAAAAGGACACCAAGTACGTGATAGCAAGGGTAAGAAAAAAGTTTCAAATATACAATGCTTCATCTACAAGGAGTTTGGACACTACGCGAATCAATGTCCAAATCATCAGATTATACCCCAAATGTTGTTATTGGATAATAATAAAGTTATGATACTACTGAAGATGAATAGGAATGATTAGATTCCTTACGTTGTTATTAAAGTATTGTGTCATTTGAGTATTGTATTAATGATGTACATGTTATAAGAATTATAGAGTATATAAGGATTGTACTGCAGTACTATTTTATTGAGGATTTGAGATTATATGGTTCTAATAAAAGTGACTTAATAGTAAGCTACACTTTTTAGAAAATACATGGTTGAAGGAAAGGTAATCTTTAATATGGTCTTGATAATGAGGTAGTAATTTTAGAATAATAAATGGTTGATTTGGATAAATTATATTGGATATTCTTGACTTCCTTGAACCTGATTAATGATTTTTATATTCCATCATTGTTGGAGTTTACAAATTTTTTGGATATAAGGAGTATATTCATTATTCTATAAGGAATAAGAGAGCATGAATGTAATAAATACGGTTTTATGGTAATTTAGGATGTTGTAGTGTTTTAAAAGACTACACGATGAAGGTGTTCACATGTTATTACGTGGAAAAAATCATATTCATTGTTTTTATCTTCCTTATAAATTTTGGAATATGAGTTTGGATAGAATTATTTTGGATAAGTTTGGTTTGAGATTACTTTTGGATTTCCATAAAAAGGACAACTCAGAGGTCGGACAGCAACCCGTTGCGTCTGGCAAGGTCGTGAGACTTGAACCCGCAACTGAAGGGTGACAAGGGTGTATTACCTATCACTGGCCCTTGTGATGTCCTATATTGAATAATGTAGTTTTATTATAGGTCTAGTAGATGAATTATAAATTCATTTTCTTGAAACCCTATATGAATAGGATACATAGACTATATTTTTTAAGTTTTATTATCTTTTAGAGTGAAAGATGAATTTGTGGGGGGAAATTAGTTAAAGTATGGAACTCTACATGTAAAATATATATATATATATATATATTATTCTCTTATTATATGAATAAATTAATTCTTAAACTTTAGGTAAGGGATATTAAAATTAAAAATGTGTTATCCAAATACCTTCTGTTTTGTTGAACAGATGATATTTTAAATCGTCATAGATTGATGGCTTTGAGGCCCTCAATTCTACAATTGTTTGTGATTGATGACCTAAATCACACTATATAAATATTTACATTTTTCCTCTAATTATGTGCCTCTAATTCCCACCAATTTTCTCCTAATCAAGATCATAATTCTGTGGTGACTTTTTCATTCCCCTTTTTCCTCTTATTAAGACTAAATTTTATTAACCCAATTTCTGATGTGGGTTTTCCCATAAAGGTATTTTCTATTTTCAAACTTTTATTTTCAAAGAACAATTTCAAATTGTGAGTATTAAATTTATTGAAGGAGGTAATAATTTAACACCCCAAGATTTCATAGTACTTTATTTCTAAAAAGTAATTCAATAACTTGCACTGCATGAAACACTGAGTTCAAGTGCACCATGACTTACCAAACTAGCTGTTCAAAAGCAGTTATGAATAGTATTAACTTAATTTTGACCTTTATATAATCCTTATAATTTTATAATCCATATTATAATTTTCTTAGACATAATGTAAAAACTAATTCATTTTTTCAGATAAAAGAAATTGTTTTCAAAAAAAATGCACTTTTACCGCCTTTTAATGGTGAACCCTTGTTAAATTCAATATTTGAAACTTTTATATATTCAATTTGACAAAATAAACTTCTTATTTAGAATCGGGACATAAGAATTTAGTTTTAATAAATCTTTTTTGTTTTTCTGATAACTTTCATATTTGGGTGAATAGTGAAAAAAACTACATTTTAACTGAAAACAACTTTTTTAATAAAAATAATTTATAGTGTTAAATTATACATTTTAATGGTTTTTAAGTATAAATAGATTATATTTTTACCATTTAATACAATTATGGTCATTTTATGTAATTTCACTTTGAAATTGGACATAAATAAATGTTAGTCTTTTGATAGTTGTTATTTCCTAAAAATACGCCTTTTGGTTTTGACAACGAGAATTAATTTTAAATTAATAAGTGAAACTTCTATGTTTTTAATTTGGTAAAATAGACTTTATTTTTGGATTCTGAATATAGAAATTATCTTAGGGTGAATTTTTTGGTATTTTTCTGAAAACTTTCAATTTTTGATAAATAGTGAAAAACACTAAGTTATTGTTTAAATATGAATTTTTATTTAAATAATTATTTATTTTTAAAATTTATTTTGGTTCAAAATAGATATATAATACCTATATAAGTTAAATTTAATTCTTTGGAGTCAGTTTATAATAATTTTTGATATATAAAAATTTTATTGAACTTTTTACCGTCATTTACCCACCTCCTATGAGAATCTGCAAATTCACATAAAACATAATTTTACCACTTATGTGATTTGAATTTCAAAAATCTTAGAGTAACAATTTATATCAGTAAGTAAAATATGGTTCAATAAGATGAAAATAATTTTTGGTTAATAGTAACTTTTTACTTTTATTTACCATGGTTAAAAGTAAATAGGGTAATTAAGGGTAAAAATGATATTATTATTACCCTAACATGTGTCCTAATTCTATTGGATATGTGTATTTAGACCAAAAACAACATTAGTAATAAAATATGATCCTTTAGGTCCACTTGGACTAGATTAGTACATTAAATATTATTTAATTGAAAGAAGGGTTAAAAGTTTTAAAATCAATGTTTAATAACTAAAACATTTTTACTATAGGGTTATACATAAGAGAAATTTGACTATAAATATTCATTAGAAATATAAAAATATTTCCTACATAATGGTATTTTATTTATAATTTTTATACATTAAATAATTAAATTTATTTATGACAAAATGATGATGCAGTAATTACCATATTAATGAAAGATTAAAATAATTGACATTATAAATATCCAAATAAATGTAATTTTATACTTTTTATAAATTTAAGTAATTTTATTGGTTATTATTACATGTTAGGGTTGGTTAGAAAAATTATTTCTGAAGTAATCATGATGTTATGGTTTTAACAAAAAACAAGTACCAAATAGTGTCAAAATTGACATAAAATAGTTTTTAAAACAAATATTATATTATTAATTAATATAATAGTCCTAAAAATATATGGTTAGGCCAAAATACTTATATAATAATATATATGACATTAATGAACCAATTGGGGTTCTATTGGCATTTTATAGTAAGTTTATTGACCATATAATATAAAAATACAAAGAGACATGGTAAATGTCAAACTATTTAACTAAGAGTTAAATCTAAAAGTTAAGGTTAATATGGTGACCTAAACCTTTCTAAAACATATTGGTTGAGTGTTTTTAGACCCATACATACATTATCCTTTAAATAATTCATTTTTTATCCAACAAAAACCGAAAATGAATTTATTATAAAATAATATTTTAAGTTTTTCGTAAGGTGCCCCTCACCCCTCTTATAAAAGGAAACGTCCCCTTCTCTCAAATTCACACCTCCAAAGCCATTTGGGTCAGCCAAACCCTGAAAACATATCCTCAAAACTATCCTAACTTAATACTAGAGGCCTTAATTTTGTCATAAAGACAACTTAAGGATCCCTTTTTATCAAATCAAAAGCAAGAACCCGAAGAAGAGGTAATGATTTCACCACCCTCTTCAAGTTCTCTTATTCTTCCACTTACTCTTTCTTTGTTGTTTCCATTCTAAAATAATAACTCTGGTATATTCTATATAATGTGATGTTATTATAAATATTACACAACTATATTCATTATTCTATCCATATTATGAATGATAATGTCACCATGCGTGCGTACGTACGGCTTACCGTCTCCACGCCATCGTGTAATTTGTTATTCAACACTATGTTACGTGGATGGATATAATGATCAGTAATATGTATATAAATAATTCATAAATCGTGCTAATGTCTCTATAAAATTAACTTACCATCCAATTCTATACCTCTAAAGAAATGATATCGTCGCTCGTGCATACGTACGGATTACCATCTCCATGACGCGATGAGATTCATTTCCACGTTCACCATTCATCGACGATTATAAAAATATATATTACTAATAAGTATGTAATATATGACATAATAATGCTACTGGATATATATGTGTGTGTATGTGTGTGTTTTTTTGTGTGTGTGTGTGTACTTACATATATCTTAGTCACTTAGTTTCGTTCAATACGATGTGAAAATAGAAACAGCATTTATGCGTACGTACGGACTACCGTCTCCATAAACGGTGTTTTTCATTTCATATATATGTCTATTATACATATTTATATTCTAAATATATATGATATATAAATCATGTTTTATATTTTTTATGTATTTAAATCTTGATCTAAGTGATACAATCAAGAGTAACAAGTTAAAACACGTACGATAAAGAAAGCGATTATTACCCGAAATGTTAATTTAACATGGAAGTTTATATTAAATGGGTTTTATAAAATCATAAGTGAATCTTTTATGATATAATAAATATTAATATGTTTCCGCTATAATTTAATAACATACTACGATCTTCATACAGGATGTTAAACATACCCTCGACTAAAGGAAATTGCAAGGAAAGGGTTAATTCCTCAATCTGATTATTATCCGAGATTATTTATGTGTAAGTATTTACAGGGGCATTTTTATCATCCATGTCCATTTTTCAAAAAAATGATTTCAAAATGAATATTTCAAGGATTTTTGAAAGGTAATCTTTATCAAGATCAGAATTTTAAATGTTTTAAAGATTTATCTTTCTAAATATTTTTAATTAATGTCCATGTTTTCAAAATGATTTTAATGATTTATTTATAAGGAAGTGAATGTTTTGAAATGATAATTATTTTCAAAAGCTTCAAAGTGGTATGGGACACTTTGATTGAAAAATCTATTTTAAATTACTTCCTTTATAAATGTGTTAATTTTAAATGATTTTATAAAAAGGTTATTTCTATCAAAAAGTTTTACTCATCATTTTCAACTATGTCAGCATCCTTTACTGGATATTATTTTTGATTGAGGTTGATTTATTATAATACAATATTCTATATTTTATTGAATGAGTTATGATAGTTTGAATTTGGGTGTTCTATTTTTATACCATTCATGGTTTACGGTTAATGTATTGACATTTAGTATTCTAGTTTTAATACGAATGTTTATGTTATGTTTCATCTTTTTTATATGAGGAATGCAGTGGACTTAGTAAGTGATGGTTGGATCCCGCTATATCTCCTCAATGCATCGGTAGGTCTCATGAGACAAACTAGTGTCTTGACACAAGGCCTTGACAAAAAATTTCTTTGTATTCTTGGCACAAGGCCTTGACTATGTGGTAATGATGTCTGGCGTTAGGAATTCCCTCATTATGAAATTAGTTATTAAATATGATTATTCGAATAGTATAATATCCATGTGTGTGTTTATATGGTAATGTTTGATTTATTTTTTCCATTTTATGTTCATGTTTATGTTTAAAAGGATATTGTTTTTATTACACATATTGCCTTAAAATTTTATATCTTCTTCTAAATTATTTACCATTTCTGGGCATATGTGCTCACCCATTTCTTATATTTTATTTTACCAGGATTCCAAGAAGTATATTATGATTGATATGAAGGGCTAAGATAAAGGGAATAATGGAGTTATAAAAGAACTATCTATGCTGTGTTTTCTGTTTTAAATTGTATTGTAAAGTTAATGAATGTAATCTATTTTACAAGACTGTTAAACTTATCAGTCCTTCGAGACTTGATTCCTTGTAATCGTGCCAATGTATTAAAATAATACACTGGCTCTGGGTAACTGGGTTCGGGGCGTTACATCTATTTTCAATATTTACTCCATCCTTCTCAGGTTTCTTCAAAACAACCTTCTTTGAATTTATTATTTAGAGAGATTGACTCCGCCTAAATATTTTCCTTTAATAAACTATATAATAATTGTAATGTTTTTGGTTGAACCAAAACATATTTTTCATATGTTTAAATCCATGAAAATACCAGCAGTATCCATAGAAATAGTATTTTCCTATGAAACTTCCATACTAACCAGAATTGTAAATATGTTTCTTAGAAACCTTATTGTCATTATTATCTGAACCATAAACCTTTTTTATATCAATTAGTGGCTTCTTTTTATTTTCATCTTTAAAGGAATCATAAGTATTTGAAACTTTTCTATATCCATATAAAAAAATTTCATACTTAGCGTATTTTAAAACATCCAAATTATTCACATTTTAAATCTTGTCCACATAAATAACTTTCCTAGCATTTTTTTCTTAGAAACAATTACATCCTTTTTCACAACCTTTGAATATAAGTTATATTGATCCTTCTTAGGTATCTAAATATGCGAACTTTAACCAAAACTAGAGATATATTTTTTGACATTTTTACCATTCTCTTCATCTTTAGAAGGTTTTTTTAGACAAGTTCCTACTCTTCTCCTTTCTCCTTTAGCTTTACCTCCAACTACTCATTACGATTATTTTCTTCCTCAAAAGATTTTTTCATATCATAAATTTCTTTTACCAACTTCACCTTATCATCAGCAAAAAAATTTGATTACTTATTGAGTAACATTCATCTTCCAACTTTTTGTTTTTCTTTTCAAGCCTTATAATATATCTCAGATATTCTTTCAACTCTTATTTCAAATGAAATTCAAGTTTAATTCCTACTTATTTTTTAGAACAACTACTTCCAAATTCTCCATCATTAACTATTGAAATAAATGTATTCTTGACTAAATGTTCAATAGAATATTTGGATTCAATATCACTAAATTATTCTTCTTCATTTTTTGATAAGAAACTTATTCTTTTGCATTTGAATAACTTTCTATCACTCCATATAGAATTTGATTTTTCTTTGTCACCATGTTTCTTCCAATATCTTCTTGGACTTTATTCTTCTTCACTTCTATCTTATTCATTATTTCTTCAAGGAAATTTGGATGCAAAGTCCCCAAAAAATCCACATTCAAAAAAATTCAACGGATGTTTTCCTTTTTATTTATCTTTACCTATTCAAAAAAAATTAGAAAACATGGATAAAATATCATCAAGATTTTACATACTTCATTTTCTTAATTGGATTCACCATCATCATCTTCAATAATAATCTTCTATAACTTATACTTCTTATAATCCTTGAAATACATTTCTCTATAAATTCTTTTTAACTTTTAATATATTTCTCCATTATAATTTCAAATGTAATGAGAGTTAAATACAAATAATCAAGAGATAATGTTTCAGGGTCCATGTCTTCCAATGAATTAAATTTTCCATCAAACTTTTTAGGAAGGATTCTAACGATCTTTTTAAAAACTATTGAATCTTCTAACATTTCAGCAAGACATATGATAGTGCTAATAATGTCATTCAAATTTTTAAATAAGTCCATAACATATTCTTATTCACCCATATTCAAATATTCATACTTCAACCTCCATATTTGTAACATTTCCTTCTTCACTTTTGTATTGCCTTCGAATATGTTTTCCAAATTGTGTCATATACCTTTCACTATAGAAACACATTTCACTCTTAATAATTCACTTTCATAAAGTGATGATAATAAAGAATTATTGACCCTTATATTATTCTAAATATTCTTCTTATCAAAAGATGTAAGATGAACTTTTTCATCAATAAGAGGAAACCCATCTGTTTTAGCTTCAATAACATAATATCCAACATACGTATGATAAGGAAAAATTTTATCTTTCCAGATTTGATATTTCATACCATTGAAAATTGGAATACATTTTCTATTTACACAATTCAGATTCCCCATAAACTTCTCTTCAAAACATCAGTAAAGAATAATCCAAGGGAACCTACTCTCTGATAATAATGTTAATGGCCCAATCGGGATAATTGTATCATTGAGAGGGGGAGGGTGAATTGGTGAAAAATTTTATTTTATATTTCCATCTCAAATGAGACAACCTTATCCATTTGTTAATGATTTATTTGTTTACTGAAAACAAATCAAACACACATCCACAAGAACCCATGTATTTACAAGGTTCACTATTCAATAAGAATACTTATGTCCTTGGTATGGTTTGGAAATTATCCAATACCACACAATCCACTAAAAACAATCCTTTTGTGTGGAATACAATGAGTAGGATATGTCATTTCACTCATGTCTCCCTATATAAAAAATACAACAGTATGTGTGATCCCTCTATGAAAAAATAGGGTAAAACAATGTTTGTGTGACAACACTTGTTACCTATGCCTCTTTTTAACAACCACAAATGTCTTCTTCTCAAAACAATTCTTCAATTTCTTACCAATAATATGGTAAGAACTTAAAGTACTTTGATAATAAATTCAATATAATTTTTATGTCCGATCAAACCAGTCTAATTCTTCTACTATAATTCTTCTAAACTTATTGCCAATATGATGGATATAACTCAAACAAAATATGATCAAGGCAATTCATAACTCCTTCATCCTTAGTCCATAAATCCCAATATGTAAATCATCGATCTGATTATCTATCCTAATATGGTGACCATCCAAATACGATGACAAGTAAAAAATTATAGACAGTTGGATATGATGATCACTGAATACATTGATCAGGTAAAAAACATTGAAATATTATCACTTCTCCTTTTGATTCTCCCCATTGAAGCTTCTTCCGCATAGCTCAATATGGAAACTTTTTTCACTCCCTAGAAATTTAGAGCTTCTCTCTCTTTATCTCTAAATAGTAATTCCATCATTAGTCATTTGAAAGTATGATGTACTTCTCCCCTTTTATTGGTGGCCAAAACGTGGTTTTATTGGGAATCCCCAAAACATTCTTTCTCAATCAAATTCTCCCAAAACACTACTTCCCTTGAATTTCATGTGCATTTATGACTTCATCAATGCTTCTCAATTCTTCTCAAATCTTCTCCATGACTTCAAGTCTTCTACATGATTTATTTCACAATTAAAATTCCAATTTTAATTACCATCCCAGCTCCATCAATACAATTCTCAATTCCAAATATATGAAAAAAGGAATAGATATATCTTATTATTTCTTCAGGACAATGATCCAGTATCAATATGATGGATCTTGACCCAACAGATGGAAATTTTTTACAACAAATCAAAACTTTTATTTATCTTCCCAATATGATACCCATCAACTTCGTTCTCAAAATATTTGTATCTTTTGGATTTTTCTCTGACTGAAAACTTGTGCCATCAGTTTCTCACTTTTCCTATAAATATTCCAAACCTTTAATAGTCAACCTCTTCCTTTGAAAGCACATTCATCCATCTTAAATGGTTTACTAGATTATTGATTGGTCTCTTTATTTATATTTTTCATTGGATTCAACTAAATTCATTTACAATATGTCTCTTAATACAATTCTTCCTTTTATGAATATGATGGTATGCCAAATACGATGGATCAGTGTTGGCAACTTCAATTTCAACAATATCCTTAAATTCCAAACTTGTGCATATATCATGATATCCTTTGGGACTTTGAATACATTTGAGAAAATATTCTACATCCTCTCATTTTTAATGCAGTGTATTGAAACATCCCAAAACTCCCACAACTGTATTTCTTTCCAACTCATCCTGAATACAATTTTCCATAATTTAAGTCACATGAATATGATTGGCATAATTATGATCAGCATGATTACGATCATGTTGAATATTATATCCAACACCATTTTCTCTTCATATAAATATTTGATCAATTTAAATATAGTCGGAAGCATCTCTTTTACTCCCCCTTTCTTTCATTAAGATTGTATCACAAGTTTATCAACTAATTGTGATTTATGAGAACTTTAAGATAAAATAGCATCGTCAAATTTATTTTATCGTAGTCATGTAGACTCTGATTCTCCACCATTCTAATTTCACCTTTAAAACCAGATTCTGGGTAAATCTAATGACCCTGTAATTCCAGCAAGATACTTTTTAAATACAATTGGTCCTTTCATTTTGGATTTTATGATAATATGATGAACATTTTCTTCCATTCAGCTTCTTTTGAATTTGATTGACCATTTTAATCATTTTGAATCTAAATTTATGAATAAAATTTCCATTACGAATTTCACCAATTAAAATGTGATGTGATTTTTCCTTTCTTCTTAATCTTCTTTGAAAAAATAAGACAATACCTTTGAAAAAAAATTCAACTTCTAGAAATCTTCTCCAGTCAACTTGGTTCCAAAAAAAACAAGCTATAGGGGTTCTAATTCCCCTCATATGGATATATATGAATCTCCTTTCATGACACTAATCCCAACTCTACAATACCTCTTATATCCTTTCATAGGAACGTAATGCCTCCTTTAGTGAAAGAACCTATAAATTTTCAATCTATATGGGTTTAATAAATAGAGATTATATATATTTGGATCAAATGAGAGACAATATAATTAACATGATCATTGTCTTATTAAATTCATGCTTTTAGTTATTTAATTTCTTAGGGGTAACCTTTTTCATTAATAATAAGGATTCAGGAACAAGTTTTAAATAATTAACATAGTGTCATAATATGTATTAAAATCCATTAAAGATGAGAAGACCTACCATGTACTCAACTATGTTGCCACCTTAAATGTTTCTAGAATATCCCATTGATCAACTTACTTTAAAAAATATGAATTCTACATCTCAAAAAACACCGGCATGGTAGTTTGATTAAAATAGAAAGAAATAGTTTTTTAACGTGTAGTGAGTCATTGGTGGAATTTATATAAAAATATATATAATATGGTTACCTCATCATGGTCAATGTTTGTGTGACTCTTAAGAGAGGAGTAATATCTAATGATATTTAATATAGTTTTATTGTAGGAGTTTTTAGATCATCAACATGGTTTTAGGATCATAAATGAGTATGCATTAATGTTCATAAAACTCATGAATCACTCTCATGACTTGGTGTTTTTTGGGTTCCTTCATGTATAAATTTTTGGGTGGGAATTCCTGGAGAGATTTTAATTTATATTGTCTCATTATACATTCAGACCAATGTTAATGTCTTGAAGAGATAATTAGTGATCGAGATCTTCCAGAGAGAGATATATCCGCGAACTATGTTTTAGATTCCTAGGGGAAGAGTTATTATGTACAGACAGTTAATGAATGAAATTTGGATCTCATCAATGGATTCATACACATGCATGGTCTCAGTCATGGGGATAAATGATTATAGATTTTATTAGAGGATAAAATTATCTGGGAGATTGGTTTTTACATTCTTATAGAGGACAGAAACAAATATCAGAAGACTTTCTAAGTAATCGAGTAATCGAGGCTAACTAGAGTATCACAATGGATATAAATTCACCAAATAGACAACATCATGATCTTTTGGCTCCCCTCATTATTCTGGGTTTTCCTCCAGGATTATAAAATTTAAACTTATTTTATGACACATCATGAGGAACTAGAGGTGAATGATTCATTAATACACTTCCACAACCACAATCAATAGGTATCCCTCTCTATGATTAGATCTCTAGTGCTCAAGTCCATATATATCTGAATTCTATAGATGGATTCAATGATGTAGATATAGAAATGGATTTAGGTGATATGTATATATTTTCTACACTATAAATCAAACTTATCAACACTAGTACTATCCAATATTTTATCTCTCCATCCCTAGTTTAATAGTTATGCTTTATTGGTAGACATGTCTAGATAAATTTGGTTGTAAACTATAACTAATGGTGACCACACACTAACCAACATATGAAATTGATAAGAGATTTATCATCAAAATGGAAGGTTTTATGGGACTGCATCATGGTATGATTGAATTTATAAAATTCTATTAATTTTATGGACTATTTATTTTAAAACAATGTGTGGGTACATTTATTTAACCATAGAGTGTTGTGTTATCAAGATGATGGATCAATATTCTATTTTCTAACTGAGTGAGATCTTTTGGTTAGATGAGTGGAGCCTATATAGAGAAATTTCCATCTAATTAACTTTGGTTAACAAGATGGTTTCTATTTATAGTAGATAATTCTAAGGAATAGATTCAAAAGTGATAGAGGAATACATTGATGTTTTTTTGGAGAACACCCTAGGAATCCTCCATCATTGAGAGGTATCATTTTTCATTTACTTTAATCTCCTAAATACACTAAATTATATGTATGTTATTGGATTTCCATAAACATTGTTGGGGATAAGAATGTGAAATTAATGGATCATTTTAAGAATTTTTTTCTCATAATTAGTATATCCCCTACATATCCCTCATTAAATCTCAAATAATTCATGTGAGAGCTTCTGTATTATTATTGAATATCACTAGATCTGGCTGATAGTCATGAAAAAATAACCATTATCAAAGAATGATTACATTTTTTGCCTATGGAATTGATAAAATTGTTTCTAAAATATTTATCTAGGATCTTTATATCATCAAATTGGATTTTTTGTATGTGGGCATTGGATATATAGAATTTAGTTGACTATGTGGGAATTATGAGTTCTTGGTGATGAAATTTGGTATAATGAAATACTTTCCATATTTTTATTTATTGATGATGTCCTCGTATATTATTATTGAAAGGATGATCATGTTGAGAAATTTGATATTTTTTTATACTTGATTTTAGAGAACTATATATATAGTAAACCATCCAAATGAATATTCTACATTTGGGGAGTCTACTTTCTAAGGAACATAATTTTGGAGGGTAGAGTAACAGTTAAACCCATGGATATCACTACATTGGTAATATGGGGACTACCCATGAGGGTTTTTATGGTGTAGATTAATTAGGTTGTTATGGAATTATTAGATGTTATTCTCAAAATTTTATAGGAATAAATCATAAATCATTTTCCATAACCAAATGGGGAATATTTTTATATTTTTTGGTCAATGTCAATGTTATTTTGAGGAGATGAATTAGATTTTGATTAGTTATCCACTTCTATAATTTCTTGATCAAGGAGTTCAGTTTGTTCTATTTTTAAATACTTTTCAAATTATATTTTGATATGTATTAATTAAAAGGAATTTATTGATTTATTATGGGAAAAAATAGCTAATTAGTCATAAGAAGAAATATGTAACCCATGAAATGATGCTTCTTAAGGTGGTGTTTTTCAATATTATCTTAAGAGAATTCATTATCAAAAAGTGATTTGTGGTCTACAATGACAACAAGAGTATTGATTATAATTTCTCCTTTTGATACCTCATACTAAGATAAAAATTATGTCTATAGTTTCTATAGGATTAAAAATTAAATATATTTCATACTCCACGAAATGGAAATAATATTATTGACTCCCTGATAAAAAAAATATGTTTATCTAGAAAATGAGGGATATTAAGTAGAATATGATAAAGCAAAAAGCCTCCATGCAGTTGGTTATGGTGGAAGATGAATAAATCACTTAAATTCATCTGATGACGGTTCCCTCCCCAAACACTTCTTCATAGAGTTAGGGAGTATTATCCTGAACACATAAATTTGATGTTCTTTTGTGAATGATTATAAACATTTGATGCACCTAAGGGATTCATTGAAGATAATATGTATGTTATCTTATTTTAGGGGTTCTTAGTATTTTTAATTGATCAATGTGATTTGTTGTTTAGGGAGTTCCTCAATTCAACCTTAAAGATACAAATATTTATTATAAGTATTTTGATATCAAGGATTAGTATAGTTATCTAGGCATTAATAAAAGTCTTACAAATTTCATGTCTTAGTTTCTCGCCTACCAATTGGTGAAGGTAAATCATTAAGTCCAAGATATTTTAAGAAAACTTCTTGGAGATCCACCATTAATGTGGGATGGAAGGTCAAGTGATTTTTTCTAAGACTTCCATTACACGGTAAATTTTCATTTTGTTTTCTAGGTTATCACTAACTGACTAAAAAAACCTTCCCTCTTCCTCCCTATTCAAGAAAAGTGTTTGGTTTAGTGTTTAAGGTGTGTCTATATGGATGTTTTTTTATATATTCATAGGGATCTCTTTATGATCACTTTAAAATAAGACTCATTGTTAATTTCTCATTTATGAGTGAGTTTATGGAAATATTTTGTAACACATCTATAGATGTGTATATAAATTCAACCCTAGAAAAGTGGCTCGACTAATGAAAATATTTAGGTTCTTCATGTAGTGTTATTAGCTTGAGTATTTGATTTTGGTAAATCCTAACATGATTAATAACAATTACTATATATTACATCCAACAATAGCTAACAATCCAACATTAATAGAAAATATTTTGATGTCTTATTTGAGAAGTATTTTTAATCTTCTTCTTCTTGGATGGATATTGATGAATAATCACTTTTGGGGCTATAGTTATTGTTGTTTGATGATGGATAGGTTTTAAGTGATCTAATTTCATCACAAATAACAAGTAAATTCCTTCTGGGTTTGAGGGGGGATTACATGTGTTCCTAATGGTCTCTACATGAAACAATTTGAGGTGGTTTTTTATGTTATGTAATCTCACCTAATGTTTCATCAAGCCTTTCTAGATCATATATAGGGTAGTCATGGTTTATTATTTACCAATTTAACCCCCATAATTATATTTTTTTCACAAAATCATCAACAAGTACAATATAAGGGAGTGTGTTGATGATTCATGAAACATTGTTGACTGAGGTGAGATGAATGTTAAGGAAAACACCACCTTTACAGAGTACCCAATGGAAAATGAAGAATAGAAGAGAGGTCCATCTGGGGATACATCATACCATTTGTGTGTTCCTTTTTATAACATGGGAATATTTATTAAATCCCAAGTAAAGGTTATATTAAAATTAAATCTTATCACTATCACCTTTTTTAGTGATTTATTCTTTTTTGAATGGAAATTGATGAAGTTGGGGTTATTAGAGACAAAAAAAATTAGATCCATTGAAGATTTTTATTAATAATTTGATAATGTGGTCATGTAATCAGATTATTTTTAGTTGTATCGTGACTACTCTGAAAATATTAAATATGCTAAAATATTAAACCTAATTTATGAATGATATGAAATCATAGAAATCTCATAAATGTATGCTTGTGTGTAATATCCATCACTTAAGTTTATATCATGAGTTTGGGTTCATCTATGAGTAGTGTAATTTTAATATGGGATTATAGCCATATACATTCCCCATTTAGAGTCATTGAAATATATATTTATCATGGGTCTTTAAATACCTCACTAATCTATCAAATTAAGAGAATACATACTAAGTCCATAGACCCCTGGAAAAGATAGGGTTTGGTGTTATTTAGGTATAGTCAAATGGAATTCATTAAGTAAGGACATATCTTGGTGATATGTTGATTCTGATCCGTGGTAGGATTAGGAGTATTTTTTTCTATGTTCTTTATGTCACTATTATTTTTATCTACTATTTTTGTTGCATCAATCCTTATAAACTATAGTTTTATAATTATTATTCTAATAATCATTTTATCATAATAAATATAGGATAATGGAATTCATGGGAGAAAAATATCATGTGTTTTAACCTTCACTAGCCATCTCCAACACCACCTCCATATGTTGTACAATAACATATCTAGTCTGGAACAAAAAAATTGGTCTATAATGGATATGAAAAATGTTGTTAATCATCCTCTTCAATAGAACTCATTTCAGTATAACCAACCTATTTATATATATGTTACCATCTCTCCAATCCCTTTTGAAAAACATAACAACCATCAACCTTAACAATTTTTAAATGTTCAAAGGAGTTGTGGTGGAATCATACAATTGAATAAAGGTAGGCTCAAAAGGTTGTGTGTTATTAAATTAAGATTATAATGACATAGTGGGATTGGACAACATATAAAAGGTGGTACACATCCATTTATGGTGTGATGGGAATAGGTAGTGAGATATCCTATGGAAGGGTCAGTGGTGAGCTCTGATTTGGGTGGATATGGCTAGGGATTCCCAAATGAGTGTAAGAAAGGTTGATACCCATCTATTATATTAGTAAATAATGATATATAGTTCAATCATTCACATGTGTTATATATAGAGGATCTATTGGGTCAAGTCCATGGGTAGCCTAATGTTTTCCTATCATTATTCAAATTCGAGTGGTGTGGGTCATCCATGTATTGGACCGTGCATGAATGCATGCGTAGATAATCCCATCTCAGTCATTTTTATCAACATGTCCTATTATAATGGGATCAATGTATTACCCAATGTTTATACCCTAACCATGTGGCCCAAAGAGTGATGTGGGTATGCCCTGTTGTCTGTCCATCCCCCTCTAATAAAGGTTTTCATTAGGCTAGGTGGGAAGTAGGGCCTAAGTTTTGTTTTCACCAATCCGGCTGAACAAAAGGGGAACATGTTTGGTTCCACACACATCCTCTCTTACTCGTGATTAGGTACCAAGACACTTAGGGTTTCCCTACCCTTTATTTTTTAGTGTCACTTGGTGATCCTCAGGGGCCCCTACATGGCTCAACTCTAAGGTGACCTAAGCATGACATGCATAAATATTGAATTATTTTACTAGAATGCTCAATACATTACACAATAATGAGTTCGGTATATATATAAATTATTAGTTTATTTTAATATTTTATACATAATAAACATATTTCATTTAATATTTTCAAGATCTCTCAATAATTTATTCTCACATAAACCATTATTATACATTTCATACTTAATATCATCTTTTATAACCTTGGGAAAATTGGAATCTTAAGAGGGGGTTAATTCATAATCATGGTAAGGGTAAAAATGGAGATATAATTTGATGATCATATAAAATAATATGGTTATGATATCTTGATCATAACTAATGAATTGTATTCCCATTAATTAATTGATCATAAATTAGGAGTTGTGGAATAAATCATTATTATTTCAAAATACATGAGTCATAAGAGTGATGAATCATCCATAATAAATCATGATCTATGAGGTTATATAATAATTATAAAAAAAATTCTTTGTAATTATGGAAAAAACATAAAATCATTTTTTTTCAAGGTTCACTACCAAGACCATCATCAGATCATATAAAACATCCCATGAAGGATTGGGTTCACTCTTGATCCTATTTTCAATTCTATAATGGGTTCACTAACATAAATAATTACCTAGTGAATTTTTGGTATTTAACTAACCCACCAGTTATATAATTAAAACCAAATATATATATTCCCCAAGATCATAAAAGAATTCCTCATTTCATCATAGCATAACTCATGGGAAGAAAATATGTATCATAGAAATTATAATATCACATATACATAATCCATCCAAATAAATAGCAGGGATTTAATAAGTAGATTATATCCCTAGTGAAGTATAATAAATATCAAATTATACTAATGTAGATGAAAATATCCATTCAAAGAACAATCGATCCATTTTTGAAAACATGAGAAAATAAGCATGTTCTGTTGATAAAATTTTTAATTAATGTTACTATAATATTTGGAAAATTATTTTCTTTGAAAATAATCCAATAAAATTATGAAATGATATTAAAATAAATTAAAATTCATGATAGTGTGAAAATTTGAATGTGTGATAAATATTTAATTAAATATTTAATTATCACTTTATGTAGAATTAATAAAAAACCTTCTTGGTAAAAAATTATAAAAAATATATTTTAAAACATTAAATAAAATTAAAATAAATAATAATTTGGTTCTATAATATAAAATTGATAATAAAAAAAATTAAAAACATGTGCATGGATGGAAAAATTCACAGACCAAAGAGGAATTGGGATCAACATTTCTTAAAAAAAATATTTCTCAATCATTTTATATACCAATGATAGTAGAATGAAAATAAAAAGTTAAAAAATTAATAATTAGATTATAGACAAATAAATGTATATTAATAGATAATAATGATACAATTCAACAAAAAAGGATTTGATCATAAACAATACCAATTAAAAATGATATTGTAATATAAACCCTTACCATGGGTCTTGAGTTTCTTTGAATGAAATCCAAACACCCAAGATAATACATTTTTATTTAATATACATATATTATAGAACCATATTATTATTTATCTTCAAATATAGTTTTTATTTATTATTTATAATTACCCAATAATTAATAATTTTTCATTAAAATCAATATTTGTATTTTTAATTGTTCTATTTCCCATACATCTTCTTGTTTGATAGTTCTAATCCATGAAAAATATTCTTGTTTTCATCATCTACCAAATTATAATATTGTTATAAAAATAAAATTTATTCATTGTGTACACATTTAAAACCAATCATATAATGTGGTGGTATAAAATTTATGGCATCACATCTTGGAGACAGAAGTCTATACGTATGGATGAGTAATGTTTCCATTTTCCAATATTTGGATGAAATAAAGTTAAATAATATATATATATACTTAAATAGTTATTATAATATCATATATTTTAAATAAATCCATTCATATTACCAACCATGTATAGAGGAAATAAAAATGAATCACATTTCTTCATAGAGGTGGTAGTCCATATGTACTCAAGGATGACATTATAATTTATCATGAGATGGGAAGGAGGTAAAAATTAAATTTATTTTTAAAAGGAAAACATTTAAATATAGTAATGATACATATTTCATTATTTTAATGAGGTTTTATAGAATTTAGTTGTGGTTAAAAAATTAATTAACTAAAAATATAACAATATATATAATTACCTCTACTTTGGGAAACCTCATTTAGTATACACCTCATTCACTTAAATGATTGTATTTTTTGAAGAAGAAAAGATATAGGATGTGTTTGTGGAATCTAGGAAATAATTTTTGATTGATTTGGACAAAATAGAGAGATAAATTTTTGTAAAAGTGAATGGAGGTTCACCCATTTATTAGTGAGGTGGGTGAAACTCTTATAATTAAAAAATACATTAAAATATAATAAAATATTATTTAAGTGGATGTGGAACAACAAAAACCCAAATTCTATGATAATATATGGCTGGGTAGAAATCCCTTCAACCAATAACATTTATCCATGTTTTAGTGATACTTTTTCCATTTCTCTCTGTGTAACATCCCCACCACCCTCGGGTTAACCTTATTAACTTTTACTATTGTGAGAAAGTTTTGTCATGGTTACTATTAATAATGAATAAAAATGAAACTAAACGATTTAAATTATGTAGAAATTATTATTCCAAATTGGAATTTTTTTTATCAAATTCAATTTTTATAATTATAAAAAATTCATTTTAAAATAAGAATGAAAATGTAATGAAAAATATTTTTCTAGAAATAAATATTTATAAATGAAACAATATTTAATCCTAGAAATTACCTAGTAAAAATAATTATATTAATGTTAATATATTTTACTGAATAATTTATCTAAAAATTTCATTAAAATATTTCATCAATAGGGATTAATTTAATTTTTTAATAAAAAATACATTAGCCAAAAAAAGTTGTTTTTCAAAAAAATATTAACCTTTATATGATTCTTTATTCATTTATAACCAGTTTATAACAAATTAATTAATATACTAAATTTGTAAACAATAATTTTTTTATGTGTAATTCTCTGAATTAATTTTTAAATAAAATATATATGATAAGAAAAGTTTCATAAAAAATATATTTCAAAATAGTTATTTTAGAATAATAGTATTTCCTATGTAAATTATAAATTACTTCCAACAATTGTATTTCATATATATATATATATACCATATAATGTGAATCATTTTATAATGTATAATAATTATTAACATAATTTTGTGGTCATGTGCAACAAAATTAGTTGAACTCATTTAATTATTAATGATAAATATATTCTAAAATATTAGAATGTTATATTATAAAATATTTTATGAATTTATCAGATTAAATTATATCAGTATCATATATGCTACTAAGGATATCTCTTCCTCATTACATCCTTTTTCTTCCATATTACTTCCTAAAATCTTTTATTTCACCAGATAACATTAATTAGGTGATTATTATTATTATATAACACATTATCCCTATAATACTTTATTTTTACTGGTTATTCAACATAAGATAGATCATTATATAGTGTTATGATAATTGATATTATTATATGTGAAGTACCAATTATGTACATTCACAAAATAGATAAATGTAACATGTCATGGACTTGGGAGAGGTCTGGAAGGATCTTAAACTAATTTTCTACAATCTTGATACAATAAAAAATATCATAGGTATTTATATTTATAGGGATTATAATTTTATTATTTCCAAATATCTTAACATCATTCTAGGTATATATCATTTGGAACTCTTTATCAAATACTTTGAACTCCAAATCTCACTAATTATTTTCATCATAACTTTTATATAAACTCTAATATGAAATGATGTGTTTATAAATGGGAATAAAATTATATTATATTTCCTTATCTAGCTAATATCCCAAAATATTGTGTTCTATATCTTCCTCCTCATATTTTGGAGTCCTACACTTCTTTAAAAACCTGGCTTCATAAGGATCCATCAGAATACTTGAGTGAAAATTGTTTTTTTATGAAAATTATAATATAGGAAGTTTTTCATCCCAACTACCTTTGTAATCAACATAGAAATTTCTTAGAATATTTTATAGGGATTGAACAGTCCTCTCAGACTGACCATATTTTTGAGGTTGATTTGCAGTGATAAATCTCTAAATTCAATGTGTGATGTATACTTATCTAGATCATTGAGGTAAGCCTCTAATCTCAATCATAATTATTTTTTATTAGAAAAACATGAAACCATACAACTTCCATAAAATATAATCATTAAATATTATTAAGAGATAAATATTCTCTAATTTCAATGAATTTTATTTATTTCATAAGGTGATCAACTGTGACCAAAATAGTAATTTACCTTTTAGATGTCATGAAGTATCCAATGATGAAATCCTTGGATATTTTTTCCCATTTACACTATGTTTTGGGTAATGGTATTAATATCCCCTATAGACTTAGGTCTCTCAACTATTACCTATTTTTATAAAAAACTCTGAGATACATACTAAAAATATCTCACTTCATGTTGTCCTTTATAAATTCTCATTAACATATCTTTTCATCTTTATATATTCAGTATGAATAGAGAGTGATTAACTATGAGATTCATCCAATAACACCTACATCAATTCATGTATTTTTATGACATATACCTTGAATCTAATCATTCCATCATTGTTAAGGTTGAACTAAGTATGATTCTTACCTTCCTTTGAAGCTTTACATATTTCTTTTACTACCACATAATATTCATATAATTCTATGGTGGAATATTCATCAATTAAATATAGGATCTTAATCCTTTAATTGTGATTTATAGGTCTATTCACTGAAAAACCATAAAATATTATATCTCTTTCAATATTTATCATGGAAAAACTATCATAGTCCTTCAAACTCAGAGCATCATCCACCTTGTATAACATTCCAGGGAGATAATTTTTTGAGAAGTAATAATATTTATTCAGTTTCAACCATATTTTTTGGTGAATATTAAACTCTCTCTATATAAATATATAAATTATGATTTTATGATCATTATATATATCACACTTTCCACCGCATAGATCATGCCTCGATATCATCAAATAAATAATTAGAGGTGTATGTTCCAATTCATGAGTTTGGAAATTTTGTTCCTTAATCTTAAATTAGAATGATTCATGAGCTACCCCAATGGGATTTAGTATGAGAACAAATCCTAATACATTCTTTGATGAATAAATATAGATCATAAAACCTTCACTATTTTAAGGTAGCATGAGCATATCTGTATTGATGAACCTTCTCTTTTGTTCCATGAATTTCTATTCACATTCATATATCTATAAGAACATGGATCCATTTCCTATTAACATGGTTAGTGGATTTTATATTCCTAAGAAACCTCTCAAAAATAATTAGTAGAATCAAGACAACCCAGAAAAACTAAATATTTTTTCCATCTTGGTTGTTTTGATCTAATGTTAAATAACAACAATCTTTGAGGAATACCCTCATATCCCATAGATTGTGATCAATAGACCTAATAATGACACATTCTATGTCCAAAATTTACATTAAATATATTTGGGATTCATATTCTTTTTTATAAAGTACTTCCACACAATCTGAAAATGATATTAATGCTCTTACTTGGTCTTATAATATATAATATTATCATATTTAATGACTAACACATACTTATAACTATAATTACTTAAGATTCTATTAATTATGTCCATTAATATATTTGGTCCATTTAAAAGTATTTATAGCTTCACTATAAATACATAATGAGTATAACCCGTAGAGAAGGATATGATGGATAAGTACAACATTTTAACCATGAACTGATGATATCTATATTGGACGTCAACATATTAAAAATATTGTATGCATCATAGTTGATAAAGAAATCATCAATAAATTATAGAGAGTATTTTTTTTATAGACAGTGATCCTCTAATGTTCTTTATAATAAATTAAAATATTCATTCACCCATCTTTATTATTTAAAAAAACATAAGAGCACCCCATGGTGATGTACTTATCTAAATAAATCCCTTATCAAGATTCATTTCAAGTTTCTTCATTGATTTGTAGAACTCTATCAGGCCTATTATATAATGATTCCTTGAAAGATATATAGAACCATCTATGAGTTCAATTAAAAATACAACTTCATGATTCTGGAGAAGACTATGAAACTCTTAATGATATATATCATAATATTCTCACAAAATATTCATATATTCTATTTTGTGTTTCTCCCCATTAATTTTTGAATGATACCCCACATGAATAGGTAATTAGAACTAAATAATGGAATTCATTTTCAATGAAATCTCATACTCGTACTCACACTAATATTAAAATAATTATTTAATTTAGAATATGAAATATGAGTTACCATACTATGAAATTTATATGGTTCTATATAAATATATCTAGTCAATTCCCAAAATCATATAAAATTCAACTAGAGGAAGAATAAAACGATTTCAAGGAATAAAATTCATACAATATTCTATTGAATAGGTGTAATATACTTGAGATGTGATCATCGTATCATTAATATTTTTCACATATAATTTATCATTCAATGATTTACTATACAAATAAACATTTCTAGATATATTTTATGATATAAAATAATTCATATGGTTGTGTTAAAATGTGATATTTCAATATTTGAGTGTACATATCACCACCTCAAATTCTTTATTTTATATTCAACCCAAAACTAAAAATATTATACCAGAATAAGAAGGAATCATTAATCAGTGTGAGAAATCATAAAATATAAAATTAATTCCAAATATATCCTAAATTTTTACACTTTCATGTCAACCTATGACACATTAGGTTCATACTAACTCACTTTTAGTTCATCATATTATTTATTATGTTTTTTCATAATTTTGAACATATTTTTAATATCTAAAATTAACTAAACAATTCTCTAATATCAACTATGGTAGAATGACAATAAGATACATAAATATTACATCATTTTAGATGAGTATTCAATACATTACCCAAAAATAAATTCCCCATAATCATAAAGTTTTATTGGTCTTAAAAAAAGATACCTAATAATATTATTACACATATTTTCTTCAAAAATTCTAAAAAATTTCTTCTCTTATAAATCCCTTATTAGATAAATATTACTTAATTCTATTATTCATAACCTGGGAAAAATGGAAACAGAGGAAATTGTGACCATAGATTCAAAGTGTGGGTAAATGTGGGAGATATAAATTTATGATCATATTTAAGAAGAGGACAATAATATGTATTAAATCATGATAATAACATAAAAATATCATACCCAATCCGTCATAGATCATAAATCATGAGCCTTGGAATAAAGATTGAGCATATCAAAATACATGATTTATAATATTGAGGAATAATCATTAATCCATCATAAACCATATAATAACATCATAAGAATAGGAACATTTCATAGTAATTATGGTACAATCATAATCATATAGCATCATTTCAATAGTCAAGGATCACTACTAAGATCATCATCATGTAGTGGAAAAATTCACATAATGGATTGGGTTCACTCCCGCAACTATTTTAATTCAGGGTATGGAATCAATACCCATAATATTTCATATTATATAATTAAATATCAATCATTATACAATTAATTTTAGGAATTTAATAGAACCACCCATTTTATAACGAAAACTATACATATATCTTCCATAATATCATAAAAAAGTCATTATTCTATCATATCATAACCAGTGAAAAAGGAATGGGTTTTATAAATATTTCTACATAACATAATCACAACCCATATAGAGAAAAAACATAGATGGAATCATTATATAATATCATAAGTGAAGAAGAAAAATATCAAATGATGTTTCCATTGAATAAAAATAGATTTAAAATAGCAGTAGAACCATTCTTTTAAAAATGAGAAAAATATCCTTTTATTTTGATAAAATATTCAATAAAATTTATAAGAATATTGATAAAAATATTTCTTGATAATATATTCATGGAAAATTTAAGTAGGATTAAAATAAAATAATGGGAATGATGGAAATGAAATCAATTTATATGGTAAATGTTAAAACAAATGTTCCTTTCACACTTTTTGGTAATAAGTCATAAATATCATGTTTGGAAAAAAATTGAAAAATTTATTTCTTAAAAAAATTTAATATAAATTATAATATGAAATAATTTTACTATAATAAATTATTTAATAATATAAAATATTATTCTTGATTCCATTTTAATGAAGATATACATGGAAAAAATTTCACCAAACAAAGTAGAAATAAGGTCGGCTTTTCTTAACAACATTATCCCTATCGTTTTAATTATAAAAGTGAGAATAATGATAGGAAAAAATAAAATCAAAAAAAATAAACATAAGATAATAAAATATATGTGTTTTAAGATATTAATATTTTTTAATTCACCCAAATTACTTTCAATCAAATAGATTCTTGATTAAAAATGAGATTACAACATAAACGCCTATCTCAGGTCCTATATTTAATCATATTCATTCATATGATCCATTATAATAAATTTATATTTATTATAAATATATAAAATATCCATATTAACAATTATACAACAATATAAAATTCCATTATAATTATCAACTACCCATCTATTAATAATTCATCATTAAAATCCACATTCAAGGTGTTAATTATTTTGTTCCCCATGCATGTTATATTTTGCCTTTTTTGTCCTTACACCTTATTCATAAGTTCATAATCTCCGAAAACATAACCATTTTATTATCATAATAATTATTAATTTTATACACTTTATTAATCATTCATAAATTATGATGATGGAAATTAAATTGCATCTCTTCGTGGAGATAGTAGTGCGTACTTATGTAGAAGTACTATTTTCATTTTCCAAATAATGGAGCACTATAAAAATAAATAATAATACATATTTAAAAAATTATAATAATATCATAAATTTCATATATTTTAATTAAATAAATATATATGATCATCTATATATGGTGGACATGAAAAATTAATCACATCGATTCGTGAGGTGGTAGTCCACACATATGCATGAACGATGATATTATTTCTAATAAGTTAGAAATTAGGTAAAAAAATAGATGTACTAATAACATAAAAAATGAAATTATAGAATTTTTACTTATTTAATCATGTCAATGTAGTTATATAAGATTTAAAGGATGTCAAGAAATAAGGAAACTCAAAATAGATCAGTAAATATAATTACCTCTTATTGGGGAAAAGTCCTTTGGATTACCCATTAAGACATCAAAGGGTGGTATTTTAGGAATTCTATAAAATATTGGACATGTGGGAGGAATTTAGGTGGGTAATTTGGTATGTAATTGATGAAATATTGGGATCAATGTGTGTATAAGTGATAAGTTGTGGTTGTCATTTATTAGTGAGGTGGGTGGAACCCTTGTGAATATATAAAACATTAAAATATTACAAAGTCATATTCGTGTAAAAGGGGCTCCAAGGAAACCAGAATTCAATGATAATATAATTTTGGGTTCATATATATTCAACCAATCACATTAATCCTATTTTATTTCATATACCTATGATTAACACACCCCACTAATCCTTTTAACCATTACCACAGTGAGAATGTTTTACCACAAAAACAATTTAAAATGAAAAACATTGAAATTGGAATATTTATGAAATTTAGTGAGGTTTACTCTATATTTGGAAATAATTTTATCAAATCAAATTCCTATAAATGAGGATAACTTTTTTCAAATATAATCATGCAAAAAAATGAAAACCACTATTAGAAAAATATAGTTTTAAGCATAAAATGAATTTAATCCAATTATCTTCATATTAAAAACCATTATAAGAATTATAACTTATTTTATTGAATATATTATATAATTATTTAACAAAAATAATTCATAAATATTAATTAATTGAATTTATTAATATAAAAAACATTGGATGCATATAATTGAGAAAAACAACCATTTTTACCTCTTAATACTTTAATTTTCATTTCTAACCAATTGATAATCAATTAATTAATTTTATACATGTGTAATAAATACAATTCATATGTTTAATACATTGAATAAATTATTAAATAAAACATATATGATAAAATTAATTCACACAAACCAAATATTTTTAGATAATTGTCTAGCATTAATAGTATTTTATATATGAATTATAAATTACATGATATAATTATATATCATTTATATACAATATAATTTTATTCATATTATAATTTATAACCATTATACAAAAAAATTATATTTTTAATGATTCAAACCCTTCTAAATAAATTAATTTATTAAAGTGAAACATATTATAGAATCTCAATGTATTATAGTTTCACAACAATTTTAGTATTTTTATGATTTTTTTCCCCGAGTGTTAGAATCAAACAAATTAGTATTAAATTCTTTGAATTTTTTATTATATAAAAATAGAGGTTTTTTTATCAGTATGGGTTTTTATTAGTTTTTTGGGTAACAATATACTATAGCTCTATAAAGTCAATGATAATGTTTGAGAAGGATTTTATTAGTAGAAAAAGTGTTTTTTACACTCGTATTGATTCACTAATGATTCAGTGTAAAACCCCCATATATATTATAAACTTTGGTACTCTCCTATATAATTAATGATTGGGTTCTCCATTTCGATCATGGGGTCAGGTAATCCCTTGATCATTTCTCTCATGATAATACACATTCCCCCTACACAATTGATGGAGTTGGGTACACCCCCATAAGATATGGCATGGTTATTTCATTCATATAGTTGTAATTCCATAAATTGATATGATATACTCAATTAATCACATGTAATCATTATGGGTTATAATTAATATGACTAAAATCCTCACTTTGATGAGGAATTGGTCCCATGATATGGGATTTAGAGTGCTGATGTGGTTTTCCATTGACCTACGAAGTATGAGTATTACTGGTTTTGAGATTTACAAGGTATAACAAGGTGCCTCTAAACTATTATAATTATGTTGATATGGGAAATAAAATTTAAAAAAATCAATTATTTAATAGACTCTATTTTTAGATAATATATGGATTTTTTTAAAAACCTCAAACTCGAACTCTTCAATCTAGTGCTAATAATCATATTATTTAAATAATGGATTGGAAACCAATTTAATTGATCCAAAATTAACCATAAATAATTATAATATCAATGAAAAATATCTATTCATATTCCCACCCATTAACTTTTATTTATAAAGTTTTATAGTTTCAAAAAAAACATCTAACTTATATATCCCATATATTTTTTATCCAATGGGATTTTTTCATAGTAAACCATGAAATTATTATTTTACAATTAGTCTTCAAAATATCCAAAAAAAAATCTCCACATATAATACCCATATTTAAATTTCATACTTAATAATATTATTCATTACCTAAAGAAAATGAAAACATAATATGGGTGAGATAAATCACTAAATAAGGGAAGTGTATAACAGAATCTATCATTTCATTAAAAAGGTATAAATTATATGGACAAAATAAACAATGTTAATATAAATCCATATAACTAATAACATGATATTGTAATATATCTATGGAAAATTTAGACATATAAATAATCAAATGGATAAAAATAATTAATTTTATAAGGATAGAATTCATAATTTTGGATATTAGAAAAAATACTTCAAGGCCACCTTCACATGTATCATACAAAAATAGGTACTGTTTACACCACGTACCTAATCTAGTTTTTCTCATGAGTCCTAACAATTCATATAGGGGATATATAATTAAGGGACCCATAAATCACTAAATAATTTCAATGAATTTATAATATAATAAGAATTGATATAAAGTAAATAATAAACAATCTTTAATCATAAATAATTATCTATATTGAAATAACTAGTCTATGGATTCTCAATAATTCCCTATTAATAAATGGAAGAAATTTTTGTCCAAACACCATTTAATTTTTAAGTTATTAACACTATATTTATTAATGGATATATAGTTATGTCAATAAATAATGTGATATAGCATACATCCATGATATTTATTATTATTTAAAAAAGGAGAAAATTAAAATCAAGATACGGATGAATATTAACATTGAACCTGACACATATGAATAAGGTGGGATATAAATTAAAATTTCATAAGATAATTTAGATTTATTAAATGAAAAATAACATTAATGGAGATATATCTCTTATATTTTTAGAAGAATAGTGAATAAAAATCATTAAAATAAATTTTCTAATATATTTGAACATTATCATAATATGATAAATTCCTGAGTCAAATTCAAAAGTAATCTTCCATAAGTTTACATGAATACATTTTCAATCGTTATTTAGAAGAAAATATAAATAATTAATATTTAAATAAAATTATATTTATGCAAACAAATTTGGAGTGGGGTACAAAAAAATTAATATTAAATGAAAATCCTTTAGTATTTCACTTTTTATCCTATTAAGAGTATACTTTATTAATCCTTTTATGATCTTTTTTTTTTGAAATAATGTACTTCCAAATGTCAAACCATTGATTAACGAGTTAAAATTAAAATTCTGAGGATTCCATTTATTTAATTTAGGGAGAATGTGACACCCTAAGATATTAAAAGAAGAAAAGTTTTTTGAAAGCTTATGTGACATGAAATACCACGCTTAAAAACCCATGAAATATGTTTCATTAAATTTAAACTCTTCAATAACATGTTAAACACACAAACCCAAGTCTAAATAAACCAAATTATATTATACAATTATGAACTTTTCTTTAAGTTTGAGGGTATGAATAGTAATAAATAAAATATGAATATTATGGTTATCTATGAATTATAAATAAAATAATAATCAATAAAAACAAAAACAAATGTTTTCTAGAAAACTATATTTTTTCTGAAAGATGATTTATTAGGGATTTTGAGACATAATTTAGAAATATTTTTTACCAAATTTAGATTTTTTTTAAATAAAATTAACTTATTTTTTGTGTATTAATATCAAAATTATATTAGGTAAAAAAAATTTAATTTTTCTAATATATTTTTTTAATGAATTGTGAGAAATACAGAATTTTAATTGAAAAAAGCAATTTCATTTAAATTATTTATAAAGTTAAATCATATTTTTAATTGGTGTTAAATTAAAATTAGAGCGAGTGTATATATATATATATATATTTCCATTTTGTATCATTTTAATTGTTTTTATATTGAATTTTGATATAAAAACATTACAAACTTTCAAACATTTTTTCTTTGAAACCCCACTTTCTTGTCACAACTGTGAGATTTATTTTAAATTAAATTTTTCAACTTGTGTGACTATAATTTGAAACAATGGATTTCATATTTTTAATCACCATAATATACATTTTATAATAAGAAAAAAATATTTTCTTGACAAAATGAATTGCGAAAACAATGAAAATTATATACCATGGTTATAGAAAAAATGGATTTACGGGGGTTTAAACTAAAACATACATAGTTATAATGAATAAACTATATAATATGTGCAATAACTGTAACTCTCATGATAAAACACGCATGAGAAAACAAGGAAATTAACACCCAAAATAATGAAAATAATTAATGATTATTAATAGAAGGTAGATGTTATAAAAGGATAATATATTATATTATAACTATTAATATGATTCATTAATAAGTATATAACATGTTTAAAACCACTATATAGGGGGTTAAATCAAATTCAACCAAAAGAAAGTGTGATATAGAACTCTTCATCTAAATTTACCATAATTTAGGTATATTTTAATGTTATGCACCTAATTTCTTATTTATGGTGTTTATAATTCCCCTTTAACATGTACTATAATTATTCATTACTACTTCATGGTATGTTATGTTTCAATTTGATTATTTCATCCAAGGGGATTTGACTTGAAAATTAAAAGTTGTAAAATTTATTGTACAAACTCAGTTTTTTGTGATTGTTAACTTTTTCTTGAAACAATGAGTTCATTGTAATAATTTTCCATTATAAATTAATTTTATATTAAATATAAATATTTTTTCATGGTTTCTAAGATTAATTCAAAAACTGGATACCATTTGTACATTTGAAGTTTACTTTTAATGTTACTTGATTAACTAAGGAAATATTGATAAATCTATATCCTTTACTCAATATAGATTTTTGAAGAAAATGAATATTAATTAATTAAATTTATCACTAGTTATATGAGGAAGGATTTGTACATGTATTAATATGTGGGTCCTATTTCTAGATAGCCACTCAATGTGTCAATAGTCTCAAGAGGTGAATCAGTAAGATAACATAAAATAAGTTGGCCAAACCAAATGTGTTTTTACCATGTAGTTTTAGAGTATCTTGTAAAACTTATTCACAGTAGATGTATCATGATTATGTATTCATGATGTCCAATAATTATGAATTTATTTTATTCATAATTAATCTATTATTATTCATGATATATTATCAATGATATTATCTTTAGATTCATTTCATTCTCAGTTATTCATTACAAGTCATGTGTTTTTAGTTATTTACCTTTCCATATTGATTATGACTTTCCCAACTATGATAGTCTTGTTATAGATTAAATGTAATGAGTTTTCTGTTATTTAACATTCCATTTTAATTATAACCAATGATATTTTCACATTAATATTATCTCTGGATACACTTCCTAATATATATTTTTATTACATGGAATGTGTGTTAAGTTATTTAACTTTCCATATTGATTATTTTTATTGATTCATGATATAATCCATTATACATAACCCTTACTGATAATTTGAGGTCTCCCTTATTTAGTTCATTATCGAGGAATTCATGATGTGTTCAATGATTGAAATTAAAGGATATGATTTTGGGAATAAATTTATTCTTAAAAAATTGGTTATAATATTTTTATTCAAATGTAATGTAAAACTCAAGTATTTATCTAGTTTTCAAAGTCTTTTAAACTATTAATCCCATTGGTATTTGATTCCTTGTATCTTATTATAATGTAATAATGTATACATCATATCTAGTATATAAGGTTCCAAGTCGCAACATTGGATGAATCTCAAAGTTTATCTGTAACTATTCATCTGAGAAGTATGAATATGTACAAAGATCTAAAATATTACTTCAAGTGGTAAAAAATGAAAATGAATATTCCAAAGTATGTATCTCCATTCCTGGAATTTGATAAAGTCAAATATAAGTGAGAGAAGTTTAATTTTATGTTTCAATCATTACCCATTCTAAAATATAAATGGGAAAACATTACCATAGATTTAAACATTAGACTCCCCATGATATCGAAAGTCCATAATGATATTTAGGTTATAATCAATTGCCTTATAAATTCATTATTTTTCATTTCACATAGAGAGTAATTCATTCTTAAACATATTTATAGGATATAGATAATATAAATGGTAATAATAAAGGTATTACAACATTCTATTATATCTAATAATGATCTTAGGTTTACCATTATGTTTTGGATAATTCATTATATTTCATTGAATATGAAGTTGAAACTTAGTACTTTATATCATCCTCAGAAAAAATGTTTAGTATGAGAGGACCATTCAAAACCTGGGGTATATGTTTATATCATGTTTACTAGAATTCAAAGGTTCCTGGGATCAACACTACGTTATGGTTATGTTTTCATTCAACAATTTATTTTGTTTTGTCATTCAGATGGATCTTTGTAAATCCATGTATAAAGAAAAGTGATGAACTCCAATGTGTTACTGTGAAGTTGAAGGAATAAAGCTATTGGGACCTAAAATAAAAGAATAAATAGTAGATAATATTATAACCATTTATAATTTTATAAATTGAGTTGAGATTCAAGAGAATAGTTATGATGAGAATCATTAGTGAGACCTAGAATTAAAAGTTTGTGATAATGTATTCATTTATACATCTCGATCGAAGAAGGTTATGACACTCAGTAATAATATAATGTTGATTCCTAGATATAATAGAACATTAAAGGATATTTATTATATAAGAATGGTTTATTGTCTCTTAGTTATTTAACCAATCCTCTCTTGTAACACCTCAAGTTTTTAAAAGGTAAAACAATGTTTGATAGCTTATACGACATGCCACACTAAACCCAAACAAACAATGTTTTCTTAAATATGACCATTATAACCTTCAAAATAAATTAGTGGGTATGAATATAATAAAATATGCTTTTAAATTGATATAAAGGAGGTGGTTTATGGCTTCGGTCATGTCACTCATCCTCAATGTAGTTTCTCCTTGGCACGGTTCTCAATGGAGGCTACAGTAGCTCTCTCCACGACGACGTTCATGTGGGATCAGGCAGCGGGAGTAGGTGGCAGTGCTGAATATTTAGTATGAAAAAGCAAGTGTTAGTAGAATACGGGAGTAGGTGATGGTTGCGTGTGAGATAGGTGGTAGTAAGGCTACAACATGTGTGTGGTGGGGGCTTCTTAGTGGCGGTTAGCATCCTCATATCTGGTCCAAATCTGTGTTTCATACCAGATCTGTTTTTCATACCATATCTGTGTTTCATACCAGATCTGGTATGATCCGGTGCTTCATGATATTTTCTTCCATGTGAGAGATCTCTGAAGGTTGCAGCCTAGTCCTCAGAAGACAAAAAAATAGACAGGTCTCATCTTTTCAAGATCTATGTCTCATACCAGATCTGGTCAAATTTGGTGCAGAGTGGGGTGACATCGTTCCTTGGTCTTCATTGGTGGTTCTCAATAGAGGGTGTTGTAGACGACGTAGGTTTGGTTTTCATCTTCTTGGGGTCGGTTGTCTATGATGATCTATTTTCGATGGTGGTGGTGTGTATCAGTGGATCTGCCTCTTTGGGTGGTTATGACTAACTTGGGAATCTTTGCGATGACGACATCCTCTGGCTGTCAACAGTGGATATTTTCTGGGGTTCGGAGTGTTGTTTGGGATACATCACACCGGATCTTTGGGCGTGATCACGTTTAGGGATGGTGGGTGTGCTAATGGGATATTTGCATTGGATTTTTTTTGTTCTTTTGTTATGAAATGTTTTTTCCCACTGGGCTCTTGGTCCATTGAATCTTGGATTTCAGGCAACTGTAATTGGTTTTGTACTGGGTTTTATATTGGGTTTGATCCCTTAGGGCCTATGGGCTTGTTATTAGGTTTCCCTTACCTAGTTCAAAAGGGGTTTCTATTTTCTTTTTATTTTTTTTAATAAAAGGTATTTTTCCCCAACCATCTTGGTATAAATTATTCTGAAATATGCACTCAATTTTTAATAGAGAAATTTATTCTTAAAAAAATTATTCTCTTCAAAAAATCATTTTTATTTCTTTTTGTGATAAAATATATTAATTAATTTTTTAGAATTTATAAAATTAATATTATAAAATAATAATTTTTAAATTAGAATGTTTATATTAACATATGGTGATTTTTTGGGCTTTTTCTGAAAATATTGATTATTCTATAAATTGTGAAAATACTGATTTTTCGTAAAATTTTCATTTCTTTTTAATAAATTAAGTAAATAAAAGTAAAATTATTATTTATATATTATTTGAAACTAAAATAGATAATATTAAGTTTAATTTAATTATATTAATTAAAATAAAATAATTTTTATAATGGATTTTAATATAAGTTTAATTTTTAGCCTTTAAAATAATTTTTTCTTAAGTGCACGATGTTAATTCATTTTAACTATATAGAATAAAAATAATTAGGATTGATTAAAATTAAAGGTATATATTATATTTCAATAAATATTAATTTAAATTCATTTATAAATGATTACATACCATATAACTATGATAAGATCATTTTATTCTTGAAAAAATAATTTTTTGAAAAACATTTTTTCAAAAAATATACATGTTTATTATTAAATTATATTTTACCAATTATCTTAAATAAATTTGATAAAATGGATTTATTATTTGAAATATAAAAATTAGTATCATATATTATGTTTAATTTTATTTTTTATCATAATAAGGAGTAAAAACGGTAAAAAAATATTACATTGGTTAATATTAACACCATTTTTTGTGTTAGACTAAAGAGTTAAATGAAATAACATATTTAAAACATGTTTATTTTTAATTTTAGTGGTTTTTGTAATATTTAAACCTAATTCACTATATTATTCTTCAATATTGGATTCACTTGTCTTGGGACTGACTTCCTATTATTGAATAGTATTGGGTATTTAAAAAAATCTACTCATCCAACCATATAAAAGGGAGACTCTTATCATATCCATTGAAGACATAAAAATAATTTTGATTAATATAATACCTTTATAAATCCCTTCCTTTTTTTACCTCCACATATCCTAGAAGCATTTTATGATCAGAAATCCAATCTAGGGAGGGTTTAGGTAAAATCCATGAGAGGTGGTCTGAAGAAGAGGTATTGTTCTTAAACAAGAATCATTCTTTTTATTCCTTCTAAAAAATACATAAAATATTTATCCACCAATATAATTTAAATAAATTAGTATATTCCATAATATTATATTAATTTAATTTAATTAAATATCCTAAATACATCTTCACTTCACTCAATCGGTAAATGAAACCATCATTCGTGTGTACGGTAGACACTCACCTCGTGCACCGATGTAACTTTCTTTCCATAATCACCTCACATGGATATTTATGATGATGGATTTAATTTTTACATATAATATTAATTAAATGTTTATAATTCTTTAAATTTAATATAACATATAATTTCATAACTTCCCGTCCATTGAAAATCATAATGTTTCCCATCTATACGGCGAACTACCACCTCATGAAGCGTTGTGATTTTTTGTTTTACCACATCACATTTATCATATATTTAAGTGTATTTGAATATAAAATATTATTTTAATGATATAATTATTAACATGGAAATTTAAAATAACACTTACCTTCCTTCCATCATGTTCATTTAAAAATTGAAACGTTACTTATGTGTTTGTATAGCTTATTATCTCTATGATTGTAATTTTGGTTGTTTTTCATAACAATCATTCATGATTGGTTTTAAAATTATAATTGAGGTGTAAAAATGATAATTATATCATAATTATTATTTTATGGATGTTTAATTATCAATCACTTAGAGCTTAGTCAATATTCTAATGTGATTTTTAATATATAATCTGAACATTTTTCAAAACATCCCATTGGAACCAAAATGAGTATGTAATTGAATATAAAATGATAATAAATCAAATGAAAGGATTTATAAAATTTAATAAAGTCTTTAATAATGTAATTTATTAACATATTTTTAATATTATTGAATATAAACAACACATGTGAAGAATTGGGATCAATGTAAGGAATCTCTCTAAACAACCCTTTGCTTTCAGTTTTAACCATTCTCTCTCTAACTCAAATTATCTTAGTCTCTTTAATGTTATGTAACTACTATAAATTATATATATATATATATATATGTTTCTCACATATACACCTAGATAATTATACCTTCAATTAAAGTATTCATACATTCATTATAGTAAATGACTTCATTATAAAATTTCACTTGATTATGGTATAGGGAAAAATTATGCAACCCATTTTCATTCCATAGGAAATTACTATTTCATTCCTTATGATTATTTTCCTTTATGTTCCACACATAAATAATGAACTAGTTATGATGGTTTCTCCCATATACAACTCCAATTCATTTGTTAATACTTTAGACTCATGAGATATAATTAATGGGATTATAGAGTAAACTTAATCTATTATAGGACATTGTCCACCTTGTGATATTTTCTAAAAGTTATCCTTGAATCTTTTTTATGTCATGTTTTTTATTTTTTCCCATTTCATAGGTTAATAATATTTTAAGATATCATGTTCTTTATTTTATTCATCCACGTGATCACTCATGGGCCTTATCAGTTATGGTATCATTTTATGACTTTGACTCACATGTTATATTTCCATATCATGTTTGTTCCCTTATTGGGGTTTTTAGTTAACCCTTTATTTATATATTATTAAGTTTTAACATGTATTTTTAGTATCATGAATTTATATAAGGAGATCATTATAGAGAATAAAATTAGGATGTCATGTTTTAAGTTCCTTTTGATATAATATGAAAAGAGACTTCTAAGGACACTCGACCTCAAGATATTTGTGGTTATACATATTAGATATTGATACATAAAAATCATTTAATAATATATGTAAATTTAATGTATTTATATAGTTTTTACTAGATAAAATGTTTAATTAACCTTTGGTACTGTAATAATAAAACCTTTTTTGAGAACACAATGGATATGTATAATGATAATTCTATGTATATGAAAATATCATATATTTTTTGTTAAGGATGGAGAGATTTTTTTTCTATGACATTACATCTCTATCTAGATACTATAAGTAGGTGTGACTCTAGAAAAACTATACCTAAGGGTAATTACTCTAAAAATGTAACATTTATCTAGAATTGATCATCACTAGGTCCATAAAAACGGGCATTTCATTAAAATTTGATTGAAAATTTTGGGGATATTCTTTCAAAATTAAAAAAAACTATTTACAGACCAATATGAAGGATTTGAACAAAAATTTTGTTTAGAAAACATAAAAGTAAACATTACCTTGGATAACCTAGATTGAAACATAAAGACTGGTAATTTAGGATATAATTATAATTTATAATTTATTCCTTCCATGTTTTTATGTTTCCCTTTTGAATGTTAATGTATCCACACCTTGTTCTTATTTTCATTTTATGGAATGAAATAAGAGAAACTATTCCAAAATCCAACATGATAGGAAATGTTATTACTTACTCAATGATATGTCGAACCCTATGGTAGGATAAGCTTAGAATTTCATGTAGTACATATAAAACTAGCTGATGTAATGTATAAAAAAATGAATCATGTAGAATGAAATCCTCTTCCTCATAAGAAAGAGCATGTTGCAGTCAATTATTTTATGAGAAAAATTCCCCTAACCATTATTGGATCATATTATCCTTTAATCACTGATAAATGGATTAACTCCATTGAAAAGGTATTCTCTATCCTAAAATTCATAGATAAAGAGATTATTTTTATGGCCATTTACTGCTTTGAGTGAGATGTTTATCATTAGTGTACACTGATAAAGATCACATAGTCTAAAGAGGATATTGATTACATTGAATGATAAGTCATTAATTAAATATTTTTCAATAAATATTTTCCCCAAAATCTTTATCTAAAAATGGAGAGGTATTTTATTGATATCAATAAAAAGGAAGATGGTTCTATCATGGTGTATGAGGAAAACTTCCCAAAGATTTCATGGCATGACTCTAGCTTTTCCTTTACCATTGAAAGTAACATTGATCACATAATTAGTGGGGTAAATATGTGTCTATTAAATTCATTATCCATTTTGGACATTTATATATATAAATAGATTTTACATTATGCCATTAATGTTGAGATGGAGATTGGTGACTCTTAGTGGTCTCATGGCATGGGAGAAAAAAATGTAAAATAGTGTTTTATTTAATAGTAACAGTAGATAAATACCATAGAGGAAATAAAACCCAACATCCTAATCATCAAATTTTTGGGAAGAAGCATCCTAGTAACTATCAGAAGGGAACCAAGAGATACTTCAGGTGTGGAAAATAAGAGCATCAAAATAATTTATGTCAAAGGGAAATGAAGAAACCCAATAATGTGGAATAAGAAAATAATGTTCCAATAAACACTAATCCAAATTTATAGTGTTTAAACATAAATTAATAAAGGCATTGTACAATCCAGTGTCCTAAGAGAAGGGTTTTGGAGATAGTCTATAACAACAACATCCAAGGCCCAAAGAGCAAGGAAGAAAATATTCTATCACTACTACTAAGGTGGATCCTAAAAACATTATTATGGTTGTTATTATTGTTATTATTTCAAAAATATATAATATAATTTTGGATCCCAGTTGAATGTATTCATTCATATCTTTCATTTTTAGTATAAAAATTCATGAATCAACTTAAAACATGGGTTTTTATCAATATTTTCAGAATATAAAATGGAGTGCTGGTTACATCACCTATATAAAACTTCACCATTAAATTATTATATAGTTAATCTTATAAAAATATATCATCCAACTTCCTATATTATACTTTGATTCTTTATTGTGAATGGATTAAATATCCTTATATAAATTGAACATTAACTTCAGTGATAGGGAGATCACTCTCCTCATCACAAGTCACCCTTCGATTCTATACAAGTTTAAGGAAGAGGATTAATCTTCCCTAGTTTTTTTATTTACTAATCAATATTATTTCCTTGTGATAAAGAATATATAGACCAGATGATTGAGAAAATAGGGAGAATTATGCTTGAATAATATCCAATTGTGAAAAATTGTACTGATATATTCCCTAAAGAGTTGATTAGTGTTCTTATAGACTGATAGGTTGAGTTATAAATATAAATTGTACCTAAATATCTTCCCATGTATAATAATTCTTATAGGATTGTAATTTTTGAGGTTGAAGTGAAGAAGAAATAGTTACAAGATAATCTAAGAAATGCTTTTATATGACTTTGTGTTGCATTATGGAGTGATTTAGTCCTCTTAATCATGAATAAGTATGGGTCAATTCTCTTCTATATTGATTATTATGAACTAAAAAAACCACAATAAGTAAAATGTATCACCTTCCAAGGATATATGAATTGTTTGATCAAATACAAGTAGACCAGTATATTTCTATAGTTGACCTTCGGTCAAGATACCACCAATTAAGTGTAAAGAAGAATGATATTTCAAAAACATCCGTTTAGACAATTTATAGACATTAGGAGTTAATATAGATGCCTTTTTAATCACAAATTTTCCATTAATAATTATGAAAAAAAATAATATTCTTTAGAGATTACCTAAACAAATTGTAGTATTTATAGATGATATTCTTATTAACTTCAAAATAAAGGAGGATCATTATGAGATTTTTAATATTATGTGAAATTATTTTATAATGGAGAATATATATGAAATTTATGATATATTTGAGATATGAATGGAAATTTTTTCATCAATTGGGAATATTATCACCTAAAAAGGGATATATGTGTACCCTACTAAGATAAAGGAAATTGGGGAATGGCCTAGACCATAATTTCTACCGGTGATCCATATCATCCATGTATTAATTGGGTAATATCGATGATTCGTGAAAAAGTTTTCATTATTTGAAAACTCAATAATCATGTTAACAAGAAATGGATTGTGGGTTTTTTAGATCTGTAGATGAGAAAATATCTTTAAGGAGTTGAAAAATAGGCTACTTAGTTCACCAGTCCCCACACTTCCCTCAAGCGGGGGACTTTTTTTAGTTTATAGTGATTCTTATAATATGGGTTTGGATTTTCTTAATAATGAATAATGATAAATTCATAGTATATGCCTCATGGAAGATGAAATTTCATGATAATAACTATCTCACACATGACCTAGAGTTGGTTCCTCTGATCTTTTCATTGAAGATTCAATGACAATTTCTCAATGGTGAGAAATGTGAAATATATATGTATAACAAGAGCCTGAAATATATATTCACACCAAAGAATCTTAACCTACACCAAAAATAATGTTTAGAGATAATAATAGACTATGACTAGTCAGTCCAATACATTCCTGGGAAATAAAACAACATGGAAACTGATTTAAGTAAAAATGATCCATCAATTTTATGAATGATGGGAATTCAGAAGGATCTAATCTTCATACACATGGAAAGGATGGATATAGGAGTATTAAAAGGGTATTAATCCTACATTACTCAAATAAAATAACACCCATCCATTCATGATAGGGTCACTGAGGATCAAAAATACAATGATGTGCACAGAAAATGGTTGTGAATATTCTAGAGTTTATCTTTTCTTAAAATAGTGTTATAAGGTTTGGAACCTGGATATGTGTCCCATAAAAAATAGTTTAGAAGAGGTAGATTCTATAATATGTTCATAGATCAATCTCCTCTATACAACTTGGATGAACTAGGATTTATAAATATATGAAGAACATTTTTTAGTCAGATAACATGAAAAGGGATATTGTGGAAAAAATTTCTCAATTATTTGTATGCCAACATGTCAAGGATGAATGATATAAGTTTAGGGTATTATGAAATTATTTCTCATACCATTACGGAAATGGGAAAACATATCCATGAGTTCTTTCCAAAAGACTCTGCAAGACATCAAAAAGAAATAATGACATCTTGGTGATTATTGATCACCTTACAAAGTCAAAAAATATATCACTATCAAAGAATATTTCTATATTCACCAACTCGTTGTGATATATATAAGGTGGTGGTAATATTACATACAGTTCCATGATCAATTGTATTTGATCCAGATTTGAGGTTTATGTCAAGGTTATGGATAATATTTCAATAAGTTTTGGATAAAAAACTCAATTCTAAGACAGATAATCACCCTCATAAATATTTTCAGACTAACATAACCATCTAAAATCTAAAGGATATACTAATATTATATATCCAAGATCAGTTTTATTTCAAAAGAGAGCACACCAGGCCCCAAACTAAAGGGCCTAAAATAGTGCAGGTCTAGGGCATCCCCTATGACCTGGATCACACCCTCAGGTTTCAGATAATTAAAGGAGATGATACGAGTACTAATGGAACTCTGGTCTGCCAATGAGGCCAAATGATATGTGACCGTGTTATCCGCATGCCAAGTATGGGAGACTCGGATGTTGGTTCTAAAAAGGTCTCTGTATTTACAAACAATATATTCTATATACCAAAGAGATAGACCTTTCCCACTCAGGGAATCATGAAGAACCTTAGAATCAGTTTCTACCTGGGAGACGTCTTGGTTCTCTTACTTGAAAATGGTGATCATAGTGAGTGGCGCTTTGGCATCATTCTGAAGAGTGGTTCCATTTCCATATAATGAAAAATAGTCAATAACCATGGTACCCCAAGAATCATGAACCAAACCCCTGCCTCTCATTGAACCCATAACACAGGACCCATATGAGTTCAATTTTAAGCCTGCAGCAGGAGGGTACCAAAAAATCTAATTCTCCTATGGATTATCAGAGCAAGGAAATGAAGCTTTGGTCCTAAACAGAAGAATCTACAAAGAGGGATATCCCTGCCAATCAGGGATGAGTGAGGCCATGTCTGCCAAAAGGAAGCGAGTCCTCGCTATAATGGACCTCTCTAAAGAGGCTTGGTCATTGAATCTGGACTGGTCTCTCACCTTCCATAGACTCTCTCACCTGGAATTGTAGATCACTGGCCAAGCCATGCATTTCATACCCTCATCCAATGATCAATGGAACCATCTATCTAGTAAAAGAGGTTCCCTGAGATCCAAAGTGGAGAATAATGTTAGGCCACCAAAGGTAGAACATACTGCCTGAGCCCATTCCTTTTCATGGAAGAGATGTTGAGAACTCTCCTCCCACCTTTTTCTAAAACAATGGCATAGAGACACCATACAGATTCCAAGATTCTTGATATTCTCGTCAGTGGCAGTTTCCTAATTACTAATGCGCCAGGATAAAAAATTATACATTGTGGGAATCTTATTACACCACATCACCTCATTCCAGCTCCCATGGGTAACCTGAGTAGAAAACATCCTTCGTAAGTCCCTGGTAGTGAAACCACCTGAGGGAGAGGGATTAAACACACATTTTCCTAGCTCACCATTAAAAACAATGGCCTCAGGTAGGTCATGTTGCTCCCCATATAGAACCTCTTTCGTGAACCTCAGATAGAGGCTCGATTCCCTTACCAATATCAGGGCACAGGGAAACCATGGAATCCTAGAATAGATCATTCCCAATTGTAAATCTAAAAAGGGATGTCCCCCATGACAACCAGCCAAAGAGAGCTTTTTTGAAGAGACTGAAATAGAGGATAGATAATCGACCAGAAGAGAGAGACTTGACCATGTATCTCCTCCACATTGTTCCCGCAAATAAAGGACATGGACCTGCCCCAAAGCATTTGATCCTCAATAATATCACACGCGAGATTCTAATGCATGAAGTAGAGCATGCTTTGTAGACTCCTCACATTGATCCCTCTGTCGGATAATGTTCTTTCTAGCCTATCCCATGAAGCCCAATGCCTCTTCCCTTTCGACAAGGAATCCCATATAAAACTATAAAGTGCCTTTTCAATTGTGGTTATGACTCTTCATGGAACATATATGGAATCCAGTGCATGTATGGGAATATAGAATAACACACTTTTAACTAGAGGAATGTGACCCCCAAATGAGATGAAATGGTTCTTCCAGTTGAGAATGTATCTTGTTATCTTATTAACAATCTGATCAAAGTCGCGAACCAGAAGCCATCCTAAGAATATGTGTTTTCCCAGGTAATCAATGGGAAATGAGTCGCATTGCATGTTGAGATGATTTCACAAGGAGGAAATACATATGGGAGCGCACCTGTGAGAGATGAAAATATTGCTTTTTGTGTGGCTGATAATTTTCCCGCTCTAGTAGCAGTAGGCCTACAAGATTTTTTTGATGCCTTGAATAGAGTCCCTACCTCCATTCATGAAGATGATTGTATTGTCTGTAAAAATTAGGTGGGTTATTATAGGGATAATCATATTAATTTTTTAAGGCTTTAAGTCTCCAGCAAAGAGGCCTCGGTTGAGGAGACGACTTAGAATTTCATGTGCCAGGATGAAGATGCTGGGAGAGATCGGGTCTCCCTACCAATAACCCCTTGTCACTTTAAAAAATATATGATACTTCCCCAAAAAGGAAACCACCAACCAAAAAGAGCTAAAGCTCCTAAAAAGGAGGTCCACAACCTATACTAATAACCCCATAGCCATTAAATCTCTATTAATGAAACTTTATTCGATCTGATCGTAATATTTGTTCATATCTAATTTGATCACCATGTTTGAGTTGTGGGATATGATATTAATGTCTCCAATCACCTCCTGTGAGGGTGCAATAGCACAGTGAATGGAGCAGCCCCTAAGAAACACGTGTTGTTTGATGGAGATGCACTTGGTTAGAAGAGTAGATAGTCTCTAGTTTATCACACTCACTATGATCTTATAATGTAAGTTGCATAAACTAACTGGACGATAGTGATACAAAGAAGAAGGGTTCTTTATATTTAGAATGAGGCACAAGGTGGTCGCACTAGAAACCCAAGGTAAGCTCTCTCCATGGAAATAGTCCTGAATCGCTACTGAGATGTCACCCTTAACCACACCCACACCCCTCTCTAAAAAGATCCTTAAAAACTATCCAGTCCAGGTTCACTCTCGGGGTTTAGATTCATTATCACCTTATAAATTTCTTCCTCATCCGAGATCACCTCCATGCTGAAGTTATCCAGGTGAGACACTAGCATGGTAATATCCTCCTAGAAATATGCATGGTCAATGGGAAAACCATTAGGTATCCTCAGGTTAGGACCATTCAAAAGGTCCCTAAAGAAGTTGTGCTTCATTCCCCCTACAATCTCTTCATCCTCAGTGTATATCCCATCCTCAAGAAGAATGTTGGGTTTGATCTTACGACTCTTTTTTTATGTAGCCATGGAAAAATGTTTTGTTTTTTTCACCCCCCGCATATATATTTCACATAAGATCTCTATGGAACCAGACACTCCAGTTTAAGTATCAACTCTATCCAGCAATCTTTCTTTCCAGTTAAATCTTTGAACACTGAGTCGCTCCAATACTCCTTGAGACTGGATTCCATGTTATAAATACTTGGCTTTAAGTTTTACATATCCTGGTTTATTGGAGGAATCCCTTTGGCCCATTACTAAATCCCGCACTTCTGCCGCTGGAGTCTGTTATGAATGGCCACCCAAGTATGCATGTGCGTAGGCCCTCCCCACTATTCCCTAAAAATCAGATGATGCCCAGGACAACAAGGCCACAGGTTGCAATACCTGAAAGACTCTGGATAATCCTGCCTAGGATAAAGAGAAACCAACAAGGTGGAGTGATCGGATATCCCTCGGGAACAGTGAGTAACCTTAGTATTCGGAAACATACTTATGCCTGATGAGTTGTAAAAACACCGATTGATTCTGCTCTAGCTTCGTCTGCCACGCCCATGGTTATTGCACCATGTAAAATGGGCTTCCGAGTACCCTAGATCAAGAAGACCCTTGCCCTCAAGGAAATGCGCAAACTATAGGATTTCTTGTTGGGTAAATTCCCCTCCCCCTTTCTTCTCCCAAAAATCAAGGATAGTGTTAAAGTCCCCCACCACAAACCATGGGAGATCCTGCGGATCGAATAGGCTGAGTTCATTCCACAGTATATGATGGGCCACCAAGTCATAGCTACCATAAAAACGAAATTTATAAGCTCTACATTCTTAAAATGACTTTGGAGGTAATAAATTGGTCACCCATATTAATCGTAACCAAAGAAACCTCCTTATTCTAGAAGATCCATATTTTTCTATTGATCGACTCTGCTTGCATGGAGCTGTGAAACTTCACCTAGCTAAACTATTTGATCTTCATTGGGTTATACTTATACTTGAGCACAGCCATAATATAAATTTTTTGTTTCTTAAATTCAACGATAATGAAATCAGACTTCACTCTAGTACCCACACCGTGTGCATTCCAAATAAGTATAGATAACATTAAATAGAAAGGAGCCCAGCTTTAGCCTCAAGATCATCGGTCTTCTTTCACTGAGAGGAGTATCCATCCCTAAGATTTCGTAAACGTGCAAGTGTGCACACCCCTTGGCTCTAGGAAGAGAAACACGGGGTTGAAAGAGAAACGGGAACAACAAGAGTAATAGGGAAAATATGAGAGGAAAAATTCATCACCCCTTTCGACACCCCTAGGTTCGAGGGAGAAGAGAAAGTGGGACCATTCAGATCACCACAAATAATCTTGAAAGGGCCAACCTTCGAACAGACGACATGAGAGGAAGGAGAGATGAGCACATTATCCACAGCCTCCTACTCCGAACGCAAAATAGGGAGGATCTCTTGAGCCGATGGGGGGAAGATCCGGAGGTCTAAAAAGGATAAAAAGAGGCTAAGAGGTTGTCTCAAAACCACCCAACATCAAGATTTTAGGGCTGATAAAGGAAGCCTAAAGAGATGAGACTAGCGAGGGGATGGCCCCTATCCTGAAGACCTAGAGAACCTTGCATGAAGAAACCATAGTGGGAGAGAGAGGGAGTAGATCCCCATGCTCTGGATTATCTAAATGGTCCTGGGAAACCCATGTATCTGGAACTAAGTCTAAACCTGGATCAAACTCTAAAGCACCCGACCAGAGAGGAGCAGGGACCCCTCCCTGAGGAGACTTTGGATCCAAGCGGGGGCCTCCTCTCTTCTGCTTTTTGTACAAAGATCAAGAGTGCCTCTAGAGAAAGTAGGAAGCACAGAATCTCGGAATTATTGGGAACACAATTAACTGATCCCATTTCACCACACCCTATACCTTCAAAGAAACTTTCTCTGGAATCTTTTGGGATAGATCCAAATCCACACAAATGTGGGGCCTCATAATGTCCTCACAAGAATGGGTGCGATCAACCGCACATAGAAAACCCCTGAGAGAGTCCCCTATAGACTTTATAAAAGAACCATTTTGGAAGGGCTGGGGTAAAGCAGGTAGCCCAAGACAAACTGTCGATCAAGTTCTTTCTTTACCCTTATGTGAATCCATCGACCAGGGAGCCAGGCCAAACCTCCACTGCATAAAGGATTTGGAAATTCTTCACTACATGCAAACGAAGTCCTCCTCCAACTCCAGCACCACATAGAAGGAAGAATGATTGATTATCCAATAAATGAGGCTAATATTCATTGTTAATATACATAATATTCATGTTATTTTTTATTCATAGACACCATTTTAATGCATTTTACACTTTGAACATCATTTAACATTATGATTGTAATGCCTTCTTAAAATGCACTATTATGTGGTACATTTTGAACATCATTTGAAGTACCCAATGATTCATCTAATTTTAAGGAATATAATTATACATATTTTAAATTGATATTATTTTGAACTATATATTCACTTCAATATGAACATTTTTCATTAAAGGATCAATGAAAAATTCATGAAAGAAGATGGGGATATTTTGTGATGAAAGGAAGTAATTCTGGAGAAGTCAGATTGGACACCAGCCCACTGATGAGACTGTGGGGATCAACATATAGGCCCAATGAATCCAAAATATTTTGGGATTCTAGAAGACATGTATAGGAACAAATAACCCTTCAGGATCAAATGCTAATTCGCCCTACATTGTGGCCATTTTGGCGGCCCAAGTTAGAGATAAAATTCTAGGCCAGATTCTGTGGCCCAGAAAAACAGCCCACTAATATGATCATATCCCGGAATCCACAACTCCAAATGGTCCCAAATATTACAGGCGGTTAGAAGACATACGGAGCTCCATTTTCTTCTTCTATGCCCCACTATGATTCTGTAACGACCCAAAGTTTCATTAATGTAAATCCCTCTTAATCTAATTAAATGTCTCTTTATGTTTATATAAAATGTCAACTTCTTTGGTTTTATGATAAGAATTTTGACCGTTGCTAATATAGTCGTTGAATAGTGATCCCATGATTAGTATAAATATAGAAATTTAACAAATCTAATTTACTCAAACAAAGGAAGCGATGGCCTCATCCAGTAGAATTGCCCGATACGAAGCCCATTTGTCGGAGCTCGGAAAAGAGGTGGCGTCTTTGGGCTTCTCCCTTGACCAAGCCCAAGATGAGCTTCGTCTTGTCAAGATAGAACGTGACTGTCTATGGTAAAAGAGGAAGTTGATTGAAATTACCACTCGAGCGATGTTATCCAAGCCACGCTAAGAGTCTGTCACCATCGCACACCTTACCTTTGGGTCTTATGTAGCTGTCTTAAGGGGTTATGTAACAAATAAGTAGTACTATGCTCATGTACATTATTTTTGTATATAATAATGAATATAATTTCTAGTCATTTTTGATACATTGTAAATAGATTTTAAAGTACGAATGGTGTTTTTTTTGTTATTATTTAATTAAGAAATATATTTAATTAAATTAAGGGATTTTTGAATTAAATAATATTTTAATAAAATAATATTATTATTATTAAATTAATTTTTATTAAATATAAATCATCTTATAATTTTATGAATGCAATTAAAATTTTTATTAAGGTTTGAAAGCCATTTCTGTCAAAACCCGTGAATTTTCGATAAATGTCGGTTATTATTTTAAAAGTGAAAATTAACATATTTATAAAATTATTTAGATAAAATAAATTTTATTTCTGGAATCAGGAAATCAAAATTATCTAATGGTGAATTTTTCATAATTTTCTAAGACAATCAAATTTTTGGGTAAAAATTAAATACCGTTTAAATATATAATGTGTTTTATGACATCATAATGACCCAATAGTGATGTAATAAAATACTATAAGCTTTATTTTAGGCCAATATATGTTTTAACATTAAAATAAAGTGATTTCAGGTTTTTTTGACTTATTTTTCAAAGCAGTAATGGACTCCTCAAGACTTATTCAACACTTTTCCTTTTTAAATTAATTTCCATTGGAGTGTGACTCACCTCCACATAAGAAACCTTATTATTTTAAGAAGTTAGGAATTTGGCCATAAAAAATAATGTTTTCCTCTTCCCTTTTCCAAAAATCATCGGCAAAAACCATGGAATGGTTTGTGGTATCGATTAATTTAATATAAGGGGTCCCAAACCTAAATAATAAAGAATTACCTCACCTTTCCTATATAAACCCACCCAAGCTCCCACTTACTCCTCACTCAAAGCCCTTTAAGTTCGTCCAACCTCTTCCCTACTCTCTCTAGAATCCTCCCAAGGTTCCCCAAGCTCCCAAGAAGCCTCTCACAAGCCTCTCTCTAGCCTTTGGAAGCACACTTCCAAGTAAGGGTTTTTTTCTTCCTTTATCATTTTTGTCCATTTTTATTTAAGTTGTTTTTTCTTTTTAATTTCAATTATTAATGTTGGGGTATGGTTTCTAACCTCTCTAATACTTCCCTCTTTATGTTTGAATGATGGGAGACCCCTTTCTCTCTCATTAAATTCCTCCCATGTACACCCGTTACTATGCCGAAATTCAGAAAGGAACTTCTCTCTCCTCTTTTACATTCAATCAATACTTTTGTATCATGAATCTAAATTCCATTACAATTGTTGGGAAATTTATCTATATGACCTCCTTACTGTCAATTACATGTAAATATGATGAGGAACCCCTGTCTCTCTCATCAATCATTTTTATGAATTCTTATGTCACGACGTTACACTGCCGAAATCGCACCGATTTTCTAAGCCAATGCCATTGTGTAGTGAATCCCATGCCCAATTATCCATCAAGGGTATTAACCGTTATGCACATTTACTTATTTATTGTAAATTTTAATGTATGAATTCCACATTCCTTTATCATGGAATAAATGATTATGTTTTATGAATCCATGTTTTATGATCCATGTGGCACACTTATGCATGAAATGAAATGTTTAAGAAGGATGTGCCCTTATAGCGCTCCAATGCATTGGGTAAAGTATAGTATCATGATACGTCATGTGCAATGAGTGTTGAATCATGCTAATTCAAGTGCAACGAGGGTTTACTCGTGCTTTATGTGCAATGAGGATTTACTCATGCTCCATGTGCAATGAGCTTTGGCTCATGCTAATTCTATGTTAAGTGTTGTTGCCACATCTCCATGTTATGATTATCATGATTTATCATGCCTTTATGTTCTTGTTTTTATTATGCTCTGTTGATATGCCTATTTTCTAACATGTATTTTACTCCTCATTTTATTCCATGTGTACTCCCTTACTGGGCTTTATAGCTCACCCTTTTCTTATGCATGTCCTCAGGTTATCCCATGCAATGCTAAGTATGAGGGAATGTAGTGGTCATGTAAAGGAAGTTTTCAATAAAGATGGTGTATTTCATGTTTCAAGTTTTATGTAATGATCCTAAGCCCCAAAGACACTAAACCTCTCAATCTTCTTTGTTGTATCAAGTGATGTTTTATGTAATAAATCATGTTTAAGTTTGTTTGAAAAGCAGGGTTGTCATAGTTGGTATCAGAGGATAGGTTTAGTTATTTTTGGGATTAGGAAACCCTAGTAAAGCCTTAGATACAAGACTAAGTACAATAAAAACGTCCCTAAGTTTTGTTGAGTATTGATTAAGTGGGTTATCAAGAAAATACATCCCTGTCTGGATACGAGCAGGTAGAGGCGGCTCTGGCACAGATGTATCCTAGGGGTAAAACCCGAAAACACCGCTTTGATCTAGACTCGAATGGGAACTAGTGCACAACAATGGGCCTTTCTGCACTCTTGGTTATGACACTCCCGGGGGATATGTTTTGATAAATTCACAAGCTTAGTATGAACCCTTATTAAGGGAATTAAAAAAAATTCCCCTACGAATATATGTTATAAAGTAGATCATGAAAAGCCTTGATTGAAGCCTATAGACTCATGAGTTAAGGAAATGAAAGTTTATTTATAAGTCATCAGCTTTTGTCTTTGTATTACTCTTTATGTGTTACCCCTAACATTCCTTTTATTCCATCCAATGGCCGGTAATAGGAGGACTTGGGATAACAACCGATGTGAAGATCAGTGTGATGACTGTACTAATGAGATCCCAATCTAATGGAAGAGGGAATCGCGAACTTTGTCACGCTTATCTCTCAACTAACTCAAGCATTGAATAGAAACACAGGTCAAGAGGAATGTCCAAACCCCCCTAAGAAAGAACAAGTCGCTATCGAGAGCTTCATGAGGCAAAGGCCTCCTACTTTTAGTGGATCATCTGATCCCTTGATCGCTGAACAATGCATCAACTCCATTGAAAAGATCTTCTCCATCCTTCAACGTTCTGAACAGGAGAAGGTTCTCCTGGCTGCTTATTGTATGGAGGCTGAAGCTGATCAATGATAGACGTTGATCAAAAATACGAAGCCTGAGGAGGAGATCGAGGCGTTGGAATGGAAGGATTTCTGGAAGATGTTTTTCGATAAATATTTTCCGCACACCCTTTGGCTTAAGATGGAAAGGGACTTTCTTTCCCTCAAGCAAAAAGATGAATAATTTGTTGGAGCGTACGAGGCAAACTTCACAAGGCTTGCACGATACGCTTCTGGCTTTGTCGTTACCCCTGAATGCAAAGTTGACCGCTTCTTTGGTGGGATGAATCCTAGCTTACAAAAAGCATTAGCGATCTGTGACTTCGATAGCTATGAATAAATTGTCTGATGTTCCCTCAAGGTCGAAATAGAGATCAGGGAATCACAGGGGTATCATGGGGACAAGAAGTGTAAGGTGGACTTCAATTCTGGTGGTCCGATGGATAAATCCATCGGTGCTAAGAAGATCCAGCACCCCACTTTCCAAAAGTGCGGAAAGAAGCACCCTGGAAATTGCCTTAAGGGGACGAGAAAATGCTTCAGGTGTGGAAGATAAGGGAACCTAGCTGTTAACTGTAGGCAAGAAGGACCAGCAGCTATGAAAGAGGAGCGGAACGCTCTGTTCGAACCTTAACGCGTTGTTCAATGATACAAATTCAAAGAACCGGGTCATTTTGCAAATCAATGCCCTAATCCAAAGGGTTATCGGAGGCAACCAACAACCTCCAAGACCGCAAGGAAGAGCTTTTTCCATCACTTCTTCCGAAGTTAACCCCAACAACGAAGTGGTGACAGGTACGCTAGTTATTCATTCAAGAATAGCGAATGTACTTTTTGATTCAGGTTCTACGCATTCTTTTATATCTCGAATGTTTAGTATAACAATCTCAGCACCACCACAAATCATGGAAGTGAATATGTAGGAGAGTACGGTAAATGGGGCAATCATTGCATCCCATGAATATAAGTCCTCCCCTATTATAATATGTGGATTGAATTTCCCGGCGAACCTCATTGTAATCCCTCTGGTGGAATTTGATGCAATTCTTGGCATGGATTGCCTTTCCTTATATAGAGCCAACATAAATTGTCGGGAGAGGAAAATCACAATCCATATGGAGAATCAACCCCCGATTCTTTACAAGTGTCAAGAGGAAGATGAATCTCCTTTATCTCCATCATCTCAAGCATGGATATTACTACCTTATGAGCACGTGTATCTGGCTCAGATGATTGATTCCAAGGAAGAAACCATCCTTTAGGAAATGCCTATTGTGAGGGAATTCGCTGAAGTGTTTCTCGAGGAACTGCCTGGTCTTCCTCCTAGAAGAGATGTTGAGTTCTCAATTGAACTTATACCTAGGGCGCTACCAATATCCAAGACTCCATATAGAATGGTTGTTATAGATCTTGATGATCTAAAGAAACAACTACAGGAGAATCTGGATAAAGGGTTTATACGCCCAAGTGCTTCACTATGGGGTGCACCAGTCCTCTTCGTCAAGAAGAAGGATAGGTCAATGTGGCTTTGCATCGATTATCGTGAACTTAACAAAATCATGACAAAGAACAAGTATCCTCTACCAATAATCGATGACTTGTTTGATCAGCTACGTGGAGCACAATATTTCTCCAAGGTGGATTTGCGGTGAGGATATTATCAAGTAAGAGTGAAGAAGGAAGATGTCCCCAAGACTACTTTTTGTACAAGATATGGGCACTATGAATTCATAGTAATTCCTTTCAGACTCACCAATTCTCTATAAATATTCATGGACTTGATGAATAGAGTCTTTAGAGATTACCTTGACAAATTTATTGTAGTCTTTATAGATGATATTCTAATATACTCCAAAACCAAGGAGGGTCATGAGGAGAATTTAAAAACAATACTAGAGACTTTGCGCAAGGAGAAGATCTATGAAAATTATAGAAAGTGTGAGTTCTAGTTGAAGGAGGTCTCATTATTGGTCCATATCATCACAAGAAATGGGATATCTATGGACCCCTCTAAAACAGATGCAATTTAGGGATGGTCGAGGCAACATCGGTAACAGATATCCGTAGCTTCTTGGGGTTAGCTTGATATTATCGATGATTTGTGAGGAATTTCTCACGATTTTCCAACCCTCTTACCAATCTAACTTTGAAGGGAGTAAAGTTTTCTTGGAGTGATGAATGCAAAGAAAGATTCAAGGAGTTGAAAAGGAGTCTTATCACAGTGTCCGTGCTCACTTTCCCCACAAGTGGGGAACTTTTTGTGGTATTCAATGATGCTTCAAAAAAGGGCTTAGGCTGTGTACTGATGCAGAATGATAAAGTGATATCCTATGCCTCAAGGCAGTTGAAAATCCATGAGCGAAACTATCCAATGCATGATCTGGAGTTGGCGGCGGTGATCTTTTCCTTGAAAATCTGGCGGCATTATCTCTATGGAGAGAAATGTAAGATATATACTGACCACAAGAGTCTTAAATATATATTCACACATAAATAGCTTAATATGCGCCAGAGAAGATGGATAGAGCTCATCAAGGATTATGACTGTTCAATACATTACCACCCTGGGAAAGCGAACAAGGTGGCAGATGCCCTAAGTAGAAAGGACCCAGATATTCTGTCCATGATTATAATTGAGAAGGATCCAATCTTCTTAGACTTGATGAAGATGGAAATGGGAATCATAGAGAAGGGAACATCATCAATCCTTTCACAAATGATTGATCAACCATCTCTTTTGGATAGGTTAAAGGATGCTCAAAAGGATGATGTGGGAATTCCAGAAAAAGTGGAAGCTATCCAAAGGGGAAATCCTCGGAGTTTAATGTTAATGATGAAGGAAGTGAGCAGTTTGGGAAAAGACTATGTGTTATATCAAATCTGGAGCTGAAGAAGGAACTTTTGGATGATGCACATAGTTCAAATTTATCTATTCACCCAGGGAGCACAAAGATGTATCGAGATCTCTGAGAAAACTTTTTGTGGGATAATATGAAGAAGGAGATCACTGAACATACATCAAAGTGCCTGGTGTGTCAGAAAGTGAAGACAGAGAGGCAAAAGTCTAAGGGGATAATGCAACCATTGCCCATACTAGAATGGAAATGGGAGAAAATCACCATGGACTTTATCACCGGACTTCCGAGGACATCCAAAGGCAACAATTCAATCTGGGTTGTTGTGGATCGTCTTACAAATACTGCACACTTAATTTCTATTCGGGAGGATTTATTTTTAGATAAACTGGCACGGATATATATCAGGGAAGTGGTAAGGTTGCATGGAGTACCACTATCTATTGTGTCTGACTGAGATCCAAGATTCACCTCTATGTTTTGGAAGAGTCTTCAACATGCTCTGAATACTGAACTGAACTTCAGTACGGCCTATCATCCTCAAAATGATGGCCAATCCGAGTGGACTATCCAAACACTTGAGGATATGTTGAGAGTGTGCTCAATGGACTTTAAAGGAGGATGGGATCAACATCTTCCTCTTGTCGAGTTCTCTTATAATAAAAGTTTCCAATCGAGCATCCAAATGGAACCACATGAAGCACTGTATGGGAAAAGGTTCAGAACACCGGCATGGTGGGATGAGGTCGGTGAACGTAAGCTACTTGGACCAGAAATGGTCGAAGAAATGGGGGACAATGTTAAAACCATTCAGCAGCATATCAAGGCATCCTAGAGTCGATAGAAGAGTTATGCAGATAATCGTCGATGAGACCTTGATATTAAAGTTGGAGACATGGTTTTTCTATGAATATCTCTGTGTAAGAAGGTCGTGAGGTTTGGAAAGAAAGGGAAGTTAAGTCCAAGGTACACCGGCCCCTTCGAGATTCTTGATCATGTCGGGGTTGTGGCCTATCGACTAGAACTTCCACATACCATGGCCAAAGTACATGATGTATTTCATGTATCCCTCTTAAGGAAGTACATACCGGACCCTTCACATGTACTCTCTTCTGAGGTGGTACAATTGAAAGATGATCTTTCTTATAAGGAGCAACCAGTGAAGATCTTAGATCGTAGAGAAAAAGTTCTACGAAATAAGATAATACCCCTCGTCAAGGTGTTGTGGAGAAACCAAAAGTTTGAAGAAGCAACTTGGGAATTAGAGGATATGATGAAACTGAGTTACCCACATTTTTTTTAGTGTGGGAAAAGGAAAATTTCGAGGGCGAAATTTCTTTAGGGGGGAATATTATAATGACCCAAAGTTTCATTAATGGAAATCCCTCTTGATCTAATTAAATGTCTCTTTATCTTTATATAAAATGTCAACTTCTTTGGTTTTATGAAAAGAATTTTGACCGTTGCTAATATAGTCGTTGAACAGTGATCACATGATTAGTATAAATATAGGACTTTAACAAATGCAATTTACTCAGACAAAGGAAGCGATGGCCTCATCCAATAGAATTGCCTCATACGAAGCCCATTTGTCAGAGCTCGAAAAAGAGGTGGCATATTTGGGCTTCGCCCTTGACCAATCCCTAGCTGAGCTTCATCTTGTCAAGCTCGAACGTGACCGTCTACGGGAAAAGTGGAAGTTGATTGAAATTACCACTCGAGCGTTGTTATCTGAGCCACCCCAAGAGTCTGTCACCATCGCACACCTTACCCTTGGGACTTATGCGGCTGTCTTAAGGGGTTATGTAACAAATAAGTAGTACTATGTTCATGTACATTATTTTTTTATATAATAATAAATATAATTTCTAGTCATTTTTGATACATTGTAAATAGTTTTTAAAGTACAAATGGTGTTAATTTGTTATTATTTAATTAAGAAATATATTTTATTAAATTAAGGGATTTTTGAATTAAATAAAATTTTAATAAAATAATAATATTATTATTAAATTAATTTTTATTAAATATAAATGATCTTATAATTTTATGAACGCAATTAAATTTTTTATTAAGGTTTGAGATCCATTTCTGTCAAAACCCGTGAATTTTCGATAAATGTTGGTTTTTATTTTAAAAGTGAAAATTAAAATATTTAGAAAATTATTTATATAAAATAAATGTTATTTTTGGAATCAAATGTCGAAATTATCCAATGGTGAATTTTTCATAATTTTCTGAGACAGTCAAATTTTTGGGTAAAAATTTAATACCGTTTAAATATATAATGTGTTTTATGACATCATAATGACCCAATAGTGATGTAATAAAATACTATAAGCTTTATGTTCGGACAATATATGTTTTACCATTAAAATAAAGTGATTTTGTGTTTTTTTGACTTATTTTTCAAAGAATTAATGGACTCCTTAAGACTTATTCAACACTTTGCCTTTTTAAATTAATTTCCATGGTAGTGTGACTCAACTCCACATAAGAAAACTTATTGTTTTAAGAAGTTCAGTCTTTGGCCTTAAAAAATAATTTTTTCCTCTTCCCTTTTCCAAAAACCATGGGCAAAAACCATGGGATGGTTTGTGGTTTGGATTAATTTAATATAAGGGGTCCCAAACCTAAATAATAAAGAATTCCCTCACCTTTCCTATATAAACCCACCCAAGCTCCCACTTCCTCCTCACTCAAAGCCCTTGATGTTATTCCAACCTCTGACCTACTCTTTCTATAATCCTCCCAAAGGGCCCCAATCTCCCAATAAGCCTCTCACAAGCCTCTCTCTAGCCTTTGGAAGCACACTTCCAAGTAAGGGTTTTTTTCTTCCTTTATCATTTTTGTCCATTTTTATTTATGTTGTTTTTCCCTTTTAATTTCAATTATAAATGTTGGGGTATGGTTTCTCACATCCCTCATACTTCCCTATTTATTTTTTAATTATGGGAGACCCCTTTCTCTCCCATTAAATTCCTCCCATGTACACCCGTTACTATGCCAAAATTCCGAAAGGAACTTCTCTCTCCTCTTTTACATTCAAGCAATACTTTTGTATCATGAATCTAAATTCCATTACAATTTTTGGGACATGTATCTATATGACCTCCTTACTTTCCATTACATGTAAATATGATGAGGAACCCCTTTCTCTCTCATCAACCATTTTTATGAATTCTTATGTCACGACGTTACACTGCTGAAATCGCACCGATTTTCTAAGCCAATGCCATTATGTAGTGAATACCATGCCCATTTCCCCATCAAGGGTATTCACCACTATGAAAATTTACTTATTGATTGTAAAGTTTCATTTATGAATTCCACATTCCTTTATCGTGGAATAAATGATTATGTTTTATGAATCTATGTTTTATGACCCATGTGGCACACTTATGCATGAAATGAAATGTTTAAGAAGGGTGTTCCCTTATAGCGCTCCAATGCATTGGCTAAAGTATAGTATCATGATACGTCATGTTCAATGAGTGTTTACTCATGATAATTCAAGTAAAACGAGGGTTTACTCGTGCTTTATGTGCAATGAGGATTTACTCATGCTCCATGTGCAATGATCTTTGGATCATGCTAATTCCATGTTAAGTGTTGTTGCCACATCTCCATGTTATGATTATCATGCTTTATCATGCCTTTATGTTCATGTTTTTATTATGCTCTGTTGATATGCCTATTGTCTAACATGTATTTTACTCCTCATGTTATTCCATGTGTACTCCCTTACATAGATTTATAGCTCACCCTTTTCTTATGCATGTCCTCAGGTTATCCCATGCAATGCTATGTACGAGGGAATGTAGTGTTCATGTAAAGGAAGTTTTCAGTAAAGATGTTGTATTTCATGTTTCAAGTTTTTATGTAATGATCCTAATCCCCAAAGACACTAAACCTCTTGATCTTCTTTGTTGTATCAAGTAATGTTTTATGTAATAAATCATGTTTAAGTTTGTTTTAAAAACAGGGTTGTCATAGATTCGGCCATATAGAACGTCTTCCAAGCACGTCTGTTCAGTGAAGGGAAGATGGCTTCCACCTCAGGTCAATGGTGGAAAAATCAACTCTCCCTTACTTTCCACCCACATATGGCCTACCAAAATTAATTGAGGAGACTTGGACTATTGGAGGCTTGACCCAAGGGCTTAAAAATTCCTATTTAAGGTAATGGTGTTGGATTATTGAAGGATCTTTGGTGCTTTGTTCAATTGTAATGTTATGCTGCGATTTTGTTATCTTATGTTTGTCTTTAACATGTAAGTTGTTCAATTCACTTTAGTTTCTTAATAAAATCTCTTCTTTTCCTCTCATTCTATTGTTATTAATATCACTTTGATACCATTGGTTCAAGGTGTGAATTTATTCACACCAAACCTTGTGAAATTATTCACACAACGGTGGAGTGATCATTTTATTTTTGTTGTTTTCTTTACTTCTTCATTTCCTCCCTCATGAGTCTAATTCCCGCTTCGATTGAAACCATGGGATCAATGGAGGGATAACCCACTTATGGGTTGATCCAAGAGAGTATGAAGGGGCTGGATTGGATTTTATTTATTACCCCATTAATGTATAATCACTTCTTTAATTGAAATTTTTATTTGATGATTTTTAAACTCCATCATCCTTGTTGAATTTAAGGCCACACACTTTAAGTGCTAATATGAACCTTTACCCTGAAGTGATCAAAACATTGATCCTTCAAGTTTATAGGTGGTTAGTATTAAAGGGTGTAGGCATTAAACCAGTAAGTGATGATTTTGTTTTATCTCCTTAAATGAACCCATCTCAAATATAATAAATTGAAATCATTGAAAATGAAATATGTCCAATCCACCCCGAGCGATAACCTAAGATCAAATCATTCTTTTAAATTGAATTCACTTAAGTCTCTTAGAGTTCTTTTAAACCCATATAAAATCAACCCAAGTTGGCCACTTCATATCCAAAAATAGTCCATAGAATGTACGTGTCTATAGGTTACTTCTTAGGTCTCTGAGGATTCGATAACCCAAGATAAACTACAAGGACCGTCTTACCTTCTTCTCTTGGGTAAATTTGACCGAGAATCACTGATGAATCACAGAAACCCTCACCTGACCAACTATCCCCCAAGAGGCTGAAAACCTCCTAAAAACCCCCAGTGAGGGTTTCACTGCCCTGAAATGATACACCAGCATCCACTTGAGACAAGAAACGACCTCTGCAAAGGCCTCAGGGGTAAACTCCACCACAACACCAAAGCCAACCCGAGACACCACTAGAGAAACCGACCGCACTACCAGTAAACAGATCTGATGTGAGCCCCTAGATAAACCGCGCATGTCATCATTAAAGGATCTTGCAGGCTGGTGAGAGCTCGAGAGGGGACCTATGGGATCGATAGGATCAAGGAGTGAATCTCCTGAGAAGACACTGGGATTGAAGGTCTTCGGAGGTGGGAGCGACACTCAAGCACCGGCATCCATGGAAGAAATGGTCGAGAGAGTTTAAAAAAATCCATGCCCGTGAGCCGCGTTATTTGACATGTATTTCCCCTGTATAAAATTTTCAAAATATGTATATCGCCACACATATACTAATATTATATTAAATGGATTTATAAGGATTTTGGGATCATCACCTTACCCTAGTAGTGTTATAATATTGAAATATCTTTCATTATAGAATTCAAATGGAATCTTATGAGGCTTTATATATGAAATTGTACCAGACTCCAATATTCCAAGATGATGTTGTCGATAGGATACTAATGGGACATGACCTTGTCCAAAAGATGACAGAGAAGGTTCAATCTATTCAATGTCGGGTGAAATCATTTAAAATTCGACAGAAAAGTTTTGTAGACAATCATTGATGAGACCTAGATTTAAAGGTTGGGTATAATGAGTTCATTCATATGTCACCACAGAATAAATTTATGAGGATTGGGAATAATGGATTGGCCAGTCCTTGATACATAAACCACTTTTATATCATTGATCATATAGTAGGGGTGGCTTATCAACTATTATTCCCACCTCACCTATCTCATGAACATGATGTGTTCCATGTATACCTCTTGAAGAAGTATATACCAGACACCTCACATTTAAAAAAAATATTTAGGTGGTTCTATTGGATAATGACTATTCATATGAGGAGTAGTTAGTGAAGATATTTGAAAATAAGGACAAATTTCAACAAAATAAGATAACTCACCTAGTCAAAGTGTTGTGGAAAAACCACAAGTTTTAGGATGAAACATGGGAACTAGAAGAGATGATGAAGAAGAAGTGCCCTCAAAAATTTCCACCTTAGGATGTAATATAAAATTTCTAGGGAAAATTAAATAATGGTGTAACAATGTAACAACCCAAGTTATTAAAAGGGAAAACTAGGTTTGATAGTGTATGCTACACACAACATTGAACCCAAACAAACCATGATTATATAAATATGAACATAATAAACTAGCTGTAAAATTAGTGGGTATGAATAGGATTAACTATTTTATGAAATATATAAATGATTTAATCAATTTATAAATTCTTAGAAAATGCACTCACATTTTTTATAAATATTATTATTCTTTTAAAAAATATGTTTTCTTCCAAAATGTTTTTTATTTCTTTTTTTGAGGAAATATAATAATAGATTTTTTAAACATTTAAAAATTTTATATAATAAAATGAATAAATCCCCTGAAATAAAAATATCGATATTAACTTAGCATGAAATTTTGGGTTTGTTCCAAAAATATTTAATTTTTAGGGAATAGTGAAAAATACCAATTTTTAGTAAAACTTTCCTTTCTTTTTAATAAATTATGTAATTAAAAAAGTCACATTATTATTTTTATATGATTTTAATTTTACATAAATATTATATAGTTATATTTAATCCAATTAATTACATTTAAGTCATCATTATACTTTATTATAATATAATTTTAATTTTACGCTTTAGAACACAATAATATGTAAACTACTTTAAAGTGCGTAATTTTTATCCATTATTACTTATTAGAATATCCTCTAATTAGGAAATATTTGAATTATATTTATATAATATATATAAATATAATAATTTAAATTAATTAAATTATTATTACTTGTCGTATACTTATTATATAGTCATCTAATGCTTGGAAATTTCATTTCTTGAAAAATTAATTTTTTTCACACGTATGTGGTTTTAATTTTAAATTATATTTTACAAACTATATGAATTTAATTTGATAAATTTTATTTCATATTTTTAATTTTAATCATATGTATTATATAACAATCTCAAATTAATTTTTTTTACAATGAATAGTAAAAATAGTAAAAAAACCTTTACCACTATTAATGTAAAAACCGGTTTACCGGGTGGTTAAACTAATGTAGTAAATGTGGTAACATATTTAAAAAATTATTTCTATTTTGAGATGTTTTATTAAATAATATATATCCTTCAATAATTTATTTTTCAATTTTCATGGAAATTGGCATGTGATTGAATTCCCATTATTGAATAGTTTTTCGGCATTTACAAAAATTCAACTCATCCTCCCTTATAAAGGGGCACCTACTCTCCTCTGAATTAAAAAATTTAAATAATTTCTTTTAATAAAATCCCTATACAAACACCTTAATTAAATCCCTCCCCAAATCCTATAGTACTTAGTTTCAACATAAATCCAATCAATGGAGGCTTTAGTTGTAATCCCAAAGAATTTTTCCAAAGAAGAGGTATTGTTCTTAACCAATAATCTTTGTTTTATTTATTCTTCAAACTTTGTAAAATATTTCTCAATCATGATTATATAATAACTTAATTTCATAAATTTTAATAATATATTATTATTTAAATTTAAAATCATAAATTCATCTCTATTTCCATAAATTGGGAAATGAAACCACCATTTGTATGAACAAATGACTACAGCCTCACGGGCCGAATTAATTTGGCATCCATCATCACAACATTCATCTATTTATGATGATGAATTTAATTTATGTATATGATATTTATTACATATTAATAATTGATGAAAATTAATATATCATGTTCTTTCTTACAAAACCATCCATTGAAAATGATAACATTATTCTTGTGTATGATGAACTAACACCTCATGAAGAGAAGTGAAATGTTTTTTAGTTACTCATAACATGGATTGTATACGTAAGTGTATTTGAAGAAAAAATATGAAATTTATGATATAATTTTCATTCTATAAATATAAAATAACAATTAACTTCTTTATATAGTGATCATCGAAAAATGGAAACGTTACTCATGTGTATGTATGGATTACCATCTCAATGATTTTAATGTATTTAATTACTCATAATCATATATCATTATTGGTTTAAAATTATAATTTATATAGAAAAATGATAATTATTTAATTATTATTTTTCTATAAATGGTGAATTAATAATATATTTGACTTTAATCTATTTTCTAAAGTAATTTTGGACATATGATATGAACATAAATAAAGCATCCAACTTGAACCTAAATTAATAATTAATATAATATTAAATTATTATAAATAAAATAAAAAATTTAATAAACATGAAAAGGTAATTAAGAATGTAAAAAATTAACATTCATTTAATATTCTGTAAGATAAAAAAACACATGTGATGAATTGGGCTCAAGGTAAAGAATCTCTGTAAACCACCCATTACACTAGGTTATGACCATTATCTCTCTAAATATATTTATCTCTATATTTAATGTTATGTAATTATTCTACATTCTACACATATTTCCCACACATGTATATATATCCTATTCTAAATTCCTATGATGGAGTAATAAATTAATTTTTCTCAAATTCCTTTATTATTAGATTTCCTTTAATTATGGTATGAGTTAGGATAATACAACCCATTTTCATCTACATGAAATTATTATGTTATTCCATATGATTGATTTCCATTATGTTTCATAGATAAATCATTAACATGTTATAATGGGTGTTCCCATATAGATTCTAATGAATTATATAAATATTTATTCTCATGATATTTCAAGTATGGGATTAGCGAGTAAACATTTTATGTTATGGTAAATTGTCTACCACGTGAGTCTATCTGGGTATTTATCCTTAAATCATGTTTATATTATATGTTTCGTTTCTGTTACATTCCCCATGTTACCATGATCTTATAATAATATGTTATTTATGTTATTCTTCCATGTGATTACTCATGATACTTTTCTTTTGTGATATCATGTTATACCTTTGAATCACATGTTAGGTTTCCTTATCATGCTTATTCCCTTATTGGGATTCATAAATAACCTGTTTCTTTTTGTATTCAATAGGTTATTCCATGCGGTTTTAGGAGATTAAATGTATCTTAGGAGATTATTATGGAGAATAAATTAATTATTCCATATTTTCCTATATTTTTTATATAATATGTACCTAGAATTTAAAATACTCTAGGCCTCATGATCATTATTGGGGTTATACTTATTGGATATTTATACTCTAAAATAATCTAATAATATGTGTAAAAGGTATAGGTTTTTATATATATAAAGTTAAAATTATATTCTATATATCTATCATTAATAAGTACATACAAGATCATTCACATTTATTGAACTTGGATGTGGTACCACTAGAGCATGATCTTTACTATAAAGAAAAATAGTTATAAATATGGGATCATAAATATAAATTTCTTCAAAATAAGACGACTCCCCAAATAAAAAATCCTTCAAAGAATTATAAATTTAATGAAACATCATAGGTACCTAAGGTTTTTGATAAATAATTGATATCCTCATTTTTCTATATTATGGTTTTGGAATTTTGAGGTAAGAATTAAATTTATGGGGTTTATAATCTAACACCTCAAATATTAAAAATTTATTTCCTTTGAAATGAACAATAATTAAAGATAACATGTTATATATGCAGCCCCGAGTTTAAATGAACATTGATAGATTTTACCTTTATAAAGTAGACATTAGATTGTAGCATATTATTAGGATTAAATACATTATGAAATATTTGTGTAATGGTTTTTGTTAATAAAATATTATTGGTAAGCACTAAATTGTTAATAAAATCATTTAATTGTTAAAAGACATATATTTTAATATACTATGTTTTGATACATGTTATCTATTTTTTATCAAATAAAAGTATATATAACACTATATAAAAATTATTTTAATGAAATATATTTATAAATTTTATGAATAAATTATAATCATCCAAAATTTAGTTATATAAAGAAAATAAATTAATATAAAATTCGTTAAAAATAAAAAAATGATTTATTTTTCATAAAACTATTTTTCTGTGTGTAATAAATTTTTATCACAATAAATTAAATAAAAATTTATTGATTAATATTTTTAATGAAATTAATGGATAATATATTAAATAAAATATTTTAATATTCATTTGATACTTTTTGGTCAAGGAATTAAATAAAATACAGTTTTATGTGTAAAATAAATCATTCTGTAAAAACATTTTTCTTCAAATTTTAAGGGTATATTTTTAATTAATTTTTATAACTTATATAAATATAATATGATAAATTAGTATCCATATTTTTATTCATTAATTAAATTTTTTTTAATGAAATCACTTTCATTTTTTGTCATTATGAATAGTAACTTCAATAATAAATTTAGTTAGAAAGATAAGAGTCAAAATAGATTAAAAGTGTTAAAACTAAAATGAAAAGGGATAAAATTAAATAAAAACATGTCTAAATACTATTTTATTATCATATTACTACTTTATCCCTTATCCTCTTTATATATTAATCATTTTAAATTTATTTGGTTTTAGTAAGACTTAAATATATTTTAATCTTTTGCAAAATCTCAAGTGTATCACCTCCCTCACATATAAAAGGAAACCAAAATTCATATCTTCTCTACAATTAAATCTCCTATTACCATATTCAATAACTATATAAATCCTTTACTAACATCCCTAACCATTTCTTCGAATACATTTTTTATTATAATACCATCCTTTAAAATCTTAATGTATAATCCAAAAGTGATTTCTCAATGAAGAGGTATAGCTCTTAACCACATACATTCAATTTTATTTTCTCTTCTGCCTTATCTAAACCTATTGTTTATATCATCACATTATTAATCATTCATAACCATTATACTGATATTTAATTATAATTATCTCACAACCATTTTCAACCACTTTACCATCAAATGGGGAATGAATGTATTGCTCGTGCGTACGTGTGGACAACCACCTCCACGTAATGATATGATTATTTTTCCATCACCAAATCAAATAGAAATTTATAAGGATGTATTTAATTTTTATGTAGGATATTTATTAAATAATTAATCTTTTATAATTATAATATCTTATCTAATTTATTACAATCTCATCCATTGAAAATGATAGTGTTGTATGTGCTTACTTCTGGACTACCACCTCAATGAAGCAATGTGATTCATTTTTCATCAAAGGTTTATTTGAATAGTTATAAAATTTTATATAAATAATAAATATGATACTTTTTTATTAATTGATATTATGTAGATAATGAAACTATGACTAATTTTCTATTATATGAACCATCAAAGTGAAAAATTTATAGAAAACCAACCATTTTTCACATGAATGCTCATTTTAAGAAAAATATTATTCAGAAAAGGAAAATTAGAAATTGTAATATAATGATACATTGTAATTTATGTAAAAATATGGTTCTATAATATAAAAATAATAAATATATATTTATTATATTAGATATTTTAACACCTAGAAAGTAGGATAAGACTTGAGGTAAGAGATTTATGTTACAATCTCATTTATTTGTGACATTGTCTATGATAAATTTATTTTTAAGAAAATTATTTGGGTATTACCATTTAATGAACATATATTTTATTATCCTCTGGTAATTAATATATTATTTATATATTGATACCATTTTCTTCTCTTTGGTATTTTATGTGACCTTGAATCTTTTTTTAACAGAAATTTAATCTTACTTTTTTTGGTTAATGAGAATTTTCTTTCATATCCATGCTCTTGAAAATTGTTTGACTGATGTTATTACCTATACTTTAAATATTTTAAAAAGTTTATTTTCATTATATTTTACTTTATTTGAAAATATTTAAATGGAATCTATTTAATGAAATATTTCTTGAACAGATTTTTTTTATATTTACCTACATTTGAAAATAATTTTTTCTTTTAATATAAATGGTATGAATGAATTTTCCTTATATAAAAGGAATTATTTTCTATTAAAAATATATTAAATGATTCCATGGTTATTTTTTAGTAAAATAATTTTCTCAATATTCAATAAATTTTTAGTTAAATTTTAAATAATATAAATTGATATCTTTCTCATGTTTTTTATAAAAAGGTTTCACTATTATTTTAAAGGTATTTTTCAGGTACTTATAATATTTTAATAATTGTTATACTTCACTAGTAATATGATATTTTGTTACTATCCACCTTATTTTTTCGGATGGGTTATGATGATGATGATTTAAGAATGATTCTTTGAAACTAATTACCATCCCATGGGACAATTACATTTTGGTGAAACCGTTATGAAATATGTTCCATACTCATGTGTAATGTTGTGATAAAATGATGAAATTTTTATAAAACTCATCTCCTTTTACCCTAGCTATGATATGAGGATATGGTGAATTTTTTATGACCTTTTTACACACATATGTATGGTTTTCATTTGATGGGTGGGCCATGAATTATGTATCCCACTAATAAATTGGATAAATATGGATACCTGATGATATAATAAGGATAGAAATAGGCATTAAACCAAATTCTATAACAGATTCTCTCCAATAAGATAATATTGGGAACTATGTAAATAATCTAATAGTGGGTGAACCCAATACACTATGAGATTCTTGATAGTGATCCTTAAATAAGTAAATGATTTTCTATGATTATGTGTATTCCACAAACTTATTTATTTTGCTAATGATATGTTCTCAAAGATCATGATATATTATTAATGATTCAACACACTTACAACTTATGTCTTTTGTTATGTCAAATCCTTATACCATGATTTATTATTAGGGATATTTTACTTATTTGGTATAATAATTGTAAGCTATTATCATGTTCTAATACCCTTTTGATTATATTTTTCTCAATTGTAATCATTTATTGATATCTCTTATATTTACCCTTATTAAGTATTTGAGATCATCCATTCTTATGTTTCATTTCCCTAGGTAATGAAGAAAAATGTTATGTAGGGTATTTCTAAGAAGTTTATTATGTGAGATGAAATTCATTGGAGATATTGAATATCCATCATGAAAAAATTTGATTATGTATCTAGTCTACAAATACACAACATTGATATGGTCCTTACATGTATATTATTATAAAATTTAATGAATATTCATCTAAAATGTTGTAATATTTATATACGTTATACCCGGGATGCCTCATGTATATCTAATGACGATATTTAAAACAACTATATTTTCTTTTGTAATGTCTATACCACAACCATTTCTTCTTATAAATTATTTCCATTCTTATCTCATAAATCATATTTCCCATTCCTTTATTTTTTTATTATAAATCACAATTTGATTTCTCTTATGATATTTTATTTCTCAATGTATGTTTTTAGATACTAATGGTAAACCTAAAGGGAAAATATAATCAAATGGATATTGTAGTTTTAAAGATATTAATATTTATTTTTTATTTTTTCATTTTAATTAAATCCATTTTAATGGATGTAATCATTCATGATATATAATACACCATATTATATCATTTATTTTTCTTGTTCCTTTGTTGTAATGTTTCAATATGAAGGAATAATGTGCCAGTTTGATTGATATATTTTATGACACATTTTCTAATAAAATTTAAATTCATATAAATGATTAGAAAAACATACTTTAAAATTAGAAACATGTTATTTAAGGAATGATAATGGGTCCTAAAGTATAGGGTGTTACATTATCCCCCCCCCCCTCAATAAATTATGTCCTATAAAATTTAGTCATTACTCATTAATGATACCAGGTAGGGGAATCATTATGATATATAGGACTATAGGTATAATATTACACTCCCTGTATTTGGTAAGTCTATAAAACACAATTTTCATTAAAAATTAGTATATATTGAAACCATTTATGATAATATTTTTTCATACTGAGTTATAATAATTAGAAGTTTATAGAGACATATCATTCACAATTTTATTTTCATTACCCAATATCTAACTAAATACCATAATATTAAAAGTTATAAAAGCCTCTAATAAAATCAGATAAAACTTATCTTATAATTCCATATCCAATGACACATTTACTATAGTATATGAATATCATGGGTTCAATCTAGGTTATCCATGTTCATCTTTCTACTAGTTTCTCTCACCATAGTAATAATATATTAAACCATAAAATTTTAATTAAATACTTCATAATTGTTAGTAAATATCTTATGATTCGTCCAAATAATATCCCATAGAAGCATCAAGATATGTGTATAGTTTGGTTTATTCATTATAAACTGAGTGAAGATCGAGTTAATACTTAACCAACCTTGTTTCGGGTTATCACCCAAAGGTATTTCTGATTTAGATCATGAATCCACTTATTTATATCCAAATGGAGATTTTATTTCAAGTAAATCACAAACGTTATAATTTAACATAATTTTAAGATTTTTTTCTATATTTAGATTAATCTATTGGGTTTCCAATAATGTATTATTTTCTTAATTTTTAATAATAATTAAATAATGATATATCTTATAATATCTTAAACCCTAAGTTCATGGAAGCCTAATATCTTATAATTCAACATAACTATATTCCCAAAAAAAATAAAATCACATACTAATCAATATATATCTTAATAATGTATACACTAAAATATATATTAATGTTTTTTCCAAAATAACTTGAATTACCATAAGTAAAATAAAAAACAAACCTTAAAGGCTACATATACCTTGATCAATCTCCTAATAACTTTTAAATTTATCTAAATATATCTCTGACACCAATCATGATGCTTTATTACTACACACTCGGATCTATTTCTAATAAAAATATTCCTTATGTACCATATTTGAAACCAACTGAAGAGACCCAAAAATAAACATCTATAATTAAAATATCGACAAATAATAAATAGTCTCTTACAAATTCAATACCTTTTAGGTTTATAATTTTACAAACATTAGAAAAACCATTGAATTAAAATCCCTATATCATTCCCACATAAATAATATTTCTCATACTAAACCAAGGAGTCCTTATATTATAATATGTCTTCAACATCCCCAAAAAAAAATATCCACACATGTATAGGTTATATGTGCATTGGAAGTGTGGAATGGGTGGTATCTAACTTTGCTTTTTTCCATGATCTATGATCAATCTAAGATCTATACGATGTTTAATTCCTGTTATCAAAGGAATTGAATCAAATACAGAAAAAATTAATAATTCTGGAACTGAGAGAGAAGAGATGAAGATATGTTATTTATAATTAATTTAATTAGATAAATAATTAGCTCTAAAGAATTCTTTCTTCATTGATGAATATGGAGACAAATATGTAGTGAATCATCATTGTATTGAAGAAACCAACTGTAGATTTCCTCAATCAGTGATCCACAAATGTTCCAAGAATCTCTAGATGTCACTGAAGGAGTCTCTATGTGCTAGCATAGAAGATCCTTATGCGTGTGTTATCCTCCTTGATTACCTCTAGAATTACTTATAAATATTTCTCCTTAATTTGATGGAGGAGGATTTCCCTCTATTCTTGGGAGAATTCTGGAAGAAGGGTGCTCTCTAGGATTGAGAGAATCCTCCAACATTTATTGTGCATTCCTGAGTTAGGTCTTAAGAAAATAACATAATTGGGTATTTATATTGCTAGGGTTAAAATAAAATTGTTGCAAAAGTTCCATGATTAATTATTTAATTCTAGAAAAACTCCATGTCAAATAATAATATTAATATTATTATTTCTCAACTTCCGCAAAACATGAAAATATAATTAAATATTATTTAATTAAATAATATTCAATATTATCATTTCCCACCCGAACATTAAATTTGGTACGCCATTCCTACACAATATTTATTGGGCCTTGAAAAGTTCCTATTCATTTAGTAAATAAATATCACTGCTTTATTCACCAATAAATAAATGAATATTAAATTCACTAAATAGAAAATAAATATTTATTAAATATTCTTCTAATAATATATTCTCTCAAATAACTAATGATGAAATAAATTAGATCGACCATACATGAATAATTATTCAACCACATACCAGAATAATATTTATTCAACCTGTTAAATAATAAATAATAATATATCATTTAAGTGAGATTCTAGATACACATAGTGTGTCCCTCTAGGTCTCTTTCTCAGTGGAATTAGGAAAAGTAGCCTAAAGTCCAATGTTATTATCTAGAAACATGCCATGTCACCCATAGAGAATGAAGTTAATGTTGCAATGACATTTCACCTCATATGAATGCTTATTAGGTAATATAATCCCTTTATCACAATATCTAAAATCAAGTAGGTTGCATGCCAGTTCCATTAACCTTTATGTTTGATGTCTCTTTATTTATCTTTATATAAATAGAAATTATCTATAGAACACCATGTACATGAATTTATTTTGGTTGTATCACTCCCATAGAGGGCCTAGGATATTAACATTCATTAAAGAACTAATGTGATAAATCATTTCTCATATTATTCATTAATGTAATATTATTTGTGACACGCCCAACATATCCTCCCTCACTGAGAACATATATTGTCATGGTTTTCATCAATACATCTAAGTTCTTGACTCATAATATTCATTAATAATAAACTTAATGTCTAAGGACCAGTACACATGTCCACATATAATAACATCCAACGACACGTAGAAATGTGAATTGCCTACTAGTGAGTCTCATTCACATAATATCCATACTGGATATCATTAAGGTCATACACCACAAAAAGGTTGCTCAAAGTCCTGTGAGTCTCCACCACTAATAGGTTGTATCATTTGTGTCCCTAAAATGATATCATATAGCTATAGAACATATATCCAAGAATATTTTTGTAGCACTTCCAATTTATCATCATAGCAGGGAATTACTATAACCTTTTAGTGTGACAGCTACTCATAGGAAATTATCACATACAATGTCATGCATAAGAATAATCATGATGTGATAATTAGTTTATTTATATTAAAAACAATGAATAAAAATTTATCATAAAGTATAAGTTGGTTAGTTATAGGGCACCAACTCCAATAGACTCCCACATTCACTAGAGCTAACTGCTAACAACCTTCGGTCCATTAGATCTCACATGATAACCATTCTTCTACTAAGATGGGTCTTTTGTCAAGGGTTCCACCCCTTTCTCTTCCATGGGTACTCTACTTACTGTAACTTCACCCCTATGATATAAATATATCAATAGGTGATACATTCTGAGAATATGCTTTTTCTATTGGTGTGAGCTAACACTTTTGCAACATCTACTCCTGTAGTATTATCACAATAAAATGTGATAGGTTCTTTACTGTTAGGTACCACATGAAGCTCGTGGACAAAGTTTCAAACCCAAAAGGCTTATTTGGCTGTATTAGAAGCTGTTATATACTCGGACTCCACTATATAATAAATGAAAGCTAGCTTCTTTGAACTCTTCCATGTCACAACTCCTCTATTGAGACAGGAAACATGTCCTCATTGAGAATTTAGATCATTTTGATCTATCTGAAAACCAATATTAGTATAACCCCTGATGACCAGCTCGTTGTCTCCTCCTTACACTAGGAACATATCCTTAGTTATTCTCATACACTTAAGGATAGCCTTAATATCAGTCCAATGTTATTCTCCAGGATCTTCTTGATATATTTCTACCATGATCAATGTATAAGAAACATTAAGTCTAGTACATAACATGGAATACATGATTGATCATATCATCATAGCATATGAGATATTACACATTATCTCTTTCTCTTATTGTGTCTAGCGACACATTTTCTTAGAACGATATAAACCATGTGACACCAGAACCAATCCCCTCTTGGATTGTTCCATACTAGATCTCTTTATCATCTAGTCAATATATGTACTTTTACATAATCTAATGAGCCTCTTGGATATATCACGAATGGTCATGATACCTAGAATATAGGCTTCTTCACCTAAGTCTTTCATTGAGAAACACTTGTTTAACCAGTCCTTAAAATATTTTAATACTAGTATTTCATTTTCAATAAGTAATATTTATTCAAAATATACTACTAAGATAATGACCATATTCCCACTAAACCTCTTGTAAACACACAGCTCACATTAATTCTAAATGAAACTAGATTATTTTATGGATTCATCAAATTGAATTTTCTATGAACTAGATGCATGCTTCAATCCATAAATGGATCATTATAAATTTAAAAAAAAATTAGAATCACCTGGAGTCATAAACCCTTCTAGTTGTGTCATGTAGACATCTTCCTGAAGGTTCTCGTTAAGGAATGCAGTTTTGACATCCATCTTCCAAATCTCATATTCATGGTAAGATACTATAGCAAGTAGGATTATGATTGATTTAAACATGGAAACATGTGAAAGGGTTTCATCATAGTCAATTCTTTGATGTTGTTTATAACCTTTACAACTAACCTTACTTTATAAGTACTTACTTTACCTTCCATGTATAGTTTCTTCTTGAATACCCATTTTCATCTAATCAGATTTTCATCAACTGGCACATCGACCAGAACTCAAACATGTTTCTAATACATGGAACCCATCTTATAATTCATGGCTTTTATCCATCTTGGAGCTTCTGAGCTCTCTACTTCCTACTTGTAGGATAAAGGTTCATCTTTTTCCACTAATAATGAGTCACCATCCTTAGTGACCAGAAAACCATATCTCTCTAGTCCACTTAGATGTCTTATGATCCTACATAGTACTTTTGTTTCAAGAACTACTTATTACATGGGGACCTATAGAATTTGTTCATGTACCAACTCTTGTGTATCTTGAGCATAAACTTCATGAAAGTCAATATTTCTCCCACTATCCTTTTTTAGGATTTAATCCATCTCATGAAAGATAGAATGTATTGAAATAATCACTTTCTTGTCTGAGGGGTTGTATAGGTAGCATCCCTTTGTTTCCATAAGATTCCATATAATGATACACTTAGTTCCCTAAGTTGCTAATTTGTTTCCTGAGAAGGACCTAACAAATTCCTTGAAACCCCATACACGTGTATGTGATAAAATGGGTTTCTTTATGTTCCATAGCTTCAAGGAAATTCTATTTTCCAATTTAGTTGGTACTTGGTTTAATCTTTATTCTAAAGTTTGTAATGAATATCCTCAAAAGGATAATGGAAGATCAGCATGAATCATCATTGACCTTACCATGTCTAATAAGGTGTGATTCCTCCTTTTAATAGAACTATTCCACTGTGGTGTATAAGGTAGAGTGAGTTGAGATGGAATCCCAAACTCCTGTAGAGTGTTGATGAACTCTTGGTTAAGATATTCGCTACCTCAATCCGATCAAATATTCTTTATCTTCTTACCAAGCTGATTCTATACTTAATTTTTGAATTCTGTGAATTTATCAAAGGAATCATACTTATACCTCATCAAGTAGATGTACCCATATCTACTCAAGTCATCAGTAAAAGTAATGAACTAATAATATCGACCTCTATCTTCTACTAGAAATGGTTCACACACATCAGTGTGTACCAATCATAGAAGTTCTATATCCCTTTAACTATATCCACCAAATATTGGTTTGGTCATTTTATTGTTGTAAACAAGTCTGAAATCTATCCAATGGTTTTAGCTCAGAAGAGTCTAAAACCATCTTGATAGAGCTTTGTCAAATGAGTCTTGTTTACATGACCAAGACGATGATGCCACAAATGGATATTATATGAGTCGTGTGAAAATAATTCATTATCAATTTCCAATACTTGGTTTTCATAATTTAATACATAAAGACCATTATTTAAATGTGTTTTACCATACCATATGTTGTCCTTATAAAAGAAACAACTTTTATTTCTAAATTTGAAAATTAACTAATCTGTATCTAATCATAACACGTAAATTATTTTCTTGGTAATTTTTGGTATAAAATAAAAATCTCTTAAAACCAAAATCATTTCCATTGGCACAAAAAGTTCGCAGTCACCAATGTCTAGGGTATCTATCCTTGATCCATTGGTAGCTCTCAAATCCACCTCTCCTCTAGAAATCTTCCAAAATATACTTGGTTCCTACATTTGGATACATATGTGAGCACCACTATTTGTATCTAATACCCAATGCGTAGAAATGGAAATATTTCACTCGATAACAAACACATGTTTAGATTCATCTGGCTTTTAAGTGTAGTTCCTCTTCTAGTGGCATGACTTTCCATATGAAAAACATGATGCCTCATTTTCCTTGACCAATCTATAGATCTTTTTTTTCTTGGATGGATGGTGCTAGGGAGCTTTATACTGTTTATAAGTCTTTATACAATTTTCCATGTTCATTATTTTCTTATTCACCATATGGATCACGGGTTTATCATGTCCCATTCCCTTATACACTTGCATAATCAAGGTCAGAAGTTTCAAAATAATCTTCTCATTATTTCCAATAATATAATTATTAATAAAGATGGAGAATGTCTTGGATAGAAATTGAAGTATGAGATCTAAACTCAAATCATCGAGGAATTTAATCCTAGAGATGTCCAGGAATTCAATTTAGCCAATAATCTTGACAAAACAAGGCACAATTGGAACAGACTCTCTAATATTAGTTATGAACAAAGCATTTTAGATCTCATACTTCTCTTGTCTCACCTTTTCTTGATAGAGATCCTGAAGGTGATACATCATTCTATAGGCATCCATATCCTCAAGTTGCTTCAAAATATCATTAGACATGGATAAGGGTGTAATTTTGGCCCGGTGGCCCGAAAGCCCGACAGGCCCGGCCCGAAAGCCCGAGCGGCCCGGCCCGGCAAAGCCCGCATCGGGTCAGGCCGGACTCGGGCCGCAGGTTCCACGGGTCAGGCCTGGGCCTTTCCAGGCAGGCCCGCGGGCCAAGCTGGGCCGGCCCGAAAAAGCCCGGCCCGCGGGCCCGCGCGAAGCCCGGCCCGCGGGCCCGCCTGCTGTAAAAAATACAACGGGGTAGGGGGGTTTGATCCCCCTACCTCAAGCTCCCAAGGCTGCACCTCGCTGCGCCTATAAATTAATCACAGGTCTATGTATATATAGATATATATATATATATATATATGTAGATCTATATATATATATATATATCTGGATATATCTATCTCTATATACATATATCTATATATACATATATCTATATTTATATATAGATATATGTATATATATAGATCTATTAATATATATCTCTCTCAATATCTATATGTTTATATCTATCAATATATACATATATCTATGTATATATATATCTATATCTATATATCTATATCTACATATGTATCTATACATATATATATATATATATTAATATACATATCTCTATCTCTATATACATATATCTCTATATATCTGTATATATACATACATATATATATACATCTATATATATATCAACTTATATATCTATCTATATATACATGTATCTTTATACATTTATATTTATCTATATATGTATCTATATATGTGTGTGTGTGTGTGTGTATTTCTATCTATATGTGCATATATCATTATATATTAACAAAAAATGATATTATATATATACATATAATTATTATTATATATAAATTTAATGTGTGTATAAATATATATATAAAACAATATATAATTATATATATAATAGTTTATATATATAAACAAATCCATTAATAATATATATCAATTAAGTGTGGTTTTTAAAAATCCATTAATAACATGTGTGTGTGTGTGTGTGTTTATGTATATGATTTAATATAATATATATATATATAAACAAAGCTATTAATAAATATATATATATATATATATATATATCAATGATTTAATATTATATATATATAATAACTCTTTATATATTAATAAAAAAATAAGTCTGGTTTTTAAAAATCCATTAATAATATATATATATATATATATGTATATGATATGATATATATATATATATATATATCAATGATTTAATATAATAGTGTATATGTATAAACAAAGTCATTAATAATATATATCAATTAAGTGTGGTTTTTAAAAATCCATTAATAATATATATATGTGTGTGCATATGTATATGTATATGTATATGATTTAATATAATATATATATATATATAAACAAAGCTGTTAATATATATCTATATATATCAATGATTTAATATTATATATATATATATAATAACTTGTTGTATATTAATAAAAAAATAAGTATGGTTTTTAAAAATTCATTGATAATATATATGTGTGTGTGTGTGTGTATGTATATGTATATGATATAATATAATATATATGTATATAAACAAAGCTATTAATATATATATATATATATCGATGATTTGATATAATAATGTATATATATAAACAAATCCATTAATAATATACATCAATTAAGTGTGGTTTTTAAAAATCCATTAATAATATATATATATATATGTATGTATATGTATATGTATATGATTTAATATAATATATATATATATAAACAATGCAATATATATATATATCAATGATTTAATATTATATATATATAATAACTTGTTGTATATTAATAAAAAAATAACAGACTCGCCTAGTGATGTTCGTGCAAGTCCCTCAACTTCATTAATTTTTTTAAGTACGTTGCAACTTGCATAAATTATATATACTATACATATATAAATCTATTTAGAAAAAAAAATCACCCAATGATGTTCGCGCACACCCCCAATATATATATATAAACAAATCCATTAACTCACCCAATGATGTTCGCGCACACCCCCTAATTATTTTTTTACAATTTTATCATATTATATATATATATAATAACTTATTATATATTAACAAAAAATAACTACTCACTAAATGATATTCGCACACCCGCAACCTCATTATTTTTTTTAAAATATGATAAAACATTCATATATTATATATACTATATATAATATATACATATATAAATTTATTTAGTAAAAAATTAACTCACCCACTACTACGCACCCGCTAAGAGTGTAATTTCAGTCCAGACAGGGCCGGGTCGGGCCTGCCCTGCAAAAAAATTAAAAAACGTTTAAAAAATGTTTTAAATTAAACAAACGCTAAAAAATACTTTTAATAAATAAGTTAAAAAAATAAATGTAAAAAAACGTTTTAAATAAATGATAAAAAACATTTAAATAAAAACACTTTAAACTAACCACTCACTGCTGCGCACCCCCCAATAACTCATTATTATTTTTTTAATTTGTACATAATATATATAAATTCACAGACATGTATAAATCTATTTAAAAAAAATAACATATTCACCCACTGTAAAATATTTTTACAAAAAACGTGTAAAATGTTTAAAAAAAATACATGTAAAAAATAGGTGTTCAAAAAAACTTTTTAAATTAAACGTCTAAAAATAAATGTAAAAAAACATTTTAAACAAGTGTTAAAAAAAGGTTTAAATAAAAATGTTTAAAAAGTTTTTAAAACAAACATTTAAATTATTTTTTTTAAAACAAACACTTAAAAAATACTTTTTACATTAAAATGTGAAAAAAAGTTAAATATTTTAAAAAAATACTTGTAAAAATCATGGGTTTAAAAAAATTTAAAAATGTTTTAAATTAATCATTTAAAAATAAATGCAAAAAACATTTTAAAAAGATGTTAAAAAAACAGTTTAAATATAAATGTTTAAATAAAAAATACTAACAAACGCTTAAAAATTATAAATAAGTTAAAAAAATAAATGTAAAAAATGTTTTAAATAAATGTTAGAAAAACGTTTAAATAATAAGGCTTTAAAGTCACCCACGGCAGCTGCGCACCCCTCATTATTTTTTTACAATTGGAAAATAATATATATATATATATATATAGACAAAAAACATGCATTTAAAAATAAATGTAAAGAATCTTTTTAAATAAATGTTATAAAAATGTTTAAATAAAAAAAATTAAGAGACAATTATTTTGAAAATAATAAAAGCCCACCACGGCCCGATTTGAAAAATCTCGGCCTGGCCCGAAAAAGCCCAGCCCAGCCCGATGGTTTGGATTGGCACGAGGCCGGGCTCGGGCTGCCTCATGGGGTTGTTCGGGTCGGCCCGGCCTGGCCCGAATAGTGGTCAGCGGCCCGACACTTTGCATGGTCGGCCCGGGGCGGGCCAAAATTACACCCCTAGACATGGATGATAACATGAAGAACTGAAAATATGTAACATCATTCAGATATTTCTCATAGAGATATAGTTCTTCATCACTTTACTCATTTCTAGGAAAAACTAGTAAAGGTTCTTCTAGCACATACAATTTCCTTTCATAGAGAAGGATGACACATATTTTTCTTTGTAACTCTTGGAAATTTGTTCTAGTGATAAGGTTTTCCTTCTCAAGTATGGATCACTAGGATATGTTTGATTTCATTTTACTATTGTTTCTAGAAAATAAGATATTCATAATTTTAGTACATTATCTGATAATTTTTAGTCAAATAAATAAATATTATATTTATTAGTCTCCCACTATTTTATAGAAACTCAATATCCCTCACCACTGGATTCAAAATATCATATTTCTTAGATATTCTAGTGGCAAGAATCCATATTCCCCTTCTAATTAACCCAACATCAGTTGGTCAAAAAACTCAACTGGTTTTAGGTAGGAATTCCATATTCCAAATTCATTAACTCATAGTTCCTTGATATACTGAGTGGAATCCCCAATCCTAAAATCATTAATTTATGTTTCTTTAACCTTTGACACTTAGTTTCACCAAGTCCTTCTTTGGAAGTCAACCCTTGATGTATACCAAGTTAATTCAACCCAAAACCTCATGTTATAATTCCATGATAAATGAAAGCACCCCAACTTTGGCGGTTCAGGAACATTGAACTATGGTTTTCTTCTAACCAAATTAATGGAAGGCTATAATGACTTAATAATTTATTGATGGATTTGATCCTTTTATGAATAGATTCCAAATATTTAGCTTTATTACATGCTTTATAATTTTAAGTGTGATTAATTTAGTGATTAACCATGTCTTAGATAATATTTACACATAATCCAATTTATTTTAGTTCCATCTTGTATGATTGTTAATTCATTAATTATGTGATCATGATAATACATCCATAATGAAATAATCCTGAAACTGATAGAAATAAAATAAAGGGTATTATCATGAGCTTATACTAAGGGTTAGTTTATCTAGTATTTGATAAACTAACCGTTGACCTAGGTAGAAACACCTTGACCCAATTGAGGTTTATGTTTACAACTTTCCACCTATCCACTTTTGTATATCCTTGGATTGGTTTCACATCATCTTCATAATTGAACAACCTCCACTAGATTAGGATCTCCATCCATTACATATACATTTTACTCACACACATGTGAGGGGAAAAGGGGTTTACATAAAATAAACCATGATCATACAGACCCTACATAATAATGAGGAGATAAGGCATGTTGACAAACAATTTAATTTAATAATAAATTAAATGAAACCAATTACATACAAAAGGTCTAGTCTAGCTCATGATCATCCAAAATCATGCAACAAATTATGCATTTAATAAAACTCGCATTAAATTCTTAATCGTTCTTATTTAAGATAATCACACTTTAATTAAATAATTATTATCTTTAATTAACCAATCCTTTAATAATAATTATTATCTAAATTTCCTTGATATTATCATCCATTATAATTTTTAAAAAATTAAATAAATTCATTTAAAATTAACTATGTACATAATTGGTACCTTGGAAGTAACACGGTGAATAATCATCTGATTCTTCCTAACATGTATTATACTCGTATACTATTTTACTCTTGTGACATGTAGAATACATGAATTATCACGTACTTTAAAAAAATTTCCTTCATAGATGATTACATGAATTACATCATTTTCTAGTCACGTGTTATTCTCAAATGCACATAGAGTGACAACTTGTAATAAAACTCATACATGATATATTGATCTAAACATTACATAGATATTAATTAAAAATTTAAATATTTATATATATTAAAACCTATCACATGGTGTGTCCTATATTTACAAACACACACAGGTACATGTCTCAAGGTTTACATTGTAAAATAAATAAATTTTGAATCAGAATAATTTGGTAAAAGTACACTGTGTGTGCACCCTTCAATGTCTATCCGAGGTACATTCCTAAGGACTCATCATGTAAATAATACAACAGATAATTTGGAGTACATAGAGTGTTCAATGGGACATATGCCTTGTTGAATCCATGTTACACGATCACCAATCTGGTAGGCCTTGTATTGAATAGACGGATCGTCTCATAACAAAAGGGAATACACACCGTGTACGTGGGCTACATAGCATGTACTCTGGATGACCATGTGCCAATCTGTCCCAACCAATACAAGGTGTAATAATTAACTACACTGCATGTCATCAATGCACAAGGTTTGATTAATTACTGAATGAACTCCTTGTGCATTGACCATGAGTACATGATGTGTAATTCTTATTACATGACGTGTATTCCTATGTTATCCAACCAGAATATTTGGCACCGCCGGACGATTTCCAAGTTTGTATTTTAATCATAAAAATAAACGTATTGATTAGATCTAAGAGAAAAAAAAGGGGAATAAATAGATCTTGAAATTCATATTAAAATAATGATTAAACTATAATTGATAAATAAAATTATAAATGCATAAATAACCAATGATTTGTAAATAATTATAAACAATTATAAACCTCTCTTTGATACCAACTATAGGTTTCAGGTGCTGTAGAAGAATGTGATAGGCAGGGCCTAACTTTTCTTTTTTCAATGGTCAGTTAACAATCCAAGATCTATATGATTTTTAATCTCTATTATCAATTAAATTGAATCAAAGATATACAACATTAATAATTTAGGAACTGAGAGAGATGAGATAAACACATATTGTTTATAATTAACTTAATTTGATAAACAATTAACTCTAATGAATTATTTCTTCATTGATGAATCCCATGAAATATCTGTGGTGCACCATCATTTTGTTATAGAAACAAAGTTCATATTTCCTCTAGTGGTGATCCACACATGTTCCAGGAATATCCAGACATAACTGAAGTAGTCTATGGGTTTTATCATGGAAGATCCTCAAACTTGAGTGGTCTGCCTTGATCGCCTCTACAATCACTTCCAAAGAATTATCCTTGATCTGATGGAGGAGGATTGATCGACATTCTTAAGATCATTTATGGAGAAGGGACCTCTCTAGGTTTGAGAGGATCCTCCAAGATTTATTGTTCACACCTGAATTAGGTCATGAGAAAATTACATAATTAGGTATTTCTATTGCTAGGGTTAAGATAAATTAATTTCACAAGTTCATTTATTATTTATTTAATCATACTAAAACCCCATTTCAAATAATAATTATAATATTATTATTTCCCAACATGTTCCGAACTTGAAAATTATAATTAACTTTTATTTAATTAAATAATATTCAATATTATCATTTCTTAGTGGACCCTTAAACTCGGTCCACCATTCCACTATAATATTTATCGGGCCTTGAATAATGTCTATTTATTTATTAAATAAATATCACTACATTATTCACTAATAAATAAACAAATATTATATTCACTAAATAGAAATTAAATATTTATTAAATATTCCACTCACAATATATTCTATTGAATAAATAGTGATGGAATAAATGTGATCAAGAATACATGAATAATTATTAAAACGTATATAGGCATAATATTTGTTCAACTTTTTAAATAATAAATAATAATATATTATTTAATTGAGATTCTGGATATACTTAGTGTGTGGCCCTCTAGGCCTCTTTCTCAGTGGCATTAGGTGAAGTAGCCTAAAGTCCAAGGTTAGCATCTAGAAACATGCCAAGGCACCCATAGATAAATAATTTAATGTCTCAATGACATGTCACCTCATATGAATGCTTACTATATAATATAATCCCTTTATCACAATATCTCAAATTGAGTAGGTTTTATGCCAGTGCCATTAACCTATGTGTTTGATGTCGCTTTTTTTGAATTTATGGAAATAGAACATGCCTATAGAACTCCATGGTTATAGATTTATTTAGTATATATCATTTAAATCAAAGGGTCAGAGATATTAACTTATGTTAAATAATGGAAGGGATAAATCCTTTCTCGTGTTATTCATTAATGAAATATTACTCATGACACACCCAACATATCCTACCTCACCGTGAACATCTTCCATCACAGTTTTCATGAATACATCTAAGTGTGTGACTCATAATACTCATTAATAATAATCTTAAAGTCTATGTACCAATACACACGTTAATAGATAAGAATATCCAATGACACATAGAAATGTGGATTTCCTACTAGTGGATATCATTCTACTAATATCCATAGTTGATATCAATAAGGGTGTACACCATGAGAAGTTTTATCAATGTCCTATAAGTCTCCACCCCTGATAGCATGTATCATATGTGTCCCTTAAATGATATCTTCTAGTTATAGAACATATATTCAAGAATAGTGTCATAGCACTTCTAGGTTATCATCATATTGGGAAACCGTTGTGACCATTTACTGCGACAACTACTTTTAGGACATTATCACATAAAATGTCACATATTAGAACAATCATGATGTGATAAGCAGTTTGTTAATACTCAAAACAATGAATACAAGTTTATCATAAAGAGAAAATAAATTGGTTCTAGGGAACCAACTCCAGCAACATGTAACCCATCTAGAAATATCATATTTAATACTCTTCATCATAAACTAGGAAAAAGTAAAACATCATAAGTGTGAGTCAAATACCCAGTAAGGGTTGGTGCATAATAGAATATATCATGGAATAAAAAAGAAAAGAATAATATAGAAGGAATAAATAGTAATAAAGTAAACTCATATAACATATCAAATGATAATCTGATATGTCCATAGATAACCTATTAATTTAATTAATTTCATTGAAAACAATAATTTATTTCATGGTGATTGAATTTATAATGTCACACATCATAAAATTAATGTCTAGGGCTCATGCCAAAAACATCATACATATATAGGTAAGGGTTAAACAAAGTAACAAAACTAGTTTTTCTCATTAGACCTATTGATGCATCAAGGGGATACGTAATTTTTGGAATCCCACATCTTTTAATAAGTTAAATGCATTCATCATACAAATGGAATAAATAATCAATACATAATAAACATTACTTAGTAATTAATATTTAATTGTATTAAAATAAAAAGTATTGGGATGTATAACAATTCCTTAATCAATATATGGAATAAATTTTTTAGAAACACCATTCATATCTGTAATATATTCACCCCAAATAGTGTAATGAATGTATGATTAATTAAATAGTGGAAATCGTATAGAGGATTTTCTTAAGATTATATAATATGAAAATAAATGAGAAAAATAAATTCAATAGAGGAATAACAAGTGATACGGAACATAACCCTTATGAATAATATGGTAATGAAATATAAATATATAAAATAATTTATACAGTATTACATGAAATATATCTCAAAAGGGGGAGATATTTTAGTGTCTTATAGGAAAGTGGATGTGAAATCATGAAAAGATATTTAATAAAAAAATAACATTGTCATAAAAAGAAAATGTTATAAGTCACTTTCAAAGTTTATTTTTGAAAATTTTATATGAATATTATTTAAATAATTATTTTAAATGAAATATCAATAATGAAACCTTAAAATAAAATATAGGTTATGTAAGAAAATTTGATGTACCGCATTATAAATTATAAAAAATTAATGTCATATATAACTTGTTTCACATGAAACACCATACTAAAAAAACTAAGATAGATAATTTAATGTGATCATTATCACACAGTCATTGAATTTGAGGGTAAAAATAAAAGTCACCAAATATTGAAAACTAAAAATAAAGAAAATTAAAGTGTATTTTTTATATCAATTCATTGATAAAATTCAATTATTGTAACTATATAACTAATAAAATCATTTTATTCTTAAGCATGTATTTTCCCTAAAATTATATTTTTAGACACTATTAATTTCTACATTAAGAAAATAAATATATTAATATTAAATTATGAAAAATTTGAAAATATGAAAAATTAATTTATAATAATTTAATTTCTAATTGATAGAAATTATGAATAAGATTATTTAATGATTTAAAAATCTATTTTTATATTAAAATAATTTTATATTAAATTTAATGTTTTAATTAAAAGTTGAATTACTAAAATTTTGAATTTTAATCTGTAAAATATAATATTTTTTTGGATTAATTATGGAAAAATTATATTTAGAATAATTTTAGGATATTTATAAAAATATTTAATTTAGGTGAATAGTATGATATACCTTTTTCAAATATCATGAATTCTATGATAAAATTTGTATGTAAGAATGGAATATGATTTAATGAAAAAAATTCCGGATTAAATATTTATTTGGTAAGTTAATATATATACTTAAAATATTATTTCTAATTTAAAAACCCATGATTAATATTTTTGAACCTAATTAGTATTATTCTAAAAACCTATTTTTATTTGATATACATTTGTTATTTTAGATATAATTTTTATCAATTATAGTAACAAAAAATTGGAAATTATTTTCATATTTGGAATAAAAATATGAAAACATTAACAATAGTGATTTTATTTTTTGTTATAAAAATTAGTTACTGAGGGTATAAATAGAGTTCTTATGGTAAAGGTAAATTCTGGTAAAATTTAAAACTAAGGAGAAAATGGCTATATTCCTCGACATTTTCTTCAAATGAGTGGATCATAGGTTTTTTGAAAAAAAATCTCCCTACCCATTATTTTCCAATTTTTTAATCAATTTCCATTTTAAAAAGGGCATGCATCACACATTAAGTAATGGGAATTTGAGAAAATGCCACTCCCCTCAATTAATAATGGAGCTCCCATAAACCCACCTTCAAACAAACATTAATATCATATTCCTCATTAAAAACTTAACATTTTACATCTCTTAAAATCCTATTACACATTCTCAAGCCTCTATTCACAAGAATTTATCATAATTTCTCCATTTTTAAAGGATCCTTCAAGAGATATTCCATTAACGTTTGTATTATTCACTCCCGAATTTTATTATATATATATTTCTTATCCATTATCCTCCAAAATTATTTAAACAAGATTAATATAAGGAAGTTAGTTTCATTTTAATACTAAAATGTTATTATATTAACTTTATAACTATTATCTCTTCCATTAACAATAAGGAAAATATAAAAATGCCATCCATGATTACGGGTAGACTACATCCTCGATCCGAAATGTTTTCTTTTTTCATTACTTTATTAAATAGAGTGTTAAATAGAGTTATTTTATATATAAATATGATATTAATATAAATTTTAATCTTTTTAAAAATTAATCATTTTATAACTTTTTTTATTTTAAGAAATATGAAAAGATCAATCTAATGTTCATATGGACTACTTACTCTATGGAAAACATTTTATATTTTTCATCAGTACCATGCATATTTGATTATAAAATTTTTTTGGACAAATTTATATTATTTTATGAATTATTATATTTCATTATTATAGTTCTAAAAGTATTAGAAAAAATAGTCATGTATTATAATGTGATTTGTTAATTTCATTAAATCACCCAAAACAAGCTCGTCACTAATTTCATCTCTATGGGCCATAGATAGAATTATCATTGAGAGAAAGTTATAAAATTATAAATAATTATAAATTATCTATTAAAAACAAATATATAATATTGTAATGATTAAATTTCATTTATAGAATGAGGGATGACATTAACATTTCAAAGCATAATAGAAACAATCAGAATCACTAATATATGATAATGAAAATTAGAAAAAAATAATCTATGAATTTATAGTAGATGATCATAAAAAATATTAAATAATTAAATAATTGTGAATAATTTTTTTAAATAATTTATTATTATATTAATTGTTTTTTAATATAGGAAGATAAATAGATTTTTTGAATGTTAGGAGAAAAAATTATGTGTTTTTATCTCCATTTTAATTACTTGATAGAAATTATATATTATGCACCTATTTAGTATTATATGGTGTATATACTACCCCTTTAATATATAGAATCTTAATTATTATTATATTTATTATATTTTTAGTTTTACTTCATGATATCTCCTTCAAGATCATTAGATTTGAAAAGTTACCAAATCTATAAGGGATTTCCTCTCTGAATCTTCATTCATTGATAAATATTCTATATTCACTAATTATTTTATCTTTTGTGGTGTATGTAATACCTTAAGAATTACACTCATAGTAACTTCAAGGAAATTCAATGGATTTAAAAATCCATCACATGTTGTGTTTGTTAACTGCATTCAATCTATATTTTACCAAAGTTGTAAATGTTTTCATATCTCAATTTATTTTTATTGAGATATTATTGTTATAATTAAAACCCATTAATATAATATTTATTTGTTTTTTTCTTATGATTTTATATATTTTTATTTCATCCTTAATTTATTTTCATTTAATATTTTTTCTCATGAAATCATTTCCAATGTATTTTAATTTCAATGATTATGTTATCCATAAGAGTTTTCATCTCAATTACCCTCTTTGAGGGAGTATTTTAATTTTATAAATATATTTTTATTTTATATGATATGAATACTTCCCCATTGTTTTATATAATTACTATTAAAGATTAGTCAATGTGACTTAAAATACATTTCAGTAATCACCCTCTAAATACCCCTGTGGAATATTCCTTTGAATTATTCAATTGGGGGTATCAACCCAAAAAATTATTTGTCCTTTATTATGTGATTACATTTTAAGTGTTATTATTATGATTTTTTTTCACAAATATGTAAACATACATCATATATTTTATGTTTAAATAGTGATATGTCATAATGATACCACGATACAACTTTCTCTAGATGGTTTATGATCATGTTATCCAATTTAATGGTTGGGGAATGTGTTGAAATCATGTATGTTGTTATTCTAAAATAAATTTTTATTCGATTTTAGGGAAATATTATTATTTATTTTTTAAATATTCACAATATTTCTAATAATTAATTATTATTATGTTAAACTATTTATTTATGAGCTAGTGTATTGGCATACCACATGTTTTTATTTCAATATATAATTCCATTGATTACCAAGGAAAGTTGATAATTTATTATATTATTTTTCAGTTCCATTACATGGTGGACATAATGGGAATATTTATTGATTGTTGGGTCCAAAAATAAATATACCCTTAATGTATTGACATGACTAATGAGCCAAACTAGCTTGGGTATTTAGTTTATTCTTTACCTAATTATTTATGATGAAAAGGATGAGGACATGACTATATGAGTTAGATGTCTGACATTATTAATTTCATTATTAGGAAATGAGTTATTTTTGTCCATGTGATTATTTGTATATTTATTTCACCCAAGGATTTAATTTATTCTCTTAATATATATCATATGGTATTATTAATTCTTATTTATTCATACTATATTATTCAAGCATTTTTTATTCTATGATAGATTCTGATATTCAATACACATAATGAGTGTTTGAGCTCACCCCTCTTAATATTACATTTATCCAAATTATGAATAATGGTACTAAATATTATATTTTTAGAAGATTATAGTTTGTGGATATGTTTTTTGTACATATTGAAGATTTATCATAAATAAGGGGTTCATAGTATAGTAGAAAAATACACATTGAATGGGAAATATATAAGTTTTAATAGTATAAAAATTTTCATAACACTTTATAAATATAAAAATAAAAGGTTATTTGAATTTATTTTACTTTTTAACACCAAATATTTTAGAAAATAAAACTATGTTTGATAGAATTAGACATGTAACGCCAGCTTAAACGACTCCCGAAATATATAATAGTTATAACCTAGCCATTAAATTGGTGGGTATGAATATTATTAAATAAATTATTATATATATATATATATATATATAAATACAAATTAATCATAAATTTTTAGTAAATAATCATTCAGTTTTTAGTAAAGTAATTTTATTCTTTAATAAAATGCTTTCTTCAAAAATGATATTTATTTATTTTCATGAAAAAATATTATAATTAATTTTAGAAAATTTTATATAATATATTATATATAAATAAATTCATTTTTAAAATAGTAATACAAAATTTTACATTGGGTGAAATTTTTTTATTTTTTGAAAAATGTTGATTTTTTGATGAATAGTTAAAATACCGATTTTTTTAAATGTCATTTATTTTCAATAAATTATGAAATTTAGATGTACTATTACGTTTTGAATATGATTAAAAGTAACATAATTATATTTTATTTATATTTAATCCCATTAAAAAAATTAATCAACTTTATATTGGATTTTAGTATAAGATTTTCTTTTGATTTAAAAATGAGATTTCTCTATAAACAGTCTTAAAGTCCATAATGATTCTATTTTTTAATTTAATTAAAAAACTCATAATTGGGGATTGATTTGTTCAAATTTTTCCATTATACACAAAAAAATATATTAATTTATATTCATATGATATTTATTATTATTCATAAATATAATTTAAAATCGCATTTTCATTAAAAAATACACTTCTTGGTAACCCGTATATTCATCACGTCTGCGGGTTTAATTTTAAAATTAATTTTTTTTTAAATTCTAGTAATTGAAATTGGTAAAATGTATTCTATATTTTTAATCATAATAATTTATATTATCTAATAATTTCAACTTAATTTTTTACAATAATTAATAGTGAAAATGGAGAATATAAATTATTGAGGTTAAGGTGAAAATAAATTTACTCGGGGTTAAACTAAGTAGGTAACGGTATAAATGTCCTAAAAATTCACTAAAATATATTTTATGGACATATATAGATCTTATAATGTATTATTATCAATAATAATCCATTTTTGGGCCTTGTGTCTTTTGAAAAATGTGGGTACACATTTTCCTTTTTAGATATTACGACTGTGACATTCACCATACTTATAAAAGGCTAACCACTCTCCTATAATCATCACACCCTCAATCCATTTTGGTTTATCCAATAAATACCAAAATACCTTTCAAAATTCCATCCCCTCATCTTATATTCCTTTTTATTCATTAATCTATTCTTGTAATTCATTAGGTATAATTTGAAAAAGGTGATCTGAGAAGAGGTAAAATTAAAGATTATGCATTTTTGTTTTATTTATTATTCCACATCCTTCAAATAATCTAAAACAATGATCATATAAAAACACCATTACAATATATATAAGTATTTTTCATTATATTACCATAATATCATAAATTCTTCCCCTCTCCCATCAAATGGGATATGAAATCATCATTTGTGTGTACAACAGACTACCACCCCATGAACCGATGTCATTCGTTTTCCATAATCTTCTATCAAGTATTGTTTTATTGATAGGTTTAAATTATATATATGATATTTTTAAAAAATTTATAATTATGTAGATATAACATTTTACATTCAATTGTGTGGGTGATATAATAATGTTTCTCATGTGTATGGCATATTATAGACTCATGAATTCATGTGATTTTTTTCACTACTGATTTACATAGAAGGTAATAAGTATAATTTTAGTGAATAAATGTGATATAAATTTAATAATAATTCATATTAATAAAAACTTTATCATTTTTAAATGATTATATATTATTTTATTTCCAACACTGTAAAATGTTAATGTAGTTCGTGTATGTGTTGACTATTTCTTCCATAAAGCAATGTGATTATTTGTACATCACCACATAAAAATAATGTTATATAATGATAATTATATTTTATTAAATAATATTTTATTTATTATATTATTATAATTCTTTAAACATAAAATAAAATATATATATTTTCCATAATGGTCATTGAAAAATGGAAACGTTACTCATGTGTACGTACAACCTACCGTCTCCATGATCATAAAATAGTTTATTATTCATAACAATTTTTAATTATTTGTTATAAAAGTGTAATTTATTAATATATATGATAATTATTTCATAATTAATATTCTATATATTTTGAAATAATGACTTATTTCACTGTGATCAACACACCAAACCCGTTTTTTATAATGACAGAACGTCCTCAAAACAACAGAAATGGAATTAACTAATTAAGTGTTTGAATATATAATTATAAAGAAAGAAAATAAATTATTTAAATATTGGTTATTAGATAATTAAATGTCTCTTAAGAAAAAAATTTATTTAATCTTATTATAGGGGACATTAAGGATATACAAGGAAAGTATAGACTCAAGGTAAGGGATTTTTGTCTCACTTCTTTTGTCTATAATTCACATTCCATATTCCTATCATATTTCATTTATGTGGTGTATATAAATCCCATTAATTAATATTATTATTATTCTCCTAAAAATCATCAATATCTATATATCCAATTGAGAGTCTCTCGTTCATGGGGTTTACGGTTCAAAAGTTACCAATTTGGTATGGGGTTTTTGTCTCAATTTTCCTTCTTTGTGAAATATGTTATGTTATGAACCTATATTATTTAATGAGGTGTATATACATTCCCATTGAAAAAAATATCATGAATTTAATTATTATAATAATTTTTTATATTTAACTTAATGTTATTACATCCTAGGTCTTATAATTCATTATTACCAAAGTGGTAATGGTTTTATGATAAAATATCATCATTTATCAATATTTTTTATGTTTATGAATATGATGCGGAAAAATAATGATCAATATCCCAAGAAACTCCTGAATTATATTATCCTCTAGTTATTTCATGGAAATATATGTTTTATCATACTTTTCCTTTATTTAGGTACTCAAAAGTTTAAAATAATTTTTTTAATGAAAAATCGTCTTTATTTATCTCTTTGGTTAAAAACCCTTTTTCATCCAAAATAATGTTTTCTAAAAAAATTTAGCATTCTTAAAATGGTATAATATAGAAATTTTTACCCATGTTTGAATTTTTACAAAAAAAAATATGTAAACTTCATATCCTTTTCAAAATAATTTACATTTAGAATTTGATGAAAATGTAAAAGGAATATTTGTTTTAAAATGTATATAATGAAAAAAATTTCATACTATCATTGAATTTATTATTTTAATTCATCCATAACAATTTTTCAGGTTTATTTTAAATTTAATTTATTTTTATAATGTTTTATTCTTATTAAAAAATAAAATCAGAATTTTTATTTTCCTCAAGAAATTTTTTTAATGATTTTGAAGGCTTTAATTAAAATTTTTAAAGGATATTTTCAATGAAATTTATTTTAAAAATATTTTCTGAATTTTCAATTTTAAAAAGTGACTTTCATAGCAAAAAATTTTCCCTTAATAAATGTTCAAACTAATCTTGAAAAATAATTTACCATCTAAGATAACATCCATTATTGTAACTTATGCTTCAACAAAGATATTTTATAATGATACCATCCACATTGTTTCTCTGGATAGATTGTGATTGTTTCAAATAGATTTTTTTAAGACCCATATCTTTTTCAAAGGTTAATCATGTTTCAAAGATATTGTAATGGAACCCATTTCTTTTCCATGTGTTATTCATTTAATTAATGTAATAAGGAGTATTTTTATGAGTTTTTTTATAAAACACAAGATCCATCTACATTATTTATTATTCTTATACTTTTTATATTTTTCTATTCCCAGATAGCACTGATTGATCCCAATATAGCTTTTTTGATTTTTGGGACGTGATAGTATTGGGTGATCCTAATAGATATTATACGATGGTGTACCCAGATAGCGCTCCAATAAATTGGGTAATGATTATATTCTCTAGATAATTATATTGGAATTATTCCTTATGGTTATTCCATTTATAATGGTTTGGTAGGGGATCTATAATCATTTTATAAAGATGATGTCCCAAGATACGAGCAGTTTTTAATTATGGTTTTTATGGGTTATAAATGATTCCTTTAATAATGATTGATATCACATGGATCATGATTATTTATTTTGATGACTCTTACTTTAGTAAAATCCTCATTCTATTTTTTCATGTTTTATGATACATGAATTGATGAGGATGAATATTCTTATTCTATTCTCATGCACTTTGATTATGTCATCATTCCATTATTCTCTTCTTATTACCACAAATTAAATTCAATAGTTAATGCATATGTTTACTCTTACAAATCATTTTAGTTCACCCTTATTAATTTTCCTATTCCCCAGGTTATCAAGAATGATTTTTAATTAATTATGTCTAAATGGGTTTTGATTTATATTATAATGATGACTTAATGTGAAATTAGAAAATTTAGGATGAGTGGTATAAATTCTCATTTAAAGATATGGATATTTTTTATGTAAGAGTTTTCCCTAATTCTCAAAAACGTTATACATAAAAAAATCCTTGAGAATGTAAGTGATCCAATATTTTATTTTGATATTGTATGTTTTGGATAGTGAAAGTTGGAAAAATTTCATCAGTATCACGGACAGAAATGTCATGTGCATTTTTTCCACAATATATTTAAGAGTACTTGTTGGGGGTTAATATAGACTCAATATTTTTTAGTGGTATTATAATTATGTATTTTCAAGTTTTGTAACATTAGTTCATTTAAGATCCCTTATGTAAATAATATTTTTACTCACATCAAATTTAAAGAGTTTAGGTCTGTGGAATAATATTTGATGATTAAAGTATATATTGATGAGTTTTTGATATTTGGAGATAATGATCATGTTGAATTATAGGAGAATAGGTTTCCAATAATTTATAGGTTTTAGATAGAGTAATAAATATTTTCATTTAATTTGAATTTAGAACTAGAATATAGTAGTGGAAATGTAAGGGATAAATATAAATATAAGAAAATATCGTAATATTTTGGTAAAGTATAAAATATTTTGTTCCCTAGAAATAAAATCCCTATCTAGATATAAAAATTTGGATTAATGCTCTCTAATATATTTACCTCATTATAAAAACCCAAAAAAGGGTGGTTGGGTATTAACATGATCGTCAGCTAGTGCATAACAAAGAGGCATAACTGTACAATTGGTTTGACACTCTCTGAGGATATTATTTTTAATCTTCACGTGATATTTATGAATTCTTATGATGAATTTAAGTGTAATTTTCTTGATGTATTATATAACTAGTTATTTTAGAAATCATAATATGAAATCACCATGGATAAACTAGATTCTAACTTATAGATTCATATGTTAAGTTATTCACGTTATTTATGAGTTATTTTTTCTTATCCTATAGTTTTCCTTTTTATAAATTTATTAAATACAAATTCTCATTATTAAACTATTATTTATTTAATTCAGTCACTAAAAAATGGAGTAACTTAGATAACAATGGGTCCCATAGATAATAAATTGATTCCCCTAATGAAAAACTGAACAATATAGAAACTAATGTAAGATATTGTGGTTATTCCCAACCAACTATATCGAGTTATTATTTACCATTTCAACACATTTGAATAACTAAATGCATCCCATTACAAAAAAATAGAATTTCATAGAATTTTATCTCATGAATGTTATGAAAGAAAGAAGAATAAATTTCATACATGTCATGAATATGGGAAGAAGAACCCATGAAAGTTCAAAAATGAAAATGGAAGTTAATATACTTATGGTAAAGGTGGTCCTAGAGAACCCAACTACCAAATAAAATTGGAGTGTTCAGTTAACATGATGTATGAAATTAATTTCCATTCTATGGTACCACTGAAAATTTAATTTTTTTAAATTAAAGGTGTTGGACATTATAAAAAATATTTCTCATAACTATGAATACAAGGGGAAGCTTATGTAAGAAATACTACTTATATTAATTGTGATATTTAATTTAAATTTATCAACCACTCTTGAACTATAGATATATTATTGGAATTTGATTCTAGATACTTTATTATATTTAGGAGTTGTTTTAATAGAATCAATTTTACCACCCTAAAGATTTGATTATTTTATAAAAAATAGGGTTTATGATTATTATTTCTTAGTTAGATGTTTTTGAAAATATTATTCATTAAAAACCTATTATTATTAAATTAAATAATTTTAATATAATTTAGTAATTATAATGTAAATATCCACATAATATCTATATTAAATATTAAAATAAGGAAGAAACATTTCATAAAATCAATCTTCTTTCATGTAAAGGTTAGCAATGATCCCTCTATGAATAATACATTAATTATATAGTTTTTAATAGTAATTCATGTTGTTAAACCCTTGGTTTATGTTGTTGTACTATTTTCTGGTTATGTTTTTATTATAAATGGTTGGATTATATCACGGGAGGTGTTTGGAAGGAGGATTTGGAACAAGATATGGAATGTGGGTAAAGGAGATAGTTCCTGGTGTGAATGGATAATTCATGATGTGGATGGTTTTTAAAAAAAATTGAAATATATATGGGGATTTAATGGTTTTTAAGACACTATAATTCAAGGTGATTTTAATTTTAGAGAATATATCCATCTATTATTTAACGGAATGAATTACACTTTCAAGTCTTGAATGATTTCATCTATAGTCTATTTATTTATTATAGTTTCTTTCATTTATAATTAGGCATCCTTATTTTACCCTAGAACAATAGAATCTCTCTATGAAATTTTTGTCATCTTGTCCCTTTATGAGACTATTTCTAATGTATCTATAGGAATAAAACTTATGGAATCAATGGAATGGAAAGGGGTGTACAATTAATTGAATTGTTCAATGGACCTTAGTGTCAAATTTCTTTATGTTAGGTGGATTATCTCTTTATCTCTCAACTTTGACTAGGACCTGAAGTCATAGATTTCAAATATAAATTATTTTGTTTCTTTATGAAAAATAAATTATATTTATCCTTTTTAATGTATATTTAAACAATGGGATAGTGTATTTTACCACAATGTGTTTAATATTTTTCAAAAATGAGAAATTTATTTTTAAAACTCTTTTGGATTTGAGAACATGCCATAGAAAGGGGGTATGTTCATAATATACATCAAAATAGACTTGTTGGGGTATATTTGGACAAGGTATAAATATGATCTCAAGGGATTTCAACACCAAGATATAGCATGGGGATATAGGGATGGACATTATTCATGAGTATAGTAAGTTACATGGTCCTTATTTTATTAGACATTGTTGGGTGTGTGAGTTACATTAGTATGCATTATTGATTGTGCATACCTTCATGGTGTGCATTTTATTACATCTTATGTATATTTTTCATATCCATTTTATGTTTCCCACGCCTATTTTATATTAAATTTTAATTAAATTGTTCTTTTCTTGGTGGCGTGTGTGGGGAGTCTTTGGAATTTCCAACTGATTTGATATACTCACTCTTTATAGTGGTTTTGGTTGTGGTTCCACCGCAATACTTGATTTCTCTTAGAGTTTTAGCTCTTTGTTCATTGTAAACTTGTATGTATCTATTTTAGTGTAGTTACTTTGTTGACATTAAAAAATGGATCACGGAAAGAATCAAAGTTGAAAATGGTCTATCAGTGAAAAAACAGGTAGAACAAGGTTAAAAACACACTAATGTAGTTGGATTAAAAATGGTCTAGGATTTTGGGAAGGTTCATAGTTATGTGAACCAATGATGGGAGTGAAAATAATAACTAATCTCCATGAAAATTGAAATCATTTATGAAACTTATCCCCCATATCCCAAGTTGTATAAAAATACCCTATATGTTCCCCATTATATTGGATCCAGCCTTTAGACTTCCCATTAAAGCTCCTAAGATAAAAAACTATCAATAAATCACATAAGTACCGATAGTTTTTCAAATGTATCAATCCTTATTTAACAACCTCTCATAGTTCCTATAAATTATAGGCTCATGACCAAGATTAATTTCATGAATATTTTTTCCTTGAATAACACCCTTCATTCTAGAAGCTCATGCTTCGTGCTACTATGGGACCATGAGAATTCCATATTTTTTAAAATTCCATAACATTAACATCATTTCATAATAAATATGTAAGACCCATATATCTCATGAATATATCATCTTCATTAACCCCATTAAATTCACTAAACCTTTTTTATTGGCCCTTGTGTGATTCCTACATTCAGTAAAAAATGATTCATGAAACTATCTTACTAAATGAAAATGTACCCATTAAATCAAGATTCACTCATTATAAAACAAAACAAACAACCAGTATCATGGATACTCATTCCTAATCCATTTTCAATAGGTTTTTATTAGGTATTTTCCTTGCCTTCCATAGCAAATATATGCACTATCGTGTTAGGTCATGTGTGTGCTTCCTAAAATGGGTGGTTTCTACACCTCTTACTCTCTAAAATCACTTGTTCAGTGGATATGTATGTCCTAAAGATGTCATTATTAAATGAAATTGACCATCCTTACCCTTTTTTTGATCCAATATGATTAATAATTCCTTCAATCCTCCTAAACTAACATGGAATGGTAATCGTTTCACATAATCCCCAATAACAAATGAGATGAAAGACTATAAACTACATAGTACCAACATATGAGTTACATGATATGAGAATGTAAGAAACTTTCTATAGTGAATGTTGTTAAACTATGTCTTGGCCCTATTTGGTGATCATTGGATGCCTTATGGGATGATCACAAGACGCCTTGTGTGATTATTGTAAGATGTATCATTTTATGAGAATGACTTGATTACCCCTTTCCTCTAATAATATTCAATGTGTAATCCCAACACCATCCCTTATTGTCTATCCATCAATGATTCTTCTATCCTTACTACTTGATTTTAAATTGTATGTTACTACCCTATCACCTGACCTTAAATTATGTAATTAAACTTTGTGGGTTTTTATCCTTCTCTCTTAATAGGGTAAATAGGATTCCTTTTTAAGGATCAATCCATATATCCCAACAAATATTTCTCTCATTAATGGATGGAGAGATTATGATGACTCCACCATCATCAAAATATTAATCTCAATTCCAACCCACCTATTTCAATGGATTTGAAAACTCTAAAGGTTGATCAACATTTTAGAGTATACCAAACCTTTATCAATAAATCCAAAGTACCCCCCCCCCACTATGATTTTTTCATCACCATAATATTCTAACATATGGTTTCCCTAATATGTTCTGAGCATATATGAGAAGAGACCCTTAACTGAAATTTAATTCCATGAGCATCCTCCATTGTAATTTAAATCATGATCACCCTCACTTAACATTAAATGTGTTCTTAGTTCACTATTTTATGATTGTATTTGGAGAATTACCCCAATATAGATTAAATCTAATAGTTTCTTCACTCATTTTTAATCATATAACCCCCCTCTTGATGCATCAGAAACCCAACCATATGTGATGAGCCTAGGTAATCTTAGGGTATGATCCTAAGAATCATATGTGATTTCTATATGATTTATTCTCTCCCTACTCAGGTGATAAGCATGATATTCTATAACATGTGACAAACATGATATATATTATACAATGAGCATAAGAAGCCTATGTGATGATAATTTGATATAATATCTCTCTATCCAAGTAATTCACCTAATATTACACCACATGTGAAGAGAATTATTTGACTTATGTGATGAGAATAAGAAGCCTATGGGATGGTAATAAGATCACTTATCTCTTTCCTTATGTGAAGATTCAATGTTCATACCTGGTGTTATGAGCACAATATTCCATAGTTGAAAGTCCCAAAAATCATTATGTGATGAGAATAAGTGTCTTGGTACTATGATATTCATATTCCCCACCTAATGAATCTGAGCCTACTTATTCAATGAGCACAGGATGCCTGAATTTCTAAGACTTGGATAACTTTTGAGTTGAGTATAAGTTTCCTCTTGGTGATCACATGATGTCTCATGTTTTTCACCTAATACAATTTATGTCATGAGTATAAGATTCCCTCAAAACCTAAAATTTTGAACCATTTTACAAATGACCAACATACCAAACTTCCTAATCATCTCCAATCACATGTAGGTTCTCTATCACGATATCATAATTAGTTTCCATGAGAAGATGGAACATGGAACTAGATTCATGAAAATGTATTTTATCTATAATGGAAACCCATTATAGGTGATCAAATCCAAGAAGGAATCCACGGAAGGAAGATACAATTTCCCATAATCCCATTCCAATCAATAAAACCACATTAACAACCAAGTTGGTGATGAAAAAAACCTTCATAAAGTTAACATATGGGGTAATGAAGATCATGACTAGTACATTGACATATATTCCAATGTGAAATTGAGACTTTGTAGAAGTTTTATAAAATATAATACTAAACCCCCCTCCACCTTTGTAACAGCCCAAGATTTTATGAAAAATATTCTTTTTAATTTTATTAATGTCTTGTGTTGTACGCTACACCAAAAGGAGCTTGCACAACACGCATCCTTGACTTGCCTTGCATTACACGCAATCACAACCTTCCTTGATAGCGTGTGTAGTACGCAATACTGAGTTTCACGAAACAACGATATGCTATTAAAATATTATTAAAACTAGCTGTTATGAATAGTAATAACCACTTTTTAAATTTTAGAAATTTTAGCTCTCAAAATGGACTTCATTTTTGGATTCGGAGTATCGAATTTAGCCTAAGGTGAAATTTTGGTACTTTTCGGATAACTTTCATATTCTGATGAATAGTGAAAATTACTAAATTATAATTAAAAACAACTTTTTTAATCGAAATAATTAATAGTGATAAATTATTAATTTGAGTGGTTTTAAAGTATATTTAGAATATATTTTTACAATTTAATACAATGTTGGTCATTGGATGTAATTTCACATTTAAACCAGACATAACCAAGTGTCAATCTTTTGATAGATATTGTTTCTTAAAAACATGCTATTTGTTTTAATAGCGGGATTTAATTATAAAATTAATTAATGAAACTTATATGTTATAAATTTGGTAAAATAGACTTCATTTTTGAATTCGGAATATGAAATATAGCTTAGGATGAAATTTTGGCATTATTCTGAAAAACATCAATTTTTGATGAATAGTGAAACTACTAAGTGGTAGTTAAAAAACTGAATTTTTCATAAAACTTAATTTTACCGCTTCTGTGAATGGAATTTCAAAAATCCGAGAGACACGGTTGATGTCAGTAAGTAAAATGTGGTTCAATGAGATGAAAATAATTTTTTGTGAATTGTAACTTTTTACTTTTATTTACCACGGTTAAAAGTAAATAGGGTAATTAAGGGTAATAATGATATTAATATTACCCTAACACATGTCCAAATTCTATTGGACAAGTGTATCTCGACCAAAAACAACCTTAAGTGTAAAATATTATCATTTAGGCCCACTTGGATTAGATTAGGACATTTATTATTATTTAATTCAAAGAAGAGTTAAAAGAGTTAATATCAAAGTTTATTTACTAAAACATTTTTAATATATCTTTTTACATAATATAAATTCAATTGTAAATATTCATTAGAAAGATAAACAGATTTCCTACATAATGGTATTTTATTTGTAATTTTTAGACATCAAATAATGTAATTTATTTATGACACAAAGATGATGCAGTAATTATCTTATTAATGAAATATTGACATAATTGATTTTAAAAATACCAAAATAAATTTAATTTAAGACTATTTATGAATTACACTAATTTTATAGGTTACTATGATATATTAGTGTTGATTTAATCAACTTGGTTCTAACATATAATTCTTTTATGACTTTGACAAAAATCATATATCAAATAGTGTCAAAATTGACACAAAATAGTTTTTAAATCTAATATTATATTATTAATTGTTATTTTATTCCTAAAAATCTAAGGTTCGTCCAAATGACTTAGATAAGGATATATATATTAATAATAAACAATTTTGGGTTCTTTTGGCATGTTATAGTAAGTGTATTAACCATATAGTGTAAGAAAACAAAAAGACACGGTAAAAGTTAAATTATTTAACTTAGAGTTAAATCTAACTGATAAGGTTAAAATAATAACCTAAACTTGTCTAAATCCTATTGGTTGATATGATTTCGACCCATCCCCACTTTAGCTTCGAAATAATACCCTTTGGAACCATTATAAACCGATTTTTACTTTAATATAAAATAATATTTTGAGATATTCCTAAGGTGCCCCTCTCCTCCCTTATAAAAGGGCACCTCCTCCCTCTCTTCCTCACACAACTTTGAGCCTTCAATCTCGGAAAAACCCTGCCAAAATCTCTTCTCCACTTACCTAGTATCATCCTAGAGGTCCTGGTCTTCTTCAAAGATCATCCTTAGTTCTTTAAGTGGAGGCTAAGAAAAGGCGCGTCAAAAAGAGGTAATATCCATTACCGATCTTTTTCAATTTCTTTCTTCTTCAACTTATTCTTCTTTAGTTGTTTCATGATAAAGTAATAACATCAGTATTTCTTATATACTTATATGTTATTATAAATATTAAACAACTCTAATTAACCTTCTATCCATCCTACGGAAAAAGGAAATCATCGCGCGTGCGTACGTACGGAATACCGTCTCCACGCCGTGGTGTAATCTATTTTCCGCCACCACATTAATTGGATGCGTATAATGGTGTAATGAGTAACTATATATGATTATTATAAATTTATATTGATACTGAAATAGTATACATACACTTCAACACAATTCCACGGCCATGGGAACGATATCATCGCTCGTGCGTACGTACGGACTACCGTCTCCACGACGCGATGAGATTCATTCTCCATGTTAACCATTTAAGAATGATTAAAAAGTATATATAAGAAATAATAATGAAATATATGACATTATAAAGCTACTGGATTTATGAGTATATATATATATATATGTATGTCATCTACTTACTTCCATTCAAGACAATAAGGAAAGGAAAACAGCGTTCATGCGTACGTACGGACTACCGTCTCCATGAACGGTATTTTTCATTTCATTTATCTATCTATTATATATATATATATATATACTGAATATATATGATATATAAATCATATTTTATATTCTGGAAGTAATTAAATCATGATATAAGTAATAATAATTTCAAGAACAACAAGTCAAAACACCTACGATAAATGAAACGATTTTACCCAAAACGCTTCTTTAACATGGAATTTACAAAAGAACGGGTAATATAAAGTCATATGTGAACAATATATGATATCATAACAATGAATATGATTCTGTAATAAGTCAATGACATTATTTAAATCATTATACACGAGTTTCGGACACATACGAAGCAAATCGGACCTAAGGTAAGGGAAATATCACAATCTCATTTTTATCCGAGATTGTTTATACTTTGAAATTTATGGGGGAGTATTTTATCATCCACATCCATGTTTCCTCAATATTTAATATTATTTACATCCTCCTAAAATTGTTTAAATCCAATTTTACCCTTTGGTGAGTTTTTAGTAAAAGATATGAAATGAATCTTTTGTCGTTTTTCGTACGAGGTACTTTTTGACTTTTCCGACAAAAGTACGAAGAATGTTTTTTTTAACTTATACGGCATGAATGGATTTTTAAAAAATTATTTTCAAGAAGCTTCCTTTACAAGTTTTCAAGTTTATTTTTAATCAACTTCTTTTAGTTTAAAATTGTATGAAATGTTAAGAAAGGAAAATGTTTTTGAAGTAGAAAGGATATTTTCCTCAAGAATGGAGTTCAAGTGTTTTATCAAAATTATTTTCCATCTAAGATAATATAGGTTTATTTTTTATCCCTATTATTACATTGATTTGATTATGTTGTGAGGGAATTATTTTTATGAATTCATTTACCTTATATGATTTGTTTTATGATGTCATGATGCTTCAAGAATCCCATTTTTGTTACATGTGTTATGTGATGATGTATGATTTATGATTATGTGGCACACATAAGAAAGGATTCATTATAAGATGGGTGGGACCTATATCTCCCTCCAATGAATTGGGTAAAGATTTTATATCTCATGAGATAGACATGGCTGGAATGGTAGGTTATACCGGTTCAGTGAAACGGGACTGGAACGAGGGTGACTCGGTTCAGAAAGGGACTTTGTCCACTAAGATAGTCTTGGAAATGAGTCTTGACTAACAAGAAATGATTCTCTATGATTATGTGTGTATGCCACAAAGTTTCATGTTTTAAGTTATGATTATTGGGATTTCATTTCACTACTACGATTTATCCCATGTTATGAAATTATGCTCTCTTTTGCAGGTTAAGATTTCCAAAAGTTATGTTCTTATGAATATGATGTAATTGATTTTTATTTTGTTTACCCTTACTGAGAATTTGAACTCACCCTTTTATGTTTTCTTTTCCCTAGGATATAAATAAAGGTTTTAGGTAAAAAAAGTGAAGATCTTTATGGGAGATATTGAAGATATTTCACCACGATTAGAAGAATACGTTCCGAGTTTCCAAAGACACTAAACTATTACGATCCTTGTGTGTGTGTTTTTTGTTATGTACTAAGTATTCCACAAAAGTAATGTAATGTTCATGTACGTCAAGATTCGGGTCTCTACAGTTGGTATCAGAGGAAAGGTTTAGTCAACCTTTGGAAACTAGGATGCGAGAACTTTAGTGAGATCCCTAGAGATATTTCTAAGTTATGTCTAGGGATGTCCCTAAGGTTAAGTATACGTATAGGTTATAGTACTATAATTACACTAAAGATCATAGAATTAAACCTAATATGTTAGATATTGAAGGTACTCCCCCTTTATTATGTTGTTTTCCCTAGCATGATTTTTGCCTCTCACACTATTCTTTTAGGGTTTTAGATGATGGCTGGAACCCGAAGGAACCGTGTTGATCAATGCAATGGAAAATGCAATGATTGTCCTCCTGAACAAAAAAATGTCATGGGAGATGGAGTGAAAAATCTTATTGCTCTACTTACACAAGCTATGAATCATTATGGACTTCCAAATTAGCAGAGAAGGGAACAATATTCTATTGAGTCCTTCATGAGGCAACGTCCACCTTCTTTCAGTGGGTCTTCTGATCCACTTGTTGCTGAACAATGGATCAGTACCACTGAAAAGATATTTTCAGTTCTTCAATGTTCTGAGCATGATAAAGTCATCTTAGCAGTATATCGTTTGGAAGGTGAAGCTGATCAATGGTGGAATCTTATCAAGAATACGAGGCAAAGAGATGAAATTGAGTACATGGAATGGGACGAGTTCAAGAACTTGTTTTTCAGTAATTACTTCCCTAGTATTCTTCGAACAAAGATGGAAAAGGAGTTTCTTGATCTGAAGTAGAAGGATGATGAATCTGTTGGTATATACGAAGAAAATTTTACAAGACTTGCAAGGTATGCATCTGGCATTATCATCCAACCTGAAAGTAAAGTTGATCGATTTTTCAGTGTCTTAAAACCAAGTCTTCGAAGGGAATTAGCTATAAGAGACTTTAGTAGCTATGAATAAATTGTGCGTTGTGCTATCAAGGTAGAAATGGAAGTTGGTGTTACATATCCATCTCATGGTTTTGACAAGAAACGAAAGATGGAGTTCAAGAAGAAATCTCAGAATAATGGTGAAAAGAAGATGAATGTTTCCTTATGCACAAAGTGTGGAAAGAAGCATGGTGGAGATTGTCTTAAAGGGACTAGAAAATGTTTTAATTGTGGAAAAGAAGGTCATCGAGCAGCTGTGTGTCGAAGTAATGGAAAAAGGGATTCTAATGATGTGAATAAAGAAAACACAGTAGAGAACGCACCACCAACACTTCAATGCTTAAAGTACAAGGAAATGGGGCATTATGCTAATAAATTCCCTAATCCAAGGGTTAGTGATGATCAACATGAGCAACCACTGAAGGCAAAGGACAAAGGGAAGTCACATGCGATCACTATTGGCGATGTTGAATATGACAACGATGTGGTGGAATGATTAAGTGTTTATGTAATGGGATTCCAAAATAATTTTGTATCATGGAGTATTGGAATATTTATGTATTGGTCTAATGTGGTATTCAAAGTGATGGAGATATTATGAGCATAATGAAGGGAAAACGAGAAAATGAAATGTTTAACAGTATTCATGAGCTCATGATTGATATAAGGACTAAGTGATATCATTGTTTGAGTATATAGAATTTTGAGGATTTTGGTATGTGGAAAGTGTTAAATTTTAACTACATTCATGTTTTCACTAAGGTATTCAGGAGAATACATGATTAAGGACTTTGAAAGTTTGGAATGTGACCAACAAAACATATCTTATGATATATGGGGATCGACGATGGTGTTAAATCTCTGGTAATCGTTTTCACTATGTTATGAGAGTGGACTGCAGTATTATGGATAAGCCTAAAGATTGGAATGGATTATGTTGGACATAAGTTAGTATTGTATAAGGATATAACTTTTCTCGATATTATTGATGGGATGTTATAGTAATATAGTTTTAGAAAAAAAAGGACAACCTGCAGGATGGGTGACAGCCCATCGCGTCGGATAAGGCTGTGGGAATCGAACCCACAACCGAAGTGTGACTGGCCTTTATCGCCTACCACTGGCCTACAAGAAGTCTTTGTTTAGTAGAAACTAGTTTTATTATATTAAGTAGTATGATATATGAAGTATAAGTCCATTTTAGGAACCATATATGATTAATCTCACTATAGATCGACTTATGTATATAATTTTTTCTAACCTTTTGTTTGAGACAGATGGAATAACCCGTCATTCTATCACATGATCTGCTAACACTTCACGAATAACAAATTCAACTTCATTTATTTAAGAGATAAAGTGGAAATTGTTCAAGGCACGAACAACAGTGAGATTGTACCAAAATAAAGTAAGTATTTATTCTAATTCAAATTCTTCAACTTTAGGGAAACGATCTTGAAAACCAAAAAATGTTGTCCTAGTGATCTTATATCTGATGAATCATATGGTACCTTAGATCATCACAAATTTATGGCTTTGTGATTGCTGGCTTTTCCATAGCCATGTTCTCTACCACTCTCCATCAGAACATGATGGTTAGATTTCTCTTCCATATCCATATTTTCACCTATGTGGAAACCCAGTGATTAGTTTATATGGGTAACCGTTACGTTTCATACTTTTGTTTTTAAATATTGGTTTTGATATTCCTTTTTACGATGTGGGTTTCTATTAAAGAAACTTTCTAATAGTAAACCATTTATAAACCCGACGAATATCGAGGGCGAAATTCATTTTAAGGGGGGTAGAATGTAACAGCCCGAGATTTTATGAAAAATATTCTTTTTAATTTTATTAATGTCTTGTGTTGTACGCTACACCAAAAGGATCTTGCACAACACGCATCCTTGACTTGCCTTGCATTACACGCAATCACAACCTTCCTCGATAGCGTGTGTAGTACGCAATACTGAGTTTCATGAAACAACGATATGCTATTAAAATATTATTAAAACTAGCCGTTATGAATAGTAATAACCACTTTTTAAATTTTAGAAATTTTATATCTCAAAATGGACTTCATTTTTGGATTTAGAGTATCGAATTTAGCCTAAGGTGAAATTTTGGTACTTTTCGGATAACTTTCAAATTCTAATGAATAGTGAAAATTACTAAATTATAATTAAAAACAACTTTTTTAATCGAAATAATTAATAGTGATAAATTATTAATTTGAGCGGTTTTAAAGTATATTTAGAATATATTTTTACAATTTAATACAATGTTGGTCATTGGATGTAATTTCACATTTAAACCAGACATAATCAAGTGTCAATCTTTTGATAGATATTTTTTCTTAAAAACATGCTATTTGTTTTAACAGCGGGATTTAATTATAAAATTAATTAATGCAACTTATATGTTATGAATTTGGTAAAATAGACTTCATTTTTTAATTCGGAATATGAAATATAGCTTAGGATGAAATTTTGGCATTATTCTGAAAAACATCAATTTTTGATGAATAGTGAAACTACTAAGTGGTAGTTAAAAAACTGAATTTTTCATAAAAATTAATTTTACCGCTTCTGTGAATGGAATTTTAAAAATCTGAGAGACACGGTTGATTTCAGTAAGTAAAATGTGGTTCAATGAGATGAAAATAATTTTTGGTGAATAGTAACTTTTTACTTTTATTTACCACGGTTAAAAGTAAATAGGGTAATTAAGGGTAAGAATGATATTAATATTACCCTAACACATGTCCTAATTCTATTGTACAAGTGTATCTCGACCAAAAACAACCTTAAGTGTACAATATTATCATTTAGGCCCACTTGGATTAGATTAGGACATTTATTATTATTTAATTCAAAGAAGAGTTAAAAGAGTTAAAATCAAAGTTTATTTACTAAAACATTTTTAATATAGGGTTGTACATAAGATAAATTCGATTCTAAATATTCATTAGAAAGATAAAAATATTTAATACATAATTTTATTTTATTTGTAATTTTTAGACATCAAATAATTTAATTTCTTTATGACACAAAGATGATGCAGTAATTATCTTATTAATGAAATATTGACATAATTGATATTATAAATACCAAAATAAATGTAATTTAAGACTTTTTATAAATTACACTATTTTTATAGGTTACTATGATATATTAGTGTAGATCTAATCAACTTGGTTCGAACATATAATTCTGTTATGACTTTCACAAAAATCATATATCAAATAGTGTCAAAATTGACACAAAATAGTTTTTAAATATAATATTATATTATTAATTGTTATTTTATTCCTAAAAATCTAAGGTTCGGCCAAATGACTTATATAAGGATATATATATTAATAATAAACAATTTGGGGTTCTTTTGGCATGTTATAGTAAGTGTATTAACCATATAGTGTAAGAAAACAAAAAGACACGGTAAAAGTTAAATTATTTAACTTAGAGTTAAATCTAATTGATAAGGTTAAAATAATAACTTAAACTTGTCTAAATCCTATTGGTTAATAGGATTTATACCCATCCCCACTTTAGCTTCGAAATAAGACCATTTGGAACCATTATAAACCGATTTTGACTTTAATATAAAATAATTTATTGAGATATTCCTAAGGTGCCCCTCTCCTCCCTTATAAAAGGGCACCTCCTCCCTCTCTTCCTCACACAACTTTGAGCCTTCAAGGTAGGACAACCCCTGAAAAAATCTCTTCTCAACTTCCCTAGTATAATCCTAGAGGTCCTGGTCTTCTTCAAAGATCATCCTTAGTTCTTTAAGTGGAGGCTAAGAAAAGGCGCGTCAAAAAGAGGTAATATCCATTACCGATCTTTTTCAATTTCTTTCTTCTTAAACTTCTTCTTCTTTAGTTGTTTAATGATAAAGTAAAAACATAAGTATTTCATATATACTGATATGTTATTATAAATATGAAACAACTCTAATTAACCTTCTATCCATCCTACGGAAAAAGGAAATCACCGCGCGTGCGTACGTACGGAATACTGTCTCCACGCCGTGGGGTAATCTATTTTCCGCCACCACATTAATTGGATGGGTATAATGGTGTAATGAGTAACTATATATGATTATTATAAAGTTATATTTATACTGAAATAGTATACATACACTTCAACACAATTCCACGACCATGGGAACGATATCATCGCTCGTGCGTACGTACGGACTACCGTCTCCACGACGCGATGAGATTCATTCTCCATGTTAACCATTTTAGAATTATTACAAAGTATATATAAGAAATAATAATGAAATATATGAAATTATAAATATACTGGATTTATGTATATATATATATGTATGTCATCTACTTACTTCCATTCAAGACAATAAGGAAAGGAAAACAGCGTTCATGCGTACGTACGGACTACCGTCTCCATGAACGGTGTTTTTCATTTCATTTATCTATCTATTATATATATATATATACTGAATATATATGATATATAAATCATATTTTATATTCTGAAAGTAATTAAATCATGATATAAGTAATAATAATGTCAAGAACAACAAGTCAAAACACCTACGATAAATGAAACGATTTTACCCAAAACGCTTTTTTAACATGGAATTTACAAAAGAACGTGTAATATAAAGTCATAAGTGAACCATATATGATATCATAACAATGAATATGATTCTGTAATAAGTCAATGACATTATTTAAATCATTATACAGGAGGTTCGGACACATATGAAGCAAATCGGACCTAAGGTAAGGGAAATATCACAATCTCATTTTTATCCGAGATTGTTTATACTTTGAAATTTACTAAGGTGTATTTTATCATCCACATCCATGTTTACTCAATATGTAATGTTATTTACATCCCCCTATAATTGTTTAAATCCAATTTTACCCTTTGGTGAGTTTTTAGTAAAAGATATGAAATGAATCTTTTGTCGTTTTTCGTACGAGGTACTTTTTGACTTTTTCGACAAAAGTACGAAGAATGTTTTTTTAACTTATACGGCATGAATGGATTTTTAAAACATTGTTTTCAAGAAGCTTCCTTTAAAAGTTTTAAATTTTATTTTTAATCAACTTCTTTTAGTTTAAAATTGTATGACATGTTAAGAAAGGAAAATGTTTTTGAAGTAGAAATGATATTTTCCTCAAGAATGGAGTTCAAGTGTTTTATCAAAATTATTTTCCATCTAAGATAATATAGGGTTCTTTTTTTATCCCTATTATTACATTGGTTTGATTATGTTGTGAGGGAATTATTTTTATGAAGTCATTTACCTTATATGATTTGTTTTATGATTTCATGATGTTTCAAGAATCCCATTTTTGTTACATGTGTTATGCGATGATGTATGATTTATGATTATGTGGAACACATAAGAAAGGATTCATTATAAGATGGGTGGGACCTATATCTCCCTCCAATGCATTGGGTAAAGATTTTATATCTCATGGGATAGACATGGCTGGAACGGTAGGTTATACCGGTTCAGTGAAACAGGACTGGAACGAGGGTGACACGGTTCAGAAAAGGACTTTGTCCACTAAGATTGTCTTGGCAATGAGTCTTGACTAACAAGAAATGATTCTCTATGATTGTGTGTGTATGCCACAAAGTTTCATGTTTTAAGTTATGATTATTGGGATTTCATTTCACTACTATGATTTATCCCATGTTATGAAATTATGCCCTCTTTTTCAAGTTAAGATTTCCAAAAGTTATGTTCTTATGAATATGATATAATTGAATTTTCTTTTGTTTACCCTTACTGATCATTTGAGCTCACCCTTTTATGTTTTCTTTTCCCCAGGATATAAAGAAAGCTTTTAGGTAAAAAAAATTAAGATCTTTATGGGAGATATTGAAGATCTTTCACCACGATTAGAAGAATACGTTCCGAGTTTCTAAAGACACTAAACTATTACGATCCTTGTGTGTATGTTTTTTGTTATGTACTAAGTATTCCGAAAAAGTAATGTAGTGTTCATGTACGTCAAGATTCGGGTCTCTACAACCTTGGAGAGGATTATTATTATTTTTAATATTTGGTGTATTCTTCATAAAACATGCATAGATGGTTTTCTTTATATGTCACATAAAACACAAGTTGTCAACCATTATTAAAAAATAGCCATCAATTGGATATGGAATATAAGGTTCAATCACATAGAAATATATTATAATTATTATTTTTTTATAACCATATCTATCATTACTCTTGGGAATACTCACCCCACCTCACCATCGGAGAACATCCATAAAAGGTCTATCAATTCACAGATCTTCCAGTATGAGGAGAAATGATTCATTCACACTAAAGTGATGGATTCTGATTAATTGGAGGTTATAGCACCATTCCACCAAGTGTTCCATAAAGTAGAGTGTATGGGGAAATCCCCCCCCCCCCCACAACCATAGTAAACTATTTTTTGGACCACTCACTAGAAATCTTAAAAAAAATCATTACACTGAAGTGGCAAGTGTTGTTTCAGCTGCACTGATTGTGGTCACCACCCTAGATATACATATGATAGAATCCACCACTGAACATTATTGAATATATAGGATGTATTTAATGGATAATTAATAGGTTTATTTAATCACTTCTTCTCTATCCCTTATATAAAATTTATAGGACCCATATGAGAGGCAGGCCACTAACCCTATATGATAACAAACCACTTCAACAGATCCTATAGATCATATAACTAGTTATTTATTCCCTTCCATTCTAACCAATATATAGGTTAACCTATTTTCCATGGAAGGATCGAGACCCCTATTTCACATCAAGTGGGTCGGGTCGACAATCCCAACAATGAGAACCACCAGTATTGTAACATCCCGGGTAAATAAAGAATACGAAATTTTCATATTTATCAATATTTGTGAATAAAATGTTAGCATTAATTTAAATGGAATTCTTTTCTCGATGTCGTACCCAATACGCAACAACGAGTTTCTTTGAAATCTTATGTTGCACACTAATAATAAAATAATATTATTTTAAATGGTAGATAATGCCTAACCGTTGTAATGGTGGGAATGAATAGAACTAAATAAAAAATTATTATATATGTTTGTTAAATATTTTTACTTTTATCCAATAAATATTAGAGGCTTAAAATGTGAATGAATCCAATTTTAAGCGTAAATACTCTAATATTCACTAAAAGGTCGATTTATCGCCTTTTGATGGAGAACCCTCTTTAAATATAGTTTTGGTCACTCTTATACTTTCTATTGACCAAATAAAATTATTTTTTAGAATCGGGACATCAAAATTTACTTTGTGTATGTTTTTGGTATTTTTCTGATAAAGTTCATTTTTTAATGAATAGTGAAAGTTGTTGTATTTTAATTCAAAACCTCCTTTCAATATAATTTATTTATATGGTCATATTATATTTTTAATTGGTTTTAAAGTGTAATTAAAATATATTTTTACCATTTAATTTAATGGTGGTCATTGGAATTAATTTCACTTTGAAATTGAACATAAACAAGTGTCAATCTTTTGATAGATATTATTTCTTAAAAACACGCTATTTGTTTGGAGAGTGGGAATTAATTATAAAATAAATTAATGAAACTTATATGTTTTGAATTTGGTGAAATTGACATCATTTTTCAATTCATAATATCAAATATATCTTAGGATAAATTTTTTTTTTCTGAAAAACATCAATTTTTTATGAATAGTGAAACCACTAAGTGTTAGTTAAAAAATAGATTTTTCATTTAAATGAAATTTTACCACCTATGTGATTTTAATTTAAAAAATCCAACATATATGGTTGTCATTAGTATGTAAAATGTGGTTCAATGGGATGAAAATAATTTTTGGTAAATAGTAACTTTTGAGTTTTATTAATTGCGATTAGAGGTAATTTGTGTAATTTAAGGTAAAAATAATGTTTTAATAATATGAAATTACCTTGAAACATGTCCTACCCTTATTCTATGAGTCATGGTTGATCAATAAAATCCATGGTTCAACTTCGGGACCCCATGGAGCCACTTGGGTAAGAAAATGTCATTAATAACCTTTTTTAAAGTTAAAATAAAAATGTCACAAACATGTTTTGTTTTACTAAAATAATTTTTAAATGGGGTTATATAAGTTATATTTTTGAATATAAATATTCATTATAAATATAAAAAAATTTCCTACATCATGGTAATTTTTTTATAATTTTTAGACATTAAATAAATAAATTTATTTATGACACCATGATGATGCAGCGATTACCTCATTAATGAACAATTTAAATAAAATGAAATGATAAGGTAAAATATAAGACTTAAACTTGTCTAAAACCTATTCTATGGGTGGATTTATAACCATTATCACCTTATCAAAGAAATATATCTTTTTTGTACCTTTAAAATCTGAAAAACATTTCATAATAAAGTAACATTTGATGACCTTCCAAGAGTGCCCCTCCTCCCTCTTATAAAAGACCCCTGCCTCTACTCCCTTACCCACACCTATAAAGCCCTTGGATCGTCCAAACTCTAATAATATTATCTCTCCAAATCCCTATATTCATATTATAACCCTTACCTTAGGAATAAACCTCTTCAAGAAACCCTTTTGGTTCAAACCAAGGGGAGTTACCCGATTAAAGGTAATGTCTTCTCTTATGTTCTTTTGTTTTATTTTGCTTATCCAACCCCCTAACCTCTTTATATTCCTTTATTTTGTAAAAAAAACAGTATATTAAATATACTAGGATGTTTTTATGAAAATTATTCTAGATACACTTACACACACCTACATCTAATGGTTAAAGAACATACTGTTTCTGTGGATGGCGAATTACTGCATCACGAAACGATGATTATTCAATCATCTTTTAAAACCTCTCATGGTGGAAATTAAGATGTAACTGTATTTATATATGATATATATTATGTTTATTGTTTCCTTATTATTATTTATTTTTCATTTATTCCATACCTTTATGGTTTCCATAATGGGTAAACGTGATAATTTCATTTTAGTAAGTGTGGACTATTGCCCCCTCAAAGTGATTTGAATCGTTAATTCCATATGTGGGATGTATAAAGGATGGAATTAATGATTTTATATATGATATTATACTCTAATTATAATATACCTATGTATAATTATGTTTTCATTACATTAAAGTATGAAATAGAAATGAAAGTATTGTTCATGCGTACGTACGGATTACCGTCTCCATGAACGGTGCATTTCATTTCTTATCTCCAAATGTTATGTACTATTATAAGTACATATATATAATGGATATATATGATATATATTACATCTAAATGAATAATATAATTCTGTAATTATAATATATATCTCTCTCATTTAGTTTTAATTCCATTAATATGACAAAGAAATGAAAGTAGCGTTCATGCGTACGTACGACCTACCGTCTCCATGAACAGTGCATTTCATTTTTTTATCTCAAAAAGTTATGGAATAGTATAAAATGAATATATACTGGATATATATGATATTTAAATCATTAATAATATTCTGGAGATGATGTACTTATAACTACATGGACAATTCTTTTCAAACAAGTTCATTTTTGACTCATGTACCGAACATCGAAAAAAACATCTGATATGAACTCACATAATTAACTAATTATTATAAAATTATAATATGTTATATGAATTGAATAATAAACTTTAAAGGAGGTCCTTAAGAAATTATAAATTGACCAATGTTTATTATTAAGTAATATAAAGAAACGAACAATACAAGTTGGACTTGAGGTAAGGGATCTGACCACTCTCTTTCTTTTCAAGTACTCTCTTTTATGTCATTTCTTTTATGCTACATGTTATTATGTTGGAGGATGTTCTTTTATATTCAAAATACTATAATTTGTATTTTTATATGATGAGAGACCCCCTCTTACTCTCATCAATTAATTTTAATAATTTTTAATTGGCGTCGTTAGGCTGCCGAATTTTTGTAAGGGGGTTTCTTATCTCACTTTTAATTCTGTGAGATTTCCATTGTTCGCCACTTATTTATTGCATTTGGTTTGTTTTGTAATACCATATATTATAATTATTATATTTATATTCATGGTATTCAGAGATTCATTTGTTGTTTATTATCTTTTGGTCATATTACAACGAGGTAAGGGGTTTTTATCTCACTTTTATTCCTGTGAGATTCATGCTATATTTTTCACTGTCTCATTTGAGTGGTGTATGTACTGCCCATTATTATACTCTTTGTGTAATATACTTTCATTTATGGGTATTTACATTACCATTTTATGGTCCTTATTTCATGGGGTGTACGTTTCGAAAGTTACCCAAATCGGTAAGGGAACCTTTCACCCTCCTCTTTTTAAAAGACTTCTTTTTGTTAGGTCTTTTAATTTACATCTTGTTATGTTGGGATATGTTATTATATATCATTATTGATATAAATATTATTTCCAAGTGATGAGATACCCTTTTCTATCTCATCAAATCTTTTTCTGAAATTTTAATAGATGCCATTAGGCTGTCGAATTTTTGCAAGGGAACTTCTTAACCCAATTTCGATTATTTGGGATAAAATTGTACTCCTTGAATATGTAATTATATGAATATGTTTGAATGACCTCTGATTATTTTACACTTAATATCCACTTATATTTGGTTTATTCTTTTTTCACACATAATTATGTAATTAATTTATCCTTAATCAAAGGATATCATCTTTGTAAGGGACTTCGTCTCAATCTCCTTTCATTGAGGAATATTTTGTTCTAATACAAGACTCTCTTTTATACACTATATAAACATCTTTTAATTTTCATTTCATTCAAATGGAATCTTTTTCTATGAATTATTTTACTAAACAACAAAAAGTAATGTTTCTTTTAACGTACGCGGTGACAATGACCTTTTCCGCTGCCGCGAGTACTACTTGATCTTTGGCTTCCTTAACAGGTCGTAATATTTTTAAATGAAAATAAATACCATATACTCTTTTATGTATTTTGGTATTGAAAATGGTTTTGATAATGGATTTTTTATATCAATATATTTAAGGGATATATTTTGTTTCAAATGTGGAAATTTTTTCTTTCCTTTATATTTGTTATATGTATTATGATTTTATAATGGTACTTGGACATTGGATGGGTGGTTACGTGATAAACCAAATAACGGGTGGTGCTGTGAATACTGGTATGGGTGGTTATGTTATAACCTCCACTTCATTGGGTATGGAAGTCGACCATATGGATATTCCATTTAGTGATATGTGTGGAAGTTTACCGTATGGTTTTTCCATTTAAGTATGTTTATGTCTCAAGTTACCTTTATATGTTATGTGTTCTTTATATGGTTCTTATGATAGTCTTTTGGTTACAAAAGGGTAATTAATGATCTTTTATTTAGTGAAGAGTATTTACTACTTCATAAAGGTGAAAATTATTACTTATGATAAATTTTTCATGATTTACTTATTGTTCTGAGAAAACTAACAGTTTACCTTATTTGTGTATCCTTTACTGGGATTTTTATGATCATCCCAAGTTTTTTTGAAATGTTTTCCACAGGACTTAAAGATGAATAGTGTCAAGGATGGGATCAAGGAAATACATTCTATCTAAAACATGGAACTAGACATGTTTCTTTTTAAGATTTTTTATTTTATGGAAACTTGGTATAAGTGTCTACTTTGTAATCTTTTGAGATGTAATAGTTATTTCCTAATTCTCTAAAAATCTAAACCTGAAAAGATCCTCTATGTGAATTATTCATTTAATTCATTATGTTTTAAGGATGGGTCCTTATAAGTATCCATCATGAAGATCTTCCCAATGAAAATGATCTTGATCATTAAGTTCATTACCACATTTACATAATCTTGTATAGAGGTACTCCTCTTATTAAAAACATCCAACACCCTACATGGTTATAACCATAATATTTGTGGAAGAAACACCCATATTATGCTCAGGGACCTCCCAAATCATCTAAAGAATATGGTTTGGGAGAATCAATGACGTATCACCCTTGACCTATTTGAAAATGGGAAAACTAACGATGAAAGTTAAATGCCTCTTCCTCTACCACAATAACTAAAGGAATGATCATTTATGTTGAGGATAGCCATCCCCAAGTCTGAGTTCTATAATGTTCATAAATATCTCTAAATGTACCTACATGTGGAGGATTTATAATCTTCCATTTAGTTACTATTTATTTAATCATCCCTACCAGCATCAGTATCCATAACCTCCATTAACATGTTGGAAACATGGGAGATTTTAGGATCTGGTTTGGCACCCATCAATGAAAGAAAACCCTCTCCCCCACATCAAACTATACTCACTTGATAGAATTACCTATAAATATATTTTCATAGATAAATCATTTTATACGGATATGGTCTCGATGCTCTTTCCTCCACTAGAAGAAACTCCCTCATTTTAGGGTAGGTTGGACTACGTAATTAATCTTCTACCTAAAAATAAGCAGCAGAGAATATCAGTGTCACTTCCTCCCCAACTATACCTAATGACTCTAACAAGTTCATTGGGTACTAAGAGGAATACTATGCTCCATATAGTGAACATGAGGAAGATAGTTTGAGGGATATTCTTTCCACTGACTATTTGATGATTGTGCTCTGGACACTTACAACCACACATTTGGACATCATGGAGCTGTTTTCTATGGATAATTCAACATGCCTCAACCAGAACCTATGGGAAAATTTTAAGAACCTTAAAGACTATTATTTGACCTACTCATGTAACCACAAACACCATCAATATCTGCACTAGTATTGTTTTAAAAAACCATGTTTTCTAAAAACTTTTAAAAAATATATTCATCATTTTTTTTAAAAATGATTTATTATATAAATTTTTTCCAATGTTTGAAATTATACAAATTATTTTAAAAGGAATCATGATGATGTTTTCCAAAAAATTCCTACTTGGGTTTTACCATAATTTTGAAAATATTATTTTTTTATATGCATGGAATGAATAGTATTTCTTATTTCATGACCGTTCAACTATTTCAAGATTCCATTACATTTTTTCAAACAATTTTTCAATGAAAACGTTTTCCTTAATATTTATAAAATTTCTATATTTTAAAAAAATATTTCAAAATGAGAAGAATTTTGAAAAAAATTATGTTTTAAAAAGTGTTTTCAAATAATATATGATATTTTCTTCAGGAAACATTTTAAATAAGTTATATGTATTTCTTTATAATTTTTCAAGATTAACTTCAAATAAAATAATTTTTTAAATTTTTTATGTTTAAAAAAATTATTGAAATTATATTTACCTAAAAAATGTCAAAAGAAATTTTGAAAAATATTTTCCATCAAACATGACATCTGATGATGTTACTTATTCTTTTCTTCTAGATGTTTTATTATAGAAAAAAAATTTATGTAATTTGTTTCTCTTTCATGGGTTATAACATTATAGAATTCTTATGAAGCCCACTATTTTCATGTTTTATGATATGATGAAATGATAAAATGTCTATGAAACCTATCACTTTTCCATAATTAGTGATATGATGAAATTTATATGAAACCCATTTTATTTCATGGGTAATGATATGATAAATGTTTTATGATATTGTGGCACACATACGTATGATTTTAATTATGTGATAGTGGTTATGTTTAACCAAGGAATGGGTTACTTTATAACCAAGGATGGTGGTTAAGTTATAAATAAAGATGGATGTGAGATAAATCTCTCTCCAATGCATTAGGTAATGATTTATATCATATGAGACAGATATGACCGGGATAGGGAGTGAACGCAGTTTAATAAGGGAATTTTTTTACTACTATAGTCTTGGGAGTGAAATTTGACTAACATGATGGTTAGGGGAGTGAACCCATTTCACTATGAGGAAGTTTTCTACCACTAGGGGTGGTGGTGTGTCTCACCTGGGATATATAGCTACCAAAAAGAGTGTATGTGGGTGGTTATCCCAACCTCGAAGCAGGTACACTAGTGGTAAGTCCAAGCCTAAAATGTTATGGATGTCTTCGTGGGTAGCCTTAACATAAGATTTTATATGCTTATGTTTATTCCAAAAATCAATCTTTTTATAATGTTTTGTTCCTATGGATCATGTACTTTGATTTTATTATGATTCATGTCTTGTGAACTGCTAATATATATTCCATGTCTCATGTTTGTGATTTATGATAGGTTTGGTATGATCTTTATAAGTATTATTCATGATAATATACCATTATACTTATCTTATGATTTCATATGATCATTGATTGATACACATTATGTTTAACCTTACTAAGAATCAGATCACACCCTTTCTTATGTTTCCCTTAATAATGTTATAAAGAATCATTTTTAAGTAGGAGTACTAAAGGGGAATATCTTTATGAGAGACATTCAATATTATTCACGAATAAAGAATTTTGTGCTCCAAGTTTCCAAAGGAACTAAACTATTATGGTACTTAATATTTTGTGTGCGTAATGTAATTAGTATTCACCTAATAAGATGGAATATCCATTTATGATTGGCCTAGGTCCCTATAATTGCTCATCCATATCCATTTAATTCTTAAACACAACCACCAAGAACTCATCCTCAACTATATAACCTATGAAATAATTTCATAAGTCATAGTTCATACCCATATATTCATTCAATATATCCCACCCTGATTCCTTCCAAAGAGGAACTTGTAGAAGGCATGTTCATTCCCTTAGATAAGAAATATGATGTGTTTAATAATATTTAAAACATATTGGGACAACTCTTGATCAATAATTGACTCCACATATCAAAGGAGTTACACAAATAATTTATTGAGGCCCTATGGTTTCCTATATATTTTGAAATTAATATAGCTACTGCTGAATCCTACCACCCAGAGGAAGCCGAATATTTAGAGTGTTAAGTCGTCACCTCATTCTCAAAGGATAATGGTGGTTCCATCATTCAGGGGAACATATGTAGGTTTCTTCTTTCAGGTCTATTCAATAGTTTCAATGTCCATCAAAACCTATTGGACTCTCATTATGGGGTCAATATCATCCCGAATCAGACACTCCAAAAGATGGGTCTCAATGAGTCTGATTTAACCTTACATGGTCTAAAAATAGAGGTGTATGATAAGAGTGAACAAAATTCAGGTAGTATGATTACATTGGGGAACCAATTTATATATGTGGTAGTAAACACCAATTTAATTATTGTCTCATAGGAAACTACCTATAACACATTATGTGGAAGTTCCTGGAATCACTTACATGTAGCATTCCCCCTTCATATCATCATTTCCTCGATTACTCCCTCAACGGTTGAGTGGGGACACTCTACGATGATGTTTCTACATTTGAATCATATTAAGAGACCTATCATGATACTGGGTATAATAAAAGTGATGGGAAACATCTCTATATTTAATAGGTATAAATTATTCATTAACATTCTTGGATACTTCAACTATACTTACAAGAAACTTGTTCTTTAATACCTCTTCATCATATTTAAATGAATGAAATAAATATACTTATTAATAATAATTAATAATAATTGAAAAAAATAAAATGTACATAATGTGGGATATTCAATCTCTCCATTTTAATAATATTAATCCCACTATCTTGATACTAGGTATAATAAAATTAAAGGGAAACGACACTAGATTGATGAGGTCGAGTGTATTAATTATCCCAAAAACAAGACAGTTAACACAATAGATCATAGATAGGATATAAAAGATAGATTTATCCAGATGATATACTAATTAGATTCAATGAATCAAGATATTTTTATTCATTTTATCATCTTAATGAAAAATTAATTATTATACATCATCATGTATTCCTACTATGGTCAAGCATTACTAATTCCAGGAAGACCCACTCCCATTGAATATTTGAAGGATTGTCCCTTGGTCACCAACCCATACAATCATAGTGTATTAAATAGGGTGGGATTGACCTAATATATGCTGAACCATCATCATTATTTCTAAATAAAAGGTGTTCCTTTCCATTATAACCCGCATAGGATTAGTTCATAGTCTTTTGTTACCATGGTCTCTACAAATCCGGTTGTATACGCATCCACTAATAAGGATTCCATCCTAATGGAAATGGATGAGAGTACTAACTTAATGCCTATTGTTCCTGGAGAATCATATTTTCCCAATTATACTCATGTTTATTCTAATTAATATGATTTATATGAAGTCCCTCATACTTTCATAGAAGGGGTTTCCTCCACTATCAAAAAAATAACATAGGTAAATCTCAACACTAAGGAAGATCTATGGAAAATCATGATCAGTGTTCTCATATCTCCTGAGGATTAGTAGAAATACATGGAGCTCCTAAAGAAACTTCCATGACCCGACCCTACCCGGGATCGAGCCGCAACTACCCCAAGCCCGCCTCCATAGGCCAAGGGCTGGTGACTAGCACCAAAGGCACAACAACTCGGGGAGGCCTTTGTCTGAGTACCTGTACACACACACACAGCACACTCAATGCAAAAGTGAAGAGTAAAAGAGAAAAGACAAGTAAAGAAAAAGGGAAACTGCTATAAATAAACCACAAAGTGCATCGACCTCTAAAAGTAAAACGTAAGTGCTGAGGTAAACTGAAAAAGAAAAGGATCAAACACGCACCCAACCAGAAAAGTGCCACAACCCGGCAACAGGTAAACAAAAGGAAAAAAATTGGAAGGGTCCCCCACCTGGAACCCAAATCCGACCACCGCATGCGGTCCAAGCTCCCGAACACCTATGCTCTACTGAAGTCACGACCAACTTGTCCATCGTCTGCAAGGGCACACCAAGTGCGGGAAAAGCCCAAGAAGGTGTGAGTATAAAAATACTTAGTAGGATACCTCGAAGGCTCGAGGGAGCAACAAAGGATGTACCAAAGGGTGAGCAATAGAGAGAACAGGGAAAAGTAAAGGAGTACAACCGAAGGTGCAGTAAAGAGTATAGTAGAGAGTCCAGATCAACCCAACAAGAGAAAGGAGAGACTCATCCAGGCACAAGGAGTTGGAAACGGTGAGAAGGTGAAATTCTCGTCGAGTCTTTTATACCTATAATAGGAGAGTAGACACATCCCACTGCGAGAAGCTAGACACGGAAATCACATGGCATACCCCACGTGTCTTCGCCTCTCCTGTAGGGAGAGTAACCAAGCCCAATAAGTGGGTACTGAAACAAGGTATATACATATTCATATGCTCCAACAAGAAGCCCGAACAAGATCATAAGGGGATCTTCATCCCGTAGCTCAGCCCAAGAAAGTGAGTCGCCAATAGTCCCAGAAGTAAACCCCATCGATGCCTAGAATCCCGCATGTCTGCCCCAAACTACAAGTCAAGGGGCTCAAAACACCGCACCTCGACACTATCCAATTTGGGCGGCACTGACTCGCCCTCATGGTTTTAGTTCGCGTTACAAGGACGCGTCTCGGTGGGGAAAGCACCCCTCGTACTTGAGAGTTCCGGGTTAAGTCAAACCACACCTTGTCACAGCCCCGCAGTCGGGAGGTCTCCTCAAAGTCAAAGTGGTCACATCACTGACACGTATAAATGAGGGTCCTGCTCCGATAGTCACGGAGTAAAGCCACAAACTATACTTGTATAAAGGACTGAGTCTGAAACACCAACGGGTGACCCACAGCCCAGCCCTGTTGGAGGGTAATTCATAATAAGATTTCGGGTGACCCACTGCCCAGCCCTGTTGGAGGGTAAACCCTAATACATCATCAGGTGACCCACTGCCTAGCCCTACTGGAGGGTAGACCTAGAATAAGTCGACAGGAGACCCACTGCCCAGCCCTGCTGGAGGGTAGACCTAGAACCAGATGATGGGTGACCCACTGCCCAGTCCTACTGGAGGATAGACCCTAAGAGGTCATCGGGTGACCCACTGCCCAGTCTCTACTGTAGGGTAGACCCTAAGAGGTCGTTGGGTGACCCACTGCCAAGTCTCTGCTGTAGGGTAGACCCTAAGAGCATTCGGTGACCCACTCCCCAGTCTCTGCGAGAGGGTAAACCCTAGAAGTCAGTGAGAAACCCACTGCCCAGCCCTGCTGGAGGGTAAACCCGAAGAAGTCGATGAGTAACCCACTGCCCAGCCCCGCTAGAGGGTGAAACTCATAACTGCTCTGGCCATCTCTACTGGAGGGTACAACACTGGCCAACTGAACACGGAGTGGGTATCGTGCAACCGCCTAACTCCAGAACAACTCACCTAATAGAGGTTCAGTGCCCGCTCCATCACTAGGTGCCACTAGCACCTACTACCAGCCAAACCATCGAGAACAGAACCAGGGGAAAACTCAACCCTGATGGTCAACCCACAAGAACAGAGAAACCCTCTACGTCACGAGAGGTCAAAAGTACGTAAAGTAGAACACGACACGCACATGGGGCCCACACGATGTGTGGCCCCAAGTCAACCTCGACCAAGCGCACAAACATTCTCAGGTACCAACATCCACATGTACCTCCCAGCGCTCCCGTATACTCCCAGAGTATACCCCGTCTCCAGCCCAAAGGCTAACGTGCAAACGGCACCCAACGTCAACACGAAGGCGTAATGTAACAAAACCAACTTTCCACCTCAATGGCTCAGGTATGGCCATCAAACTCTCCTCAATAATTTACTTCACTTTCCCAAGAGTGAACGCGATCACACACCAAGGGTTCTCTGTAAACGCCGCAAGAAGAACCACCACCGGGGCACCTTCACATTCCACATTTAATAAGATCACGTATGAGGCTCCGCATAGCCAAACGGATCATAACATTTTAATCCTCGTGGAAAAACATGCGAGGTAACCTACTTACTTGCCTCAAACGGATATCCGATGGAAAGGTCTCCAAGACCGCCTCACGCCTGAACGGCGTCCCGTGATCCCGAGGCTCGGCCCTGAAAACAGTCGGGCGCATCAAACCATTGCGATCCCCTTAGGAAAACACGTCAAAAGCACTACTCACTTGAGTGTAATGGATATCCTGAGAAAAAGGTGCATTCCTATGCACCGCACATGAGCGGTGCTACGTGGGACCCGCATCCTGGCCCCGAAACTCAACGAACGGATCGCACCGTTGCGATCCTCTAGAAAAAGAACACTAGGTGAACTATTCACTTGTCCAAAATGGTCGCCCGGTGATAGAGATGGAAAATTACAATCGACGCCCAAACGGACCTCGTGGGACATGCACCATTGTGCTGAAAAAGAGCGGGCAGACTGCGCCAAAGCAATCCCCTCAGAAAAACATCCATAATCGACTGCTCGCACGCCCCGAACGGACGACCGATGAAAAAGTCAATAAATGTTGCGCGCAGCTCAAAAGACGGGTCGTGGGGCCCACACCTCAACTCCATCTTCAATGCCCAAAACCACACTGGAAATCTTCTCCCCGACGCCAGGGTCCCAACGCCACTGACGGCGCTCAAATCAGACGTCGGATGCGTCCGCACCGTCCAAAACAAGAACTCTCGGGATAACGCCAACCCACTTTACGGGCGTATAAATCCACCGGGGCCTCTGTCCCGGGATTCAAAAAATCCTTGAGACCATCTAAAAAGTTTCTCCTAGACGCGAGGTCTTCACTGCCGTAGACGGCACACGAAACGGACATCCGTAGCAAAAGATACGGGCGCCCGAAATTTTATTTTATCTATTATTTTTTTTAATGGGGAAAACCCCTTTGGGCCGGACCGGCCCGGTCCTCCGCGGCCCGTGGCTCCCGCGGCTCTCCACGGGCCACGTCACCACCTCCCCGACCGGCCCTCGTGGCCGGTCTCTTTCCCCGCAGCGACCCGCATTACGCGGGTTTCGGTCGCGCCGCACGGGGTCGTGCACCTCGCGGCCCCCTCCCCTTGTGCCCTACGCCGGCGGCCACTGCCAGGACCCCGCCTGCCGTCACCCTGAAGCCAGCCGCGGTGGCAAGGGCGCCACCGCATCCGCTGGCCACTCGCCCGACCGAGCCGCCTCACCCAGATGGGAACCACTGTCGCCGCCCGGGGAAAACCTCCGGACCACCGTCCCAGCTCGCTGGATCACCCAAAAACCGTCGGACGAACACCAAAACCTGTTAATCTACTGTGGAGCACTGCGGTCGCCTCGGAGCTTGAATTTTTGATCTGGAACCGGCAACGGGAAGCTTAGAAAAACTACTACGCAACTACGGGATTTGATTTCAAATTTGATGGCAAATTAATGCTAGAAAATGAGTTCAAAGGTAAGTGCGGAAATAAAAACACAACGTAACCTCCTACCTGTTGGGGTGTTGCCCGAAGCTTCGCTGCGAGGGATCCGCCGGTGCGACGTGCCTCACCGGAGCTGACTCGCCGGAGTAGAGGAGGAGAGGGTGGTTCCGCCAGGGGAGAACAAGTGAGGGGAGGGGAAGAAGAAGGGTTTAAATAAAATTAATAGAATTAATTAAAATTTTTAATTAATTTAAACCCATAACTAAACCCACTTCTGAAACCTTCGACAGAGTTGAGGTTAAGCCTCCCCTAGGCCAAAAACCACATCCCGAGAATGAAAACGTTCTCAAAATTTTAATCTGAGGCCCCGTTCATAAGTTATCAAATATAACGTTCGAAGCCGCTAAATTACGAAAATGCCCCCGGGGCCATTTTTCACAGACGGCCCGCGCCTGCGAAACTGATACCCCTCCCAGGGTAAACAGCACGTTACAAACTCAACGGTGTCCTCAGTTTTCCAATCCGAGCCAGCTTTTAAGAGATACTTGAGTTAAGCCATTAAACGAATAAATAAATTAATTAATTTATCCGTTTAACGTTCCAGAAGCGGGCGAGGGGTCCAAACGTCCCGCACCAACAGGCTTTATGCCATTCCTAGGGTAAACACCTCATTCCTGACCCATTCGTACACTCGGATCTCTGATCCGGATCACCGTTTAGGAGTTATCTCATTTATTTGGTGTTTCCAGTGTGAACGCGCTGAAAATTTAATTTCGGCCACTCAGGGGCTCGGAATCGCACGCCGTCTGAAGGCGCTTCTCTGGAATAACATCAAGAATATTCCAAAGTTTTTCACAGCAAAAGCAAGGCTCTTTCATCATTCCCTCCTTCAAGATTTTTGTCCCTGAAAAGAAAAACCAGGGAACAACTCAGGGTACTAAGCACACACCTGGCTCTCTCGTACCCAGAAGAACTCTTGCACATTCCCACGTCACCGCTCACAGACCAAAAGATTTGATCTGTTCACGCGAGGTCGGCCCTTGTCGATGACGTGCATAGGAGCAAGCACACATCTCCTCAGGTAAGCCATGCGGGATACGTCGTGAACCCACTCTAGACTTTGGGGTTAGGGAAATGCGGTAGGGAACCTCACCATCCCTTTGCACGGTCTCACACATCCCGAAGGCTCTCGGGGGTAGCTCACCTCCACAACCGAACCTCCACATCGCACGCTGAGACTGGAAACACCGCCCACACCTGGAAAAAGGCTCGATGATTCCCTCATTCATAATATCCATATGGTGAAACACCCAAGGATATCTGTTCACGCAAGGTTTCACATTCGATGTCACACAGCCAATGCCCTCTTACACGCTCGGAAGCGAAGGATTCAACACCATCGACTAAAGTAAAAGGTCCCACGCCTTTTATCATACCAACACAGGGTTATACTGACGCCCCATCCCACCCTGGTAACACCTCAAGAAAGAAGCAGGGAGGAAATAATTCCACACACAGAGTCTATCAATTCTACTGCAAGAAGTAGAAGAGCTGTTGAGAGTACCTCTTAGCACCTCATGCTCTGTAGGATCGTAGACATCCAAAGCTCGCGGCTGTCCGCAGTCCCATCTATCAGCTCCCGGAGCCTGACATGGACCACCTAGTGGTGATGGGAAGACCTCGTAAGGTCGTCTCCCATTACCAGCTCCTCTCGCTCCTCTGCTAGAACCACCACTCTGGGTACTACTCCGATCACGGCGCTGCCTCCGTCATGGTGGTGTGCCTGCCGCCTGCCCGAAGCTCTCTACATGCCTGGTCGGGCAGTCTCGTGCCAGGTGACCTCAGCCATCGCAAGCATAGTACCGACTCTCTCTGGGCTACCCTGGTTCCCTCCAGCGCCACTGTAGTGTACGACCACGACCCGGGATCCACTCACGGAAGGGAATCCTCGGCTGAGGCCCTGCAACTTTTCACCATAGTGGTATACAACCACGTCTTTGAAACTGGTAGTGGGAAGTCCACCTGCATCGAGGTCCTGTCCTCCGGTGCCTACTAGCTACGGTAGACGTCTCGGCTCCTCAATCCCACTGCCACTACCAACCGCAAAACGTGACAGGAAGCTCTCTATCACCAATGCATACTCTATCACCTCGGCATAAGTGGAAATGCCCAAGGGTACTATAACAGAACAAATCTCTCTACAGAGACCCTGCTTGAACTTCCACTCTTGGAAGTCATCGTCATGGACCAAGTCTGGGTGAAAGCGTGCATAGTCTGCAAAACTAGCCACATGCTCGGCCACCATCATCCCTCCCTACTGAAACTGCAGGAGCTCCTCAATCCAAACGTAGTGCAAGAAGGAGGGGAAAAACTCATCATGAAACAACAACTGAAAGTCACCCCATGAAAGTTATGACTCGTCAATAAACTGAGTCACCAGACTCCACCAACGCCAAGCTGATCCATGAAAAAGGTTGGCTTCCAAATCCACTCTCTGATCTGCCGGCATATGCACAAGCCTGAAAAGGCTAACCACTATCTCTAGCCAAACCTCTGTTGCCTGAGGGTCTGGCTTACCACTGAACCTCAGCGGTCTCTGCCGCTGGAACTCGCGGAGCGCGCTCAGCCTGAACTCAAGCTCAGCCTGCTCTACTGAAGCTGTCTGCTGCTCAATATGTGGGGGTGCTTCTACCGGCTCACCCAGAGAAAGGGGCTCGCATGATGGGTCCTGGACTGTGGCCTCGTAGCTCACACGGTCATCTTCATGAACCAAAGCTGGTATCATGTATGGTTGTCTTCGCGGAGACATCCTGAATATTATCAATGAGTTTCGCGGTCAGATGAGCATATATGTATATAACAATAACAACAATGATGGGGAGCTGACTCAAGAAAGACAGTCAAGACTCAGTCCTATGTGATGCACAAACAAATTCTCCCTACAAATAGTGTCTCAGCATGCCGAGTTGACCAGTGGGTTATCAAAGTCCTGGTGAGTGGATACGTCGGTCGTTGCACCATCACTGGACTCCCTAGCCTAAGAGCCGCTCTCGAGACATGTTAACACTGTTGCCTTAAATCCCAACCAATTCCTCTTTACGGACTTCTGAAAAACATCCCAAGGAACGAACCACCTCTGATACTACTATGTCACGACCCGACCCTACCGGGGCTCGAGCCGCAAATACCCCAAGCCTGCCTCTATAGGCCAGGGGCTGGCGACCAGTGCCAAAGGCACAACAACTCAGGGAGGCCTATGACTGAGTACTTATACACACACGCGCAGCACACTCAATGCAAAAGTGCAGAGTAAAAGAGAAAATACAAGTAAAGTAAAAGGGAAACTGCTATAAATAAACCACAAAGTGCATCGACCTCTAAAAGTAAAAAGCAAGTGCTGAGGTAAACTGAAAAAGAAAAGGGGAAAACATGCGCCCAACCAGAAAAGTGCCACAACCTGGAAACAGGTAAACAAAAAAAACAGCTGGAAGGGTCCCCCACCTGGAACCCAACTCCAACCACCACATGCGGTCCAAGCTCCCGAACGCCTATGCTTCACTGAAGTCACGACCAACCTGTCCATCGTCTGCAAGGGAACACCAAGTACGGGCAAAGCCCAAGCAGGGGTGAGTATAAAAATACTCAGTAGGATACCCCAAAGGATCGAGGGAGAAACAAAGGAGGCACTGAAGGATGAGCAGTAGAGCGAACAGGGAAAAGTAAAGGAGTACAACCAAAGGTGCATTAAAGAGTACAGTAGAGAGTCCAGCTCAACCCAACAAGAGAAAGGAGAGACTCGTCTAGGCACAAGGAGCTGGAAACGGTGAGAAGGTGAAATTCTCGTCGAGTCTTTGCTACCTATAGAAGGAGAGTAGACTCATCCAACCACGAGATGCTAGACACGGAAAGCACGTGGCATACCCCGCGCGTCTTCGCCTCTCCTGGAGGGAGATTAATCAAGCCCAATAAGTGGGTACTGAAACAAGGTATATACTTATTCATATGCTCTACCAAGAATCCCGAACAAGATTGTAATGGAATCTCCATATCGTAGCTCAGCCCAAGAAAGTGAGTCGCCAACAGTCCCAGAAGTAAACCCCATCGATGCCCAGTAGCCCACACGTCTACCCCGAACTACAAGTCAAGGGGCTCAAACCACCGCACCTCGACACTATCTGCTTTGGGCGGCACTGACTCGCCTGCACGGTTTTAGGTCGCGTCACAAGGACGCATCTCGTTGGGGAAAGTGCCCCTCGTACTTGAGAGTTCTGGGTTATGTTAAACCACACCTCGTCACAGCCCCGCAGTCAGGAGGTCTCCTCATAGTCAAAGTTGTCACATTACTGACCCGTACAAATGAGGGTCCCACTCCAGTAGTCATGGAGTAAAGCCACAAACTAGAATTGTATAAAGGACTGAGTCTGAAACGCCAATGGGTGACCCACTGCCCAGCCCTGCTGGAGGGTAATTCATAATAAGATATCGGGTGACCCACTGCCTAGCCCTACTAGAGGGTAAACCCTAATACATCATCAGGAGACCCATTGCCCAGCCCTTCTGGAGGGTAGACCCCGAATAAGTCGACAGGAGACCCACTGCCCAGCCCTGCTGGAGGTTAGACCTAGAACAAGATGACGGGCGACCCACTACCTAGTCCTACTGGAGGGTAGACCCTAAGAGGTCGTTGGGTGACCCACTGCCCAGTCGCTGCTGGAGGGTAGACCCTAAGAGTTCGTTGGGTGACCCATTGCCCAGTCTCTGCTGGAGGGTAGACCCTAAGAGCGTCGGGTGACCCACTGCCCAGTCTCTGCTAGAGGGTAAACCCTAGAAGTTAGTGAGAAACCCACTTCCCAGCCCTGCTGGAGGGTAAAACCGAAGAAGTCGATGTGTAACCCACTGCCTAGCCCTACTGGAGGGTGAAACTCATAACTGCTCTGGCCATATCTACTGGAGGGTAAAACACTGTCCAACCGAACACGGAGTGGGTATCGCGCAACCGCCCAAATCCAGAACAACTCACCTAATAGAGGTTCAGCGCCCACTCCATCACTAGGTGCCACTAGCACCTGCTACCGGCCAAACCATCAAGAACAGAACCACGGGAAAACTCAACCCTTCTGGTCAACCCACGAGAACAGAGGAACCCTCTATGTCGCGAGAGGTCAAAAGTACATAAAGCAGAACACAGAACGCACATGGGGCCCACACGACATGTGGCCCTAAGTCAACCCTGACCAAGCGTGCAAACATTCTTTGGTACCAACATCCACATGTACCTCCAAGCACTCCCGTATACTCCCAGAGTATACCCCATCTCCAACCCAAAGGATAACGTGCACACGGCACCCAACGTCAACGCGAAGGCATAACGTAACAAAACCAACTTTCCACCTCAATGGCTCAGGCATGGCCATCCACATCTCCTCAAGCATTCACTTCACTCTCCCAAGTGTGAACGTGATCAAATGCCTAGGGTTCTCTGCAAACACCGCATGAAGAACCACCAACGGGGCACCTTCACATTCCACATTTAATAAGATCACGTATGAGGCTCCACACACCCAAATGGATCATATCGTTGTAATCCTCGTGGAAAAAAATGCGAGATCGACTACTTACTTGCCTCAAACGGATATTCGACGGAAAGGTCACCAACACCGCCTCATGCCCGAACGGTGTCCCGTGATCCCGAGCCTCGGCCCCAAAAACAGTCGGGCACATCGCACCATTGCGATCACCTCGGGAAAACACGTCAAAATCACTACTCACTTTAGTGCAATGGATATCCGGAGAAAAAGGTGCATTCCGGCGCACCACACACGAGCGGTGCTACGTGGGACCCACATCCTAGTCCTGAAACTCAACGGACGGATTGCACCATTGCGACTCTCGAAAAAGCACACAATGTGGACTATTCACTTGTCCAAAACGGTCGCCCGGTGATAGAGATGGAAAATCACCGTCGACGCCCAAACGGCCCTCGTGGGCCCCGCACCATCATGCCGAAAAAGGGCGAGCAGACTGCACCAAAGCAATCCCCTCGGAAAAACATCCAAAATCAACTGCTCGCACGCCCCGAACGGATGCCCGATGAAAAAGTCGATAAACGCTGCGCGCAACTCAAAAGACGGGTTGTGGGGCCCACACCTCAACTCCAGCTTCAACACCCAAAACCACCATGGAAAGCTCCGCCCCGACGCCAAGGTCCCAACGCCACTGACAGCGCTCAAATCGAACGTCGGATGTGTCTGCGCCGTCCAAAACAAGAACTCCCGGGATAATGCTAACCCACTTTACGGGTGTATCTCGCCACCGAGGCCTCCATCCCGGGATTTAAAAAATCCTCGAGACCATCTAAAAAGGTTCACCTTGACGCGAGGTCCACGCTTCTGTAGACGGCACACAAAACGGACGTCCGTAGAAAAAAATACGTGTGCCCGAAAATTTATTTTATCTATTTATTATTTTTTTTAAAGGGGAAACCCCCTTTGGGCCGGACCGGCCCGCGCCGGCCGGCCCGGCCATCTGCTGCCCGTGGCTCCCACGGCTCTCCGCAGGCCACGTCGCCGCCTCCTCGACCGGCCCTCGTGGCTGGTCTCATTCCCCGCAGCGACCCACATTACGCGGGTCGCAGTCGCGCCGCACTGGGCCGCGCGCCTCGCGGCCCCCTACCCTTGTGCCCTACGCCGGCGGCCACCGCCGGGACCCCGCCTGCCATCGCCCTGAAGCCAACCGCGCCAGCGAGGGAGCCGCCTTCTCTGCTGGCCACTCACCTGACCGAGCCGCCTCACCCAACCGGGAACCACCGTCGCCGCCCAGGGAAAACCGCCGGACCACCGTCCTAGCTCGCCGGATCACCCAAAAACCGTCGGACAAACACCAAAACCCGTTGATCTTCGGCGGAGCACTACGGTCATCTCGGAGCTCGGATTTTTTATCCAAAAACGGTGACAGGAATATTAGAAAAACTACTATGCAACTAAGGTCTTTTATTGCAAATTCTATGGCAAATTAATGCTAGAAAATGAGTTCAAAGGTAAGTGTGGAATTAAAAACACAACGTAACCTCCTACCTGTTGGGGCGTTGCCCGAAGCTTCACTGCGAGGGATCCGCTGGTGCGCCGTGCCTCGCCAGAGCTGCCTCGCCAGAGTGGAGGAGGAGAGGGAGGTTCCTCCATGGGAGAACAAGTGAGGGGAGGGGAAGAATAAGGGTTTAAATAAAATTAAAAGAATTAATTAAATTTTTTAATTAATTTAAACCCAAAACTAAACCCACTTCTGAAACCTTCGACAGAGTCAAGGTTAAGCCTCCCCTAGGCCAAACACTACCTCTTGAGCATGACATAGGTCTCAAAATTTTAATCCGTGGCCCCATTCATAAGTTATCAAATTTAACGTTCGAAGCCGCTAAATTACGAAAACGCCCCCGGGGCCATTTTTCACAGATGGCACGCGCCCGCGAAACTTATACCCCTCCTAGGGTAAACGGCATGTTACAAACTCAACGGTGCCCTCAGTTTTTCAATACGAGCCACTGTTTAATAGATACTTGAGTTAAGCCATTAAACGAATAAATTAATTAATTAATTTATCCCTTTAACATTCCAGAAGCGGGCGAGGGGTCCAAACGTCACGCGCCGACACGCTTTATGCCGTTTCTAGGGTAAACACCCCATTACGGACCCATCCGTACACTCGGATCTCTTATCCGGATCACCGTTTAGGATTTATCTCATTTATTTGGCGTTTCCAGTCTGAACGCACTGAGAATTTAATTCCTGCCACTCTGGGGCTCAGAATCGCACGCCGTCTGAAGGCGCTGCTCTGTAATAACATCAACAATATTCCAAAGTCTTTCACAAAAAAAACGGTTTCTTACGGAAACACCATTATGTTTTGTCCTGTAACTAAAATTAAATACTAGGTCATCATCCCTAGTTTTATTTTTTTTTCCACCTTTTCTTTCTTATTGGACAATATGGGTTCAAACAGGTACCCAAAAATATGTATCCCTCCCATAGTGCCATGGTCAAGTCCCAAGTTGATAATCTTATTGAAGGAAACGTCACTAGGGAAATAAAATACCATAATATGTTTCAAATGATTATCTTATTAGGAATAAAATGGATATATTTGAGTTTTAATCGACCATTTAGACCTCAATTTCTACTAACCAAAGGATGAATTTCCTTTTTAGGTGACATAAATATTGATTTATGTGGATAATTCCTTCCAATAACTATCCTTCATGGATTTTTAATTTAGTTACAATGAAATTTATATTTCCCTAAAAGATGAATAATCCACTACCTTCAAGGTTCTATAGGTATCTTTCTACTTCCCAATGATTACCTTTGTTTTGAGAAATATTAGATCCACATATCAACATGCCATGTATCACATCAATAATTTTCTCCTTAGAACATTATTGGAGTGTTATGTGGATGATTTGGATTTCAATTACATCCAATTCTGGAACCATACAAAATATCATGAGGTGGTTTTTTATATTCTTCTTTTCCATATCCTTAAGATGTACCCTCTGAAGTGTGCTTTCAGTGTTACCTATGGTAATTTTCATAGTCTTATTATATGGTACCATGGAATTGAGATAAACCTATAAAAAAGTAATGATAATAGAAAAAATTTGTTTCTAGAAGATATATGGAAGTTTTGGGGGCTCTTGGACCTTATGTCCAACATTCTGAAAATTTTCTCCAACCTAGTTGGTAAGTGAAATACCTTCTTTTAGATCATGATAAATTCTATTTTATATCAATGGTTTGAGGGATTTTATACCAAGTTTGATGAAATCAAGAGATATATACTAAATCCTACATTTTTATGACACGCATCATATGAAATTTTTACTTCAATTATGTGACCACCCAGGAATGATCTCTCAGTGGATCGTTGGCCTTAATGAACAATTAATCCATAGATAACAGTTTTTACAAACATAGTATCATGTTTTTTAACATGAATACTAGATATTCTACCATTGAGAATATTTTTATCACCTTGTTCTACATACTTCAGAATCTATGAAATTACTTACAGCATAATGAGATTTTAGTTTCTATTCCATGATATCCTATAAAAGTATATCATCAACCATACAATTATTTTTGGAATATTAGCATGGTGGATGGTAATCCTACAGTACCACGACCTCAATTTTATCCCCCATAAGGCTATTAAAGGATAATAATTAGAATATTTATTAGATGCACATCCAATATGTGGAGATCATCACCTTGATATTAAATTCCCAAATGAATCCACCCTTTCCGTTTACTATGTCATGTCATGTTTTCATATACACTTTGATGGTCCCTCCTATAGCCAAGCTGGGATAAACCACAACAAATAATAACTCAATAGGTCCATATTTGGGATATTTTTCATCACTCCCTCATAGTAGATCATTAAATACTCCTTCCTATTATCTAAAGTATATACCAACATTAAATCCAAATATTATAACCCCATCACATGTCTCAAGGTGACTCTTGAGATTAAGGTTCCACAATTTCTTGTGATGGTTGACTCATATATCACCATCAAGAAGATCAATGGTGACTATATCATTATAAAATAAGTTATAATCTATTTGTTTCATCATATGAGTGATCTGATTTCTTATATTCCTATTTAAACCAAATCTTACTCATATCCCATAGTCTTATAATGATTTAGTAGATTCTTTGGAAAGAATGGCCACATACCTCATGAATGAGGACCAAGATTACTTGTTCATTCATATAACATGATGGAAGGTCATTTCCCCTATTGTTTCTGATATTGAGGACCATAATGTAAACTAACCTATCACCATAACATCCTAATGAGATCCCTAAGATTCCCCTATAGTAGAATAAGCACCCAAATGAGTGAATCCTATCCTAAAATGCCTCTAACATGGGACCCTCTCATCCAACCAAGCCATGTGTGATCAAATAATTTAGAACATTATGAATTATACTCTCTGTTATTACCCCAGCATTTAATAGTTCCTTTACAGGAATGGATTTTATTGGATCCTTATCTATTGAATCCAAGGGAAATTTATTCCCCAAGATTTAAATGATGTTCATTTTGGGTCAGGTGGTTCTGATCAAGAAGGGATAAATCTCTCTTATGACACTCAAATGTTGGGGTAATTTTGGACTACCATATTCTTACACAAAATTTAAAACATTTATTTATTCATGGTAGATCCATGAAAACATCATGCATTATCCACTAGAGATCCTACATAACACCAAGTACTATTTTCCCTTTGTTTCATGGTGATGTGAGGTTTTGGGTCCCTATCCACTAGTGACATATTTATAGTATAGGTTCATGCATGAAACTATAAAATTCTTCTCAATGTGGGTAGAAGTTATTTCCATTAAAGAGGTCAAGACCTAGTCTATGATAATGTTTTTGAAATTTCACATCATCCATTAATTAGATATTTATGATTCCATTATAAAAGATAATAGATGCAACATTCGGACTTCTAAGAGGAATAAAATAAATTCCAAGTACATAATCCATTACAATCTTACTTCACATTATAATATTTAGTTAAATGAATTCATTGAGTCATTCAACAAAATCATCTTTTGGATTCTATAGAATATAGTGTTCCAAAAAAAGATGTGATATCCCAAAAATCTATCTGATTTCCTATGTTTTTATTGAATGATATCCCAAAATTACACCTAGGAGACTATATACTAACTTTTATGTGAGATATAGGTCGTATTAATCATAGTGGATCCATTTCAATTACTCTGAATTTCTATTTACGATCATCGCAATCAAAATGATAATTTTGAGGTCCATTTGGATGAATTGGAATCCCTTGATGAGAGTTGGATCCACACAATACACTACCTAAAATTTCATCAAAGTTAGGTAGTGTGAATGTTCAAAAAAATATTATTTTATAATTTTTCCTTCAAGGTGACACGATATTGGGATTGAGAGTTCTCATGATACTTAGAAGAAAATAGTTAAATTTAAATATTAAATGGAAAGAATATTTAATCACCAATAAGGTTTTCCCCGATTGTGCACACTCATTAATCACCATAGATAGGGAGAGAGAAACACCTCTCACCAATTCAAGGTTCATGAAATTTTACTTTTTACAACTTACATGTTAGCTCAGATTCTCAATCACTTGATGTTAAAATATATAGAATTCATCCTCGTCATATGACATTAAATTGTGTGATCAAATTAATTTCCAAAAGATTTAAAACATTATGGTTATCATCCTTATAACATGATATAAATCTACGTGATACTATGGACCTTGGATAAAGGTCCTGGTCATTTTATAATAGTTATCTAATGCATCGCCTTACAAAACTACATGTGGATTGATACCATTATCATCGGATATATAGTGGCACATGGATACCTTAACCTAGGACCATCCATAGACATATTATGGGGTTTCATATTTGAGAATAAGTTTGACTATTTCATACCAATATTCCCAATCAGGGTTCTTAATTGCACAATGGAATACCACCAAGAGTGTTGAACTCTACATAAGTACCTTTCTTTCCCACCTTTACACTTCAAGTCTTCCCCAAATTAGATCCTTGTTACTATCCATGATTGGTTGGGTTCCCATATCATGATGGTTAATGGCCTAAATTTCCTCACCTACTTTATAGGTAACATACCCCAAATAAATCTAAATGATAATTGATGGTTCTTATCTATGTCTCAAATATAATAACCTATCAATCTGAAACTTTTTCACCCCGCTATTGACTTTGTGGTTATGGAATAGGTGTATCTAAGATATGGTTTATATTGATCACTCTTACTTTTTACTATCATTTGTAATTCATATATTGAATTTCATGATTTAATTCCCTTCCATCCTCCTCTATTATGGTGGAATTTTGGCACCCTCAGTGTTACCCCCCATGAATCCACATGTGATGATAGAGAAAGTTGGTGTTATGGGAACTTTCCCAAGTTGAAATTCGTTTTCTTCTTTCATACACTCTAAGGTGGCATGGGAGTTCTCCAACTACTCCTAGTTTCCCACACCAATCATTACTTTAACTACGTTTTGAATCTTGGTTAAAATTACCCAACATGATCGAGATATATATATTCTCCCAAATAGGAAGACCCCATAGTCTATGAATCATGACATCAAATTACATGCATCCCATTCAAGGAACCTTTTTCTAGAACAAGGAATCATTTTCCCCTCACTAACATTGATTTCACACTATCATATATTCCATTTAAACTTCCTTATAGAAACCCAGAGATCATACTCCATGTCCTTATACTAGTAGAAATACCAGTTTGTCTAATCATTATAACCTTATACTCCATGCATCCCATTCTGGAGATGTTTTTTTTGTTGCAAGGACTATTATTCCTTCTATATACAATGGGTTCATGTTATACTTTGTGTTGCATTGTCTACTTTTGAATTGTCTTATACCTTGTAGAAAAAACTTAAAAATAAACACCCCCTTGGTTCAAGTCATAAGACCATAAACATTGTGAAATTTTCCAAGCCCCATGACCATACATTGGTAGAACCCTGTCTATAAAAGTCATAGGACTCTAAACATTATCTCCTTGATGGTTTGATTATCATGACTATAAAATCCCCAATTTTGGAGGCCCAAATTCCCACCATGTTGAATGATTTCAAATTGGAATCAATGAAATTTGTATTCCCCCACTCATCAAGTATCCCTACCATGGATTTGGAAAATGTTATTGTGTAAAAGAAAAAAATTATACAAAGCATGTGAGGATCATCTTTAGACATTAAGAAAATATTATTTGTGATTTATGAACCCACTATTTTATGAAATTATATTGATCATACCATCACTCTTTTACCATTCTCAAGGTCTATTGTGAGGTAATAGAATCTCAAAATAATATTGGGTTCTTTTTTCCTCTATGTTGTGTGACTCACCTATGGCTTTGTTTAGAGCTATATAACCATAAACTCTAGAACCCCCCCCCCAATTTTCTTACCACAAGATTTTAAACTACATTGTCTTCATCCCCACCATATAAAATTAAAATAATTGATCAATATCCTTTATATGATATGTTAAAATGTATGTTTCACATCCTCAACACATGATGTAAAACTATATGATACCTTAACCTTCACATAAGAAGTATGCATTGTTCAATGTCATCCATTTACCTCAATACCTTATATAAATATGTGTGGATTGATTAACCTATCATGTAATATGTAGTGATACCCATATGTCAGGTACTTGGTCCATATATGGTCATAGTTTTCATTATAATATCACCGTTATCACTTTTTATTGATGATCAGTAACATTACATCTAGTTCCTTAAATTCACATGAAATCTAGAATGATTATTACTTGAGAAGATGGGTTTTACCTCACATGTGTTTATAAGTCACTTAAATGTACTCAAATTCATAGTGGAGTAACACATAGAGTATTGGGATCCACTCAATCATCCCTCCAATTCATCCTCACACTTTGGGACATATTTAATTTGGATCCCCATAATCCTCCACATATAAAAAGAATCCTCTACGTTGGTGGAACATGTACTAAATTTTTTCACCTCCCATTTAGGTCACATTTTTATGATCCCATAATTTTCTAGGTATGTGTCTCACTGTTTTTTCATTAATATTTTCTTTTGGTTCTGTTTTCAAAATGGTTGTTTTTTGTTTGAATGAACACGGTCTTAGGTTGTGAGGAAAACATGATAAAACCAAAGCAAATCCACATGGAGAGATTTTTTTTGGGAAAATGAACTAATTTTTTGGGATGTTTTATTACTTGAATTATTGGTGTCTAGGTATAAATGGGGCAAGTTTAAATACTAGTTATTTGTATATTGTGAAACTTTAAAATGGGTTCAGGTTGTTTAAAGGAAAATAGGATGAATACCCATTAGTAGAAAATTTATATTCTATGTAATTGTTTGGGTGTTTTAATAAATTAAATATGAGGTGAATGGGTTTTCAACATATTCTATTAAAAATATTTAAATGATATGTAACTACATTACAGATCGATTAATTCCCCAACCTTCTTTTTCATACATGTTGTACGGATGAATTTTCATTTCCTTCCATAGTATCTCCTCATTTCTTGACCTAGTACAACCCTCTAGGTGATTTTAGAGTTCCAAATTCCCTTCCAGACATCCTGTTTGTATTATAAATCCTTAGTAAGTGTTTTGGCCCTGTTTTTTGTTCTCTCCCTTAGTTCTCCAACCATTTCGGTGAAATAGTTTGACTAATTGTGTTATTTTTTTTATCTTCATTTTTTTTGATCTAGGAAACTATTTTTAATCATCTACAATTGCATTCTTATGGGTGTTACCATTGGAAAAATTGCATTTTTCACTAGTTAAGGTAGGGTGTCTAAATCTTAACCCTATGGTTTGATAATTTCCATGTTTATGAAATATTTTTATTGTGCCAATTTAGAGTGCAGCCAAATAAATTAAATAAATGAATTTGATTATTCCTTGAAGTTATTTTTTTAATTGGATTCTGACTTGGCATATGGCTACCCATTGGGGGAGAGGATGTTGATTATAATTCAATTGTCTAATAGTTTAAATTATGTTTATCAAGACATGTAACCTTATGTGATTTATTGTTATAGAATCCATAAATGGTGGAAGATTACATATTGATATAATTGTTAATCAATTGTGATTCAAATTAAAAGTGTTATTTGAAAGATAAATGGAAATTCTCATAATTAACAATTGAGATATATGTTGTGATACTGTGATATATGTGTTTTATAATAGGACTTGTGTTCCATGATGAAATGATTATATATCAGTCTCAGCCCTGGAACATTCACAATTATATGATGTAATGCTGATATTGAGAAGGCTTGGCCCATTACTATGTTTTAATTATTATATAGAGTGTGTTATTCCATGTCCCATTTTGTAATCTGTATAGGTAATTGACTCAGATTTTGTAATGCTTATAGGGATTTGACCCAGATGTTGTAATGCTTATAGGGATTTGACCCAGATTTTGTAATGCTTATAGGGATTTAACCTACATTGTTATGACTATACCATGGTTATATGATTGTGGTTGATATGGTAATAATACATTGTATGAGAGATTCTGTCATGTTGGGGAAGAATCTTATTTAACCTTGAATATATTTTTGTGGTTGTCATGGTTGTATGACATGATCATAGATATTTTTTCATGGAGCTGAAGAAAGTTGTGGTTGTATTTTCGTAATTGATGATTTAATTAATACATATGTTTATCACTTATTTCATACACATCTTATCAGATTGTTTATATCTAGTGGTTTTGACCAACTGAATTTTTCTCACACCCTATTTGTGTCGTTGTTTAGTACCTAAGCATATTATGTAGATACAATTTTGGACAAGGTAAAAGGACCTTATTTTTTATTTCTTATTTGCAGGATGGGTTGGAGATTGGAGTTGGGACTAAAATGGGGTTTGAGACTAGGGACTTTTGAGACATTATTTTTTTCTTCTAGTTTTTACTTTTATTTTTTTTAGTATGGCATTTAGTTACATTCCACCATGTCATTACATTATTTCTTCATTATTTATTAGATTATTTATTTTTCATTTATTTTTTTCTTCTTCTATGTCTATACTTTGATTTAATTTGATTATATAGTTTATTTTCAACACTTATGACACATTATAACATGGGTTATAGTCTCCCCACACTACATTTCATACCCCCTCTGTTAGTCAGTAGACCATGGAATACGAGGGGGAAAGAATAAGGTCTTGAAACTAACCCTTTTTGTCCACATGAGAGAGTGACAAATTGGGGGACATTATAAAGTGGTATTAGATTATAGTTTTATTTTCTTTTGGTTCAATATTTGGGAAAGTTAGAAAGAATCCTAGGATTTATCAAGATTTGGTAATGAGCTTCTGCATAGAATTAGTTAACCCATATACAAGGTAAATCTGAGTACCCAGGGATGGGATTGATTTTTTTGTTGTGTTCTTGTTATAGTTGATGTTATTTCTACTTGTGTGATTCACAAGTATTGTGAGGTTATTGTGTTATGATGTTACTATTTATTGATATTTTTACTCGTGGCCCGTTATGGTGCGGGAAGAGAATACATGCATCATAATAGGCACATAGGGATATATTGACATGCATTGTTCATGGTAGGGGTGTATTTATTTTTTCATGTGATATATAAATTTATTTTGAAATATGATATAAGATATCCATTTCATAGGATAACTAAAATTATTTGATGTATCATCCTAAAACACATTAAACTCGTTATTAAGGATACTAGGAGTTAGTGGTTCTTTATTGTAGTCACCTATTGAGGTTTACCTTTTTGTTAGCCAATTCTCTAAGTGTGGATTTTCCTTGTAGATAAAATGCCTCTGTACCATCTTTGAATTGAGTTTCACAAGAATGGAAATCAACATTCTCCTAATGCGACTATACATAAGCTTATTTTAGTTCGAGAGGAGTATATGGATGTTAGTCTCCACAAAAAATTTCAGAGGGTCATGTGATCCATCGATAGGGAGACTTTTCAAACCATTCATTCGATGTGTGAGATGAAAAGAGAATTTTATCTATAGAATCCTCCAATGTTTGCTAGGTGAAGGGGACCCCAGGCTTCTGATTTCTAGATTGAGTCAATCCATATAAACTTTAAGTATCTTGAAGTACTCACAGATATAAGGGTGAATATTACTTCTTATATGATTTTCAAACCTTTCAAGAGTTTGTGGGATATTATGAAGAAATCCAAGTAGAAGGATGAGCTATCTTTGAAGGACATTGAGTCAAAGTTCCTAAGACATTTCTATTTGAGACATTGAGGGATGAAAAAGATTGTGAGATTATGTATCTGACATTGGAGGGCATGTCAGTGATGGAATATGCCTGATTTTTCCCTAACCTAAAATGATTCACACCATCTTTGGAAATAGATGAGATCTCTAGGGAAAAATGTTTTTAGGATAAAATTCACCATGAGACCAGGTAGCATGTAAATGTTTTTCGTTTAAGTATATTTGAGGATGTGATGAACCAGTCACTCATCGTGAAAGGTAATATGAGAGATTCCTCTAGCAGAGGCCAGGATATTTTATAAGGGAGATCTAATAACTCCTCTTTGGGTGGTAAGAAGAACTGATATGATAGTTTCTTCCAATTTAGTAGTGGGTAGAGAAATTGGGGTAGTGGAAAACCATCTCAAGACCATGTTCAACTCTAGTACATTTAGTGTGGAAATTTTTGTCAAAAGTACCTATAGTGTCCTTTCCCCCACAGTTGAGTGTCTCATCTATAGAAAAATGGATCATATGTAGAGGTTTTGTATGAACATTCAGTAGTAGACCAATAGAAGGGGATAAAAACATAAACCTGAGTCATGAAGGGGCTTAGATATTCCTCGGTAGGATAGTAGCTGGAGTTCCACTGACTATTCAGTATGAGTTAGGGGATGTGGTACCCCAATGCATGATAAAGAGTATAAGGAGAAATAAATATCTTAGCTTAGATAGATTGGAGCCTAGGAAAAAGGGAAAATTTAGTATCATGTTATGCAGGCTGCTCTATTTGTTGGGTATGTAGGATCGTCTACCATCAGAGGTGCGATTTTTATACCATCAACCTTAGCTTGTGTTTGGTTTGATATGGAATCATTGCATTATTTTATATATTCTATTTTTATAAATAGTTTGGGCTTCAATGTGGAAGTCTTTGATGGTGTTTTAACCATCAAAGTACCATTGGGTGTGTGCTCAGAGACTATAAAATTATTCAAGGTGTGTTCTTTAGATTTTGGTGGATACCGTTTCATTTGAAAGAAATTTATACTAGAAATGATAGTATTTGAATTTATTCTTGGTATGTATTGTTCAGTTCTATACTATGCTCATATCAACTATTATAGGAGAAGATTTAAATTCCTATATCTAGAATGAGGAATATATTTTCCCCAAGGTGAGTGGGGTATTTATGAAAGTTGTATAGGATAAATTCAATTCATATTGGATTGTCTCATGTTTTAGATAATTGGTCTTGCTCTAGATAATGGTGGAATGTAGTAGGATTCATTTCCACTAGTTGTAAACCTTTTTAAGGATGTTTTTTCCTGATGATTTATACGGCTTACCGCCTGAGTGATAGATCAAGTTCATTATTTATTTGGTGTTGGGAGAAGAGCTAGTTTCTTTCCAAACTTATATAGTGGAACTAGAAGAGCATCATGAGGTGAATGTTCATTCAGAAGATCTAGATTCTAAATTATTCATATAGACTAGTAAATATCCTTAGGGTTCTCTAGTTCTCTTCACAAATAATGATGATGGATATTTGTACATATGTGTGGATTATCATAGGTTGAATTAGATTAAAGGTAGGAACTGGAATCCTCTTCCATGAATTGATGATATTTTTGATCGATTGAGAGGTGTTAATATCTTCTCCAATATTGATTTCAAATCTGGTTACCATCGGTTGATGGTGAGAACAATAGACATGACTCGTACTACTTTTAGGAGTAGGTATTGTAAGGCCCCAACCTTAAACATTATATAATCTTTAATTAAGTTAATAATTCAAATTAAAGATCTTTTCAGGTTTAGATATTTAGAGAATTAGGAAATAACTTATACATTACATATTGAATATTACAAGTAGACACTTCAACTCCCTATCCATTTTTTCATAAAACAAAAACTCTTTAAAATAAAACTTGTCTAGTTCCATGTTTTAGACAACATGAATTTTCTTTGATCTCATCCTTGACCCTATTCATCTTTAAGTCTTGTGAAAAACATTTCAAAACTTGGGATGAGCATAAAAATCTCATTAAGGTATACATAAAGAAGGAAAACTGTTAATTTTTCAAAACAAAAAGTAAACCATGAATACTTTATCATAAAGTAATACCTTTCACCTCTAAGAAGTATCAAAAACACTTCACTGAATATAATCTCACTTCTTACCCTTTTTATAACCAAAATATTAGCATAAATCCCATATAAAACAACATATATCATATAAAGGTAACTTGGGACATAAACATACTAAAATGAAATAACCATGTGGTCGACTTTCACACATATCACTAAATAGAATAGCCATATGGCCGACTTCCATACCCAATGAATTGGAGGTTATAATGTAACCACCCATAATTGTTTTATCACGGAACCACCCATCATATGGTTTATCACGTAACCACCCATTAAATTTCCAAGTACCATTATATAATCATAATACATAAAATATTGAAAATATCAAAATTTCACTAATATCAATTCCTTTGCAATCACAATAAATCATTTGAAATACTCAATATATTTCAAAAACCATTTTAAATATAAAAACATCCAAAATGAGAAATAAGGTATCTATTTTCCTTCTAAAAACATTAAGTCTTATAGAGGAATCCAAATATCAAATAATGATTACGGCGGTGGAGAGGTTGTTGTCACCACATACGTTACAAACATTCTTTTTTTGTTTAGTAAAATGATTCATAGAAAAGATATTTCATTTGAATGAAAGTAAAATTCAAAGGGGTTTATTATACACCATTTAAAATAATGAGGTTTATATTATCAAAACATTCCTCAATGAAATGAGATTGAGACGAAGTCCCTTACCTCGTGTTCGACTTGACCCGTTCGTTCTTTAATCTCATGAATAATAAACTAAAGCTAATTTTTACTTTCTTCAAAACCTTTTTCAATTTTTTTTATTCCTTTTATATAACTTTTTATCATGTTATAAACATTACATAATCATTTAAGTTAATAACAGTCATTTTGTCAGTATTTGTTACTTGAGTCAAAAATAAACTTCTTATAATTACAAGTTGTCCGTGTGGTCAAAATTCCATTATCTCCAGAACGATATTCATTATTTAGATATCATATATATCATATATATACAGTATATATGTATTTAGAAAATTTCATATAATTTGGATATATGAAAATGAAATGCATTGTTCATGGAGACGATAAGTCGTACGTACGCATGAACACTACTTTCATTTCCTTTCTCTATTTTTAAAGGAATGAAAACCAAATGATACATAGGTATATCATTATTAAAGTATAATATCATATTTTATATACATTACATAAGTTCATTAACACCATCCTTTATATGTTCCATGTATTTTATGAACGAGTCACATCTCTTTGAGGGGGCGGTACTCCACACTTCCTTAAATGAAATTATCATATTTATACAACATGAAAAGAATAAAGGTATATTATAAATGATAATTATAGAAGCATAGAGATAAAATAAATATCATAAATATCATATATAATTATAGTGTCATCATAATGGCCACCATGATAGATGGTAGGTGAAAATTGAACAATCATCATTTCGTGAGGCAGTAGTCCGTTGAACACAGAAAGAGTATGTTTGTATCCATTAGATGGAGGTGTGTGTAAGTGTAGTTATAATAATTCTAAAAAAACAACATAGTATATTTATTATACTAGTTTTTTTATATAAAATAATAATAATAAGAGCATAGGGAGTAGATAAGGAAAAATAATGGAAAGAAACTTGAGAGAAGACGTCGCCTCAAATCGGGTAACTTCTTTTGACTTGAGCCAAAGGGATCTCTTGAATTGCCTTCTACCTAGGGTAAGGCTTCTAGAAGGAATAAAGTGATGTTGGTAGTGTATTTGGGTAGAGTTTGGATGAGCCAAGGGGATTTAGATGTGTGATTAATGGGTTAGAGGTGGTGTCCTTTTATAAGAATGAGGAGGGACTCTTTAGGAATGTTTGAAAGTATTATTTTATTATAAAATGATTTTTGGTTTCAAAAATTCCACAAATATTTAAATTAAAATATAAGATGAATATAATTCGAAAGAAAATCATCCAATAAGAATTGTACAGGTTTTGGAAATTTTTTAATCCTTATTCTTTTTATTTAACCCTTTGTTAACTTATTTAACTTTTACCATGTCTTCTTGTATATTCATACTATATGTTTAATATATTTACTATAAAATTACAAGAGACCCAAAATGGATCATTAATGAAATTTAAAACATCATATATGTCATTTTTACAAATATTATATTTTTTTTACAATTTTTTCATTTAATAAAATATTAATTGATTTAAAAATACATTTATGTCAATTTTTATACTATTCATATCATGACTTTTTAAAAATCCATAAAAACATGATCAATTATAAAAAACATCATTAATTAAAATATTAAAAGTAATAATCATCCATAAAATTAGGGTATGGAATAAAAATATTCAAAATAAATTTATTTTAATATTTATAATCTCATTTATTTAAAACATTCATTAATGAGGTAATCATTACATCAGCATTGTGTCATAAATAAATTTATTTATATTATGTATAAAAATTATAAATAAAATACCATGATTTAGGAAATATTTTTATCTTTCTAATTAATTTTTTTAGTCAAATATATAAATTATATAACCCTGCGTTAAAATTGTTTTAGCAAAACAATACAGGTTTAGGAAATTTTTATTTTTACTTTAAATAAAACGTTATTAATGTAATTATCTTACCCAAGTGGCTTCCAAAGGCCAAAGGTTCTACCCAAGTATTTTATTGGTCGGACATGAATCATCCAATAAGGTTATGACAAGTGTTAAGGAAGTTTTATATTATTATAATGTTATTTTTACCTTGAATTACCCTATTTACCTTTAACCATGATAAATAAAAATCAAAAGCTACTATTCATCAAAACTTATTTTCATCCTATTAAACCAAATTTTACTTATTGATGAAAACCATGAATGTTGGATTTCTGAAATTAAATTAACAAAAGTGGTAAATTTTCATTTAAATGAAAAAGACGTTTTTTTAACTACTATAAAGTGTTTTTCACTATTCATCAAAAATTGAATGTTTTCAGAAAAATACCAAAAATTCACTCAAAGCTAATTTTTATATTCCAAATTCAAAAATGATGTCTATTTTACCAAATTAAATACATATAAGTTACATTAATTAATTTAAAATTAATTTTCATTGTCAAAACTAGAGAGCGTGTTTTTAAGAAGAAAAAACTACAAAAAAGATTGACATGTGTTTATGTCTAATTTCAAAGTGAAATTACTTATAATAACCAATATTGGATTAAATGGTAACAATATAATCCAATTACACTTTAAAACCATTTAAAAAGATAATATAACCATATTAATAAATTATATGAAAATATAGTTTTAACTTAAAATGCAGTATTTTCACTATTCATTAAAAATGAACTTTATCAGAAAAATACCAAAAATTTACCCAAAGTAAATTTTTATATAAGTATTATAAAGAATAAGTTTATTTTTTCAAATGAAACAAATAAAATTGGAAAAAAATATATTTTAAAATGGTTCTCCATCAAAAGGCGGTAAAACTACCTTTTAAAGAATATTAGAGTATTTCATGCTTAAAATTGGATTCATTCTCATTTTAAGCCTCTGAAATTTATTGGATAAACGTAAAGAAATTTAATAAACATGTATAATCATATTATAGTTAGTTCTTTATTCCTAGAAATAAAATTTCTATGTGTTAACTACCATTTAAAATAATAATATTATTATATTATTTTTCGGTATAACTCAGAGTTGTGTGCAAAGTAAGATTTCAAAGAACCTCATTATTGCGTGTTGACTATGCTATTGGACATAGTATCCCATTTAAATTAATTTTAATATTTAATTCCCAGATATTACTAAATATGAATATTTTATATTCTTTATTTACATGGGATGTTACATCCTCCCCCCCCTTTTGGAAATTATGTCCTCGCAATTTTAAAATTGGTCTTGGAAAATTCATTGAAATTCCCACATCAGAAAAAAGAGTCAATAATACTGTCAATTTTTAAAAAAAATAAATATAAGTAAAAAAGGTCACCTGAGATAACCCATACTAGGATTCTATTTAGGAAAACATGGATATGGAAGAGAAACTAAGTGTCAGGTTTTGATGGAGAGTGATAGAAAACTTTATCAGAAGAAAGTTAACCACCAAAAAACCACAAACTTGTGATAGGTTAAATGGTATTCGATTCCCCTATAATAAAAGTAAGGAAAAAATTTATTTTTTCATTTCCCTTTCATAAAGTTGAGGAATTTATTTATGATCTTGACTAAGAACATAAGGAAACAAACTTAATTATCATGTAGACTTTCATCCTTTACTGAATTTATACCAGAAACTCATATTTTCTCCAAATAATGAGTATTCAAGCTGACTTGGTCACATAAAAAGCACTAGAATCAACTTCTATAGAATAACATGATCCACAAAATATGAAACATATATTTCCCCTATCTTAATACATTAACAAAAAAATGGTTTTTATGAGATTAGATAATCCCGAAAAAGGATAATAAAAATAAATAATACTCTTAATCTCCAAAATTCAACAAAAAGTACCCAAAGTTCAAGAATGACCATTCAATACACAATTTTACTTAAAATTATTCAATATAATCCAAACTAAGATTTAAACCAAAAACATAGAATAATTTAATCACATAATATTTTATAATAAATTTTAACATTTATCTCCAAATAACATCGACTGCTCTTAAAGTCTCAGACTGAAGTGTAATTAACTTAATTACATATTCTCTAAGTTAGTTTAATCATTTCCATAAATAACACAAATATCTATATGTCCAAAATAAAAATATATATTCTTCCAAAATAAAATTCAACTATTACTCCTAAAATTAAATCTCATAGTATTCTATTTTACTTAGGCATATAGTTTCCCAAAAGAGAAAACGTCTTCCAAAATAACCTTTATCACTTAATAACCAAATATTTTTCCTATACTAAGGATGCCCATTTGATAAAATATAAGATCCCAAAATAAACTTATTCTTGATCCATAAAATAATTTAACTAAAAATAATTATTCATACTAACTGGAGACTTCACATAGGCCAGTGATAGGTAATGCACCCTTGTTGCCCTTCGATTGTGGGTTTGATTCCCATGGCCTTGCCAAATGTGATGGGTTTTCACCCATCCTATGGATTGTCCTTTTTCTAAAACCATATCATTATTATAAAATTCCCAAAAATAAGATAATTTCCTTAAAAATAACCATAGCCTATTTAATCCTCAAAGGTTATCTAATACCTTTCATTTTGCATCCCAAAATGTAATAACCATTTATCACCACAAAAATAAAAGATCATATAAAACTCTAATTTTATCTATTATGTTCACATAAGAAAAGATAATTCTTTATTGAATAACATTTTCACATATCAAACTTTAGAGTTACACATACTAGAAAAATTCTTCCAAAGTAATCCCATCATCAAAAGGGCCTTAATACTTTTAAGCATTTCATCATCCTAAAATCTACCATAATTCTTGAATCCCTTATATGTATATTTCATACTCATTAAACATTCTTCATGATACATAACCATTCTTTTCCAACTTATTATGTAATAATTCTTTTCTATAAACAAAATCATGAATCATATCCTAAGATTCAATATGATCAAAACATCATCTAAGAAGTAATATATACATTTCATTGGTCATTGTTAGTTTCCTCATCCTCAATTAGAATTGAATTAGCTATTGGTAAACATATGTTTGTATGGTACTATTGATCCCATTCCCAGACCTTCTTTGTAGTACATCTATTTTTATAACGACCATGCACACCACATTTAAAACATTCAATTGATCCTTCCGAAATAACTTCTTTCCCTTTTCTGGAGATAACTAGATGCTTTCTTTTTCTATGGCAGGTTATTTATTTATAACCTTCATTACCACATCATAAAAATATTCATGTCCCTTTGAATCATTTTCCAAAGTGTTTCTTTCAATATCCTTAACACATATGTCTTTTAATATACTTACCTTTATGATTAATACATGAACTTATGTAGGAATTTATTTCTCTCATATATAATGCCTTACAAAAATCACCAGGGTCCAGGTGGTCAATCATGACTCTAGATAGTTGGTTGAGAATGACGACAATATTTCTCATTACATCTCCCATTTCATTTGGTTACTCATTCATAAAACCACCACAGTTTCCTTCGCATCCATTATTACTTTGGTGCCTGCTAGATCCAATCATTTACTAAAACCAAAAAGGTCAGTGTGAGTATATCAGTAAAATCGTCATATAATATCTTATGAGAAGGTTAAACACTAAGATATACTTATTCATGTTATCTTAAACTCATTAAATTTATCTAATATAAATATGAATCTTTATAATATACTAACCATTATGGTTATGTCACTTATGCTTAAATAACACTCTAATCTCTAAAGTCATCTAAATAAACCTCTTATACCAACTGTAAGGCCCCAACCTTAAACATTACATATTATTAAATGAAGTTAATAATTCACATAGAGGGTATTTTCAGGTTTATAGCTTTATAGAATTAGGTCATAACTTATACATAATTCACTCTGGATCTGTTTTTCTCTTTTTTTCTTATATTTTTTTATGGTTCCGACTTTCATCGGCTCCCAAGATTTCTTGGTATTATAAGTAGACACTTCAACTCACTATCCATTTTTTCATAAAACCAAAACTCTTTAAAACAAAACATGTCTAGTTCCATGTTTTAGACAAAATGATTTTTCCTTGATCCCATCCATGACCCTGTTTATATTTAATTCTTATGAAAAAACATTTCAAAACTTGGGATGAGCATAAAAATCTCAGTAAAGGATACATAAAAAAGGAAACTATTAGTTTTTCAAAATAACAAGTAAACCATGAATACTTTATCATATATTAATACCTTTCACCTTTAAGAAATACAAAAAACACTTCACTAAATATAATATCATTGCTTACCCTTTTTGTAATGGAAGTATTACCATAAATCCCATATAAAACAACATATATCAAATAAAGGTAACTTGGGACATAAACATACTGAAATGGAATAACAATACGGTCGACTTCCACACATATCACTAAATGGAATAGTCATACGTCTGACTTTCCAATGCATTGGAGGTTATAACATAACAACCCATCCTTGGTTTATCATGAAACTACCCATAATTTGGTTTATCATGTAACCACCCTTCAAATGTCCAAGTACCATTATATAATCATAATACATAAAATATTGAAAATATAAAAATTTCACTAACAACAATTCATTTGAAATAACAAGAAATAATTTAAAATGCTCAATCTATTTCAAAAAAAATCAATATGAATACACTAAAAATGAGAATTAAGGGATCTCATTTCCTTTTAAAAACATTAAGGCTTATAGAGGATGCCAAATATCAAATATTGATTATGGAGGTGGAGTGATCGTTATCGATGCATATGTTAAAAACATTATTTTTGTCGTTTAGTAAAATGATTCATAGAAAAAATATTCCATTTGAATGATATTCAAATTCAAAGGTGTTTATTATACACCATGTAAAAGAAGGATGTGTATATTATCCAAATGTGCCTCAATAAAAGGAGATTGAGATGGAGTCCCTTACCTCATGTCCTACTTGGCTCGTTTATTCTTTAATCTCCTGAATAATAAACTAAAGATAATTTCTACTTGATTCAAAAAAAATTCAAGTTTATTATTCCTTTTATATCACTTATTACTATGTTATAAATATTACATAATCATTTAAGTTAATAATGGTCATTTTGTCGATATTTGGTACTTGAGTCAAAAATGAACTTATAATTACAAGTTGTCCATGTGGTCAAAATTCCATTATCTCCAGAATGGTATTCATGATTTAGATATCATATATATCATATATATCTAATATATATGTATTTAGAATATTCTATATCATTTGTATATATGAAAATGAAATGCACCTTTCCTGGAGACGGTAAGTTGTAGGTACGCATGAACACTACTTTCATTTCATTTTTTTTATTTTTAAAGGAAGGAAACCCAAATGATACATAGTTATATCATTATTCCAATATAATATAATATTTTATATACATTTCATAAGTTCATTAACACCATCCTTTATATGTTCCATGTATGGTATGAACAAGTCATATCTCTTTGAGGGGGTGGTAGTCCGCACTTCCTCAAATGAGATTATCATATTTATACAACATTAAAAGAATAAAGGTATTTTATAAATGAGAATAAAAGAATAATACAGATAAAATAAATATCATAAATATCATATATAATTAATGTTCCATTATAATGTCAACCATGAGAGGTGGTAGGGGAAAATCGAACAATCATCGTTTCGTGAGGCAGCAGTTGGTCGTACACAGAAACAGTATGTTCATATCCATTAGATGGAGGTGTGTGTAAGTGTAGTTATAATCCTTATCATAACAAAAAAACCTTGTCTGAATGGCCTTAGGGCCTTATTTTTATTTATTTTTGATAACCCCCATTCAAGGGATAAGGAGGAACCCTTACAAGGCTCGTAGGCTTAGAGATTACATAACTCGTAGGTCTTAGAAAATATATAGAGTATACTTGTAACTGCTCCTCCCTGGATTCTTTATCATGATATAAACTCTCCACATTCACATGTCTTCTTCATATAGGCTTCACATGAAATCACAAGTTGGTCCCGATGGCAATGTCATACCCTCTCTTTCTGACAAATCTGCTTAGCTTCTGTTCTGGTGAATGTGTCTGCTCTGAATCCTCATCTGAAGGATTCTAGGAGGAAGAAGAGGATGTTTGGATCTTATTTGGGAAGATTTTGGACAATACAAAGGGCTTTAGATGTGTGATTACTAGGTTAGAGGTGGTGTCTTTTTATAAGATGGAGGAGGGTCTCTTTAGAAAAGTTTGAAAGTATTGTTTTATAATAAAACGATTTTCAGTTTCAAAAGGTCCAAAACTCATTAAATTTGAAGATAAGATGAATATAAGTCAAAATAAAAACATCCAATAATAATTGGATATGTTTTGGATATTTTTTTAATCCTTATCCTTTTTATTTAACCATTTGTTAACTAATTTAACTTTTACCATATCTTCTTGTATATCCATACTATATGGTTAATATATTTTCTGTGAAATTCCAAGAGACCCAAAATGGATAATTAATGAAACTTTTAACATAATATATGTCATTTTTATAAATATTATATTTTTAGGACTATATTATCAATTAATAAAATATTAATTGATTTAAAAACTCATTTATGTCAATTTGTATACTATTCATATCATGACATTTTAAAAAACCATAACAACTTGTTAAATTAGAAATAACTTTATTAATTAAAATATAACAAGTCATAATCATCCATAAAATTCGTGGATGGCGTAAAAAGTTTCAAAATAAATTTATTTTAATATTTATAATCTCATTTATTTAAAACATTCATTAATGAGGTAATCATTACATCATCATTGTGTCATAAATAAATTTATTTATTTGATGACTAAAAAATATAAATAAAATACCATGATGTAGGAAATATTTTTATCTTTATAATTACTATTTATAGTCAAAGATATCAATTATATAACCCCACATTAAAATTTTTTTATCAAAACAATACATGTTTATGATATTTTTATTTTTACTTTAAATAAAAATTTATTAATGTAATTATCTTACCCAAGTGGCATAAAAAGGCCAAAAGTTCTACCTAAGGATTTTATTGGTCTCCCATGACTCATCCAATAAGTTTAGTACAAGTGTTAATGTAATTTTATATCATTATAATATTATTTTTACCTTGAATTACCATATTTACCTTTAACTGGAGTAAATAAAAATCAAAAGTTATTATTCACCAAAAATTATTTTCATTTTTTTGAACCACATTTTACTTACTGATGACAACCATGTATGTTGTATTTTTGAAATTTAATTCACAGAAGTGGTAAAATTTCATTTAAATGAAAAATTCATTTTTTTTAACTTCATTGTAGTGTTTTTTACTATTCATCAAAATTTAATGTTTTCAAAAAAATACCAAAAATACACTATTCCTGTGTTTAGGTCTAATTTCAAAGTGAAATTACTTCCAATGGACAAAATTATATTAAATGGTAGAAATATAATACAATTACACTTTAAAACCATTTAAAAATATAATCTAACCATATAAATAAATCAGATGAAAAGACAGTTTTGACTTAAAATGCATTATTTTTTACTATTCATTAAAAATGAACTTTATTAGGAAAATAAAAAAAATAACCCAAAGTAAAATTTTATGTCCCTCTTCTAAATAAGATGTTTAGTTTTTCAAATGAAACATATAAAAGTGAAAAAAACTATATTTAAAAAGGGTTCACCATCAAAAGGCGGTAAAACTGCCTTTTAAAGAATATTAGAGTATTTCATGATTAAAATTGGATTCATTCTCATTTTAAGCCTCTAAAATTTATTGGATAAATGTAAAGACATTTAAGAAATATGTATAGTCATATTTTAGTTAGTTCTATTTATTCCTAGTAATACAATGGCTATGCATTAACTACCATTTAAAATAATAATATTATTATATTATTTTTTGGTATAACTCAAAATTGAGTGCAACGCAAGTTTTCAAAGAAACTAGTTGTTGCGTGTTGACTATGCTATCAGACATATCATCCAATTTAAAGTAAAATTAATATTTAATTCACAAATATTAATAAATATGAAAATTTCATATTCTTTATTTACCTAGGATGTTACAGGTTTGGCTTGTATTAATTTGTAATGATGTCATTTGGGTTGACTAACACACATAAGATATTCATGGACTTAATTAATAGGATCATCCATTATTTTTGGGACTTTTTTGGGGTGGTTTTTGTCAACAACATCTTAGTATACACCCAGTCGACTGAATATCATGCTAAACATCTTGACATCATCTGGAGTACATTAAGAGAACATCATCTATACGCTAAGATAACCAAATGTAGTTTCTGGACTGATAAAGTGCACTTCTTAGGCCATGTAATCTTAGAGGTAGAAGTTTTAGTGGACCAAGAGAAAGTAGTAGCCATGGTATCTTGGAAACATCCCATGAATGCCTTAAATATTTGGATCTAAAGGGTAAAGTCGGTTATTATTAGTAATTTATCTAGTATTTCTACCATTTGGCATCATTTATGTCTGGGATAACCAAGAAAGGTGTGATGTTTGTTTGGTTTAATGCTTGCGATAAAGATTTTTAGGAGATGGAAATCTGACCTCATCACTGATCCTCACTTTACCTTTGTCGGGTAAATAATTTATTATATACTGTGACACATCTAGAGTTGGACTCAGAGTAGTTATGATAAAGGATAATTGAGAGGTTGTTTATTTCTGTAAGAATTTGAAACCGCATGAGAGGAATTACACTACTCAAGATATGTAGTCTGTAATAGTGGTAAATTCACAGAGATGTTAGACTATCTCGGGTGTGAGAGGTTTGTGGTATAAAAGGACCACAATATCCATAGCTACATCTTTTATTATCAAGACCTATTCCTTTGGTATAGGAGGTGGGTAAATTATCTATTATATTTCACATTTGAATTAGATTATAGAATTGGATAGGAAATTTTCTTTTTAAATTCTTTGATCCATAAGACACATAAAAAGGAAGTATGGAAGTCTTGTGAAAATTGGTGGATAATGGATGTATTTTCAGACATGCATATAGATGTTTAGGAGTCTCAGGGATGGGTGGATCTAACTTCAACATCTGTTATACCCATAAATTTGGAAGATATTATGACTGAGAAGTTTTTTTATCTAGAGGGATCAGTTCTAAGAGATTAATTATATGGTGGGGAGATACCATCATTATGGTCTCTCAACGGTGGAAAATACCTTATGTTCTGTGGTTGAGTATGGGTTCCTACGAGATTATACAAGGAGATGGTGAGGGATTTTCATTCTTCTAGATGGGTGTTTCATCCTAGTTTAGTAAATATGAATTATGATTTCCATAGATAGTACTATTGGATGGTAATGACGTATGAGGAGGCAATCTTTATAGATAGATTCATCACTTGTTAGTAGGTGAAAGCTAAGAAATAGAGAATATTTGGGATTTTAAAGCCTTTTCCATTCTGAAGTTGAAATGGTATGGTTTCAAAATGGATTTTGTGATAGTTTAATCCAAGAAAACATGTAATAATAACATTTTATAGTTTTTTTTGGATTACAAAACTATGGAAGAACACTTCATATCTATCTGGGAAACCTTTACAGATGATGGTATGGGTAGTCCTTACATGCGTGAGGTAGTTTAGTTTCATGGTGTTCTGAAGAGTATCATTTCAAATAGAGATCCCCTTTTCACGCCATCTTCTGTAAGGGTATTTATAAGTCTCTAATATTGTGGGTTATTTTGACTAAAACCTATCATCTATAGAATTATAGTTAATTTGAGCATACTATTCAAGTTATAGAGGATATTTTATGAGACTATTTTTTAAATTTTTTTGCTTCATGGGAGAAACATATGGAACTCATTGATTTTTAATATAATAATAGCTTCCAGGAATTGATCAAAAAGGAAACTTTTGAAGATCTATATGGAAGTACATTTTGTTTGAATATTTTTTTACTATAGGTAGGTGAGTTAGAACTTGTTGGGACTAGTAACATGTCAGAGACATTTGTGTAGGTCCATTTGATCAGATAGCAGTTGGTGATCATGTAGAAAAGGAAGAACTCATATGTTGACTATTAAATATGAAACCTAGAATTAGAGGCTGGTCATCATGTTTTCCTTATGGTTTCTCCTAGGGTGGGGAAATTCCATATTTGGAAATAGTGAAATCTAACACTCAGGTTTATCATGTTGTTTGAGATAGTGGTAAGGGTCAGTCCAGTGTTGTACCATTTAGACCATGTATTGTGCTATTGTGCCATGCACAATGTGTTCCACACATCACAACTATGAAGATATCATCCAGACCCTTCCCACATGGTAGGCATAGTAGACGTCAATATTTGTGTTGATGTGTCCTTTGAAGATTATCTGATATGGGTTATAGATCATAGAGAGAAATATCTTCAAGGTTGGAAAATACTATTGGTTTGAGTGCATGGGAATCATGGGTGAGTTTAAGAGGATACATGGGAGAGGGATTCTGATATGAAAACATAGTGTCCAGACTTTTTCACTGAAACTTCACAGTGACACTTGGAGTAGCTAGGGGATAAGTTGTTATATGGTGGGAAGGTTGTAAGATCCCATCTTTTTCAAGTATGTCTCTCTATTAGTTTTTCATTAATCTTTTATTTTAGTTGTAATTTGATATTCGATATCTGTTGTTTGAGAAAACATAGTCTTAGGTTGTGAGTAAACTTGAAAAAAATAAATAGGATCCACTTAGAGAGATTTTTTTAGGAAAATGATGTAATGTTCGAGGATGTATTCTTGTTTGAATTAATGGATTCTGGGTATAAATGGGTTAAGTGTTAACATGTGTTCTTTGTAAGTTGATAAGGTATTATAGAAAATGGGGTTTTTGAATGGGAAAATGGGATGAAACCCTATCTTCATAAAATTTATATGCAATGTAAAGGGATTACACATCAAGAAATTGTTCATGAGTTTTAATAAAATAAATCTACGGTAACTGATTTTTTGGAGTATTGAATTAAAAATATTTACACAATGTATAACTACATTACACACAATGTAATTCCCCAACCATATATTTTAAACCTGTTGTGTGTATGAATTTCATTTAATTATACCACAGATCCTCTCCTATCGACCTAGGGAACCCTCTAGTAGATTTTAGAGTGCCAACTTCCCTTCTGGGCATCCCTTTTGTGTGAGAAATCCCTATTAAGTAGTTTTGGTCCTATTTTTTCTTCTCCCCCTTGGTTCTCCAACTGTTGTGGTAAAATACTTTGACCAATTATATTGTTGGTTTTGATCATGATCTGTTTTAATCTAGGAACCACTTTGAAAACATCTACACCTTATTTTTTATGGGTGTTTTTTGTTGGAAGTATTGCATTCTTTGCTGGTTATGGTAGGGGGTCTAAATCGTAACCCTAGGATTTGATAATTTTCTTATTTATGAAATATTTGATTTTTAAATTATAGTGTGCACCCAAATCAATTAAATAAATGAATGATATTATTCCTTTATGTCCTTTGTTTTCAATTGGATCCTAACCTATCTTATGGCTGCTCGTTGGGTTAGCGGGCCTCGATTATAATTGAATTGTATAATTGTTTAAAGTGTGTTTATCTTAACATATGAACTTAGATGATTTCTTTTTATATAATCCCCAAATTGTTGTATATTTCTTATTAGTATAATTTTTAATCAATTTTAATTTAAATTAAATGTGGTATTTGAATGATAAATAGTAATTTTTATAATTAACCATCGAGATGTATGATGTAATATTATGATATTCATGTTGTATGAACAAAAAAAATATGATGAAATGATTATATATTTGTCTTCGATATAGAACTTTTACAATTAGATGTTTTAATGTCGATATTGAGAAAGCTAGGCCCAGTCCCATACTGTAATGCTTATAGAGAGAAGGTATGCCCAGTCCCATGATATAATGCTTATAGGGATTTGACCCAAATGCTGTAATACTTATAGAGAATAGACCTGGATGTGGTAAGGATTATAGGGATTTGCATGGATTTTTATGACTATACCAATGTTATATGGTTATATTTGTCATTGTTGTAATACATGGATCAAGATATTCCATCATGGAATCAAAGTATCCTATTTTACCTTGGTTATATGGTTATTGTTGGGATGGTTGTAATACATTCTCAGATATATTATGACATAGAGATGAAGCAATTTTTGATTGTATTTTATTAATTATTGAATTAATTAATACACATATTTATCACTTATTCCATACACTTATTATCATACTGGTTAGTTTAGACATGTGGTTTCTACCTAATGAATTTTACCCACATCCTATTTAGGTCATCATTTGGTATTTGAGAAGACTATCTGAATGTAGGTTTGGACAAGGGAAAATGACCTTTCTACTGATTTCTTGTTTACTGGATGGGAAAGATTTTGGAGTTGGGACTGAACTGGGGTTCAAGACTAGGAACTTTTGAATATTTTTTGATTCTTCTAGTATTTTACTTGTATTTTTTCTAGCATGAATTTTAGTTATATTCTAATAAATCATTACATTATTATTTTATTATTTATTAGATTATTTAGTCGAATTTTATTTTTGTATTCCACTATGTCTAGATATTGATTTCTTCTTCTTATATGGATTATTTTCTACTTCTATGACACTTTATGCAAGGGGTGTAGTATACCAACTATACATTTCACACCCCTACTACTAGTCAGAAACCTTTGGTGAATGGGAAGGCATGCTTAAGGTCTTATAACAAACCCTTTTTTGACCACATGAGAGAGTTTCAGATTAGGGGATGTTACAACATGTCCCCTAAGTAATTATATAAATGATATGACATGTCATGTGTTTCAAATAAAATGTTAGTGGTTCACCCTCATTTGTCTCCCCCCATCCATGGTACTGCATTAGTGGAACCTGTTTTTTAAATATGGTCAACAGCAATCCTCATCCCACCTTTCACACAACCTTTATGTTCCAATTCTTTGATGTAATAATTTACATTCTCCATGTCCCACTTTTTTGGGTAAAATTCAATTCCCTTGATGTTTCCTCACTCAAGAATTCGGGAATTTTAGAAAACTAATTCAGCATGGTAGGGTTTACCCTAGTCCAATCACCCATTATTTGGGATTCTCTCACAGGTCTAGGTATCATTAAGTCTTAACACCTTTGATCATTTTTACACACTCTCATGTGGAATGTGTGGTACTATTATACTTATTTACCCCCAAATTGGTCATAGTTTTCATGGGATAAAATTATTAGTATCTTATTTCCAATCATGATTGAGTTTCCCCATATCTATGGGTAGGGAGCCCTTTATAGTCAAAGAATCATGGATTTAAACTAAATTATACTCCACATTCCAAGAATAATGACCTTAATCTATATACACATATTTTTATTGGATCACCTATCCTATAAATCATCCTTCTTCCCTTTTATTCATATCGAGGTCACTCTTCTCTATCTATATAGATAATTGAAAATACATGGTCAAAGGTATAAGATAATAAAGTGGAATCACAAAGGTTGTTTGTACATATATGATATGCAAACTACCTCGCCCCCATTTACAACATCCATACCACAATATATTAAAAACAACTTTTAGTTCTCATTGCATGATTTTAACCATCATAACACCTCAAATCATTACCCAATAGGATGTTCTACTTTTTTCCATGGCCCTGGTCTCCCATCAAGTCCACCTTTAGAAAAAAATGTACCTCTTCATTCATATTTAATGGGATGTATTGAGAATCACATATTTTCTATCTCGTGCTCAGTAGTAACCCCACCATCGATATAGCCTCCCCCTAAAAACTGACTTTCCTTTTCCATGTTTCACAACCTCCCCACATGTTGGTATAGTGCCAAAACCATGAGGGCATGTTATAATCAAGGAACTAAAATTTTTAATCCCACATGGTTTAAGAATCATGACCATAAATTATGTTAACCTTATTCTAATAATGTTTTTGTGGTACAAGTCTGTTCTGGAAAACCATCATTTCAGGTTTATATTACCGACTAGTTCTTTTAAAATCTCCCCATTATCCATTCTACATAAACTAAAATTGGTATCCTATTTATATTCCATGCATCATAACAACAATATATTTGTCACCAGTATCTATAAGATGATGTGTTCTTTCCTAGGTCCCCCATTGGTCCTTATATTCATGTGGAGTTTTTTTCCTCGATAGGAAAAAATTTTCTTACCCTCAAACCTCTCCCAATCAAATTTCTATGACCTTAAACTAGTAGAATATAGTGACCCATGATAATAATAACATAAATAGTACTATAATATTAGTATTTTAATAATAAATATCACAAATAGTTGAGTAACAAAGGACCAAAATTTTTAGTGTCTTAAAGAATAAATATATGAACATCTAATTTTACAACACTTGTGGGAAGATCTCCATAACCATGCTAATGAATGTTGTATTATATATACCTCACATGTCATAATCATATTGATAACCTAGGTAATAGATACAAAATAAAGGGGTGAACATGAATTCTTATTAATGGAAAATAAATATCATAAGGTATTAGATCACAAATATTAAGGAGAGTAAGTGGAAGATGTAGATATATTAATAAAAATTCATAATATCACATATAAATATCATTAAACATGATGGGAAAATATAATATAATAAAAAGATCCCTGAGGAAGCATGAAAGATATGACATGGCTCGAAACACATATCAATAATCACAAATCATGTTATAATGAAATAGAAGTGTGGAATTCATTAAAAATAATTCATGAAAATGAAATTTCATTGAATTGAAATACATCATATAAAATTAACATTACATGAAAGCAATATGGGAATGTTTTGTAAATTTATGAACAACATGAAAATATGGCACAACCATTGGACAGAAAAACATGTATGAGAAAACCAATCATTCCCATGCCTATTTGAACAACCACATTATGCCCACGTCTTACTATGTTATGAGATACTATCATAAACCAATGCATTGGAGGGTGATATAGGACCCCACTCATTATCTACCATACATATGTGTTCCACTTGTAATAAAATGTCCTCATATCCTAAATAACCCATGACAAAATAAATGGTTTCATAAATATCAAAAAAATCACATCACATAAACATAAAAAATAATGGGATATAAAAAATCACATTTTCAAAAATTAAACATATCATAAAATCATATATAGGGTCTTAAAAAACATATATTCATAATGAAAAAACCATGAAGGGTAAATTAATGTGGGAATAAAAAATTATACATGAAACATTTTATAACATCGATAAAAAATCCCCTTTCAAAAACATTATAGAAGACTTTTGAAAACATTAATATAGAGGTTTCCTATTAAAATAACCTTTAAAAGACATATATAATTTAAGAATGTAAAGTTAAAATACTATGAAAATTTTTACTTTAAAAATAATCTTTAATAATAAAGACATGAAAAAACATAATGGGATAAAAAAATGTTATGAAGTGGGCATATATTGAAAACATTTAATTTTAAAAAGAATTAATAAAAATAGAACTTTGAAAAATAATTAAAGGTTATCAAAAAATGTTTAGTGGATGATGAAAATTTCAATTTTTAAAGGATGGAATAACCTTTAAAATATTCTAAAATCACAAAAAATTAATAATGATAAGTAAACCATTGATTTAAAATGAAATAATCAAAATAAAAGGATTAATTGAGATAGAAATGAATTTGGATTTCCACTAGGTAAATGAGAAAATTGGTGGGAAGAAAAATATTAACTTGAAATAAATATGCATTTAAAGTAATGGTAATTATTCATAACAATAATTATTTTTTAAAACAAGCAATATGATCATAAAGTAATAATACTTTTGTAGGTAACATGGTTTTCTAGGATGAAAAAAGTAAATACCAATTAAAATAGTCAAATCACGAGATCAGAAAAATAATGAAAAGTATATTCATGTAATAAAGGCTATTACCCAATGAATTACAAATTGATTCAATGAAAACAATTACAGATATTGAGATATTTGTGCCAAAACCCCATGAGAATAATCAACTGAAATTGAATATTTAATAACATGAATTATAAGGGATTAATTTTATAAAAATTTAGATTTGGTTTTATATACACTATAAAAATGTAAACATGGTGTATAATATAAACATGTATCAATGAAATGAAATTGAGAAAGAAACTCTTAAAACCTTTTTATCTTCTAAATAAAAAACCCCAAGAGAGAATTAACATGGAAAAAAATAATTGACATCATGAAATATAATTAAATCATGATAAAAATGAATTTTTTTATTTACACAATAAAAATACAATACGGTGAATAGAATAAACATGTCACTATTGATACAAAGAAAACCTTTTTTATTTACCATATTAGTTAAATGTAATCTAACATCCTGTAAAAAACAAAACTCTATAAATATGCTATTTTATAATAATATTTATATATAAAACTTTTTATACTTGTATTTTATAATATTTATCTATATTTATATTTGTTAGGTTTTTCCAATGTTATCACATTATTTGTATACAGTTTTGATCATTTGTAGTAGTTTCGTAGAAATGTTTTCAATATTTATTCATCTTACAATCTATATAATAGAAATATCATTAATCTTACTGTAATTTATTTATTATAATGAATTATTTTGTTTAAATTTTTTTTCATTGGTACTTAAGACTTTCTCCTAAAATATGAAATGGAAAATGAACATATTTTCAGTTAATTTCAACCTATAAATGAGGTTTTCATAATTAATGAGTTAAATATTATAATATCCTTTTAATAAAAAAATAAAATAATTATTCACATATAAATTTCGTATTAAACTAGAAATTAGGTTTTCATAATCATCCATGATATAATTTTATATCATAATTCAAGTTGGTGTTCAAGCCGAACTAATCTTGAACATGCATTAACTTAATTGGTGATTATGGTTTAGGATATGTTTAATTTGACATAATTTCATTATAAAATAAAAATAGTAATAATTTATATATGATTTATTATAGTGAAACATATGTTAATATATTTTTATAAATAAATAAAAACTATAATAAAAATAAGAAAAATGACCCTTTGTGGAGGTTATAGTCCACAAAATGGATGGTTAGGGTTTCCCATACTATATAAAAGAGATGGGAGAAGAAGGAATGTATGTTTTATAAAAAAAATAATAAATTAATTGTATAAATAAAAATCAATGTTAAATACATTTATTAAGACCATCCATGGGGGTGGTGATGGAAAACCTAAAGCCTCACTTTATGGAGACAGAAAGTTGCTCACACGCACTTAAGATGATTCTTATTTTTCATAGTAGATGGAAGATAAGAAATATGGGTTTACATTATTATAATAACATATTTACACACTAATTATTCATAGGTTTTTATTATATAATGGTTATGTTTGGTTAATGAATTATTGAATAAGAAATAATCATTTGGAAATATGTAACACCTTTTTTGAGACCTCTAAATTCCTCTTGGTGAAGGAATTACATTGAAGTGACTTATGATACACTGTGGTGAACATAAGAATTAGTTTTTTTAAGTTAAATTCAAGGAAATCAATTTTGGTAATGTTTTAAATAAATTTATAAACATAATTGGATTATTAAAATGGTGTAAAAGATTACCCTTTTATAAGTGAAGAAGTGTGACTTTTCTATGGAAAATAATCATAAGTATGGGTTGTGAATCGAATGTCATGATAGTTAGGTGATTCAGGTGAGGAAGTATTTTCAGAACATGTAGGTAAGTCTTTGAAACCATGGAATTATTTTCTATAAGGTATAATTTCAAGTTAATGTCGAAAAATTTGATCTACCTCCTATTATTCATTTAAACACTTATTACTCTTAATAAAATATTAATCATGTTAATTATTTTATTAATAAAAATATAAGTATACCCTTATTAAAAAAATATAAACATGATTATCTAAAATTTTGGATCCACTTATACTAATTCAATTTATAAATAATATAAGATTTACATTTAAATCAAAATATATAATGTACTGAAAGACAATTCTTTTAATAAAGAATGTTTTTTTAATTCGTAAGTGTTCTTAGTACTATTTAACATTAATTACCCATTAAATGAGTGAAAATTATTTTCTATATATATTTAAAAATAATATTGCAGATTTAATTTATATGAGATTCATTTAATTTTAAAAATCATAATATTCAGAAAAGCATAATTCATTGAAAAATAATCATTTTACCAGGGTAACTAATATTTCCAAAGGTAACTTATTATTTTTCCTACAAAATAAATTGTCTCTTATTATATATTTTGGACAAGCTAATATAACATTTGAAATCCAGTTAATTTCATTCATTTGGTAAAAAACAATTTTAAAATGTTAATTAATAATTTATTTAAAAAAATTATAAAATATTAAATAGGTTTTAAAATTTAATGTGTAGGTTATTAATTAAAAAATGATATTTGAAAAAAAAATACAATTTTACATAAAAAACATACATTTTTTACTGAAAAGATTTTATAAGATTTAGGTCATTTTTATTTTAAATTAATGTTACAAAAGCCATGGTATTTTAAAAAAATGATATTTTACACTATTCACCTAAAAATCATGTATTATATAAAATTTAAAAAATTAATATTAATCTAATATTCCCATGATAAATAAAAAATGGGTTATTTTTTGAAATTAAAATCTTAAAATTTAAAAAATAATATCATTGAATATCATGAAAATAGTTGTCATCTCGAATCATTTTTTTATATTAACTATTCTTCTAAATTTTTAGTCAATCATAAATATATCAAATTTGACAAATAAAATTAATCATTTTATAAAATACATTTTAAGCATAAAAATATATTTTATTAGGATATTAGATGTAAAAATTTTGTACGATGTTGATGGAAAATTCTATTTTATTTTTTTCTTAATATATATATTTTTTATGTTCTATAATTCTATTACCACTAATAATATCATATAATTCAATGGATACCTTATTAGGGTCTATATTGGTTTGGTTTTTGTTGTTTTATGTGTATAAAACTATAGAATACAGTATTTATTTAACAATAAAAACTCAGTTTTTTATACTCTACCCCCTTAAATAAATCACACCCTCCTAATTTATTTATCATTTACTGGTAGGAATATAAAAATGTTGATAAAATATAAAACACTTAATCTCACTAACCATTTCCAGGAAATTTCTCTAATAAAAAGCTATTAAGGACCATGTGAAGGATTTAGTTCTCCTATTAGATAATTCATTGTTGGACATACACTAATAAGTGGTAATAATAGATTTAAAATGTGTTTTTATTAGTTATAAAAATAAATGCAAAGTAAATGTGAAGATAGTAATTTTATTATATAAATCATATCATTTATTTAATTTTTTCATTTTTTAAAATATTATATTATAATTTACACAATGTTTATTTCCAAAAAAATAATAATCATACCACTAAATATTTTCCTTAAAATATAAAACATAGAGGGTAGTGACATGATGTTCATAGAATGACTCCTAGATAAAATAGGGTTGACAAAACCATATTACATCTAGTAATTCAGGTTGGGGGTAAGTGAAGACATAATTACCACTATCCACTTCAGAGATAGTAATTTAATAGGTTTTTACTTACTTCCTAGGTCTATGAGGTTATGGATTCCAACAATCATTACAAATATTTAGATTGGGGTATTAGAACTAATAATACATGAGTCCTATAAACATAAGACATTTAATTTTTATTGGTTCCCTATGATAAATTTTTTCTTCTTTATTAGTATTAATAGAACTGTTCATTTTCCCATGGTAGTATAATTTTTGATAGCCTCCTTTACCATAAGTAAATCATCTTCCAATCGCCATGAGGAAATTACCTTAATTATTCAACCCACATTTTTGATATATAGGTGGTTGAATATCCTTTCCTTTATCATCTTCATTTCCTAATTTTTATTTATCCACTATCCTAATCTTCTTTGGTGAACTCAGGATTTCAACTATGGTCAAATAAGTAATTATTATTCATAGTATTTGGTTTTCTATAATCACCAAATTATTCATTCTATATTCTATTTAAATGGATTTTTTTCTAAGTTAATCATCTTATTATTATTTAAACCCAAGATTAACATTATTTCTTATTGTTCTAATAATCACTAAAACCAAATAGGATTCACTAGAGTGATGAAAAATTGACAATACAAGGGAATTATCATAATCATAAAAGGAAATTATCCTTAAAATTTTCTTTTCTTTTCAATCATATTGTCATCTTATAGTTCCTTTATTTTGAACTATAAAAATATATGTTCGATCTAGGTTTGCTTAATTTGGGTTGTCTTAACTAAATAGGACATAAATATTTCATAATCATTCATAATAATAATGTGATAAACCAATTAATATCCTTTAAGAGTTTCAAACAAGGTTTATAACCTTATGCCCAATTGTTTTGCATTAGTATGATGACGGATTCCATGCTTAACAAACCATTTTTGGGGGTGATTAAACTTTGGTTCATTTTTGTTTTACTATCATCCACTTTTAGTATCAAAATAGGGGTGTATTTATAGGTAAAAAATATATAATAATTAATTTACCAAAATTTTAGGATATCATCTTATACTTAGACTCATATCTAGGGATTTCACTGAGGTTTTATAACTCTAAAACAAATGTTAAATAAACTAATATCCAAAATAACTAAACTAATGTCCAAAATAAAAAAAATTGTCTCTAATATAAGTACACTAATATCCAAAATTAACTAAACCCCATTTAATACAATCTACTATGAGCCATTATAAACTTAACATAAATAGTACAATAATCTCATGATTTAAATAATATATCTCACAAATAGTCACATAACCCAAAGATTAAAACTTTCGTATCTTGGATACTGGATGTATAGATGTATTATTTTACTACATTGGTGAAAATTTCTCCATAATTGTGTACCTATATACCCTTTTCTAGATACCTCACATGAAAATATTATATTCATGGTCTCTGGAAAAAAACCTAAAAAGGGGGTTCTCTCAAATTATCAAGAAAAAACATATCATCATGTATTATATCATATAAATTAAGGAGAATAAGACAAATATATATATATATATATATATATCCTAATAAAATTTAATAAGACCATGTATTAAAATCCTAAAACATAATGGATATACATAAGATCATAAAAATATCATTAATTGATCATAAAATACATAACATGGCTAAAAAATATCAATATTTATAAAATACGTGAGAGTGATATAAAAGTTAGGAATAAATTAGAAATAATATATGAACATGAAAATGATTAATTACATGGAAATGAAATGAATCCTCTAAAATCTAGATAACTTGATAAACAATGTGGGAATTTTTCATAACTTTATGAACAACTTAATCATGTGGCACAACCATAAGAATATTAAAACACGTGTGATAAAAATCATCATGGCCACACCAATGTTAAAAACTTAATATATTTAAACCTGACTATCTAATGTGGTATAAGGTTCAAAAAATCATTTTAGGGTGATATATTACCCCATCCATCATCATCCTTACATATTTTTGACACCTAAAATCAAACATCATCATCTCTTAAATAACTAATAGAAAAAATAATGGGTTTCTTAACATATCTAAAAACATCACAAAACATAAACATAAATGATCAAGGATATCAAAATTGTCATATTATTAAATTAATCATATCATAACATCATGTGGAGTGTGATAAAAATAAACACTTTAGTAAATAAAAACTATAGAAAATAAATATAAGTGAAAATAAAAAAGTTGTTACAAAAACATTTATAAAATTGATGTAAAATTACATTCAAAGAAATTTATGTGAAGATAAAAATAATATTTTTAAAAATATTAATATAAATAGTTCTTAATATAAGTTCCTCTAAAATGTATAAATACTTCAAAAAGGAGTATAGGAAAATATTTTATAATATTTACTTTTAGAATAATCATCAAAAATTGATACTTAAAAAGAATAAAATTTCTCAAACAATGGGTAGTTTAAATACTTTGAAAACATGTAATTTTAAATATATTCTATAATAATTGAATCTTTATAAAGAAATAATGGTTTTTAAAAGATAATGTGGAGTGGGTGATGAAACTTTTTATTTTTAAATGATAGAAAAACAATTTGATCATTTTAAAAACCCACATAGTTATTAAGGATAATGAAATTTTTTCATAAAAATGAAATAAGGGGAATAAAATTATTATTTGAGGTAAAAATGGTTTCATTTTTCACTAGATAAAGGATAACATTGTTAGGAATAAAAAATATGAGCATATAATAAAAACAAATTAAAATTATTTTCAATTATTCATATTAAAAATTAATTTTCTTAAATGAAACAATATCATCAGCAAGTAAGATTATTTTGGTGTATAACATGACTTACCAACATATTAAAATGGAATAAAAGATAAAAATGGAAAATTTTATGATCAATTGATAATTAAAAATTGTGTTTATATAAGAAAGGTTATGACCTAATGAATTGAAAATTGGGTCAATGAAACCACTAACATATTTTGAAACATTTGAACAAAAACATAGTGAAAATGATAAAATGAAATTGAAAATTTAATAAAATGAATTATAATAGAATCATGAATAAAAAATTCATTAGGTTACTAAGTAAACCATACAAATATAAACATGAAGTATAACATAAAAAAGTCTCAATGAATGTAAATTGAGAATGAAACTTTATAGACATTGTATCTTTTGTATGAAAACCCCATGGGAGAATAAATATGGAAAAAACATTGGAATCATTAAATATAATAAAATCATGACATAAAATCAAAATATATTATTTTTTACACCATCGCAAATGAATCATTTTTTATAGAAAAAACATGTCTTAAAGGATTCATATTTGTGACAAAGATACTCTTTCCTTGATTCACCGCTTCATCATATGTTCTCTATAAATAATATAAATGATATATACATTAATGTGATATTTTATAACCACATTCATACTTAAAACTATTTATAATTTTCATTTATAATCAGTATAAATATGTATATTAGTTATTTTTTCCCATTTTCCCAAATCAAGTGTTTATAGGTTTGACCGTTGGTAGTAGTTTCATAGGATTGGATTCAATGTTCATTATTCTTAAAAAGGTCATCATTAAAGTTTAGATATGGTTAATTTAATAAATGATTTATAATTAATTTTTTAGTTTAAATTTATTTTCATGAGTACTTTAGTAGTTATACTAGAAAATTAAATCTACAAAAAAAATTGGTCATTTCCAACCAACAAAGGATGTTTTCTTAATTAATGGATTGATTATTGATTTATAAATTATAAAAAACATTATATAAAAAATTATTTCATTTATAATATAAATTATATTTCAAAAATCATCCACAATATAATTTCATACAATTATTCAACTAGGTGTTCAAACCAGATCAATCTTCAATACACTTTAACTTTTTTGGCGTGTATTATTAAGGAGGGGGGTTGAAAATATTTCATTATAATAGAATAATAGTTATATTGTATTTATTTTTTATTATGAGGAACTATATTTTAGGATTTTTTTATAATGAAATAAAATATAGAATAAAAATGATAAAATGATTTATTATGGTGAAGGTAGTCTGCACAACACCCAATTAGTGTTTCTGTTACTCAGTGAAAGAGAGGGTGATCATGGAAGGTAAAAGATAATAAATAAATAATAAGTAAATTATGTAAATACTATTTTTTCTTAAATACATTATTTGAGACCATCCCTAAGGGGTGGTGATGAAAAACTAAAAGAATCATTTCATATAGGTGTAAATCTACACAAACACAATAACAATTATTCTTATTATTCATAGTAGATTGAATAGAATAAATAATGGTTGTTCAATTATTATAATTACATAATGAAATATTAATTATATAAATGTTCATATGATACTATTAATATGGTTAGTTTAGTATGTAAATAGTAATAAATAAATGTGATGAATTTTGTGATACATGCATTGTGACCTTGAGCTTACTCTTGAAAAATGCCTTAGATTTGAGGGACTTAGACTAATTTTTGGAGACCAAGGTAACTAGGGATTATAATGGAATTCAAGAAGAGTAAATTTTAGTAGGGTTTTAAAAACATTTCTAACTAAGAGTGTAGTATTAAAATGTTGGATGTGATCCTTATTTTATAAGTGAGGAATAGGGACATTTCCATGAAAAATAATGGTAAGTAATCTATAAGAATGGAAAGTCATGAAATTTTTACAATTTGGGTGAGGGATAACACTTTTAAATATAAAATTATTTTCTAAAAATATAAAGTTCTTTTTGATTTAGGAAAATTTGATCCACCTTATATTAGTCATTTAAAAATGTATTCTCTTGATTAAATATTAATCATGTAAATTAATTTATTACTAAAAATATAAATATACCCTTATTTTTAAATTTTAATATTATGAATCTATATTTGGGATCCATTTATTCTGATTGTATAAAATTAGCTTTTAAATAACAATATATACTTTTTTGAAAATATTTTTTGCATAAAAAATTAATTATAATCATTAAGTGTTCTTAATGGTATTTAAAATTGATTACAAATTATATAAGTGGTAATTATATTTTATATTGGCTTAAAAATAATATTATATTTTTAATTTAAAATTTCTTAATTTATTTTAGAAATAGAAAATATTTACGAATTTATTATTCTTTAAAAATTAATATTTTTAGAAAGGAAATGAATATTTACCCCAAGTTTACTGAATATTTATGTCGAGATATAAAGTGGACCATATTATCTAATTTGAAACATTTATTTAAAATTCAAAATCATTTTCATTTGATTCAATTCATAAAAAATAATTTTGAATACTAATTTACAATTTATTTAAAATATTTTTTGGGGAAATATTTTGTATGTTCTTCAATATGAAATATATGTTTGTAATTAAACATGATACTTTAAATTGTTTAATGTTACATAAAATATATATATCTGGTAAATCAATGGTTTTATATGTTGTGGGTTACAATTATATCCATGTGATGTTAAAAAATCCATAGTTTTTCAAAAATGGAATTTTCAACTATTCACCTAAAAATAAATTATTTTAGAAAATCTCCCATAAATCATCTTAAGATAATAAGAACATGATAAATTTAAAAATGATGACATTTTTTTCAAATTGAAGTTCTAAATTTTATAAATTTGACTTTAAAATAAAATCATTTAATATCATAGAAATAGTTTTTTATAGGGAATCATTTTTATCTATATTAATTATTCTTATAAAATCAATGGTAATCATAAATATATATGTAACATGAAAAAAGTTCCATTCACAAAATAAATTTTAATAATAAAATTATATTTTATTATTTTCATAGCTATACCAATTGATTTAGATCTTTATGTTCAAAATTATTTTGTCTTATTCTGACATATATATATATATTCATTTATTTAAATTTCATAATTTTTTTACCACTATTTATACTTACTAATTATAAGGCTATGTTATTATGATCTATGTTGGTTTGGTTTTTAGTGTTGTGTGTGCACTATGCTATAGAACATAGTATTTATTTATGTTTAAAAAATCAATTTATTACATATAATATCTCAGTAAATGTTTTATGATCATAAATGTTATCCTCCTATATCTCTCTTGATATGACTATAAATTATATATTGAAAGCGGAAACAATTCTCATCTTGTTGATAACCTGAAAATGGTATCCTAATAAAAAGGGGTGTCATTGCTTTCCAAGACGACCCTTATGACATGGGGGAAAATTTTTGAAAATGGAAAATGTGCAATGCCCATTGGGCTCACTGTTGAACCCTATAAAAATTTAGTCTATACTCGTTCAGCCTACTGGTGCTAGTAAAATTTAGAGCCAATGTTTCACTCCTTTCCTGGTTAGTCCTATTTGTTTCTGGCAAGAAAAATCATTTCACTCTATTCTTCGAACTACACAAAATACCATAAAAATTATGATGCTTGGTAAAATATCTATGACCATAAAGTATTCCACCATTTACACTTCCAATATTCTCTATTGTGTTTGATTTATTTTCACTCTTGTGTCTTTTATCTGATTAAAATTTGTGTTTTCCACACTTGATCACATGCTTTCCTTCTGTTTGTATGCCAACATAATAATACTTGATTCAATATGGAGGATCCTTAAAAGTGATTAATATATTCATTCTAATACTATCCCTTAATCAACACACATTGTTTCCTCTTGAAGTGGATTGACATCCATCTTTCATGTCCAAATAGTTTCCCCTATGGTCATGTCACAATGCTTAAAAATAATTCCTCCCATCTGGGGTACATTCCTTGAAGGATCCATTATAAATATCTCTAAAAAGACTCCCCTATAGTGAAAACACATGGTTAACTGAACCCACTTCTTATTTAGTCCTGATATCATAGGGGATATATCTCTAGTAGAACAGTAGTGGAACCCATGTTCTGAACATGGTTAATGGTCATCCTCAACCTATCTACCTCCTCCTTTCATTAATACAAACTCTTTAGATAAAAATTAACCCTGATCCATCTTATTTTCACTCAAGTGTAGTTATAACCACTTCTAAATTACCCTCTCACTCCCTACATAGTTTTAGGGATTCCCAATCCATGGAGTTGGACCAACCCAATTCCTTCATCTCTATAATCCTTCAATGAAGATCAATGGAACATCCTGATCTAGAAACATCCTCCATGTATAAAACTATCATATGATTGAAAAAATAATCTTTTTTATCTTTTTTTCACACTTAATGTGAATAATTTGTCCTTATAGATTTATTACATTGTTTCATTAACATGATTGATATGTTATGGTCTTCAAGGAAAGTAATTTTCTCAATGCTTACATAAGAATCAAGTATAACTTACCTTACTCAAAATCATTGGTTCCCATTAAAGGGGGGATATTTTTTTACAATGAAAAATACATCACAGAAGTAATTGAATATGAAAAAGGGTTGTTTTGTTCAAAACCAAGATAATAAGGGAACATAAACTGCTAAAGAAATTACGTTCACAAAGGTCCTTCATTTCATGAAGGTATTGAGTTATGTGAATCCACATCAGAGTGTAGTGAATATTTTGACTCTGTAAATATGGATATAATTATTTGGTGGTTTGAATAACCTTTTACCCTGCATTTCTAGGGATCTAAACATTTGACTTCCAACTGAAGCTCTTGACCATAGAAAATTTAACCTCTATGCACTCAAAGTCCCATGTATTTTCATAGGTGGAAATAATTCATGATATACCTCCTATGGGTCATTCAAATAATATAATCATGATCAAGGAAACCTTGATGTAAATTAATATCCCTAAGTAACACATTCTCTCTAGAATCATATGCTTCACACCACTCCAGACTCCATGTGGCCTTCATTTTTCATGAAACTCCTTCAACGGAAAATCATACATGAATCATATGTGTGACCCAGTTGTCCAGTTAAAGTCTCATCCTTGTAAACCCCATTAATTTTTGAAAACAAATTACATGAACTCATGAGATGCATCCTTTAATAAATAATTCTTTAAGAATGTGGATTTATCAAGGCCTTCATACCCATTCAAACTAGATTCAATCATTCCAAAAACATTTGAACTGCTAGTATCATAGATCCTCATACCTGATTCCTTTTCACTTAGTATAGGATGGGAAAACTCCTTGACTTACACTCCTAATAATAGAAATTATCATGTTAGGTCCCCTACCTAATTATTGAAATGGGTAGTGTTCACTACTCTTTATCTCTAAAATAACCTTCAAAGTAGATATATATAATACTTGAACATGACACCAATGACATAAACTGACTATATTTTCCATATTTTAGCACAAATATGATCCCCAAGTCCTAATATCCAAAACCATAACTAGGAATGGTAATATTTTCACATAATCCCCCAAAAAATTTCAATATACAAGGCATTAAACTGTGTAGCAACAATGACCTGGTCACATGATATTAAATTGAAAAAAACATTCCCAATGATAGATGATGAACTATTATATTATCCTCTTCAATGATCATGGTATACACTTTGTGATGAGAATAAGACATAGCATCTGATGAGTATGATATGACTCATGTGATGTGAATGATATGATCCCCCATCCTCATAGTATCATGTATGCATAATCCCTACATCATCCCTTGTTATTAATAATTCCATAATGTAGACTCTTTACAATGTGATGATGTGATACATCTTATGGTCCAATCACATGACCTTAAACCAAGAAATCTAACTACATGGGTGTTCATTACAACCTCATTATAGGTTATGTATGATTTAACTTTGATGCGCAGTCCAAATATGATAATAACCATGTATCGCATTCCTGGGTTGTGAAATAGAGATTACTCCACCATATTTAAAATAAGAATCACATTTCCATCCAACATCCTCCTACAGAGTCGACAACTTCAAATCTTGATCATCATTATCGATTACACCAAAACTCCTACCACAAATCAAAGATCACTCCTATATTTATAAATCACCACAATATGTTAATAATTTTATGGCCCTGTATGTGGTGAGTGTATATGGGAGGTCCCCCCACAAAGGGACTTTTAATATGTGAGTGTCACCCAGTAAACCATAAAACATTATCACCCTCAATTGAAATTAAATATATGCATTGAAAGATTGGTGACTAGTGTATTGGGAGTGTCCCTCCAATATATTTTAAATTAATCTACTCATTTGCTCAGTGTAAAACCTATGAACCCCTTCATTAAGAATCATAAAACCATCCTTATGTGACATGTCATGGTAAAATTAGGTGATGATCCTAAGAAGCATAATTTAAAATCATATGATCTCTTCTACCCCTACTCTGATGACAATATTAATATGATCCTCATGTAATGAGCATGAGATTCCTTTTTGATGACCATAGTAAGCCTATGTTATAATAATTGAATATTATATCCCTTTACTCAGGTTAAGAGCATAATAAGACACCTATTTTCATGAGAATTAGGTTCCTTATGTGATGAGCATAATAATCCCATGTGTTGAGAATAATATATCTTCAACCTTTCCTATTGTTACGAGATTATGTTCTTACCCTATCTGAAGAGAATTGTATCCATGGGTGACGATCATATGAATATTTATATGACAAGAATAAGTTACCTAGTGTGATGAGTGTTGGATTCCACACATAATGAATGTGAGATGCCTTGTTTCATGGGAAAAATATTCCTAAGGTCAAGATCCTTTTAATCCTTACAGACTGAGCATAATTTGACTCATGGAAATTATGGGATGCCTTAGGTTTTCCCCCTGATATGCCTTATTTCATGAGTATAATATTCCCTCACAACATCAAATGAGGATGATTTTTTTAGATTCCCAATATTCCTAATATCATCACTAACTTCAACTGCATGTATCATTCCTTTCATGGTTTCTTTAGGAGTAACTAACCAATATCCATTGGAATATGGTTTCAAGAATGATATTATTGAACATTTCATAGATATGTAAGAGAATACTAAACTATGAGTTGAATAGAAAGGTGAATCCATTGAATAAAGAACCCACATCTCATCATGTCATTCAGATCATGGATCCAACATCATCAACATTAGTGGTAAATATAGTGGCCTAAAGATTTTCATATATAAATATTCTATATTTTTAGATTAATACTATATATAAAATTATGATCTAATCCATGATTTAGTTTCTTTAGTGACTAGATACATAAAAATTTCATTTATATACTTTCTTCATCATCTCTTATAATGCTCTACTCACATTATAACATTCTTGACATACCCTAATTAAAACTTTTCTCCATAACCTATGGAAATGAAACATTAGAAATGGTGATATAAAATTCTTATTAAGGGTAAACATGGTATATCTCAATATATGATCATATAAAATCATAATAAAATCTTGTGGTTATATGATCCTAGTAATAACTTAAAAAGTTGATACATAATCTTTCATAGATCATAAACAAGAGTCACGGAATAAAACATTACCATTTTAAAATACATGAATCATAACATTTGGGAATCATAATAAATCAACAATGAACTATAAGTTCATATCATAATCATAAGAACATGTTATAAATATTGAGGCACCATAATAGGCATAGAAACCATTTCTTCTGTCAAGGATAACAAATGAGACCATCAAATCATAGTGGAGCAGGAATCCACACTTTTTATTATATCTCAATGGATTAAGAATCACCACATGTTTCCCTTAATAGATCAGTCTTCCCTACCAATTTCTTATCGTGGATCAAGTACATCAAATTTTTCCCATAATATATCAAGTACATACACTTACTTCCCATAATTTTGTCATTATATATAAAACATTATGAAATAAATGTGAGGGATATATAATTTAGATCCCACCCATGAAATAATGAAAACCATACATATTTCTTCTATAAGATCATAAAAAATTCATCATATCATCTTAACTCATGAAAATAAAATGGGTTTCATAATCATTCATTATTTCAACATAGTATAACCTATGGAAAATAAATGGGTTCTATAAAAATCTCATCATTATAATGAAAAACCATATAGAGAAAGAATAAGGATAGAATCATTGAATCATATACCTAGTAAAGCATAATTATCACTAAATTATTTTATCATAAATTAAAATTTCCTTAAAATATCACAAGAATATTTATTTATGAAAATACACTTTATATTTTGAATTTAGTTATTTAAAATCCAAATATTTATAAAATATTAAGGAAAAAAATTTAATTAAAAATAACCATGAAAACATGTAAAGGAATATTAATATAATTTATGTGTCATGGAGGAGGGAAATTAAGTTCATGTTGTGTATGTTAAAACAAATATTCATTTTTCATTTTTAATAAAAATACAAAAGTACAAAATTCATAAAATATAAAATTATTACTTTGAAATATTTTAATAAAAAGTAAAAAATGGGAAAAATGGATTTAAAAACATTGGATAATATAAAAAACATTCTTAAAAACATTTATAGATCATGGATATAGAAGAAACAAATTTTCCAACAAAAATAAGAAGAACATGGAAGACTTTTCGTAAAAACATATTCTGAATCATTTTGAGTAATAAATAGATAAATATGGTAATAAAACATTAAAATTATATAAATGACCATAAAAGAAGGAAAATTAAAGTAATATATAAAATAATTATCATATAATTTCCCCAATGAAAATTCTATAACAAACAATAGTAATTAAAATGGGATTGACACATAGATCACTTACCATAAGTCTCATCTCACTTCATATAAATTAGAAAATAACCTATAATAAATATAGATTTATTATAAATATATTCCATAATATTCCATATAAATCATATAATATATTATTTCCTAATAATATTTTATCACCTATTTATTAATAATTCTATATTAATATCACGGCTTCGAGGGATAATGGATTCATTTTTCATGAATATTTTGGTTCGATCGTCCTCGTATTTATAATGTGATCATGTTTACAATATATAAAGAATTTTTATAATGATATAAATATCCTATATATTCATTATATACAAATATATATATTCATTAATAAAAATTAAGTGATATAAAAATGAATTATACTGTTCATGGAGACGCCAGGGCATATGTACGCATGAATGTGGTTCTCAATTTTTGATGGATGGAATGAAATAAATGTAAATAATATTTCAACTTTAAATAATAATTATTATATCATATATATTATATATATTCATTAAATTTAACCTTATTACAATCTATTTAAAATGTAATTGAAAAAAGAATCACATCTCTTCATGGATTTATAGTCCACACATACGTACGAGCGACGTTATCATTTTATAACGGATAGAAAGAAGGTGGATAACAGTTTTTTCATCATAAAAATAAATATTTAATATATTTAATATACTTAATAAAATATTTTATAATTTATACCATATATTTATAGTATTTATAATAATAAATCAAATTGAAAACACTTGGTTAGGAGTTAAACCTCTTCCTTGAGAATCCTCTTTTGGAATATACATTACCCTTGGAAAGGATTGAATTTTGTATCGAAAAAAAAGAAATATAATTTTAAGAATGAATATAGGAATTTATTAGTGAAGATATTGGCTCATATATAAGTCTTTAAATTTGTGATGAGGAGAGGATAGGAGATTCTCTTTTATAAGTAAGGGGAGGGGAACTAATGGAATTACTTAAAGTATTAAATCAATATAAAATAATTTTCAGTTAAAAATTGATCCAAATTTATATAATTGAAATATAAGATTAGGTTCTGTATAAATTCTCTCATTAAATAAAATTTTTCAATATTTTTTATAGGTTTTTAGCATTTTCTCTTACTTTTAAACCTCTATGAACCCTTTCGGTAATTACCATGATATCAATTTTTTTACTATTTATGGGACAATAATTTTACCATAAAAAGAAAATTAACTCATAAAGAGTCCATGGTTGATATTTTAAATCATATAAAATTTAATCTATCTAATTTAGTATTGTGGTTCATTTTAAATAATTTAATAAAATATTTTTTTTATTATAAAATATCATTACTATGAATTTTTGATATGCCTGAAATATTATAATATAATGTGTGTCAAACTCATGTCATATGTATACAAGATTACATAAATTAAAATATGAGGAATAAAAATTATTAATATTATCATTAAATAAAATTTTAATAGTATTATATATAATTTTAAAACTTATATTTTGGTTTAACCTCATGGTTAGATAATATTAACATTTACTATGGTAATGACATTTTTAACACTAAATAGTTTCAATTTTACAAATAAGTAAACAATTGGATCATAAATGGAAAATGGATGGAATTTTTGATAATATATCATCATAATTTTTAGACTTTTTTTAATATTTTTAAATAATTTAAAAAAATATATTAAACAAAAAAATTATTAATATCACTTTAAGAACTATTCATATTATTTTACAATAAAAGAAACATTCAATAAATGAAATTAAAATATAAACATTAAAAAAACTCTAATATTATTTATTTATATTTAAAATTCATGGTATACATTAAATTATCCAGAAAATATTACTTTTATATATCCTAAAATAAGTTACTTGATATTTTTTATACATGCACAAGCACTGTGCTGACATTACATAAGAATTTAAGGTATTTATTTTAAAACTAAAAATTAAAATTAAATTTCAATGATAAAAAAATAATTAATATAACAAATATAATTTTATAAATAAACATAATTTGTACTCATCCCTGGAAGAAAATATTATAAGTATTAAAATAAATAAAGTGAAATTTTTTACTTTATCTTCTACTTAAATATTATAAAGGTAAAAATCAAATAAAAATGGAAAAAAGGTTATATTTTTCAATTTTATGATTCTTATGGATGATATAGACTCAAAAAATGAAATAAAATAAATATATGTAGTGAATTTTAAGCCTTATCACATTAGTTTTAACCCCAATTAAGCCAATTTACCTTTACCACGGTACCAAAAACTTACTTTGGTTACTACTCATTGTGACAAAAAATTATGTTGACCATATTAAAAAATATCAATTATGATAATAAAAAATATTTAATTCATTTTATCAAATTCAATTCAAATATGTGGTAAATTATATTTAAAATTAAATCCTTAAAACTAGGTAAAAAACACCCTTTTAAAAAATGCATTTTAAATTTAAAAATGATATTATATAAAATTTAAGAAAAAAAATTATTATAATAAAATATATTGGATTATTAATAATATATGAGAACTAATTTTACTTTCAAATGAAAAAAATAGTACTTTTCGATTCTTGAAACAAAAATACAGTTATTAATAAAAATTAGTATTTTTCACTATTCATTGAAAAATCAATATTTTCATAATATTCTCAAAAAAAATAACTCTAATATAATTTTTAAATGATGGTTAAATTTTTTTTATTTATTTATATTAAGTAAAATATCTAAATTTTCCATAAGTTAATTATATATTTTATAACAAAAAAGAGTAAACCCATTTTTGAAGAAAACCTATTTTACTGAATAATATCACTTTACTATAAATTGAGTAATTATTTACTTATAATTTATTAGTAAATTTATATTTATTATAACATTTATAAATTTTTAATAATATTTTACTTCTATAAATACCTTCCAATTCAATAGATATACTATAACATCCATAAAATAATAATATTTCATGGCTTGTTTAAGCTTGATGTTACGTGTAGTATACGCTGTTGAACATACAATTTTTTAAAATATCAAGGTGTTACACTCCCCATATATAACCACTTTAATAACTCTTTTCTTCATAATTTAAACTTTTTTTAATTAATTAAGGATTTATCATTTTAAAATTCCTTTTTTGGAAATCCACAACTTAAAAAGGGTTAATAATACTTCCTCTTGAAAGGAAGGAAAGAGAATTATAAAGGTCATCTATAAAAACACATTACTAGGTTTATAATAGGATAAGATTATTAGGAAGTGAAAATAGAGATAATAATGAAGAATTAATTTCCAAATAAAAATGGGGAGTGATAGAGAATGTTGATCAGAATAAATTAAATTATCATGGGAAAGTTAATGACCTCACAACCCTAAAACAATGTGGTGTGGAAATGAAAAGAAGATTCATCATAAATGAATATAATATAATAACATTTTTCATTAAAGATAATTTTCCAAGATTTTAGTGATTTAATTACCATATAAAATAAAAACATAAGGAAATATACAATATGCAAAGTATAATTTCATCTTTTAATCCTTTCCCACCTCAATCTTATCTTTTTCTTCAAATACTGAGTCTTCAAGATGATTTTTTCATTCCTTAAGAACTAAAATAAAATTCTAATAGATCAAAAAATATAAAAAATTATATAAAATCATTCCTCATATCATTAAATATTAAAAAAATTAAATAGTAAGCATAGGTTAAGTTAATATCCAAAAATTTATAAACCTTAATATAATGAAATTATAAATTTTACTTCTAAATTTAAACATTAAAAACATAGTTTCAACATAGATTATTTAAAAAATAAATAAACCCACATCAAATTTCACATCAATAACCTTAAAACTAAAGAATTTTTTAACCTCAATATTGATCTCATTCCTTTTTTCATATATCCCTCAAAATTTAATGGCATTCTTCCTGAATAAAAAATCATGTTAAACCACATGTTACACCTTAGTTTAACATGTACCATAAACCAATGAAATAACTCTCAAAATTTCACTAATCACCATGATAAATCACTATATAATATTATAATGTAGTGAAATTCACTAATATATCATGAATAAAAATTATATACTAACAAAAAAAGGTAATATTTAGATTGATAATAAATAACTCTTAAAATATAACCTTATCAATGAATCACTTTTTTATAATCAAGATTATTTATATCACACTATCCAATATACCATAATTATCTTTAAATCAAATCATAAACTAAATAAAAGGGTTATTTATACCTCAATTGAGTATTCTTACTAAAACATAGTAAATGTTTCAAATATCCTCAGAAAATAATAACATATTTCCTCAAAAGAGGTCTCTATACCTTTGATCTGTTGATGAACCTTAAACATATAAAACCATTAAGGTTTACATAACTCTTTAGTTAGCATCATATGAAAACCAAAATACTTCTAAAAATTGACTCTATGATTATTCATTAAATATAATCACATACCATTGAATATATTACATAAATCTAAAATATTAATAAACATCATCGAAGATAACATAAATCACATTTCCATCAAATAAATAATCAAATACAACATCATAAATATTATCCAATTTAATTTATCAACATCAATTATCTCTTTATCACAACTAAAAATTATTGTCTCAATATCAGGAACATAGTAGGGGTTATATGTCCCTCTATTGTGTGTTTTCCACCAATTATCACCTTACTCTTAAATCATTTTTCTAGGTTATCAGTACCATTCAATATATTCATTCAAATACATAATGAAAAACTTATGTAGAACAATTCATAAATGATTCATGATTCTTATAACAAAAAATATCATTGATCTTACACTTTTAGAACCTAATTCTCAAATCCGGATACATAAAAACTTCAATACTTCTACTTTAATGATTATAATATAATTGTTTATTCCTTTTTCTAGGATACAACACTTCAATTGGGTAATTGTATCAGATAATTCCCATATTTTCCATAGGTAAGACCTTGAACTATAACCGGTACCTTAGGATTAATTTTGTATCCCTCCATAGAACTCTTTATTTTTCATTGAAATTTACTTACTCTAAGAAATTAGTTTTAACACACACAAAAACATCATCACATTCCATTAAATTATTCCCTTTAGTGATTCTTCCCACATTCACAAAATTCCAACCTTCTTTTCTCTGTAGTCTTCATTAAAATCCATCTTTCTCTTATTAGGTGTGTTAGGGAACTAATCCAAGTTGATGTTCTTAATCATATAATGTGATATATATTATTAGGCATAATCCCAAGGTTTTTATTCCTTCAATCATTTAATTTGGTTTCTCATAAGGAAAATCATTCCATTTTATGCCACATTAATCATTGACAAGATTCCTCTAGGTCTTATCCATTGACTAATACAAAAAAAAGAATAGTGTGAGAAATAATAGTCTTATGGAGAAATCATATAATCATGAAATATAATTCATATTATTTCATAATCTAGACACCTTATTTTCAATCTATGACACCTTAGTTTTAACCTAGGATAACCTTATTTAACATCAATTCAAATCCTTTATATCAGTTTATAATTTAAATGTGACTTAACCTAAGAATATTCGTCAGGAGTGTCAAATTAGTTGTGTAATAAGTGTACATTAACCATGCACTAGAATGATAGTTAATATATAATCAATTAATAATTTTTAAAGGTTATTACTCTAAGAATAATCTATACCAAAAACTATATCCAGTTGTAGTATTAGATGGGGATGAATTTATAGGAAAATCAAATAATCTCTATCTTATCAAAAAAAATTATTGTATCCTATTCTTAGGCTTATACCGAGGGTTTTCACTAAAGTTATCTAGTCCCAATCTCTAAATAGTGACTAAATACCTCTCTAATACCAATTGTGGAGACCACAAAAGTTTTCATAAATAAATATTAAATCATTTTATATAAATATTCAATACATAACATTACAATCCACGCCATAACTATAAAAGTTCTATTTCCTTGGATACATGATATATAAACATATTATTTAGGTACATTCTTTATCATATCTCATAATTTTATTCTTAATTTTTACCCTTATTGAAATACCCTACTTAAAACCATTCATAATAACCTATGTAGTAGAAATAAAAGAAATGGTGAGATTATATTCTCATTAGGTTAAAGATATGAGATATCAGTTAATGATCGTATAAAAGAATAAGATATGATTAAGGTTATAAGATCATGTCCATAACTTATGAAGTTCATACCCAATCATTCGTAGATCATAAAAAGAGTAATGGAGTTAAGCATTGTTATTTCAAAACACATGAATCATAATAGCGATGAATCATCATAAGTCAAGGATGAACTATATATTCAAAACATAAACATAAGAATATGTTAAAAAATGTGTGGCACAATCATAAGCATTGAAATCATTTCATATATCAAGGTGGACTTCTAAGATAATCAAATAAAATTGGATCAAGCATTAACACTTATTTCCCATACCAAAACATATTTGGAATCACTGCATGTTTCCCATAGTGGATCAGTAATCTCTACCTATTTCACATAGTTGAAAAATAACATTGACTTTTTTTAAATAATGGATCAATAAGATCGACTTTTTTATCATAATTATAGCATAAGATCAAAAACATTACCCAATTTGTTAGAGGGGTATATAATTTCAGGACCAACAATCACATAATGAAAACAATACATATGTGTTCCAAAATATCATAAAACATTAATCATATAACTATTACCCATGGAAAGAAAACTAATTTCATGAACATTCATCATTTCATTATAGAATAACCCATGTAAAATAAATGAGTTTCATAAAAATATCATCATCATAATCATAAAACATATATATAAATAATAATTATGGTATCATTGGATTATATCCTCATTAAATCATAATTAACACTATAGGATGCAATTGTATATGAAAATTCTATTAAAATATCACTGGAATATTTCTTGATGAAAATATCCTTTAAATTTATAATTATTTATTTAAAATACAAATATTTATAAAATATTAAGAAATATATATATTTGAAAGAAACCATAGAAACATGTCAATGAAGTGTCAAATAATTGATCAGCCATAATAGTGTCTAATTTAGTTCATTCCATGTATATAAAAACAATTATTCCTCTTATATTTTTTGTAAAAATTCAAAAGTACCTCATTCATAAAATGACAAGATAATTCCTTTGAAACATTTTTGTACACAATCAAAAATGGGTAAAAATTAATTAAATAATCATTTGAGATTACCAAAAAAATTACAAATATTAAGAAAACATGGATATGGAAGAAAAAGTTTTTCCGACCAAAATAGGGAGAACAAAGTGGTATTTTCATAAAAATATTTTGTTTCAATTTTGAGTAATAATTAGAGTAAGATGGTACTAAAACATCAAAATACCATAAATATCCATAGGAGTAAAACAATTAATACAATTTATCAAATAATTGTGATATAATTTCCTCAATGGAAACACAAGTATAAACAATTCCGATTAAAAAATGATTGAGATGTAAATCTCTTTCCTCAAGTCTTGTCTTTCTTCATACGCATTCAAACCGCCTGTGTAATAAATATAGATTTATCATACATATATTTCAAACCCATAATTATTTATATCACACCATATATGTTTTACTTATAATATTTTATCTCCTTTTATTAATAATTGTTTATTATAATCATTATTTGATGTAGTAAATGATTTTTTTCATGGATATTTTGGTTCACTTGTCCTAAAAATTATGTTGTAATAGTAGGTTCTCTAGACCCAACTTTATCATTATGTTTTTATTACCATACCAAGTATATAATTTGATAACCATTATGTACACTTACCATTATATTGTTTATATTTCTATGTCCACTATTTAAATGGTAATGTCCACAAATTAATTATCAAATCAAAATTTTATATTAGTTACTAGAATAGAATTAAAAACATTATATAATATGAAATTGATCTTAAAATAATTTTTTATGGTCTAGATACATCATACTAACTAAATATAGATTATTTATAACTATCAGATGTCAGGGGTTCATAAGCATTGAGACTTCTTCTCATGATGTTTTCACTTGGTGATATCTAGTAGGTGAGATCATGAGGATAGACCTATCAATTGGAAAACCACATGTTTCATGTGTCATTGGTTGTTCCTATCTATATAAATTTTCATTGGCCTCCTGACTTTTGATCATTATCAATGTGTTCCCTTGGCCCACATACTTTGATGCAAGCCAAAAAACCATGATAATAAAGTCATGGTGGGGTTGCTTCTATTGGGTAAATCAATGTAATGTCCCATCTCAAGTACCACACACTAGTTCCCCAATATAGTCCACTATATGACCTCAAGAAAGCCTCCCCATATCACATAGGCTACTGACTATATAAGTCCCCATCCTTAAACATCACTTAATCTTGAGTTACTTCAAGAATACACGTTGAGGATCTTTTCAGGTTTAGAGTTTTAGAGAATTAGATCATAAAACATGCATTACATTCTACATTTAAACAAAGTGGTTACATAAAAGATAGTATTCATTTTTCCCATCAACGGAAACATATTTAAAATAAAACATGGATTCTATCTTGACACTTCCTTGACACTATCATCATATCATGTACCTTTCCCTTGACCTGTGAAAAACATTTCAAAAAAACTTGGGATGAGCATAAAAATCTCAGTAAGGGATATAAAAATATGGAAAGGAAACATGAGTACATATATACATAATAATGAAATCATACTTTACCCATAAAACATAAGCACTTTAACATACCTCATAAAATCATGAATAAATCATAGAAATCATAATACATAAAGGTAACTTGAGGCATTCATAACATTATTACGTAGGGAGTAACCCTCTTGGTTACATTTGGAATACCCATCACAGTATATTCCCTAAATCTCTTCGGAGAAACCTCAACGTTTAACCCCTTTGCGTTACCCAATGCATTAGAGAGCTATATCGGGCTCACCCGCCCTTAGTTTATCACAGAACCACCCGTCTTCATAATAATTCCCAAGAACCATAACATAATCGTATCACATAAAACATGCATAAAGGAAACATAACATTTCCACATTTCAATCACAAGATATCAATACAACACATTTATATAATAAAAACATTACTAAACCATTTTCAATACCAAAATAAAAGAAAAGTAAAACATGGTATTTATTTTTAATTTAAAAAAAAGGTATGGCTTGTAGAGGAAGCCGAAACTCAAATAATGGTCACGGCGACGGAGAAGTCGTTGTCGTCGCATACGTATGACAAAAACATTCCCTTTTGTCATTTAGTAAAATGCTTCGTATAAAAAGATTCCTTTTGGATAAACATAAAATTCAAAGGGGTATATACACCTTATAAAAGAAAGTTGTGTATAAAACATAATATGCATCAATGAAAGGAGATTGAGATGAAGTCTCATACCTCGGGTCCGACTTGACTCGATCGTTATTTAACATCCTGAATAATAAACTTGAGTTAATTTCTACTTGCTTAAGAACCTTTTTCAAGTTCATTATTCCTTTTATATCACTTATTATCATGTCATGAACACTATGTAATTATTTAAGTTATTAACGGCCGTTTTAACGATCATTGGTACTTGAGTAAAAAATATGCTCTTTATAATTACAAGTTGTTCAGGTATCCATTATATCCAGAGTTATACTCATGATGTATATATCATATATATCATATATATCTAGTATATACATGCATTTATAATATTACATAATCATTTAGAGGTAAGAAATGAAATTCACCGTTCATAGAGACGGTAAGTCGTACGTACGCATGAACGTTACTTCCATTTCTATTTCATATTTAATGGAATTAAAACATAATGATACATAATAGTATTATAATTCCAGTATTGTATCATATATAATATCATTCAATCTATCTGTTATACGTACCACATATGGTATTAACGAATCAAATCACTTTGAGGAGGCGGTAGTCCGCACTTCCTAAAATGAAGATATCGCGTTTACCCATAATGGAAACCATAAAGGTATACCATAAATTAAAAATACATAAGCTTAAGTAAAACATAAACATTTTATATATCATATATAAATATAGTGACATCTTAATGGCCACCTTTTAAGTTGTTATATGAGTGTTGAACAATCATCGTTTCGTGAGGCAGAAATTCTTCATCCACAGAAACAGTATGTTCTTTAACCATTAAATGTAGGTGTGTGTAAGTGTAGCTCGAATAAATATTATAAAAACATCCTAGTATATTAATGATACTGGTGTTGTTACAAAATAAAGTAATAGAAAGAGTTTAGAGGGTTTGAGAAGCAAAATCAAACATAAGAACACAAGAGAAAACACTACCTTTAAAACAGGTAACTCTTTTTGATTTGAGCTCAAAGGCTTCCTTGGGAAGACTTCTGCCCAATGTTAGGCTTCAAGGATTAAAATAGGGATGTGTAGAGACAAAATGGACATGTGTTGGCCAATACAAAGGCTTGAGAGGTGTGGGTAAGGTGGTAGAGTTGGGGGCCTTTTATAAGAGGAGAGGAGGGGCACTCTTGGAAAGTTATAAAAGGTTACTTTATTATAAAATGCTTTTTGGATTTAAAAGGTCCCAAAATTATATATTTCCAGGATAAGGTGATAAGAGTTCGAAATCCACCCATCCAATAGGATTTTGAGATGTTTAGGTCTTATATTTTACATTATCTTTTCATTTTTTTAAATCGTTAAATAATGAGGTAATTGCTGCATCATCATGGTGTCATAAATAATTTAATTTATTTAATGTCTAAAAATTATAAAAAAAAACATAATTATGTATTAAATCTTTTTATATTTCTAATTAATATTTATAGTCAAAAATATGACTTGTATAACACCATTTAAAAATTGTTTTAGTAAAACAACTCATGTTTGTGACATTTTAATTTTAACTTTAAATAAAAAGGTGTTAATGTCATTTTCCTACCAAAGTGGCTCCATGGGGTCCCCAAGTTGTCCCATTGATTTTATTGGTCGGCCATGACACATCAAATGAGGGTAGGACATGTTTATAGTTCATTTAATATTATTAAAACATTATTTTTACCTTAAACTACACTAATTACCTCTAATCGCGATTAAAAACTTAAAAGTTACTATTCACCAAAAAATTATTTTAATCCCATTGAACCACATTTTACTTAATAATGACAACCATGTATGTCGGATTTTTAAAATTTCAAAATACAGAGGTGGTAAAATTTCATTTAAACGGAAAATCAGTTTTTATAAGTACCACTTAGTGGTTTCACTATTCATCAAAAATTTAAGTTTTTCAGAAAAATACCAAAACTTCACCCTAAGCTATATTTGATATTACAAATTCAAAAATGATTTACATTTTACAAAATTCAAAACATATAAGTTACATCAACTAATTTAATAATTAATTCCCGCTGTCAGAGAAAATAGCGTGTTTTTATGAAACAATAAGTATCAAAAGATTGACACTAGTTTAAGTTCAATTTCGAAGTGAAATTAATTCCAATGACCACTATTGGATTAAATGGTAAAAATATATTCTAATTTCACTTTAAAACCAATTCAAAATATAATCTAATCATATAAATAAATTATATTACAAAGAGGTTTTGAATTCAAATACAACAGTTTTCACTATTCATTAAAAAATGAACTTTATCGGAAAAATACCAAAAATTTACACAAAGTAAAATTTGATGTCCCGATTCTAAAGAAGAGTTTTATTTGGTACAATAGAATTTATAAGAGTGACCAAAACTATATTTATAGACGTTTCGCCGTCAAAAGGCGATAAGTTGACCTTTAGTGAATGTTAGAGTATATATCCCTAAAATTGAATTCTTTTCATATTTTAAGCCTTTATCCTTTATTGGATAAATGTAAAAACATTTAACAAACATATATTATCATATTTTAGTTATTTCCATCCATTACCTCCAATACAACGGCTACGTGTTAACTACCATTCAAAATAATATTATTTTATTACTAATGTGCAACGTAAGATTTCAAAGAAACTCCTTATTGCGTATCGGGTACGCTATCGAACATAGAAACCCCTTTAATGTAAAATTAATATTTAATTCAAAAATATTAATAAAAATGAAAATGATTTATTCTTTATTTACCTGGGATGTTACATCCTTCCCCCCTTTTGGGAATTGCGTCCTTGCAATTTTATTCACTTATCAAAATAAGTGGGGGTATTCATCCCTCATAGCATTTTCAGATTCCCATGTCGCCTCTTCAACCATATGGTTTTTCTAAAAAACCTTTACCTGGTGAATTACCTTATTCCGCAACACTTTCTCTCTACGGTCAAGTATCTGGACCGGTTGTTCTTCATAAGAGATATTCTCCTCCAACTGAACTACCTCTGGGCTCAAAGCATGAGATGGATCTGGCATGTACTTCCTTAACATTGAAACATGAAAAACATTGTGTACCTGAGATAAACTCGGAGGTAAAGCCACTCGGTAAGCAACTAATCCAACTCTCTCCCGAATTTCACATCTTCCAATGAACCTTGGACTCAGCTTTCCTTTCTTACCAAATCGCATCACACTTTGCCATGGTGAGACTTTGAGAAAAACATGATCACCTACCTCAAAAGATAGATCCTTCCTCTGGTTATCCGCATAACTTTTCTTCCTGCTCTGATCAGTTCTCATGTGTTTCTAAATCAACTAAACTTTTTCTGCCATCTCTTCTACCAATTCTTCTCCCATCAACTTCCTTTCACCCACTTCATCCCAGAAAGCTGGAGTTCGACACTGCTTCCCATATAATGCCTCAAATGGTGCCATCTGTATACTGTAATGAAAACTGTTATTACATGAAAACTCAACCAAAGAAAGATGTTGGTCCCAAATTCCCTGATAATCCATTGAACAAGCACGAAGCGTATCCTCCAAAGTCTGAATTGTTCATTTTGACTGCCCATCTGATTGAGGATGAAAAGTTGTACTAAAATTTAATTCAGTACCCAACGACTTCTGAAGGCCTTTCCAAAAATTAGAAGTGATCCTGGGATCACGGTCAGATACAATGGAGAGAGGAACTCCATGTAACCTGACTATCTCTTTAAGATACAAATGAGAAAGTTGATCTAGGGAGAAATTATCTCATATGGCAAGGAAATGATCAGATTTAGTCAAGCGATCAAAAATAACCCATATTGCATTATTACCTCGAGTTGTCTTCGGCAATCCCACAACGAAGTCCATGGATATATTCTCACATTTCCACTCTGGCACTGGTAAAGGCTGAAGCATCCCTTTCGGTAACTGCCGCTCTGCTTTAACCTGCTGACAAGTCAAACACTTCACAGTAAAATCAGCAATAACCCTTTTTCATTTCGTCCCACCAGTAATACTCCCGAATATCTCTATACATCTTAGTACTGCCAGGATGGACTGAAAACGGAGAACTATGAGCTTCACATAACAACTCTCTCTTCAACTATGAATCACACGGCACACACAATCTCTTCCCAAATCTCAAAACAAAATCATTATCAATATTGAATTCAGGCAACTTACCCTTCTGAACCAGCTCTAACTTTTTCTGCAACTCATTGTCTTGCTTCTGTGCTTGCTTAATTCTGTCTAATAGAGAACATTTCACTAATACCTGAAACAAAATAGAAGGACATCTTGCACCAACAACTTCTATGCCAAAGTTCATCAAATCCTCAACCAAAGGATCATGTTCCAAATGCAACATTGCTAATGAAGCATTACTTTTTCGACTCAAAGCATCAGCCACTTTATTTTCTTTTCCCAGATGGTAATGAATTGTACAATCATAATCCTTGATTAATTATAGCCATCTCCTCTGTCTCATGTTCAATTATTTCTGAGTGAATATATACTTTAAACTTTTGTGATCGGTATATATTTCACACCTTACTCCATACAAATGATGCATCCAAATTTTTAAAGCAAAAACAACAACAGCTAATTCCAAATCATGTGTAGGGTAATTTACCTCATGAGTTTTCAACTGTCGTGAAGCATAAGAAATTACCTGATCATTATGCATTAAGACGCAACCAAGTCCTTTCAATTAAGCATCACTGTAGATAACAAACTCCCCATTCCTGGAAGGTAGTGCCAAAACTGGAGCATTCACCAATCTTCTTTTCAGTTCCTGAAAACAATAATCACATTCTTTTGTCTATATAAACTTAACACCCTTCCGAGTTAGCTTAGTCATTGGACTGGATAACCGTGAAAAATTTCTAACAAACCTTCGGTAATAGCCTGCCAAACCAAGGAAGCTACTAATCTCAGTTACATTTGTGGGTCTTGGCCATTCTTCCTCAACATTTGTTTTTGCAGGATCAATAGTTATCCCATCTTTAGAAACAATGTGACCAAGGAAAGAAATTTGTTGCAACCAAAAATCACACTTGCTGAATTTCCCATACAATTTTTTTTTTTTAATGTTTGCAAAATAACCCTTAAATGTCTTTCATGCTCCTCTTTACTTTTAGAAAACACCAAAATATCATCAATGAAAACAAACACAGACTTATCAAAGAACTCATGGAAAATTCTATTCATTAAGTCCATGAATATAGCAGGTGAATTGGTTAGCCCAAAAGGCATTACTACAAATTCGAAATGTCCATATCTTGTACGAAACACGGTCTTTGGAAATTATGCTTCCTTTACCTTAAACTGATGGTACCCCGATCTCAGGTCAATCTTTGAAAAATACTAAGCTCCCTGGAGCTGATCAAACAAATCATCGATATGAGGCAAAGGATATTTGTTCTTAACAGTGATGTTATTCAAGGCTCTATAATCAATGAAAAGTCTCATAGAACCGTCTTTATTTTTAACAAATAAAACAGGATCACCCCATGGTGATGTGCTAGGTCGAATGAAACCTTTCTCTAATAAATCTTGAAATTTCTACTTCAACTCTAAAAGTTCAATTTGAGCCATTAGATAAGGGGGTTTTGAAATTGGCTTAGCATCAGGAACTAAGTCTACAGTAAACTCAACTTCCCGATCTGGTATTATTCCAAGCAACTCATTAGGAAAAACATCAGGATACTCATTTACCACTGGCACATCATTAATCTGAATAGTTCCCTTGTTTTCAACAATATGTGCAAGGTAACATTCATTTCCATCTTTTACAAGTTTCTTGGCCTCTTGATACGATATCAACAGTAAGGGTTCATTCTTGTACACAAACTGAAAGTCTTTCTGAAAAGAAACTTCTTTAGCTCTACAGTCAATCTTAGCATGGTAAATAGAGAGCCAATCCATACCTAGGATAACATCAAACTCTACTATAGGTAAAACAATAAGGTTTTCAAGTAGGTTCTTTCCATAGATAAGGATAGGAATATTCTTATAAATTCTTTTCGCCTAAACATTTCCCTCATGTGTTTTTACCAAAAGTTCAGGAGTCATTTCTTGAGATGGTATTCCCATTTTACTAGAAACGTTTTCAGAGATGGAAGAATGTGTAGACCCCGAATCAAACAACACACTGGCATAATCTGAAAAAACAAAGTACATGATACAACTTCATTTGATGGCCTGAAATCTGCTGAAGTAGTTTCCAAGGATTTCACCACCCCTTTCTGCTTGTAGTCTAATTGCTTCCCATCACTCGAGCTCTTTGTCGGACACTCATTTTCATAGTGACCCATCTCATTGCACTTAAAACATTTCACTAACTGTAAATCAAATTTGGTCTTACCATCACCTTGATCTTTTTCAGTGCAATCACGAGCCTTATGTCCCATCTTAACGCATCGGTAGCACTTTACAGAATTCAAAAGACATTCCCCAATATGCCTTTTACCACATTTATCACAAACTTGAAACTTAGTTTTCTTACCGTCATACCTTTTTAAAGAATTATTTCCTTTCTCCTGCCACCTCGGTCTCTTCTTCTGCTGGTTGTTATAGAACACTTGTGTAAAGACCCGCAAATTTCAAGGAAATTTTTTTTCTTAATTTTCTTTGGAATTTTACAAGAGCGCAGCTTCAGACGGCACCTGATTCCGAGGCCCGGTGTGCCCGGAATCAATTTCCGAAGTTTGGCTCGGGTACGTTCAGTGAACGGACGAGCGGGTTTTTCTATCTTTTGAACCGGTGCCCGGAATCGAATTCTGAGGGCACCGATGAAATCGCAGCGCCGGTATTTGCTTAGAAACGCCTCTTCCGGAGTTGCGTTTGCTCAGACGTGGTTTTTAAATTTTACGGCTTTAAGTCAGAAATAAAATAAAGTTTGTGCGACAACTTTATTTTATTTCACTTAAGCTGCTTGGAAGCCACTTGAAGTCACTTAATGGCGGCTTGAACTGAGTTGAACTGGATAGGATGCTATCCAGAAATATCCTACCCCTTGGTAGGATATTTGTGCGGTGGGACCCGCACGAGCCCCGCCGTTTCTTTCGCTAAGTAACGCACCCGCGAAAACCCGTCAAAGTAACTGAAAAGTCAACCGACGCGTTTTCTTTAATTCTTAACAGACCATTTAATTGGGCGGTTTATTTCGTGAATTAAATGGACTGTTTCTTCGTGAATTAAATGGGTCGTTTCTTTCGTTGAATTAATTCAACGAATTGATGGATCGTTTCTTAACCGGTTTCGTGTTGGCATGTTTATAAAATAAGACCAACCTAAAAATCCTTGGAAAGGATTTGAAAGAATCTTCGTTCCTCCACCCTCTCCGCGAAGAACGCGAAGAACGCGAAGAACGCGAAGAACGCGAAGAACGCGAAGAACGCCGGCGACCGGAATTCGACGACGCACACCAAGATCTGCGACGTCGACGAGATCTACCCGCGACGTTCTTCGGCGACGCCTCTTCTTCCGCGGCCGACCCTCGTTCGGCAACAAAGGTGAGAATCAGATCTTTTCTTCTCCCTTTTTAATTTCAATATCAACGGATTTAAACTAATTAAATCCGTTGATCTTGATCCGGAGATTGGCGACGCGACGAGCGATTCCGCGACGACGCGGCGATCTCCATCTTCCGCGACGAGCAATTCCGCGACGACCCCTCATCCGACGACGACGATAAGGTAAGGGTTGATTGGAATATTTTCCTTCCCGTGATTTATTTCTTTTAAAGTAAAGAAGCATGATATTCGAACAATTTTAACATTTAAAATTGTTGTTGATTGTTTTATTGTTCCTCCCGTGGATTATGACTAACGCGGAGGGTGCGGGTCTAACGAACAAGACCCGGCAACCCTCCGCCGATCTCCTCTTTATGCGCGGATTTGGCGGACGATGACGAACCGTGCGGCAAGGGCAATTTGTTGGCTCCGCAGTGAAGATCGTCCCCCGGGAGGAGCATCGGCGCAGACGGGAAAGAAATCGGGCCACCGGAGCATCTCCGGCGGCCCGCGGAAGGAGGCGGCGGCGCGGGTCGCCGGCGCGGCGGCGCCGGCGACCGGAGGCGGCGGCGCCAGGCGCGCCGCCGTGGAAATCTTCCGCCGCGGCTGAAGCCGCGGCGGCGGTGGCAGCCGGTTCCGCGGCCGCGCGGAACCGGGACGGACGCGGCGGCCCGGCCGCGTCCGCGTGACAGGCGGCCCCCCGCGGGGCCGCGGTTTCTCTCAAGCCGCGGGTTCAACCCCGCGGCGGCGGCAGTTCGGCCGCTCGGCCGAGGCCGAGCCGGCCGGTCCGGTCGGCCGGGCCGCGCCCAGGCCGGACCGGACCCGGCCGAGCCGGTTCGGGCCGGGTCGGGCCGACCCGGTTCGGGCCGACCCGGTTCGGGCCGACCCGGTTCGGCTGACCCCAGGGGGGGTTCGGGCCGGGTCGCCCCGGGCCCAGTACCCCCGTTTCGGGCCCTCTACGGTCTTTCACCCATATCTTGGGCCTGGGACCTCCGATTGATGAACCGTCAGCGGCTACGCGATCCTTGGATCGAGACGGTCGTTTCGGTATATTATACTCAAGGTTTCGGAAGACTTTGGGTTCGGCCGGGTTGGTTCGTACACGAAGCCAACCGGGCCCTCGGAGCGGAAACGCTCATAACTTGAGCTACGGACGTCCGAACGACGTACCGTCAGCTGTGGTAGTTTCCTCTAAGTGAGACGGAACTTTTGGCATACTCCGCCCGAGGATCGGATACAGGCGGAGTACGGTCGGGTCGGTTTTTCCCTAAAAACCAACCGGGCCCCTGGGACGAAAATGCCAATAACTCTCAGACCGGGCGTCCGATTGACGCGCCGTCTGTCGCGTTGAGATCCTGTTGTCGATACGGAACTTTTGGATACATCAACTTCGGACTACGTGTCAGTTGATGTATCAGCCCCTCGGCTCGTGGAGCGGACCCTCCTAAACGAGCTCGCTACGTGCGGGAACCCTAGCGCTGGCTGTGACCTCGACGACAGAGCAGAGATCCTCCGTGGACTGCGACGACGGCAGAGCAGAGATCCTCCGTGGACTGCGACGACGGCAGAGCAGAGATCCTCCGTGGACTGCGACGACGGCAGAGCAGAGATCCTTCGTGGACTGCGGCGACGACTGTGCAGAGATCCTCAGTGGACTGCGTCGACTACTGCACTCAGCGATCCTACGCGGATCAGTGCCCGATCCTATGTGGGTCCTACTACCGGTTCTGTGTGAGCCACTGCCTACCGGTTCTGTGTGAGCCACTGCCTACAGGTTCTGTGTGAGCCCGATCCTGTGTGGGTCTACTGCGGGGGTTAGTACCTATCGATCCTTCGTGGGTCCGATGACTTAGATGGATCAGTGATCATCTTTGACGTCATCTGAAAAAGTATACCTGGTTGAGCTGAATCTTATGTTACTCTCCTTTGTGGATTGTGTTGAACCATCCTTTGTGGATTTACTGTTTACTCTCCTTTGTGGATTTGAGTCTTGCTTTCCTTTGTGGATTGAGTTGTTCTTGAGCTCGTGAGCAGAGCTAGAATTGGGGACTTAGGTATATGTATGGGCATATACCTAAGTCGAGTCGGATGTTACTTCGTGATTGCATCTTTCTTTTGTGCTATATCCTTTGTGGATTTCGGGAGACCTTCGGGGGTCTCGGGGTCCTTACTGAGTAGTTGTACTCACCCCTGCACGGGCCATGCCCGCACTTCGTGGTGTTGGTTGCAGACGACGGACAGCGCTGATCGCGGTTGGGGCGTGGAGCAGGACGGTACCTGGAGGTGGACCACTGGGCGGGACGTGCTCAGAGCGGACGTGGGGCCCGAGGAGCTTGGAGGCTATCTGTACCCACCCTTCAGGTGGGATTGCCAGTGGACGACACGAGGCCGCCGTCTTTTCTTCAGTTGCAGTACTTTACTCTTCAGTTGTACTTTACAGTTGGGCTTGTATTTCCGGCCCCTTTACTTTTCTGCACTTTACTTTCCGCTTGCTGACTCTGTGTGGTTGTTACTTATAAAGGCAATGCCTTCCCTGTTTACTGGGATTTTACGCCTTGGTGCTAGTCGCCAGCCCCTGGCCTATGGAAGGCGGGCTTGGGGTAGTCACGGCACGGGCCCCGAGGACGGGTCGTGACAAATTGGTATCAGAGGCGGTCGGTTCTACCGCAGACTCTGATCGTCCTTTCTTTCTATGTGAAGCAATAGTGTTTAGTGTATTGAGTGTGGTTATCAGTTCAGGGAGCCCAGTGTTAGTGCGGCGGCCGACGTATCCATACACCAGGACCCTGACTCCTGATTTCCGACTTAATGCATGAAAACATTGATTGCGTGTACGTTTCAAGTTTTCTTTGTGATTGCTTGTGTCAGCTCACCGGGTATACTGATCTGCTTTATGAAAGTCTCAAGTTTTCCTTGTGATTACTTGTGCCAGCTCACCAGGTATACTGTTCTGACTGTGGTGCTCTTGTTCTCCTTTTCAGGATGGCCCCGCGACGACTGCCAGCTAGGGTTCCGAGTGTAGGGCGCGACGGCAGCCCACCGAGCGACGAGGCCTCGGTGCAGGGCCCTTTGCCAGCTGTGGCACCGGCGGTAGCTTTACCCGCCGAGCCACCGATGCTACCAGTACCAGACGCTGACGATGCACGTCGCCTCAGGGCACTGCATGAGTTTCAGAGCCAGCGACCGCCCAGGTTTCGCGGTGAGGCGGACCCCCAGGCCGCCGAGGACTGGCTAGAGGCGGTGGTACGGATCTTCAGGCTAGTGAGGACACCAGCGGATCTCATGGTGATCCTCGCAGCGAGCCTCCTGCAGGCGGCGGCAGGACGATGGTGGAGCCTGATGCTCCAGGTTCACGATGAGGCATCCTTGCTCTGGGCGGACTTCGAGAGCCTCTTCCGCTCTGAGTTCGTCCCGGCCACCCTCCGAGCGGTGCGCATCCAGGAGCTTCTCCAGCTGCGCCAGGGCAGCATGACGGTCGCTCAGTACGCGGCGAGGTTCACGGACCTATCTCGCTACTCGACCGACATGGTACGGGATCCCTTCTTCCGGGCCCGGACCTTCGAGCAGGGCTTGCGACAGGAGATTCGGGCGTCGCTGATCTCCCTCAGCATTCCGACCCAGGCGGGAGTGCTGGAGCGAGCCCTCCTGATCGAGAGCTTCCTGGCAGAGCCTTCTTCAGCAGCGAGACCTAGCGCAGGGCGGCAGGTAGCTGAGTCATCGGCAGCAGGCAGCCGACGGATGACTCACGGGTCCAGGCAGACCAGACCCCCTCGCAGACGGCCTCAGGACACCAGCTCAGCAGTACGAGGCACACAGCGGAGTGCCAGCCTTTCGAGAGGCAGGTTGTGCTACTCTTGCGGCGGGCAGGGTCACATGGCTCGTGACTGCCCGACTCGCCGACCAGAGGAGCAGCAGACGGTGGAGGGGCCACCCAGGCAGAGGCAGAGGGTCGACCGTGGCGGTCCGCAGGGAGGAGGCGGACGAGGCAGAGGAGCTGGCCGAGCAGCGGGTGGTGGGCGACGCTTCCAGGCTCTACCCCCACCACCACCAGGAGGGCCACCTCGACCACAGGGAGCTGGCGGGCAGAGACAGGCCCAGCTCCAGGCAGTGGAGGCCTACGACCCCGACATGCCAGAGATGATTCGAGGTACGATCTGTGTCTATTCCACCCTTGCTGCAGTACTTATAGACACAGGAGCGAGTCACTCTTTCATAGCCTCTGCCCTTGTTCGGAGCTCGGAGATTCCGACTGAGCCGTTGGCTCGATCCTTACGGCTAGAGACTCCTACGGGAGCGGACTCGACGATTACGCACTGGTGCCGGCAGTGTGAGCTTACTCTAGGAGGCGAGAGCTTCGGCTGGGATCTCCTTGTAGCGGCGTCGAGGCCTTACGACGTCATCTTGGGCATGGATTGGCTATCCACGGTTCATGCCCAGATCGACTGTTTTAGGCGCAAGGTGCGATGTGTTCGCACCGACGGGAGCAGGTTTACCTTCACCGGCGAGAAGGGAACCTTTGCAGCACAGGATGGACTTCCGCGGAGGAGAGTGCAGCCCATCTCTCATCAGTTGGCTAGCCTCATCCTAGGAGCAGTGGATGTGCGGAGTCCGGCTTTTCCTGCAGTGGTGGACCAGTACGTGGACGTCTTTCCCGACGACGTTCCAGGGCTACCTCCTCGTAGAGAGGTGGACTTTTACATCGACTTGTACCCCGGGACAGCCCCGATATCTACTCCAGCATATCGGATGGCCCCCGCCGAGCTTCGAGAGCTGCGGGTACAGTTGGAGGACTTGCAGAGCAAGGGGTTTATCCGACCCAGTGTTTCACCCTGGGCTTCCCCGATTTTGTTCGCCAAGAAGGCGGACGGGAGCTTGCGACTTTGTGTCGACTATCGTCGCCTGAACCAGGTGACAGTGAGGAACAAGTATCCGCTGCCACGGATTGATGACCTCTTCGATCAGCTCAAGGGAGCGCGGTGGTTCTCGAAGATAGACCTCCGGTCAGGCTATCATCAGCTCAGAGTTCGAGACGAGGACGTGCAGAAGACGGCCTTCAGGTGTCGGTATGGCCATTATGAGTTCTTGGTTATGCCGTTCGGCGTAACCAATGCTCCAGCAGTGTTCATGAGCCTCATGAACAGGATCTTCCAGCCATACCTCGACCGATTTGTCGTTGTCTTCATTGACGACATTTTGGTATACTCGACGACTGAGGAGGAGCATGCCTACCACCTGCGAGTTGTGCTAGACACACTCCGAGAGCACCAGCTTTATGGCAAGCTCTCAAAATGCCAGTTCTGGTTACGTGAGGTCCATTTCTTGGGGCACGTCATTTCTGAGGCGGGAGTTGCAGTGGATCCCGCGAAGATCGAGGCAGTGCTAGCTTGGGAGCCACCCAAGAGCGTGACAGAGGTGCGGAGCTTCTTGGGCCTAGCGGGATACTATCGGAGATTCGTGCCAGACTTCTCCAGAGTTGCAGCACCACTCTCAGCCTTGACGAAGAAGGGGAAACCCTTCGTGTGGTCAGACAGATGTCAGCAGAGCTTCCAGGAGCTGAGACAGAGATTGACCAGCGCACCTATCTTGAGGTTGCCTGAGGAGGGAGTTGGGTACGTAGTTTACTGCGACGCATCAGGGACTGGACTCGGGTGCGTCCTGATGCAGGAGCGGGCCGTGATCGCCTACGGATCACGTCAGTTGAGGCCGCATGAGCAGAACTACGCCACTCATGACCTGGAGTTAGCAGCAGTGGTCTTCGCTCTGAAGACTTGGCGGCACTATCTGATGGGCGAGCGCTTCACAGTCTTTTCTGACCACCAGAGTCTCAGGTATATCTTCTCTCAGAAGGACCTGAACCTGAGGCAGCGGAGATGGCTTGAGTTCCTCCAGGACTATGACTTTGAGATAGTCTATACTCCTGGGAAGGGGAACGTGGTAGCCGATGCCCTCAGCAGGAGGACGGGCATTCAGCAACTTGAGGAGGCGACGGAGCAGCTAGCCTCCTTGCAGATATCCTTCGTGGATAGAGACGGAACAGCCTTTCTTCAGTCTCTCACAGTCTCTCCTCCACTTCTACAGCGGGTCAGAGAGGCTCAGCGTGGGGACGCTGACTGTGAGACCCGGCGTGCACTGATATCCTCAGGTCAGGCGCCTGATGGTTTCTCCCTTGGAGCAGAGCACGACATCCTTTTCAGAGGACGTACCTTCGTACCAGTCGCTTTACGAGAGGAGGTGCTGAGAGAGTTTCACACTTCTCCCTTGGCGGTACATCCCGGAGTGGCGAAGATGTACCAGGATCTCAGGCGACAGCACTGGTGGCCGGGTATGAAGAAAGTTGTGGCAGAGTTCGTTTCACGATGCCTCACCTGCCAGCAGGTGAAGGCAGAGCACCAGGTACCAGCAGGTTTGGTACAGCCCTTGGAGGTCCCGGAGTGGAAGTGGGATGGCATATCTATGGACTTCGTGACTGGACTTCCACGCACTTCCAGAGGTCACGACTCCATTTGGGTGATTGTCGACCGACTCACCAAGTCGGCACACTTCTTACCCATCAGAGAGCAGGGCTCAGTGGAGAGCTTGGGACGTCTTTACGTCCAGGAGATCGTACGGCTTCACGGTGTGCCATCATCTATCGTCTCCGATCGAGATGCTCGTTTCACTTCCCGGCTCTGGAAGGGGTTGCAGGAGGCGTTCGGGACGCGGCTCCATCTGAGCACAGCCTTCCACCCTCAGACGGATGGTCAGACGGAGAGGACCATACAGACACTCGAGGACATGCTCCGTGCATGTGTTCTCGACTTTGGTCGCAGCTGGGAGGACCACCTACCCTTGGTGGAGTTCGCGTACAACAACAGCTACCACTCCACCATCGGGATGGCACCATACGAGGCGTTGTACGGCAGACCCTGCAGATCACCGTTGTGCTGGACAGACCCTGGGGAGTCAGCACTCGTGGGACCAGAGATGGTCCGAGCCACGACAGAGAAGGTCCAGATCATCCAGGAGAGGATGAGGACAGCTCAGAGCCGGCAGAAGTCATATGCTGACAGGAGGCGGAGGCCACTGGAGTTCGAGGATGGCGACCACATCTTTTTGCGTGTCTCACCTCGGCGTGGTTTACGGAGATTTGGCCGAGGCGGCAAGTTGTCTCCACGCTTCATCGGGCCCTTCCAGGTCCTCAGCAGGATAGGAGAGGTGGCTTATCGCCTGGCTCTACCACCTCAGTTGCACCGGGTGCACGACGTCTTCCACGTGTCTCAGCTGAGGAGATACGTGCACGACCCGACGCACATCATCGACTTTGGGGAGCTGGACGTGGACGATGAGGCGACTTTTGCGGAGGTTCCAGTGGAGATCGAGGATCGACAGGAGCGGGTCCTACGTGGGCGGTCGATTCCTCTTGTGCGCGTCAGATGGCAGCACGGGAACCTCCAGGAGAGCACTTGGGAGCGGGAGGCTCAGATGCGTGCTCAGTACCCCCATTTGTTCCCCTAGTTTTGATGTATCTTTACGGGGACGTAAAGCCCTGAGGTGGGAGTAATGTAAAGACCCGCAAATTTCAAGGAAATTTTTTTTCTTAATTTTCTTTGGAATTTTACAAGAGCGCAGCTTCAGACGGCACCTGATTCCGAGGCCCGGTGTGCCCAGAATCAATTTCCGAAGTTTGGCTCGGGTACGTTCAGTGAACGGACGAGCGGGTTTTTCTATCTTTTGAACCGGTGCCCGGAATCGAATTCTGAGGGCACCGATGAAATCGCAGCGCCGGTATTTGCTTAGAAACGCCTCTTCCGGAGTTGCGTTTGCTCAGACGTGGTTTTTAAATTTTACGGCTTTAAGTCAGAAATAAAATAAAGTTTGTGCGACAACTTTATTTTATTTCACTTAAGCTGCTTGGAAGCCACTTGAAGTCACTTAATGGCGGCTTGAACTGAGTTGAACTGGATAGGATGCTATCCAGAAATATCCTACCCCTTGGTAGGATATTTGTGCGGTGGGACCCGCACGAGCCCCGCCGTTTCTTTCGCTAAGTAACGCACCCGCGAAAACCCGTCAAAGTAACTGAAAAGTCAACCGACGCGTTTTCTTTAATTCTTAACAGACCATTTAATTGGGCGGTTTATTTCGTGAATTAAATGGACTATTTCTTCGTGAATTAAATGGGTCGTTTCTTTCGTTGAATTAATTCAACGAATTGATGGATCGTTTCTTAACCGGTTTCGTGTTGGCATGTTTATAAAATAAGACCAACCTAAAAATCCTTGGAAAGGATTTGAAAGAATCTTCGTTCCTCCACCCTCTCCGCGAAGAACGCGAAGAACGCGAAGAACGCGAAGAACGCGAAGAACGCCGGCGACCGGAATTCGACGACGCACACCAAGATCTGCGACGTCGACGAGATCTACCCGCGACGTTCTTCGGCGACGCCTCTTCTTCCGCGGCCGACCCTCGTTCGGCAACAAAGGTGAGAATCAGATCTTTTCTTCTCCCTTTTTAATTTCAATATCAACGGATTTAAACTAATTAAATCCGTTGATCTTGATCCGGAGATTGGCGACGCGACGAGCGATTCCGCGACGACGCGGCGATCTCCATCTTCCGCGACGAGCAATTCCGCGACGACCCCTCATCCGACGACGACGATAAGGTAAGGGTTGATTGGAATATTTTCCTTCCCGTGATTTATTTCTTTTAAAGTAAAGAAGCATGATCTTCGAACAATTTTAACATTTAAAATTGTTGTTGATTGTTTTATTGTTCCTCCCGTGGATTATGACTAACGCGGAGGGTGCGGGTCTAACGAACAAGACCCGGCAACCCTCCGCCGATCTCCTCTTTATGCGCGGATTTGGCGGACGACGACGAACCGTGCGGCAAGGGCAATTTGTTGGCTCCGCAGTGAAGATCGTCCCCCGGGAGGAGCATCGGCGCAGACGGGAAAGAAATCGGGCCACCGGAGCATCTCCGGCGGCCCGCGGAAGGAGGCGGCGGCGCGGGTCGCCGGCGACCGGAGGCGGCGGCGCCAGGCGCGCCGCCGTGGAAATCTTCCGCCGCGGCTGAAGCTGCGGCGGCGGCGGCAGCCGGTTCCGCGGCCGCGCGGAACCGGGACGGACGCGGCGGCCCGGCCGCGTCCGCGTGACAGGCGGCCCCCCGCGGGGCCGCGGTTTCTCTCAAGCCGCGGGTTCAACCCCGCGGCGGCGGCAGTTCGGCCGCTCGGCCGAGGCCGAGCCGGCCGGTCCGGTCGGCCGGGCCGCGCCCAGGCCAGACCGGACCCGGCCGAGCCGGTTCGGGCCGGGTCGGGCCGACCCGGTTCGGCCGACCCCAGGGGGGGTTCGGGCCGGGTCGCCCCGGGCCCAGTACCCCCGTTTCGGGCCCTCTACGGTCTTTCACCCATATCTTGGGCCTGGGACCTCCGATTGACGAACCGTCAGCGGCTACGCGATCCTTGGATCGAGACGGTCGTTTCGGTATATTATACTCAAGGTTTCGGAAGACTTTGGGTTCGGCCGGGTTGGTTCGTACACGAAGCCAACCGGGCCCTCGGAGCGGAAACGCTCATAACTTGAGCTACGGACGTCCGAACGACGTACCGTCAGCTGTGGTAGTTTCCTCTAAGTGAGACGGAACTTTTGGCATACTCCGCCCGAGGATCGGATACAGGCGGAGTACGGTCGGGTCGGTTTTTCCCTAAAAACCAACCGGGCCCCTGGGACGAAAATGCCAATAACTCTCAGACCGGGCGTCCGATTGACGCGCCGTCTGTCGCGTTGAGATCCTGTTGTCGATACGGAACTTTTGGATACATCAACTTCGGACTACGTGTCAGTTGATGTATCAGCCCCTCGGCTCGTGGAGCGGACCCTCCTAAACGAGCTCGCTACGTGCGGGAACCCTAGCGCTGGCTGTGACCTCGACGACAGAGCAGAGATCCTCCGTGGACTGCGACGACGGCAGAGCAGAGATCCTCCGTGGACTGCGACGACGGCAGAGCAGAGATCCTCCGTGGACTGCGACGACGGCAGAGCAGAGATCCTTCGTGGACTGCGGCGACGACTGTGCAGAGATCCTCAGTGGACTGCGTCGACTACTGCACTCAGCGATCCTACGCGGATCAGTGCCCGATCCTATGTGGGTCCTACTACCGGTTCTGTGTGAGCCACTGCCTACCGGTTCTGTGTGAGCCACTGCCTACAGGTTCTGTGTGAGCCCGATCCTGTGTGGGTCTACTGCGGGGGTTAGTACCTATCGATCCTTCGTGGGTCCGACGACTTAGATGGATCAGTGATCATCTTTGACGTCATCTGAAAAAGTATACCTGGTTGAGCTGAATCTTATGTTACTCTCCTTTGTGGATTGTGTTGAACCATCCTTTGTGGATTTACTGTTTACTCTCCTTTTTGGATTTGAGTCTTGCTTTCCTTTGTGGATTGAGTTGTTCTTGAGCTCGTGAGCAGAGCTAGAATTGGGGACTTAGGTATATGTATGGGCATATACCTAAGTCGAGTCGGATGTTACTTCGTGATTGCATCTTTCTTTTGTGCTATATCCTTTGTGGATTTCGGGAGACCTTCGGGGGTCTCGGGGTCCTTACTGAGTAGTTGTACTCACCCCTGCACGGGCCATGCCCGCACTTCGTGGTGTTGGTTGCAGACGACGGACAGCGCTGATCGCGGTTGGGGCGTGGAGCAGGACGGTACCTGGAGGTGGACCACTGGGCGGGACGTGCTCAGAGCGGACGTGGGGCCCGAGGAGCTTGGAGGCTATCTGTACCCACCCTTCAGGTGGGATTGCCAGTGGACGACACGAGGCCGCCGTCTTTTCTTCAGTTTCAGTACTTTACTCTTCAGTTGTACTTTACAGTTGGGCTTGTATTTCCGGCCCCTTTACTTTTCTGCACTTTACTTTCCGCTTGCTGACTCTGTGTGGTTGTTACTTATAAAGGCAATGCCTTCCCTGTTTACTGGGATTTTACGCCTTGGTGCTAGTCGCCAGCCCCTGGCCTATGGAAGGCGGGCTTGGGGTAGTCACGGCACGGGCCCCGAGGACGGGTCGTGACAACTTGATCATTGGAAAACTCAATTTTCACCATCTCAGCACATCGAACAAGATTTTCATAACTTTTAAACTCACGAGAAGCCAATTCCCTTGGATATTTTGGCTTTAATCCTGAGTAAAAATGATTGATTTTACTATCAAGGTCTCAGATAAAATTTGGAGCATACCTTTCCAATCGAGTGAACCTTTCTTCATAGGCACCCACTGATTCCTCCTCTTGCCTCAATTCCTGGAATTGTTTTTCCATCCTAAGTCGAAAAGCCTTAGGAAAATACTTCTCAAGAAACATACCTTTGAATTCATCCCAGTCGAGAGCATCAATCTCATTAGTGTCCCTGATATTTTTAACCATCGACCACCACTGATCTGCTTCACCCTCCAAATGGTAAATATCAATACTAACCTTTTGATTGTCTTAACACCCCATGACATCAAAAATCTTCTCCAGTGCTTTAATCCACCCTTCAGCTAGCACAGGGTCAGATGATCCTCTGAATGATGGGGGATGTTGCCTCGTGAAATGTTCCACCACTAACATGTTCCTCTGCGGTTGATCTAACTGATCTCGTGCATGGATACCACCACCATTTATCGCTTTAGTCAACTGCGCCATTACTACAACAAACTGTTCAGTTCCAATTCTTACCATCTCAGGATATGGATTCGGAAGGTTATTTCCTTCTGTATGCCTTCCTAGCACTGCTTCCCTGTTTCCTCTACGGAAAACCATTCTGAACAAACATGTCTTAGATGAAGCAACATGGTAATCTTCGAATGCTATATCATTTCATTTTGACCATAAAAAAAATATTTTTGGATAATAATTTAATAGAATTCTAACTCCTAAAGTTATGTAAACTTCCCTCTGATACCAACTATAAGGCCCCAGCCTTAAACATCACTTAATATTGAGTTACTTCAAGAATACACGTTGAGGATCTTTTCAGGTTTAGAGTTTTATAGAATTAGATCATAAAACATGCATTAAATTCCACATTTAAACAAAGTGGTTACATACAAGATAGTATTAATTTTTCCCATCAATGGAAACATATTTAAAATAAAACATGGATTCTATCTTGACACTTCCTTGACACTGTCATCATATCATGTACCTTTCCCTTGACCTGTGAAAAACATTTCAAAAAAAACTTGGGATGGGCATAAAAAGCTCAGTAAGGGATATAAAAATATAGAAAGGAAACACGAGTACATATATACATAATAATAAAATCATACTTTACCCATAAAACATAAGCACTTTAACATACCTCATCAAATCATTAATAAATCATAGAAATCATAAGACATAAAGGTAACTTGAGGCATTCATAACATTCTTACATAGGTAGTAACCCTCTTGGTTATATTTGGAATACCCATCACAGTATATTCCCTAAATCTCTTTGGAGAAACCTCAACGTTTAACCCCTTTGCGTTACCCAATGCATTGGAGATCTATATCGGGCTCACCAGCCCTTATTTTATCATGGAACCACCCGTCTTTATAACAATGCCCAAGAACCATAACATAATCGTATCACATAAAACATGCATAAAGGAAACATAACATTTCCACATTTCAATAACAAGATATCAATACAACACATTTATATAATAAAAACATTACGAAAACCATTTTCAATACCAAAATATAAGAAAAGTAAAACATGGTATTTATTTTTCATTTAAAAAAGGTATGGCTTGTAGAGGAAGCCGAAACTCAAATAATTGTCACGACGGCGGAGAAGTCGTTGTCACCGCATACGTACGACAAAAACATTCCCTTTTTTCATTTAGTAAAACGCTTCGTATAAAAAAGATTCATTTTGGATAAACGTAAAAGTCAAAGGGGTTTATACACTCTATAAAAGAAAGTTGTGTATAAAACATAATATGCCTCAATGAAAGGAGATTGAGACGAAGTCCCATACCTCGGGTCCGACTTGACTCGATCGTTCTTTAACATCTTGAATAATAAAGTTGAGTTAATTTCTACTTTATTAAGAACCTTTTTCAAGTTCATTATTCCTCTTATATCACTTATTACTATGTCATGAACACTATGTAATTATTTAAGTTATTAACGGTCGTTTTAATGATCATTGGTACTTGAGTAAAAAATATGCTCTTTATAATTACAATTTGTTCATGTATCCATTATATACAGAGTTATACTCATGATATGTATATCATATATATCATATATATCCAGTATATACATGCATTTATAATATTACATAATCATTTAGAGTTAAGAAATGAAATGCATCGTTTATGGAGACGGTAAGCCGTACGTACGCATGAACGCTACTTCCATTTCTATTTCATATTTAATGGAATTAAAACATAATGATACATAATAGTATTATAATTCCAGTATTTTATCATATATAATATCATTCAATATATCCTTTATACGTACCACATATGGTATTAACAAATCAAATCACTTTGAGGGGGCGGTAGTCCGCACTTCCTAAAATGAAGATATCGCGTTTACCCTTAATGGAAACCATAAAAGTATGCCATAAATGAAAAATACAGAAGCTTAAGTAAAACATAAACATATTATATATCATATATAAATATAGTGACATCTTAATGGCCACCTTTGAAGGTGTTATATGAGTGTTGAACAATCATCGTTTCGTGAGGCAGAAATTCCCCATCCACAGAAATAGTATGTTCTTTAACCATTAGATGTAGGTGTGTGTAACTGTAGCTCGAATACATCTTATAAAAACATCCCAGTATATTAAAGATACTGGTTTTATTACAAAATAAATAAATAAAAAGAGTTTAGAGGGTTTGAGAAGAAAAATAAAACATAATAACACAAGAGAAAACACTACCTTTAAAACGGGTAACTCTTTTTTATTTGAGCTCAAAGGCTTCCTTGGGAAGACTTATGCTTAAAATGAGGCTTCAAGGAGTAATAGAGGGATGTGGAGAGACAAAATGGACAGGGTTTGGCCGATCCAAAGGCTTGAGAGGCGTGGGTAAGGTGGTAGAGGTGGGGGCCTTTTATAAGAGTAGAGGAGGGGCACTCTTAGAAAGTTATAAAAGGATTCTTTATTATAAAATGATTTTCAGATTTAAAAGGTCCCAAAATTATATATTTCCAGGATAAGGTTATAAGATTTATAAATCCACCCATCCAATAGGTTTTTGACATGTTTAGGTCTTATATTTTACATTATCTTTTCATTTTTTTAAATCGTTAAATAATGAGGTAATCGCTGCATCATCATGGTGTCATAAATAATTTAATTTATTTAATGTATAAAAATTACTGAAAAATATCACGATGTATTAAATATTTTTAGATTTCTAATGAATATTTATAGTCAAAAATATGACTTGTATAACCCCATTTAAAAATTGTTTTAGTAAAACAATTCATGTTTGTGACATTTTAATTTTAACTTTAAATAAAAAGGTATTAATGTCATTTTCCTACCAAAGTGGCTCCATGGGGTCCCCAAGTTGGACCTTGGATTGTCTTGGTCGGCCATGACACATCCAATTAGGGTAGGACATGTGTCTAGGTCATTTCATATTATTAAAACATTATTTTTACCTTAAACTACTCTAATTACCTCTAATCGCGATTAAAAACTTAAAAGTTATTATTCACCAAAAAATTATTTTAATCCCATTGAACCACATTTTACTTCTTAATGACAAACATGTATGTAGGATTTTTTAAATTCAAAACACAGAGGTGGTAAAATTTCATTTAAACGGAAAATCGGTTTTTATAAGTACCACTTAGTGGTTCCACTATTCATCAAAAATTGAAGTTTTTCAGAAAAATACCAAAACTTCACCCTAAGCTATATTTGATATTCCGAATTCAAAAATGATTTCCATTTTAAAAAATTAAAAACATATAAGTTACATTAACTAATTTAATAATTAATTCCCGCTGTCAGAGCAAATAGCGTGTTTTTATAAAACAATAAGTATCAAAAGATTGACACTAGTTTAAGTCCAATTTCAAAGTGAAATTAATTCCAACGACCACTATTGGATTAAATGGTAAAAATATATTCTAATTTCACTTTAAAACCAATTCAAAATATAATCTAATAATATAAATAAATTATATTAAAACGAGGTTTTGAATTAAAATACAACAGTTTTCACTATTCATTAAAAATGAACTTTATCGGAAAAATACCAAAAATTTACACAAAGTAAAATTTGATGTCCCGATTCTAAAGAAGAGTTTTATTTGGTCCAATATAATGTATAAGAGTGACCAAAACTCTATTTATAGACGGTTCTCCATCAAAAGGCGATAAGTCGACCTTTAGTGAATGTTAGAGTACATATGCCTAAAATTGAATTATTTTCGTATTTTAAGCCTTTATCCTTTATTGGATAAATGTAAAAACATTTAACAAACATATATAATCATATTTTAGTTATTTCCATCCATTACTGCCAATACAACGGTTACGTGTTAACTACCATTTAAAATAATATTATTTTATTACTAGTGTGCAATGTAAGATTTCAAAGAAACTCTTTGTTGTGTATCGAGTACGCTATCGAACATAGAAACCCCTTTAAAGTAAAATTAATATTTAATTCAAAAATATTAATAAAAATGAAAATTCTTTATTCTTTATTTACCTGGGATGTTAGAAACTAGCACTGATGGACTAATATCGATCATTGGTAGATTATACGCTCTTTATCAGAGTAATACACCAGAAGAATATAAAGAAACAATAATAGAATAAATATAACCATAAACACAATAATACAAATATAACAAGATGAAAAAAATAGTAAAAACTATATAAAAACTGAACAGTAGATATTACATGCCAAACTACGTGTCAAGTTTCAATACACAAAACCTAAAATAAATAATTACACTGAAAACTCCCAAGTGGGTCCCAAACCACATCTGGTTCCCTTATCCATGATCCATACAAACTCAGCCATCTAACATAGGTCCCTTTACCTTACCCTATCATGAAACCATGAGATCTATTAAGGCAGCGGTTAGGAAGCCCAGGTATGGTGTGAGTACGACTCAGTATACCACCACCAACAGCGTATAAAACAATATCCAATCAAAACAGTGTATGCAGTTGTATAAGGAATAAATAAAAGTGATAAAGTAAATTTTTTTATTTATTATATTACTCAATATTTAACCATATAACCATCGGGTTCTTGAGGACACCAGAGCCTCAATACCTACTTCGACCTGTGCTAGAGTCTAAACCAGGTCAAATTACCAATTTTCAATTAATTATAATTCGTGGTATTTCATTATCCATGTCATTTCAAGTCATTATTATGGATAATTGGAACTGTATTCCAATTCCATCATTTTGGGTGTAGATCATCATGTCTTGCACCCCCATGAGTATTTTGAGTATCAGTTCTTGTCTCACACCACATGGGTATTTGGATCATCAATCCATATCCCACACAATTATATTTTCATGCATGTGTTGAGTCCTAGAATGTCATTTCTAGGACCCCATGGATATTTAGTGCATCAATCTGTTTCCCACACTCATTTCTCAATCAATCACATATGGGAATTTAGAGCATCAGTCTATTTCCTACACTCGTATATCAATCAATCACATATATTTCATGTAACACAATATCACATGTTTTAAAATTTCTAATATATCACATCAATAATGTTTAATCAACATTAACCCCTTTATCGCATTTCACATCACAATATTCCATTAATTAATCCAATATCATCAATTACATCATCATAACAATGTTCATTAATTAATTAATTAATTAATTCAAATTATTCAATTCCATAACAATAATAATTCCCATTAATTAATTCAATAGTTTATTAATATAATCAATTACATTAATTAATTCAAATATTAGTTAATACAATTTCCAAAATTGCATAACCATATCATTCAATTAATTAATTCAACAATTAATTAATCCAGTTTTCACAATTAAAATATTCCAAAAATTAATTAAATAATTAATTTTTCTTAATTAAAAATTCATTATTCCAATAATTAAATAAATAATTAATTATTCCCCAAATCCCAAAATTTCAATATTCTGATAATTAATTCAATAATTAATTATCCCCTAATTCACGATTCAATATTTCTATAATTAACTCAAAAATTATTTATTCCCCAAATCCCAAAATTTCAATACTCTGATAAATAATTCAATGATAAATTATCCCCCAAATACACATTCCTTAAATAATTAATTTACCAAATTAATTAATTTAATTAGGAAATTTATTTTCTAAATGAATCCTATAAATTCTATAATTACATACATGTAATTCAAACCATGACTATGAAATTTGAATAATATACCACCTACCTCAGAAATGGTGATGAAAACTCACCAACAGATATACCTAATTTTAGTGGAATAACCTTTATTATGTAGAAGATCGAGATCTTGAGTCAAATCCTAGATTTTATATCAAACAAATCAAGATCTATTAAACCAATATATAGTTCTAAATTTAACAGGGGAATCCATACCTATAATGGATGGGATAAGAATGAGAAATAATTGGGAAACCAATCAGGATGAGATTAACTTACTCGAAGAGGTGTAGATCATCAATATAGGATTTGAATCACGAAGAACGGAGGTTAGAAGCTTTTGGAATTCATCAGGGAGCCTCTAAAATCAAGATTAATTTTCAAGGAATTAGTGGGGGTCAATTTGAGGTTAATATGGTGGGATTGGGTATTTTAAAAAATAATTTTTTGGATAATTAAAAAATCCTTTCATGGTTTCCTTGGTAGAGGCCCGCAGTTTTCCAAATGGTGCACCTGAACAGTACTACTCTTTTATGGGGGGCTCATAGATTCTCCTAAGAGGATGTATGGATTGAAAAAATGTATGGCAGCCATGAAAATACTATCTATTTTAGGTTCACATAATTAGCTAGGATGGGGTGAACTATTTGAGAAAATTGTGTGCCAACCGTGCACTTGCCTGATTCATTCCAAAATTATCAATTTTCACCCAAACCCACCCCAAGGTATAACAAAAAAATACTCAAAACTAGAAAATATTGTACCTATAAAAAAGTCATAGAGATATTCAGAAAAGGTCAGGATCTTATAATCTCCCCACCTTATAATAGCTCATCCTCAAGATTTACTCCCAAGCATCACTAAGATTCTAAGTCAAAAATATCAAGACACAAATGTCGTATCTCTGATTCTCTTTCCCAAGTTTCATATTGTGAACATCCATGTTTCTACAATACACAAACTATTTTCATGGGTTTTCCCTATAACACTTTTTCTTTGCGATCCAACACATATATCATATGCTCCTCAAAGATGCATCTATGTAGAGATCAACATCATCTACACCAATTAAATGAGACGGGTCAAGGTGATACCACTAAAGTTTTTACACATGAAATACCTCATGCATGGAACTCTATCTCAATAGAAGAGCCAAATGGTATGACACCAGCCTAATTCTATCCACAACCTCAAAAAACCCAACAAGCCTAGGCACAAACTTCCCCTCCCTCTGTATCCTATGGTGACCCAGCCTAGGAAACACACAAAGTAATACAATATCACCCTCTGTAAACTCTAAGGGATGTTGAAGACTATCAACATATTACATCTATCTAAAGGAATATGCTTCCTAATCAGCTAAACCTACTCTGACGTCTCCTATACGAGACTCGATCCCAATAACTCTAACTCACCTACCTCTATCCAGCATAGAGGTAATCTTCATGGATTAACATAATGATAATTTTATTATTCCATATGTATAGTTTCTTGATAAATATTATTATAGGAGAACTCCACCAAAGCTAGGTTCTTCTCCTAAGACCCATCAAAGTCTAGGACACATGCCCAAATCATATCCTCAAGTACCGGTTTCGTACACTCTAACTTCCCATATATCTATGGATGGAAAGTCATACCAAATAAAACTTGTGTATGAATTCCCCTATGGAAGACCTACTGTAATTATGAAGTAAAGCATTAGTCATGGTTTGAAACTATAGTTTGTGGCACCCAGTGTAGAAAGACTATATCTTATACGTATAAGCCTCCTAACTTTTCCACTAAGAAATTATTCCGTATAGGAAATAAATTTTCTACCTTTACCAAATGGTCCACAATAACCCAAATAACATCATTTTTTCAAGTCTTCCTCAGGACAACCACCACAAAATCATTGGTAACTTCATCCCACTTTCATTCTGGAATGGTAAATGGTTATAGTAAACCTACAATTTTTCAATGATCTACCTTCACCTATTGACAAGTGTAGCATCGTGTCACAAACCTTACTATCTCTTTTTTCATGCTCATCTACAAAAATTGTCTTCATAGGTCACGATACATTTTGGTTGTGCATAGATGCACCGCCCACTTTAAGGCATGAAATTCATGTATCAGATCTTCCTGAATGATCGTAGGCACAACAACCTAATTCTTGATATAGATGATCTCATCCTCATCTACAGTCCAATAAGATGGTGAATCCCCACCTTCAAGGATTTCCCTCTAGGTTGGACATTCTGAATCCTCATAATAAATCTCTCTAATATGTATCAAAAGTTTAGAGTTTATTGAAACTAATATGAGATTCATCTTCTTTTGAGTCTCCTAAACCACCATATGAATCTTAGCTAGTAAACTCACAATATTCCACTCAGTAATAGAATCCTGAACTACCTGAGTCTGAGTTTTCTATATAGAGCATCAGTATCATTATTTCCCTTCTCGGCATATATTCTAGATCCAAGTAAAAGGACTGCATATACTCAACCCATCTCCACTACCAAATATTCAAACCTCATTTCTAAAAATATATACTTCAAGATCTTGTGTTTTTTGTACATAATAAACTTTTAGTCCAACAGATAATGTTTCTAACACAATAAATCATAAACTACTATAGCCAAATTGATGTCGTGTTTAGGGTAATTCTATTCATATGGTCTCAACTACCGAGACCCATACACCACAACTCAATCTACCTACATCAATACTTCTCAATGTAAGATCACATAAGCATTAGAAAAAACTTTTTAATCCTCCCATTGGATAGGTAGGATTAATATTGGTGTTGATTGCAAACTCATCATCAACTCTAGGAAGGAATTCTCACTTTATTTTAACCATCAAAATTTTACTCCATTTTTTATCAAGCTTATAAATGGTGATTCCAGATGGAAAAAGTCTTGTATTAAACTATGATTTTATCCATATAACCCTAGAAAGATAGAGATATCAAAAACATTCTTGGTCTACTCCTAATAATCAACTACATGAACCTTCTCTAGGTCCACTGACACACATTCCTCCAAGATGATGTGACCCATGAAGTGTACCTAATAAATTCAAAACTAACACTTATAGAGCTTGAAATATAGTTGATCCTATCTCATTTTACACATGACAATGACAAGATATTGGGAATTATTGTCATAAGTCTTAGAGTACACCAAGATTTCATCCACAAAGACAACCACAAATTGATCTATGTATGGGTGGAATATTCTGTTCATTAAGGCCATAAACACTAATGATGCATTATTAAAACCAAATTATCTTATGATGAACTCATATTGACCATACCTTCTTCTTAAATTAGTCCTTGGTATATCAAACTCTCAACTGATGATACCTTGATCTCAGGTCGATTATGGAGAAAAAACAATCTCCCCTCATCTAGTAAAGAAGATCATTGATACAAAAAAGAGGATATCAGTTGTCCACGGTCATCCAATTCAACATCTTGTAGTCAATACATAAGAAAAAGGATTTGTTATCCTTAATTTTAAAAAATACTAAAGAACCCTAAGGTGACATACTCATATGGATAAACCCCTTATCCATATACTCTTCTAGCTAAGTCTTAATATCTTGAAACTATATCAATGTCATTCTGTATAGTGGAATAAAAATAAACTAAACTCTGGAAATGAGATCAATGGTAAATTCCACATCTCTCTTAGGTGGAATACCAGATAATTCTTTGAGAAATGCATCCTAAAACTGATCCACTACAAGTGGAAATACATTATTCTTAACTCCTACATCTTCCAGCAATATTCTAGAACCATGGGCGGTGAGCTCTCATAGTTGCAGAAGAATTTTCCATGTACGGCCCTCTATGGAATCCCACTCTCTATAGTAAATATAATTATCACCTTCTGGAGATATAAAAGTCACTCTCTTATGGTAACAATCAATGTGGGATTGGTATGCTACTAACCAATTTGTACCCATAATTAGTTCTATGTCTAACATGTTAAGGATATAAAAATCAAAACTAAACAGATATTCACCAACCTCAAGAGAGAACCCCTTGCACAATCATATGTCTCTAAGACTATACTCTCAATGGTGTTCCTACCATCATAACCCCACTCACGAACTCCACCACCAGGATCAAACCATTCACAAGTTGTTAAAAATTAATGGAATGGGAGGAACTAGTATAAAATAAGGTACTTTCTAATGTAGAAGATAAAAGAATAGTACCTCTCACAGTTGATGGTCTAGCCTCACTATCCACAAGTGTAGGATTAACTGTATGTAACTGTCATTCCACTCTTCCCTGTAAAGTAGTTTGAGCTCCTGAGATGCACCACTCTACTGATATGGGAGATATTTATAAAAAGTACCACATTAATTGCCTCTACCTCCATGACCAGTAGAACTCTAGTTTTCAAACAAATATGGGGTTAAAGACCCCATTCATGTACTCTATTTATTTCTAGATTCTTCGTCACCACCCATTTTTCATGGGTTCCTACAGAACCTATTTATATGAATCATAATTCTATATGATCATAACTCTACCAATGGTTGGGTACAATGTTTACGAAAGTGGCCCGACCTACCACACTGGTGACAGATCACTTGAGTAAGATCTGTAGAAATTGATCCCTCTATTTGGGTACTCTTATTCTTACTTTTATGGATAAAATTATCATAGAAACTCTTCCTACTCTTGGATTTATTACATCTTGACCATCTAACTAGAACCACCTATCCTCCACTAGAATCCTCCTTTAGGTTTCTCTCTGATATGAGAGCCTCATTTACCACTTATGAAAACTTCATTAGCCTAAATACATTCACCTAGGACTTAATTTCATGTTCCATCCCATCCTAAAATTACATTTTCCTAGTATCCTCATCACCCTCTAATTCTATAACAAATCACATAAAATCTATAAATCATCCAGGATAGTCTATCATGGACATGCTACCCCAAGTCAGTCTTATGAACTCATCTATCCTCTCCTTTATGGGTGTCTCGGGAAAAAGGTGTTCTAAGAACTTATATTAAATACCATTCCATTCCATGTTGTCCAACTTTTAATCTAAATTATTTATTTTCCACCAATTCTTTTCTTGACCACAAAAAATATAAGAAACTAATTTGACTCTCTTATCATCATGAGTCTCTAAATGGTTAAGTATAGTCTAAATGGACTCAATCCAAAACTCAACAGCCTTAGGTCCACCCTCTCTAGTGAAATTCATAGGGTTATGTAATTGGAACTCCCTTGTTTGATCATACATGATTTTGACAACCCTCCTTCAGAAAAATTCCATGAATTGAATAAACTAATAAATTTTCTCTTATAACTTCTCTGGGACTTCCCCATCAGACACTATGGGTTCTTTGGATTCCACTAATAGAGGATCATATCCAGTTATGTCCTCATGTCATCCTCTCAACGATTATCATTATGGAGGCCTATCTCTACAATTCCAAAAACACGTATTTGGACACATAAAACTACTTTAACACATTTACATCAGAAGGAAATCACAATAAGAAATAATAATTATTTTCACCAAGCCCCACCACATGGTCAATACCAAGGTGTTATCACTACCCTTGACCATTCTATATCTAGGTCATAGTTAACAAACGGTAAACTAATTATCATTATTTAAGTTTCTCATTGGACACCCATTTATTAAAATTTTACAACATTTACAATTTTTTAGTTCATTTTAGTCACATTTTTTTTTTTAAAACACATGAGCAAGGAAAAACATTTCATAATAAATAACTTTCCCAAACCCTATTTTCATATGAATTCATGTCAAAACATAATCCTTAGTGCCTAGAATGATTCATGAATAATCAACTCTCATTCCATAATGTTTCATAATTCAATTCTTAGAAAGTATCAGAAACAATAATCACATCACACAACAAGTGCATCACCCATGGTGAAATGACATCCAACTGTAAAAACAAACCTCATTAATAACAATCCCACCCTGGGTAATAGGGTTTTTCCCATGTACATGGGTTAGATACTCCCATGAATGAGCTCATAACTAAGTCTTGAATCTTATTAGTTGCATGTATACCTTTCCAAAATAGTTTTTTAAATAAAAATAAAAGAGAAATGGACTCTGATATCACTTTGTAGCATCCTACCCTGGGTGCCACACACTAGTTCCCTGAGCCAGTCCACTACATGACCTCAGGTGCACCTTCCCTTATGTGAGAGTCTTTTGACTAGCAGCGAGGGTCTAATATCAATCATGGAAAGAGTATACTTTCTTTATCAGAGTAATACACTAGTGGAAAATAAATAAATAATGAAAAAATAAATATAAGCATAACCAGAATAATTCCAATATCACAAGATGACCAAAACAGGAAACATGATATCAAAACTGAATAGTAGATATGTCATGCCAAAATACGTGTCAAGTGTCAATGGGAAACTCCCAGAATAAATAAATACACTGAAAAATCCCAAGAGTTTTCCAAACCTCATCTAGTTACCTCATCCATCCTCCATCCTGACTCAACCATCTAACATAGGGCCCTTTCCCATAACATGTCCTACAACAATGAAATATTTTCGGGTACTAATCAGGAATCCCAAATAGGGTGTGAGTAAAAATAAGTAGGCCACCACCAATGTCATCTAAAATAATATTTAGTCAAAAATCATGTATGTAGTTATATAATGAATAAATAAAATTTATAAAGTAAATAGTTTAAATTTATTCAACTAATATTTATTTAACCACATAAGCCATGGGTTCCTGAGGACACTCGAACCTCAATACCTGCTTCAGTCCATGCTAGATTCTGAACCATGTCACATTACCAATTCATAATTCATTATAATACATGAGATTTTATTATCCATGTCATTTAAATTCATTATTACAGCTAATTGTAACCATAGTCCAATTCTAACATTTTGAGCGTAGATCATCATTTCTAGAACCCCATGATTATTTAGAGCATTATCCCATGTCTCACACCACATGGGTGTTTGGAGTGTTAGTGCATTCCCTATACAATTATATTTTCAAGTATACCTTGGGTCCCAGGTCATCATGGCCAGGACTCCATGGGTATTTGGAGCAGTATTCTATGTCCCACACTCATTTCCCAATAAACCGAATATGGGTATTTGGAGCATCAGTTTATGTCCCACACTTGTATAAAAATCAATCACATATATCACATGTAACACAATATCACATGTATCACAATTTCCAATATATCACATCAATCAAGTCTAATCAACTTTAACCCCCTTATCAAATTTCACATCACAATATTCCATTAATTAATTTAATTTCATCAATTACATCATCAGAAAAAAAAATTCATTAATTAATTCATAAATAAATTAATTCACATCAATCAATTCCATGTCCATAACAATTCCCACTAATTAATTCAACAATTAATTCATCTAATAGATTACATTAATTAATTCAATGATTAATTTATCCAATTTCAACAATTTAATAACCATATTATCCCATTAATTAATTCAAAAAATAATTAATCCAATTTCCATAGTTTCAATATTCTAATAATAAATTTAATGATTAATTATTCCCAATTCAGAATTCAATGTTCCTATAATTAACTCAATAATTAATTATTACCCAAATCCCACAATTTCAATATTATGATAATTAATTCAATAATTAATTATCCCATTCATAATTCAATATTCCAATAATTATCTCAATAATTAATTGTTCCCCAAATCCCACAATTTCTAGATTCCGATAATTAATTCAACAATTAACCATCCCAAAATACATAATTCCTTAATTAATTAATTTAACAAATTAATTTATACATTTATGAAATCAAATTTCTAAACTAATACTAGTAAATCTAAAATTACATACACATAATTGAAACCATGACTATGGGATTTGAATAATAGACCACCTACATTAGAAATGTGATGAACGCCTTCCAACAGATATCCATAATTTGAGCAGAATAACATTAATTATGTCCAAGATTGAGATCTTAATTAAAATCCTAGATCCAAGATCAATAAATAAATGATATATTAAACCTAGATATAGTTTTAAATCCAATAGGATAAACATACCATAAATGTATTGTAGAAGAATGATAAAGTGATGAGAAACCAATCGAGAAAAGATTCACTTATTAGGAGAGGTGAAGATCTTCAATCTGGGCTTCGAATTGAAAAGAACAAAGGTTGAGAGCCCTATGAATTCATTCAAGAGCATACATAATCAAGCCAAATAATCTGCAGAAGGTTTTGGGTTGATTTTGGGTTAATATGGGTGTTTGGGTATTTTAAAAAATAATTTTTTGGCTAATTAAAAAGTCGCACACAGTTTCCTAGGAAGGGATGAACGATTTCAAAAACCATGCCCCTAAATTGTGTGTCTCTTTTATGGGGGTGAACGGTTTCTCCTAAGAGGGTGAACAGTTTGAAAAATGGTGTTCCAACCATGAAAATCCCCTTTTTTGAGTTCGTATGGTTAGCTGGGATGGGGCAAACAGTTTGGGAAAATTGTGCGCCAACCATGCATTTTCCCTCTTCCTTCCAAAATTCTAAATTTCCTCCCAAACTCACCCCAAGGTATAACACAAACAAAAATTATTGAAAACTAGAATAGTACCTATAAAAAAGCCTAATACATCTCCATAAAATTTCATGATCTTGAAATCTCCCTACCGTATAAGATCTTGTCCTCGATCTATATACTCAAGCATCACTAAGATTATGAGTCAACAAAATAAGGACACTATGAGCTTTCATATCTACTTATCTTTCAAAAGTTTCCTCTTACACATGTCCATGTTGCCACAATACACAAACTATTGACTTGTTCTTTCCCTAAAACACTTTCTCACAACCACAAACTCACCAATTTATGAGTTTAATATTTTGTTCATCAAGACCATAAACACTACAAGTGAGTTCATCAACCCAAACAACATTTGGATGAACTCATATAGTTCATACCTACTTCTAAAATAAATCCTCATTATATTATATGTTCAAACTCTCAACTGATGATACCATAATCTCAAGTTGATCTTTTAGTAAAAAAATCTTCCCACAACTGGTCAAAATATCAACAATACACATAAGAGGATACTAGTTCTTCATAGTCATGTGGATCAACTTCTGTTAGAAAACTCATAATCACAAGGTTATGTCAGCCTTATTTGAAAATAATACTGAAGAACCCCAAGGAAACGTACTCGAATGGATAGACCCCTTATCCATAAACTCTTCCACCTCAGTATTATAATCTTGAAGCTCTATCTATGTCATTCTAAATGTTGGAAATTAAACCGACTATGCTCCAGGCATGATCTCAATGGAAAATTATACATATCTCTCTGGTTGAGGACTAGGTAATTCTTCAACAAACACATCCTAAAACTGATCTAGTATAGGTGGAAATAAATCCTACTTGAATCCTTTTTCACCCAGAAACAGACTAGAAACTTTGGTGGTGAGCTCCCCCAGTTGCTGATGAAGTGGCCCTACAAGGCCTGTCATGATATCCCACTCTCTAAGGTGAATATAATTTTCACCTTCAGGAGATGTAAAATAAACTATCATGCGGTAACAATTAATCTATGCTCTATATGAATATAACCATTCAAAAACCATAATTAGGTTGAATCCTAACATGTCAAGGATATAAAAATACCAATTGAAATGATACTCCCCAACATCGAATGAATACTCCTTGCACAAGAATATGTCTCTAGACCTTAATCCCAATAGTGTATCTACCATCATAACCCCACTCAATAACTCCACCATCAGGATCAAATCACTCATAAAAAATAAAGGAATGATAGGTACCAGTATCAAATAAGGCACTTGATAATGTATAAGCTGCAAGAATATTATCTCTCATGTTTGATGGTCCATCCTCTCTATCCACAAGTGTAGGCTGAATTGTTTGTAACTGTACTTACCCTCTTCCCTATGATGTATTATGAGCTCCCTGAGCTTCACCACTCTTTTAATATGGGAACTCTTTCCTAGAATTATTTCATCCACCACCGCTACCGCAATGGCCAAAAGAAATCCAGCTACTAGAGTAACAAGGGGTAGAAGATCCCCTTCCCATACTCTAGTTCTTCCTAGCTACTCTATCACCACTAAACTGTTGTGGGTTCTTATAGAACCTCTACAGATGACCCATCATATTTTAGGATAGTAAATCTACCAGTGGTCAGGGAAAATGTTCACGAAAGTGGCCCGGCCTACTGCACCGGTGATAGGTCACTAAAGTAATATCATGAGTACCTAATCCCTAGTTATAGATACTCTTCTTTCTACTTCTCTTAATATCATCATCATATAGATGATTCCTTCTCTCAAAAATAATACCTATTGAACATATAGCTAGAACCACCTTCAATCCACTGGAATCCTCCTTTATGTTTCCCTCTAATATGAGATCCTAATTCACAACTTCTGAAAAATTCTTTAGCCTGGAAATATTCAACTGGTACTTAATTTAAAATTTAATCCCATCCTAAAACTTTTGTTTCGTGGTAGTCTCATCCCTCTCCAATGCTGGAAAAAAATTCTGAAAATATCTAAATCATCCAGCATAGTCCATCATGAATATTATCCTCTAATTCAATCTCATGAACTCAACTAATCTCTCCTACTTAAGAGTCTCAAGATTAATGTTCTCCAATAACCTCTCTTGAAATTCCATCCATTCCATGTTTTTCATCTTTCCATCCTAAGTCTATATGTCCCACTAACTCTTTGATTTACCTCGTAACATATAAGCATCCAATTTGACTCTCTTCTTGGTAAGAGTCTCTATATGGTCAAATATAGACTGGATGGACTCAATCCATAACTCAAATACCTTAGTTTTACCCTCTATAGTGAAATTCAAAGGGTGATGCAACTAGAAATCCCTTTGCAGATCAGACATTATTTTCACCACCCACCCTGGGTCTATTTCCATGAATTGCATAAACTAATCAAATTTTTTTTAGAACATCTCTCTGACTTCTTCACTCGGCACTACCAATGCCTCAGGTTCCACTAGGAGAGGAGTATCTTCATCCATGCCCTTGTGTCATCCTCTCAACAATAATCATCATGGAGGCATATCTCTACAATGCCAAACATGCATCTTAAATACATAACCCCTCTTTAACACATTTACATAAGAGGAAAATCACAATAGTAGATAAGAATTAGTTTCCCCAAACCCCTCCACATGGTCAATACCGAGGCAATATCTTTACCCTTAACCATCCTATATCTAGTTCACAGTTAACAAAGGGTAAACCCATTATCGTTATTCAAGTTTCTCATTGGACACCCATTTTTCCACATTTTTCATCATTTGAAATTTTTTATTTCATGTTAGGAACCTTTTTCATTTAAAACACACAAAAAAGGAAAAAAATCATGTTCAAAAAACATACAAAAAATACATTATCATGTGCATGCCTAAAATGATCCATGTCAAAAAATAATCCTGAGATCCTAGAATTATTCTTACATACTCAACTCTCATTCCATACCAGTCCACAAGTTAATTCTTAGAAAGTATCAGAAATAATAATCACATCACACAAAAAATGCATCACCCATGGTGAAATAACATCCAAATGTAATGAAAAAACATCAATAACATCAATCCCACCCTGAGTTATTGGGTTTTTCTCCCATACATGGGTTAGATACTCCCATGAACAAGCTCATAACCAAGGACCTACTCTTCCTAGTACCATGTTTACCATTACCAAATAGTAATAGAAATGAAAATAAAAAAGAAAATTGGGCTCCAATACCACATTATAATATCCCGGCCTGGGTTCCACACACCGGTTCCCCAAACTGGTCCACTACGTGATCTTAGAAGCACCTACCCGTACTCAAGAGGCTATTGACTAGAATCAAGGGTCTAATATTGATCATGGGGTGATTATACCCTCTTTATTAGAGTAATACACCAACATAAAATAATGAAACAATAACAAAATAAATATAACCATGACTATAATAATACCAACATCACAAGGTGACCAAAATAGGAAACACAATATCAAAAATGAACAGTAGATATTTCATGCTAAAGTATATGTCATGTGTCAATATGAAAAACTGAAAATAAATAAAGACACTGACAACTCCCAAGTGGGTCTCGAGCCACATCTAGTTTCCTCATCCATGTTCCATCCTGACTCAACTATCTAACATAGGTCCCTTGGCCATAACCTTTCCTGCAACCATGAAATCTATTTGGGTACCAATTAAGCATCCCGAGTAGGGTGTGAGTACATCTCATTAGGCCACCAACAACAGTATCTAAAATAATATCCAGTCAAAACAGTTCATGGATTTTTATTAGGAATAAATAAATTTGATAAAGTAAATAGTTCAAATTAATTAAATTACTCTTTATTTAACCACATAACCCCAGGGTTCCTAAAGACACCTAAACCTCAAAACCTACTTTGGCTTATTCCATAGTCTAAACCATGTCATAATACTAATTCAAAATTCATTATAACACATGGTCTTTCATTATCCATTTTATTTCAATTCATTATTATGGATAACTGGAACTGTTGTCCAATTCCAACAGTTTGGGCATAGATCATCATGTCTAGCACCCCATGAGTATTTTGAGCATCATTCTCTATCTCACACCTCATGGGTTTTTTGATCATTATTCCATATCCCATAAAATTATATTTTCATGCAAGTATTGGGTCCTAGAACTCCATGGATAGGACCTTGTGGGTGTTTGAAGCATCTATCCATACCCCCCAATCGTTTCTCAATCAATCACATATGGGTATTTGGATCATCAGTCTATTTCCTACACTCATATATCAATCAATCACATATATCACATGTAACAAAATCTCACATGTATCAAAATTTCTTATATATCACATCAATCAAGGTTAATAAACAATAACCCCCTTATAACATTCCCTATCATAATATTCCATTAATTAATCCAATTTCATCAATTCCATCATCACAATAAAGTCCATTATTCAATTCATTAATTAATTAATTTAAATTAATCAATCCTAATACCACAATAACTCCCATTAATTAATTAAACAATTAATTAATGTAATTAATTCCCTTAATTATTTCAAAGATTAATTAATCCAATTTCTATAATTTCATAATCATACCATTACATTAATTAATTCAACAATTAATTAATCTAGTTTCCAAAATTTCAATATTCCAATAATTAATTCAATGATTAATTATTCTAAATTCACAATTCAATATTCTAAAAATTAACACAATAATTAATTATTCCCCAAATCCAATAATTTTAATATTATAATAATTAATTAAAAAAGTAATTATCCCTCAATTCACTATTAAATATTCTAATAATTAACTCAAAAATTAATTATTCTCCAATTCTCATAATTTTAATATTCCAATAATTAATTCAATAATTAATTATCACACAAATAGAAAATTCCTTAATTTATTAATTTTCCAAATTAACTAATTCAATTAGGAAATTCAATTTCTAAAAAAATACAAGAATTTATACAATTACATACAGGTAATTTAAATCATGAATAGGGGATTTTAAAAATATAACTCTTACCTTAGAAACAGAGTCAAAATCTTGCTAACGGATATCCCCAATTTGATAGGAATAACACTAATTACATAGAATATCAAGATCTTGATTCAAATCATAGATAGAATATTAAAAGAAAAAATATCTTTTATACATATATCTATATCTAAATATAATAGGTGTAAATATCCCTTTAATGTATGGTAGAAGAATGGGAATTATATGGGAAAATAATTAGGATGATATTCACTTACTAAGAGAGGTACATATCTTATTTTCGGGCTTAAAATTATGAAGAAAAGAGGTTTTGAGCCTTATAAATTCATCCAGAAGCCTCCAAAATAGATAGGAATATTTATGGGATGGGTGGGGTCCATTTTGGGGTAAATATGGGGGTTTAGGTATTTTAAATACTAATTTTATCTCTAATTAAAAATTCATGCATGATTTCCTGGGTAGGGGTGGATGTTTTTCCAAATTGTGTACCTAAAAAATTATCCGTTTTTATGGGGTATGCATGGGTTCTCCTAAGAGGGAACAAGGTTTGAAAACTGGCATTCCAACTATGTGAATCCACTATCTTAGGGTTCACATGGTTTTCTAGGTTGGGTCGCAAGATTTGGGAAAATTTTGTGCTAACCGTATACTTTCCCTCTTCCTTCTAAAATTCTCAAGTTTCATCCAAACAAACTCTAATAAAAACCCCATTTATAAATTACAAAAAAAAACTATTCAAAATATTATATTTGAAAAATCTAGAGACATCTCATGAAAAGTTCTAAATATTACAATCAATGGTGGTATGGAATTGGTTGATTGATCAAAATAGAATTTTTTTCTTCTATGTTGATGAATTAATATCTTGGGTATAGTTGATTGGGGTGGTATTACCTTCACAAATCCTTGTTCAAGGTATTCAATGTTAATTTTTTCCAGTTATATCAACAAAAAATAAATCCAGAAAGTATGATGACATAAGTGTGTCTCCTACATTATGATATATCTAAGGAAAAAATGATTATATTACACTGTGTGTGCTAATCAAATGGTTGTCATTGTTATGATAATTAATTATAACTTTAGAGGCCTTGATGAGTTTCTAGAATCCAATCTTAGCCTATGAATATTATTCATTGATATTGAGATAAGATCTTAGTGTGTCACATAGAATATCATATTCAAAAACCTTCTATGTTCTGATGAATATGTATATTTGACATGGTGATCCCCACTCTTAAGTCTGACAGTTGTCTAAATTGTATCGATCGTTGAGAATAAAATGAAATAATTATTATTCAAGTATCGAATAATTTTTTTTAATTTATTTATTAAATCATTGACATGTGTTTAAGTAAATTAAAGGAATAATATTATACGAATGAATAGTATTTTATTATTCAAGATTATTTTAAAATTATCGTGTATTTTAAGTCAAGTTAATGAATCGCATTTAACACATAATATATACTTAATATATATTACATGTATGTGATAAAATATAAATAATATTTATGACGCAATTATTTTATCATAACTATTTATTTACTAGTTTTTTAGTGTGAATTTTGTTTCTAGGGGTCGAGAAACCTTTTTGATTATTTGAAACTCCCTCTATATAAGAAAGAGATAAGAGCTCATTCCAGGCATGTTCTTTATTCTAGTGGAATGAAAGCCTCTCTTTCCTATTTCATTCTAGATAGAGAAATTCACTCTTCAAGTGAATAAACCAAAAACAAATTTGAAGAATCGAAAGCATGGGATCAAGGTTATTTCTATAATGACAAAGGATTCATCAAAGCTTCATAAAAACACTTATAATTAGATGAATAGTTAGTATGAGAATTCTTGGAGTTTTTATGTGGATGATCTATATGGTTTTGTCTTCTGATCCTTCAACTAATTATTGATGATGATAAGATTCAGTTTGAAGCATTTCCCAACTGAATGAGGTACACATTAATTTAATTGATGTTCTTTTAATAATTCATATGAGACCCTTGGACCTCTACTAGAGCTCGGATCACCGAAGACGACTGATTTAATCTTTTAATTGATAAAAATTTTAAATCCATATCCCATCGGCTTCTATGGAACACCCTATAACCATTAATGTGTATCACATCTATTGTGTGGATTTTTTAAGCCAAGATAAATATTTTTATTTAAATTTAAGTAAGAAATATTAATTTTATCCTAGTGGAATGAACCACATGTTAATCCGATTTCAAATGGCCATGTTATCTTCGTATGAAAAAAAATATTTATCAAAATTGGTGTTTTTTAAAGTATTAAAATTCAAAAACATATTTTTAATATATATAATTTTTTTAGAAAAAAAATTGTGGAAATGACAAGAAAAATTTATTTTTGGATGCACAGTTAATTCTAGCCAAGTATCGGCTAGAATCTAGTTGCCATTACTACTCATCCAGGGACCGTATTTTCCCAAAAGTATGTGGAAGTTTTCAAAATTATCATATCCTAAATTAAGGCTTTTAAAAAAAATTGGATGGAAACATAGAAAATACCAAAAAATGGGTACATAAGCCTTTTTTTTATAAAAAAACATTAATGATTTAATAAAAGTAATAATATGTAAACAGTGGTGGAGGGTTTCTCTAAGAAGAAGTTAAAAAAATCATGAGTCTTTCCAAGGATAAAATGATCACCCAGTTTGGCCTCTACCCATGGCCTCCATTTTTCCAACAACCATAAACCACCCCCCAAACTCACTGGCCGGCAACACTAGTGCCACCTCCATCCTCCTTGCACTTCCAGCAAAACTGCATCGGTTTTCCCTCCTCCAACTACCCTGATGTTTCCATGCTCTAGTCGACCTGCACACCCCCACCACTTCTATAGTCTCGATAAGATATAAACACCCCTCTAGTGCATCATCACCTCCCTCTTTCCGAACTACCTCCCTCTATCCTAGCCCGATTGAGACCACCTCCCACTGGTTCATAAAGTTACCTTTATTTGGGCCAACCATGAATCACTTCCTTGGAACTTCATAATTTTCCGCATTTACTACAATGCCTGCCATTTCTAGGTGAAAACGGTCTATATCCTCCATCATGTGTCTAGTAAGGGCCATATCCCGACCACCAATGTGTGTTGGTCAGTTTGAAATCCATCATCGCAGTCAGGCCCTCATCATTGGTGTTCTACCCTTCAGTCGACCACCTGATCACCCCTGCCATCCTCGATAGCCTCAAAATTGACTGACAAAACTGATCCGGTCATATACCCTATGTGACCCACTTCAGTCAGGTACCCTACCTTGGGTTCCTAGGGGATCCACCAATCCCACTGGACCCAAATCACCAGAGCTCAAATGTGTTTGGGAAGCCCTGCTTTACCCATAACATCTCGGTCTGCCTTGCTCAAAATGGGTATGTTGGGTTACTTCCCAAATCACAATGGGCATGAGTAGGTTTTCAGGGCCCATGAAAATTATATATAATAAAATATTAAATGAGTTAATTAATTTAATTTTTTTAATTTAAATTATTTTTATATTTTTTGGTTTTAAAAAATATTTTAATACCTCAAAAATACATTTCCCTTTTGGTTTTAAATTATATTAATTTATTAATTTAATTGTTTGAATTAAAATTAAATTAATATTGGGACCAAATGTGTATAAATCATTTCAATTTATATAATTCATTTAATTTATTAATTAGCCATCATACTTTAAATTTCATTTATTTAATTTTATATTGTGCTTTACTTTTAGCCACTGATCAGTCTTGATAAATTGATCAACCTTTCATGTACAGTTTATTTTTTTTAATTATTGATTACATATGTGTGATATTTTTTAATAAGTAGTTATTTTTTATCAAAGGTCTATGCATAATCATCTTCATTTAAATATATATAAGGGAATTCATGTCCATAAGTTCTTATTTTTATGTACAATTCACTTCTTGAGACCACCTTACCTATGTGTGAGGATAGTTTTATTTTGTTGATTAAACTATAAGTCATTGACCACACTCATTGAAGGAGAAATACAGGGATTGGGATGAGCTGCATAATGAGTCAATACATGACTCAAGTATGATCTCCCTAATTCATGGATGATCTATTATGTTTAAATAGAACAACCAATATTATATTCTCAAGACCAGTTGGGTATTTTTATTTCCTTTATGAATTATTTATTAATTTATGGATCTCTATGAATGTTGAAAACATACCAACTAATAAAAAGTAAAATGTATAATGTCCCAATGAATGTTTTCTATTTAATGCTCAATTGTGATCATAGGAACATAAAATGAACATATTAATATAAATAGATTAAATTTATCAAAAAATATTAAAATTCCTCAATGTAATTTTAAGTCACAAATATCTTCCATCATTTGATTTTGAACAAATATAGGTGTTCAGGGTTCTCCTCAACCATAGTTGAGGGTGACTCTTACTACCATGGAGTTGTTATGATAATAAAGGGTTGAATTAACTAATTTTTTTTGTAAATAAGTATCCAAAAATAGCTTGTTTCAACTTTAGAGGAAAGAATTGAGTAAATCATTTTTATATTTTTAGAAGTTGGTACTTCACTCAATATATCAAGGAGCTTTGAGTTAATACATTTTTCAAGTTTAGTTCTTATCTAGAAACTCTCCAAGTAGTGGTGTAGCCAATGCTTATAGACTATGAGGAGTGGTTTCTAGGATTCATCCCACTAGAATACTAAAGAAATAGAATATTCTAATTCTAGTACAGAGGGTTTTTGGAATTTGATAAAATAGTGGTGGATAATTATTAATTTAAATAATCGATAAAGTCTCATCGATAATAATGATACATTTACTAATATTCTAGAATTTTTTTTAGTAAATGGAAAGAAATATTAGAAGTACACTATGATAATTATTTCAAAAAGAACATTTCCAAACTTGAACAGGTTTCAAAGAGTAGTATAGATTCTTTCACAAAGTACTACAACATTTAAAATTCAAGGTGTTAGTATACCCAATACTAGTTAAGACACCTTAGGAAGATATCATGTAAAAATATATATCATGAGACTTATGTATGAGGCATGTGATTGTTATTTCATAATGATTTATTCAACGTATGATGTATTTTTTGGATACAACATCTAGACATGGATGATTTTACATGTTTTCTCATCTTTGAGCAGTTTATGGGGAGAAAGAGAGTTGAAAATATGAATTGGTGATGACTACACTAGATACATGAAAATTGAAAATGGATCACAAACATTAAATGGATCCCTTTATAATATAATTTTTACCCATTTAATCTAGTTTTGTTGAAGATTAAAAAAACAATACATAGAAAATCATGTCATCACTTTTGGGTAAGGTTATCTAAGAAAAAAAGAGCATAATGTATAATATTTAATTCTCATGGTGAAAACATTGAAAAAAAAGGTTGAAAGGCCAATGGAAAGAAGATTCCAAGGGAATCTTCACAACATCCATCAAAGAATATGTTAGTTATCATACAAAATTTATTTAATTTTCATATCCATAAATAAATATTTGGTAGTTTAAATGAAATGAAATGAATTAAATAAGCAGTTAGTCACTTATTCTTCATGTATATTCATTAATTGTATGTAAGGTGTATTCTCCAAGAAGTTGAGAAAAGGTGATTCCCAAGTTAGTAGTGAGAAGCAAAAAACTTCTAATTTACATGTTAATGATTCTAGATAATATTTTTGATGTATTTCCAAATCATTTATCTCGTTTTTTTTTTGGAAAAAAAGGAGACATTATTCCATTTTTGGAATGAATTTTTTATGTGGTTCTAAATACTAAAACAATAGTTTATAAATTATTGAATCATTGTCATTACCTTATGAATAAAAAATGTAAGACTTATATACCATGTTGTAGCAATATAATACTTTTTCAAAAAAACTAAGTATTTTTCAATGATATACCCAGTAGGGTTTTAGACTCTATTGTGTTATAGAACTTACTTATGTACATAGTTTTCAATGAAGAAAACTTTATAAATAAAGATATGCTACAAAGATTTTGAAATTAGTTTAGCTAGAGAGTGTGAACTATTCCAAAAGTATGATAGTGGTAAATATAATTCATAATATTCCATTAATTTTTTATTAAGGAATATGAATTTTAAATATGATATATTCATGGTAAGAAGATATAAGATGCTTCAGGGTGGTGTTTTTTAGAATATCTTGAACAACCATTCGTCGGTCATCATAATGAACTATGGAATAATTCCTAAACATACATTACCTTACACACATTAGATAAATTATTCTAATAAGGGGGTTAGATGATTAATATTTTATTTTAACATTTATAAATCAAATATATCATGGAGGAATTCTTGAAAATGCATTTCTTTATAAAAATCAGTTTCATGATGTAAGTAAAAGGAGCATCAATGTTAAAACTCATTGATTGCAGATACCACCATCTTTTGTGACATACTTAGAAAATAACGATGGTATCCAATAACAATATCAAAAATATCATGAAAATATATATCATCTGATTTATAGTATTATTTAAATCCATTATATCATAGGAACATGTGTTTAGTTGCAAATATTTTATTAGGATATAAACAAACTTGCATCATGAAAAGCACAATGTGTATCTAAAATAATTATCCTAAAAGTTACTTAGGATATTATAGAAATCCCTATGATATAAATGTTGTATTAAAGTGATATAAATTTATCTATAAGGGTTCACATCACTATTTGAGATAGTGATAGAATGATTAACATGAATCTAGTCAATGTCGAAGATGCACAAATAGTTGACACAGGAAAAAATTTCCAAAAGAGCTTGTAGAAAAGGAATTTTCCAGATACATAGACTATGTATGAAGGATGAAACCATAGTGGTGGTTTTATATTCAATGTGGATAGTGATAAATTAGTCATTGAGAATAATAAAACCTACAAGTAAGAAATATAATGAAATAAACTATGATTGGCAAGATAAATTAAAATTATATAATGGATTCCATGCATAAAATTACAGGGGGCTTATTTTTTTGAATACTATGGTGGGTATTCAAGTGAGATTATACATGCATGGTACAAGAGTGGTACCAATATTTCTTTACTGGTAATACCAAGTCTTTATTCTTAAATATATGATAATATTTAATGACATAGAAACATTATATGATCATTAAAGTTGGTAATTGGATGTCAAGACCACCAATCGTGGAAGGTGTCCATACGATGCTACCAGAAAGAGATGTTCACATCATAAAATGCCAATAAGGGGTGAAAGTTAGAGAAATACAATGATGGATTAAAGTAATAAATAAGGTCATAGAACATTTTTTTGGAATGAATATTTTTCCTATATATACAAGAGGTTAGTGGGAGAACTATGGTTTTCTAAGTAAACTATTTCTGATAACATATATAAAACAAGTATTTTCCTTTTAATTGGTTAGTACTAGAAAGAAATTAACTCTCCAAAGATTGACATAAATTAAAAATTTGTATTTTAGGGTATATCTTCTACAAAGGTATATATAATGGTTTCTTAGACCAAGTAAGAGTGAATATACTAAAAAGGTATTGAAAAAAAGTTGGGACAATTAGATAAAGAATTGTTACTAATCTCACATTCATAAATATCTCCAAGAAGACATGTACGGTCATAGGAGGAGATTAAAATGGTGTGTTTAATTCCATATTCTTATATGATGGATCAAACACATTTTTCATTATATTAATAAGAAATTATATTTCCAACATATACTTTATAGAATAAAAAATTCAATTATATCTATTAGAACTGCAAGGGATGTAATTAGAACTATCTAACTTCACTTGAAGAAGTAAAAAGGATATGTACCTACTATATGGAGAGTAAGGGTTAATAGTTACAATGGGACACAAACTATTATTCCATGGATCAATATGATCTAATATCATAGTCAAGATAAGGTAATAATCTGGAAAATATCATATAATCCAATGGAATATTCTAATGCAACTAAAGAAGTATTTTATAATACACAATGATTTTTTCCTATTCATAGAATCACAGATATCATGTAGTAAAATCCTGGATTTAAGTTTAGACAGTGGAGAAAAGGATATGTAATCATTTATAAAATCTATTTAGGAGTTTTAATCAAGGAGGTGAAGTTATCGATATCAAAATAGCCACATAGTGGAAACATGGTAGGCCCATGACTAAATCCAAAACTCAGTAGAAACATGATCATAATCATGTGAGAGAGAAAATTTATAGTAAGAAAGTAACTCTAGTGAAAATTGGATTATTTAAATAGTGTGTTACCTAGAACCAACTTGATCAGTATGTTTTGATTACCATAACATGTTTACATTGAGTTATTCATGATGTACACTTACAATTATAGTGTTGATATTTAATTTTCCTCTATTTAAATTGTAATGTCCAGAGATTAATTATTGTATAAAATCATTATAGTAATTCCCAAGCTATAATGCGAATCTTGAGATACAATGAAATTAATTTTAAAAAAATGTCATATGTTCTAGATACATTATACTTACTAGACACATTTTATGTCTAAATATAGTGTGTTGGGGGATTATATGCATTGATAATTATTCTCATGAAGTTCACATTATGTAATTTTTAGTAGGTGAGATCATAAGGACAGACCCACCAATAATAACACCACATGTATCTGGTTTCATTGAATTTTCCTATCTATAAACAAGTTTATTATTCTTCTGACTTGAGATCATTATCAAAATGTGTCATCTGATCGCATACTTTGATGTAAGGGAAAAACAATGAAAATATCTTGGCTAGGTATCTTGTGTTGGTAACATCATTTTTGGTTTGGCATTAATTGAATAATCAAAATAGAATATGCATTCTTATTGTTTAGGAAGTAATACCTCGAGGCTAGTTGATCATGATGGTTGTACCTTCATAAATATTTGGACAAGATATTTAAAGGTAAGTTCTTCTAGTTAGATCAACAACATAAATAAATATAGAAATGATGATGACACAAGTGTGTGTCATTCTTTATGAGATATCTAAAGACAAAGAGATTACATTGCACAGTGTGTGTTTGTAGGATGGTTTTCATTTATATGAATATTCTTTATATCTTTAGGGGCCTTGCTGAGTAACAATAATCCTCTCTCAGTCTATGAATACTAATCACTAACATCAAGATAAGGTCCTAGTGGATCACACACAATAGCATAGCCAATAATAATCCATTTTCTGGTGAATTGGTATTTATGACATAGTGAGACCCACCATGGGGTCTGAGATTTTTTCAATTTTTATTGATCAAAAATAATAATTATATTCATTATTATTTCAGTATAGAATAATTGTGTTAAATTGATTTATTAAAAGTATTTACAGATTTTTAAGTAAATACAAAGAATAATATTATATGAACAAATATTATTTTAATATTCATGGTTGGCTTAATATTACATGGAATTTAGAGTCAAGTTAATGTTTCATATTTATCACTTAATATATTTAATATATATTACAAGTAAGTGATAAAATCTAAATAATATTTATGACACATTTAGTTCATCATGACTATTTATTTATTACTTATTTAGTGGTAATTTTTATTCTTGGGGAAACAGAACCCTTTATGATTATTTGAACATACCACTACATAAGAAGGATCAAGGAGCTAATTTAAGGTTCATTGTTAATTCCTATTGAATGAGAACTTATCTATCCTCCCACTTTCTATAGAGATAAATTCACTCTCCAAGAAACTGATCCAAGAACACCTTCGATTGATCGAAGGCACAATATCAAGGTGATTTTTGCAACACTGAAGGATTCATCAAAGATCTATGCAAACACCTAGAATTTGATAAATAGTGAGAATGTGGTTTCTTGGAGCATGTGTGGTTGATCTATAGTTGTTCTTCTTTGGATCTTTCGATCAATGATCCCCAATAATGAGCTTCAATCGAATGTATTGCTGAATCGAATTAGTTAATCATTTATTTGATTTTTCCACATTGAAAAATTTATGTGAGGTCCTTGGACCTATATTAGGGATTATATTGTGGGAGATGAAAATTTTCATCATTTCAGTGATAAAAATTTTAAATCCCTAGCCCATAGGCATTTGTTGTGCCTTCTGATACCTTCACCTTATACATTGATCATGGTTAAAATTTCTCTATAATGTTAATAATTATATAAATATCATATATATTCATCCTATATATATATATATTGAGTCATCCATAAAATTTAAATATGGAAAAAATAATGACAACATTCATAGAGAGGAGAAGTCGTACATACGCATAAACGTCGCTTTTACATTTTGATGGATAGAAAAAAAATTATGAAAACAATACTTTACCTTTTCTAGAATAATTATTATATCCTAATTATCACATATATTCCCTAAATTTACCCTTATTTTCATCTATGTAAAATATAAGTGAAAAAGGAATCACATATCTTCATGGAGGTAGTAATTCACATGTACTCACGAGCGATGTTATCATTTTTGAAAAAATGTGAAGAATATGGATAATGGTTTTTCCATCATCATAATAACAATAAATTATATTTATTATACTAAATAAATTAATTTATAATGGATAATCTATATTTAAAGGTGGTATAGGAAAAAATTAAAATTGAAAATGCTTTCTTAAGTGTTATACTTCTTCATTGACAAATGCTTTTGGCTTAAACCTTTAACCTTTAAAGGATGGTATTTTGGAAAAATAGGAATCTATGGAATTTGGTTAAGGATTATAGGAAGGTATTATGTCCTGTCGTGGATAGTATAAAAGTCTTAAAATATTTGAGTAATATGGAAGATAATGTTCCCTTTTATTAGAGAGGGGATGGGAACTCTTGGAATTACTTAAATTATTAAATTAATATATATTAATATTCAAGGGAAAATGGATACAAATTGATATAAATAAAATAAAATGTGATGATGATTCTAAATACTCTCATCCAATAAAACTTAGCATGTTTTAGTTATGTTTTCACTGTTATCTCTTGTTTTTAACCCTTTGTTACCCAATTGACAATTATTGTGATAACAATGTTTTTTACTCTTTATATTTTAATAAAATTACCAAAAAAATACAAGTAATACATAAATGTAACTAGTTTATATTTTAAACAATATAAATTTCACTTGCCCAAACATAAAATTTTTATGAATTTTAAATCATATAATAAATAATTGTTTATTATAAAAAATCATTGATGATATTTTCAAAAACACATGTTATCTTATAATATAATGTGTGCCTAACTTGAGTTAATTGGTCCCAAAATGAAATGGATTATAATATAAATAATATATGGTCTTAATATAATAATTCAATAAAATATTGAAAGTTTTTTATATCTTTATTAACATTATATTTTGGTTTAATCTCTTAACCTTATCCATGGTAATGATGTTTTTAATATTAAAGGGTCGTAATTTTACTTATAAGAAAAAAATCAAATCATAATTGGACAAGGGGTGAAATTTTACACTATTTATCATTATAATTTTTAAATTTCAATATATTTATGATATTTAAATAATTTAATAAAATATATTTAACATAAAATACTATTAATTTCATTTTAATAGCATTTCACATAATTTGATATTGAATAAACCATGTCTAAAATGGAATTTAAATATTAAACATTCAAACCACTATAATAATTTATATTTATCTTCATGTTTATTTGAAAAATTTAACTCATCTAAAAAATATTTCTTTTAATATTTTTAGAATCGTTTAATTTTTTAATTTATTGTACAAGCATTGTGTTGGTGTTTTATAAGAAATTAAGGTAGTTATTTCATCACAAAAAAATTAAAATTAAATTATCATGATAAGAAAAATTAATTTATATTTAAAATAAACATCTATAATTGAAAATAAGATTTTTTTCACAGTAAAAATTTATTATAGTTATTAAAATCAATAAAGAGGCATTTTTTATATTATCTTTTACTTAAATATTATAAAGGTCAAAATCAATTCCAAATGAAACCAAAAGGTATTATTTTTAAATTTTAGATTATTATGGATGATATAGAATCATTAAATGATATAAATAAATGTTTTTCAAAAATTATAAGCCTTATCACATTTTTTTAACCCAAATTTACCCATATTAACTATTTTGTGGTAACAAATATTTATTATGGTTACTATTCATATTGAATAAAAAATAGGTTGACCTTATTACAAAATAATAATTATGATGATTCAAAATATGGATTAAATTTTATAATATTCAATTAACATAAGTGGTTTAATTATATTTCTAATTAAACCCACAAAATGAGATGAAAAACTATTTTTCACAAAAATTTCATTTTAAGTATAAATATCATTTTATAGAAAATTAAAACATAAATTTGTTTCCAAAGAACATAATGGGATTATTAATACTATAGTAGAATAAATTTTTATTTTAAATAATAATAAAAATGGTACAATTTATTTTATTTAAAAATAAATACATATTTCAATAAAAATTTATATTATTCACTATTTAATGAAAAATAAATCTTTTCCAAAAAATATCAAAAAATAACTCAAAAATAATTTTGACAAGTGTATTTTGAAAATGATATTTTTTTATAAAATAAAATTAAAAAAATTAGAAATTAATTAAAATAATCTCTCAAAAAAATAAAAATAAACCATTCGGCGTAAAATGTATTTTGAAGAATAGAATATGTTCACTCAAAAATGAGAAATTATTTATAAAGAATTTATCAACATATTTTTATTGAATATTACCTTTTTATAAATTTTATAATTTTTTTAATTATATTCATACATGTTACTTCATCGACTATGTTATAATGTCCATAAAAAATAATATTTCACAGTTCGTTTTGGCTCAATGTTGCATGTTGTATATGATTTTGAGCATAGTGTTTTATTTTAAAAAATACTCAAGTTATTATAATGATGTTCACCCACCTTAGGATAGTTGGAATGAAAATAAATAAATTGGATTCCCGTATAATGCATTAATTTTTGACATCCCACTAGATTTCATCAATTATATGAAATTTTTTGAACATCCTTATTAGGATTTGTTATATGGTAATAATAATTAGATTTCCATTTTTTATTATGATTGAGCAGTGATAATATTATAAATATAGGAATATTCCACCATTCTTGAGGCTTAATAATGACTAAAATGATGTAATTGATAATGTGGTGCCACTAAAGGGACCATAAGGCAATAAATAAATTTTTAGAATCATAGTGGAGATTATCCAATATATGGAGAAATGAAATCAATAAGAGGAGATATGTCATTTGGATCACTCAATTTAATCTAAAATATAGAACCCATAAATATTTTGGGTTAAATTATCACATGATAAATTAGAAATATTTCTTAGGGGATGAATAAAATATTTTTTTCACAAGGACCATACTCAAAATCAAATTGAAGCTTGATGTGTACATGCTTTAGGACTTGGAATTATAATGGTGGAACATAAAAATTCATGCTAAACTCAACCAAGACCTTAGTTTGGATGGACTTGAGGAATTGATTAATAAACATTTCTTCCAACATTCCGTCTTAGTTTTCTGAACAATGGACTTCTTCCAACTAATTCAAGGAAACCAATTGGTTGTGAATTATGTAACCCAATATATATGTATCACTATTTTTTTACGAGAATTGGTTGCTAGTGAATCACTCAAGGAAGAGATTCTCAAAGTGGGTATCTAATTATACATTCTTTTTTGAGTGGTGATATCCTTCATTAAGGGTTACACATATATTTTAGGAAAAACTATTATGGTACAAAAATGCATTAATGGGAATTTTAGCAGAGGTACCACCTCCCCCTCCCCCAAAAGGTGGGAACTCCAATACATGGAATAGGAATAAAAGAGATAGTTAATCCTATAGTAGTAATGAAAAAGAGAACTAGTCCACCTGATCAATTTATTTCCCTCCATATGTAAAAACTTGGACCTTCTTTTCAGGTACGGGTTTTCTTTTCTGTATTTTTTGAGAAAAAGTGAAGAATCTTGAAATTTTAGGAGTACACGTTGTGTACTTAGGAGTACACATTGTGAACTTAGGATTACACACCATGTACCTGGTTTCTATGAGTGACCGTGTATTGGTGGTGTAATGGCCGAGTATATGGATGTGTGGGGTGACGTGGAGACCGCCTAATGTAGGGCTCGGTAAAGGCATCTACACACCATGTAATTTTAAAGGACACACCATTGATATTTATTTTTAATTGATTAAATGGACTGGGGTCACGTCTCGTTCACAGAAATCACCTCTTCTCGTCTCGTCTTGTCCAGGAGCAACTAAAGTCGGTGATTCTTCCTAGAGCCCCTGATCGACCGTCCATTCTCTGAATCAACCGTCGTCGATTGCGTTGGAATCTCCATGGTGATTTCTTCCTTCCTCTGGAGCCACATTCCTTTATTTTCCATATTTTTTGAGATATCATTGGTTGAACGTTTTTGACATTTGTGTAGATCTATCACATTATAGGTTGATTCAAGGGCTGATGTTGGAGTATATCGATCATACAACACTGAGGTATCTATTTTGTGCCTTTCTATAGTTAGTCTTTGAATTTTATGTGCAAAAGTTCCCAATACCTTAGATTGGGGTATTGCGTGTTTAGGTGTTTTAACCCTATTGATGCCTACTATGATTTTTTGCTTGATTTGGGGATCTTGTTTGTAAATAGGGTTATTTTTCCGTGAAATAGAGGTGTTTTCCCATGTTTGTTTTGATATTGATTGTTTGGTCTAGCCTTTCCTGTTAGGATGCTTGTTTTCCATGCCTAGTGTAGTTATGATGGAATGATATTATTTTATGTTGTGATATCCTTTGTATCTATTTATCCAAATAGTTCTTCAGTTTTACTTTGGATGCTAAACATCTTTTGTGCACGATTGACTTACGCAGGGCTGTGGGAACCTAGAGTAGTTAGACCATAGGGGGAATGAACACTGAGGGCTTCCCCAAAGCGTCTGGTTACTTTTACATTACAAGACCATATGGGGGATGGAGCTGGGTGCTCCCTTAGACTATCTATAGTTCCACTTTGTGAGACCACAGGGGGAATTGGACGCTGAGTGTTTCCTCATAGTGTCATTAGTTACCGTTACGAGACCACAGGGGGAATTGACGGTGAGTGCTTCCTTAGAGAGTCTTTTTTAAAGATGAACTAGAGGGTTCAGACTGTGAGAACTTCCCATAGGGTTGCTTGTGTTTTATTAGCTGTTTATTTTGATAAATGGAAATGAATGAAATTGAAACTATATGATTTTTTACTTTTGATTACTTTATTTTTTATTGTTTCATTTCGTATATTTCCTGCTATGTATATTCACTAACTGTTAGGCACAAATATTTGGGTGGCTCCCTACTGATATTTGTCTTACAACCTATTTGGTTAATGCTTTTGGGCCCAAATAGATTATATTTCAGCAAGTATAGATAAGGGAAAGCACCCTTCTACTTCAGGTACTTGATTGTTGTGGAGCTGGAGAGCATGGGACCAAGATGAGGATTGCGATGTTGCTGGAGTTATTTACTTGTTTACCTTTATTATTTGGTTTAGTAATGTATTTCACCATTGTGACTTGTTTGGCTGCTTTCATAGACATATGTGACATGCATCATTATATATGTGCTCCTATTATTTATTTACTTTCAGTCTTCTGTTGTTTACTATTGTATGGTATTGTTACTGATTCCACTATTGTTATTTATTTATTTTCTCAGAATTACTCTTCCAATGAGAGAATAGATTCCCCACTATCACACCCAAGGCCCTCACTATTATTTGGTAGCCTCTGGCATTTGGGGAAATGTGCTTGAGTCCATGTGACCAACCGGTACGGGGAACCTCTGGGCGGAACTCAGAACTGGGATGTTACAAACTGGTATCAGAGGGATTCATTTCTTCTTTATCTTACTTTTTGGAGACTATAGCCAAAGATAAGAAGGAATATGTAGTTGGTAATAAGTTTTTCTTGGGAGTATCTAACTCATGTATAGGGAAAATATGATTTATCTCGATTATTTCATTTTTTGTTTTGAAATTTTACAGTTGATTTGATTTCACCATTAGGTGATTCACATGTTTTGTGCTATTATCGTTGATATCTTTGAGGTTATATTTATATTGCAACATAATGAGATGAGGGTATGTCATCTCATGCATCATATAGGCACTTCCTAGAGATTACATGTCATTCATTCTTGCCATACCATTTAGGTTTCATTATTGATTGCACATTTTTGTGATAGATGTTGTGCTAAATATGCATTTTGTTGTGATATATTCCTTGGTATAATGACTACTATTTGATAGGGTATCGGATTTTGTAAGGTTTAGTTTGTATTAATTCCAAACTTTGGTTCTTGAGGTGTTATAGGCCCACATGTATTGGAATTTGGTGGATCATTGCACTGTTAAGCTTGTATGTGACATGTATAAGATGCCAAGCTTTGATTTGTGGGGATTATGGGCCCTTACAGATCATAATTTGGAACTTTAATGTTCGTTTCAGTGTTTTTCTGGGTTCTGGAATAGTTTTTTAGGCTTACTGTCCAGAAAAACCAAGAATACATAGTGTGTATTACTGAATACATGCCATGTACTTGTCATGTACTATATGTAAACGGCAAGAATACATTCCATGTACTTTCCAAGAATACACAGTGTGTATTGCTGAATACATGCCTTGTTCGAGAAGGAACTGTTTTTCTTAAGTACTTGTCGTGTACTATATGTAAACGTCGTGTAGTCTCTAACTATTTCACTGGGTGTGTGGGAAAAGACACGGGGTTGGTAAATATTTGGTGTAACACACCATGTACCAAACGTACACGTCATGTGTATAGACCATGTGTCTATCCATGTGACCAACAGCGCGGGTGGATGAAATCCTTCTAGTACACGCCATGTCTGGCATAAACACACCGTGTAGAGTCAATCGTGTCTCCAACTGTGTGACTAATGACACAGGAGGTTGAAACTTAAGTGGTACGCACCATGTTCAGTAAGAACATGTCGTGTAGTCTTGTTTTAGGATAACCATGTGTTTTATCCATGTAGAGGAACTCAAACAGGGGGAAGGATTCAAGTACACTCCATGTCCTGGTGGAAAAACACAGTGTGTATGAGATGTTACACAAAAAAAATTGGAAGAAGTACACGCCCATGTAAAGACTTAAGGTAACATGTTGTGTAGGGGTTATACATGTCGTGTATTCATGTTTTAAATAACTTGAGTGCTTTCTTTATCATGTTACTTTCTTGCACTTCTAAATTTTATTCCTTGTTAATATAGAACTAAGGTGTGTGCTTGACCTTGTAGAGTCATGACACTGCGGCGTCCTCTGGTTGTATGTCAGATTTAGGGCAATGAGTAGACCCTAGAAATGGTAGTTCAGGGACTACCAGTAGATCCTTCCGTAATGCCTGTCTTGGCACCAGCCGTTATTCCGGACATAGGTGTCGATGCATAGTTATGAGAAGGATTCATGAGGTTTATGCAGACCTTCAGGGGAGCACCGCATCCTACCTCGTCTATGGTAGAGTTGATGTGGGTCTTTCAGTAACAACATCCTCCCACTTTCTCAGGGGATAGAGGACCTCAGGCTGCTGATTCATGGTTAGAATCCATGTTATCTATCTTCAAGCATCTGGAGACACCTCCAGAGAGGAGGGTGAATCTCGCTACTTATATTCTTTGGTATTCTGCCAAGAGATAGTGGGATGTGATCTCATAGGTAGGATGCTAGCAGGTTATGTCTTGGGATGAGTTCCAGCGTGCTTTCTATGATTACTTCTACCCAGAGACTTTGAGGGCCAATTGAGCCTGAGAGTTCATGAGTCTGGAACAGGGTACTCTTTCTGTCATGGAGTACTCTTCTCACTTCATAAATCCACAGTGCTTCATGCCCATTCCAAGGGGTGATGAGTTATTTATGGCAAGGAAGTTTGAGGATGGTCTCAAGCATGATATCTGATCTCTATTGAACATCTTCAGGTTTACTTATATCACCTCTATAGTCAACCAGACGCTGATCACGAAGCGAAATATGAGGTATTCTGGAGCTGTGAGCTAGGGTGTCTCAACATCTGGAGTTGGTAACCATCCTACTGATAGTAGGAAGTGCCGTAGGGAGTCTACGCATACAGACCAAGGGAAGAGGGACACTTCTTATGGTATCCATTTGGTGTGCTACCAATGCGAGAAGAGAAGTTATATGAGGACACTTTGCTCGAGAGACCCAGTGGAGTGTCGATCTTGCAGCAATATGGGTTATCTTCACTGTTTCTGTCAGTTTTTTCACTAGCAGCTGGTGATAGGGGTTATATTTCCACTCATCAGACTAGATAAGGACCCCCAGTTTCTCATAAGTCTTATAACTAGAGTTCTTCTAGCCGTTCAAGCCAAGTTGGAGGTCGTGGTCGTGGTAGATAGTCAGTACGATTTCAGTGACAATATGGTGGATCAGCTCAGGGTGGTCAGGTAGGGTCATAGGGCCGTAGTATAGGCTAGACTTTTGCAGTGAAGAAGACCCAACAGGAGTAGGATCCTATACCCTCTATAGTTCAAGGTACGATCCTAGTTTCCTCGGTTTTAGCTTCTAAACTTTTTGATATAGGGGATTCCCATAGTTTCATATCTGTTGCTATTGTGGAGAGCCTTGGGATCTGTATCTTTACTTCTACTAATTTCTTAACGTTGGACACTCCATTGGGGTCAAGGATGGCTAGTGTATGTCAGTTCAAGGAGTGCCCTCTTGAGTTTGGTGGGTGTCACTTCTTATGGGACCTTTATGTCTTAGAGATGATGGGTTATGGAATCATTCTCAAGATGGACTATTTAGTTCTATTATAGGATATTGTTGATTTCTATCATCATAGGGTGATTTATATGTCACCATAGGGCATCATGGGTTGGGAAGAGTTATATCCCAAATTACTATTTTGTATCTGGATGACCAAGGGACTTCACAGATGGAATTTCCTCAAGTGGTGGATTGTTTTAGAGATTTCTTTCTAGAGGACTTTTCAGGTTTTCCTCCAGAGAAATAGGTGGACAATTCTATTGAGCTTGTTCTTGGATCGGCACTGGTGTCCATTACTCCTTATAGGATGGCTAAACCAGAGTTATAGGAGCTCAAGAAGTGGTTAGAGGAGTTATAGGCAAAGGGTTTCATCTGACCCATCACTTCTCCTTGGGGTTCGCTTATCCTGTTTGCGAAGAAGGTGGATGGAACCCTCAGACTTTGTGTGGATTATCAGAATCTGAACTAGTTGACGGTCAAGAACCGATATGATTTATTGAGGATTGATGATCTCTTTGATCATCTTCGAGGAGCTCGGGTGTTCTCAAAGATTTATTTGAGATCCAGTTATCATCAGTTGCATGTTAAACCATCAGATATACCTCATACAACCTTTTGAAGTAGGTATGGTCTATATGTGTATGTGGTTATGTCATTCGGTCTCATGAACGCACCTGCAGTTTTCATGGCACTGATGAACCGAGTGTTCCATCCATACTTGGATTCTTTTGTGGTAGTCTTCATGGAATATATCTTGGTGTACTCTCACACCCGACACAACCATGCCACACATCCTGAGATTATTTTGAGTACACTGAGATAAGATCATTTATATTCTAAGCTCTCAAAATACCACTTTTGGATGGACCAAATTCACTTCTTAGGTCATTTTATCTCAGAGAAAAGAGTATCAGTAGACCCAAATAAAGTTAGAGTAGTAATTTCCTAGAGTATTGGAAGATCATCTTTAAGGAATGGAGTTTTCTAGGGATGTTTGGTTACTATATATGTTTCATACAAGACTTTTCACGCTTAGCAGCACCACTGAAGGGCCTCACTAAGAAGGGTGTGAAGTACTTATGGTCATATTCTTGTGAGTCAGCCTTTCATGAGCTGAAAGGGAGGTTGACTTCAGCACCAATACTAGTTTTTTCAGAGCTAGGAAAGATCTACATTGTTTACTATGATGCATTAGGTATCGGGCTGGGAGTAGTGCTTATGCAGGGGGGAAGGATTTGTTGCGTACGGGTCTCGGTAGTTGAGGCCACATGAGAGGAATTACTCAACGCAAAATATTGAGTTGTCTGGAGTTGTTCATGCCTTATGTTGTTGGATACATTATATGTTTAGAGATAATTTTGTGGTTTTCATTGACCAAAAAAGTCTCAAGTATATATTTACTCAACGCGATATGAATCTGAGACAGTGAAGGTGGGTTGAGTACCTTTAGTCTTTTGATTTTGATATTGCCTACATTCTTGGGAATGGCAATGCAGTAGATGATGTGTTAAGAAGAAGGACATAGATACAGGTAGTTTAAGAGGCTAGTTGTGAGTGGAAGCTTATGGCTCTATTCTCTGAGATGCATTTGGAGATTCATGAAAAATAGGGGCAGACGTTTATTTCTTCAGTAGTTGTTACCTCGACTCTACTTGATTGAGTGAAAATGAGGAAGAAATTAGATTATGAAGGTCTAGTTCTACGGGAGAGTGTGCCAGGAGAGGACCCTATTCCTAGATGGACCATAAGTAAGGATGAGATCTTGTGTTTTCATGGGAGCGTATAGGTGTCAGTAGACATATGTGAGGAGCTGATGCAGGATTTCATTCTTCAGTTTGGGCAGTTCATCCTGGTGTCACCAATATGTATCAAGATCTAAACTGTCAGTATTGGTGGCCAGGAATAAAGAGAGATGTTTCTGGGTTTTTCATGAGGTGCTCCACCTATCAGTAGGTGAAGGTGGGGTATTAGTGACCAGCAGGGCTTTATTAGTAGTTACCATTCCCGAGTGGAAGTGGAACAATGTCGCGATGCAATTTGTGACAATTTTTTCAAGGTCACCTCAAGGGAATGATGCAGTTTGGGTTTTCATTGACATCCTCATGAAGGTTTCTCACTTATTTCCGATCAAGGAGACCTTCAATGTTGATGAGCTGGGAAGGATGTACATCCAAGATATTTTACATTTACATGGAGTTATGCACTCCATTGTTTCAGACAAGGATGCCCATTTTACTTCTCAGGTATGGTAGGGATTATAGAGGTCTATGGGTATACGGGTACTTCTGAGTACAGCTTACCACCCCCAGACAGATGGTCAGTCCAAGCATTCTATTTAGGTGATAGAGGACATGCTTTGAGCATGCATCCTATATTTTGTAGGTTCTTGGGAGAAACACATACCTCTTTTAGAGTTTTCCTATAATAATAGTTTTCAAGAAACTATTCAAATGGAACCTTATGAGGCTTTGTACGGTAGGCCATACCGATCACCCTTATGTTGGCTAGAGGTAGGAAAGGTAGCTATGCTGGGACCTCGTCTTGTTCAGGAGACCACAGAGCAGGTGGAGTTGATTTGAAAGAGGATGGTTTGTGCACAGTCATGACAAAATTCTTATGCTGATCAATAGAGATGACCTCTAGAGTTTGAGGTTGGGGATCAGGTTTTTCTATGTGTCACACCGAGGTTGGGACACAGAAGGATTAGGAGATAGGCCAAGATTTCACTGATATATGTTGGATCATTTGAGGTTTTGGAGAGAGTTTGGACGGTTTCCTATCGGTTGTTTTTACCTCAGAGTTACCGGGCTATGAACGACGTCTTCCATGTTTCTCAGCTACGGTGTTACTTTTCAGACTCATCTCGTGTTTTTTAATCCGAGGAGGTTGAGATGGAGGAGGAAGCATCGTTCGAGGAGCATCCTATCCAGATAGTTGATTGTAGTGCAAAGTTTCTCTCTGGCAAGTCTATTCCTCTGGTACGAGTGTTGTGGCAGCACCGGTGAGTACAGGACGATACTTGGGAGGAGGAGACTGATATACGATCATAGTGGCCAGATCTGTTTGTGGATTCTTCTTCTACATCGCTTTACTAGGGAAATTTGGGGACAAAAATCTTTAAGGGGGAAGTTTGTAAGAACCCAGACCTTCTTTTTAGGTATGTGTTTTATTTTCTGGTGTTTTTTATAAAAATAAGATAATCTATAAATATAAGGAGTACATTCTATGTACTTAGGATCACACTCCGTGTACCTGGTTTTCATGGGTGACCGTGTACTGGCCATGTAACGGCTGAGTACATGGCCGTGTGGGGTGACCTGGAGACCGCATAAAGTGGGTCTCGGTAAAGGCGTGTACATGCCATGTACTTTTAAAGGAAATTTTGTGTATATTTTATTTTAATTGATTAAATGGAATATGGTCGCGTCTCATTCACAGAAATCACTTCTTCTCGTCTTTTCTCGTCTAGGAGCGACCGAAGCTGAAGATTCTTCCAAGAGCCCCCAATCGACTGCCTGTTCTCCAAATCAACCTCCATCGATTGAGTTGTAATTGCCACGGTGAGTTCTTCCTTATTTTGGAGCCTCATTCCTTGATTTTCCCTCTTTCGTGAGATATCCTTGGTAGATCATTTTTTACATTTTTGTAGATATACTGCGTTCTAGGTCAATTGAAGGACGGATGATGGAGTATATAGATCGTACAACGCCAAGGTAGGTGGTTTGTGCCTTTCCATAGTTAGTCTTTGAATTTTATGTGAAAAAGTACCAAATACCCTAGATTGAGGTTTTGCATGTTTAGGGATTTTAACCCTGTTGATGTCTGCAATGCTTTTTGGCTTGAGTTAGGGATTTTTTTGTAAATAGGGTTATTGTTTCATGTTATGGAGATGTTTTCCCATCTTTGTTTTGTTATTTACCATTTGGTCTATCATTTCCTATTAGGATTATTTTTTTACATTCCTAGTGTTGTTAGGATGGAGTGATATTATCTGAGGTTGTGATATGATTTGTAGTTGTTTAGCCAAGTAGTTCTTGTGGTTTACTTTGGCTGCTAAACATACTTTGTGCACGATTGACTTATACAGGGCTGTGGGAACCTAGTATAGTTAGACCACATGGGGAATGGATGTTGAGGGCTTCCCTAGAGTGTCTGTTTACTTTTACATTATGAGACCATAGGGGGTATAGACTTCTGTGCTCCATCGGAGTGTTTGTAGTTCCACGTTGTGAGAGCATATGGGGAATTAGACATAGAGTGCTTCCTTGGAGTTTCTTTAGTTACCATTACAAGACCACATGAGGAATTGATGGTGAGTGCTTCCTCAAAGAGTCTTTGTTAAAGCCTAACCAGAGGGGTTAGACTGCGAAAAATTCCTAGAGGGTTTCTTGTGCTTGATTGGCTATTTATTTTGATAAATGAAAATTAATGAAATTGAAACTGTAGGATTGTTTACTTTTGAGTACTTCCTTGTTTATTATTCCATTTTTCATAGTGCCTACTATATATATTCACTGACTCTTAGGCACAGACCTTTGGGTGGTTTCTTACTGGGATTTGTCTCACACCCTATTTGGGTCATACTTTTGGGCCCTAACAGATTATATTGTTGTAGTTATAGATAAGTTCAAGTGTCCTTCTACTTCAGGTACTTGACTGTCGTGGAGCTAGAGAGCATGGGACCAAGACGAGGCTTGCGATGTTGCTGGAGTTGTTTACTTTTTTACCTTTGTAATTTGGTTTAGTACTGTATTTCAGCATTGTGACTTGAATGGATGCTTTCCTATACATATGTGACATGCATCATTATATATGTGCTCCAGTTGTTTATTTACTTTTATTCTTCCACTACTTACTATTGTATGGTATTATTACTGCTTCTGTTATTATTGTCTATTTATTTTTGTAGCATTACTCTACCAATGAGGGAATAGTTTCCCCACTATAATACCCAAGTCCCTCATTACTAGTCAGTAGCCTCTGGAATTTGGGGAAATGCGCTTGGGGCCATGTGACCAACCGGGTACGGGGAACCTCTGGGTAGCACCTAAAACCAGGATGTTACACCACATCCCTATAACTAAATTGGTTGTTTTCGATGTGTTTTATTGAAACATGTGAAGATGGAATGCACAAAACCAATATGAAATTGTCATAACTATGGTTGGATGGGTAATATAAAGAACTACTACATTGAACTCACATTGTAAATTGGGGGTTACGATTATTCTATGTCACTGGCTTCTATTTCTCAATTAAGATTCTCTCATCAGAGTAGTATTCATCCTAATAATTGAGGTAATTTTGGTTATTTTATGAGTACCCCAACACATCTGTTGAGACTGAGGCACAAAGATCATTCCATTCAAATATATTACATCATTTTAGATGAATATTTAATACATAACACAATAATACACACCCAAGAACCATAAAGGATTAGTTTATTTTGGATATTAGATATATAATCAAATTATTTCATGAAAGTTTTTTAGCATCACCCTTGTTATTCATCTCATATACAACACATATTAGACATACCCTATTTAAATCCTTTCATCATAAAATGAATAAATTTAAACATATAAAAGGGTGATCTAAAATTAATCGTAAGGGTAAAAATAGTCGATGTCAATTAGTGATCATAAGTGAGAATAAGATAAACATAAGGGTATAATTACATGATCATAACTTTAGAAATTCATACACATTTTTTAAAATATCATTAATCATGTTTCATTTTATAAAGTTGTGTCTTATATAAATTCATAATTTATAAGAGTGCAGAATCATCAGTAATCAATCGTGATTCATGAGAAAATATCATAAACATAAGACCTAACTTTTATTCATAAATATTAGAATATAAAAAAATTCTATAATCAATGATTACTACTAAGACTATCATAGTGGATAGATTACCATAGTTGATTAGGTTCACTCCACATTCCATTATCTCCATAGTTAAGGAACATTGTTAGGACCATCATAGTGGACAATGTCTCTTACTTAATTATAATTACTCCCCATATTATATAAACAATTAGATAAGATATTATTTACTAAAAAATTCATTTATGGGATAAATAATTTTGGTCCCACCCATCACATATTCAAATTTGTACAAAAGTGTCCTACAATGTTATAAAAACATTCATCATTTCATCGTTGGAAAATTAACCTATGGGAAACCAAAAGTGTTTCATGAAATCATCCTTAAAACATTATAAAAAAATCAATATGGGGAATAAAAATGTATTTTTTAATTAAAAACATCCACATATTGTCATAATAAAAATAAAAATATCTTGACATGGATGAAAAATACTTTAAGAAGAGAATTTTAACACTTCATTTAAAATCGAACAAAATATTATTTTCCTTTGGAATATTTGAAGACTAAAAATCTATAGAATATTGAGAAAAATATTTTCATTTTAAACATCCATAGAAACATGTAACATAATCTTTAATGTAATTTACATTAATGATAGATGGAAAAACCACTCATTCGGAAAACATCTAAATAGTTATTCTTTTCACACTTTTGTAGAAAGTAAAAAATATCATGTTCAAAAATTAATATAAATATTCATTTTTTAAACCAATTTAAGAGAAATTAATATATTTTTGAATATTTATTTAAAAAATAATTGGTAAAAATTTAATATTATTTTACAAAAAATTAAAGAACATGGTTATGGAAGAAAATTAATTCAACAAAAGAGGATTAATTAGGTCAGTTTTTCATGAAAACATTTTCTACATAATTTTAAGTACTAAAGAAAGGATAATGAAAGGAAAACATTAAAACCCCATAAATAAAAATAGAATAAGAAAACAAATGAGTTTTAAAATATAAGGACTATATAATTTCCCTAAATTGAAATTTAATATATGAAATCCTAAAAAAATGAGATTGTAACATAAAACCTTACATTAAGTCTCATCTTGATTCATATGTCTTAAAAACTTTAGTATAATAAATATTGATTTATGATAAATATATTAAAAAATAATATTCATATATATATATATTATATATATAATTCTCTTATAATTTTCAATTATCCTTTTACTAACATTTATTCATTTAAAATCATTATTCAAGTGAAAACATGTTTGTTTTCCATCCATGTTTCAGTTTGATGGTTCTATTCCTCATACTATTTTAATAGTTTTATCATATAAATAATATTAATGTTGTAATAGATATAATATTTATTAATTATAGACACCTGTATGACCTGTCATATAAGTTGTGATGAAAAATGAATTATATATCATCATTAGATGGTAGTTCATACATATGCACAAGTAATGTTTCCATTTTTCAATGGTTGTAATGAATGAAATGAAAATAATAATTCAAATTTAAATAATTGTTATTATATCATAAATATAATATATATTATTTAAGTCCATATATATATAATACATTATATATGGTGATTAAAATTGAAACACATCACTTCATGGAGGGGGTTGTCCATACATATGCATGAGTGATGTTTTCATTTCCCATGGGTTAAAGAAGGAGATGAGATAGTGGTATACTAGAAAAATAATAAAATATTTTTATAATAGATATCTTGATGTTATTATAATATAATTATTATGGTTATTTTGAAGATGATTTATTATTAAATAATATCGAAGAACAAGGTTTCCAGTTGCACCTATTCTTTGAGAATCTTTCTTTGGATCTCTTCATAACGTCCCTTAGGTTGGTATTTTAGGAAGAAAAAAACCTTTATAACATGCATATAAAATATGTGAAGAGTTTTAGGATTGTTTTTTCTATCTATGTGTCTCAAGAAGTTATTAATTAAATAGGAGAGGATATTCCCTTTTATAAGTGAGGGGAGAAGCACAGTTGTAATTATTGTAAACTAAAAAATAATATTATGTCAATTTCATATTAAAGAGCCTAAAAATGGATGAATTTAGAATTTTGGATTATATATGGTACATATACATTAAAAAAATATCATTTATACTAGTTTTATGTTATTTTATGCATTATCTATTTAGTGTAACCCCATGTTAACACTTTTAACCTTTACTGTAGTAATGGATTTTTACCTCAGAAACTATTCATTATGAACAAAAATAAAATTAGACTATTTAAAAAAATTACATTCATATTTCAAATATGGAAATAATTTTATTAAATGAAATTCTTATAATTGGTAGAAATTATTTTAAAAATAAACTCACAAATTACAGTGAAAACCATTTATAGAAAAATGCATGTTTCCATCATAAAATTAACTTACTCTAATTCATTTTCTATTAATAATAATTAGAAGAATGTAAATTTGTTAAATTTAATTTTTAATCTACACATTAAAATAATTAATCATTATATATTATTTTAATTTATTAAAATATAAATACATAGTTCACTTAGAAACATTTTTCTAAAAAATATTCCTTTTACAATCAAATGTTTTTGTCTTTTTTTTATTAAATTGATTATCAATGTATAGTTTATTATTCATTAATTAAAAACATATTTAACCAAAATAAAAATTCATTGGTTATCATGATAAATAATTTATATTAAAATATGATATCTAGAAAAATATATACTTTATCATTAAATGATTTTATTCTTAATATTTCAAATTTTATAAACATTTTACTTATAATTTCTTGATAAATCTATATTAATGAAATATTTTATTTAAATATTTAATAATTTGGTTAGTCTTAATCATATCCACTAATCTAATTTATATAATATATTTAATTCCATATTTTAATCATGGTTAATTTAAGATTATTGATGCATATAAATCAAGATATCAAACACTTTAGAAAAAAAGAAATATATATTCTAAAATCTCATGGTGTTTCATTATACCCCCTTTATAACAATATCTCACAAATAATTTTAATAATTTCATAAAAATAAATGATGATACATAAACTATATTACACCATTTATTTCACATATATCTTTCTTAAATTTATGTTTTCACCACAAAACATTGACCAAGTGATTTGTCTTATTCTGCAACACTTTCTCTATTTGATATATAATCTCTACTAGTTACTCATTATAAGAATGATCATGATCATATGGTACAACCTCTAAGTTTAGTACATTTTATGAACAAGGTATGTAATTCATAAAATGTGACACATGGAATACATCATGGTCTTGAGAGAGATTTTGTAGGGCCACTGAGCAATAAGAAACCATCCTCCTATGATTAATAATTTCAAAAGCATTAATATAACAAGGGGTAAACATTCCCTTATTTCTAAATTTTATAACCATATTCTAATTATATATTTATAAGAATACCGCATCACCAACATTGAACTATAGATCATGCTGTTGATTTTTGGCATAACCCTTTTATCAACTCTAATCTTACCCAATGTGTTGTTGAATGGTTCTAAAATTCTCTGTTATTTTTTACTATATCATAAATACTAATAGTTTTATTTCTCAAATAAATCCCAAAATGATGAATTAATGTACTTCCCACCATAGAGGTCTTCTTAAGAATCCATCTGAAAGCATGAGTAAAGGTTATAATTGCATGAAAATTTGACTATAGTATTGTGTTGATACCATTGATCTTTTAAAAACATAGAACAATCTATCAACATATCCTCTAGGCTTTGAATAGTCATCTCTGACTAACCATATATATATGAGGATAATATGCAGTTTTATTGTTCATCTCTATATTCAAAGCATGATGAATAATTTCCTAAAACATTTAGGTATTCCTTAGATACTAATCAGATGTAATAAAATATGGTACCACATTCAACCTTACCACTTAATATATATATAGGAAATTTGATGAAGATAAAAATGGTCTTTGATATATATGAGATGTGTTGACTTCATATAGTGAATGAATATAACTCAAATATAGTTATATACATTAAATGTTTTTGGGAGTCCAATGATAAAATATAGGGTGATGTTTTTCCATTTACACTAATGTGTGGATAATGGTTTTAACATACCATTATATTTTTGTCTCTCATCCTCAACTTGTTATCATACCAGACATCCAAATATACACTCATTAATATCAAATTTCATGTTTCCCACCATAAATTCTCTTTGAGATCTCTACATATATTCATAATTATATAATGAATAGATATTTTAGAACTATAAGATTCATCTAACATCTCTTTATTCATGTCTAATGTTGATGGGAAACAAACGTGGTTTATAAACCTAATCATTCCATAAAAATCATGGTTGAAATCAAGAAAATGTTCCACCTTGTTTTATATTTTAACATCCCCAATTTTCACCCATTTAATATTATCATAGATAATTATTTGAACACTCATCTATGAAATATAGGATCATTCTTCTTTCCTCATGATTTTAAAAAACATTTTCTACAAATCCATAAGTATTAGAGATATTTCAATCATAATCATTAAAAACCTACATGGTCCTTCAAACATTAAGCATCAAACACATTTTTCTCCTTCCCTAGGTGGTAGTGAATTTATTAGTTATAATATTAAATCAACTCTAACCATATAATTTGGTAAATATTAAACTCTTTCTGTGTGAATATATATTTTAAATTGTTATGATCAGTATATATATCACACCCTTCACCATATAAACAATTCCACCATATTTTCATTGTAAACATTTCCACTACTAGATATAAATCATCATTCATGTAATTTTTCTCATGAACCATTAATTTAAATGAGGCATATATTACTACCATTTAATTTTCAATAAGGAATATTCTTATTCCATTAAACTATATATCACTATTTATCACAAATAGTTATTCACTATAGGGTAGTGTGATTATAGGTGCACTAACCAAACTTCTTTTTATCTTCTTAAAATGTTCCTCACATTTATATCTCCAAAAGAATATGTCTCCCTTCCAGGTCAACATTTTTATTATATTATAAATCCTCATTTAATCTCTAAAAAATTAGTAATATCTAGCCAACCTAAGAAAACTATAGATCTCAATTACCATTCTCATAATAGGACATTGTTCAATATATTTTATCTTTTAATGATCTATTGATATACTATAATTTTAGATTATATAACAAATGAATCAAAAATTTGATAGCTAAAATTCGCAATTGGTAAATTTGGAAAACTGTGACTCCTTCCTCGATGACTTTAACAAAATCATAAAATTTTCAAAATGATCTTCTTTCCCTTTGAATATATAAAAATCTCCACTATAAATACTACCATAAACTGGTTAAGGTAATCTGTAATGACTATATTTAGTTGATCCATGAAAATAGTGTGGTCATTTGATAGTTTAAATTGAATCACTATAAATTCATAATATACATACCTCATATAGAAGGTTTTATTAGTTATAACATTATTCTTAACCCTCAATTGATGATATAATTAATTAAGGACAATCTTGAAAACTATTTTCTCCAATAATTTTATTGAATATGCCATTAAAACAATATAAAGGATGCTTATTCTTAATAATCATCTTCTTATGCTGTTAATAATCAATGAAAATACACATTTCCCATATTTATTTTTAAAAAATAATATATGAACCCTAAGTTAATTCACTCAGTCATATGAATACCTTTTCAATATTCTCATGGAGTTATTTAATTAATTTCTACATCCCAATTGGGTATATTCTAAATGGATTATTTTAAATATGTGTAGCATTAGTTAGGTTTTCTTTTGAAAACTTCACCTCAAGGATCAGGGGATAACTAAGATAATCCTAAGTAAAAACATCATCATATTCTTGAAAATAGAAATATATTCAATTTTGAGTTTCTCCCAAACCATTTTATATAAATATCACTCATGAATATGTTGTACGACCCATACAATGGAAGTAATTTTCACTGGAAGTTGTATTCATACTCACTCTAATAAATGATCAATGGATGATTTGTAATATCCAATATGACTTCATTTCCTATAAAATTGAAATGGGATCTATATAAATAGATTCAATACATTCCCAAATTCAAATTCAACTATAGGTAGAATAATAGAATTTTCAACAAACACATCCCCACAAACTTCTATCTGATAGGAGCTACATGATTAAGATGTTTTCATTTTACCATTTAATTTTTTTACTACTGACTCGAAATATAATCATTGAGGTAGTGATTTGATACCCTTATAAAATTATTCAGATATAAAATAGTAGGTAGATCCATATTCAAATAAAACATTTATAGTTTCATAGCGGATAATAAATGTACCTTTCATCATTGTGTTTTCATGACCCACTTTAGTAGTTGTGATCAAATTAGATTTCCCTTCATATCATGGATTAAGAGTTTTTTATTCCAATTTTAATCATTTTCCCTTGTATTAGGGAATTTATTAGCATGATTTTTATACTCCTTATTATTATTACATTACAGTGTGGGTGGCATATCCAGTTTATATTTCTCTCTATACATTTAATTGGTTAACTTCTTCATATGACTGCATCATTTTTTTCTTTATGGTAATATTTTCTATAATTAAAAATTTTATCATACCCATTAAGTTAATTTTCACAAGCTTCTATTTACACTTTATTCATGAATGAAGATTAATTTTTTGTCCTATAAGGGTATAATTATTATAATTTCCTCAAAAATACATCTTTCACTTCTTTTCCCCAAAAACATGAGATTAATGAGAATCACTAATATATATTTAGAGAATGAGAGAACATCAAACAAATTCTCCATATCTATCAAAGTATCTTATTTTGATTTCATTTTGGAAACTTGATATCAATCTGGTAAAGAATCGATAAATTTTTCTTTCAAGGATAATGATAAAACAAAAAAATTACCTTGAAAGTCTAATAATATTTTCCTTATAGCTACAAAGTTATTCATAATACTTCTAATTTAGTTTAATAAATTACCACTATACTTTAATTTATATATTTAGAGGAAAATAAATATCAAAAAAATATCCCATTAAACTATTCCCATTTCATGGATTCAATTTCCTCATCTTTCCTTATGTAAAAAATCATTAATCAGGGTGAGTAATCAAATAATCAGAAAATTTATTATAAATGTATCCTAAATTATGGAACCTTCTTATCAACCTATGAAACTTTATGTTTATGTTTTATTTATTTTAGTTCATCATTGTTTGTCTCTATTTATATCCTCATTTTCTTCATAAAATAATCTCCCAAATTAAAAAACATACACTTATACCAAACGAGTCAACTGAGGCATTTCACATATAATATTACATCATTTTAGAGTGATATTCAATATGTCCCACAATAATATATTCTCGAAAACCATGAAGTATTTGTTTCATTATAGGCAAGATAAATATTAAAAAAATCGTGAAATGTCTTCAGCATATTCCACATAGTATTTATCACATAGTACCATTCTTATAAATACACTTTTTAGAACCTTTCTTCATATCCTGGGAAAATTGAAACATAAAAAAATGTGATATTAGATTATCAATAATAGTAAACAAAAGAGATATCATTCAATAATCATATTATAAGAATGATTGTATGATATATAATAAAATTATGAAAGTCATATGTAATTAGTTAATGGTAAATAATCACGATTCATGGAACCATGATTTTTCACAACAAAATATATAATTCATAAGAGTTCAGAAACCATAGTAATCAATTATGATCTATGAGAACATATAGAAAATATGTTTTTGGAATACATATAAGACTATAATATAATTTTATTTTTTAAATATTATATCCAAGACTATGTTTGTGTTTAGATTCCCATTGTGGATTGGGTTCACTCACCATTCTATAATTTCCTTAGTCAAGGATCACTACCAAGACTATCATAGTGTATAGAGTAAAATACATAACTAGGATCACTCCACATTCCAAACTATATTATCTCCTGAGATATCATTAATTTCCTAATGTATTTGAGGGATATATAATTTTGGTACCACCCATTCCATAATTAGAACCATGCATATCTTTTCCACATGATCATAAAAAAATTACTCTTTGCATTATCAAGTAATTAACAAGTTTGAAAGAAATGGGTTTCATGGAATCATCATTATAACATCATCACTGTAAGTCATTGGGATAAAAAACATGGATTGTATTGAAAAAAATTCTCATTAGATCATAATAAATATCACATGATATTTCCATAGATGAAAATTACCTTTTAAAAGAACATTTTATCATTTCATTTAATACCAAAAGAAATATTATTTTCCTTTAGTATCATTAAAAACTAAAAATTTATTGAATATTGAGAAAAATATTTACTTTTAAAATAACCATAGTAACATTTAAACAAATTATAATATAAAGATAATTCCTGATAGTGAGAAAATATACTCATTTGGAAAACATTATAACAATTATTCCATTCACACATTTTTAAAAATTCATAAATAGAATGTCCAGAAAACCTTGTAAAAAATAATTTTTTAAAACCATTTAAAATAAATTAAAATATAGTTGAAGATGATTTTGAAAATTAATTGGATCATAGATGTGAACATTATTTTAAAACATTTTAATGAAAAGGGACTCAGAATAAAAAGTAACTAAAAAGGATATATAAGGTCAGATTTCCATAATAAAATTTTCTTGATCTTTATAAGTAAAAATGAGAGGAAAATGAAGGGAAGATAAAAAAAACTAAAATTTAACCAATGTAGAAGAAAGTATATGGAATTTAAAATATAAGGATTGTATAATTTTTCCCAATGGTAATTTATGATAGGCAATCCCAAAAAGTATTGAAATTGTAACATAAACCCTTACATCAAGTTCCTTCTCTATTAGTATGTGTTAATACATCTTATATAAAAAAATATAGATATACTAAAATTATATTATATAATAATATTCATATATATCTTACTATATATCATTCAATTGTAATATAACACCCTAAGATTGTAAAAGATGAAAATTAAGTTTGATAGTGTGTATGTCATGAAAAATGAGCTTAAAAATATAAAACCCCCAGACTTTACAATATATTTATTTTAAAAAAAATCAATCAATTTTATATATTTTATATATGAAATATTGGGTTTAAAAAAACACAATACTCTATTAAAATATTATTATTTAAAATGTTATTGTTATAACCTAACTGTTAATATTATGAGTATGAATAGTAAAACCTAAATTATGGAAATTATATGGTTTAAAATGTATAAAAATATTCACTTGTTATCTATTTATTAGATATAAAATAAGAATCATTTGAATTGAAAATTAATGCTTTCTAAAAAGATATATTTTTCTAAAAGTTGATTTAGTAATGATTTGTGCACATAAATTAAAATTAATTTTTACTAATTTAAGAAAATTTAATTGGAAAAATAAAATTTATTTTAAATTATACATATTCAAATTATACTTTGGTTAATTTTAGATAATTTTATGAAAAGATTAATTTTTTAATGACTAGTGAAAAATACAGATTCTTAATGAAAACTACCTTTAATTTAAAATTATTTATAATGTTAATTAATATTATAATTTTTTTTAATTTAAATTAAGATCAATTACATTTAAGTTTAATTACTTTAGGAAATTGGAATCATTTTAAAATTTTCTTTTGATATAAAATTTTTTTCACCTTTTAGAAACTGTTTTTATGGAAAAGCTATTTTTTCATCACATCTGCAGGTTTAATATTAAATTGAATTCTTCCAATTCTAAGAATTGAATCTGGGAAAATATATTCTATATTTATAATAATAAAAATTTATGTTATCTAATATTTTAAATATAATTTTTTATCATTATGAATAGTAAAAGCATCAAAAATTAAATACTGTGGTTAAGGTAAAAACGATTTTATAGGGTGGTTAAACATAGAAGATAAGGGTTAAAATGACCTAAAACATTTAAAAAATCTATTTTAAGGTCCTATTTAGACCTTATAACATATAAGTTTCTATAATAGTTCATGTTTGTGTCTTATGGCATGTAAAGAATGTGGGTACACTTTATTATTTTCAAATATTCCATGTGTGCCGTCTTCCTCACTAATAAAATGTCACTCGCTTCCTTAATTTATTGACACCACTCAAGGAATTTTCATGTACCATACACTACCTTAATATCTTACCAACATCCTTATAAACATTCTGGAGATAATTTTTTCCTAAAATACCAACCCTAGGGTCTTTAAGAGGATATCAAAAGGAGGTTTCTCTAAGATAATTTAAATGTATTAATGAGGCACTTCTGTTATATTTATTCTTTTTAAACCTTAAATTATGTTTCAAAAAAACCAATATAATAAAAAATTATTTAAAATTTACTGAGATTTAATTATGTTTATATCATAATATTTATTCACCTCCTGCTCCATCTAATGGGAAATGAAATCATTGATCGTGTGTATGGCGGACTACCGCCTTATGAATCGATATAACACTTTTTCCATCAATACACCACATGATTGTATATAATTATAGATTTAACGTATATATATAATATTTTTGGTTTTATTATACTTTTTTAAATATATTATAACATATACCTTCTTAATTTATATCCCTTTTAAATTGTGATAATGTCACTCTTGTATACAGTGGACTACCGCCTCGTGAAGTGACGTGAGTAATTTTTTCACCTATTCATTACATAGAAGATAATAAGGGTAAATTTAATGAATATATATTAGATATATGATATGATATTGATAATTTAAAATTAATATACAATCTAATTTTTTACCCTTTCACTACATCCAACATTTTAGAACTAAACATATAGTTATATAATTTATATTATCTTTTAATGAGGATTCTATTATAATAGGACGGTGCATGAATATTGTCTACATCATGCAATGAGTCTAGGAGAATTGGACAAGGAATATCACAAGTACTACGACTGGATAAGTATCAGGGTATATATAATAAGATTTCACTATCCAAACACATATAAAAATTACTTATTTTTCTCAATATTTATTTAGTGTCTGAAATAAACAAATGGAAAAGAATAAGGTTATTATGTTCATAAGTTTATGAAATATATCATATTCCATGAAAAAAATAGTATCCCTAAAGGGGTATTTTCAAAGATAATTACTATTTCATTTAAAATATTTATTAATCCTATTTGTATTTATATTTTTTCAACACTACCATGATCGTAAAAAAGACTCTTTTTCAAAAGATGATTTAGATTTTTTTTATAAATGTATAGGCAACATACATGATGGAAGAATGTACAAAAATATCATAAATATGTGATCGGTATGACTCAAAGTATCTATTTTTATTTAAAATTTTGATTATTTTTAGTAAATAGAACTAGTTACATACTGAAAACTGAGAAAACACATTAGGATGGATCTAATACTTTAGTAAAATGATCTATAAGTCATTTTTGATGTGTAGGAATCAATCGCACCTAAATCCAATGCATGGTGTGACTTTTATTAATTTAAGTGTGTATTTTTATATTAAATTAACAATAAATTTAGCAAAAGAACAAGTGACATACTGAAAACAAATAAAATTCATTTGAGTTATTTTGATACCTTAGGAAAATGATCCATCAATCATTTGTGATGTGTAGGAATCAACCACACCTAAATCTGAATAATAGTGTGATCAATATGAATAAAAGTGTCTGTTATCATTTTAAAATTTACATTTTGGCTCAAAACATGTCACTCATTGAAAACCAAGAAAACTCACTTCGATTGTATCCATAATTTAGGAAAATGATTCATAAGTTCTTTATGATGTGTATTAAGTAGTCTCATGTCAAACCGATGCATGATGCGACCGGTATGACTCAAAATGTGTTTTTCCAGTTTGAAATGATATTTTAGTAAAAAAACACAATTGACATACTAAAAATTGAGAAAACGCATTCGGATTGTTTTTATACTTTAATAAAATGATATATAAGTCATTTTTGACGTATAGGAATCAACCTCACCTCAATTTGACGCATGGTGCAACCGGTATGACTCAAAGTGTCTCTTTTTATTTAAAATTGACATTAATTTTAGTAAAAAACACAACTGGTATACTAAAAACCAAGAAAACACATTCTTATTGTTTTGATTATTTATGAAAACAGTCTATGAGTCGTTTGTGACATGTGGGAATCAACCCCACCTTAATAAAATGCATTATGTGACCAATATAAATCCAAATGTTTCCTTTTATATAAAATTGATATTAATTTTAGTAAAAAGAAAAACTAACATACTAAAAACTGAGAAAACACATTCAGATTATTTTGATACTTTAGGAAAACAATATATAAGTCATTTTTGACATATAGGAATCAACTTCACAATAATATGATGCATGGTGTGACCAGTATAACTAAAATTTTCTGTTATCAATTTAAAAATTACATTTTATCTCAAAACGTGTCACTCACTAAAAACTAAGAAAATGATTTCTGATTTCCTTCATAATTTAGGACAATGATTCTGAAGTAATTTCTGACATGTATGAAGTATTCTCACATTAAATTGATACACGATGGGACTGGTATGACTCAAAAAGTGTGTTTCCAGTTTGAAATGATATTTTAGTAAAGAAACACAACTGACATACTAAAAACTAAGAAAACACATTTGGATTGTTTTGATACCTTAGAACAATTATCCATGAGTTGTTTTTGATGTGTAGGAATCAATCACGCCTCAATCTAATGAATGATGTGACTGGCATAAATCCAAATGTGTTTTTATTTAAAATTGAAATTAATTTAATTAGAATGAAAAGGTGACATACTTAAAACCAAGAAAACACATTTAGATTATTTTAATACTTTAATACAATGATCCATGAGTCATTTTTGATGTGTAGTAATCAACTGCACCTCAATATGATGCACGGTGTGACCAGTCTGACTAAAAGTGTTCGTTATCAGTTTAAAATTGACATTTTAGCTCAAAACATTTCACTCACTGAAAACCAAGAAAATGCCCTTCGATTGTCTTCATGATTTAGGAGAGTGTTTTTTAAGTCCTTTGTGACGTGTGTGAAGTAGTATCGCCTCAAAATGATGCACGATGCGACCAGTATAACTCAAAATGGGTGTTTTCAGTTTGAAATTATATTTTAGTAAAAAAAATACAGTTGTCATCCTGAAAACCGAGAAAACCCATTCGTATTGTTTTATACTTTGGAAAAATGATCCATGAGTCATTTGTGACATTTAGGAATCAACTAAATCTCAATCCAAAAAACTATGTGACTGGTATAAATCCAAATATGTCATTTAAATTTGATATGAATTTTAGTAAAAAAATAATTGAAATGCTCAAAACTAAGAAAACTTGTACGTATTGTTTTGATATTTTAGTACAATGATCCATAACTCATTTGTGATGTGTAAGAATCAACCACACCTCAATATGACACATGGTGTGACTTGTATAACTCCAAATGTGTCTTTTTTATTCAAAATTGACATTTTACTAATGTATTCTTTCATATAATGTTTAATGTATTTCTTTATAGTATTACTAACATAATATTTGTTTTCTTATATAGGTGAAAACGTTTTCTGGATTTGGGTTGATTTTTTTAGAAACTAATACCATGGGAAGATATTTTTGAGAGGGGATCACAGATGTCAAAGGATGAAACATTAATTGTTTTAACTATTTGTTGGATAATTGTAAATGTAATTATATAAAACATTGTCTGAAATTTATGTAGAATTATTTTCCAAACCCTTGTGTGTAATGCTTTGTTCTTGTATGCACTGTGCAGGTGTTGTTTTGTGTGTGTGGTGTGTGTGTGTTATGCAGGTGCAGCTGGTGGGTGTGTGTTTATATATGCAGGTGATATTGGTGGGAGTTTTGTTATATAAATAATACATCACAAGAAACAAGGCCTTTATCAATGCTATTTTGAGCACTAATAAAGGCCCCCTTTATCAGCTCTTTTTAGAGTGCATATAAAGTCCCACTTTATCATTTCTATTTAAAGTAATGATAAAGGCGCCCTTTATCAGCGCTAAAAATAGCATGGATAAAATGTTTCTTTTATCCCCACTAAAATTGGACTCATAAAGGGGGCCTTTATCAACACTTTTTTTAGCACGGATAAAGGACACCTTTTATCAGTGCTTTTTAATGCTGTTAAAGGGGACTCACCCTTTATCTTTGCTGAGATTAACGGTACTTTTCTAGTACTATTTAAATCATTTTTTAGTGATGATAAAAGTACTATCTATATTAGTGAATCTATTAGAGATTTTTTCAACCCATATAAATTCTTATTTACCCTAGAAACATAATTATATTCTCCAATAAGTAATAATCCACATGGTTGTTCAATATAAACCATTTCTAACAAGTAAAATTTGAGGAAGGTTGTCTTAAAATCCATTTGAAATATCTTATGTTTATTTTTCTTCAATAAAAAGTAAAATTTTATTGGTTACTAGCCTTTCCACTGGTGAAAATGTCTCATAAAAATCAATTTCTTCTACTTGAGAATACCCTTCAAAAGAAAATATTTATTTTTTCTCACAAATTCTCCCTTTTCATTAAACTTGTTCTAGAATACCCATTTAGTTCCAAAAGAATTATTGTTTTCTATCTTGGGTACCAACTCCCAAGTTTCATTCTTCTTTATCTGATCTAATTCTCTATTCATTAAATTAATCCACTCTTGATGCTGTAAATATTCATGCACATCTCTTGGTTCTACTTGATAAAATAGTGAGTTATGTGTTACTACCCTCATAGTTATTCTTATTTTAATAGATTTTCCTTAATATACAATGGTTTTTTTGACCTAGAATTACTTTATTAAACAAGGTTGTTATTCATAAATTTAATTTCGTAAATCGTCATCTTTTACTTGAACTTATTAAGAATTTTTAAAATTTTCATAAAATTCACACTATTTTTTAACAAAAGCATATTCATATCTTTCACTTTGGGAACTTGATTAATCATGTGTGAAGTATTTATTTTTTTCATCACCTGCACATTAGAAGTATCAAAAATATTCTATTTATCATTGGTGTAATAGTGGTATCCTATTTAATTTAGGATAACATAGGAAGATACCATTAACACCTATTTATTCAAACTTACACAAATTTTGAATGTTAACTTTGATAATATGGGGACTACCAAACACTATTAGGTACTTCATACTTGTATATATTTTTCAATACATCTCATATGGTTAAATATCTAATTTTTTCCTGTATAATCATTGACTTTGAATATAACCCACTTATCCAATGGCTTGTCTCTAAAAGTACCAAGATGTTCCATGGTTTATCAATATAGTCAGATAAATTTCTACTAATATTTGATTTTTATGTTTAGAAAAAACATTCTCTTGTGGTGTAAATTCACTGATATCATGGTGAATACCATGTTTTTTAGGATAAGTATCAAAACCTCTATTTTTATACTTAGTGCCATTATCTTCCTGGTCTTCGTTAAGGAGAAACCATACTCCTTTTTTCACTCCTTCTAGAATTATTGAACATTCTTAGAGACTCTAATTTATGTTTCATAAACATTATACAAGTAATCCAAGTAAATTAATAAATAAGGGAAATAAAATATGTATCTCCACTTACCGATTTATTTCCCATGGGCTCATAAATATCTAAGTGGATAAGCCCTAAAGGATGAGTATGTTTAATTTTTACCTTCATGTGTGGATAATTCACAATATTTACTTTTTGAAATATGGGGAGAATCCAATAATTTATCTTTTCAAATTAGGAACATCATGAAAATTATCTCATTTGGTAATATTACTCGTATTCTTTTATCATAGATGAACAAGCCTTTGATGCCAAAAATTATTTTTTTTTGTATGCCTAAATGACAAAAAAAATAGCATTACCAACCTGAAAAAGATTAACCATTTTCCTGACATCATTTTTTCAAAATAAATACTTTTTTCAATATCTTCACCAAAAATCCATCTTTTTGGAATATCACTTGATTTACTTTATCACACAATTGAGACGCACTAAGAAGGTTGTGTTTTGGTACTTTAACAAATAAAGTGTTTTTGGATTTCAACTGATCTTTCCCAATCACAGCTAATCCAAATCCTTATATTTTGAGTGAACTATCATTCCCAAAGTTCATTAGACCTTCCTTTCACGTTTAATCATCCTTTAGAAGCTTTAAATTCCCTATCAAGTGGGAAGAACATCTACTATCAAGAATCCATGGGGATTCCCTCATGGATGATTTTAGTGTCACTTCAACTAAAAAGATCATTTATTTTCTTTTATCCTTATTATTTTAAGACTTATAATTATTGAAACACATAACTAATTAGGTTAAAAGTATAGTGATACAATATTAATCAAAATGATATGGTTGGTCACATCTTTTACGCACTTCTTCTAAGATCTAAAATCTATTCTTAGAATCCTATCTATAAATTTTAGCCGGCTTCTGAACTTTTCTCTTTTAAGAGGGATAACCCACCCTAAAGCTCTACCTCCTAAACCTACTATACTCATATAACTATTTATAATTGAACCAATTAAATAGAAACCCTACATGTTTGTTACATGACTATTACATTATTTTAAAGATCAACACCATAATAGTTATACATTCAAGGATCAAAAGGTTTGGTATCTTGGAAAAATTATGATCATACATCAATTATACATAATAAAGATTAAACATTATTAAAATTAAACATATTTATCCACTCAAAATATTTCATTTTCTCCTTACTACATGTAGTCATCTGAGGATATACATCAAATAAAGGGGTTTGATAAAATCCCAATAAGGGGAAGGAGAAAAAATGGACATGAATCAGTAGTACATGAGTGAGAATAATCATCATAATCATGTCATAATCATGGTATCATCATCACAAACATGAGGAATAAATTTTAAAAAGTAATGGAATTTATAAATTCATAAAAATGGAACATCATGTCATAGTGGTCAAATACCACACATGGTTTTGAATAAATTTAGCATCATGTTCATGCATAACATATGTGCATAAATCATAACATCATAATTGTAAACAAATATTGCATAATTTCCATGAATAATACACATAATATCATGACATACATCACATTACCCAATGCATTGGAGAGATATATAATTTATATCCTACACATCACATTATAATATTTATATAATCATGCATGCCACATAGAATGTATTACAATCATAGTCATGAAATAACCCATAGAAAGGAATGGGGTTCCTAAGAATTTCATAAATCATACTTTCATGAATAAAATTTTAAGGTTCCAAAATTAATTATGGAAAACATATTTTGTATAAACATCATCATTCTTAAGTTAATAAGAAACAACTCAAGAGGAGTAAAATATGTGTTTTAGAAAGAAAGTTTTTTTTTGAAAATATTTGTTTTTGGATTATAAATCTAGATGGTAACATGTATATACCTAAAATAAAATATTATAATAGTAAAATGATATTAATGAAAAATTAAATAAATATCTATACTAAAAATGAAGTGAAAGAGGGATAACCCAAATAAAGAGAGTTGGGTACGAGGATCCCCTTTCATTAAATCTTGCTTTATTTCGTCATTTTTATACCACCTCGATAATAAACTTAGGTTTATTAAAACATTTATATATAATTTAATTATTTTAATTTTACCAATATTAATAAATTATAATAATTTGATTATATTTCTTAATTTATTTGGTTTAAGAGCAGGCATTTTGATATCATGTTTTCCTTAAAAATTTACCACTTGGCTTCGATTTCACTATTTTGTTCGAATTCATTTATACATAAGTATAGTTAATTATAGAAGATTAAAATAAATAAATTTATACATTTATATATCATATATAATTTATTATAATCATCCATAGGTTTATTGATAATAAACGAATTGGAAACATATTTTTTAGTGGTTAACTAACTATTAACAGGACATTATTAAAAGGGTGGGAATATGAAGTATGACAATTTAATATGTTGTAAATATAATAATTAAATTATTTTAAAATCATTAATATAATTCTAAAATTATTCCTAATTAAATTTTTTAATATTATATTTTAAAATAAATTGGTAAAAGAGAGATAAGAATAAGAAAATGAGATAAGAGTTTGAAAAAAAACTTACTCTTTTCTTAGTGCGACTTCTCTTGTATGGAACTATAATTCATTGATTAATGGAGTTTTTTATTCCATAAAATATCTAAGATTTATTAAGTATTTAAGAGATAGTATTTGGGAATAAATATTTCTTTGAAAACTGTGGGTGTAGTGGCTTTCCAAGGGAAGGGAGAGGGGTTATTTATACTTGAGGAGAGGGGTATTTTTAGAATAAAATATTAAATAAAATACTATATCAAAGGTAAAACTTATAATATTGAATTTATAACAATATAAGTCATATATAAATATAATATAATGGTTTTAGGACTTTAAACCCCTTTATAATTTGAATTCACTTAGTTTATTAAAAATGAAAGTGGAAAAGGAAAAATTGTTATTTAAAGGGATCATTTTTTACTTTTGTTTTTAGAAAATAATTTTTAGTTTTTGAAATTAAGTTTATTGTATTTTAATGACTCATTTATGAAATTAAGTATATTTTACCCCAACCTAAAATTATAAAAATGATTGGGTCATTATTATATCATGAATGATATAATTTAAGATACACCAGTTATATGAAAAACTATATTTTTACTATTCACTAGAAAATTGAAGTATTTCAAAAAATCACTAAAAAATAACCCTTTGAAAATTTTGATATTCTGATTTAAAAAATGATATTCATTTTTTTGAAATAAAATTTTAAGATAGGAAATTTTAATTTTTAATATAAAAATTATGATTTTTATGAAATACTTTAAAATACAGTTTATTAAAAACGTGCTTATATTATCTTTGATTTTTTTTAATTATGATATTTTTTCGGAATTATAATATTCATATTTACATATATTAATTATGATAAATATTATTTATATCACACTGTTATTTTGTGGTTAATTTGTTATTTTAATGGTCAGTTAATTATTCCCAACGGTTAAGTTATTATTCCCAATGGTCAGGTTACTATTCCAAATGTCACATTACTATTCCAATAGTCACATTACATCTTATAAATATCACTTCATTATTTAACTAAATATTAATTAAAATTCATCCCAAGGTTATATATTTAAATTTTCTAATATGTTGATTGGTTTACTAATATTTTGTTTCATTTCTATATTATTGATCATGGTTGCAATGATTCTAGCATATTAGGAAAACCTATATTTTCCTATTTTATCTTTTCTATTTTATATTTTTTTTCAATTATAATTTTTAGAATTTTCATTGGTTTCATAGTTGACTAATTTAATGATATTTATTAATTAATTAAAGTGTTTTTGGTTTATCTATGTTCTAAATGAATATAATCCTTATATAATATAATATAACACGAGTTTATTTATGAATCAATTATAATTTAAAAATTATGGGTCATTACATTCTTCCCCCTTAAGATATTTTATCCCCAAAATTTCAACTCAAATTATCGGTTGAGAATAGGTGAAGATACTTTTGTTTCATTGTTTCCTTTGGTACCCACATCACCTCTTCATACTTATGGTTCCACCAAATAACTTTGATAGGGTGAGTTATATTGTTGTATATAACTTTATCTCTATGATCCAATATCTTCACTAACTAATCCACATAAGAGATGTCATTCTCTATTTATACCACCTTTAGATTCAGTACATGTGAGGGATAAGATATGTACTTACTCAAGAGTGATACGTGTATAAAATCATAAACTTGATCTAAATTTGGTGTAATTTTAATATTATAGGTCACTACTCATATAAAATCAAGGATATCAAATGGGACAATGTACCTAGGTCTAAGTTTTCCTTTATTTTCAAAATACATGACTCTCCTCCATGGTGATATTAGAAGGAAAAATTTGTATCTAAATTCAAACTACAAGTCCCTTCATTGATTGTTAGTATATATATTTTGATGAATTTGAGCATGTTTTATATGTTGTTGGATGTATTAAACCATATCTGTCATCTCTTATATAAGATATTGTCAAAGTAGATTTTATTCTACAACTTCATCCCAAAAAGTTGGAGTTCTACATCGATTCCCATATATAGACTCATATGGAGCCATTTGAATACTCGGTTTGAAGTTTTCATTGTATAAGAACTCAACTAATGGGATATGTTGATCCCATCCACCTTTGAATTCCATTGAGTAGGCTCTCAACATTTCCTTGAGTTTCTGGATAGTCCTTTCAAATTGGCCATCATTTTGGGGTGATAAGCTATATTGAAATTTAGTTTAGTACTCAAATCATGTTTGATAATTCTCTATAATTTAGATGTGAACATTGGATCATGACCAGAAATGATCAAAAGTGGTACCCTATGTAGTCTCGCCACTTCTTTTACATATATATTAGCATGTTGTTCAAGCGATACATCTTCTCAAATAGAAAATAAGTGGGTATTATTAGTGAGTCGATCCACTACAACCCATGTCTCATTATTTACTTATGATGAATTTGGTATTTGGGAAAATGTTTATAGTTATATTCTCTCATTTACATGTGGGTATAGGTAGTGGTTTCATCATCCTTTTGGACTTCTATTTCAATTATTTAACTTTCTGACATACCAAACATCTTTAGATATTATTATAAATCTCCTTATTTAGTTTGTCCCACTAGAAGTGTTCTTAAAGATTTCAATACATCTTGGTACCTCCAGGATATATATATATATATACATTTGAGTTATGTGAATTATCCAATAGCTCTTTCTTTATCTCATGTGATGCAGGCACATATTGTCTAGTTTCAAATTAGATGAATCCATCCTCATCGATGTGGAAATCATGTATCTTTATTTCCTTTACTGCGTTCACACTATTTTGAAGCTTAGATCATCCCTTTGTGCCTCCTTGGTCATCTCTTGGATTTATGGTTGGGAAATCATTTGGTCAAGGTAGGATGTATTCACCACCGTTATGATTTTCAGATATGTCCTTTACATAACCATAAAGATAGGGTATTTCTTAATCAACTTCATGGATAGAGTAGTAGGTTATTTTCTTACAAGATCATCCACTACCTTGTGAACATTTCCTAGATGGTAGTAAATAGAGAAATCATTGTCCTTGATTAGCTCTAACCATCTTCTTTGACACATGTTTATCTCCTTCTACATGAAAATATACTTTATACTCTTATGTTTCATCCTAATTTAATTTTCCCTCTCCCCTACACTTATCTTAGACACGATTTTAGTTAATTCTATCATGAATTTATCAAGAAAAATAATTTTTAAATAGTTAGTATCTAGACTAATATGAGGGAAAGAGACAACCTGAAATTACTTTATTCAATGGAAATAGAGAGGAGTTTTGACTCCTCCATTATTTTTTTCCAAAATTCTTTACATTAGTGATTCACTTGTTGGACATTCACCTTGAACATATTATATTAATCTTATCCTTTGATCTCAATTGCATCAAATGGGAAATTTTTAGTTACTATGTATGGCATAGTCCACATAGAATAAAGATTAACAGGTATGAGCTTCATTCTTAAAGAGAATAGTATAACTTTATCTCTAACTTGAAGGTATCTTCTCTAGATGAGTCTTTCATGTACTGATCTATCCTTCTCCTTGTATAGTAGGGTGTTTTCATAAGCTTCCTTTCTTAACTCTTCAAGTTTCATCATCTATAGCTTCCTCTACTCTCCAACCTTCCCAAAATCCACATTCACTCACCTAACAGCCTCATAGGATTTATTTTGTATGTTAATATGCAAATGGAAATGTTTTCCCCAAACAATTATGTAATGATACATGCCTAATGGGGTTTTATAGGTAGTTTTGTATGCCCATAATTCATCTTCATGCTTATTACTCCAGTCCTTCTGAGTAGGATGCATTGTCTTCTATAAAATTATCTTAATATCTACATTGGACACTTTTACTTGACCATTTATCTGTGTATGATAGATAGTTGAATTCTTTTGGTTCACTCCATATTTCTTTATGTGGGATTTCATGCTCGTATTATAAAAATGTGTTCCTTGGTCACTGATTATAGCTCGAGGCACTCCAAATCTATAAAAAAATTGATTTTATAAGTTAAATCGCAAATTTAGAATCATTTGTTACGTTTTTTTATCCACTTAGGAAAATATTCCACTTCTAATAAGATGTAAGATAAATGAAATGAGTTAAGAAATAGACCCATTAAATCTAATCCCCATATATCAAATACTTCACAAAAAAATTAAAAGTTACTGGGGAATTTTATCTATTTTCGAAACTCTTCCATTAATTTTATAGTTTGGGAAGGATTTTAAAATGTATGTGAGTCTTTAAAAATTGAGTGCCAAAATAAACTAGCTTATAATAATTTTTTAGTATTTATTTATGGTCCTAAATGGACTCCATATACAAATACATAAGAATGGACTTATCATATTCCTTAAGGATATATCTCTTAATTATTTCTCATTACAAATTTTTTATAAATATGGGTCTTACCAGACATAAAAATTTGACTCGGATTTTAATTTTAGTTATTGATTATTAATAAATAATGGGTTACCTTTGATGTGGATAAAAAATTTACCAAATCAGCATACTAGGGAACTTAGGTGACTTTGTAAAGTTTCACACTAGGGGGTGAGTCATCTAGGTTTGATTCAATTAGTGGTTCTACCTAATAAGTGTAGGGTAATCTACTCATGTAGTCTATAAATAGACTTCCATAACCCTTATTTTCCTTGATATATAAGTTGAATTCTTATAATAGAAACATCCATCTCACTGGACTTCACTTTACATCATCCTTCTTGATCAAATACTTGAGTGTTTCATGCTTAGAACAAATAGATGATTTACTTCCTAATAGGTAAGACCAAAAAAATTCTAAAGAAATCACAACTGAAGAAAGAACTCCTTTTATGTTGTTCTATAGTTTATTTGGATTTTGTATAGGGTTTTATAAGTGTAGCTTATCAATTTTTTGTGTCCATAAACTCTATGGGATAACACAACTCCCACAACTTTGTTTGATGCATCACAAGGTATCCCAAAAGGTCCATTCCAGTTAGGTGGGAAGATTATGGGGTTGGTGTCCAAGATCTCTTTGATATTATAAAAATACATCAATCATGAATCATCAAATAAAAAGTTGTTTTATTTTTTTATAGGTTCATTAATAGAAAATAAATCTTTATAAAGTCTCTAATAAACCTTCTATAAAATCCCAAATATATTAAAAATATATAATGTGTCTTAAAATGGTGTGGTAAGGTAGTGTAGAAATAATGTATACTTTGGACTTATCCACCTCAATCCAATATATAGAAAATATGTTGCATAAAACATTTCCTTTATCCACCATAAAAGGACTTTTTAAAAAAATTAAAACCAAGTTTTTCTCAACGTATTTTATTAAATCTTTTTCCATACTCTCAAGATAGGTTTCAAAACTTATTCCATGAATAGTAAAATTATCAAGTAATACCTCTAAGAAACTATCAATCGAGTATGAAAATATTCTTACCATAAAAAATTGAAAGGTATCTAGGGAATTGAAAATATCAAATATCATCCTCTTGTAATAAAACTTATTGAAGGTACATGTGAATTTGGCCTTGTAATGGTCTTATGGTGTTATTAGAACCTAAAAATATCAATAAAATCGATCAAGTAATAGTAGTGAACCTTCTCAAATATCCTATTTAAAATTTATTCTACAAAATGAATGTGTAATTGGTCATTTCTTATCACATGTTTCAATTTATAGAAGCCAACGAAAACTCTCTAGGTATTCTGAATCCTTATGGGAACTAACTCATTATTATGATTTTATACAATTATGTATCCAGATTTCTTTGGGAAAATTTGTATGGAATTCACCCACTGAGAGTATAAAATTTGATATATGATTCTATATCCTAAAATTATTTATAATTCATTTTAAAAAACTTCTATCATGGTTTTATTGATCCTCATTTGGGGTTGTCTCGCTGATTTGGACTCACTTTCAAGAAAAATCATATGCATATAGGTGGTAGGGATAATCCTTGGAATATCCCCTAAGGACCATGCTATGGATATAGAAATTTTTTCAATATTTCTATAAGTTTATTCATTTCATTAGGATCTAATTGTTTTGAGATTATGATAGTAAATCTATATTTTTCTTTTATAAAATCATATTTTAAATTAGAAGGGAGCAGTTTTAGTTCCAATTAGGGGGTTGTTCTAATGATGGTTTTAACTCAATATTCTATATTATTGAAACCTATATATTTAAGGAAGAATTATATTTGATATTTTTAACTAAATCATCAAACTAAATTTCATCACCACACATAACATTTTTAAAATTTAACTCATTTTCAAAAAAATCATCATAAAAATCATGTGTCTACAAAGCTTCTTCTAGTTGAATTATGCCATCAAATATTTCAATTTCTTCTTTATAAAAATAAGTCAATTCAAAATAGTTCAATGTAAACACATATTACTCATCATGGGGGTTCTTCATTGAATCAATAATATTGAATTTCACTATCTATACTCTATTTATCCATGTTCAAAATATAAAAAATAGTAAGGAATAAAAAACCTTGCATTCTTGGGAAAAAAACCTCTAGAACTCCAACTGGTTAGGCAGTGGTTCGATTAGAAATTAGCACAACCACTCAGATAGGTTTGAGATCTATTATATATAGGGAAGAATAAATAGATTAAGTTATTAAATTAATCAATTCTCCCATACCACATAGTTCATTTTAGAAGGTGAGTTATCCTATATTAAAAGGGATAGTGAAGGTATGTAGATATTATAATTTACTCAGTGTTTGTAGGGTAAAAATGAAAGATAAATTTCTAACTAAATTTACCTTTTAATTCCCTTTCAATATCCCCTTATTGATGTAAATTTACATCATAAACCTTGCATACCTTGGGATTTGGTAGATGTATTTTAGAAAAAGGATGTCAATATATACTATTTTGAATATCTCTAAGATCACTTATTATAAGGTTTCTTATCTGGTTTTCTTGTGTGGTTGTATACTTGTAGGGAAGGTATATTGGGGATGATATAGATCCTAAATCTTGTATTTTACCTTATTCTTATTCACTGGGAGTGTTTCTATAGGTTCTTCTTCTTCTAGTTCTTTTTTAGGGATGGATTTTTCAAGTTCAGTGGGTTGTGCACTTCTATCTTTAGATTTAGAAGGTTATTATTGAATATTCTTCATATAATTTCCAATATTTAATGAAATATAACTAACATTGACTCTAGGGATGGGAATTTACTAAGTGGGGAGTTTACCTAACCTTTGATTATTCAAATCATTGATGTTAAGTATAATTTCAGTGGTGAATCATGAGTGTCGTTGGACTTCACAATCTATTGCACCATGTCCTCCATTAAGGGTTCTAGAGATTTTTTGGTTAATATCTTATAGATCATTGGAAGCTCTATCTATGAAATGGTGATGACTATAAATATGGTTGAAAAACTTTCTAGAAGGTTGGTCATTATTGATGTTGGTTTTTATCCCTAAATTGAGTATTTTAATACTCTCTAAAAGCTTGATTGCTTATTGGTTACTACTGGTAATATATTTGGTATATGGAATCATATATTTCTTGTACCTAAAAATAACAATTGGTGTAGTTCTATAAGGAGTGACAGAGTTGGTAGAACCAAGGGGTGTAGTGGGTGTGTTATCTTAAACTTTGTTCACAGCTAACTATGTTACAAGAGAGGTTAGATCTTCCACTGGTTTTTTATATAAATGGGAGTGATAAATTTTTTCCTCATGTACTCTCCTTTTAGTTGTTATTATAAAATTTTAGTGAGAATTTTGGGAAATCATCTCTATTAACTCTCTGAAATTAGTAGGGTATTTTTTGATCAGTGCTCCTCCAAAGGAAGCATCTATAAGGTTTTGGTCATTATCTATCAATCCATGGGAAAAGAATATTAGTAAATGATATTCTTCATAAGGGTGGTGTGTGTAATCTGTTTTAACATCTTGAATCTATCCCAAAACTAATAAAGAGTTTATCTATTTTCATGTTTAATTCCATAAATATCCTTTCATAGTCAGGAACTTCTTGATGGGAGTAAATATTTCTGGGGGAAGTTCTTTTGTAGTTCATCCAAGGTGGTGATCTCTATAGGTTGGAGGTTGTAGAGCCACTCCTTGGTTTATCCTTCAAGAGAGAAGGTAAAGGCATTCTAGCTAATTTGAGCCTCGATGACTCTTCTAGTTCTAAACCCATTGTTGAATTATCCAAATTCTATCAGATTCCTATTGGGATATTCTCTTGAAAAACTATGAAATTTGGGTAGTAATCCAATCATTCGTGTTTTAAGATAGAAATATTATTTTTTTATTATTTTTTAATTGCTAGTTATTATTTTTTAAATTATCTGCATATAATTCTCTCAATGTACTATTTAATTGAGAAAGATTATATTCCATATGTTATCTTCATATAATGACTCTAGTGGAATAAATATATATAGATAGGGATAATTGTTTAATGGAATGGGGATAAACTCTCTCTCCACTTCCTCGATGATTCTTAAATTACTAATTCTTAAAGCATGGTTCGTTCAACCTCTAGAATAAAACTAGTTAGGTGAGATTAACTAAATTTATTCATGTATTGAAATAATTTAAAAAAAAAGTAAAAAAATTACTCTCTATAAATGGTTTCAATTTTATGAGAGGCATGTTATGGGGCCCTTGGGAAAACATATTTTGAACCTAAATTAATGTAGTGAAAGTGGGACTCAGGTTGTCTCTAAAGAGGACACTATTTTGGGTCAAATCTTCTCTTATTTAATGGGTTTAGTTTGTAAAAATATTAATTTAATGGGATTGGTTTTAAATTAATTATTATAAATAGTAATCTAACCTTAGATATCGCCTCAATCATCCATTAAATCATTATTCCCTATTTACTCTCTTTTTTACTCTCTAATAAAGTGAAACCTCACTGATTAACCTCACCTTGAAGTTTTTTCTTAATTAAAGGGATGAAATGACCATTTTAGTCTCTAATATTACCTATCCTAGTGATTTTAAATCTCTAATAACTCTCAAATTATTCTACTACTCGCTATCACATGCAGTTTGGAGAATCTATGTAACTTTTTTTTCAATCTAGTGAATAAGGGAAGAAAAGTTCAAGAGGAAAATAAATAAGGAAATATCCTAATTTAAAAATAATTAGAATCATTATAGGGATATGAATAGAAAATATTTATTATATAAGAACTGAGTTCATTAACATGGAGTAAGGGTAATCTTCTTGTCTCATCTGCTAATGGCTTAGTGCGCCATCACAATAGTATTACAGTAAATAGAAATGAAAACAAAAAAATACAACAGATCCAGTTGATTGAGAATTCATGGAATAATCCTCTCTATATCAAGTAAATAGTTATCTATTTATAGAGATTCTATAAACATTTCTTGTAGTATTTTTACCTTCTAGGTGAGTTTCACTAACTTCTTCTACCTCTATTTCACTGTGAACCTTTAAGAATTTCTTCAATTTTAGTGCCTGTCTTTTTCTTCTCTAATTACCACCATGTGTATAGCTTGAGTTTTTGGATTCCTTTAACTAGGTTCATCATGAGTGTTCTAGTTTCTTGACACCCTTCCCATTATATACATCCTTCCTTTTCAGTGTGTTGTTTTGTAGGTGGTATCGCGGGAGGGTTTTTACCTGATTTGGTCAAAAAAAGGAATGACAAATTAATTTTAGGTTGGTTATTGTCTAATTTTGGAAATTAAAGGTAAAAATTAGAATTATTTATCTTTACCCTAACATGATTAGTTGGTAGATATTTTATGTAGGTTAAGAAGGACCCTTATGTGGCCTTTTGAATGCATGATTACCCTTATGAATCTTCATTTTCTGAGGAGTGACCAATACATAGGTGGTGTAAATTGGCTTTTACCTTTAAAAATCCTTAAAATATAGTGATTTTCCCTTACCTGAACATTATTTTGATCATTACATAGATTTTTGAGTGTACTCCATACCCATACATCATGCTTAGTTGACCCTTATGTAGCAAATTAAATGCAGAGGTACCCTTATGTAACACTTGACTACAGTAACTTCAAAATAGTAGTCACTTATTCAATGTATAGTTGATTGATTTTGATAGTTTGAAGTCTTTATGCGGTCATTTTTCTATGGTTAGTTGATCTATAGTGTGTGGTTGCTTCACATGGTAGGTTGAGGACTCACGGTCACTTCGGAGGTGTAGTTTTGGTACATCTTCACTTATTATCAGTAGAATTTACTTCTTTTGGTAGCTTTGGATTTCAACTTTCATTCAATCACTTATGGTTCATTATACATGGTTGGTTGATGGGTATGATAGTTAGGATGGGTTCAGACCTTGATGTGGCTCTTTTAGAAACTTCACATTCATGGTTGGTTGATCGAATATGCATCTGGGTGTAAACTCAACCTACCATGTGGATTATGGCCTCTACATAGAACATAAAACTTTCCCTTTACCCTAATAAAAGTTCTTAAAATGTGACCTTGGACACTTACATAGTTATATGACACATATGTAGCTTACCAACATTCCACATGTGCTCCTCTCATTAGGGTGATAGAAAAACAAACATAAAATGTAGTCATTTCCAAATTAATTTTTTTTTAAAAATAGAAATGATGAAAAATCATGAAAATTATCCCATGATAAGTTAAATTATATAGTTCAAAGATTATTATATTGATTTATAATTAATTCCAAAAAATGAATAAAACATGTAAAAACAAAGATTTTATCAATTTATCATTTTAATTAAAGTTCATAAAAATATCAAAAATATAATAATAATGAAGGATTTAGATTAATTATGGGGTTAATTATCATTGAAAAGATTATAAAAAATCAAGAAATATTGGATCACATCGATTCAACACATATAAAACCATAGATCACTCATATGTAGTAGAAAATAACTCTTATAGTCTTTCCTTGGCTTGGGAATGACTCATATGGTGTTTAGTAATGATAGATATGCATATCCCAAATCACTCATACATAGATCTAAAATGACTCATATAAATTCATGAGTTTCTTTGATTACTTTCACACACATTCCAAATGATGCATATAGTGAGTTTTAGTGGCTCATACATAGATGTCATACCTTGGAAATGCCACATACTCATGTCAAAAATGACTCGTACACAGATCTTACCTTTTCCAAAATGTCATGTCTGCTGAGAATGACGCATAAAATATAGAAAATGACTCATACCTTTCCATTACTTTTTCAAATTTCTCAACTAACGATACATCCATATTATCAATGAATCATACACAATCATCAAGACTTATCCATTTTTCAAGAAAACCTCTAATTCTAGAGTTCTTCAAATTCTTCTCTAAAACTATTCAAACCTGATCCATGCATCTATAAATATATAAAAATACATCAATTCACAAAATAAACATTATATTATGTGATTTTTAATATTATTTATGAATTTAAAACAAAATTAAACACAATAAACTTATCCAATTAATTTCTTCTTAATTTTTCACCTTCTTCCTTGTTAGCTTCAATAATATCCTCAAAAACATCTCTTGTGTTCAAAAAATGAATGGGAATTACCTAGTATGAGATATCAAGGTCTTTACAACCTCTCCACTATTAGGATTATCATCCCTACAAAGATTCAATTAGCTTCTTAATGAAACAAGCTCGCTGATTGGCTCTTTTTTCCAGTTCCTCGCTCTAAAGTTTCATCTTAAAGATTGTTATGTTTTCATATAACCCAAACCAAAGTAATAACTTTACCTCATATCACCTTTTAAATCAGACTCATTTTAAAAATATGATGCTTTATATAGGATGCATCAGATTCTAACTCAATATCATCATATTGGACCATGTATGAGGGGTTAGGCTTGAACTTTATCAATTAAGAGATTTGGATGGTGTTATACATGGAAATGAACATTAGTGGTATGTCTAAAGGATAGTAAACTTCTAAAAATCAAACTAAGATAAAAAATTTCCCAACATTCCTTGGGGTTAATTTCCTTTGTTTACCCATTCTTTGATAACCTAACCTTAGTGAAACCTAAAAAATATGCGGTTTCCCACATTAAATTCCAAGGGTATCCTTCAATTATTTGGATAGGATTTATATCAACTTTGGGTTATAAAAATACACTTCCAAATTAGTTTTACAAGTTTGATCATCTCTTGTACAATGTTAAGCTTCATTATTGAGAACACTCTTATCCCAGTCCAACAAATAGGAGAACATAATTTTCTCCTATAAAGAGATTTGAATGGTTCTATTTAAATAAAATATTGGTAATTGTTATTAAATTAAAATTACACTAAGGAGAGGTGATCCTTCCATGATCCATAAAATTAAAAGATATAGGACCATGGAACATCCTCTATAATGTAGATGGTTTTCTCATATTTTCCATCAATTTTTGGATAGAAATTAGTAGTCAATTTAACATGTGAACCTAATGCATGTTGAATCCCTTCCCAAAACTAAGATATAAACCTCTGGTCTCTATTAGAAACAATACTAATTGCAATTATATAAAGATTTAAAATTTACCTAGAATATAGTTTCTCGATCTCATTAACTATAAAAGATTTATTAATAGGACAAAATTGGGTTACCTTGGTCAGATGATCCAAAATTACCCAAACTACATCCTTTATTTTAGAATATCAACTCAAATTACTCACAAAATACATTGTGATCTCATCATATTTACATACTAGAAAAGGGATTGACTAAAGAGTACCTACATGATTCTGATCATATTCCTTTACCTACTAATAATTAATACATAATTAAATAAATCTAGTAATTTTATTCTTTATTTCAGGCCACCAAAATTTGTGATGAATATCATGGTACATTTTCATGATCCCAATATGTATCACCCATCAAAAATAAAGGTAATACATCATTACTTCTACATTCATGTTCATAAGAACTGTAATACTTCTATGAAAATATAGAAGTTACTGAGGACCCTAGAATAAACCATTGAGGATCTCTCCACCATTAATTCACTCTTGAATAATATACAATCTGAATCAAATACCTAGGAGTACTTAATGAGTTCCTTAGTGATAATGTGAAATTGATGTGGTATAATTGTTCTACACTATGACCCTTGATCACATATAGGTGGATTTAATTAATAAGAGTCATTAATATCCATTATCTTTTCACCTCTCTCGTCTTTTGAGGGAGAATTTTTCTATTATGTGAAATAGTAACAAAATTGGCTTTACCAAGAGCATATTGAATATCAAATTCAAAAGGCTAGATATATTCCACCTAGTGTTTCTGCTTGATATTAAAAACCCATTAAAAATGATATATTTTTTAAATTTTTGATTAGTTCAAACTATTAATCACTAACTAAATAAATAATTCCTATAGATATTTAATGTATGAACCACTACTGCTAATTACAGATCAAGGATATGATTTTTATTTTCATGAGAATAAATTTATCTTGAACCATATTCTACTACCCATTGAACCTATAGGATAACACAACCAATAACTATCGATTATGTGTCATAATACTCCTTAAATACCTCACCTATATGATATAAGATGAGAATTGGATCTGAGGTCAACTTCCTCTTCAGTTCCTAGAAGGTTTCCTCACACTAGTTATAATATATAAACTTATCCCTTTTCTTGGTTAAAGTTTTCATTGGAGAATATATCTTTTAGTTTTTCTAGATAAAGTGTAAGTAATACCCCATTATCCTGAGAATAATTTTTATCATGAATACATTTGATGGAACCTTACAAGAGATTACTAATTCCATATTGTCAAGTTTGACCAAATTCCTAATTTGGAAATTATATATTCAAGGAACTTAATGTATTGAATCCAAATGGATCATTTTGATATTGTAACTTATATTCAGTGCTCCCATAAATTCTCAAATATGATTTGAAGATGTTGACTAGGTCCATACCAAGATTTATAATAGACCATGATACCATCACCAAAGACCGCAATGAAAGAGTCTAATAATGGGTCAAAGATCATGTTTATTAGATCTATGATCATGGTATGAACATTCATCAATCCAAAAGGAATGAAAAAATACCCAAAATGGCTATACCATATATAGAAATAGGTATTAGTTATATTTTATGATCTAAACTAAAGATGGTGATAGTATGATTGTTTGGACTAGGTGGAACTGAATCACCCTAAGATGGGGTGAATCAGGGTTCACACCAATTAAAAACTTTATCTTCCTTTAGTCCCCTAGGTCATACAGATATTTTCATATCATTGGTAGAAATGAATTAAATATCTCATCCTCTCACACCACCGATCTCATAAAATAATAAATATGAATGTATAAATATAAATCATGCATAAGACATAAGGATTTTACTTGGTTCAGAATAAAGGGATAATCCAAGGAGCATACACCAACAATGTGTCAACTTACAAGGAAGTAATACTACTCACTATAGTTATTAAAAAGGTTTAATAAATACACAAAATAGATCCAAGGGTTACTTCCTCTTCTTATCCACTATAAAATGCTTTAGAGAAGGCTCTTTCAATTTAAAGATGTGAGGATCTCTCCACGATTAGCATATAAATCATGACTATTTTTCATCTTAATGTCTAGATAGATAATTTATTGAATCTATTTTTTTATGATCTCATTCTTTAATGTTGAATGAGATAAACTCTTAAATGTTAGGTTTGAGTCCCTGTATTTCATAATATCACAACAATTTAACATTTTCTTTAGATGAAGATAATTTCAAACTATAATTATCTTTATTTCATGATTTCCACTTCTACAACCAAGTATAGAAATGGAACTCCTTATTCTTCCTTCTTCTCTTGAAGAAACAGTTGTGGAAATATGTTGAAGCTCTAATATCTCTAAAAAACCTAGATATTCAATTCTATTAAAACTCCTCTCTTTAATTCTTCTTTTATGAACATCATCTATTAATATGTTCAGTCTCTTTCCTATGTGTAAGATAGATATTCAATAATCCTCTCTATTCTTCCAAGACTACTACAATAATTTTTATATAATTCCAGAATCCAACCCTTTTATATAATCGTTAAGAAAAATTATCCTTCTTAATAGTCTCCATGGTCATACCAGGTATTCTTCATAATTAGTGTGGTCAATAATGTGCATTTAAATCTGATTTATCCTCCTAAAATCTCATTCTTTCTCTTCATTTTTAAAATCCAACCAAATCTATCATTTATTCTGGAAATCACATATTAATGGTGTGAATCTATTCATTATGATGTGATCCATTTATCTTCTGTAGAATAGTTCTTCCTATATTTATTATTGTCAAGTTCCACAATGTGATATCATCCAATATTCCATTCTTTTCTTTTTATATTCATAGACTAATTACATGAGATATTTTCCATACTTGAGTATGGAAAACTATATAAAAATTAGCAACATGATATTCTCATTTTTCTCTTCATAATCTTCGGTCTTTATATGAATTCACAAAACTCTATGAATATCTTTCCCATAATAATTAAAACCATAATTTTTTCCATGTTATGCTCTAAATAAAATCTTATGAATCAATCTTCCATTATCTGTTACTTCCTTAGTTTCCAGTAACTCCCCATAGGTACCGATCTTTTCTCACTTGTAATCTCCCTTAAATCTCATGTTCTCTAATCCTTATAAAAATATACAAGATCATCTATTCACATATGAAAATATAATCAATCACATTATGTCATTAATAATTCATATCATAAACTTAATTTGGACTCATTATCAATCATATTTTATGATTGATAATGGTTTTCATATAATATATAGTGAGATCCTCTTTCATGGTAGTTTTCAAAATTTACTAAAATCAAAAAAACTTATGCATCACATGATGATCTTTAAAACCTATAAATTTTCTCCAAAAAAAATTATACATAGTAATAAAGTTTTTAAAAACCTTACACCCATAAAAACTTATGCATTAGAGGGAGGTTTTTCCCTTTGCAACATTTTATGAACTTCATGGTAGATATATTATACATCTATTTAAATATATTATGAATCACTATGAAGAGTTTTCCTTTCCCATATTTTGGATCTTGTGAAAATAATAAAAATCATTCAAGAATATTACATAACAAGTAAACCTCCAAGAATATGATAATTTTCTATATTTTAAATATCATATTAACCTCCAACATATCTTATGCATTAGGGAAACTTCCAGATCTTTCTCTATTTCATGAATTAAAAAAATATTATTCATTATGAAAAAAGATATTATGTATCATATAGATATTTTTATCTTTTTTATTTTTACTACTTCCCAGAATATCCTATGTATTGTGGGAACTCCATGCCTTTAATATTTTCTTATGATATTCACTCATAGATTCTGAAAAAACTTCAAAATAACATCCTTATAACTTTTAAAATATTATCAATTATATTTTATGATTTATAATATTATTTTCTTTCTATAAACTCCAAACCATTATTAATTTTATTTTATGATTCCAAAATATCTTTTAAACTTCCAATTTTCTCATAACTTATAGAAATTTTTATTTACCTTCAGAATTATACTTTAAAAAAACAATATATTAATATCTAATTATTCAAAAAATTATAGAACATATTTACATTCAAAGAAACTTATAATCTTTTAATTCTAATATAACAAAAAAATCTTAACTTATGGTTATTTTAATCTACACCAAATCTTTCCCACATTTTTTAGGATCATAACTTATAGTTCTTTAAAAAAACATCTACTTCAAGATAACTTCCAGAACATATAACATCTAGATATGCAATTATTCATATTCAAAAATACCTTTTATAACTAAGCATTCTCCAAATCCTCTATCAAAACATAGCTTACTATATCCCCAAATCCATGTATGTCATTGTTATACATGAAAAAACTTCAAAAATTATTAAAAATATAACACACAGCCTCCTAGTTACAACATTTTCCCCCATTTAAATTTTATTAAAAATAATACCATAAATCCTTCTCCACCTTTTACCTCCAAATACCTAAAAAAACTATATGTATTTATTATGAATGTTTACTCCCCCTTTTTTAATAAAATTTAAAGAGTCTTTCTATCCATATTTTTTTTCATTTTCTCCCTCTTTATCATAAAATTTTATAGGGGATATCTTCTCATCTCTACTCCCACTTTTTCAAAAAAATCTTACTCTCTGTATATTCTACATTTTTTACATAAAGGTCACTTTGGGACTATCTGTGTCTCTTCTAAATTCCAAATTTAAATATTTTTCACTCCCCCTTTGTCATAAAACTCTTTTACTACCCATTTTTATATTGGGATATTTCAGCCTCTTCTAATAATTTCACTCTCTTTATAGCCTACTTTATACCACTAGTTGGAATCTAAAACCTTTGGCTATATTAAACACTTGAAATTTACCTTGAAAAACATTGGGATCTTTTCACCACTTGTAAATCAGACATAGATTCTTATTCTTTTAACTCCATTTAACACCTTCAAATCTTTAGGCTCTTCCAACCACTTATTGATGAACCTTTAGCATGATTAATAATTCGAGAAATTTAGTCTTTGTATGCAAACCTTAAATATACTTATTAGATAAAAATAATTATAGATTTTTCATCTTTAAATCTTTAAATTACATCCTCTCTTCAACTAAATTTTACTAAAAAAATAATAATTTAATTTTTCACTTAGCATAGATTCATCGATAAATCCTCTAAGACTACTGAGATGAAACTTAGTGTGTGTAATAAGAGTTTAATTCAAAAACATTAAATTTATCCATTCCACTAACTTAAATTCATAAACATGTGTAATTTAAAATTTTTGAAATCTTTAACAAATCTCATGATCTCAATCACACATACACAAAACCATCAATAAATAAGTAGGAAAGTGCTATTTTTATGATTCATATAAATTATTGAATCATATAATGCCACTTTTTTTATAAACTTGTGGATCCACTTGATATACATGATCATTCATATATTTATAGGGATTCACCACTTCCTAATGAGGCTAAAAAACTTTGAATACTCTTCACCAAATTCCCTTAAATACCATCAGTTTTTAACATTAAACATTGTGATATCTTTCAGCATGGGGAAACCTCTAGTTGGTTATAATACTTCTTTACCATTAGTTTTTAATTTCCTAAAAAAACAAAATGATGTAATATTTTTTAGTATATAAAAAAATAAGAATTTCACAAATGGAATTTCTTCTTTCTATAAGTTGTCTTCTATTCCTTTTAGTGGTATGTCACTAATTGAGATGTGTCTTGATTTCACTTATTAATCACAAAAGTTGAATTAACACCATTGTATATTTTATATTAGGTTTTGACACCACTTAGGAGATTTTGTATAGCCTAATATCAATTAAGAATAGTAATATCGTTGACTGTTCTTGTTTCATGTTACTCCTTTCAGTACTTACTCTCTTAGACCTTTTATTCTACAAGAATAGGTCTTTTATGAATGTTAATTCCACTTCATGAATTATTTCCAGTTGATACACCTTCTTATATATAGATTGGATATTGTCTTGATCATTTCATGAACATTCTCTAAACTGATGACTAGATTCCATTGTCATGTTATCCAAAAAATAACCATCCTATTAAACTTACAAGGGGATATATATAATTATAAATTTTTAGGAATCTCCTATAACATTGTTAGAACAAGAATGATTAACAAAATATAAATTATTTACCTTGATTGGTGAGTCCATCCTCCTAGGAGTCTTATTATTATTATTATTCCTCTTCTTCTTACCTTTTGATATAAGAAAATCTTCATTAGTTTTTTTCATAGGATTCTCATTAGAATCATATTTAACTTCATCTCTTGAGAAGGGATCTTAAACCTTCTTTCCTATAAAATAATTTCCATATATCACTTCCATTGTTTTCTACATCTCAAAGGTTTTATCATAATAATATGTGTTCTTTTATTTTTAATTAGATAAGGATTTTTTTCAAAGACATGGACTCAACACTCATATTGAGGATTTTATCACATCTATCACTGAAAAAGGAGAGATAAACAAATTAGATTCAACATAACATCTATTTGGACTTGAATATGCACAATAGTAGGCAAGACCCCGTAAAGACTACTCAAACACCTCGAAGACTATAGTTACTAGATCCTCAGGGAAGCCTAGGGAAAATGGGATTGAGAAAGGATTGGGTGACCCAATATATGTTGAAAAGGGTCAGTAGATGTCTGAAGAGTTGGGAAAGCCAATCCCTTGCAAGGAAGTCATGACCTCCGATGGAGGGACCATGGTTCCATACATGGAGCCAACACTGGATGGTACCGAAAGTAGATTGGAAGATGAGGTGGAATTGGGGAATGGGGGAAGTCTGAAGGTAGTCTTAAATTCTGAGGGGGACAAGCTTGAAGATCCTCTCAAGATCAATGCCTCACCGGAGGTTGTCTGCAAAATGTATGAGCGGATGCTGAGTTTTGAGACTAATGAAGAATAAGGTGAGTGGATCACCAAACAAGACCTCATCCTGGCGCGGGGCTTCAACGATAGGAAGATCAATGCGGAAGAATTTATCCAAACCTAGGAGAAGATGGAAGATTATTTAGAAGATCTTCTCAGGAATGATCCAAATACTTAGGTAACAACTCTTAATTAGAAGCTTTATAGGGTGGTAGACTCAAACATCATTAGTCTTGTTTTTGATAACTTTGTAGGTTCATTTTGAAAATAACCCCTTGGATGTGGACTTTGTGTGGGTTTCTCACTTTTTCCTTAAAAGTGTTTTAAAATAAAAATTTAATTTTCAGGTCAATATGCACAATAGTCATTCATTATATGTTAATAGTGGAGATACCATCACATTTATAAACTGACTAAGACTTCATTGAAGTAGTGCATGAAGGGGGAAAAGAGGGAGTGACCTTAGGATTGATAGTATGTCTTTATCTAACCTTTATAATAATTGTAGTGAGTAGTATTAACTCAAGTTAAATCAATACATTATTAGCATATTCTCTTTGTATTATCCCTTTATGGTGAACCAAGTAAAATCCCCATGTTTTGTGCATGATTTATGTTTCTACATTAGCATTTATTACTCAGTGTGATCGGTGATATGAGAGGATTGAAGATTGAACATATTCCTTCCAATAAGAAGATAATATATCTCTAACTTGGTGGATAAAGGAAGAGAAAAAATTAAATTTACATTCACCCTAATTTACCCCCTCCCCCAGGGTGATTCAGTTTAACCTTGTCATAACATGTGGTATCAGATCCAAAAGGTTAAAACATGAAGTTTACTTTGTAAATATATTTTTGATTTGTTGTTTACATGGATTCAATGATAAATCCACCATTTTTAAATGAAAATAACTTTTATTAATAGTAAAAATATATTCTAATGTTCTTATAAGGTTGTGATAAGGAGAACATGAGTATATATTTCAAGATAATGATTTGACTAAGAATAATGAAAGAATTGGTGATGCAAAGACATGAAATATAATATCATAACAACATCAATTTTCCTTAAGATGAGGATAATTCAAAACTAGAATTATCTTTATTTTAGTATGTACTCTTTTATAACTAGTTATATCAATGTACCCAGTTAAAGAGGACTTTGCTTTACTTTAATAATAAATGAGTCTTCAGCCCCAAACTTTTTAAAAAAACTATTATAAGCATTTTTTATAAACTTCCATAAATATAACCCTTTTAAATGAAGTTTGGGATCAATTCTCTTTATTTAAAGTCTTTTTAATCATGTAAGGTGTACTATACAATTAGTGTAGTCATGAACTTGCATTAAAATTCATGTTATCCTCCAAAATTCTCATTCCATATCCTTTTTTTAAAATCTAATGGAATCTTACATATAATCTAGGAATCACATATTCACAATGTGACTCCCTTTATTGTAGAATGATCAATTTATCTTTTTATCATGGTCAATTTCCATGGATAAATCTTATCCTACATTCTATTCTTTTCTTTTTATATTAAAAAAATAATTATTTGATATATTTTTCATATTTGAGTATAGAAGGCCCTATAAAAATAAGCAATGTGATATTATCCTTTTCTCTTCATAATATTCATTCATTATATGAATTCAAAAAACCATGTGAATATCTTTCCCAAAATAATTAACACTATAATTTTATCTACATTATCTTCTTAATAAAATCATGAGATTTAGTCTTCCATGGTCTATGGATTCCTTAGTTTCCCATAACTTTCCATAGGTCTTAGTTTTGTTCACTACAAGAAAACAGTGTTTTAGCGGTGGTTTTTTCACTGCGGTTTTTAAAACAGCCACTAAATGTTTTTGGATCAAGAATTTAGCGGCGGTTTTTAAAACCGTCACAAAATTTTTTTAATTTTTTTTATTTTTTTAAAATATCTTCTAAATAAAAAAGTAATTTTTTAGCAGCATTTTTTTAAAAAAACACCAAAAAATAGAGGTAGTTTTTTCAAAACTGCCGCAATAATTTAGAAAAATTTTTTAAAAAATATTTATTTATTATTTATTATTTATTATTTATTATTTATTATTTATTATTTATTATTTATTATTTATTATTTATTATTTACACTAAAATATAGTTTATTATTTATAATTTTAAATATTTTATCGTGTCAATTATTTAATATTTATAATTATTAGTTAATAATATTTTTAAACTGAAAACAAATCTTCAATAAGTAAAAGGACAGACTCCAGCATCAACTGACTATAACTTCTGATCCGAGAGTCCATTTTAGCTTCACAACCAGTCAAATCAAAGTTTATCAAATGAGAAAGAACCATACGAGATTTAAATCATGTGATAATCAAAGAAAAAAAATATATTCAAAATTCAAAAGTTGAAAATCGAACTCAAACTTCAAACGACCATAACTTTTAATTCGGGTGTCCATTTGGGATCTACCACATATCAAATCAAAGCCTATGATGATCTCTACGCCGCTTAGGTATGGTACCAACTCTTTGAGTATTATACCCCTTTTTATTCCACTGGAAAGTCCTATAAGGCCTCTGAAACAAGAGGTTTTAGTTTCAATTACCAATTTCTTAAAATTCAAACCGTTATAACTTTCGATACAGGTGTCCGTTCGGCCAATACCACATATCATATCAAAACTCATTTCATGGTCTTTGATTTAGCTGGTTGTAGCACTAAAAAGGGAGTATCAGATAATATTTTATGGTCATTTTAGTGTTTTTAGGGTTTTTAGAAGTTCTTAACGTTTTATGATTTTTATTTATTTATTTATTTATTTATTTATTTATTTAATATTTATTTATTTATTACTTATTTAATATTCATTTATTTATTACTTATTTATTAATTAATATTTATTTATTTATTTATTATCTATTATTTATTATTTATTTATTTATTTAATATTTAATATTTATTTATTTATTATTTAGTTACTATGTCCACATTAATTATTTATTTATTTTTAATTAATTAATTAATTAATTATTAATTATTAATTATTAGTTTATTATTTATTTATTATTTATTTATTCATTATTCATTATTCATTTATTATTTATTAATTATTAATTAATTATTAATTTTCTATTAATTATTTATTAAATATTAAATATTTAATATTAAAAATTATATATTAATTATTAATTATCAATAATCAATTATTAACCATTAGTTATTAGTTATTATTAATTATTAATTAATTATTTTTTATTTATCTATTTATTTATGTATGTATTTATTTGTTTATGATTCATTATTCATTATTTATTCTTTATTATTTATTCATTATTCTTTATTTCTTATTCTTTATTCTTTATTCTTTATTCTTTATTATTTATTATTTATTAATTTATTTTTAATTTACTAAATATTAATTTATTAGTAGTTTATTATTCATTATTTATTTATTTATTTATTTATTATTTATCATTTATTTATTATTTAATGATTATTTATTAAATAAATATTAATTATTTATTAAATATTAAATATTGACCATTGAAAATTAATAATTAGTTATTATTAATTATTAGTTATTTATTAATTATTATTTATATATTTATTTATTTATTTATTATTTAGTCTTTATTCTTTATTATTTTTTATTTATTAATTTATTTTAATTTTCTAAATATTTATTTTTTATTTTTTATTATTCATTTATTATTTATTTATTATTTATTTATTTATTCAATATTTATTATTTATTAATTTTTAATTAATAAATAAATAAATATTTATTAATAATTTATTCATTATAAATAAATTTTTAAATATTAAATATTAAATATTAATTCTTAATTCTTAATTCTTAATTCTTAATGATCAATTATTAATTATTAGTTATTATTAATTATTAATTATTTATTATTTATTATTTATTATTTATTATTTATTATTTATTATTTACCATTTATTATTTATAATTTATTATTTATTATTTATAATTTATAATTTATTATTTATTATTTATTATTTATTATTTATTATTTATTATTTATTATTTATTATTTATTATTTATTATTTATTATTTATTATTTATTATTTATTATTTATTATTTATTATTTATTACTTATTATTTATTATTTATTATTTGTTATTTGTTATTTATCATTTATTTATTATTTATTTATTTATCTATTATTTGTTAATTTATTATTAATTTGTTATTTATTTATCATATATTCAATTACTTTTTAATTAATTTATTATTTGTATATTACTTATAAATTAGATGTTATATATTATATATTATATGTTATATGTTATATGTTATATGTTATCAATTATATATTATATATTATGTGATATACAATATACAATATATACTATATATTTTATATTTTATATTATATATTTTATATTTTATATTTTATATTTTATATTTTATATTTTATATTTTATATTATATGTTATGTAATATATATTATGTATTATATATTATGTATTATGTATTATGTATTATAAATTATGTCTTATATATTATATGTTATATATTATATATTATATATTATATATTATATATTATATATTGTTAATTGTTAATTATTAATTATTGATTATTGATTAATAATTATTGATTAATAATTTTTTAGTGTGTATCTATTTGTTATGTATTACTTTTTTTTCCAATTAATATATATGTGTATAAGTATATTAAATTCAATTTATTGACCACGTGAAGAGTCTGCTAGAGTGGTAAAGTCTTTGGAGAATAAGCATGAGGTAAGGTGTTCAAATCTCACCCAATGTAAAATTTCTATATATTGCATGGGCATGTGCATGGACATGGACTTTTGCATGGAAATGGACATGAGCGTGGTAATAATAAATAAACAAATAAATAAATTACGAAAATAGATAAAAATTATAAATATATAAATAAATAATAAATAAATATATAAATTACGAAAATGTATAAAAATAATAAATAAAATAAATTAATAATAAAATAATAATTAAATAAATAAATAAAGAAATTATAAAAAAAAATTAAAAAAAATAAAAACGATTTCGCGACGGTTTAAACTGCCGCTAAATCATTCTACGATGGTTTTAAAAAACTGTCGCTAATTATTTCCCGACACACGATTTAGCGGCGGTAACCGCCGCTAAACGAAAAAAACCACCGCGAAATATAAATTTTGGCATAGTGGTTTCCTTCTAATCACCCTTAAATCTGATAGTCTTCATTCCTCTACAAAATCCATAATATTCTCTATTCATGTTTGAATATATTATTAATTTTATTCTATTATTGATAACTCATATTGTATATTGTATTTGTCCTCACTATCATTCAAATGATTAATGATGTGTGTCATAATATGTAACAAAATCATCTTCCTCAGTAGTTTTCCAAAAAAATTGAAGTCCAAAATCTTACGCACCATAGGAAGGTTTTAAAAAACCTTATGTTTGTTCCAAAAAAAACTTATGCATCATATGAAGGTTTTCAAAAACCTTACTATTTCTCCATAAAAACATATATATATCATAAGGATCTTTTTCCTATTGCCACATTTTGTTAACTCCAAGTCAAATATATTATAAATCTTCTCAAATATATTACACATCACTTTGAAGAGTTTTTATTTTCCAAATTTTTACTCCCTGGAAAATATTATTCATTATTTAATAATATTACATAATAAAGAAACCTCCAGAAATTTTTCAAATTTGTGTATTCCAATTATCTTATTCACCACCAACATATCTTACAAAATAGGAAAACTTTCAAGAAATTATTGATTTTTTGTCTTCTAAATATATTATTAATTAAGAATAAAGATATTATGTATTATCCAGTGAGTTTTATCTTTTCCAACTTTAACTCTTCCTATAAAATCCTATGTATTCAAGGAACTATATCCTTTCATATTTTCTTGTTATCCTCACTCATGAATTTTAGAACAACATTAGAATAAATTTCTTCTAACTTTTGAAACATTATCAATTTTATTTTATAATTGATAATCTTGGTTTATTTCTATAATTACTAAACCATTATTAATCATATTTTAGATTGATAATCCTTTCAACCTATATTTGTAACTTCATGTTTTCTCATAACATATGGAACTTATAATTTGTCCTTGCACTTCAACTTCAAGAACACAACATACATAATTCTAATTATTTAGAAACTTCTAAAACATATTTACCTCTAAAGTAAATTTTGTTCCTTTATTTCTGATGGATCATAATAGCACTTATATTTTGGTTCTTTTAATGTACACCAAATCCTCCCCACATCTTCTAAACCCATAACTTTCATTTCTTTCAATAAATCATCCTACTCCAGGATAACATCTAGAATATATAACATCTGTATTTATAATTATTCATCTTTCTAAATACCCTCTAGAACTTATAATTCTATATATCCTCTTCTAAAACTTATCCTTCTCTAGCTATGAATACATGCATGTCATTGTTATGAATAAAACGACATCAACACTTATTATTAACAAATACAAATACAAACTCCTAGTTGAAACACTGATCAAAGGTCAATTTTAAAGAACCAACTTTTACCCTTTAACTAATCAATGAGATCATTAATTATGGGTAAAGGGTAGTGGTTCTTAATATTGACCTATTTTATTTTTTGATAGTCTACACAAAATCATAGACTCTCATAAGGATTCTTAGCAAAGAGGACTAGAGCACCTGCGGATATTTGATTGGTTTAATGAATCCCTTTGCCTTGAGCTCTCCCAAATAAATATTTATCTCTCATAATTTAGTTAAATCCATTTGATAATGAGGAATGGAAATAGATACGGTTAGATATAGGAGTTTGATAGTAAATTCCACCTCTCACTTATGTGGTAATCTATAAAATCATACAGGGGATGCATTTGGGTATAAGTCCATCATTGAAGATAAAACTATATCTTCCTTTGGTTCCACTACCCCAAGAATGATACTGGTTATTTTAGTAATTATAGACTTAACATTCCCTTGACCGGGACTTACTAGAGAATCCTGAAGCTCCCACTCTCCATGAAGGGTATATTGAGTACCAGTTAGAGATAAGAAAGATACCCTTAGAGAATATAAATGAAGGAAATATTGAAATTAATTTAGTTATTCCATCCCTAGGATGATGTTAAATAATTAAAAATTCAATATCATAAGATCCTAGAAGATCCCGTGAGAATAAATGGCCAAAAAAATTAATGGAAACTTTCTACTTTCCTCTATCCTTTTCCCCAGAGGAGTATCAAGGATCATATTTAAAGATTCTAATTCCACTTTAATTCCCATAAGTGATTCCAATTCAATAAAAATAAAGAGTGAACCCATATCAAATAGAATGCATGATAATATAGGGTAAATTATAATAGTATCTCTGATGGTATTTTGCCTTACTTTAGTTTTAGAAGTATATGGATTGGTCACATAAACCCTACATATAGAATTGTACTAACTTTGAGGAATAAATTTATATATTGGTGATTTCACTATAGATACCTGGCCCTATTTATCATGTCTACCTCCTAGAATATATCTTCAATAATGTGGTTAGCTCCCTCAAATAGATAGAGTTATTAATGAAGTCTATGATGCCTAGGTCTACTAAGGTCACTACTTGAAACTCTTAAATAAACCATAATGGAAAAACATATGGATATAGAGAAACTAACCACATAAGTGGAGTTTATTATCTCTATAGGCACAATCTATCTTGATGTGGTCAAAATTCCCATACTGATAACACTTTGTATTAGGACTTCCCAAATTAGAAGTCAGAGGTACACCATAACCCTAGATCCTCAAGAAAGATCCATACTTGCTCATACACTATCATCATAATTTCTAACCACTGGAGAAACTATCACCTATTGTTTTTCTATGCAATGAGCCACCAAATATTGAGCCTCCCTTGGATCCATTATTGACAAAGAAAATAGCCTTATCTACCACTTTCAAGAATATAATATGGTTAAAAGGCATAATATATGTAAAAAATGGTTCTTTTAAACCCATATCAAATCTCATAGATTTAGATTCCATATTTTCACTAAAATATGGATCAATGAAAAGGAGTTCTGTAAAATTAAAAACATAATCCATAATTTTTATTGAGACCTATTGGATGTTCATGAACACTTTTTTCTGTAACCTGATATAGGATGTCAAGATAAAACTTTTCAAATAATATATATTATAAGTTCTTCAATATTATCCCCTTATTCTTATTATCTTCCATCATAACATCTCACCATTGATGGGATTCCCCTTCAATCATGAAGGTAGTTGTCTAAACATAGTGTCACTTTAAAGACTTTTTACTTTATAACATCCAGTGATGGTAGTTAATTTATTCTTTTCCCTTTGAGGATACTCATAACCCTAGAAAATAAGAGGATGTTGAAATTGGAAATATTTCATAATCTTATAGGTAGTAATATCCTTTAATAAATCTCCATAAGTCATAACTTTCTTTAATTGTATAATCCCCTTAAGGACCTAGGGATCAACTGTTGGTCATTAAGGTGGTTCTTTCTCCCATGCCTCTTCCTACTTGGTAGGAGGTGTTAAATGTGGAAAATCCTCTATAATAAAGTAAATAACTATATTAAAACCTTTTTCTCAATACAGATCACCAAAATTTAGAACTATAGTAATAAAATCATGTTTAATATTATTCCTCTATTTCATCCATCCATTTATTAAAATACTTTTTTCTTTAAAACACTCTTTATCATGATTTTAAGTTAGTCGGGAAAGCTTTCAACATAATTTAAAGACATTAAAACATAATTTAAATATTATTTAAGAGTAAAAATTAGGTACAATTTAAATATAACATAAAGGATTTTAAAACCAGGTTATGAATTTAAATAATTTAACTTCTCTGGTCATAGAGTCAATTAGAATTCCATATTGAACTACTTGTTAAAAATAAATAAAAAAGGAAAACATTATTTTACTATATTAATGTTTCAATTTATATTAACCTTCAATTAATTCAAACCATAACACAATCAACTACAAGAAATCATGCAAGATTACATATAATCCTTTTAGTGCCTACCTGTCAAAACCTGTTATAGTGCATGAGACTCAAGGATGAGGACTGACCAAAAGAAAACGAGGTCTTAGACTTCCATATATAATTAAGGCTTAAACCATAATTATGTTGGGAATACATATTTATAGGTTAATTCTCAAAACCTGATAGCCCTATTTCCTAGCTACTCTCAAGTCACATACCCTAGATCCCTTGATGTGTGCACTAATTCCATTTTGTAGCAATAGTAACCTGATTACCTAAGTAGTCATAGGTCGAGTCTACACAACACCTCAAGCACACCACTTGATCATCAAGTCCTAGAATAAATTCCACGGGTTAGGAAAATATCGATGGGATATTATTTTCCCACTTAGTATAATAATATAATCACAATAGGGTATAATCCATAAGTTTTATGACCAAGATGTCCTAAGATCTTCAAAATATTATTGATCAATGGTGGACACATAGGTGATAAATAATGATGAAAAAGATGCATGATAAAGTGAATATACCAACACAAGCACTAAAAAAGTCAAAAACATGTAAAAACCCACATCGGTAAGTGGCACTAAGAAAAAGTGGAATGTACAAGTGCTGGGTAATCCACACAAGTCCTAAAGAAAAAAAAGGTAGATCTTCTAAGTGAAATCACCCATGATTAATGTCAATGAAAACCCATTTGAAACCATCTCACACACCCTCTAGGCCTAAAGTGAAAAATTTTGTATAAACAAAATTTACAACACCTCTAAGTTCTACTAATTTGCTTGATTCTGGAAAAGTGATTCCAGAAATGAAACTTAACAAAATTTTACAACAACTAATATTCTACCTTAAAGCGTATAGAATCCTATTTAATCAGAGTAAAAGTCTAAAGAAGTATAAGATAGTAATAGTTTCCTCGAGAACCAAAATTACAGCAGAAAACACAATTGAAACACTACAAGTAATAAGTAGTAAACCTTTTAACCCAAAGAGAAGGGTATCCAACAACCTTAGATAAAGGTCCCTTGATTTATACTTTCAAGAAAGTCTGTCTTACCCAAACCCAAGTACGCTCTCAATCCAAAGATCGGTATGTGTCTTGTTATCCTCGCAAGCCCTCGATTTGTAAGGAAATCGGCACCTCTGACTTCACACCCTGAAGTCTCTGATTTTAAGGAAATCGCACCTATGCACAAAGCAATTCTGCATGAAGAAAAGTTTGAACAAGCCATTCAAACTTTCTGCATGAAGCCTGGCAGTTTATAAGAGCCTCTCTCTCTCTAGAAATCACTTCAACAGCATGTAAGTAATTTCTGCCAAAAGTAAAAGTCCTGATCTCATTAAAATGAGCTCCTATTTATAGTCATGGCTTCAATGGTCAGCTCTCTCCTCCAACGGTAATATTTTTTATTGAATTTCGAAGGGACCTGTACAAGTGTCATTCAAAAAATGGTTAGTCAGTAACTGAATGAACGACATCATTTTATAACCAAAACATGGGTAAACAAAAATATGGTTACTTAAGAAAATTCATTTTTCGTAGTGTAAGAAAAAAATGAAAGTTTGGAGTCTAACAAAAAACTATTCAGAGTCTATAATACATGAATATTTAGATTCTGTTTATCAGAAGAATTCGGAGTTAGAATTCTATAGAATTCAGAGTCTAAATTTCAAGTAAATTCGGAGTCTGAATTTACTAGAATTCAGAGTCTAAATTCATAAGAGTTCAGAGTCTGAACTTACAAAGTTCAAAGTTTGAATTCAGAGAACTCGGAGTCATAACTCAGAAGATTTTGGAGTCTGAATTCAGAGAACTCGGAGTCAGAACTCGGAAGAGTTCAGAGTCTGAATTCAGAGAACTCAGAGTCAGAACTCAGAAAGTTCGGAACCTGAATTCGGATCCTGAAAACATAATGCTTTATGTCTAAGTATATATATGATTCTGAAGTTTTGGATACGAAGACAAATTTTATACTTAGAGACAGAATGATCAATGAAAAACATGGTAAGGATAAATTTCCTTGGGGAAGGAAATTTTCCTTATGAAAGAAAAGCATAGGGTAAAATGATATTTTCCTTAAGACAAGGTGTTTGTGATTTTCAAAACATGAATAAATGGTAAAGTCATAAGGAAACCTTATTAACTCAAAAATCTCCCCAAACATGAAGGAATGGAAAATTCATAAGGAAACCTTATTGACTCAACAATCTCCCCCTTTTTGGAAATCACAAACATCCTTATGAAAAAGAATATAAGGACTTAGAAAATATTTTTCTAGACTTTGAAAATAAAACTTATCTCCCTTATCACATGGGTAATGATTAATACAACTAACTCCCCCTTAGGCTTTGGAACACTAAGGATCGTATTCTAGATTTCTGGAATGATATTTTTCATTATCTTGAATACATAAATCTTTGTAATGAAAACTATCCCTTAGATAAACACTCCCCCTTACTTAGGGAAACTTATTCTTTACTTAGAATTATTTTTCCTTTCTCCCCCTTTGTGATTTTCAAAAAAAATTAAGGGAATGGAAAAGAAATTATGGTACCTGAAATATTAGAACAAAACATCAAAAATACAAGCAACCATACATTCATTATGATAGGAAAAAAATTTACAAGGAAATGAATACAACAAAATATTGGATTTAAGAAAGATCATCCTTCCTTTTCCTTGGGCATCAACTTCTTAACTATTGTTTTGAGCTTCTTAATCTCCTTGTGATCTTCCTCTGCTCTCTTAAGAATCTGTTCCTGATCCTCAGCTTTCTTCTCTAAGGATTTAATTCTATATTCCTGATCCTTAAGAGCCTCTGCCTGAGCCTTCAGGAATTCTTCCTACATGATAAGATTTTATTCAATCTCAATCCGAAGATATCTTTCTCTCTTCCAGCTTTGAGCTACTGAATACAAATTTCTATTCAAATCCTTCACTTCTTGAATCTGATACTTCTGTTATAAAGTCATATTTTCTTCAAAATTGGTTGTGAGATCCTTGATCTTACCATCTTCAATGCCAAAAGCCTCCTTGACACCATCTTGGAACTCATAAAGTTATCTCAAATATTCAATTGTCTTCTTTGAACAGCCAACCATTTTCTTACAGGACATTTTGTGGGCATCGTAGTTAATGAAGAAATTATTGAAATTAGCCTCAAGCTTTACACACTTATCCATCACCATGGATACTGAATCTGATTTCTGATTTAGAGTGTGTTGAAGCATCTGGCATCTGGATTCTATACTTGGAAAAATCAGAATGGTCCCAAAAAGCTTCTTCAACGACTGAACAATGAAATCATGTCCAAGGGATGATGATTCTGAATCTGAATCTTTGCTTGGAGAGGGCTCTTTCTCTAGCTTAGAAAGTTTCCTCTTTAAAGATCCACCAGCTTCCTTCTTCTTTACAACGACTTTAGTAGGTGTATCAACAACCACCTATTTACCCTTATCGGTTTTCAGAATAGCTTCCTCATCCAGAGATTTATGTTCACTGTCAGACAACTGAATAATTTTATCTTCATATATATCTTCTTTCTTAGCCCTTTCCTCAGCATCGTTAGGGTGAATGAAGTAATGATTAAAAATTTCTTCCTCAAAGAGATTATTCACTTCATCTTCAGCCTTGTCATCTAACCCAGGAGTAGCAAGCTTTGAAGATTCGTCTTGAGAGGTTCATATTGACAGATTCTCGGATGGAATTTCCTTCTCATGGAAATATTCAACTTGCTTAATCAAATATGTTGTGTTACCACTACTTTCAACTTCTTCTTAAACTCCTTAGACGGCTTCTTTTTCTTCAAAAATATTTTCTTGTATTTTTTCCGGAGTGACGAATTTCTTACCCGAAGTCTCAGGTAAAGCTTCTACCAAGAAAGACTCTGGTACAGTAATGATCTATGATGCTTTTTTAGCATCCCTCAGAAGGTATTTCACTATCTTATCTTCAATCATCCTCTTCTTTAACTTCTTTTATTTATCTTTATTTTTAATCTCATCAGTTGTCTTCTCTTTTAAGGATTTTGCTTTAGTAAGATCCAAACCAAAACTTGGCTCACCTGCTTTCTTATTCTATCTGTCTTATCTCCACTTAGAAACTACCTCATCCAGATATTATTTTTTCTTATTAGGTTTTGGAGGTGCGGATTGAGCTTCCTTAGCATTTGGGGTTTTTCCTTACTCTTCTACTTCCTTCAACTTCCTCTTCTTTCCAACCTTTTTCGATGGTTCAGCCACTTCTTGTTTTTTCGGAATAGCTTCAGCTTTTTCTTCAGGTAGGTCATAAAATTCTCTTGAATCTGTAGAAAAACCAATGTTCATATTTTTTAGGGTATCGTCACTAACTAGCATAACCTTGTAATTCCTTTTCTTTGAGCTGCAAGGAATTTTAAAGGATTCTAAGCACCAAAAAATTAGCTTGGAAATAATGGTTGGATACATGATTATCTGAGCCTTCAAGTTTCCATTATTAATATTCTCAATCATAATGAGAATATTCTTAACCAAGTTGATCTTCCTTTGGTTCACTAAGAAATCCAAAATATACATGTCACTCCTTTTCAGTGTGTCCTTATACCCTTTTCGCGGAATTATGAAACCTTGAACCCATAATTAGAGAATCCAATAATTTGTAGTGAGATGGGAAATCTTCAGAGTCTTGAAATCTATAAGACCGAGGCACTCCATAGATTTCACCTTAAAAAATATTCCTTTGACATCTGGAAACTTATGAGAACAGAACTCAACTTCCCCTTTGTATAGAATACCAACCAAATTAGTTGCCTTAGTATATGAAAGAGCATAAGTCCTTCCATAGCTTTTGAATGAAAACTTCTCTCTGCCTTCTTCCTTAAAGAAACTGAGAGATTCATAAAACTCAATTAGAAGATCCAGATACACCAAATATTGAGCCCCTGGCTTCGATATGGAAACGCTCTCCCATCTATTCAGCTTTATGTTCTTCAAGATGATTGAATCATACTTGGAAAAGAAGTTCGGATGCACCAACCTTTCTCTATAGATCTTCCACTCTGATATTGGTTTGACAGTAGACGTATCTTTCTGAGAGGATTCTTTTATAGACATTTGGAATTGAGAAACTCTTCAAAATCCGGAATGAGCTTATGTAGAAGGGCATAACTTCATCACGCAAGAGCTTGAGAATCAATGTGGGACAAACATCGGGGGGGTCCTTTATATAGGAATTTGATTCGACGGTTCATATTCTAAACTCAATCCAATGGATGAAAATATTTCTGATCAGATCTAATGGTTGATATGATATCCACAAGGAAATCTTGGATGCGATCTTTTGAGGTTTTTTTAATAAAAACATTCAGATTTAAGGAAAAGGGAATCCAAAAAATTTAAAAAAACAAAAGAAACTACAAGCAAGTAGAAGATCATTACGAAAACTCAGGAAAGGAAACATACCTTTTAGATTGCTAGGAAGATTATTTGTATTGAGGAAAATTATTCTTGAAGAACTTTAGATTTTGAATAAATCAATTACGAATAACACCATTAAAAAAATTTGAGTACGAAAATCTTTATTACAAAAATTTTAAGTACAAAAATCTTCATTACGAAAATTTTAAGTACGAAAATCTACATTATGAAAATTTTGAGTACGAAAGTCTTCATTACGAAAATTTTAAGTACGAAAATCTTTATTATAAAAATTTTGAGTATGAAAATATTAATTACGAAAATTTTAAGTAAGAAAATATTCATTATGAAAATTTTGAGTACGAAAATCTTCATTACGAAAATTTTGAAAATCTTATTATGAAAATTTTCATTACGAAATATTTGAAAAACCTGACTACAAAAATTTCCATTATGAAAGATTTAAAAAAAACTGACTACAAAAATTTCCTTTATGAAAGATTTGAAAAACTGACTACGAAAATTTCCATTATGAAAGATTTGAAAAACTAACAAGAAAATGTACTCCCTCTATGAAAAGGATTTTATTACTATAAGGATATTGGTTTCAACATAAATTTAAAAAGGAAGATTACCTTATGGTTATCATTACTAACTTCTGTTTAATGTATTCAAATCTATCGGAGGGTAAAGATTTTGTAAAAATATCAGCAAGTTGATCTTGTGTTCCGATAAATTGACGAATGATATCCCCTTTTTGTGTGTGATTCCTAAGAAAGTGATGCCTAATATATATTTGTTTTACATGAGAGTGATGTGAATGGTTTTTACTTAGGGAAATGGAACTATTATTATCACAAAAAAATTGTGTTTTGGTAAAACTCATACCATAGTCTGTGAGTGTGTGTTGCATCCACAACACTTGAGCACAACAACTTCCAGCTGCTATATATTCTGCTTTAGTAGTGGAAAGTGATACTGAGTGTTGATTATTACATGACCAAGAAACTAATGAATCTTCTAATAAATTACAAGTTCCAGATGTACTCTTTCTATCCATTCTTCATCCACAAAAGTCAGCATCCAAAAAGCTTTTTAGAACAAAATCATTTCCAGAAGTATAAAAGAGTCCTAAATCCATGGTTCCCTTTAAGTAGAGAAAAAATCTTTTTACTGCCTTTAAATGAGATTCCTTAATATTGGATTGGTATATTGAACATAAGTATACTAAAAACATTAAGTTTGGATGACTAGATGTCAAGTAGAGTAAACTTCCTATCATACCTTTAAAAGATGTTTGATCTATTGGTTTCCTAGCTTCATCAAGATCAAGTGTGTTTGAGGTACCAATGGGAGTAGTAATACTCTTAGTGTTGTCATATCTATACTTTTTAAGAAGATCTTTAATATACTTATGTTGGGATATATAGATTCCTTCTAGTTTTTGAGAAATTTGAATACCAAGAAAAAATGTTAACTCACCCATAATACTCATTTCAAACTCAGATTTCATTAGATCCTCAAAGGAATCAGTTAAAGATTGTTGATTTGAACCAAATATAATGTCATCAACATAAATTTGAACAATCAAAACATTTTTCTTATCTTTCTTTATAAAAAGTTTTGGATCTGCATTTCCCTTAACATAATTATTTTGAAGCAAAAATACTATAAGTCTATCATACCAAGATCGAGGGGCTTTCTTAAGTCCATAAAAAGCTTTGGTAAGTTTATAAAAATGTTTACGATGTTTTGTATCTTCAAAACCAGGAGGTTTTTCAACAAAAACTTCCTCTTGAACATAACCATTAAGGAAAGAACACTTCACATCCATTTGAAAAAGTTTAAAATTGATGAATTTTGCAAAGTCAAGTAGAATATTAATAGATTCAAGTCTAGATATTGGATCATAGGTTTCTTCATAGTCTATTCCTTCTTGTTGATTATAGCCTTTAGTAACCAATCTCGGTTTATTTCTTACTATGATTCCATTTTCATCACAGTTATTTCTGAAGACCCATTTTACTGTAATAATAGAAGTTTCTTTAGGTATTTCAACCAAGGTCCAGACTTTATTCCTTTTGAATTTATTCACCTCATCTTGCATAGATTTTATCCAGTCACTATCACCTAAAGATTCATCAGTGCTTTTTGGTTCTAATTGGGAAAGGAATGCTAGATGTTCTACTTCATTCCTTAAGTAACTTCTAGTCCTTACAGGTTGATTTACATCACCAATGATAATATCACTGGGATGATTCTTAAGAAACAACTGATTTGGGTTTTGTAAAACCTGTTTATCAACATAGGGTAGGAAATATTCTGGGGTAAATGTTTCAGAAACTTCTTCTTGGACATTTTCCGTATCAGAAGGATCTTCTAAAAAAGGTTGATAATCAGTTTTTGAAAACACATCTGAAGATGTAGGTTGGGGTTGTTTAAAAATAAAAGAATCAGTTTCATCAAATTTTACATGTACTGTCTCTTCAACAGTACAAGTGTTTTTATTGAAAACTCTATAATCCTTAGAAGTTGTGGAGTAGCCTAAGAAAATTCCTTCATCATATTTTGGTGAGAATTTGTGTAATTTATCTTTAGTATTCAAAATGAATACCTTGAAACCAAAAACCTTAAAGTAGTAAAGTCTAGGTTTTATACCATTCCATAACTCATAAGGGTTTTTATTAAAAAAAGATCTAATCAAAAAACGATTTATAGTATAACAAGCAGTACTTATAGCTTCAGCCCAAAAAATGTTTGGCTATAGAATATTAACTCAACATGGTTCTTGTTATCACTTGAAGAATTCTATTTCTTCTTTCAACAACACAATTTTTTTGAGGTGTTATAGGTGCTGAGAAGTTATGAGTAATTCCTTTTCTACTATAAAAAGTTTTAAAATCAGAATTTTGAAATTCTCCTCCATGATCACTATGAATGGTTATCAAAGGAAGGTATTTCTCATTTTTAACTTGGGATCTAAAACTTTTGAAATATGAAAAAGCTTCAAATTTATTTTCTAGAAAATAGACCCATGTAAATCTAGCGTAATCATCAACTAATACAAATACATAATATTTTCTTCCAATGCTTCTAGTTTGTGTTATTAAAAACAGATCCATATGCACTAACTGTAAAGCATCAGTGGTTGAGACTTCACCAACTGATTTAAAACATGATTTATGTTTCTTGCAATATTGACAAGGATCAAAAACTTTTGAAGAATCAAATCTAAGCTCTGGTAGATCCTTAATTAGTTTTTTCTTAGAGAGTTTGCATAGGTTCCTAAGGTTACAGTGTCCTAAACTTCTATTCCATAACCAAGAATGATCCTCCATTGCACTAAGGAAAGGTAGGTCTTTGCTCCTAAGGTCTTCTAATTTCAGTGTGTAAACATTCTCTTGCCTATTGGCAGAAATAACAAACACTTCCTTGAAATTTTGTAATAAGCACTTGTCATTCCTAAAATTCACAAGGTAACCTTCATCACATAATTGAATTATGCTAATGAGGTTGTTCTTAAGACCCTTGACAAATAAAACATTCTAAATCAAAGTTTTTCCAAGAAGAAAATTGTTACCTATACCAATAATTTCTCCCTTAGCATTATCTATTAAAGTTACTTTTCCTCCTTTAATATTGATAATCTTTTAAAAGAAGTTTTTGTTACGAGACATATGTCAGGAACATCCACTATCCATGTACCAAGTATTGTTGTTGGTACTCTCTTTATTCTCCTAAAAATAATAATGTTAGACATTTGGAATCCAAAATTTCTTGGATCCAAAATTGTTAGACCATAAAATTTTGGGTATCCACATTTTCTTAGAAAAATAAGCTTTATGAAACCCAAGAGATTAAACTTTATTCAAAGAAAAAAATTTCTTCCAATACCCACCACTTTGACATTTATTACAAAAAGGGGCTCTGGATGGAATAAAATAGTTGTTTTTTAAAACAAGTTTTCTGTGAGTATAACCTACTCCAGTAGTATTTATTTGAGGTTTGATTTGAGAATACATCTTGTCAAAATTTTCTTTACCAGAGGTAAAGTTTTCAAGAAGTTTCTTAGAAGAATATATTTCAGATTTTAGTCTTATGACTAAATTCCTATCCTTGGGAATTATTTCCTAAGAGTTATATTTTTCCTCAAAAAAATTATTTTTAAAATAGCATTCTTAATATCTTTAGAAAGATTTTCCTTTTCAGAATTTACTTCCTTAAGGTCTTTAGAAAGTTTTCCTAGAAGATTATCCTTATATTTAAGATCTCTAGAGAGGTCTGAAATTTATTTTGTAATAACTTCTTCTCTAGTATTTTCCTTGTCTAGTTTCTTAGAAATTTTACAATTTTTTGCTTCTAACAACTTGGAAAATCTAGATACTTCTTAATATGAAGGTATTTCTTTATTATCTAAAGATAAAGTATCTTCATTAGAAGTAATATCTTCAGAGTAGTAATTCTTATCAAGTGATAAATTTGTTAAAGCCTCGGCAGAGCGTACCTTGTCCATAAGACATGTATTTGGGAAGAAGTAGTAGCAATAAATCCAGTATTTTTCTATGATGATGATTCATATTCAGAAGATTCACTTCTTGAAGAATATCCACAGCTTGCACTCCAAGTGTCGTTTTCTTTAAGACTTTTCTTGTGCTTCGAATGATAGAACCTCTTCTTGTTTCTCTTTGAATTCCTTTCCTTCTTTTCCTTCTTTTTCAATAGAGGAAAATCAGGTCTGACATGACCTGTTATTCTACATTCATAACAAGTAACTTCCCCATATTTCTTATCTTTTTAGTCTATCTTCTTGAACTTATTTTGATAGTTCTTCTGAGCTACTATTTTGTTCATTCTCTGAGCAAGATTAACTAATTCATTCTCAAACTTTTTTGTATCACTAGATTCTGACTGAATAGTGACTTTCTTTGACTTTGATCTAGTTACTCTTTCTAGAGTCTTGGATTTCATATGTTTTGAAGTAGTTGTAAAAGAAACTCCTCCATTCCCATTCTTATTTTTAACATTATCAGTGTCTCTTTTCATTCTAGTCTCATGATGAAGAATAGTTCCAAACAACTCATCTAAGGAAATCTGGGTTACTTTCCTGTTCTCATAAATTGATGTCCTCTTGGACTCCCACTCATTTGGAATGATGTCTATGATCTTATCTATAAGGGCCTCATCATCCAAAACTTTTTCTCCCATAGACTGTAAGATATTTACAATATTCATGAACCTTTGCTCAACTTTTCTTATAGTTTCTCTATAAAGAAAGTTAATTCCATGGTATTCAGCTCTCAATATAGCTCTTCTTATCTCTATAACTTTAGAAGTACCAAAATGTGTAACTTCAAGTTTCTTCCAGATAATGTTTGAAACTTCACATGAAGATATTTGACTATATATGTTCCTATTCATAGAACATAGCAATGTATTTATGACTCTGAAATTTTCTTGATATTCAGATTTCTTTTTATTATTAAAAGTTCTCAATTCCTTATCAGAAATCTTATAGTCTCTTGTTAGAATCAGGTAGTTATCTACTCTGGTGTTAATAACAAAAGTCTCCATCCTATCTCTCTAGTACTCATAATCATTTCCATCAAAAATAGGAGGTCTGGTAGGATTTAGATTGTTAATAGAACCAACATTTAAACCTGGTATCTTAAGGAAAATCTTTCCACACAAACTTGTTAGTAATAAAATCTTGTAAACAAGAAAAAAATATCCTAAGCAAGAAAAATAGAACTAGAGTATCTCTAATAAAAATATTAATCTGAACTTTATGAGTCTGAAAATCTAATTCTGAAAAAGTGAATAAGAATATTTCTCTTCTAAATCTAATCATGAGATTAATTTAAATTTAACCAACCCTCTGATACCAATTTTTGGGTCGATTATAAGATAGATATGATACTGATTGTAGTATCAAACTATGGTGTAGATACTCAATATATAGGTTTAATTGTATACTTTAAAAAATCCTTAAGTAAAATTTTGTATAAACAAAATTCACAACACCTCTAAGTTCTACTAATTTTCTTGATTCCAGAAAAGAGATTCCAGAAATGAAACTTAACAAAAGTTTACAACAACTAAGATTCTACCTTAAAGCATATAGAATTCTATTTAATCAGATTAAAAGTATAAGGAAGTATAAGATAGTTATACTTTCTTCAACAACCAAAATTATAGTGGAAAACACAATTGAAACACTACAAGTAACAAGTAGTTAGTCTTTTAACCCAAAGAGAAGGGTATCCAAAAACCTTGGATAAAGGTCCCTTGATTTATACTTTCAATAAATTTTTTATTAACCAAACCTAGGTAATCCCTCAATCCAAAGATCGGTATCTGTCTTGCTATCCTCACAAGCCCTCAATTTGTAAGGAAATCAGCACCTCTGACTTCACAATCTGAAATCTATGATTTTAAGGAAATCTCACCTCTGCACAAAGCAATTCTACATGAATAAAAGTTTGAACAAGTCGTTCAAACTTTCTGCATGAAGCCTAAGAGTTTATAGGAGACTCTCTCTCTAGAAATCACATCAACAACATGTATGTAAGTTCTTCCAAAAGTAAAATTCCTGATCTCATTCAAATGAGATCCTATTTATAGGCACGGCTTCAACGGTCGGCTCCCTCCTCCAATGGTCATATTTTTCCTTGAATTTCATAGGGACCTGTATACGTGTCACTAAAACAATGGTTAGTTAGTAACTAAATTCACGACATCATTTTATAACTGAAACATGGGTAAACAAAAATATGGTTACTTAAGAAAATTCATTTTTCAGAGTGTAAGAAAAAATTGAAAGTTCAGAGTCTAAAAAAACTATTCAGAGTCTATAATACATCAATATTTGGATTCTTTTTATCAGAAGAATTTGGAGTTAGAATTATATAGAATTTGGAGTCTAAATTTCAAGGAAATTTGGAATCTGAATTTAGTAGAATTAGAAGTCTGAATTCATAATAGTTTGGAGTCTGAACTTACAAATTTCGGAGTCTGAATTTAGAGAACTTGGAGTCATAACTCAGAAGAGTTCGGAGTCTAAATTTAGAGAACTTGGAGTCAGAACTCAGAAGAGTTTGGAGTCTGAATTCAGAGAACTCAGAGTTAGAACTCAGAAAGTTTGAAACCTGAATTCGGATCCTGAAAACAGAATGCTTTATATCTAATTATATATATGATTCTGAAGTCTTGGATACGAGGGTGAATTTTATACTTAGAGACAAAATGATCAATGAAAAACACGGTAAGGATAAATTTATTTGGGGAAGGAAATTTTCCTTATGAAAGAAAAGCATAATGTAAAATTGTATTTTTTTTAAGACAAGGTGTTTGGGATTTTCAAAACATGAAGAAATGGTAAAGTCATAAGGAAACCTTATTGACTCAACAATCTCCCCAAACATGAAGGAATAGAAAAGTCATAAGGAAACCTTATTGACTCCACATATGTGTCCTGATAGGGGCCCATAAAGCATGTGAGTTTGATATATCCAGTAAGTGGTCGCCAATCACCCTTATAAACCTACCATAAACTCATGTGTATAAAGAATAAAACAAATCCTAAAGAATATATAAACATGGAAACAATATGCTCAACATTCTTTATAGAATTTCATTTATGGATAAACTAAATAACTCCCTATATCGGGAGGGATCATACCTATTGAACCTAATTTGGTCTTTAACTCAGGATTTTATAATAACCCTAACTGAAGTTAGGGTGAACCATAAATCCCATTTTGGGTAAAGGCAATCATGTATAATAGAGTTTGTTTGGTTGAGCCAAAATTTCTATTTAGGGTTAGAGAAAAGGGGTGTAATGGAGTTAGGGCATCGTGATGCATAATATACCCCTTTTAAAACTAATTCATAAACTTATATATCAATTAAATAAGTAATACATGAAGCATAAAATAATAATAACATAACGTGTGTAGTGAACTCAATAAAACAACCAAATCACGGGGGTAGAAAATACTATAAATATCATGCTTAGTTTTTAAATATTTTACCCAAACTAATTACAAGATATGCATTATAATATACCCAACATGGAATAAGATAGTGTTTACTAGAAATAGAATTATAACACGTAAAAATATAAACCCAACTAATACAATAGTAGTTTTTTTATAAAACCATTTAGGAAACTTTATCAAGAAAAACCAATTGGTTTTAATTTAATTCACTAGGCCCTACATCATTTCTAACCTAACCCTTAAATAGTATGATAGAAGGAAGGAGTTTTCTTAATAGTTATATTGTAGAGAAATTATTTAAGGTCCAAAGGATAATATGAATCCATAACTTAAATTTTTGGATCAACTTAATACCACAATAGAATTAGGTCTTAGTATTTTATTGACATGAAATATAAAATTGGTAAAAGAAACCAATGTAATACCTTAGTATCATCCAAGATAACTTCCCACTCCAACCAATTCAAAAGATGATTGAAGGAGAAGATTGATACAACCAACCTTATAATTTATAAGGATGTTATTTCACCTATTACTATGAAAACAAGGATAAATAAGAGTATTTTAGAGAGTACATGGCCTTACCTTAGAAAATAATGGATTCCACAACTAAATCGAGTCACCCAAATTAAATCTTGATGATATAAAGCATGAGAGTATAAGGTAGGTAAATAGGTGCGTCAATAAAGTTAAAACATAAGAAAATAGGTTGAAAATACCAAAGGTTAAGGTTATTAAGGTTAATTAAATATTTTTAGAAGACAATTTTTCCCTTTATTAAGGGAATGTTTCCCAAGACTCTGTCAATTACCCTTTACAATATCGATGGGTAACTGATGCTTACTTCACCTCACACCTTCCCCTATTTCCTCAAACACTTATTGAAACCCCTTAATATCCCATTTAACTTTATATAACATCCAAAAATAGACTTATGGATAAAATTAATGGGAATTACCTTATCTAAGAGGTCGAGGTCTTTATATAAATCAATAATGTAATTTTGTATTAACATGTTATATATATGATTTAATATATACATGTATTATTTTCAATATGATATTATCAAAACATATTAATGTAATATATTTAGTAATTTCTATAGATTATTTTTCATATCAAAAGGTTATGGTGGTTCCCAATTATAATGAGAATCTTTTGATACTATGAAAATAATATTAAAATTTGTTTTATGGTTTAGAGACAAAAATCTAACAGGAAAAGGATTATGTCAAGCTATAAAGTACTAGGGGATCATAATAATTGAGTCTCATTATTATAAAGTTCATAGTTGTTGATCAAGTATGAGATATTATGAGTATTGACCCATCAATGGGAACACTACATGTTTGATGTGTCATTGGTTATTCTTATTTATGATCATATGTATTGATCTATTTACATGAGGTCGGCATACATGTGGTCCATGAATCAAACACTTTTATTCATGATAAAAACCATGATAGTTTATGTTTTTTTAGGGGTATCATGTGTCGGGTGTTTCATTAGTGGCATAACATTAGTTAAATGGTCTAGAAAATATTTTTCCCTTAAAAGTATTGGAAGAAGGTATCTCTAGCCCTTTAACTTGTATAGTGGTGTCTACATTAAATCTGTGTCCATGGTAAATGTGTCCAAGTCTATATAAAAATTAAAATAAATATATATAAACCATGCAAGTATGATGACATAAAGTATGATTCTTTTTTTATGAGATATTGGTTGAAAAAATATATTATATTACATAGTATATGTTCATGGGATAGTTGTTTTCACAAAAAATTATCCTTATTGTAATGACTTGGATTTTTTAAAAGGTACATATCATTGTTTTTAGATTAAATTCCCTTTTTTGTCCTTATTAAATTTTCTTAATGGATTCAAAGAGGTCACGAGGGTTTCTGGGGCTTGTTTGGAGCCTGGAATCTCAAATTTTGGAGAAATAGACTGGGTTGCATGGTTAGAAGAAACCATGTCACCCAATCCGTATGGTTTCTCCTAACCATGTGGGACATTTTAGAGGGGATTAGGGAGTCTCATGATTTTCTAAAACCATTAAATTTTAGTCACGCGCCTGTGTGGGGTGTTTGTAGTTTTTAGCAAAGATGAATCACGTGGTTTGCGCATGGTTTGGAAAATCGTGCACATAAATCATGTGGGTCCCTCCTTAGATAGAAAGGTGTGCATGATTGGTGCATGATTTGGTTAACCATGTAGCAAAAATATGTAACCCTATTTTCAAGGTTAAAATTTCATTTTTTCCCTTTATGAAATTAAAACATCACCCCTCTCTTTCTCTCTTCATTTTCTACGGATGGCTCTCCCTCCCTTCTCCAGTGAGCTCACCCAAATTCTAACTTAGGATTCTTGATTCCTCCTCCATATAAACTATAAATCAAATGCCTTAAAAGCATTGTATCTTCATTGGTAATCTCTCAAATCATCTTACTTCCATTCATGGTTTCTTATCCCATCTCTTGTGATATTTAGTTGTGATCTCATTCACCCTATTTTCAAGGAATTAGACCATTATTCATTTTTCTTATGATATAATTCAAGTATGAAGACGATATTGGATGATGATTCGTCCACATCCTTAAGGTAGGTGGTTTAAATTTATTTCCCAAAATTTGAGTTTTTTCATAGATTTATCCATTGTGCGGTGTGTTGGATAGTTTTTCACATCACCTTAAATTGTGTTCTTCCTTTCTAAATGATTATACACACATTGTTATACTCTCGTGGACCCTTTCTATGTATTTAGAGGATCTCAAACTCAATAATATCCACCCCTTGGGTGCTTTAAATGAAATTATTCTTTTTATCAAACTGATTTAATATCCAAACATTGCTTAAGTGTTCATCTTGGCTTATAAAATTTCCCACTTTTGTGTACTAGTTAAAGATACAAAACACCTCCAAAGTGGGTTGGATATGCTTTATTCAAAAATTTACATTCTTGGATAAATTAAATGTACTGATGTAATTGAATGGAAATTATTTTTATTTCTTAATTAACTAAATGTATTGATTCAAATGAATGATAATGGGTGGAAATGCCACATCATGTGATTCATGATTCTATTTATATTGATTATATGAATTGTGATTCCTTGGTTGTATTGGGATTGTTAGTTATAACTACATTAGAGTTAATCCATCATAGTTATTATTATTATAATAATAATGATATTTTTTTGGTCATGGAATGATAGTTAAGGGACTTGTTGATCATGATGTTTCACTTTCCCTTACATCAAGTGTTGAGAATGATGTCTCTCATCGTTATACTTATAACTGGATGATGGGAATAACACTCCATGTTCCCTTTCTTTGAGTGTTTGGAATAATGTCTCACCCAATATATCTTGAGTGATGAGCAAGATATCTTTCATTTATTATGAGATTTAAGTATTGTACTCTTTTTTGGATCTTATATCTTATTAGACTGGTTATGGACGCTTGAGTTACACCCCAGGTCCAACCAGTACCTAGTATCCATGTATATGCCTACTTAAATACTCACTTAGTGCATTTAGGTGTGTAAAATATATAACTATACATATATATATATATATATGGTTATTATATATATGTTTACATATTATACTCATACACCGGCCTATGGAGAAGAAGGTAGAGCCACTAGGTGTCCTATAGGAACCTGAGCTGGGTGGTATTTATTTATTCAAAATTTATTATTATTCATTATACCTACACATTTCTTAGAAATTTACAATACTTGGATTATTTCTAAACACCATTGGTGGTCACCTACTGGTATTTTATCTCACACCCTACTCTGACCGCCTTTGGTATTTGAGTAGACCTCATGTTTGCAAGTATGAATAAGGGAAAGCACCCTATCACATATGTTTGATTCATTTTACCTATAAAATAGAGAATGGGATAAGAAAATAGAGCCTATTATTGAGATTATAGTGGATTATTGTTTTGTTTTTTTGTAAAGAATGTTGTATACTTTTATCCCCTATATCTCCTTATTTTTCTTTTTTTATATCATCATGCCATGATATCATTGTATTTGACTTAGCCTATTGAATTTTTTTATTATTAGTGTTTCTTGGTTATTTATACTTCTACAGTTGTTAATCAAATCAATTTTTGTTGTGCCATCGGTTTATACATGCTTCCACTATGGTGGGTTACTAGTATTGTTGTTATAGTACATGTTTCCATTGTTGTATATTTATTTATTTTATCTTTTTTCCACTCTGATGTGAGGATATATTCTCCCCAATACACCACTTTATACCCTCACTACTAGTTAGCAGCCTCTACCATATAGGGAGGCATGCTTGAGTCCGTGTGACCCACCATCTCGAGGCATGGGTTAAGTGGATCCTTGGTCGGGACATTACAAAGTGGTATCAAAGGGGGTTCTTTTCTGTTGTCATTCTGTTTGGGTGTTGATAGGAGATTAAGAAAAAATGGAATTTGGTAATGATACTATGTATGGGAATAGTTAACCCATATACAAGGAAAACCTAAATTACTTGGGATGGGTATTTTTAGTTATTGATTACACCTGTTATGGTTGATATGACTTCACCATTGGGTGAAGTCAATCAAACCCTCATTACTAAGAGGAATATGAGGGAAGAATATGGTAAAAACCATGGAATTTTAGTACCTAAACATAGTAGTGTTTCTTCAAATAGGTAAAATAATCGCTTCGAGGTTTCTTGTGTGGGTATCAGTAATCAGACAGCTCATACTAATATCTTCTTGATATGCCACCAATACAGGAAGTCAGGATATATAAAACCTCAGTGAATGTAAGATCTAGTGGAATGTAGAGGATAGGGAAGGATGGGGAATATACAGAACATATGTGGGACCTTTACATCAGTGCCTAAGGAGAAGGGATCTACACTTAATCAACATTTCAGAGTAGGTCCAGTAGTATCTCACCAGGAAGGCAACTCGAATACCACTAGCCACTTAGGCTGAGGTGGTGGTCAAGTCTGAAGAAACTAGACTCATGATTCTTATAACTAGTAGAGAAGACTTGCTCAAGGTATTCAGGTTGAGACTCAGGGTCATGGTATAGTCCAGTTACATGTAGTGATGCCTATGCCGGAGGAGTAGAGAACTATCCCTTGTACTATTTAAGGTACTATTCTAGTAGCCTCTACTTTAGATCATTATTTATTTGAAATGGGTGCATCTTATTCTTTTATATATGAGGAATTAACAGAGAGTCTAGTACTTGAGATAGAGTTATTCTATGGAATGATTACACTTGATGCCTCATTAGGTATCTGAACAGAGTGTGTTCACCATTGTAAGGATTAACCCCTTGCGATGGGTAGATATCTCTTCGTATGGAATATTTTCATCCTTGACATGACAGGGTTCGATGTAATCATCAGGATGAACTAGATAAATCCCTACCAATCCCATATTGACTTCTATCATCATATGGTTATTTTTACATCACTAGAGGGTGGTAGACATATACATAAGGGAGAATGGGACGTTTATGCGACTCGAGTTGGACCAGAGCAGTAGAGGTTGGGTAGTGTGACAAATCAGATCGATGGTATTTTCTTAGATGATCAAGGGTTATAACCTACTATTTTACCTCCTATAGTGGATCATTTTAGGGACTTCTTCCCTGATGCCTTTTTTGGTCTACCTTCAGTGATAGAGGTAGAATTCAATATTGATTTAGTACCAAAAGCATCACCAATATCCATTCTTCCATATAGGATGGCACCTATGGAGCTTATGGAGTTAATAAGTAGTTGGAGGACTTGAAGTCTAAAGGCTATATAAACCCCCATCACTTCTCTATGGGGTTAACCAGTTATTTTTTTCAAAAACGTGGACATTACCCTCAAACTCTACATGGATTACCAATGGTTAAATCATCTTATGATAAATAATTGGTATCCACTACCTCAAATAGATGGGCTATTTGATCAGCTCCAAGAATATAGTGTTTTTTCAAAGATTGATTTGAGTTCAGGTTATAATCATGTACATTTAATATCTTCATACATATATAATATATCTTTTTGGATATATTATGGACTTTATGAGTACCTGGTAATGTTGTTAGGTCTCACAAATGCGCCAACAGTTTTCATCGATCTGATGAATCGGGTTTTCTACCCATATTTGGATTTATTCATGGTAGTATTTATAGAATACATATTAGTTTATTCACACTCTCAACATGAACATGATAATCATATTAAGATAATGTTGAATACACTGAGAGAGCATCATCTTTATGCTAATCTCATCAAATTCCACTTTTGGACTGACAAAGTCCACTTCTTGGGTCATATTATCTCGAAGTCATGAGTTTCAGTAGACCCAAATAAAGTGAGGGTTATAGTTTCATGGAAGAATCCCAAGAATTTATTTTATGTCTAGAGTTTCTTGGGGCTATCTAGGTATTATATATTCTTCATCTAGGATTTATCACATCTTGCAGTGCTTCTTATGGGCTTGACAAAAAAAATGTGTGAAATTCATTTGGTCAGAAGCTTGTGAAGCATCCTTTCAGAAGTTGAAAGGTACATTGACTTCAGTGCCAATACTAATTCTTTAGAATCCTGGAAAGAGCTATATTTTTTACTGTGACGCATCAGATATCAAGTTGGGATTTGTTCTGATGCAAGAAGAGCAAGTTGTAGCATTTGGGTCTCATCAATTGAGACCTCACAAACAGAATTACCCGATGCATGACCTTGAGCTAGCAGCTATTGTTCATGATCTATGCTATTAGAGAAATTGTTTACTTGGATAAAGTTTTGTGGTATAAATTGATCAAAAAATCCTTAAGTACATTTTTACACAATGTAATCTGACTATCAGGAAATGTGGATGTGTTGAGTACCTAAAATCCTTTGATTTTGAGCTTTCCTATGCACCTAGAGTGGGAAATGTTGTAACTGATGTTCTGAGTTGGAATATTTAGACACAAGTGGTTCAGGAGGCTAGTGGTGAGTGGAAACTCATGGTCTTGTTTTCATAGATTCATATTGAGGTTTATGAGAATCATGGTCAAAATATCCTCTCGACCTTAGCATTGACCTCTACCCTTCTCAAAGAGGTGAGAATGAGGAAAATTTTAGGCCCTGAGGGCTTGGTCCTGGGAGAAAGTATCTTAAATAATGATTCATCTTCTATTTGGACCATAGATGAGGATGAGATCTTGATTTTTTATGGGAATTTTTGGGTCCCAGCTGACATCAGAGAGAATATGATGTAGGAATTTCATGCCTCAGTTTGGGAGGTACATCCCAATGTCACCAAGATGTATCGATACTTACATCACCATTATTGGTGGCCTGGTATGAAATGGGAGATAGGTGGTTTTATCACTTGGTGTTCCACCTATCAGTAGGTGAATATGGAATATCAGTGACCGAAAAGAATTTTACAGTCGTTGTCTATTCCTAAGGTGAAATGGAATGATATCTCTATGGACTTAATGACTCGTTTACCTAGATCACCTTGTGGAAATGATACATTTAGGGTAGTTATTGATCATTTTATGAAGGTTGTGCATTTATTACATGTTTGATAAAACTTCTTAGTAGATGATCTAGGGATACTATATATCAGGTAAGTCATATGTCTTCATGGATCTCCATGATCTCTCATTTCTGATAGGGATTCTCACTTCGCATCATAGTTTTGGAAGGGTTTTCAAAAATCCTTGGGTACATAGGTGCTTCTAAGCATGGTCTATCACCCTCAGATTTATGGATAGACAGAACACACAATTCAGGTGTTATAGGACATACTCTATGCATGTGTTCTTGAATTTGGGGATTCTTATGAGAAACCCACACCCCTTATTGAGTTTTCTTATAATAATAGCTTTTAGGATACTATTTATATGGATCCTTATAAATCCTTATATGGTAGGCCTTTCTGATCACCTATGTGCTAGTTAGAGGCAGGGGAGGCATCTTTGCTTGTATCTTGTCTTGTTTAGGAGACTAAAAAGTAGGTCCATTTGATCAGGAAGTGTATGTTGATAGCTTAGTCTAAATAGAATTATTATTCCAATATACACCGATGAACTCTTGATTTTATGTTTATAGATCATGTTTTCTTGTGAGTTTCACCCAATTTGGCCCATTGACATATTCGAAATAAGGGTAAGCTCTTAATTAGGTATATCGGTCCTTTTGAGATCTTATAGAGGATTGGACCAGTAGATTACCAAATATCACTTCTTAGAGATACCAATCTATTCATGATGTCTTTCACATATCTCATCTCTATTGATACTATCCAAACTTGTCTTGTGTTTTCCAACCTAATGAGGGTGAGTTAGAAGAGTATTCTTACTTTGAGGATTATTCAGTTCATATTGTGGATCAGAGTGTGAATACACTCCGAGGCAGGAATTTTCTTTTGTTATGGGCACTATGGAAGTGCATCTGAGTATAAGAAGAGACATGGGAGTGGGGATCTGATGTATGAGCTCAATGGTCTGAACATTTCTTAGATTATATCTCTTTACCCTTAAAAGGTGAAATCAAGGAAGAGTTTCTTTAAGAAGGATATCTTGTAATGACTATAATTTTCTCAAAGGTACAGATCATTTTTTTTTTGGTTTAAAGTTCTTTGTTCGGCCCTAGTAAGGTTTCTTAATGGATTCATGAAGGTTATGAGGGTGTTCGGAGCTTGTTCGAAGCCCAGAACCATGGATTTTGGAGAAACAGACTGGACTGCATGGTTAGCATAAATTGTGCCACCTAGACTATATGATTCATCCTAACCATGCGGGGCATTTCAGAGGGGAGTAGGGTACTTCACGGTTTTATGAAACCATGTGATCTGAAGTGCACTACTGTGTGGGATGTTTGTATTTTTTTTGTAGATTTAAATCACATGGTTTGTAAAACCATGTGAATAAACCATGTGGGGTCCCCCGTTAGATAGTTAAGTGCACATGGTTTTCCCAACTATGTGTAAAAACTGTATAAACCTATATTGAAGGGTGAAATTACATTTTTTTCTTTAATGAAATTAAAACCACACCCCTCTCTTTTCTCTCTTAATTTCCAATGGATTGCTCTTTATCCCTTACCCCATAAGCTCACCCAAAGCCCCTAGTCTTCTTGATTACTCCTCCATCTGAACTCCAAATATAATTCCATCACAATCATTGGATCTACATTAGTAATCTCTCAAATCCTATTACTTCCTTTCATAGTTTCTCTTCCCATTTCTTATGTTATTTAGGTGTGATCTCATTCACCCAATTTTCTAGTTGTTAGATAATTCTTCATTTTTCTTTCAATATACTTCAAATATGAATCCAATATTGGATGAGGAGTCATCTATGACCCTAAGGTAGGTGGTCTATATTTCATTCCCAAAATTTGAGTTATTTTTTATAGCTTTCACCATTATACGACATGCTGAACATTTCTGCACATCACCTTAAATTGTGTTCTTCCTTTCAAAATAATTATATACATGTTTTTATACTCCTGTAGACCCTTTCTATGTATTTAGAGGATTTAAACCTCAATCATAGCCACCCTTTGGTTTTTTCAAATGAAATGATTCTTTTCATCAAATTTATTAAATATCCAAACATTGCCTAAGTGTTCAGCTTGGATTGTAAAAGGAATTTCCCACCTTCATGTACGAGTTAAAGCACCAACCACCTCCTAACTGGGTTGGATATGACTTATTCATAAATTACCATGAATGGATAAATTAAATGGACTGAGGGAATTTAATGGAAATTATTTTACTTAATTAATTAATTGGATTAATTATAATGAATTATAATGGGTGGAAAGGCCACACCAAGTGATTCATGCTTTTATTTATATTGATTATATGAATTTTGATGCCTTTGTTTTATTGGGATTGTTGGTTATAACTGAATTAGAGGTGATCCTTCATAGTAATTTTTATTATTATTATTATTACATTGTTATTGGTTGTGGAACTATGGTTAAGTGACTTGTTCAGAATGACATTTCACTTTCCCTTACATCGGATGTTGAGAATGATGTCTCTCACTATTATACATATAACTGGATGATGGACATGACACTCCATGTTTCCTTGCTTTAGGTGTTGGGCATGAAATATCACCCCAACTATCTATATTGACGGTAATGATTTATCTCATTCATTATGAGATTCAGTACCTATACCCTTTATTAGAGCATATAGCTCATTAGACTGGTTATAGATTATTGAGTTATTCCTTAGGTCCATCCAGCACCAAGTATCCATGTATATGCCTACTTACATCCTCAAATAATTAGTACATATGGGTGTATATAATATATAACTATATTTATTTATTTATATGGTTACTATATATATATATATGGTTACTGATCGGACTCATACACTAGCCTCTGCCGAAGCAGGTAGAGCCGTCAGGTGTCCTATAGGAACCTGAGTTGGATGGTATTTATTTATTTATCATTGATTATTATTCATTATACCTACACACTTCTTATATATATACACTTATTAGATTATTTCTAGACATCGTTGGTGGTGGACTACTAGGATTTTATCTCACACCCTTTTTGGTCCGTATTTGGTACCTGAGTAAACATATTGTCAGTATGTGTAGATAAGGAAAATAACCCTATAACAGATGTTTGATTCATTTTACCTATATCATAGATCATGGGAGAATAGTACCAAGATTATGCTCGAGATGATAGTGGATCATTATTTTGTTTTTTTTTATATAGAAGTTTGTATATGTATGTCCCCTGTATCCCCTGATTTTCCTTTTTTATATATCAACATTCCATGACATCATTTTATATGACTTATCCTATTATATTTTTATATTATTATAACTTATTGGTTATTTTTTATTATAATTTTTTTATCAAATCAGTTGTCGTTGAGTCATCTATTTATACATGATTCTGCTACGATGGGTTATTGGTCCTATTATTATAGTGCATGTTTTCATTATTGACTATTTATTTATTTTATTTGTTGTTCTGCTTTAATATGTGGTTATAATCTCCCCACTATACCACCTTATACCCTCACTGGTAATCATCAGCCTCTGGCATATGGGAAGGTATGCTTGAGGCCATGTGACCCACCAGATCGGGGCACGGGTTAAGTGGATCTTGAGTCAAAACGTTTCACTTATATATTTAGGGGATATATTATATTAATTGATACCATTATTGGTTTATGATTTTGACTCACTTCTATAAATATAAAGTTTTTAAGGGTTACACACTCAAAGTGTATCCAAAATATCCACTCATTCAAATGAATTGAGTTTTAAGATGAAGTGGATCGCATAACCATGGGATGAAGATCATCTAAGTATAAATGATCACAAGTAAAATTAATAAATAAATCAAATTATAAGTTAATTAAGTTTAAAATAATTTTAATTGAATTTATTTCATAACTTATTCACAATTTATTTAAGTTTAAAATCTTCATATGATAAAATTCTTTTTCGGAAGAACATTACATGTTCAAGGTTCATTAAGCATATTTGAGAGAAAATGATCCATGTTAATGGTTAAAATATAATCATGTAACATGTGACAGTTTTATAAGTGAGTGATGGAATGTGTATAGAACTTTAAATTGGTTAAATAAGTTATAAGTGTCATGTTAGTTCATTTTTTTAGGTTAAGTTTCTTTAGGGACTAAAGTGAAAATAAATAAATTTAAACCTGGGTATAGAAACATATTTTAGACCCAAAATAAATTGTGGTTGACTCTTTCTTGAATTTATAATCATTTATATCCCTCTCTCTATCTCACTTTTTATAGTGATAAAGAAGATAAAAAGACAAGAATGAATTGATTCTTCTTTCTCAGATTGATTTTGTACTATTTTGGTGCTCACAGGCATCAAAATGCACTTTTATCTTACACAATAGAATAAGTGAATTGGATATCAATAAACTAGAAGATTTATGGATTTTTTTAGCTGATATAGAGGGATCCTATATTATATTCTTAAAGTTACAATGAATCAGTAACAAGTGGAGTATCACTAGATCATGTGAAATTATTGAGGTATTGTTTCATTTTATTTCTTTATAATTATTTCCTATATATGAATTCTATGGAGAAATTCAGGGGCTAGTATTCCAGATCTGATGTTATGTTATAGATCTAGTTAAAAAAATTGAAAATACCAACACCAAACACTTTTATTATGCCTGAATTTTTTTAGTTACATGGTTTGAAATATATTAGACATGGGAATGCATATAAGTGATTCGGAAAACTCCAACAAGGTATTGTGTTACTCACCCCTACACACACCAATTCTTGTGTATATGGATTTCATTTTTTTATATAGTAAAATAGGTAGCTAATTCATTCATCAATGATGGAGCCTAGGAGTATGATTATTGAAATATGTGTTGGTGTTTTTTCAAACATCATTTGGGGAGTTGGATTATCCTCAATGGAAAAGTTTTGATCATCTCTATTTATTATAGTTATTTCATTTAATATATTATTTCATTTTTTTCATCATTATATTTGTTAATTTTTTTACATTAAATTTGTTTTAAATTTGTATTTGGGTTTTTTATGAAAATCTGCATTTTCATTTCATATAGTGGTTTTGTCATTTTGAGGGAAAATCAATCCCCAATGATCAAGACTCGAGTATCTAGGTTGGTTCATTTCAGGAATGATGTAAAAAAGTAAGTCTATTTTACTTAAGTATTATGTTCCATATCATTATATATTTTCATGGATATTAATCCCAGTATTTCATTGATTCTAATCTTACTCTTCCCTTTAATGTCTAACAACATTTCAATCAAAAACATATTTTTCACAACATACATGGAATTGGTATTTTTTTAACACAATATATTATCAATAAATAAAATTAAATAATATTAACCTTTACTTCTATTTTTTATCATATTTTGGTAAATAATGATTTACAAATTTTATATCAATGGGTTTCACCATTTAAAAAAAATTGGTTTTCAAAGCTATCGGCACAAAATAATCTTCTCAAAACTCATCAAAGGTTATATTTTTATTTTTTTAATATGGATAATGTTTCCATAATAAAAGGTTAATTTGTAAGGGCTGTTGACGCTCCTTTCGTCATGAAATCTAAAGATCGGAAAAGGGGAATATCTTAGCAAAAATTGATCCATCCTTTGAAGAAAATATCAAAAATCGACAAAGGCATGAACAAGGGATCAAAAGCATAGGTGCCGCGCAAGTTCTATCACGGTCGCGCAAGTCCACTTGCGCGCCGTCTAGTGCTCGCGCAAGTGACTTGCGCAACCTAAGTAATTACTGCCCGGGGTCTTCTCCTGCCTGTAAATAGACCCTGTGCCCCACCCCCCCCCCCCATTCGAGGAGGATTTTTTCCAGAAACCCAGATTTGAGCTCCCGGCACCCTAGTCTCTTCTCAAATCTTCTGAAACACTTCTAAGGTAATTTCTTACCTTGAAAGGAAGATCTAAAGAGGGGGAGGAAGGCCTACGTGTTGAAACTCATCAACACTTGCTCGCCTGAGTGGCCATCCCTTAAGGGAAAAGGGCCACACTTGTGTGCCGCCTTACTCCTTCAATAGATCTTGCGTGCCCCTCTTCTGGAAGAACCTCAAGAGGATTATAAAGGCTTTAATGAAGAGCCTCTCAAGTATTACCCTGCTGGTTAACCATCGCACAAGTACACCATGTGTCGCGCAGGCATACCTGCACAACCAGGACTTGTGTTCCCACGCAGTACATGTGCGCCTACCAGGACTTGTGCGCCCCTGCCTTTTTGGGTGCCTTTCTTGCCCATTTCACCCCTCTTAAGCCATTACACCTTTCATATTCAAGATTCAGTCTTCAAGACACTCTTCAAATCCATTTATGGCATGATTTCTTGATTTGACTTCCTTATCTGAAAGGAATTCTGTGGAATATCTCTCAAAACCTAGTGATTTACACATCTTTATGTCACTAAAGATTGAGATTTCATTCATTTAACCTCATCCTTTAAGATGAGAGAATCCTTAACCTGGGTCTCCTTTTTAGGAATAATCCCCAGTCATAAATACTCTAAATTTTGGGCATCCTCTTAAGAGTAAGCCCCAGATCCCCTAACATGGGCCTCCTTTTCAGGAGTAAGCCCCAGTCATAATTCTTAACTTGGGAATCTTCCTTAGGAGTAAGACCCAATTCTTAAAGTTCCCTAATCTGAGCATCCTACTTAGGAGTAATCCCCAGTACCCTAATTTGGGAATCCTCCTCAGGAGTAAGCCCCAAACCTTAATCCTTGACCTGGGCCTCCTTTTCATGAGTAAGCCCCAGTTTTAATTTCTCTTAACCAGTCCTAATTTACCTTTGATCTGGGATTCCTTTTCAGGAGTAAAACCCAATCATAAGTCTTATCCTAATTTGGGCCTCCTTTTTAGGAGTAAGCCCCAAGTTAGAGTATTCAAAATCTCCATGAAGCACATATACCTTTATGGACCATGTTCCTGGATTTCTTCCCTAAAGTAAATCCTAACCTTCATTTATCTGGGTAGTCATACATACATAAGCCCCACATTATTTCTTATGATTGCATCTTTCATGGCACAATTGTCTAATTTTTACCAATACCTCTTGTTTCTCACACCGAGAATGACTCACGTGATCTTAGAGTGTAAAAGTATTTGTGACATCCTTCTTTGAGCCATCAATCATAAACATCATACTCCCTTACTCAAACTACGTGGGTTCTGATTCCTTTTCTAAACAAAGGATACGTAGGTAGCCCGTCTACGGGTTCGATCCCAACTCTAAAATAATCCATGTCCTTCTGAATGACAATAAACTTCAAGTGCCCCACTGAGTGGCTTTAAAACCAGCATGGTCATCATAATGACCAAGAGACTTCTATATAAATGTGTCTAAGGGTACCATTGACCAAGAATCTCTAATAAATACAGATGATTATCTATCGATGAAGAACCTCGAATACATATAAAATATTCTCTAAATTTCCTACATATTTGATCATTGATTTTCATATCTGAAGGAAAGATCATTTTATACTTGGTAATGTAATAAGGATTCATGAACATAACTTAAATCTATAAAGAGAGTCCCGGAGTAGACAATAATTCCCCTCAAAAAGGTGTGATGAGTCCGACCTCCCATCCTCTCAACCAATGCAAATTCCTAAGCCTCATCAGTCCACAAACTAATGAGCACCTACCTTTGGAAAGTAGGTCCGAATGGATGTGGAGTCATTGGATGTTTCCGGTTCTACGAACAAAACCGTTAGAAACCGATCATAATGTTTGAACCTCCCATCAAGGCGGTCATCCCCGGATTCTGAGGGAAACAAAAATGTTGAACCCGACGTGAATCCTTAACCAAGTTAAAATGATGTTTTACCTATTTGTTAGGCCCCTATTTAAAACTCAATTAGAGGGCCAACAAAAACAATCATTGACATATGTGCTCATCCAAAAGATGTAGTGGCTAAATTTATCTTGATTACGTCTGTTATATCAAACAGGCACTCTTTTCCCAAGATCTTCTGCATTTCTAGAATGGCTGCTCTCAAGTTCACACCAGTGAATACTGCTGCTGCAAATGCCACTGCTGCTACTCCTGCTGGATCGTCGTCCGCTCTTAGGATGATATCACCTACATAGCGTCTTCAACGCTGGGTATCAAACGCACTGGTTAAGGAGTACCGTCAACACGGTACCATCCCAACTCTGGAGTCTGCCCGAAAATCCCTCAAAGTAAACAACTCACATTGGTCGTCCGGACAACGATGACCAGTGATCAAGAAGCAGGCGGTGCTGACTACCGTCTCCAACCATTTTGGGTCGTTATCCCTGGAACGCAATCACCATTATCTCCCTTATTCTGGGGAGGTGAATGAGCAGGTCCCTCAGGACCTTAATTCAAACAGACAGGAGTCCTTCATGAGGGATCCCACCAACAATCGCTGCTAGACTCGTGCGGCAGTGCGCCCTCAACATGATGAGGGTACCAACTCCAGGAGTTCGGCACAGGTTCCTCGAACCTGAGCAAGCAAGACGAACCACCAGAGGCAGAATCTAGTCAACAGTGAGAAGGTTCTCATATCTGCCATCTCCGGAGAAGTCCACCAACCTAACTTGGTGGCAAGAAACAAGCAGGCACATACACCTGCCCGTTTTAAACATGTTGTCCAGCAGACTCGTCTGGCAGCATCACGCCAATCCCGCCTGGAAATTCCGGCGGAGTACTATAGGCAGGAACATACACCTGTTTATACATCATCAGCTAGTCAGCAGGTTCGTCTGACTACATATGATGGATCTCGTCAACCATGTTTGGCGAAGTGCAATCAGCAGGCACATACACCTGCTAGTATTAATCAATCCTACCAATAGTCTCACTTGGTAGCATTCGGAGAAGTTAGTCAGAAATCCCCGACAACAAATAGGAGGCAGACTCAACTCTCTGCCCCCACACTTGAGTACTGTCAGGATTCACTGATAGGAAAAGGAGGAAAGCAGCAGGCACATACACCTGCTCCAAGCCCGAAATGGACGTATATTCCCGTTCCGACAGCTGAAGTCACCAAGCATATTCTATCAATGTTGAAAGAGCATAAGAAAATCCCTGCTCATATTCTGGATGCATGTCAGGATATTATAACAACTTCAGAGGCATCTCAGGGAAAGACACATAAATCTATCCCTACCAGTGGAGTGATACATCAATAATTCACTCCAGAAAAGACACACACATATGTTCCAGTCCAAGAGGGTTATGGGGCATACTCCCCCATATCATACGGACGACCAAGTCAGGCACATACACAAGATTTGAGAGGATATCTTCAGCCTAACCTGGCCATCTTTCCTGATCAGGCACAAACACCTGCTCAGAGCAGCCACTTTCGTCAACAAGTGGTTTCTAAGGTGAGTAAGAAGGTGTCTAAGGAAAAGACCTGCCCAGCACAGTCAGGAGATCAGGAGCCAATCTGTAACAAGGCCTTTCTCGATGCTCGAGTTCTTGAAGCCCTCATACAATTATCTGTTGAAATTCAAGATTCTACTCCCTCAATTCCCAATAGTGGTAACATTAATTCTGAAGGTCTTCAAAAGACACTTCCTCATGAAGGCTTGCTTCATGAAAATTCGGTCGATCTCGAAGTTTCATCTTCAGATGAGTGCCACAGGAACCCTCTGTGTGGTCAGAAGACCAAAGAGAAAGATATCTCATCTTTTGTTGTAACCCATTATGGTGGTCCTCCCCATGATGATGAATTTCACTGTGAAAGTCCTCTCCGCAGTAGTGATGCACATTGCCCGAAAAATGCTCCAGTGGACAATATAGTACCGAGAAAGCCATATTATATTGAGGCACTTGAAAATGCGAAACCAGACATGTCTAAAGCTTCATCGCTAGCAGGTGAAATACTTTCTCAATCAGAAGATAGCCCAGGGTGTAGGTCATTCTCCGAACCACCCCTAAGTCAAGCATCTTCTAGTTTGATCAATGATTTCTTTACCAATCCTATTGAATCCAATGAATCAACAAGGAAACACCAACTCTGGTCAAATCAGGTAGAAGAATCTTCATCAAATGATAAAGAGGAAATGCTGAATATGAGAAAACAACTGGCGAAAGGTGAAGTGCCAGTTATGTTTTGGCCTCTGGCTGACTCTCAGTATAATATTATAGAAATGTTGACGGAAGATGAAATTCATGATATTCGTCTCAACATATGGAAAACTCTTTGTCAGTTGAAAAAGAAAGTATTATCTTATGATGAATATGAAAATCATCTTAAGATAATAGAAGGGTTACAACGTCAGATTGATTTGGCATCTCTATCAGTCTCTCGATATTCGAAGGCTGAAAAGCAGCAGAGAGCCCTTCAACGTTCATGCTTTGGCTCACTAAGAAGATTGCATCAGTTAATTGCCAATGACCCATCTGGTATTCGTGTTAGAGGATGGGGTGTTCATGGAGCACTGCATTTCATGGTGCTCTCCAGTCAGCAAAGCCCTCTGAAAATGGTCTCATGCAATGTTATTGCCCATGGACGGCCACAGTCAATGGGCTTTGTTTGTAATCAAAAGCTTGCCCAAGAACTGGCTTCAACTAGTTCATCTCAAAATCAAGAATACAGAGGACAATTTGTTGAATTTCTCTTGCATCAAGCAAACGAGAATATTGAACATGCCTCTCATTTGGAGAAAGCACATCACCAAGTGACAGAAGTGTCGGAAATCATCCAACGGTCTTTTGAACTGGATGATAAAAGAGGATACAGATTAATGCATCTAGCTAATTTCTGGAATAAGTTTCGCAAGATCAGGAGGACTTTCAAGAAAGTCTCATACATAGCATGTCAAGAATCACCCCAGCTCGCCAGACTGGGGACTCTTTTAAACCAACCCTCGAAATCAACAAAAAGGATTCGGGGAATTGAGCGAGAACAGCAGAAACAACCCCAGTCCACTAGACTGGGGACTTTTTCAAATCATCAATCCCCTCCTCAGAGAAAGTCATTCTTTTCTCGATTGGGGAAGAAACCTCAAGAGGAACGAAGATCCAAATTATCAAGAGATTCCCTCCAAATTACGGTTCGTCAAGAAGTTCCTGAGGGATCGAATCAACAAAAGGAAATGTCTCATCAAAGACATGGAAGAAGACAATATCACAGAAATGTTGATAGAATGGATGTGATGAGTTATGTATCAATCAATGTCATCAATGTCGTTATTGTTGATCCACCAAATGAGGCTCACTCAGAGGACTCAGATGAAGAGGTTCCTGCTCAAGAAGATGTACGCACCGACACAAATGAAGAAGGCGTGCGTACACAAAGTCAAAGGATTACTTAGAACCTGGGTAATCCTTCGACTAACCTACTTCCCCCTCTCCGAAAAGGATCCAACAAAGGGAAGGAAAAGAACCAGGTTACATATCCTTCCTCTGGAGAAGGTCAATCGCTCTCACTAGAGAAAAGGTTTGCACAACAGGAAGAAGAAATAAAGGAATTAAGAAGGTTGAATGCAGAACTACTTCAGAGTAGTCTTCTTCTTAAGCATGCTGGAGTCAGTCAGCCAAAGGAATTTGTTGCAGCTACTGAGATGGATCAAGAATATCCTCCTCTATCAGTACACCCTCACAGGTCTAATCCTACGGGTCAAGTGCAACAACATTTGGCAATGCTACCATCAGTTGCAGCACCAATCGCCACACCTGTCCAAGCTCCAGTCATTGCACCTACCCAAGTCCAAGTTCAACCGGATGTTTCTCAAAAGTTAATAACTACTATTGAGTCATTAACAGCTCGGTTAGAAACTATGGAAGGGAAACGTGCGCAATTTCAACCAGAAAAGAAAGTTTACCCTGAATTGGTAGATTCAATTTCTCCTCCATCCAGTTTTGGGAATCCTATATTCCCTATTTTCAATGGATCAGGTGATCCTGAATAGCATTTGATGCATTACGTGTCTTGCTACGATCCCATGATGGGAACTCTGGAGCAACAAGAAGCATTGAAACTCAGATTCTTTGTGTGAACCTTGCAATGACCATCTTTTGTTTGGTATACAAGCTTGCAATCCTAGTCAATTACCGGATGGGAGGATCTTCACCAAAAATTCCTCCTTCAGTTTAGCTCAACTTTTCCAAATACAACAATTTAAGATCTTACAAACTATAAGAAAAGGGAGAATGAAAGGGTCTCTGATTTCATTGCTCGATGGAAGGGATTAACATATTCCTTGATTTTAGCACTCCCTCAAAAAGAATTGTTTCCAATCTGTGTGGAAAATCTGCGTGGAAAATTACGCATGCCGTTAATCCCTGTAAAATACACAGGAGTGTTTCGAGACCTTAGTTCAATCACTCAGCAGATTGAAGATTCCCTTATACAGGCAAAGGCTAAATCTCGTGTAATTCCATCAGCTCCAGGAAGGAGAATGGGTAAAGCAGAAACTGCTACAGTTATTCTTAAATAAGAACCTGTACCTGTTTCTACATCAAAATATTCATCTTCTCTAAGGGATCCACCTTCTGAGTGCCAACAACAAAGGCCTTTTTGTCCATACGATCAACGAGATCAAAGAAGAAAACAATTTGAAGATCTGAAGAGCAAAACATACTCTTTCTGAAATGAACAAGTTCCTGGTTATTTCATTTTGGCTCTGGAAAACAATTTGATTCAATTTCCAATGACCAAGAGGCCAAACAAGAAAGGAGATGAAGACCGCCCCAATTATTGAACTTTTCATCAAATGTTGGGGCATCCCATCCAGGAGTGTTTTGTCTTCAAAGACCTCCTACAAAATATGGTCGACTCGGGACAGGTCACATTGAAAGGTTCTTTAACCCAGGTAGCATGTGTCACTGCTACAGTTCCAGAGGAGGAAGATGAATGGAAAGAAGTAAAAAAATCAAAAATGCACAGAAGTATGATGATTGGATGGTCAGAAAGACAATCAATCAAACTCATGTTATTTTACGAACACAATTAAAGAAACCAATTGTGTCTTCTGCCATGAATGTTACGGAAAAACCCTCTTAGTCAGAGGGAAAGTCCTCGAAGAAACGGCATGATTCAAAGAAATAAAAGGAATCAGAAGAAGATGAGTATGTGTCAAATCCTAAGTTGTCTTTGACTTTGGCGGATTTCATGCCATCTACTTCAAAGCCACGGGCACCGCCCCACCAAACGACACAGCCTAAACAGTTTAATCAGGCAGAGTCTTCATCAGATGAAGAGTTAATCTTTGGTTCTATTAATATGATTCAATTAACAGATCCATATGCCAGTCGCAGTTTTGATTTCAATGAGCCTGAATTCCCTATATCAAATAGAGGAATCAGAGGAAGTTCCAGGGGCTCAGGATACAGGGGAAGACGTGGATCTTTCAGAATCCACTATTCCAATTCTACCCCCGTTAGAACTGTGTACGCAGCAGAAACTCGTGGTAGAGCCCTTCAGTGAGCTCAGCAAGAACAAGAAAGTTCTTCTACCAATAGAAAATTCAGTCCTGGCACAGTTCTTTTGGAAGACCGGTTGAAGGTTCCATCTTCTTCCTCTCAGTAAGTAAATGGATCTAATCGGTCTAATCTTCCAAAACCAGGAATATTACCAACTCCTATCCCAATACAAGATGCATCAAATTCCAAAGCATCTGCTTCCAAAGTACCTTCTAAACCACATATTTCTATTGGGAAACGCAGACCTCTGGATCAAAAGTCTGATATATTGAAACACTTGTCCCAAGTACCAGCCAAGTTATCAATTCTGGATTCTTTGAATCTGTCAAAAGATCTTCGGGAAGCACTCATCGAGGCTTTGTCAAGTCCTCAGGAGTTTGAAACTGAAATTGTTGCAGCTGAAGTCTATCACATAGATAATAATCCTGCAGAATGCCATGCAATAATATCTTTTACTGATAAAGATGAAGATGATGTTGTGCATGGGAATATCAGACCTTTGTATTTATCTGGAAAGGTCAATGGTGTAGAAGTTCGAAGAGCTTTCATTGACAATGGTTCAGGAGTCAACCTCATGCCCATTCATACACTTTGTCGATTGGGCCTCACGGAATCTGATTTATCTCCTTCTACCATGATGTTACAAGGATATGATAAAAATGAACTAGAACCACTGGGCGAAGTTACACTCAGAACTCAGTTTGGAGATCTTGTATCCAATTCATATTTCATGATTGTTGATCAAGACTCATCTTTCAACGTCTTGCTTGGAAGACCCTAGCTACATAAGCATGCGGATATCCCTTCATCATACCATCAATGTCTCAAATATTATTTCGATGGTCAAGTTGGGACATTGTATGGTGATAAGGCCCCGTTCAAGACATGTGAGTCTCAATACATTGAGGCAGAATTCTATCACATGAAGCAAAGGGAGAAATCCATAACAAAGGAGATTACCAAAGTTAATGCTCCATATGGTTTGGAAAAAATTCCAGTAAATCCATTTACACATGTGAGTACAGATTAAGTGTTTCCTATCAGTCAAATTGAAAAGATATACCCAAATCAAAATACTCTTATGGAAAGATCCATAATGTTATTTATGGAAATCGAGCCAGACAACATGGGAGAAATTGGTAATCGACCAAGCAGTGATGAAAGCACAAATGGTGGTGTCTTCATTTCAACTACTGAAATCCAACAAGTCTATGCTTCTCCAATTAGGCCAGAATAAGTTATAGCAACATCGGAGGTGAACAATGATGTCGATTCTCAATCCATCATCTCCTCTTTATTACCGAAAGAAGACCCTTCATCATCAATCGGGTCGGAAATGGAAGCTTCTTCTTCAAGATATGCAAATTTCGACATCTCTTCGGATCATGAGAATTCTACTTTATCATCTACTATGCAAGTAGAAAAGGAAGAAATAACACATGATGGAGAATAAGAGGAAGATCTCAGAGATGCTCCTCCAGTATTTGAAGGGGGTATCTCTACCACTGTGGATGAACTCAGAGAAATAAATCTGGGTACAAAAGAAGATCCACGCCCCACTTTAATCAGTGCGGCCATGACTCTTGAAGAGCTAGAGGTGTATATTTCTTTTTTAAAGAAAAATAGAGATATATTTTCCTGGAACTATACAGAAATTCCCGGGATTGATCCTAATGTTTCTACTCATCATTTGGGTTTACCAGAAGAACATCGAGGATTTAAGCAAGCCGTGAGAAGAACACACCCAACTTATGCTTCCAAAATTGAAGCTGAAGTGTATAAGCTTATCAAATCTAACTTCGTCAGAGAAGTTCAATATCCCAAATTTTTGGCTAATATTTTCCCTATAAAGAAAAAGAACGGACAAATTAGATTTTGCATCGATTTCAGAGATCTTAATCGGCATTGTCCTAAGGATGATTTCCCAATTCCGATTACAGAACTTCTAATTGATGAAACAGCTAGCTATGAAGCACTTTCCTTCATGGATGGATATTCTGGATATAATCATATCTGAATGGCCCCAGAAGACGAGGAATCTACAGCCTTCAGAGCCCCTCAGGGTGTGTTTTTCTACAAGGTAATTCCCTTTGTCTTAAAGAATGCAGGTGCAACTTATCAGTGTGCCATGCATCGTATATTCAAACCCTTCTTAGGGAAGTTTGTTGAAATCTATGTAGACGATTTGGTAGTTAAATCCAAACAACGTTCTAATCACTTGGCTGATTTGGAATTCATATTCTGCAAGCTTCGACAACATAATTTGAAGATGAAACCCTTAAAATGTGCTTTTGGGGTAACCTCGGGAAAATTTCTCGGCTTTGTTGTATGCCATCGTGGTATTGAAGTCGGTCCTGAGAAGACCAAGTCAATCCTTGGTATGTCACCTCCTCAAAATTTGAAATAATTAAGAAGACTTTAAGGACACTTAGCCTATATTCGGTGTCTCATCGCCAATTTAGCAGGAAAAAGTTTACCCTTCACCAAATTGATGAAGAAGGGGGTCACTTACCAGTGGACTAAATAATGTCAAGAAGCATTCGATATTCTCAAGAAATACCTCTTGAGTCCACCGGTACTCATGCCACCAATTGAAGGAAGACCACTTATCCTCTATGTGACAGCTCTAGAGCGATCATTGGGTGTCTTTCTTGCTCAAAAGAATGATGCTGGGAATGAAAATAGTCTCTATTCAAGTATTGAGAAGTGCTGCATGGCATTAATCTTTGCAGTTCAGAAGTTGAGACACTACCTGCAACATCACGAGGTCCAATTGGTATCTTGCAATAACCCGCTCAAATTTATCCTAAGTCGTCCAATGCTTAGAGGATGTCTGGAAAGGTGAGCAGTTATTTTGCAGCAATTCGACATTCAATATGTGTCTCAAAAGGCGATAAAGGGCCAAGCTCTGGTAGATTTCCTAGCTGAACACCCTTCAGTGGAAGACACATCTTCAGATATTGAACTCCCTGATGAGGAATTCTTATCTATTCAAGAAAGTCCTCAGGCATGGGAAATGTATTTTGATGGTGCTTCCAGAAGTCCAATAGGGAGGAAAATGGAAAATCCTAAATTCAACAAAGTTGGCTTAGGAATTGTGCTCATTTCTCCAGAAAAGGCATTGTTACCTTATTCCTTCTTATTGTGGGAAGGTGGTACCAATAATGAAGCAGAATACCAAGCTCTCATCATAGGTTTGGAATTAGCACTTCAAGCACAAGTGAATCACTTAAAGGTGAAAGGTGATTCAGACCTGGTAATCAAACAAGTCAATGGGGATTATGCCATCAGAAAAGAAGAACTAATCCCTTTGTATGATTACGTCAGAGAGTTAATGGAAGAATTCCCTTTGGAACCGACATTTTCTTATGTCCCAAGATCACAAAATGCTCAAGCTGATGCATTGGCTAATATAGCCACAGCTCTGGCAGATCCAAATTGGGACGAGACAACCATCAGTATTGCCCACTGTCGTGCAATTTCACCTTATGTTCGAATCAGAACAGAGGAAATTAATGAAATTTGTCCCATCCCTGAACTGTATGGTCATACTACAGGATGGATGTCACCTATCAGGGAATACCTTCAAAATGGAACACTTCCACCTGATAGAGCTGAGAAAGAACAAATCCGGCAACATGTGGTTAATTTTACTCTTTATGATAGCCCAGATCACCTAGAGAAAATTCTCTACAAAAGTGGTTTTGATGGAGTTCTCTTCAGATGCATTAATGGTGAAGAGACAATGGCTGTCATGAAAGAAGTGCATGCAGGAGTCTGTGGTGCCCACCAGTCTGGACATAGACTGTCTGATCAGATTCTAAGGCTTGGATACTTTTGGCCTTCAATGATACGATATTGTGTCGATTTCACAAAGAAGTTTCATTCATGCCAAGTACATTCCAACTTCATTCATCAGCCTCCAGAGTTGCTTCATACAGCTAAATACTCATGGTCATTTGCCACATGGGGAATGGATGTGGTGGGACCTTACCCTTTGGCTACGGCCAAGCAGTTTAAGTATATTCTTACTGCTACTGACTTCTTTTCCAAATGGGCAGAGGCAATACCTCTCAAGGAAGTCAGTTCTAAATGCATTGTTAGCTTCATCAAGTCTAACATCAATACCAGATTTGGTGTCCCTCATACCATATTGACAGACAATGGCACCAATTTCTGTTCATCCGAGATGAAGAAGTTGTATCAAGAATACAACATCAAATCCAACCATTCATCTCGGTATCATGCAGCGGCCAACGTCCAGATATAAGCCTTTAACAAGACTCTTTCAAATATACTGAAAAATATGGTGGATAAAGATAAGAGGTCATGGCCTGATAAACTCTTTCATGCTTTATGGGCTTATCAGACTACCACCCGCACTGCAACTCGGTCAACTCCATATTCATTGGTATATGGAACGGAAGTCGTCTTGCCTATTGAAGTTCAACTACCCTCGCTCAGAGTTTCCATTTGTGATCAATCATCTACAGATGAACAATCTCAAAAGCGATTGAATGAATTGGAATGGTTAGATGAGAAACTATTGTGCACTTTGCACCACTTGGAAGTCTATCAAAATCGAATAGCACGAGATTTTAACAAAAAAGTTTGTCTTCGTTCATTCACTCAGGGAGAATTGGTATTAGTTCTCAGAACTCCAATGATACCAGGAAAGAAACCTCCCAAGCTTGAGCCAAAATGGGAAGGACCTTATTCAATACATAGGGTCTACTCCAATGGAGCTTATTCATTAATCTCAATGGATGGAGAACTCATCACTACTCCAACCAATGCCAGATTTTTTAAGAAGTATTTTGTATAAACTGCAAAGTGCCTTCATCGTCCTTGCTATATGATGTTAAACTATACAGAAACGGTCCAAGCATATGACCCAAAACTATTTTCACATACGTCCAACATGATGTTAAACTGTGTCACCTTCATCGTCCTTTCTATATGATGTTAAACTATACAAAAGTCCTTTAATACGTCCTACATGACATTAAACTGTACTTCGTCCTTGCTATATGACGTTAAACTATACAGAAACGATCCATACATATGACCTTAAACTATTTGTACTTTCATCCCACACGATGCTAAACTATGAAAAAGTTCCCTAAATGGTCACGTATGACCTTAAACTGTAACTAGGTCATGTATGACCTTAAACTGCATCATCAATGGTCCATTCATATGACCCTAAACTATTTGCAAGTCCCTTACGTCCAGCAAGATGTTAAACTGTGATGTCCTAACTACATGACGCTAAACTGTATAAAATTCCCTTACGTCCGGAAAGACGTTAAACTACATAATCATCAAAGGTCATATATGACCTTAAAATACACCACCGTCCAGCATGACATTAAACTGCACCATCCACGGTCCATGCATATGACCTTAAACTATTCACACTTTCATCCAACATGACGCTAAACTGTATCGTCCCTTTTTCATCCAACATGACGTTAAACTATGAAAAAGTCCCTAATGTGTCCAACATGACGTTAAATGGTGTACTCTTTTGTCCTCCAGCATGACATTAAACTGCATATTCCCCCTTTCGTCCAACATGACATTAAACTCTATTGTCCCCATTGTCCTAACTACATGACGCTAAACTGTAGAGAAAGTCTGTGATACGTCCTACATGACATTAAACTATATTTTTTCCCTACTACATGACACTAAACTGTGCAGCACCAATAGTCCTAACTGCAAGACTTTAAACTGCATAGTCCCTTTATATGTCCTACATGACATTAAACTATGCATCGTTAAGTTTGTTGTTACCTCTTGTTTCTCACACCAAGTATGACTCACGTGATCTTAGAGTAAACCTCAACCATAACACTCTCTCTGGGCCGCTAACCATGTGTAAGTCCCAACATCATTTTATAGGTCGTTGTCCCCAAGAACAACTTAATCATGAATTCATTCTTTAATTGAACTACACGGACTTTGATCCTTGCCTTCTAAGCTGGGTATGTAGGCAACCTTCCAAGGTTCAAGCCCAAAACCAATCTCTTCACTTCGGTTCATCTCCATCTCATACGATGTTAATTTGTGAAACCAGCATTAGAATCAATATCTTTACATTGGTTCACTTTCGTCCTTGTTATACGACATTAAACTATACAACACTTTTGTCCAGTATGACAATAAACTACAAATTTCTTTGATACCCTCACCTGAGAGGGAACCATTATTTTCATTGATTTTTTAATCATGTTTCATTTCAAAGACTACGTGCATACATGGCAATGCCCGAACCTTTTATCTTGGGTTAAACCATCATTGCATTAAAGTCCCCTTTCACCCTTCACATGTACGAACCAAATTTGTACATAGGGTATTTCTAGAACTACATGGGCTTGATTCCCATCCTTATGGGATACGTAGGAATGTTCGAGTGTCCCTCGAATCCAGCCCCAAGTCTTTGGGCCTAACCCCAAATTCCACTTTCATTCCCTTGGCTGAAAATTCCCCATGAAAACACACATTGTGTATTTCTTACAATGGTCCAAGATCTATGACCCTAAACTAAGATCTCTAATCCTTTTGTCCCACACGACGTTAAATTGTAGTTTAAGAACTACGTATGGCTTGATTCTCATCCTCATGGGATACGTAGTGAAGTCCAATATTTCAATTCAAGACCCATCCACAACATGATTATGGTTAGCATTGATCTATGTATCTCTGTATACATTGAACAATACCCATCTTTATGTGTCATAATCCTAACCTTAAATATTTTCAGACCCTCATAACCCTTTTCATGAATTCTAGTCACAAAAATGTCAAACTTCTGAGAGTTCTTTTGTCTGACTATGCAGCACGTGCCCATAGGAGTCCTTGCATAAACAGTCTACATAACAGACTTGTTAGCCAAAAGATACTATTTTATTTGACTATGCAGCCAATGCCCTTAGGTGGACCTGCATAATTCAACCCTCTAATGGGTTTTTCGGATAGTGGTAACTTCATTCTTGGGAAGAATTCCTCTTTTGTCATTATTTGTCTTAAACGACAGTATGTAGGTATCTGCAAAAAAAATAGCCATCCTTAACATATTTGTCCCATATCCTTTTTCATGATCTGAAAGTATTCAAGTCTATGGTTTATATTCTCCTTCCCTACATTTGGGTCAGACCTTCGTAGGAGTGATAATCATCCAGTTCTTCGATAATCTTGTTTGGAAATATCTTCTCCATATTCAAGTACCTCTTTCCATATAGCAAACTCTATACTTTGGAAGATTTGAATCTCTATAAACTTTCACTGGCTTTTAGCACTAGGAAAGTAAATTTCTGAGAGTTCTTTTTCCTGACTATGAAGCACGTGCCCATAGGTGGCCTTGCATAAACAGTCTACATAACAGACTTTTTAGCCAAAAGATACTATTTTATTTAACTATGTAGCCAATTCCCTTAGGTGGCCCTGCATAATTCAACCCCCTAACGGGTTTGTTAAATAATGGTAACTTCATTCTTGGAAACTACTTCTTCTAATTCCTTTTAGCTCTTTTTCATATCATTCCTCATATTCAAATATTCTTAAGTCATAACTTACATATTTTACCTCATACTTGAGTATGGTAATATGTTTTCAGATGAATTTTCAAGGAATTGAGTCAATTCTAATACATTTCGGTCAAAGCTATTTCGACCTTAAACATTAGCCTTTTTTTATGTCCGACGTGCATGACTCTAAACTGCCCACAAAAGACAAGGGAACTCTGAATAAAAGTCAAATTCCCATCTCACTAAACATACATTTTTGTATGATTTAGGTAACATTGAACAATTAAAAGGTTTGAAGTTTGTAGGGTTATTTACATTAATCCTAGTAAAAATCAAACTATGCTTACTAGGCCCATTGGCTTAGGTAAAATCTAAATCATGTAGCAAAAGAGAATGCAGGTACAAATGAGTGAAAGTGAAAGTGTTTTTCATTGATGCACAAGAGTTAGAAGGACATCCACAGATTGGAGTCTCTTCTCTTTTTCAAGAATTACAAGAGGCTTTCAACATAGCGCTTCATTTGATTTACGGAATCCCAAGATTCATCAGCAACCACCTAGAATTCATTCATTCAACTGGATACAATAAGAGATGCAGTGATACCAGCTCTTCTTGGAACAATTGTAAAAGTATGTTCTTGAGTGCGGTTTGAGAAAATTTTCTACTGATTAAACAGTGACTCTGTTTCTCTCCAAGAGACTTGGAAGATGGATACATGGATTTGAGAATGGAGCATTGGAAGTAAAGATCCATTTGGAGAGAGTACTCTTTTCAGATATTGCTCTAATGCCATGTTGGTCTTCTCTCCACCAATTGGCAGTGGAAAACATTTCAGCCCGTGGGTTTTCCATTTTCATATCTGCAAGGAAATGACATAGAGGAAGAATTTGAAAGTTCACACCATTGTTGTTGCTCTTAATGCACAGCATAACCGAAATGAAGGAGTAGTAGTGTAGATGTATTTCAGGTGTATAGTTCTTTGCATCTGGAACATTGACTCCTTGAAGATAACCATGACCATATAGAGGCAAGTAGATGCTCTGTGGGAAATTAAGATGATATTTCTTTAAGTACATAGCCAAATCTGGGAGAGTGCTGTCGTAGATATCATAGTAATCGTGGACAATTATGTTCATCATATCATCAATCTGCTTGCTAGACATTTCATCGACTATTCCGGGTCTAAGAGACATTGAATCTGCACAAAAGTTGAATAAAATAACTCTTAAATGGGTTTATTTTTCATAAAATTTGTGAAAGAATTTGAAAAAAATGGCTAAGGCATTAAGGAGCGCAAGTCTAAAACTTGATGCGCAAGTGTTCGTGTGTCGTGCTAGTTTTTGACGCACAAGTATAAACCGCGCAAGTACAAATACCTATACAGCAGCACGACAGCAAAGAAACATCGGAAAACAGAGAAACCTGCATGGCTAAGGTGACATGCGCGGCGAGAGCTCGAAGGTTTGAAATCCGCAAATCCATATGCTTGTACGGAAGTGAGGCCCTCTATTTATAGATGTAGCCGAGACCCTGCGCATCGTACCCTGTGCGATCAAGGGCCGTATCTGCGTGCCTACACCCAGTGCGCCCAGTCCCTGCGTGATGCGCACTTGCGCGCCACCCTTTGCGCCATCAAGACTTGCGCGCCACCTTTCCTTGTGATTCTCGATTTCCTCAGAGTCAAATCCTCTATTCTCTCTGGATCCAACTCTGAGGGGGGACTTTTGTTGACGCTCCTTTCATCACGGAATCTAAAGATCATAAAAGGGGAATATCTTAGCACAAATTGATCCATCCTTTGAAGAAAATGTCAAAAATCGACAAAGGCATGAACAAGGGATCAAAAGCACAGGTGCCGCGCAAGTTCTATCACGGTCGCGCAAGTCCACTTGTGCGCCGTCTAGTGGTCGCGCAAGTGACTTGTGTGACCTAATTAATAACCGCCCGGGGTCTTCTCCTACCTATAAATAGACCCTGTGGGCCCCCCCATTTGAGGAGGATCTTTTCCATAAACCTAGATTTGAGCTCCCGGTGCCCTAGTCTCTTCTCAAAGATTCTGAAACACTTCTAAGGTAATTTCTTACCTAGAACGGAAGATCTAAAGAGGGGGAGGAAGGCCTAAGTGTTGAAACTCATCAATACTTGCACGCCTGAGTGGCCATCCCTTAAGGGAAAAGGGCCACACTTGCGCGCCGCCTTACTCCTTCAATATATCTTGTGTGCCCCTCTTCTGGAAGAACCACAAGAGGATTCTAAAGGCTTTAATGAAGAGTCGCTCAAGTATTACCCTGCTGGTTAACTGTCGTGCAAGTACACCATGTGTCGCGCAGGCATACCTACGCGACCAGGACTTGCGCGCCCACGCAGTACCTGCGTGCCTACCAGGACTTGAGCGCCCCTGCCTTTTTGGGTGTCTTTCTTGCCCATTTCACCCCTCTTAAGCCATTACACCTTTCCTATTCAAGATTCAGTCTTCAAGACACTCTTCAAAGCCATTTATGGCATGATTTCTTGATTTTACTTCCTTATCTGAAAGGAATTCTGTGGAATACCTCTCAAAACATAGTGATTTACACATCTTTATGTCACTAAAGATTGAGATTTTATTCATTTAACCTCATCCTTTAAGATGAAAGAATCCTTAACCCGGGTCTCCTTTTTAGGAATAATCCCCAGTCATAAGTCCTCTAAATTTTGGGCATCCTCTTAGGAGTAAGCCCCAGATCCCCTAACCTGGGCCTCCTTTTTAGGAGTAATCCCCAGTCATAATTCTTAACTTGGGCATCTTCCTTAGGAGTAAGCCCCAATTCTTAAAGTTCCCTAATTTGGGAATCCTCCTTAGGAGTAAGCCCCAGTCCCCTAATTTGGGCATCCTCCTCAGGAGTAAGCCCCAAAACTTAATCCTTGACCTGGGCCTCCTTTTCAGGAGTAAGCCCCAATATTAATTTCTCTTAATCAGTCCTAATTTAACTTTGATCTGGGATTCATTTTCAGGAGTAAAACCCAATCATAAGTCTTCTCATAATTTGGGCCTCCTTTTCAGGAGTAATCCCCAAGTTAGAGTATTCAAAATCTCCATGAAGCACATATACCTTTATGGACCCTGTTCCTGGATTTCTTCCCTAAAGTAAATCCTAACCTTCATTTATCTGGGCAGTCATACATACATAAACCCCACATTATTTCTTATGATTGCATCTTTCATGGCACAATTGTCTAATTTTTACCAATACCTCTTGTTTCTCACACCGAGCATGACTCACATGAGCTTAGAGTGTAAAAGTAATTGTGACATCCTTCTTTGAGCCATCAATCATAAACATCATACTCCCTTACTTGAACTACATGAGTTCTGATTCCTTTTCTAAACAAAGTATACGTAGGTAGCCCGTCTACGGGTTCGATCCCAACTCTAAAATAATCCATTTCCTTCTGAATGACAATAAACTTCAAGTGCCCTTAAAACCATCATGGTCATCATAATGACCAAGAGACTTCTATATAAATGTGTCAAAGGGTACCATTGACCAAGAATCTCTAATAAATATAGATGATTCTCTATCAATGAAGAACCTCGAATACATATAAAAGATTCTCTAAATTTCCTACATATTTGATCATTGATTGTCATATCTGAAGGAAAGCTCATTTTATACTTGGTAATGTAATAAGGATTCACGAACATAACTTAAATCTATAAAGAGAGTCCCGAAGTAGACAATAATTCCCCTCAAAAAGGTGTGATGAGTCCGGCCTCCCGTCTTCTCGACCAATGAAAATTTCTAAGCCTCATCAGTCCAAAAACTAATGAGCACCTACCTTTGGAAAGTAGGTCCGAATGGATGTGGAATCATTGGATGTTTCCGGTTCTATGAACAAACCCATTATAAACCGATCGGAATGTTTGAACCTCCCATCAAGGCGGTCATCCCCGAATTCCGAGGGAAACAAGGGCCCAGACCTCTCTGGTCTATTCCTCTATGGAAATATAGTGTTTGATGTGTTTTGGGAGGTCAAGGTGACTTATACACAGCACTTTTCCAAATTTACAATTCGGTGAACAGTTCCACAGGTGACACCGGTGTTACTAGTTCCAATGGTAGACCGTTGTGAATAGTTCCAATGGTCAAATGCTATGAACAGTTCCAATAGTAGACCACTGTGAACAGTTTAAAAGGTAGAACGATATGAATAGTGCCAATGGTAGACTGATGTGAACAGTCCCACTAGTGAGACCAATGTGAACAATTCCAATTGTAGACTGATGTGAACAGTTCTAATGGTAGACCAATGTGAACAGTTCCACCAGTACACCGATGTAAATAGTTCTAACGGTAGACCGGTGTGAATAGTGCCACTAGTAGACCGATGTGAACAGTGTTTCTAGAATGATGAGGTTCTAACAGTAGCCTTTTTTTCCTTTTCCAAATTTGTAAGAACCCGGATCTTATTTTCAGGTACGCTTTTCCTTTTTCGGGAGTTTTTGAGAAAAATGAACTTTCTGGAAATTTTTGAAGTACACATCGTGTACTTTCTGAGTATATGTCATGTAATCTTTTCCCACCGAAGCCGTGTGCTGGCCGTGTCTGGGCCACACACACGGTGTGTAAGGGTTACATGGAGGCCGATTTTGGCGGAGTAAAGAAAAGACCTAGTACACGCTGTGTGCTCTAAAAGTACACACCGTGTACTTTCTTTTTTTCATTAAACAGACTGGGGTTGCGCCTGACGCACAGAAGCGTCTTCTTTTCCAGGTTTCGTTTGTCCAAGAGCGACCGTACGGCCGAATATTCTCTGAGTCGTCATGCCTCCGTACGACCTCTGTTCCATCCACCGTCGATTGCGTTGGAAGCGCAGCGGTGAGTTCTCCGTTCGGCTTTAGCCTTGTTTCTCGATTCCTCCTCATTTTCATGTTATCGTGGGTTGATCATTTTGTGCGTTTTCTCAGATCTACATCATTCTAAGGGGAATCTGTCGTCGTGGTTCACATATATCGATCTACTAGGATCGATGTAGGTGGTTTGTTTCCCTACGTTGAATGTCTTTGAGTTTTTGGTGCAAAAGTGTCGGATACCCATGTATCGGGTATCTCGGGATAGGGTTTTGATTCTGCTTTGTTATATGAATTAGATTTATTGTTTTCTTGAGGTTATTAGATGGTTAATAATTTCTTGTTAGCATGTTTGAGGATCACCCCATGGGTGTTCCCCTTGTTTTGGATGTTGATTGTCGTTTGGCACGGTTTTCCTATGAGGCAACCATTTTGAAAATTGCTAGTATGCCTGTTGACTTGATTGCATGTATTGAATGTTGTTTATATGCTTGTGGATGAATTTGTAGATATTATCCAAGTAGTTTTTGAACTTACTTAGGCTGCTAACATTCTATTACGCATGACTAAACTGCTCAGGGCTGAGGGAACCTGGTGTGGTAGACTAAAGGGGGAATTGATGATTAGGGCTTCCCTAGAGAGTCTGTTATAATTAGTATCAATCGCAGCACCTATGGGAATAGGAATTTGTGCTTCCTCGGAGTTTCCTTAGTTATGTAGCGAGACTATAGGGGTAATTAGACTTAAGTGCTTCCTCAAAATGTCTATATCTTTCATTGCAAGACCACAGGGGAATTGACGGTGAGAGCTTCCCAGAGTGTCTGTCCCTGTGTACGTTTATTTGACTAGAGGGTTTTTCTAGTAGGATCCACCCAGAGAGTCAGTGCCTTATTTATTGGTTGGTTGTGTTGAGTCTACCAAGCCAAAGAACAATCTTGGGTTTGTACTGCTTGTTGTTTTGGTAGACTGCTGAGTTACCTGTTGTGATTACTTGCTTTCCATGGGAGTATAGAGATGTTTCTAGGTTCCTTAGTTGATAGCTAAATGATTGTACTGAACTATTAAAGAAATGTGAATGGAGATTAGTATGATTGTTTACTTTAGTGTATTTCTGATTCTCTACTACATTTATTTTTTTTACTTTTGCTATATTACTCACTGATAGTAGGGCACGGATCTCGTGGTGATTGCCTACTCGGATTAGTCTCACACCCTATTTGGGTCCTGATTTTCAGCCTAAGAAGGTTATATGGTTGTAGGTGTGGACAGGGATTGTGGCCCTTCTACTTCTGGTACGTGATTTCTGGTTGGAGCTGGAGAGCATAGGACCGAGCTTAGGCTTGCGATGCTGCTGGAGTTGTTGTTACTTTCATACTTTGTTTCCAGTTGTATTTTATCACGTTGTTGTGTTTGCTTCTTTCTGTAGATACTTGTACCTGCTGCATCATTATCATTATCATTATGTATTCATTGCTTCCTCTATTTAGTTTCAGTGTTTGTATGCTTTTTACTGCTTCGGCTATTGACTATTGTTTTCTTGCCTTGTATACCTTACCAAATGAGGGTATAGTTTCCCCAATAACTTACCAAGGCCCTCGCTGCTAGTCGAAAGCCTTTGGAATTTGGGGAAATGCGCTTGAGGTCATGTGGTGGACCGGGTACGGGGAACCAGTGGAAGGGCTCCGGATTCAGGTCGTTACAAAGTGGTATCAAAGGATTTATTTCCTTTTTCTATTGATTTACTGTTTAGCGACATTAGACATGGATAGGACAGAATAGGTAAATGGTAAATAGTTGTGGCCGGGCATTCTATAACCCGTGTACAGGGAAAAAGCCAGATTACCTCGAATATTGCAAGTTTTGAGTTTTGCGAATATTACAGTTTAATTGATTTCATCGTTGGGTGATGCACTTGTTTTGTGTTGTTACTATTTATATGATTGCGGTTCTATTTTGTTGCAACCCGATGAGATGATGGTATGACATCTCATGCATCATATAGGCACATGTTATAATATCACATGCCATGCATCTTTTCATGCCATCTAGGTTTCATTATAGATTGCATTCTATTGTGATAGGATTTGTGATAGACAATTCATGTTGTTGTGATAGCTGCTGTGATAGAATACCTGATATGTTGATAGGGTATCGTTGTTTGGATCTTTCTTAACACAGACACCAAACTTTGATCTTAGAGGTGTTATGGGCCCTCAAGGATCGGAATTTGGTGGGTCGTGATTTCTTATATTATGGCTTGTTCTATGCATCGTTATGATGCCAAGCTTTGATTCACGGGGAGTATGGGCCCCCACGGATCGGAATTTGACAACTTAACCCTTGTTTTTCTGTGTTTTCTGGGCTTCGGTGCAGTTCTGAGGCTACTGTCCGGAAAAACCCAGAATACACAGCGTGTACTTTATATATACACACCGTGTAGTTTTTGGCCATGTCACTGACCGTGTGGGTAGGGACACTGAGTTGTAAATGGTTTTCAGGAACACATCGTGTACTCTAGGTACACGCCGTGTAGAGGTTAACTAGAAGACCGACCGTGTAACTAACAACACGGGCCAGTTAATGCATGTTTAGTACACGCCATGTTCGGTATGCACAGGTCGTGTATCCTTTCCCAGGTACCCGACCATGTCTTGAAAAACACGAGTCGGTGTTATCTTCTCCTATACACGCTGTGTTTGTTCAGAACACGCCGTGTAAGGATCAGCTGAGTACCCGGCCGTGTCATGAACAAAACGGGATGAGATTTCCCTTCAAGTGCATGTCGTGTTTCTTAGGAACACGCCGTGTAGTGTCGACTATGTGTCAGGCCGTTTCGCTAACAACACGGGCCAGGTAAGGCATTTCTAGTACATGTTGTGTCTGCCTCAAAGCACGTCGTGTAGTCTTCGGCTAGGACAGTCCGTGTGACTTAGTCGTGTAGGAGTAGCCGAAAAGGGAGAAAAGTTTCAGTACACGCCGTGTAGTTTAAGAACATGTCGTGTAGTCAGGTTGTTTACACAGCCATGTATGGCCAAGGTACACGCCCAAGGTAGGATTTTTGGAAACACGCCGTGTATCAGTATTACATGTTGTGTAGTTATGTTTTTTCAGATTTAAAGGTTTTTCCCTCCTTTTATGTTTTACTCTCCTATGTTGAAACTGTGTTCGTCTTTAATGAAGGTGTGTTTTGGTCTTTCAGAGCTATGGTGCAGAGACATCCTCCTGTTGCACGCTAGGAACCAGGCAGCGATCGTACACCTGATATGACCGATCAGGGACTTCCAGTAGTTCCGCCCATCATTCCGGACATGGTACTTGCAGTGATTCCAAACACTGGTGAAGATGCTCAGTTCAGAGAGGGTTTCATGAGATTCATGAAGACCTTACAGGGAGTTCAGCATCCTGCCCCGACTATGGCAGAGCTGATGCGGGTCTTCCAGCAGCAGCATCCTCCCACTTTCACAGAAGATGGAGGACCTCAGGCTGTAGAGTCATGGATGGAAGCCATGTTGTCCATCTTTGAGCATATAGAGACACTTCCAGAGAGGATGGTGAATCTCGTGACGTATATGCTGCGAGATTCCTCCAAGATATGGTGGTACGTATTCTCTCAGACGAGGCGCCAGCAGGCTATGGCTTGGGAGGAGTTTCAGCGTACGTTTTACGACTACTTCTACCCAGTGACGTTGAGGGCTGACAGAGCCAGGGAGTTCATGAGCCTACAGCAGGGTACTCTCTCAGTTATGGATTATTCCTCCCGCTTCACTGAGTTACATCGATTCACTCTCGTTTTGGGGAATGACGAGTTGTTTCTAGCGAGGAAGTTTGAGGAAGGCCTCAGACCGGAGATCAGATCACAGGTGAATGTCTTTCAGTTGACTTCTATTACTCTGATAGTCAACCAGGAACTCATCACGGAGAGGAACCTGAGGGAGACTGGAGCTGTGGACTAGGGCAGTTTAGCATCCAAGGTTGATTCCCTCCAGGCAGACAGCAGGAAGCGCCACCGAGAGTCTACCTGAGGCAACCCGAGGAAGCGTGGTATTCCTTATGGTAGACGAGATCTCTCTTCTGTCGCCCAAGTGGTGTGTTATCAGTGTGGGAGGAGCGGTCATAAGAAGGCCTAGTGCCTGAGGGACCCGGTGGAGTGCCGATCATATGGAAAGATGGGTCACCTGCAGTGTTTCTGCAAGGTTCCCCTTCCAGTGGCTAGTGAAGGAGGATCAGTTTCGACCCCACGTATGGGAGCAGGATTTCCAAATCCATAGCAGACTAGGGGATAGGGTTCTGCAGGACGTTTAGGTCAGGGTAGAGGCCGTGGATGCAGTGGTCAGGCTCAGGGAGGAGCAGTTCATGGTTTTCAGGCTGCTACACAGGGCCGCAGTATAGGCCAGACTTTTGCTATAGAGAAGATTCATCAGGAGCAGGATCCCGAACCCTCTACAGTTCAAGGTACAATCTTAGTAGCCTCAGTTTTATCTTCATACCTTTTTGATATTGTTGCTTCACATAGCTTTATCTCTGTTTCTATTGTGGAAAGTCTTGAGCTCTGTGTCTTTTCGTCTGTGGACATGTTGACTCTCGACGCGCCCTTAGGAATGAGGACATCTAGCGTACATCAGTGAAAGGAGTGCCCTCTCGAGGTTGCAGGGTATCGTTTCCTATGGGAACTCTATGTCCTATAGATGACGGTCTATGACGTCATTCTCGGTATGGACTGGTTGGTTCCCTTCCAGGAAGTCGTCGATTGCTATCGCAGCAGGATGATTTTCGTATCACCAGAGGGTGAATCTTTCCTTCATAAGGGCAAGTGGGATGTTCAGGTGAGTCGATCCGGACTCGAGCATCATGGGATAGGAGGAGTTACAGTCCAGATTTCTATTCTTTATCTGGATGACCAGGGGACTTCACAGTTAGATTTTCCTCCAGTGTTTGATCGCTTTCCATATGTCTTTCCAGAAGAATTTTCAGGTTTGCCTCCAGAGCGTGAGGTAGACTTCTCGATTGAGCTCGTGTCAAGATCAGCACCAGTTTCCATTCCTCCTTATAGGATGGCTACACCTGAGTTTCAGGAGCTCAAGAAGCAGTTGAAGGAGTTGTAGGCCAAGGGTTTCATCCAACCCAGTACTTCTCCTTGGGGTTCACATGTCCTATTCGCGAAGAAGGCAGACGGTACCCTTAGGCTTTGTGTGGATTATCAGAAGTTAAACCAGTTGATGGTCAAGAACTGATATCCCTTACCGAGGATTGATTATCTCTTAGATCAGCTTCAAGGAGCTCAGGTGTTCTTGAAGATCGATTTGAGGTCCGGTTATCATCAAATGCACGTTATACCTTCAGATATACCTCTAACAACCTTCAGGAGAAGGTATGGCCTCTACAAGTATACGGTTATGTCGTTTGGTCTTACAAACGCACCAGTAGTTTTCATGGTGCTGATGAACCGAGTGTTCCATCCTTACTTGGATTCCTTCGTCATGGTCTTCGTGGACGATATCTTGGTGTACTCTCACACTCGACACGACCATGTAACCCATCATGAGATCGTTTTGAGTACACTGAGGGAGCATCGACTTTAGGCTAAAATCTCAAAGTGCCACTTTTGGATGGACGAGATTCACTTCCTGGGTCATGTAATCTCAGAGACAGGAGTATCAGTATACCCAGAGAAGGTGAGATCAGTATTTACCTGGGAGCATCCGAAGAATGTCTTTGAGGTACGGAGCTTCTTGGGGCTAGCTGGTTACTATAGGCGGTTTATACAGGACTTCTCACTCCTAACAGCACCGCTAACAGGCTTGACTAAGAAGGGGGTGAATTTTGTTTGGTCAAAAGCCTGTGACTCAGCCTTCCAGGAGCTAAAGGGGAGATTTACTTCAGCACCGATCCTAGTTTTTCCAGAGCCGGGCAAGATCTGTATAGTTTTCTGTGATGCATCTAGCATTGGAATTGGAGCAGTGCTTATGTAGGAGGATCGAGTGGTTGCGTATGGATCTCGGAAGTTGAGGCCTCATGAGAGGAATTATCCTACGCACGACCTGGAGTTAGCTGCGGTTGTTCATAATTTACATTTCTGGAGACATTAACTTCTAAGAGAACATTTTGTGGTATACACTCACCACAAAAGTCTCAAGTACATCTTCACGCAGCGTGACCTGAATTTGAGACAGCGGAGGTGGGTTGAGTATATCCAGTCCTTTGATTTCGAGCATGCCTATACGCCTGGGAAAGGCAACACAGTGGCTGATGCACTGAGTAGGAGAACTCAGATACAGACAGTTCAGGAGGCCAGCAGTGAGTGGAAACTGATGGCTCTATTCTTGGAGATGCATTTGGAGGTGCACGACAGGTAGGGGCAGACTTTCCTATCTTCTATAGCGGTTACCTCTGTACTTATGGACTGAGTTCGGATGAGGTAGTTGGCATATTCAGAAGGCCTAGTCCTACGGGAAAGTGTGTTAGGAGAGGACCCTCTTCCTGGATGGACAGTGGGAGAGTATGAGATCTTGCATTTCTAGGGACACGTATGGGTGCCAATAGACATACGCGAGGAGCTGATGTGGGATTTTCATTCCTCTGTTTGGGCAGTTCATCCTGGCATCACCAAGATGTATCGGGATCTTCATCACCAGTACTGGTGGCCAGGTATGAAGAAGGATGTTGCTGGTTTCATCATGAGATGTTCTACTTGTCAGCAGGTGAAAGCAGAGCATCAGTGACCAGCGGGGCTTTTGCAGCAGTTACCCATTCCGGAGTGGATGTGGAATGACGTCACGATGGACTTCGTGACTGGTTTGCTGAGATCGTCGAGAGGAAACGATGCGGTGTGGGTTGTCATTGACAGGCTTACAAAGGTTGCTCACTTCTTGCCAATCAAGGAGACTTTCTATTTCGATGATCCGGGAAGACTTTACGTCTGGGAGATCGTTCGTCTGCATGGAGTTCCACACTCCATTGTTTCAGACAGGGATGTGCACTTTACCTCTCGGTTCTGGCAAGGACTCCATAAGTCCTTGGGTACACAGGTACTTTTGAGTACATCATACCATCTTCAGACTGATGGCCAGTCTGAGCGCATGATCCAGGTGCTTGAGGATATGCTCCGAGCTTGCATCCTAGACTTTGGCGGTTCTTAGGAGGAGCATATTCCTCTGGTGGAGTTTTCCTACAACAACAGTTTTCAATCGACCATTCAAATGGCGCCATACGAGGCTTTGTACGGTAGGCCATGCCGATCACCTTTATGTTGGCTGGAGGCAGGAGAGGCAGCTTCGCTCGGACCTCGTCTTGTTAAGGAGACTTCAGAGCAGATAGAGCTGATTCAGAAGAGGATGGCTACAGCGCAGTCTCGATAGAAGTCTTATGTTGATCAGTGGAGATGACCTCTGGAGTTCGAGGTCGGTGACCAGGTTTTCCTATGTGTTACCCCGAGGTTGGGACACAAGAGGATTCAGAGATAGGGTAAGCTTTCACTGCGGTACGTCGGGCCGTTTGAGGTCTTGGAGAGAGTTGGGCTGGTTGCCTATCGGTTGTAGCTACCTCAGAGGTATCGGTCCATGCACGACGTCTTCCACGTCTCTCAGCTCTGACACTACTTTTCATACCTGTCTCACATCTTTCAACCTGAGGAAGTCGAGCTTGAAGCGGATGGGTCGTTCGAGGAGCATCCTATCCGGATTCTCGATCGCAATACGAAGGTTCTCTGCGGGCGGTCTGTTCCTCTTGTACAGGTGCTATGGTAGCACGGGTGACTACATGACGAGACTTGGGAAAGGGATGCCGATGTACAATCACAGTGGCCAGAGCTGTTCGAGGTTTCTTCTTCTCCGCCTCATTAGGGAAATTCGGGGATGAATTTTTTTTAAGGGGGGAAGTTTGTAAGAACCCGGATCTTCTTTTTAGGTACTCTTTTCCTTTTTCATGAGTGTTGATGCTCCTTTTTCATCACAGAGTCCAAAGGAATGTAAAGGGAAATGACTTAGAACAAATTGATCCATCCTTTGAAGAAAATATTAAAAATCGACAAAGGGATGAACAAGGAGAAGATTTCCCATAAGTCGCGCAAGTTCCCTCATAGTCGCGCAAGTCCACTTGCGCGACGCATTATGGTCGCGCAAGTGACTTGTGTGACCGAAGTGATAACTGCCCGGGGTCTTCTCCTGCCTATAAATAGACCCTGTGGGCCCCCCATTGGAAGAGGAATTTTTCCAAAAACTTATATTTGAGATCTCGGCACCCTAGTCTCTTCTCAAAGCTTCCGGAACACTTATAAGGTAATTTCTTACCTAAAACGGAAGATCTAAAGAGTGGGAGGAAGGCCTAAGTGTTGAAACTCATCAACACTTGTGCGCCTGAGTGGCCAGCCCTTAAGGGAAAAGGGCCACACTTGCGCGCCTCCTTACTCCTTCAATAGAACTTGTGCGCCCCTCTGCTGGAATAACCTCAAAAGGATTCTAAAGGCCTTAAACAAAGGTCGCTCAAGTATTACCCTGCTGGTTGAACACCACGCAAGTACCAAACGTCTCGCGCAGGTGTATACCTGCGCGACCAGGACTTGCGCGCCCACACAGTACCTGTGCGTCTGCTAGGACTTGCGCGCCCCTGCCTTTTTGGATGCCTTTTTTGCCCATTTCACCCCTCTTAAGCCATTGCACATTTCCTATTAAAGATTTAGTCTTCAAGACACTCTTCAAATCCATTTATGGCATGATTTCTTTATTTTACTTCCTTATCTGAAAGGAATTCTGTGGAATATCTCTCAAAACCTAGTGATTTACACATCTTTATGTCACTAAATATTGAGATTTCATTCATTTAACATCATCCTTTAAGATGAGAGAATCCTTAACCTAGGCTTCCTTTTCAGAAGTAATCCCCAGTCTCAAGTTTGGGCATCCTCCTTAGGAGTAATCCCCAGTCATAATTCTTAACTTGGGCATCTTCCTTAAGAGTAAGCCCCAATTCTTAAAGTTCAAAAATATGGGCATCCTCCTTAGGAGTAAGCCCCAGTCCCCTAATTTGGGCATCCTCCTCAGGAGAAATCCCCAAACCTTAATCCTTGATCTGGGCCTCCTTTTCAGGAGTAAGCCCCAGTCTTAATTTCTCTTAACCAGTCCTAATTTACCTTTGATCTGGGATTCCTTTTCAGGAGTAAAACCCAATCATAAGTCTTCTCCTAATTCGGGCCTCCTTTTCAGGAGTAAGCCCCAAGTTAGAGTATTCAAAATCTCCATGAAGCACGTATACCTTTATGAACCCTATTTCTGGATTTCTTCCCTAAAGTAAATCCTAACCTTCATTTATCTGGTCAGTCATACATACATAAGTCCCACATCATTTCTTATGATTTCATCTTTCATGGCCCAATTGTCTAATTTTTACCAATACCTCTTGTTTCTCACACCGAGCATGACTCACATGAGATTAGAGGGTAAAAGTAATTATGACATCCTTCTTTGAGATATCAATCATAAACATCATACTCCCTTACTCGAACTACGTGGGTTCTGATTCCTTTTTCTAAACAAAGGATACGTGGGTAGCCCGTCTACGGGTTCGATCCCAACTCTAAAATAATCCATGTCCATCTGAAAGACAATAAACTTCAAGTGCCCCACTGAGTGTCTTTAAAACCAGCATGGTCATCATAATGACCAAGAGACTTCTATATAAATGTGTAGAAGGGTACCATTGACCAAGAATCTCTAATAAATACAAATGATTCTCTATCTATGAAGAACCTCGAATACATATAAAAGATTATCTAAATTTCCTAAATATTTGATCATTGATTGTCAGATCTGAAGGAAAGATCATTTTATACTTGGTAATGTAATAAGGATTAACGAACATAACTTAAATCTAAAAAGAGAGTCCCTGAGTAGACAATAATTCCCCTCAAAAAGGTGTGATGAGTCCGACCTCCCATCCTCTCGACCAATGAAAATTCATAAGCCTCATTAGTTCACAAACTAATGAGCACCTACCTTTGGAAAGTAGGTCCAAATGGATGTGGAATCATTGGATGTTTCTGGTTCTACAAAAAAACCCGTTAGAAACCGATCAGAACGTTTGAACCTCCCATCAAGGCGGTCATCCCCGGATTCTGAGGGAAATAAAAATGGTGAACCCTACGTGAATCCTTAACCAAGTTAAAATGATGTTTTACCTATTTGTTAGGCCCCTATTTAAAACTCAATGAGAGGGCCAACAAAAACAATCATTTACATATGTGCTCATCTAAAAGATGTAGTAGCTGAATTTATCTTGATTACATCTGTTATATCAAACAGGCACTCTTTTCCCAAGATATTCTGCATTTCTAGAATGGCTGCTCTCAAGTTCACACCTATGAATACTGCTGCTGCAAATGTCATTGCTGCTACTCCTACTGGATCATCGTCCGCTCTTAGGATGATATCACCTACTCAGCGTCTTCAACGCTGGGTATCAAATGCACTGGTTAAAAAATACCGTCAACACGGTACCATCCCAACTCTAGAGGCTGCCCGAAAAGCCCTCCAAGTAAACAAATCGCATCGTTCGTCCGGACAACGATGACCAGTGATCAAGAAGAAGGCGGTGCTGACTACCGTCTCCAACCATTTCGGGTCGTTATCCTCGGAACGCAATCATCATTCGCTCCCTTATTCTGGGAAGGTGAATGAGCAGGTCCCTCAGGACCTTAATTAAAACAGACAGGAGTCCTTCCTAAGGGCTCCCACCAACAATCGCCGCCAGACTCGTGCGGCAGTGCACCCTCAACATGATGAGGGTACCGACTCCAGGCATTCGGCTTAGGTTCCTCAAACCCAAGCAAGCAAGATGAACCACCAGAGGCGGAATCCTGTCAACAGTGAGCAGGTTCTCATCTCTGCCATCTTCGGAGAAGTTCACCAACCTAACTTGGTGGCAAGCAACGAACAGGCACATACACCTGCCCGTTTTAAACCTGTTGTCCAGCAGACTCGTCTGGAAGCATCGTGCCAATCCCGCATGGCAGTTCCAGTGGAGTACTATAGGTAGGAACATACACCTGTTTATACATCATCAGCTAGTCAGCAGGCTCGTCTGACTACATATGATGGATCTCGTCAACCATGTTTGGCGAAGTGCAATCAGTAGGCACATACACCTGCTGGTATTAATCAAGCCTACCAACAGTCTCGCTTGGTATAATTCGTAGAAGTTAGTCGGAAAGGCCCGACAACAAATATGAGGCAGAATCAACTTTTTACCCCCACACTTGAGTACTGTCAGGATTCGCTGATAGGAAAAGGAGGACATGAGCAGGCACATACACCTACTCCAAGCCCGGAATGGACGTATATTCCCGTTCCGGCAGCTGAATTCACCAAGAATATTATATCAATGGTGAAAGAGCAAAAGAAAATCCCTTCTCATATTCTGGATGCCTGCCAGGATATTATAACAACTTCAGCGGCATCTCAGGGAAAGACACATAAATCTATCCCTACCAGTGGAGTGATACATCAACAATTCACTCCGGAATAGACACACACATCTGTTCCAGTCCAAGAGGGTTATGGGGAATACTCCCCCATATCATACGGACAACCAAGTCAGGTACATACACCTGATTTGAGAGGAGATCGTCAGCCTAACCTGGCCATATTTCCTGATCAGGCACATACACCTGCTCAGAGCAGCCACTTTCGTCAACAAGTGGTTTCCAAGGTGAGTAAGAAGGCGTCTAAGAAAAAGACCTTCCCAGTACAGTCAGAAGATCAAGATCCAATCAGTAACAAGGCCTTGCTCGATGCTGGAGTTCTTGAAGTCCTCAGACAATTATCTGTTGTAATTCAAGATTGTACTCCCTCAGTTCCCAATAGTGGGAACATTAATTCTGAAGGTCTTCAATAGACACTTCCCCATGAAGGCTTGCTTCATGACAATTCGGTCGATCTCAAAGTTTCATCTTCAGATGAGTGCCACAGGAACCCTCTGTGTGGTCAGAAGACCAAGGAGCAAGAGATCTCATCTTTTGTTGTAACCCATTATGGTGGTCCTCCCCATGATGATGAATTTCGCTGTGAAAGTCCTCTCCGCAGTAGTGATGCACATTGCCCGGAAAATGCTTCAGTGGACAATGTAGTGCCGATAAAGCCCTCTTATCTTGAGGCACTTGAAAATGTGAAACCAGTCATGTCTGAAGCTTCATCGCTAACAGGTGAAATACTTTCTCAATCAGAAGATAGCCCAAGGTGTAGGTCATTCTCCGAACCACCCCTAAGTCATGCTTCTTCTAGTTTGATCAATAATTTCTCTACCAATCCTGTTGAATCCAATGAAGCAACAAGGAAACACCAACTCTAGTCAAATCAGGTAGAAGAATCTTCATCAAATGATAAAGAGGAAATGCTGAATATGAGAAAACAACTGGTGAAAGGTGAAGTTCCGGTCATGTTTTGGCCTCTGGATGACTCTCAGTATAATATTCCAGAAATGTTGATGGAAGATGAAATTCATGATATTCATCTCAACATATGGAAAACTCTTTGTTAGTTGAAAAATAAATTTTTATCTTATGATGAATATGAAAATCATCTTAAGATAATATAAGGGTTACAACGTCAGATTGATTTGGCATCTCTATCAGTCTCTCGATATCTGAAGGCTGAAAAGCAGCAGAGAGCCCTTCAACGTTCATGCTTTGGCACACTAAGAAGATTGTGTTAGTTAATTTCCAATGCCTCATCTGGTATTCGTGTCAGAGGATGGGGTGTTCATGGAGCACTGCATTTCACGGTGCTCTCCAGTCAGCAAAGCCCGCCTAAAATGGTCTCATGCAATGTTATTTCCCATGGCCGGCCACAGTCAATGGGCTTTGTTTGTAATCAAAAGCTTGCCCAAGAACAGGCTTCAACTAGTTCCTCTCAAAATCAAGAATACAGAGAACAAGTTGTCAAATTACTCTTGTATCAAGCAAACGAGAATATTGAACAGGCCTCTCGTTTGGAGCAAGCACATCACCAAGTTACAGAAGTGTCGGAAATCATCCAACGGTCTTTTGAACCGAGTGATAAAAGCGGATACAGGTTAATGAATCCAGCTAATTTCTGAACTTAGGTTCGCAAGATCAGGAGAGATTTTAAGAAAGTCTCAGACATAGCATGTCAATAGCCACCCCAGCTTGCCAGACTTGGGACTCTTTTAAACCAACCCTCGGAATCAACAAAAAGGATTTGGGGAGTTGAGCGAGAACAGCAGGAACAGCCCCAGTCCACCGAACTGGGGACTTTTTCAAATCATAAATCCCCTCCTCAGAGAAAGTTGGTCTTTTCTTGATTGGGGAAGAAATCTCAAGAGGAACGAAGAGCCAAATTATCATGAGATTCCCTCCAAATTACGGTTCGTCAAGAAGTTCCTGGGGGATCAAATCAACAAAATGCAATGTCTCATCAAAGACATGTAAGAAGACAATATCATAGAAATGTTGATAGAAGGGATGCAATAAATTATGCATCGATTAATTTCATCAATGTCGTTGTTGCTGATCCACCAGATGAGGCTCACTCAGGGGACTCAGATAAAGAGGTTCCTGCTCAAGAAGATGTACGCACCGACACAAATGAAGAAGGTGTGCATACATGAAGTCAAAGGATTACTCGGAACTTAATTAATCCTTCGATTAACCCACTTCCCCCTCTCCTAAAAGGATCCAACAAAGGGAAGGGAAAGAACCAGGTTACATATCCTTCCTTTGGAGAAGGTCAATCGCTTTCACTAGAGCAGAGGTTTGCACAACAGGAGGAAGAAATGAAGGAATTAAGAAGGTTGAATGCAGAACTACTTCAGAATAGTCTTCTTCTTAAGCATGCTTGAGTCAGTCAGCCAAAGCAATTTGTTGCAACTACTGAGATGGATCAAGAATATCCTCCTTTATCAGTAAACCCTCACAGGTCTAATCCTACGGGTCAAGTGCAACAACAATTGGTAGTTCTACCATCAGTTGCAGCACCAATCGCCACATCTATCCAAGCTCCAGTCATTGCACCTACCCAAGTCCAAGTTCAACCAGATGTATCTCAAAAGTTAATAACTACTATTGAGTCATTAACAACATGGTTAGAAACTATGAAAGGGAAGCGTGCACAAGTTCAACCAGAAAAAAAAGTTTACCCTGAATGGGTAGATTCAATTTCTCCTCCATCCAATTTTGGGAACCCTGTATTCACAATTTTCAATGGATCAGGCGATCCTGAACAACATTTGACACATTACGTGTCTTTTTGCGATCCTGTGATGGGAACTCCGGAGTAGCAAGAAGCAGTGAAACTTAGATGCTTCATGCGAACCTTGCAATGACCAGCTTTTGTGTGGTATACAAGCTTGAAATCTCAGTCAATTACAGGATGGGAGGATCTTCGCCAAAAAAAATTCCTTCAGTTCAGCTAAACTTTTCCAAATACAATAGTCTTCGATCTTACAAACTGTAAGAAAAGGGAGAATGAAAGAGTCTCTGATTTTATTGCTCGCTGGAAGGGATTAACATATTCCTTGAGTTTAGCACTCCCTCAAGAAGAATTGTTGATAATCTGTGTGGCAAATCTGCATGACGAATTACGCACGCCATTAATCCCTATGAAATACACAGGAGGGTTTCGAGACCTTACTTCAATCGCTCAGCAGATTGAAGATTCCCTTATACAGGCTAAGGCTAAATCTTGTGTAATTCCATCAGCTCTAGGAAGGAGAATGGGTAAAGTAGAAACTGCTACAGTTATACTCAAACAAGCACCTGTACCTGTTTCCATCTCAAAACCTTCATCTTCTCGAAGGGATCCACCTTCTGAGCGCCAACAACAAATGTCTTTTCGTCCAGATGATCAGAAAGATCAAAGATGAAAACAATTTGAGTATCTGAAGAGCAAAACATACTCTTTCCGAAATAAACAAGTTCCTGGTTATTTCATTTCGGCTCTGGAAAACAATTTGGTTCAATTGCCAATACCAAAGAGGCCAAACAAGAAAGGAGATGAAGACCGTCCTAATTATTTCCCTTTTCATCAAATGTTGGGGCATCCCATCCAGGAGTGTTTTGTCTTCAAAGACCTCCTGAAAAATATGGTCGACTCGAGACAGGTCACATTGAAAGGCTCTACAGCCCAGGTAGCATGTGTCACTACTACAGTTCCAGAGGAGGAAAGTGAATGGAAGGAAGTAAAAAAGCAAAAATGCACAAAAGTATGATGATTGGATGGTCAGAAAGACAATCAGTCGAACTCATGCTATTTTGTGAACACAATTAAGGAAACCAATTGTGTCTTCTTCCATGAATGTTGTGGAAAAACCCTCTTCGTCAGAGGGAAAGTCCTCCAAGAAACGGCATGATTCAAAGAAATAAAAATAATCAAAAGAGGATGAGTATGTTTCAAAGCCTAAGTCGTCTTTGAATTTGGCGGACTTCATGCCATCTACTTCAAAGCCACGGGCATCGCCCCACCAAACGGCACAGCCTGAACAGGCTAATCAGGCAGAGTCTTCATCAGATGAAGAGTTAATCTTTGGTTCTGTTAATATGATTCAATTAACAGATCCATATGCTAGTCACAGTTTCGATTTCAATGAGCCTGAATTCCCTGTATCAAACAGAGGAATCAGAGGAAGTTCCAGGGGCTCAGGATACAGGGGAAGACGTGGATCTTTCGGAAGCCACTATTCCAATTCTACCACTGCTATAACTGTGTACACAGCAGAAACTCGTGGTAGATCCCTTCAGCGAGCTCAGCAAGAACAAGCAAGTTCTTCTACCAATAGAAAATTCAGTCCTGACACAATTATTTTGGAAGACCGGTTGAAGTTTTCATCTTCTTCCTCTCAACAAGTAAATGGATCTAATCGGTCTAGTATTCCAAAACCAGGAATATTGCCAACTCTTATCCCAATACAAGATGCATCAACTTCCAAAGCATCTTCTTCCAAAGTACCTGCTAAACCACATATTCTTGTTGGGAAACGCAGACCTTTGGATCAAAATTATGATATATTGAAACACTTGGCCCAAGTACCAGCCAAGTTATCAATTCTGGATGCTCTGAATCTGTCAAAAGATCTTCGGGAAGCACTCATCGAGTCTTTTTCAAGTCCTCAGGAGTTTGAAACTGAAATTGCTGCAACGGAAGTCTATCACATAGAGAATAATCCAGCAGAATGCCATGCAATAATATCTTTTACTGATGAAGATGAAAATGATGTTGTTCATGGACATATTAGACCATTGTACTTATTTGGCAAGGCCAATGGCGTGGATGTTTAAAGAGCTTTCATTGACAATGGTTCAGGATTCAACCTCATGCACATTCGTACACTTCGTCGATTGGGCCTCACGGAATATGATTTATCTCCTTCTACCATGATGTTACAAGGATATGATAAAAATGAACAAGAACCACTGGGCGAAGTTACACTCAGAACTCAGTTTGGAGATCTTGTATCCAATTCAGATTTCATGATTGTTGATCAAGACTCAGCTTTCAACGTCTTTCTTGGAAGACCCTGGCTACATCAGCATGCGGCTATCCCTTCATCATACCATCAATGTCTCAAATATTGTTTTGATGGTCAAGTTGGGACATTGTATGGTGATAAGGCCTCGTTCAAGACATGTGAGTCTCAATACATTGAGGTGGAATTCTATCACATGAAGCAAAGGGAGAAATCCATAACAGAAGAGATTACCAAAGTTAATGCTCCATATGGTTTGGAAAAAATTCCAGTAAATCCATCTACACATGTGAGTACAGATTATGTGTTTTCTATCAGTAAAATTGACAAGGTATACTCAAATCAAAATACTCTTATGGAAAGATCCATAATGTCAATTACGGCAATCGAGCCAGACAACATGGGAGAAATTGGTAATCTACCAAGCAGTGATGAAAGCACAAATGGTGACGTCTTCATTTCATCTACTGAAATCCAACAAGTCTATACTTCGCCAATTAGGCTAGAAGAAGTTATAGCAACATCAGAGGTGAACAATGATTTCGATTCTCAATCCATCATCTCCTCTTTATTATCCAAAGAAGACCCTTCATCATCAATCGGGTCGGAAATGGAAGATTCTTCTTCAAGATATGCAAATTTTGACATCTCTTCTGATCATGAAAATTTTTCTTTGTCATCTACTATGCAAGTAGACATGGAAGAAATAACACATAATGAAGAAGAAGAGGAAGATCTCAAAGATTCTCCTCCAGCATTTGAAGAGGGTATCTCTACCACTGTGGATGAACTCAGAGAAATAAATCTGGGTACAAAGGAAGATCCACGCCACACTTTAATCAGTGCGGCCATGACCCTTGAAGAGAAAGAGATGTATATTTATTTTCTAAATCAAAATAGAGATATTTTTTCTTGGAACTATACAGAAATGCCCGGGTTTGATCCTGATGTTGCTACTCATCATTTGGGTTTACCAGAAGAACATCGAGGATTTAAGCAAGCCGCGAGAAGAACACACCCAACTTTTGCTTCCAAAATTGAAGCTAAAGTGGATAATCTTATCAAAGATAAATTCGTCAGAGAAGTTCAATATCCCAAATGGTTGGCTAATATTGTCCCTATAAAGAAAAAGAATGGACAAATTAGAGTTTGCATCGATTTCAGAGATCTTAATCGGCATTTTCCTAAGGATGATTTCCCAGTTCCGATTACAGAACTTCTAATTGATGAAACAGCTGGCTATGAATCACTTTCCTTCATGGATGGATATTCTGAATATAATCAGATCCGAATGGCCCCAGAAGATGAGGAATCAACAGCTTTCATAGCCCCTCAGGGTGTGTTTTGTTACCGGGTAATGCCCTTTGGCTTAAAGAATGCTGGTGCAACTTATCAGCATGTCATGCATCGTATCTTCAAACCCTTCTTAGGGAAGTTTGTTGAATGATATGTAGATGATTTGGTAGTTAAATCCAAACAACGTTCTAATCACTTGGCTGATTTGGAAGTCATATTCTGCAAGCTTCGACAACATAATTTGAAGATGAACCCCTTAAAATGTGATTTTGGGGTAACCTCAGGAAAATTTCTCGGCTTTGTTATACACCATCATGGTATTGAAGTCGATACTGAGAAAAACAAGTCAATCCTTGGTATGTCACCTCATCAAAATTTGAAATAATTAAGAGGACTTCAAGGAAACTTAGCCTATATTCGGCGTTTCATCGCCAATTTGGCAGGCAAAAGTTTACCCTTTACCAAATTGATGAAGAAGGGAGTCAATTACTAGTGGACTGAAGAATGTCAAGAAGCATTCGATATTCTCAATAAATACCTCTTGAGTCCACCGGTACTCATGCCACCTATTGAAGGAATACCACTTCTCCTATATGTGATATCTCTAGAGAGGTCATTGGGTGACTTTCTTGCTCAAAAGAATGATGTTGGGAATGAAAACAGTCTCTACTATCTCAGTCGAACCATGCTTGAAGCAAAAACTCGGTATTCAAGTATTGAGAAGTGATGCCTGGCATTAATCTTTGCAGTTCAAAAGTTGAGACACTACCTGCAACATCACGAGGTCCAATTGGTATCTTGCAATAACCCGCTGAAATTCATACTTAGTTGTCCAATGCTTACAGGACGTCTAGCAAGGTGGGAAGTTATTTTTCCGCAATTAGACATTCAGTATGTGTCTCAAAAGGCGATAAAGGGCCAAGATCTGGCTGATTTCCTAGCTGAACACCCTTCAGTGGAAGACACGTCTTCAGATATTAAACTCCCTGATGAGGAAGTCTTCTCTATTCAAGAAAGTCCTCGGGCATGGGAAATGTATTTTGATGGTGCTTCCAGAAGTCCAACCGGGAGGAAAATGGAAAATCCTAAATTCAAAAAAGTTGGCTTAGGAATTGTGCTCATTTCTCCAGAAAAGACAGTGTTACCTTATTCCTTCTTATTGTGGGAATGTGGTACCAATAATGAAGCAGAATACCAAGCTCTTATCATAGGCTTGGAATTAGCGCTTCAAGCAAAAGTAAATCACTTAAAGGTGAAGGGTGATTCAGACCTGGTAATCAAACAAGTCAATGGGGATTATGCCACCATAAAAGAATAACTAAATGGTGTACTCTTTTTTCCTCACTGCATGACATTAAACTGCACAGTCCCCCTTTTGTCCAACATGACGTAAAACTCTATTGTCCCCATCGTCCTAACTACATGATGCTAAACTGTACAGAAAGTCTGTGATACATCCTACATGACATTAAACTGTACTTTTGTCCCTGATACATGACACTAAACTATGCAGCACCAATAGTCCTAACTGCAAGACTTTAAACTGCATAGTCCCTTCATACGTCCTACATGACGTTAAACTATGTGTTGTTAAGGTTGTTGCTACCTCTTGTTTCTCAGACCGAGTATGACTCATGTGATCTTAGAGCAAACCTCAACCATAACACTCTCTCTGGGATACTAACCATTTGTAAGTCCCAACATCATTTTTTAGGTCATTTTCCCCAAGAACAACTTGATCATTAATTCATTATTTAATCGAACTACACAGACTTTGATCCTTGCCTTCTAGGCTGGGTATGTAGGCAACCTCCCAAGGTTCAAGCCCAAAACCAATCTCTTCACATCGGTTCACCTCCATCTCATACGATGTTGATTCGTGAAACCACCCCTAGAATCAATATCTTTACATTGGTTCACATTCGTCCTTGTTATACGACGTTAAACTATACAACACTTTTGTCCAGTATGACAATAAACTAAAAATTTCTTTGATACCCTCACCTGAGAGGGAAACATTATTTTCATTGATTTTTCAATCATGTTTCATTTCAAAGACTACGTGCATACATGGAAATGCCCGAACCTTTTATCTTGTGTTAAACCATCATTGCACTAAAGTCCCCTTTTACCCTTCACATGTACAAACCAAATTTGTACAGAGGGTATTTCTAGAACTACGTGGGCTTGATTCCCATCCTTATGGGATACGTAGGAATGTTCGAGTATCCCTCTAATCCAGCCCCAAGTCTTTGGGCCTAACCCCAAATTCCATTTTCAGTCCCTTGGCTGAAAAGTCCCCATGAAAACACACACTGTGTATTTCTTACAATGGTCCAAGCTTTATGACCCAAAACTAAGATCTCTAATCCTTTTGTCCTACACGACGTTAAACTATAGTTTAAGAACTACATATGGCTTGATTCTCATCCTTATAGGATACGTAGTGAAGTCCAACATTTCAATTCAGGACCCAGCCACAACATGATTATGGTTAGCATTGATCTATGTATCTCTGTATACATTGAACAATACCCATATTTATGTGTCATAATCCTAACCTTAAATATTTTCAGATCCTCATAACCCTTTTTCATGACTTCTAGTCACAAAAATGTCAAACTTCTGAGAGTTCTTTTTCCTGACTATTCAGCACGTGCCCATAGGTGGCCTTGCATAAATAGTCTACATAACAGACTTGTTAGCCAAAAGATACTATTATTTGACTATGCAGCCAATGCCCATAGGTGGCCCAACATAATTCAACCCCCTAACGGTTTTGTTGGATAGTGGTAACTTCATTCTTGGGAAGAATGCCACTTTTTTCCTTATTTGTCTTAAATGACAGTATGTAGGGATCCGCAAAAAAAATAGATGTCCTTAACATATTTGTCCCATATCCTTTTTCATGATCTGAAAGTGTTCAAGTCTATGGCTTATATTCTCCTTCCCTATGTTTGGGTCAGACCTTCGTAGGAGTGATATTCATCCAGTTCTTCGATAATCTTGTTTCGAAATATCTTCTCAATATTCAAGTACCTCTTTCCATATAGCAAACTCTATACTTTGGAAGATTTAAATCTACATAAACTTTCACTGGCTTTTAGCACTAGGAAAGTAAATTTCTGAGAGTTCTTTTTTCTGACTATGCAGCATGTGCCCATAGGTGTCCTTGCATAAATAGTCTACATAACAGACTTGTTAGCCAAAAGATACTATTTTATTTAACTATGCAGCCAATGCGCATAGATGGCCCTGCATAATTCAACCCCCTAACGGGTTTGTTAAATAATGGTAACTTTATTCTTGGAAACTACTTCTTCTAATGCCTTTTAGCTCTTTTTTTCATATCATTCCTCAAATTCAAATATTCTTAAGTCATAGCTTACATATTTTCCCTCATACTTGAGTATGGTAATATGTTTTCAGATTAATTTTCAAGGAATTAATTCAATTCTAATTCATTTCGGTCAAAGCTATTTTGACCTTAAACATTAGCCTTTTTATGTCCGATGTGCATGACTTTAAACTGCCCACAAAATTTCCTCAGAGTCAAATCCTCATTTCATTCGAATCTAACTCTGAGGGGGGAATTTTGTTTACGCTCCTTTTTCGTCACAGAGTCCAATGGAATGTAAAGGGAAACTACTTAGCACAAATTGATCCATCCTTTGAAGAAAATATCAAAAATCGACAAAGGGATGAACAAGGAGAAGATTTCCCATATGTCGCGCAAGTTTCCTCATAGTCGCACAAGTCCACTTGCGCGACGCATTATGGTCACACAAGTGACTTGCGCGACCTAAGTGATAACCGCCCGGGGTCTTCTCCTACCTATAAATAGACCCTATGGACCCCCCATTGGAAGAGGAATTTTTTCAGAAACTCATATTTAAGCTCCCGGCGCCCTAGTCTCTTTTCAAAGCTTCCGGAACACTTCTAAGGTAATTTCTTACCTAGAACGGAAGATCTAAAGAGGGGGAGGAATACCTAAGTGTTGAAACTCATCAACACTTGTGCGCCTGAGTGGCCAGCCCTTAAGGGAAAAGGGCCACACTTGCATGCCTCCTTAATCCTTCAATATAAATTGCGCGCCCCTCTGCTGGAATAACCTCAAAAGGATTCTAAAGGCCTTAAACAAATGTCTCTCAAGTATTACCCTGCTGGTTGAACACCGCGCAAGTACCAAACGTGTCGTGCAGGCGTATACCTGCGCGACCAGGACTTGTGTGCCCACGCAGTACCTGCACGCCTGCCAGGACTTGCGTGCCCCTTCCTTTTTGGATGCCTTTCTTTCCCATTTCACTGCTCTTAAGCCATTACACATTTCCTATTCAAGATTCAGTCTTCAAGACACTCTTCAAAGCCATTTATGGCATGATTTCTTGATTTTACTTCCTTATCTGAAAGGAATTCTGTGGAATATCTCTCAAAACCTAGTGATTTACACATATTTATGTCACTAAAGATTGAGATTTCATTCATTTAACCTCATACTTTAAGATGAGAGAATCCTTAACATGGGCTTCCTTTTCAGGAGTAAGCCCCAGTCTCAAGTTTGGGCATCCTCCTTAGGAGTAAGCCCCAGTCATAATTCTTAACTTGGGAATCTTCCTTAAGATTAAGCCCCAATTCTTAAAGTTCCCAAATCTGGGCATCTTCCTTAGTAGTAAGCACCAGTCCCCTAATTTGGGCATCCTCCTCAGGAGTAAGTCCCAAACCTTAATCCTTGATCTGGGCCTCCTTTTCAGGAGTAATTATCAGTCTTAATTTCTCTTAACCAGTCCTAATTTACCTTTGATCTGGGATTCCTTTTCAGGAGTAAAACCCAATCATAAGTCTTCTCCTAATTTGGGCCTCCTTTTCAGGAGTAAGCCCCAAGTTAGAGTATTTAAAATCTTCATGAAGCACATATACCTTTATGGACCCTATTCCTGGATTTCTTCCCTAAAGTAAATCCTAGCCTTCATTTATCTGGGCAGTCATACATACATAAGTCCCACATCATTTCTTATGATTGCATCTTTCATGGCCCAATTGTCTAATTTTTACCAATACCTCTTGTTTCTCACACCGAGCATGTCTCACATGAGCTTAGAGGGTAAAATTAATTATGACATCTTTCTTTAAGATATCAATCATAAACATCATACTCCCTTACTCGAACTACGTGGGTTCTGATTCCTTTTTCTAAACAAAGGATACATAGGTAGCTCGTCTACGGGTTCGATCCCAACTCTAAAATAATCCATGTCCTTCTGAATGACAATAAACTTTAAGTTCCCCACTGAGTGGATTTAAAACCATCATGGTCATCATAATGACCAAGAGACTTCTATATAAATGTGTCGAAGGGTACCATTGACCAAGAATCTCTAATAAATACAGATGATTATCTATCGATGAAGAACCTTGAATATATATAAAAGATTCTCTAAATTTCCTACATATTTGATCATTGATTGTCAGATCTGAAGGAAAGCTCATTTTATACTTGGTAATGTAATAAGGATTCATGAACATAACTTAAATCTATAAGGAGAGTCCCGAAGTAGACAATAATTCCCCTCAAAAATGTGTGATGAGTCCGACCTCCCATACTCTCGACCAATGCAAATTCCTAAGCCTCATCATTCCACAAACTAATGAGCACCTACCTTTGGAAAGTAGGTCTGAATGGATGTGGAATCATTGGATGTTTCCGGTTCTACGAAAAAACCCGTTAGAAACCGATCGGAATGTTTGAACCTCCCATCAAGGCGGTCATCCCCGGATTCCAAGGGAAACAATGAGTTTTTGAAAAAAAATGAACTTTCTGGAAATTTTTGAAGTACATGTCGTGTACTCTTTTTCTGCCGAAGCCGTGTGTTGGCCATGTCCGGGACACACACATGGTGTGTAAGGGTGACGTGGAGGCCGATTTTGGCAGAGTACAGAAAAGGCCTACTACACGCCGTGTACTCTAAAAGTACACGCCTTGTACTTTCTTTTTTTCATTAAACGGACTGGGGTTGCGCTTGACATAGAGAAGCATATTCTTCTCTAGGTTTCATTCGTCCGAGAGCGACCGTATGGCCGAATCTTCTCCGAGTTGTCGTGTCTCCGTCCGACCTACGTTCTAGACACCATCAAATGTGTTGGAAGCGCAGTGGTGATTTCTTCGTTCTTATATAGCCTTGTTTCTCGATTCCTCCTCGTTTTCAAGTTATCGTAGGTTGAGCGTTTTGTGCGTTTTCTTAGATCTACGTCATTCTAAGGGGAATCTGTTGTCGTGGTTCACATATATCAATATAATGGGATTGAGGGAGGTGTTTTGTTTCCCTACGTTGAATGTCTTTGAGTTTTTGTTGTAAAAGTGCTGGATACCCATGTATCGGGTATCTCAGGATAGGGTTTTGATTTTTCTTTGTTATATGCCTTAGATTGCATGTATTCTTGAGGTTATTAGCTGGTTAATAATTGATTGTTAGCATGTTTGAGGATCACCCCATGGGTGTTCCCCTTATTTTGGTTGTTGATTTCCGTTTGGCACGGTTTGCCTACGAGGCAACCCTTTTGCAAATTGCTAGTATGCTTGTTGACTTGATTGCATGTATTTCCTTCTGTTTATATGCTTGTGGATACATTTGTAGCTATTATCCAAGTATTTTATGAACTTACTTAGGCTTCTAACAGTCGATTATGCATGACTAAACTGCTCAGGGCTGAGGGAACCTGGTGTGGTAGACTAAAGGGGGAATTGACGATTAGGGCTTCTCTAGAGAGTCTGTTATAATTAGTATTGATCGCAGAACCTATAGGAATAGGACTTTGTGTTCCCTCAAAGTGTCCTTAGTTACGTAGCGAGACTATAGGGGGAATTAGACATAAGTGATTCCCTAGAAAGTCTATATCTTTTGTTGCAAGACCACAGGGGAATTGACGGTGAGAGATTCCCAGAGTGTCTGTGCCTTTGTACATTTATTTGACTAGAGGGGTTTGCTATTAGGAGCCATCCAGAGAGTCAGTGCCTTATTTATTGGTTGGTTGTGACGAGTCCACCAAGACAAAGAACATGCTTGGGTTTGTACTGCTTGCTATTTAGGTAGACTGCTAAGTTACCTGTTGTGATTACTTACTTTCCTTGGGAGTATAGAGCTATTTATAGGTTCCTTGGTTGATAGCTAAATGATTGTACTGAACTGTTAAATAAATGTGAATGTAGATTGGTAGGATTGTTTACTTTAGTGTATTTCTACTTCTCTGCTGCATTTATTTCCTTTACTTTTTCTATATTACTCACTGACAGTAGGGCACGGATCTCATGGTGATTGTCTACTGGGATTAGTCTCACACCCTGTTTGGGTCCTGCTTTTCGGCCCAAGTAGGTTATATGGTTGCAGGTGTGGACAGGGATTGTGGCCCTTCTACTTCAGGTACGTGATTGCTGGTTGGAGCTGAAGAGCATAGGACCGAGCTTAGGCTTGCGATGCTGCTAGAGTTGTTGTTACTTTCGTACTTTGTTTCCAGTTTTATTTCAGTATGTTGTTGTGTTTGATGTTTTTCGTAGATACTTGTACCTGCTGCATCATTATCATTATCATTATGTGTTCATTTCTTCCGCTGTTTAGTTTCAGTGTTTGTATGCTGTTTACTGCTTCTGCTGTTGACTATTGTTTTCTTGCCTTGTATACCTTACCAAATGAGGGCATAGTTTCCCCAATAACTTACCAAGTCCCTCACTGTTAGTCGGCAACCTCTGGTGTTTGGTGAAATACGCTTGAGGTCATGTGGTGGACTGGGTAGGGGGAACCAGTGGAAGGGCTCCAGATTCGGGTCGTTACAAAGTGGTATCAAAAGAGTTCTTTCCTTTTTCTATTGACTTACTGTTTAGCGACATTAGAAGGGGATAGGACGGAATAGGTAAATGGTAAATAGCTATGTCTGGGTGTTCTAGAACCCGTGTAGAGGGAAAAATCCAGATTACCTCAAATATTGCAAGTTTTGAGTTTTGCGAATATTACAGTTTAATTGATTTCACCATTGGGTGATTCACTTGTTTTGTGATGTTACTATTTATATGATTGAGGTTCTATTTTTTTTCAACCCGATGAGATGAGGGTATTCCATCTCATGCATCATATAGGCACATGTTAGAATATCACATGCCATGCATCTTGCCATGCCATCTAGGTTGCATTAGAGATTGCATACTATTGTGATAGGATTTGTGATAGACAATGCATGCTGTTGTGATAGTTGCTGTGATAGAATACCTGCTATGTTGATAGGGTATCGTTGTTTGGTGCTTTCTTAACACGGACACCAAACTTTGATCTTAGAGGTGTTATGGGCCCTCAAGGATCAGAATTTTTTGGGTCGTGAGTTCTTATACTGTGGCTTGTTATATGCATTGTTATGATGCCAAGCTTTGATTTGCGGGGAGTATGGGTCCCCATGGATCGGAATTTGGCACCTTAACCCTTGTTTTTCTATGTTTCCTAGGCTCCGGTGCAGTTCTGAGGCTACTGTCCGGAAAAACCCAGAATACACGAAGTGTCCTTTATATATACACACCGTGTTGTTTTTTGTCGTGTCACTAACCGTGTGGACAGGGACACGAAGCTGTAAATGGTTTTCAGGAACACGTCGTGTACTCTAGGTACACGTCGTGTAGAGGTTAACTAGGAGCCCGGCCGTGTAACTAACAACATGGGCCATTTAATGCATGTTTAGTACACGCTGTGTTCAGTATGCACAAGTCGTGTATCCTTTACCAGGTACCCGTCTGTGTCTTGAAAAACATGGTTCGGTGTTATCTTCTCCTATACACACCGTGTTTGTTCGGAACACGCCGTGTAAGGATCAGCCGAGTACCTGGCCGTGTCATGAACAACACCGGCCGAGGTTTCCCTTCAAGTGCACACTGTGTTTATTAGGAACACGTTGTGTAGTGTCGACCGTGTGTCAGGTCATGTCTCTAACAACACGGGCCAGGTAAGGCGTGTCCAGTACACACTGTGTCTGCCTCAAAGCACGCCGTGTAGTCTTCGGTCAGGATAGTCCATGTGACTTAGTCGTGTAGGAGTATCCGGGAATGGAAAAAATGGTTAGTACACGCCGTGTAGTTTAATAACATTCTGTGTAGTCGGGTTGTTTACATAGCCATGTATGGACAAGGTAGACGCCCAAGGTAGGATTTCTAGAAACACACCGTGTATCGGTATTACACGCCGTGTAGTTATGTTTTTCCATATTTAAAGGTTTTCCCTCCTGTTCCATTTTACTATCCTATGTTGCAACTGTGTTCATCTATAATGAAGGTGTGTTTTGGTCTTTCAGAGCTATGGTACCGAGATGTCCTCTCATTGCACGCCAGGAACCAAGCAGCGATCGTACGCCTGATACGACCGATCGGGGACTGCCAGTAGTTCCGCCCATCATTCCGAACATGGAACCTGCAGTGATTCCTGACACTGGTGTCGATGCTCAGTTCAGAGAGGTTTTCATGTGATTCATGCAGACCTTCCAGGGAGTTCAGCATCCTACCCCGACTATGGCAGAGCTGACGCGGGTCTTCCAGCAGCAGCATCCTCCCACTTTCACAGGAGATGGAGGACCTCAGGCAGCAGTGTAATGGATGGAAGCCATGTTGTCCATATTCGAGCATCTGGAGACACCTCTAGAGAGGAGGGTGAAGCTCGCGACGTATATGCTGCGAGATTCCTCCAAGAGATGGCGGGACGTAGTCTCTCAGACGGGGCACCAGCAAGCTATGGCTTGGGAGGAGTTTCAGCGTTCGTTTTACGACTACTTCTACCCAGCGACACTGAGGGATGACAGATCCAGGGAGTTCATGAGCCTGCAGAAGGGTAATATCTCAGTTATGGATTATTCTTCTCGCTTCACTGAGTTACAGTGATTTACTCCCGTTCTGGGGAATGACGAGCTGTTTCTAGCGAGGAAGATTGAGGAAGGCCTCAGACCGAAGATCATATCACAGTTGAATGTCTTTCAGTTGACTTCTATTACTCATATATTCAACCAGGAACTCATCACGGAGAGGAACCTAAGGGAGACTAGAGTTGTGGACCAGGGCGGTTCAGTATCCAAGGTTGATTCCCTCCAGGAAGACAGCAGGAAGCGCCACCGAGAGTCTACCCGAGGCGACCCGAGGAAGCGTGGTATTCCCTTTGGTAGATGATTTCTCTCTTTTGGAACCCAAGTGGTGTGTTATCAATGTAGGAGGAGAGGTTATAAGAATCCCTAGTGCCCGAGGGACCTAGTGGAGTGCCGATCCTGCGGCAAGATGGGTCACCTGCAGCGTTTCTGCAAGGTTCCCCTTCCAGCGGCTAGTGAAGGAGGATCAGTTTCGACCCCGCGTACAGGAGCAGGATTTCCAGCTCCGCATTAGACTGGGGGCTGGGGTTCTGCAGGACGTTCAGGTAATGGTAGAGGCCATGGATGCAGTGGTCAGGCTCAGGGAGGAGCAGCTTAGGGTTTTTAGGCTGCTACACAAGGCCGCAGTATAGGCCAGACTTTTGCTGTAGAGCAGATTCATCAGGAGCAGGATCCCGAACCCTCTACAGTTCGAGGTGCGATCTTAGTAGCCTCAGTTTTATCTTCATCCCTTTTCGATACTGGTGCTTCACATAGCTTTATATCTGTTTCTGTTCGTCTGCAGACATGTTGACTCTTGACACGCCCTTGGGAACGAGGACATCTAGCGTACGTCAGTGCAAGGAGTTCCCTCTAGAGGTTGCAGGGAATCGTTTCCTATGGGACCTCTATGTCCTGGAGATGACGGGCTAGGAATTCATTCTTGATATGGACTGGTTTGTTCCCTTCCAGGCAGTCATCGATTACTATCGACGCAGGGTGAGTTTCGTATCACCAGAGGGTGAATCTTTCCTTCAAATGGGCGAGTGGGATGTTCAGGAAAGTCGAGTCGGACTCGAGAATAATGGGCTAGGAGGAGTTATGGACCAGATTTCTTGTCTTTTTCTGGATGACTTGGGGACTTCACAGTTAGATTTTCCTCTGGTGGTTGATCGCTTTCAAGATGTCTTTACAGAAGACTTTTCAGGTTTGCCTCCGGAGCGTGAGGTACACTTCTCAATTGAGCTCGTTCCAGGAGTAGCAGCAGTGTTCATTCCTCCTTATAGGATGGCTACACCTGAGTTGAAGGAGCTCAAGAAGCATTTGGAGGAGTTGCAGGCCAAGGGTTTCATCTGACCCAGTACTTCTCCTTGGGGTTCGTCTGTCCTTTTCGTGAAGAAGGCAGACGGTACCCTTAGGCTTTGCGTGGATTATCAGAAGTTGAACCAGTTGACGGTCAAGAACCGATATCCCTTAATGAGGATTGATGATATCTTCGATCAGCTTCAAGGAGCTCGGGTGTTCTCGAAGATCTATTTGAGGTCCGGTTATCATCAGTTGTGCGTTATACCTTCAGATATACCTCTGACAGCCTTCAGGAGCAGGTATGGCCTCTATGAGTATTCGGTTATGTCGTTCAGTCTTACGAACGTGCCAGCAGTTTTCATGGAATTGATGAACCAAGTGTTCCATCCTTACTTGGATTCCTTATTCATGGTCTTCGTGGAAAATATATTTGTGTACTCTCACACTCAACACGACCATGTAACCCATCTTGAGATCGTTTTGAGTATACTGAGGGAGCATCGGCTTTATACTAAACTCTCAAAGTTCCACTTTTGGATGGACGAGATTCACTTCCTGGGTCATGTCATCTCAGAGAAAGGAGTATCAGTAGACCCAGAGAAGTTGAGAGCAGTAGTTACCTGGGAGCATCCGAAGAATGTCTTTGAGGTACGGAGCTTCTTGGGGCTGGCTGGTTACTACAGGCGGTTTATATAGGACTTCTCATGCCTAGCCGCACCGCTAACAGGCTTGACTAAGAAGGGGGTGAATTTTGTTTGGTCATAAGCCTATGACTCAGCCTTCCAGTAGCTGAAGGGGAGATTTACTTCAGCACCGATCCTAGTTTTGTCGGAGCCGGGCAAGAGCTATACAGTTTTCTGTGATGCATCTGGCATCGGACTTGGAGCAGTGCTTATGAAGGAGGATAGAGTGGTTGCGTATGGATCTCTGCAGTTGAGGCCTCATGAGAGGAATTATCCTACGTACGACCTGGAGTTGGCTGTGGTTGTTCATGCTTTACGTTTCTAGAGACATTACCTTCTGGGAGAGCATTTTGTGGTATACACTGACTAAAAAAGTCTCAAGTACATCTTCACGCAGCGTGACCTGAATCTGAGATAGTGGAGGTGGGTTGAGTATCTCCAGTCCTTCGATTTCGAGCTTGCCTATATGCCTGGGAAAGGCAACGCAGTGACTGATTCACTTAGTAGGAGAAATCAGATACAGATAGTTCAGGAGGCCAGCAGTGAGTGGCAACTGATGGCTCTGTTCTCAGAGTTGCATTTGGAGGTGCACAACAGGCAGGGGCAGACTTTCCTATCTTCTATGGCTGTTACCTATGTACTTCTGGACCGAGTTCGGATAAGGAAGCTGGAAGATTCAGAAGGCCTAGTCCTACGGGAAAGCGTGTCAGGAGAGGACCCTCTTCCTAGATGGACCGTGGGCGAGGATGAGATCTTGCATTTCTAGGGACGCGTATGGGTTCTAGCAGACCTACGCGAGGAGCTGAGGTGGGATTTTTATTCCTCTGTTTGGGCAGTTCATCCTGGCATCACCAAGATGTATCGAGATCTTCATCGCTAGTACTGGTGTCCAGGTATGAAGAAGTATGTTCCTGGTTTCTTCATGAGATGTTCTACTTGTCAGCAGGTGAAAGCAGAGCATCAGCGATCAGAAGGGCTTTTGTAACAGTTACCCATTCCGGAGTGGAAGTGGAACAACGTCGCGATGAACTTCGTGGCTGGTTTTTCGAGATTGTCGAGAGGAAACGATGTGGTGTGGGTTGTTGTTGACAGGCTTACAAAGGTTGCTCACTTCTTTCCAATCAAGGAGACTTTCAGTGTCAAAAGATTTTGTGTGGGTTGTCTTTGAGTTTTTGGTGCCAAAGTGTTGGATACCCATGTATCGGGTATCTCGGGATAGGTTTTTGATTATAATTTGTTATCTGCCTTAGATTGCTTGTATGCTTGAGGTTATTAGCTGGTTAATAATTGCTTGTTAGCATGTTTGAGTATCACCCCATGGGTGTTCCCCTTGTTTTGGCTGTTGATTGCCATTTGGCACGGTTTGCCTACGAGGCAACCCTTTTGCAAATTGCTAGTATGCCTGTTGACTTGATTTCATGTATTGACTGCTGTTTATATGCTTGTGGATTAATTTGTAGCTATTATCCAAGTAGTTTCTGAACTTACTTAGGCTGCTAACAGTCGATTATGCATGACTAAACTGCTCAGGGCTGAGGGAACCTAGTGTGGTAGACTAAAGGGGGAATTGACGATTAGGGATTCCCTAGAGAGTCTGTTATAATTAGTATCGATCGCAGGACCTATGGGAATAGGACTTTGTGCTTCCTCAGAGTGTCCTTAGTTACGTAGTGAGACTGTAGGGGGAATTAGACGTAAGTGCTTCCTCAGAAATTCTATATCTTTCGTTGCAAGACCATAGGGGAATTGACGGTGAGAGATTCCCAGAGTGTCTGTGCCTTTGTATGTTTATTTGACTAGAGGGGTTTACTAGTAGGATCCACCCAGAGAGTCAGTGCCTTATTTATTCTTTGGTTGTGAAGAGTCCACCAAGCCAAAGAACAAGCTTGGGTTTGTACTTCTTGTTGTTTAGGTAGACTGCTGAGTTACCTATTGTGATTACTTGCTTGCCTTGGGAGTATAGAGTTGTGGCTAGGTTCCTTGGTTTATAGCTAAATTATTGTACTAAACTGTTAAATAAATGTGAATGGATATTGGTAGGATTGTTTACTTTAGTGTATTTCTGATTCTCTGGTACATTTATTTCCTTTACTTTTGCTATATTACTCACTAACATTTGGGCACGGATCTCGTGGTGATTGCCTACTGGGATTTGTCTCACACCCTGTTTGGGTACTGCTTTTCATCCCAAGCAGGTTATATGGTTTCAGGTGTGGATAGTGATTGTGGACCTTCTACTTTGGGTACGTGATTGCTGGTTGGAGCTGGAGAGCATAGGACCGAGCTTAGGATTGCGATGTTGCGGGAGTTTCTGTTACTTTCATAATTTGTTTCCAGTTGTATTTTAGCACGTTGTTGCATTTGCTGCTTTTCGTAGATACTTGTATCTGCTGCATCATTATCATTATCATTATCATTATGTGTTCATTGCTTCTGCGGTTTAGTTTCAGTGTTTGTATGCTGTTTATTGCTTCCACTATTGACTGTTGTTTTCTTTCCTTGTATACCTTACCAAATGAGGGCATAGTTTCCCTAATAACTTAACAAGGCTCTCGCTGCTAGTCGGAAGCCTCTGGTGTTTAGGGAAATTCGCTTGAGGTCATGTGGCGGACCGGGTACGGAGCACCAGTGGAAGGTCTCTGGATTCGGGTCGTTACAAAATTTCTAGTTTGGTGTACAGTGTTTCCAGCTTCATACAGTTTCTCTCATTTGATGTTTCCTTTGAATTAAAATGCATTTAAATCCTCATTTTAAGGACTCTAAGGCTGATTAAAATTCCATAACTCCTATATTAATTTTCCTAGTGATCGGGATGCTTTTACTTGGTCAAACCACAAGGTTTAATGCGATCCTCTTTTAATATAAAATCCAGCGTATCTTAAACTGATGCTTCGTTAAATATTCTAAAGGGATGAGATATCATCCTCCATTGTTCTTCTTCCTCATTATCTAGTGTGAGGTGCTCAAACCTTTCATTCCTTCCCCTAGTAGTTTTGCGATCAAACTTTCCTCCTTGGATTGGTTCCCCTTGAATTTCTTCTTGTTGCAAGTGCACCCTCTGTTTTTTGTGCAACCAAGCAGTATCGATCAATCATCGATATAAGGTGTGATCTATCATCATTATATTGGGTTCATCTCCTTCTATTTATCCTTTCCTTTTTATGGAATTCTATCTCCATGTTCTTGATGGACTTTTCTTGGTGTTGACTGGTGTGGTGGTGTCATTTCATCCTCAGGTGGATACAGTTGTCACGGGGGAGGAGATCGTAACCCATTGTGTGGCTCGTTCTCGTATAAAGAATGTCAAGATCTATTTAAGGTATGAGATTCATTGAATCTATATTCTTTTATGTGAAAATATATAGATAGCATGTTTTATCCCACTATGTCACAATGGAAATAACATATTAAATATTTTAACCGGATAAATAAATTGATATCAATCATATGTTATTGCCTCTTGTTGTGCTAGATGGTGTGATATCTATGCTTTCTTTGTTTATATTTTCATTATTGATAGAAATTGGTAAAGAACGTAAACCAGTAATTAATTAATAATTATTTGGCTAAAGATAAAGAGGCATGTAAATAAATATGTTTGTTGTTGTTGTTGTAATTTGATGCTAATTAAATTGATGCAGTAAGCATGTTTAATCAATTTGTGATAGTTTACTATTTAGGTTGCCCATAGTTGGAACCTAAAAATAATAAATCATTTAATTATATATGGATTAAAGAACTAGATCTTTGATAAAAAAGATAATGACTCGTATGGTTCTAAGTTACCCTCTTGCTTGTAAAGGCCAAGAGTCGTATGCCTGGAGCTGTGAGAGCTCATTATGTTTGAAGGTTGGATTCCTTGTTAAGGGCCAAGAGGCCAATTGATATGATGTTTTTTTCCCAGCTGACTGTGTTGTGATGTGATCCTGGAAGGCTGCTGTGATATGTGGGGGCAGGGAGGCCTATTGGTTGTGGTAGCAGTTGACGCCTAGAGTGTCGAGATGCATCAATTTATGCACATGGGTGTCAGGGAGGACATCGGGTATGATGAAATAGTTTTCATGTGAATGTTTGGATTCTTACTGATTCTTATTGGTTATTATCTTTTTTACTTTCCCCACTGCTCAAGGAAACTGGTTTTCTTACCCTCCTTCCAAAAGGGGCGAAAACACGCAGGGTATGCCATGTGCTTTCCGTGTTTAGCTTCCCAAGAGAGGATGGGTCTATAGGTTGAAAATACTTGATGATTAGTTCACCTACTCACTGTGTTGATCCGCTTATGTTTATTAGCTTAGAATTTTTTTCTAGAATGCTTGGGAATATGGGAAAGTAATAATGTTGTTAATAAATGATTGAATAAATGATGTTAACCCATGGGGTTGGAGCTTGCTAGGACACAATGCTGAGGTCTCAATTTAAATGAATAGTGGACTTTGGGTGTGATTCTAATGAAATATAATATGGAAATTGTTAATAGTTAATTAGTGTTTAAATAACTAATGAAAATAAAGTGAAACTGATAAAAAGGGAATGAATGAATGTAATCAAGATATTTAAATGGTTGTGTGCTTATAAGATACCTATTTGTAGAAGTGGAAGCTGGGAGTCCGAGAGACGTTAGCTTCAGTTGATTCTAAGACTAGGTTATGACCATAGTTTGGTTGTGATATATAGTATATTCTGTACTTTTTGTGTTTCTATATGTTACTCTACCCCATCAGTTATGGAAACTAACACCCCGGGGATTCTGAGCCCTAGGGGGGGGGTTTCCCCAACATTCTGGTGGGAGGATGGATGGATGACTACCCAATTTGGCCCTGCTCTCTTCTCATGGTAGTTACTTGTGCTGGTAGGCACAGTGGTTAGTTTTCCCCATATATGTGTGTAGAAGGATGTAATGGCTTTTGGTTATTCACACACATATATTTTGGATATAGTTTCCTATGGACTACTATAGGTGTAACATGTATCGGCTATGATGGATTAAGGATCCTTACTCAGTGTATGGGCTCTAATGGATTGAGGTATAATACCCAGCGTATGATACACATTATGCGAGCTCTGGTGGCTCCCAGAAACTACCTGGTTAATTTTCTTACGTGGACGTGGTGGTTTTATTACATGAGGTGCATGTTGTGGTGCTTCACCTAGGTGTCTGTGGGCTAGCCTTTCGAAAGAGAGATGCGTAGGACGTGTGACATTGGGGAAAAGCGGAAAACCAATGTGGAAGTAGTATCAGGGTACCCTTGATATTATTTATTATATTATACACTCTTGTATGTGATACTTGGTGAGAGTATCCATGGTGAGGCTAAGAACTTAGTATACCTATTTTTGTGATGAGTTAGTTCCACTTGTTGTTCACTATGATTTAGCATGATTTCTTTAATTTTGCATGAGAGGATCTGAGGAGGATCCAACTGAGTATACTGTTATACTCACCCTATGTATATATAAACTATTTTTCAGGTCACTTGGAGAAGGTTGGAGATCTAGCTGGTTTCTATTAGCTTGGGGTTGCAGGAACTGTTCGGGCTTGTAGTTACTGCTATTTTTACTTTCCTTTGGGTACTTGAATTTTTACCCTTTCAGTTGTAGTAGTTTTTCATGACATTACATATATGTAATTGGGATTTATTTTATATTGTTGTCTAAGTTGTATTTGGTTGGTGTTTGTCTTATCTCTCTCTTTCGCATGTGTTCTCTTAGAGGGTAATGCCTCTCATTTGTGTGTTCACTATACCCTCGATGCTAGTCGCCAACCTGGGGCCTACCGGAGGTGGGACTCAGGGGGTCATTATCTCTCTTCTCACATTGTCGACCCAAGAGGGGTACCCCTTGTGGGGAGGGGCTCATGAGAGAGTGGTATTAGAGGTCTAGATGATGGATAGGATGCAGTTTGGTGTTAGGAATAGGTGAGGTTGCATGGGTTGGTAGGGAAACAGTTTCAGTCAAGTTTATCAAGTGATGTAAACACTCGAGACCGGTTGAGACATGGGCATTTAGGACTCCCTGTGATCTGATGCACTGACCTTTAAGTTTACAATGGCTACTAAATGAGGTGATACTAGTTTTAAGGTAGATACCTAGGAAAGTATCATGAATCATTCTTCTTTGTGTCTATTTTTAAATGGGTAGACCTTGGGATAGGTTAACCTAAAATGAATAAAAGAAAAAAAATTAATTAATTAATGTTTATTCTTCCATATTCTAGGTTTAGGAGCTATAAATGTTTGTTATTTTATAGGTATGGCTCCAGGTCGACGTCCTCATTAGGATCGCCTAGAAGATGTCCAGCAGGTTGTGCCAGTAGATCACCGCAGGGCAGAGGTCATTGAGAGGAAATTGTCCAGAACTAGATCGTCACGAGAGGGGAGTCGTCATGATTCCTCAAAAAGTAGAGTTGTGGTCCAAGGTTCCTAGTTTTTAGGGAAGAAGAGTTTCCGTTCGGCCGGGGGTAGGTCCTAGCCCTCAGCATCTATTTTCTCCAGGGTCAGCAGCTCTCAGGCCTATTCCAAGGGATCAGGAACTTTTTTTCTTATGGTGGTCGAGGTCATCGGCAGCAAGAGTTCCCGACCTTTTAGAGAAGTCATCATGCACTAGGTGTTCTGCTCCTAGTTTTTCCGTTGAGGCAGTTCCAGCAGAGGCAGCAGCAGCAAGTTTCACCAGCTTTGTATCAATAGAGGCTAGATAGGGCAGGCATAGGATATCCATTTGATGCTCCCCATCCTCAAAGAGTAGAGTGTGGCTTTTTTGGTGGTCGTTATCAGGGTCAGAGAGGTTGTGAAAGAGGTCGTGGTCAGTTTCATGCTTCAGCATTGCCAGCGCCAGGTGAGCCACATGTCGTTCAAGGTTCCCTATGCTTATTTTCTACTTTAGTGTATGCCTTGTTTGATTCAGGAGGAACACACTCCTTCATATCACCTACCCTTGTCTATGCTTTTGGACTTGAGGTAGAGAGGCTTCTAGTTCCCTTGGCGTTAACTACGCTAATTGGAGGTTGAGATGACTTGTTTGAATTATGTAGAGACTATGAGATAGTGTTGGGGTAGCACTACCCTTGGGGAGATTTCATATGTGTATGGATACAACCATATGATGTCATCCTCATCATTGATTGGTTGTATTCGGTGTAGGCTATCATGGATTTCTTTAGGAGGTAGGTTGTGTTCTTCTATAAGGATGGAGAGCCAGTGGTGTTTGTTGGTAAGAAATACCCTCGGATGGGTCAGAGGCATGTTCTGTCCTTATCATCCTTGATGGCTGAGTTGATTCTAAGTTCTTCAGAGGTTCAGAAGTTGGTGTCTCCTAGGTTCGTAGAAGAGTACCCTAATGAATTTCTAGAAGAGGTTGTAGCATTACCCCCTCGACAAGAGATCAAGTTTGGGATCGATCTACAACCAGGTGTCTCTTATCTATATGTCTCCATATAGGATATCCCCTTATGAGTTATGAGAGCTACATATATAGCTTGATGGTCTGTTACAGTGCAGTTTTGTTTGGATGAGTGTGTCACCATGAGGTGCACCGATTTTGTTTGTGAAGAAGGATGACAGCAGTTTGTAGTTGTGTATCGATTATCATCGCTTAAAAAAAGTGACAGTGAAGAATAACTATCTTATTCTGTGGATTGATTATCTATTCAATAAAATGAAGGGTTCAAGTTGGTTCTCAAAGATCGACTTGCAGTCAGGATATCATCTGATGCATGTGAAGGATAAGGATATCCTGAATACTGTTTTCCGTTGTCGTCATGGGCATTACGAGTTTGTTGTAATTTCATTATATGTGACGAATGCTTCAGCTATGATCATGGGATTGATGAATGTGGTGTTCCGTGATTTCCTGGATAAGTTCATGTTGGTTTTCATCGATGACATCCTTGTGTACTCCATGTCTTAGGAGAATCATACAGAGCATCTATACACCATTTTGGGAGTTCTTCGTCAACATCAGTTGTTTGGGAAGTTGTCGAAGTGTGATTTTTGGGCCCGATAAGTCTATTTCTTGGGGAATGTTGTGTCTCAACAGGGAGTATCTATGGATCCATATAAGATATAAGCAGTTGTGTCTTGGGTGGCCCCCAATACAATGGCAGAGGTGCGAAGTTTCCTTGGTCTTGCAGGCTACTACAGGAGGTTCGTAGCTAATTTCTCTCGGGTTGTGACTCCTCTGACAATATTGACCAGGAAGGATCAGGCTTTCATGAGGACTGATCAGTTTCAGGAAGCTTTCAAGTATCTAAAGGAGAAGTTAGTAAGTTCCCCAGTTCTTTGTCTTCTAGTAGAGAGAGTTCAGTTTGATGTTTTCTGTGATGATTTGTATATGGGGTTAGGTTGTGTTCTGATGTAGGAGAGATCAATTGTTTCGTATGGGTATCGGCAATTGTGTCCCTATGAACTTAACTATGCCACCCATGATCTTGAGTTGGAATCCATGGTGTTTTCTCTAAAGTTGTATAGATGTTACCTCATTGGTGAGCGCTATGTGGTTTTCACTAATCATAAGAGCCTAAGGTATGTTTTCTATCAGCATTACTTAAACTTGCGAAAGTATCAGTGGATGGAGTTATTATAGGAATATTACTTCAAAATATCATATACCCCTGGGCAGGGGAATGTTGTAGCTGATGCGCTGAGCAAGAAGTCACGTAGTGATGTAGTGCGTGAATCTGGTGATTCCTAGAGAGTTATGGAATAACTTTCAGCATTACGTATCAATATGAGAAAAGTTTGGGGAATAGGTTTTCTTTTTTAGATGTCGATGTAGTTATCTCTGGTGCAGCAAGTAGAAGAGTCCCAGTTGGGGGATCTAGAGGTGGAGTTCTGGAGAGACCGAGTTTTTTGTGGTGAGGCCCCTGATGATTGGTCTAAGGTTGAACAACATCGAGTGTTGTATCATGGATGGATATTTGTTCCTTTGGAAATGCATGAGATGGTTCTCAGAGAGTTCTATCGTTCTCCTTTAGCAGTGCATCCTAGAATGACAAAGATGTACTGAGCCTTGACGAGTCAGTTTTGGTGTCCTGGGTTGAAGCATGCAGTTGTGGAGTTTGTGTCTCAATGTTTGGTCTACCATAAGGTAAAAGATGAACACTGTGTTCCTGGTGGTCAACTCCTACCATTATATGTTCCTTATTGGAAGTGGGAGGGCATCTAAATGTACTTTTTTACTAGTTTAACTCGAGCTCATGGAGGAAATGGTTCTATTTGGGTGGTAGTGGATCGTTTAACAAAATCATCCCACTTTATAGTAATCAAGGAGTCAAGCTCAGTGGAAGTTTTATCAAGGTAGTATCTGGAGGAGGTGGTGATACTCCATGGAGTCTCTAGGATGATCATTTTTGATCAACATCCTCGTTTTACCTCTAGGGTGTGGAGAGGTCTCCAGCGTGATTTCAGTTCTTAGCTATGCCTTATAACTACTTTTCATCTGTAGACAGATGGTCAGACAGAGCTGACTATCTAGACACCTGAAGATGTGTTACACTCTTGTGTCTTGGATTTTGGAGGTTCGTGGATGAGGCACTTACCCTTGGTGGAGTTATCTTACAACAATAGTTTTCACTCCACCATCAGTATGGAGTCATTTGAAGTCTTGTATGGCTGACCTTTCCATTCTCCATTGTGATGGACTGGGGTCAGAGAGTTAGTAATTCTCAGACTAGAACTATTGAAGAATACAACAGAGATGGTTTAGGTGATTCGTGAGAGGATGAAGACAGCGTAGGATCATCAAAAATCATATACCAATCAAAGGAAGAGACCTTTGGAGTTTGATTTTGGGGATCATGTGTTTCTGAAGGTAACTCCCCATCGTGGTAAGTGAAGGTTTAGTCATGGGAGTAAGCTTTATCCCTAGTTTTTTTGGACTTTCATGGTGTTGTCTCATGTTGGAGTCGTGGCATATTGAGTAGCACTTCCCCCGTAGATAATATGGATACACAATGTTTTTCATGTGTTACAGATCCTTCATTATCTTCATGATGACTCTCACATCATCGATTGGGGAGAGATCGATGTCGATGATGATGTGACCTTCAAGGAGCGGCCTGTGGAGATCCAAGACCGCAAAGAGAAGGAGTTGTGCATGCATTCTATCCCATTGGTTTGAAGGTCCCGGGCACAGCGTAAGCTCGTGGGTGGATGTGCCCACTTGTATTTTTTTCATTATCAATGATCAATCCGGGATCAATATGACGATAAACGTCAGTCTCCACAAATCGATTCACAGAAATAGACAAAGAAGAAGAAAGGTCCCGGAACCACAAAAGTGTATCATCACAGTTTGATTATAATTAATTTAATTAATTGAAAAGAAGTACCTTTTGGGTGTTCTTTATTCATTGATATTCTTGATCATGTTCTTATGTGATTCTTCATTGCGTCACAGAATCCAAGTGTAGACTTCCTCTAGCGGTGATCCACACGTGCATCTCATATCTCTGGACGTTGCCAAAGGAGTCTCCAGGTGCTAGCGTGGAGAAACCTTTGCTTGCGTTTTCCTCCTTAGATCATCTTGATCCGATGGAATAGGATCTATCTTTTTCTTGAGAGTGTTCTTGGAGGAAGATGTTCTTTTGACCTTGAAAGAATTCTCCAGAATTGTTGTGCACAATGATTCTCTTGTAGGAAAAGAGTTGGTGTTGTGAGGATATTTATAATCGGGTTTTAGGTTGTAGAGTTATGACAATAAATAAGTGTGTTATGCATTTTATTTATTTCATTGACTCTTATTGAAAACCCCCATGTCAAATAATTAATTCCTTGACATGTTCCCACACTGATTATAATAAATATCATTTAATAAAACAATATTATATCCTCAAAATCCCGACTGGAAAACTACACAGCTTGTAATCATTAATACACGGCATGTACTTGTTTTCCATAAAATTACACGGCATGTAATCATTAATACACATCATGTACTTATTTTTCATTTCCTTTCCAAAATGAAAACTACACAGTTGAAATCATTAATACACGGCGTGTACTTGTTTTCCATGAAAAACTACACGGCGTGTAATCATTAATACACGGCATGTATATCTTGTTTTTCATTTATTTCTTCCTCCATCATTAAAACGATTTAGGCTTCCTTGAATAATTATTAAACCACGTACGGTAATAATCTGTATTCTACTTGAGATACTTGGATACACTTAGTGTGTGACCCTTTAGGGCTCTTTCTCGTTGGCATTAGGCGAGATTTCCTAAAGTACAAGATTACTATCTAGCAACGGGTCAAGGTACCCAAGAGAAATAAGTTAATTCCGCATTGATGTGTCACCTCATATGAACGCTTACTGTGTAATTTAATCCCTTTGTCTCAATATCTCATCAAGAAGGTTTCATGGCTGTGTCATAAACCTATATGCTTGATCTGTCATTCTTTGACTTCCAGAAATAAACTCTTCATATCACCATGGCCATCGAATTTGTTCGACAGTTCTATTTCAATCAAAGAGCCTAAGATATCTACTTCTATAAATATGGAAAGTACAAATCATTCCTCTACTTATCCATTAACAACATATCATTCGTGATGCACCCAACGTACCCTACTTCCCGCCAATTGTCTTCATGACGGTTTTCGTCAGCAAATCTAAGTGTGTGAGTCATGACATGAGTTAATGATAATCTTTCAGTCTAAGGACCATTACACACACTAGTAGATAGTAATGTCTGATGACACCAAAACATGCAGAATTACTAATGGTGGGTTTGTTCTCATAATCTCCCATCTTGGAGATTACCAAGTGCGAACTCCATGAGAGAGAGTCTCGTCTTTTTACGAGTACTCACACATGATAGTCTGTATACTATGTGTCATGTCATAATATGTCATCCAACCATAGAACTTTATTTAAGAATATTGTTATATCATTTCAAGGTTCTCATTATAGCGGGGATCTGCCATGACCTTATCAATGCAACAAATATTCCAGAACATTATTATATTATAGTCATGAAGAACAATGAAAAATATATAATAAGTGAACATTCATGTAACCAAAGTACAAAACAGTTGGTTCTCAGGACACAAACCCTAACAAACTCCCACTTGGACTAGAGCCAACTGCCTACGAATTTTAGTCTTCTAGACCTCACATGATGATCATGTTTCTACTGATTCAATGCTTTAGTCAAGTGTTCTACCACATTGTCTTCCATGGAAATACTACTCACTGAAACTTCACCTCTCTGAGAAAAATCCCTCAAGAGATGATACTTCCAAAGTATGTGCTTTTTCTGCTGATGTGACCTTGGATCTTTTGTAAGTGTCACTGTTACAGTATTATCACAATAGAGTGTGATGGGATCTTTACTGATAGGTACTACATCCATCTCTTGGATGAAGCTTCACATCCATACTGCTTCTTTAGCTACCTCAAAAGCTGTGATATACTCAGACTCTGCTGTAGAATCTGCAACCACACCTTACTTTGAGCTCTTCCAACTCATTGCACCTCCATTAAAACTAAAGATGTATCCAGTCTGCGACTTCATGTCATCTTGATCAGTATGAAAACTAGAATCTACATGTCCTATGATGACTAGTTCCTCATATCCTCCATAAACTAGGAACATATCCTTAATACACCTCAACTACTTAAGGATAGTCTTGAATTCCATCCAATGGAAGTCTCCTAAATCATATTGATATCTGCCTACCGCACTTAATGTGTAAGAAACATCTATCCTTATACATAGCATAGCATACATGACTGACCTAATCACGGATTCGTAAGGGATCCTTGCCATTTTTTCTCTTTCCTAATGTGTCTGAGGACACATTTTCTTGGAAAGATGAATGTCATGCGACACTGACAACAATCTCTTCTTGGAATGTTCCACACCAAATCTCTTCAGTATCTTTTCAATGTATGTACTTTGACTTAGGCCTAGCATTATTTTTTATCTATCATGATGGATCTTGATCCCAAGAATATATGATGCCTCGCCCAAGTCTTTCATAGAGAAGCATTTATCCAACCATACCTTAACTGACTATAAGACAGGTACTTCTTTTCAAATTAGTAATATGTCATCAACATATACTATTAGGAAAACAATTGCACTTCCACTAAACCTTTTGTAGAAACAAGGCTCACATTAATTCTTAACAAATCCAAATTTCGTTATGGATTCATCAAAATGAATGTTCCATGACCTTGATGCCTGCTTTAATCCATAAATAAATTTATGTAACTTTTATACCTTTTTGGAATCCTCTGGAGTCACAAACCCTTCCGGTTGTGTCATGTAGACATCTTTCTGGAGGTTACCGTTAAGGAATGCTATTCTGACATCCATTTTCCAAATTTCATAGTTATGGTAATCAGCAATGGCCAATATGATTTTGATGGATTTCATCATTGCAACTGGTGAAAAGGTTTCATCATAGTCAATTCCTTGATGCTATATAAAATATTTTGCAACTAGTCATGCCTTATAGGTACTGACTTGCCCCTCCATGTCCAGTTTCTTCTTGAATACCCACTTATTACCAATAGTATTTACATCAACTGGAGGATCTACCAAAATCCAGAATTGGTTTTGGTACATGGAATTCATTTCAGAATTCATGGTTTCTTTCCACTTGGCAGCATTTGTTCCTTCAACTGCTTCCTTGTAGCTAAGAGGATCATCATTGTCAACCAATAACAAGTCACCATCCTCAGTGACAAGAAAACCATATCGTTCTGGTTCTCTTACCTCTCTCGTGCTCCTATATAGTTCTTGTGTTATTGGAACAGATTGTTCTTCCACAGGGCTTTGTGGAATCTATTCTTGTACCAACTCATGTGTATCTTGAGCCTCGACTTCATCGAAGTCTATCTCTCTCCCACTATATCTTTTGGAGATGTGCTCCCTCTCAAGGAATATGGTGTGTCTTTCTACTATAACCTTTTTATCTAAGGGGTTGTATAGGTAATATCCCCTTGTTTCCTTGAGATATCCTATAAAGATACACTTTGTACCTCGGGGTTCAAGTTTTTTACCTGAAGAGGCCTTAAAAAATGCTTCGCTACCCCCACACATGTAAATTTGATAACATGGCTTTGTGTCCATTCCATAACTCATATGGAATACCATTTATTGATTTAGTTGGTACTGGGTTTAGTATGTGTGCTACTGTTTGTAATGCATATCCCTAAAAGGATAATGGAAGACTCACATGAATCATCATTGATCTCACCATGTTCAAAAGGGTGAGGTTCCTCCTTTCACTTACACCATTTCATCGAGGTGTTCCAGGAGGAGTGAGTTGAGATAAAATCCCAAACTCATGTAAGAAATCAATGAAGTCTTAATTAAGATATTCTCTTCCTCTATCTCAGCATAGTTTCTTAATCTTCTTACCAAGTTGGTTCTCAACTTCATTATTGTATTCTTTGAACTGATCAAAATAATCTGACTTATACCTCATTAAGTAAATATATCCATATCTACTAAAATCATCACTAAAAGTTATGAAGTATGAGAACCCACCCCTTTCTTCAAATAGAAATGGTCCACACACATCTGTGTGAACTAATTCTAGAAGCTCTTTAGCCCTTTCACCTTTCCCACTAAATGGGGCTTGGTCATTTTTCCTTGTAGACATGCATGACATACACCAAGTGGTTTTAGTTCAAAATAATATAAATATCCATCTTGATGTAATTTTTTCAAACGTTTCTCATTGACATGACCTATCTGGTGATGTCAAAGTTGTGTGTGGTATGATTCATGTGAATTTACTTTGTCATCGATTGTCATTACTTGGTTTGTGTAGTCTAACACATAAAGGCCGTTATATAAATGTTCCCTACCAAAACAAATGCTATCTTTATAAAAGTAGCAACATTCATTTCCAAACTTGAAGATAAATCCATCAGTATCTAATCTGGATACTGAAATAATGTTTTTAGTAACAGAAGGAACATAATATCAACCCTTTAACACCAAGATCATTCCAGTTGGCAATGTGAGGTGGTAGTCCCGGACAGCTACAGTGGCAAGTCTGGCTCTATTGGCTGCTCATAGATCTACCTCCCCTCAATCAATCTTCCTGAATATACATGGTTCCTATATTTGGATATATATATATATATGTGATCCCCACAATATGTATCTAATACCCAATTTGTAGAAACATATAGATTGAATTTGATAACAAATTCACTTGAATCTTCCCCTTTTTTCCTTGGTTGGGTGCAGTTTTTCTTCTAGTGGCCCTTCTTGCCACATGCAAAACAAATAGCATCCTGTTTTCTTGCCTCCCCTTTGATCTTCCTTTTATTGTAAGGCCTTGAAGAAGCTTTGGGATTAAATCTCTTCGCCTTCCCTTTCCTTTTATTCACCATGAGGACAGAAGGCTTTTCATGCTTCATATCATTGTCCACTTGGAGAATGAGGATAAGAAGATCAGATAGAGACTTATCAATGTTTTTCATGTTGAAATTTACAAAAAAGTTGGATAAGCTCTGGGGGAGTGATGCAAGAATGAGATCGGTACCCAGTTCTTCGAGGATTTTAAACCCTATAACCTCCAAGAGCTCAGTATAGCCAATGATCTTGACTACATGAGGCCCAGCTGGGGAACCTTCTCTAAGATTTCTTTGAAATAGAGCCTTGGAGATCTCAAACCTTTCTTGTATTTCTCTCTACTGGTATAGACCACGGAGGTGCTCGATCATGCTGTAGGCATCCATGTATTCATGAGACTTCATGAGATCACTAGACATAGATGACAGCATCAAACATTGAATGTCGAGCGCATCACTCAAATGTTGATCATAGACCAGGAAATATTCATCACTTGCCCCTGGGGTAGGAGAATTAGGAAGTGAGGACTCCAGCACATAAAACTTTTGTTCATGGCATAGGATAACCCAAAGGTGGCTAAACCATTCCTAAAAGTTACTACTAGTGAGGATGTTGTCTTTATCCAGAATTTATCATAGAGAAAATGTGGTTGATGAGTTTTTCATATTCTACAAATTAAAATAGAAGACTTATCAGTACTTTCTTGATTACATTTTATGATAAATAATAAATTTTATTAAGTATCCCACTATTTTATCAAGTCCCAATGGCCCTCACCATTGAACTTGGAATGTCCAGTTGCTTTTAAATTCTAGTGACAAGGATCCATATTCCCCTTCACATAACCCCAAAAGGGTTGTTTAATCTATTTGAAGGTATTTAGGTAGGACGGTCTTTTCTAACTGTGATATTACAGTTCCTTGATCTATTGAGTGGACTCCCCAATCCTGAAATCCTAACTTGGATTTCCTCAACACTTACCTCCATTTTACAAAAAGTCTAGCAAGGGCTACTCCTCTTGATCTAAAATGTTTAATTCAACCCAAAACTTTCATAAGAGCTTCCTTTATAAAAGTAAGTGTCCCAATAAGGGTTGGTCAAACACATAGTTTTATTGAGTCTTTCCCTTAATCAAGTAATAGAAGGCTTGGTCTGACTTAATATGGTATTTGAGGGATTTTATTCTTTATGCATAGTTTTTTATTATCACATGCTTGTTAATATTAAGTGATGCTTGATTAATTGATTAACCATGTTCTGATAATGTTTACGCATAGTCTGGTTTTTATTTTATTCCATATTTTCATGCTTGTTTATTTCATTAATTATGTGATCGCGACAACACATATATAATAAATAAACCATGCAATTGGACATAAATAAAATAAGATGGCATGATCATGAGCTTATATTGGTTAGCTTATCTAGTGGTTTGATAAGCTAACCCTGACCTAGGGAAAACACCTTGAACCCGATGGTTCGTGTTTTGCAGCTCCCATCTGTCCACCTTTGCATATTCTTGGGTTGGTTTCACCTCAGCTTCGGGTTTTGAACCATCTCCACTGGCTTGGGAGATCCTCTATTACATGGGGTTTACATTAAAGAAACCATGGGCACGCAGGCCCTACATTTTATTAGAAGAAGGCTCACAGGCCAACGAATTTAAATTAAACAAATTTAAATGAAACCATACACACATACAAAGGGTCTTTTGTCTAGCTCATGATCATCCATAGCATGTAAAAAAATTTATGCATATTTATAATTCAAATTCTTTTAATCATTCTATTATTATCATCCATATTATTTGTACAGGTCTTTGTACTTTTGGAGGAAACCTGGTGAAATTCCATTTCTGGAAAGTACTTGGCGTGTAATATAGCCTACATGTCGTGTATTTTTCACCCTTTATCCAAAGTACACGTCGGGGGATTTGGCGTGTTTTATGTACTTTGGAAATTTTGGAGTACATGGCGTGTAGATTAATCTAACATGACGTGTACTTCCTTGTTACGTGGCTACCAGCCTGGAAATCTCGTGTATGTGGAACACGACTTCTCCTTATACACGGTTTCACCAGGACCGAATCGGACTACACGACGTGTTGATTCAACATACACGTTGTGTATTCCTATTCCCACATGCCATTGATTTCTGGTCAACACGAGGTAATAAATACTCAGGTGTACTCAATTCACACGGCGTGGTTTGGCGGACCAGTACTGGTTCGTTGAACCTAAGTACATGGCGTGTATTTTTCACTACACGTCGTGTATTCTTGTGTTGTACGGACAGAAAGAGAGGCTCCTCCAGATGAGATCCTCATTTTTTAATTTAATCAAAATTAAAATTAAAAGATCATTTTTGTGATTTGAATCAAGAAACGAAGGAAGAATAACAGATCTCGTTCATTCAGTTTTATAGAATGATTTATCTTGAATTGAATCAAATATAAATGCATAAATTATCAACGAAAATTAAATAACTATAATCAATGTTGTAACCTCACTCTGATACCAATTGAACTTCATGGGAATAGCAAAATCTCATGGGTGGATGTGCCCACTTGGCTTTCTGTCATTAGCAATGATCAATCTGGGATCAATACGACGATAAACGCCAGTCTCCACAGATTGATTCACATAAATAGACAAAGAAGAATAAAGGTCTCGGAACCACAAAATTGGATCGTCACAGGTTGATTATAATTAATTTAATTAATTGAAAAGAATTACCTTTTGGGTGTTCTTTCTTTGTTGATATTCTTGATCACGTTCTGATGTGATTCGTCATTGCATCGTAGAAGCCAAGTGTAGACTTCCTCTAGCGGTGATCCACACGTGCACCTCGTATCTCTGGACGTCACCAAAGGAGTCTCTGGGTGCTAGAATGGAGAAACCTTTGCTTTCTTTCTCCGCCTTAGATCTTCTTGATCCAATGGAAGAGGATCTCTCTCAGTCTTGACAGCATTCTTGGAGGAAGAGGTTCTTTCGGCCTTGAAATAATTCTCCAGAATTGTTGTGCACAATGATTCTCTTGTAGGAAAAGAGTTGGGGTTGTGAGGATATTTATAATCAGGTTTGAGGTTGTAGAGTTATGACAATAAATAAGTGCGTTACACATTTTATTTATTTCATTGACTCTTATTGAAAACCCCCATGTTGAATAATTAATTCCTTGACATGCACCCACACTGATTATAATAAATATCATTTAATAAAACAATATTATATCCTCAAAATCCCAACTAGAAAACTATACGGTGTGTAATCATTAATACACGGCGTTTACTTTTTTTTCATTTCCTTTACAAAATGAAAACTACACGGCGTGTAATCATTAATCCATGGTGTGTACTTGTTTTCCATGAAAAACTACATGGCGTGTAATCATTAATACACGGCATGTATATCTTGTTTTTCATTTCCTTATTCCTCCATCAATAAAATTATTTAGGCTTCCTTGAATAATTATTAAACCACATACGGGAATAATCTTTATTCTACTTGAGATACTTGGATACACTTAGTGTGTGACCCTCTAGGCCTCTTTCTTGTTGGCATTAGGTGATCTTGCCTAAAGTCCAAGATTAATGTCTAGCAACAGGTCAAGGAACCCAAGAGAAAGAAGTTAATGTTTCATTGACGTTTCACATCATACGAACAATTACTGTGTAATTTAATCCATTTGTCTCAATATATCATCAAGCAGGTTTCATGGTAGTGTCATAAATCTATATGCTTGATCTGTCATTCTTTGACTTCCAGAAATAAACTTGTCGTGTCACCATGGTCATGGAATTTGTTCGACAGTTCTATTTTAATCAAAGGTCCTGAGATATCTACTTCCATAAATATGGAAGGGACAAATTCTTCCTTAACTTATCCATTAACAACATGTCATTCGTGACACACCCAGCGTACCCTACTTCCCACCAACTGTCTTCATGACAGTTTTCGTTAGCAAATCTAAGTGCGCGAGTCATGACATGAGTTAATGATAATATTCCATTCTAAGGACCGTTACACACACTCATAGATAGTAATGTCTGATGACACCAAAACATGAAGAATTACTACTGGCAGGTCTGTTCTCATAATCTTCCATCTTAGAGATTACCAAGTGCAAACTCTATGAGAGAGAGTCTCGTCTTCTTACGAGTACTCGCACATGACGGTTTGTATACTATGTGTCCTATAATAGTATGTCATCCAACCATAGAACTTTATTTAAGAATATTGTTATAGCATTTCAAGGTTCTCATCATAGCGGGTATCTGCCATGACCTTATCAATGCAACAAATATTCCAGGACATTATTATATTATAGTCATGTAGAACAATGAACAATATATAATAAGTGAACATTCATGTAATAAAAGTACAAAATAGTTGGTTCTCAGGACACCAAACCTAACATGGTTCATGTATTGTGGTGACACGGTGGCATGGAGGAGAGTACCTGCGAACATGAGTCGCAGATACATGCTTAGTACCCCAATTTGTTTGATGTTTAACTCTTTTCATGTTAAAAAAAATGTCCACTTTGTGGTTGTATACCTTTCATTTTTATGAGATAGATTTATTTGGTTGCTTATTATGGTTTTCTCTCTTTTGAGAGGTATCTCGATGGGTGGTTTTTCGGACCCCATTTCTATTTCCCTTTAGGTGGGTCTTGAATTCTTGAAGACGAGAATGTTTTGAGAGGTATCTGATGTAATGTCCTGAACCTCTATGGTCCATTCCTTTTTAGAAATATAGTGTTTGATGTGTTCTGGGAGGTCAAGGTGACTTATCCCTAACACTTTTCCAAATTTTTAATTCGGTGAATAGTTCCACCAATGAGATTGGTGAGACCGGTGTGAAAAGTTCCAATAGTAGACCAGTGCGAATAATTCCAATGGTATAATGCTGTGAACAGTTCCAATAGTAGACCGATGTGAACAGTGCTAATGGTATACCGATGTGAACAGTCCCACCAGTGAGACTGATGTGAACAGTTCCAACTATAGACCAATGTGAACAATTCCAACAGTAGACCAATGTGAACAGTGCCAATAGTAAACTGATGTGAACAGTTCCAATGGTAGACCAATGTGAATAGTGCCACCGGTAGATCGATGTGAACAATTTTTCCAGAATGGTGAGGTTCTAACAGCGACCTCTTTTTCCTTTGACAAATTTCAATTTCATGAACAGTGTTTCCATAATGGTGAGGTTCTAACAGTATCCTTTTTTTCCTTTTCCAAATTTCAAGTTTGGTGTATAGTGTTTCCATCTTCCTACAGTTTCACCCCTTTGACATTTCCTTTGAGGTAAAATTCATTTAAAGCCTCATTTTAAAGACTCTAAGGCCAATTCAAATGCCATAACTCCTATATTAATTTTCTAAGGCTCGGGATGCTTTTAATTGGTCAAACTATGTGGTTTAATTTGATCTTCTTTTAATGTAAAATACAACATATCTTAAATCGCTGCTCCATTAAATCGTATAAAGGGGAAAGATATCTTCCTCCATTGTTCTTACTCATTGTTCTCTAGCATGAGATGCTCAAACCATTCATTCCTTCCTATAGGATTTTTGCGATCAAAATTTCCTCCTTGGATTTGTTCCCCTTGAATTTCTTCTTGTTGCAAGTGCACCCTCTTTTTTTTGTGCAACCAAGCAGTATCGATCAATCTTCAATATAAGGTATGATCTATCCTAATTCTTTTGGGTTTATATCCTTCTGTTTCTCCTTTCCATTTTATGGAATGTTATCTTCATGTTCCTAATGGACTTTTCTTGGGTTTTGACCGGTGTGGTGGTGTCTCTGCATCCTCAAGTGGATACAGTTTTCACGGGGGATGAGATTGTAATCCGTTGTGTGGTTCATTCTTGTATAAATAACATCAATAACCTTTTGAGGTAGGGGGTTTGTTGATTCTCTATTATTTTACATGAAAATATGGATTTATCATGTTTTAGCCCACTATATCACAATAGAATTGACATATTAAATATTTGAACTGGATAAATAAATTGATATCGATCGTATGTTATTGCCTCTTGTTTTTCTAGATGGTGTGATATCTATGATTTCTTTGTTTAGATTTCCATTCTTGATGGAAATTGGTAAATAAATAAATCCCAGAATTAATTAATAATTATTTGGATAAATATAAAGAGGCATATAAATGAATCTGGTTGTTGTTGTTGTTGTAATTTGATTCTAATCATATTGATACAGTAAGCATGTTTAATAAATTTGTGATAGCTTACTATTTAGGTTTCTTGTAGTTGGAACCTAAAATAATATATTGGTTAATTCTAGATGTATTAAAGAACTATCTCTTTGATAAAAATATAATGAATCATAGTGTTCTGAGTTACCCTCTTACTTGTAAAATCCAAGAGCCTTATACTTGGAGCTCTGAGAGCTCATTGTGTTTGAAGGTTGGATGCCTTATTTAAGGGCCAAGAGACCAATTGATATGATGTTTTTTCCTAGCTGCTTGTGTTGTGATGTGATCCTGGAAGGATGTTTTGATATGTAGGGGTAGGGAGGCCTATTAGTTGTGGAAGCAGTTGACACCTAGAGTGGCAAGATGCATCGGTTTGTGCATGTGGGTGTTGGGGAGGACACCGGGTATGATGAAACGGGTTGGATTTGAATGTTTGAATGCTTGCTGATTCTTGTTGGTTGTTATCTTATTTACTTTCCCCACTGATCAAGGTAGCTGGTTTGCTTACCCTCCTTCCAAAAGGGGCGAAGACATGTGGGGTATGCCACGTGCTTTCTGTGTTTATATTCCTAAGAGAGGATGGGTATATTCCCTTTCTATAGGTGGAAAATACTCGATGGGTATTTCACCTCCTCACTGTGTTGAGCCCCTTGTGTTTAGTATCTTAGAATGTTTTTCTAGAATTCCTAGGAATATGGGAAAATAATAATTTTTTTAATAAATGATTGAATAAATGATGTTAACCCATGGGGTTGGAGCTTGCTGGGATGAAATGTTGAGGTCTCAATTTAAATGAATAGTGGACTTTGGGTGTGATGCTAATGAAATATAATGTGGGAATTGTTAATAGTTAATTAGTGTTTAAATAACTAATAAATGTAAAGTCAAACTGATAAAAAGGGAATGAAGGAATGTAATCAAGATCTTTAAATGGTTGTGTACTTATAGAAAACCTAGTCTTAGAAGTGGCAGTCGGGAGTCTGAGAGACATTAGCTGCAGTTGAGTATAAGAATAGTTTATGCCCATAGTGTGGTTGTGAGATATAGTATATTCTGTACTTTTTGTGTTTCTATACGCTACTCCACCACGTCAGTTAGGGAAACTGAAACCCCGGGGATTTTAAGCCCTAGGGGGGTTTTCCCCAACATTCTGGTGGAAGGATGGATGGTTTACTACCCCCTTTGGCCCCGCTTTCTTCTCATGGTAGTTACTTGTGCTGGTAGGAACAGTAGTTAGTTTTCCCCATATATGTGTGTAGAGGGCTGTAATGTTTTGTGTTTATTCACACACATATATTCTGGATATAGTTTCCCATGGACTACTATAGGTGTAACGTGTATAGGCTGTGATGGCTTGAGGATCCTTACTCAGTGTATGGGTTGTAATGGCTTGAGGTATAATGCCCGATGTATGATACACATTATGCGAGCTGTGGTGGCTCCCAGAAACTACATAGTTACTTTTCTTGTGTGGACGTGGTGGTTTTGTTTCATGAGGTGCATGTTTTGGTGCTTCGTCTAGGTGTCTACAGGCAAGCCTTTCTAGATAAAGATGATTAGGACGTGCGATGTTTTAGAAAAGCGGAAAACTAGTGGGGAAGTAGTAGCAGGGTACCCTTGATATTCTTTATTATATTATATAATATTTTATTAGATAATTGGTGATAGTATCCATGGTGAGTCTAGGAACTTAGTATACCTATTCAGGTGATGAGTTAGCTTCACTTGGTGTTCAATGTGCTTTAGCATGCTTTCTTTACTTTCGCACGAGAGGCTATGGGAGGATCCTACTAAGTATACTGTTATAATCACCCTATGTATATATAAACTGTTTTTCAGTTCACTTGGAGAAGGTTGGAGAACCAACTGGTTTCTACTAGCTTGGGTTGCAGGAGCTTTTCGGGCTTGTGGTTGCTGTTATTTTTACTTTCCTTTGGGTACTTGCAGTTTTCCCCTTTCAGTTGTAGTAGTTTTTCATGAAATTACATATGTTTACTTAGGATTTATTTTATATTGTTGTCTAAGTTGGAGTTGGTTGGTGTCTGACTTATCACTCTCTTTCACATGTGTTCTCTTAGAGGGTAATGCCTCCCATTTTTGTATTCACTATACCCTCGGTGCTAGTCACCAACCCGGGGCCTACTCGAGGCAGGACTTGGGGGTCATTATCTCTCTTCTCACATTGTCAGCCTAGGAGGGGTACACCTTGTGGGGAGGGGGTCGTGACATAATGAAAATTGATATATTATTCCTTCTTCAAAAATGTGGTGTTCTTTATATTTCTTAATATTTTATAAAAACGAGTTACCATATATAGGGAATTCATATATATTAAATGGTAACATGGTAAAAAACTTGAAAAAAATCCTTTTAACACATATAAAAAACCCTGATATTTTCCTCCTGAAATAATTTAAAATAATCAATTAATGGTGTTATAAAAACATTGATATCATTTCTTTATTATTTTAAAACAAAAACCATTATGTTAAAAATAATATATCTTTATTTCATAAAAAAATAGAGAAAATATTAAATTATAAATAGAATAGGTCATGAACTATGTTGATTGGTGAGGATATGATAAGGTTTCATTTCATTTTTACACAACCCAAGTCATAAATTTATCACTTTATTTTCAAATTTGGAAAAAAATTAATTAATTATTTTTTATTGAGTATAATTAGTTGGATGCAATATTTTTCCATAATATATTCTTTTATCTACATGTCATATCAATATTTATTCACTAATTGAATTTCAAAATAAACAATTTAGTTGAGGTATTTTTAATATATATTGTATTAAACTATAAATAAGATGTTTTTACATGTGTTTTCATGTGTTTTATATTTTTTTATTACAAGAAATATTTATAAATTATAAAAATTACAAAACTCTCTTATCATTTTATATGAAAAGGTATTTTTACTTTCTCATTGTGTTTTAACTATATTTTGAGTTCTAGTGATCATATTTTTATAATTCATATTTAATTTGAAATATCAAAAGTTTATAAAAAATTTATTCAACTACAAAGATGTCTAATTTAATCTCTGATATGTTTTCATTTTGATCTAAATATGATACATTATTTTTGGCATGAACAATATTTTTTTTATTGTGTCGTTAAATTTTATTTTGTTAATTATTTATAACACAAGTTATATATATCTCCTTCTTGAAAAACTTATGTATTTAGAAAGATAAAAAATTTACCAACATTTCATTAGAATAAATGAAAGTATATTTTTATTTTTTAAGTGGTGTAAAAAAATTTCTATGTTTATACAACAAATTTGGAATTATGCAATATCCAAAATTCAAAATCATTTTTATTTCAATGATATATCTCATGATATACATTATAATTTCACACCATTTGTTGGGTTATAAATATAATAAATTTTTATACATTTTATTAAACTACATGAAAATCTAAAAATTTCATTTAGATTCCTTAAAATGGAATAATTCATCATTTTTTGCAGTTTTTATTTTTTTTCATTGTTTTTCAATCATATATTTTAACATACTTATCATATTGAATATTTTCTTAATTATTTGAAAATCTCTAAAAATTATCTCCAATTAAGTTTTATGTGACAAATTCTAATTCTTCTGTTTAAATGGCTTAAAATTCCCCAAATTTTCTATCTTCAGCATGTACATAAAATAATGCACTATTCATCAATTACATTTTTTTTAAATGTTAATTAATTTTTTTTAAACCATAAGTTTTTTTAACTATAAATTTATTTTTTTAAATCGTCAATTAATTTTTTATCTAAAATGGTGAATTACTTTTTTTTCAAATGGTGAATTAATTTTTTATTTCTAATGGTGAATTGATTTTTTATTTATAATATTTAAGTTTTTATATTTTTAGTTAATTTCATATACTTTATTCTCTTATAAATTAATATTTAATGTTAATGAAATTATTCAAACCTATTTTTTTATATTTAATTTCATATAATTAAATGTTTTTATTAATACACAAGGCATGAAATTGGAAAGTCTTTTCAAATTTAAACTATCAAATTATCTTACTGTAATTATAGTATTTATTGAAATTATTATTGTGAAAACTATTTAATTATTTAATGTTTAATTCAATTTGGTTTGAATTAGTGTTTAATTTTTAAATTCAAACAATTTTTGTTATAATTATTGTGGATGATAACTTTCTCTTTCCTATATAATTACTGTAATGATAAATTCTCTCTCTCTCTCTAATATTTATTGTTATTATAATTATTTTAATTGTTTTACCCATTTGGAGATTGTTTTTTTAGATTTTATAGATCATATTTAAAGGATTTTAGGATGCTTTTAAATGATGCACCATGAACACAATTATCTCATATGTTCATACTCTTTCAGCATTCAAGTGATCCTGTGTTTAGCCGTTTACACCTTTTGTGACTAACTCTCAAGGAAGGAACAATTATTATTCAAATTTATTCTCCTTGAAGAGACATAGTGTACCTTATTTGAAACACTTAGACTTCATCATTCAAATCCATTCAAAGGGCTTACATCAACTATTTCATCAATAACAATATTTCTAATTCTATTCAGTTATAATATTTGTTATATATTTTTTGTCTAGGTAGAGGTCTGCACATAATTATTTCTCACATAGGTTATACTACCCCTAAAAGTTATTCCCTTCGTTATGAAAACCAGACCAAAAATCAAAACACTTAGGTAGAGGCTGCTCGTATATAAATTATGGGTTTCTATCTACTCCCAAAAAAGGTTGTGTGTTAGGTTTAGGGTTGCTCTTCAAAAAGTCCTAGGTTAGGATTTTTCACATGTAAAGTTATAGGTTTGGATTTTTATAATGTAAAATTCACTATCTCTCTTTCATAGTGGGTATCGTACTCCATTTCTTGGGGTGTGAATAGTAGACATCGGATCGCTTTGATCTGAAATACTATAAAATTCTTTGTGTTCGTCTCTTTAATTTTATGAATACACTCTTCACACATTCACTTTAATAATTCTTTTAATAAATAACTTTTTAAAAAAATTATACCACCAAATTATACAATTAATTTTTAATAACTTTGATAATTTTAATAAAGGCTCATTCACCCCCCCCCCATTCCTTCTTCCATCAACCCTTTAGGACCTAATAATTGGTATCATAGTGGGACCTTACTTAAGGATACTTAGCTCTATTATTTATTTTATTATTTATGCTAACTTGTATCATAAACCTTAACAAGACTAAATAAATATCTATTGTAGTTTTATGGAAACTCTGGAGATTGAATTATTTAATTCATTGAGACCACCTCATTTCAATGGAAGTGATTGCGGATTTTAGAAATAAAAAATGGAGGTATTTTTTAAAAATATAGGTACTGAATATTATACTGTCATGGATAGACCTTATAAAATACCTAAAGTCGAACTTGAAACTTTAACTAGAAATCATACTATTAAATATATCTTGAATAATAAAGTCATGATTTATCTTTACTGCTCTCTTAGTAGAAGTGTGTACAATCATATATCGTCTTGTAAATTTATTTCTGACATTTGAAAGAATTTAAAATTCACTCATCAAGGAACTAATAAATTAAAAAGAACTATGTTGGGAATTCACAGGGATAAATTTCAATAATTTAGAATGTATGACCATGAAATTTTAAATGATATGTTCAATAGATTCACAAATATCATAACAACATGGTAACAGTTGGTGAAACCATGAAGAATAAGGTGTTGATTAAAAGGATACTTAGAGCCTTAACAAAGAAGTGGAATTCAAAGAAAGTATCCATTGAATAAAGAAAATATTTTTCCAAATAATATATATATGATATGATTGGATCTTTACTGCAATATGAGATTGAATTTAAGAACAATGATCTTGATTCATCTGATATAAGAAAGGGAGTTTCTTTAAAATCTAGATATATTTATGCTAACTCTTATAGTGATTCCTCATATTTTTCTAGCTCCTAGAAAGAATATTATATAATCCAAATTTCTAAATTAATTCAATGACTCATAAATAAAAAGCATACTACCAAAAAGGATGAAGGTAAAAGCAAGAGATATATGAAATATTTCAAAATAAAAGGTAATTGTAAAAACCTAGTTTTTATATGAGGTAAGGATCCTTTAAGTTTCAGTTTAATTATTTATCTTGGACCTAATATGGATGATAAATGAGTTCATGGGAGTTTCAAGGGTTTCTGGGGATTGTTCAGAGCCCGAAGGCTCGGTTTTTATAAAAGGAAAATGGGCCACACAGTTAGTAGAAATTGTGAGACCTAGTCTACACAGTTTGTGTAACTATGCAAGGGATGGATAGAGAGATTCAAGAGGCCATACAGTTTAAGGAAATCATGCATCCTGAGGTACACACCTATGTGGGTGGATCTTCAATTTTTAGCAGAGATTCTTGAATGGTTTGTGCATGGTTAGTCAAACCGTGTGCATGAAACTGTGCGAAGACCCTCATAAGACAGTGCATGGCACACGATTTGTGAACGGTTTTTCCAAATCGTGCGTCCTAGATATTTTGGGTGATTTTACCATTTTTTCCTTAAATAAAATTTAACTCACCTCCACCTCTCATTTACTCCTCTAGCGGACATAATTGATCTCCTCCCTCCGTTGAAGATCTCTAAATCCTCTTAACCTAGGCTTCTTGATAACTAATTTGTCTAAAGTCTGATAAAGATTTTGTTTGTCTCATTAGATTCCTCTTGGTAAGCTCTATAATACTTAGGCTCATTTATCTGTTCTAATTTTTATTGGATGTGCTATTTTGGTGCGAGATCATATGCCCTATTTTCAGGGCACTCGTCTGTTCTTCTGTTTTCTCTCAATCCAGGCCAAACAAAGGGATGATACGAGACGAGGAGAGTACTATGTGATTAAGGTAAGTGTTCTAGTTCTTATCCCTAAAAGTTGAGGTTTTTTATAATATGTGACATTGTGAAACATGCAGGATTCTCTAAGTGTTTCTATAAAATACAATTAAAGAATATTTAACTCAATGTGATTGATATAATTATCCTAGTGATCCCTTATTCAAGTTGGGTCGGGTCCCATCATCTGTTTCCACCCTTCTAGGTGTGCCCATGGTTTTTACTTAATATTATTAAATGATTAAATAGACAAATATTCTTCTAAATAGTTTTGGAATGACTCCATAGTGAGATAATTATAATGAATTGAATTGAATATGTGTGGTATGCCCACGTCACCTGGTCAGATTGAACAATGGTTACACCTTAGTTATTATTAAATTTTAATGAGTTGTGAATTATCCATTGGATATTATTAAAGCCAATTATTACTTATTACTACTATGATGTATGGTTATGGAAACCCTCATTAATTATGGTAAATGGGAATGATGACCCTTCTGCATGTTATACATATATATCTGCATGGAATCCCTTCTGCTATTTTGATATGGGCATAGCATCCCTATATTATGATATGGGCATGATATCCCTATATTGTGATATAGGAATGGAATCCCTTATTCTATTGTGATATGGGAATGTTATCCCTATATTGTGATATGGTAATAACATCCCTATATTGTGATACAAGAATGGTGTCCCTATATTGTGATACAGGCATGGCATCCCTATATATTATATAGGAATGGATACCCTTTATAAAAGTAATATGGGCATGAAGGCCCTTATTGTGATACTAGGAATGGTGTCCCTACTATGGTGATACAGGGCATGGAATCCCCTGCTCTTGTGATATTGGGAATTACATCCCTTGATACCTATGATACTCATGCTACGGTTTATGGATGTATGAGTTACGCCTTGAGTCTAGGCTATTGGTAGTATTAGCATATATGGTTGTATATGTCACTATGTATATAGTCTATATATGTTTATACACATGGTTATTTGTTCAGATATAATTCGGTATAGGCCAGAGGGTAGTGTTAGTCTAGTGTCCTTCAGGAACCAAATCCAACCCTTTTTCAATTTTCATTAATGCTTATTATATCTTCACACTGACATATTATACACACTAATTGGATATTTATAAACATCATTGGTGGTGTCCTAATGAGTTTATAGACATCAATGGTACTTGATAATACTATATTATTGCATGTTTATATAAGAGGGAATGTACACTTATTGATGTTTGAATTCTTATTTGACTTAGGATGGGAGCTTAGTAGAAAATGACTATGCTAGAGCTCAGTCTTCTTTGATAGATTTTTTCCTTTTTTTATATCATGTATTGTATTGACCGTCTGCTTCCATGTATACATGTTTTCCCTATTTTGTAGAGACATGAAATAATCATATTTTTTATATGATACAGTATACTACATTTGATTATTATTTATTGCTTGTATATTACTCTTGATTTCACTATATTTTAAATTATTCATGTTTTATTTCTATTTATCTATTGATTTCACCACTATTATACTCTAATCAGAGGGGATAGTCTCCCCATAGACACACCTTAGGCCCTCACTACTAGTCGGAAGCCTCTGGCATATGAGGAGGCATGCTTGAGGCTATGTGGCCCACCAGGTTGGGGAAACTTTGAGTGGAACCCAGGTTGGGACATCACAAAGTGGTATCATAGGTCTTATCTTTCCTTACTATTATGAGAAAATAGATAGTAGATTCGAAATGTTTTTTAACTTGGTTATAATAAATTCCTAGGAGTAGCTAACCATTTTTCGGGGTAATACTAAGTTTCATGGAATAAGGAATTGTCGTTCTGTGTTATAATTATTACAATTTATTTGATTCCACCATTGCGTGACACACATGCTATTTGATGGTTGTTATTATTATGATTGAGGTTTATCTTTTATCCTTGGCATGATAAGATAAGGGAAAGGAAGCATCGGTCATGCATTATTTTAGGAACCTGTTAGAATTCACATGCCATGCATATTTCATGCCATATAGGAGAATTTTGTTTCTTTAATTGGTTTTTATTGCTATGAGTGTTTTGAATTATATAAATGTTAATTGAAAACAGTTTTATACAAGGAATTGAGAAACATAGTCGGTAATTAGAGTTCATGTCATAACCAAAATTATGTTTTTCTAATTAGGTTAAAGCTAACACCCTAAGAAGTCAATTATGGCATGTTGAGTCATGGACCACTGATCACATGGACTGGAATGTGTTATGGTTTGGATTAAGTGGATTCCACATTTAAAATCATAAGGTTTATGGGTCCTTGTAGATCAGAAGTGGTGGTTTATTTTCTTCAACCATTAAAAGATAAATGTATACGAATATGAATTTAAATGAAATTGAATATAGTAAAACATAGATCTTGACTCAGACCCGACCTTAGTAAGGGTAGTAGGTAATGTCTCTTGTGTTCTATATAAATGTTTATACTTCCTAGACCTGTCTTTATGAGAAGTAAGAGGTGTTTATTTTATGTAGAAAGTCTTTGTACCTATTATATTCTTATATCAGTGGCTTATTCCATTATCAAATTTTACCTAAGGTGTGTTCTTGGCATATGTAGAGCAATTCCACCACAACGTCCCCTGTTTGTATGCTAGGAGGGTGGTGACGATCATGCTCTAGAGGTGGTGATCCCTAATTCTCTGGTGATACCTCTAGTAGTTCCACCTATGGAACTTCTTCCTATTACCAATGTGGGTGATGATTCCTAGTTTCAAGAAGATTTTATATGGATTACGTAGATGATACAGGGCGCTCTATGCTCTACCCCTTTTATGGAAGAGTTGACTCAGGAGTTCTAGCAGCAGTTTTTAGACACATTTTAGAGGGATGAAGGACCACAATATTTAGTGCTATGAATCAAGATAGTTATTTCTATATTATAGAATCTAGAGACACCTAGTGATAGGAGAGTAAAGATCGCCACTTATAAGCTTTGAGGATCTACTAAACATTCGTGGGATATTATGAACTAGGAAGGTCGGTATTGGGAAGGGATCTGGATGGAATTTTAATCCATCTTATATGAATACTTATTCTCTGAGAGACTGAAGGATGATCATTCTAGGGAATTCATGAACCTTTTATGGGTTTTTATGGTAGTTATGGACTACTCAACTCATTTTATAGAGCTTTAGTGATTTGTTCCTATCTATATGGTTGATGAGTCAGTGAAAGAAAGATGGTTCAAAGATGGAATTAGGAATCCTATTCATTCCTAGGTAAATTTTTTTCAGTTGACTATCATATATGATATAATAAACCCAGTACAAATCATCAAGTAGAACCTAAAGGAAGAAGATGGTGTGATCAAGGGTGGTTCCGAACCCAGATATGGTAGTGGTTCGAAAAGCTGTCAAAAGTGACACATTGAGACTACACGCATGCAAAGCATCATCCATATGACACCCACTTACAGTTATGTGGTTTGTCATCAGTGTGGGAAGCCTAGGAATAAGAAGACCCAGTGTCCTAAAGACCTCATCAAGTGTTGAGGTTGCGGTATATTGGGGTATTTATAGCATTTCTGTAGGACCTTCCCATCTATGTAGAGTGAGAGAGGATCAATGCTAGATCCACCTTCAAGAGCTGGATCATTAGAACCTCACCAGGTAGGTAGCTGGATTACTACTAGCCATACAGGCAGAGGAGGATGTAGTGACCATGGTAGTTAGGATTCTGATATACAGTTCCAGTAGAGTAGACCAGCTCTAGGAAGTCAAGTTGCAGTACAAGGACATAGATCAGGCCATATTTACATAGTATAACCTATTCTAGAAAAGAAGGAAATAGGGCCATATACTATTCAAGGTACTATTCTAGTAGCCTCTACCATAGTGTCTTCCCTTTTCAATACAGGTGCATGTACGATCCTGGATCTTTTTAAGGTATTTTTTTGTTTAAGTTTTGGTTTGGCCTCTTATTTTTGGATAAATAAGTGTATCCCAAGGTTTATGTGAAGACTTGAGGGTGTTCTGGGGGTTCAGGACACGAAAGGGGAAGAAAAAGAAATTTTTGGGCATGTTGTAAGGTTTGCGCATGGTTAGTGCAAACCATGCGGAGCATCCCAGGTAACCATACAGCCATGGACAGAAGCTCACGCACGGTCAGTGTACAGTTGAAAAAACTGTGCAGAATTCCCAGGAAACTGTGTGAAGGGGGTGATCTTCGACAGAAGCTTCTACATGGTTTGTGCACGGTTTGGAAAAGTGTGCGGGTAAACTGTACGGCCCAGAAACTTTTAAAAAATTACAAAAATTTCACAACATGACTTTAAGACCTAACTCGGGTTTTTCTTCCTCCTCCTCCCTTGCAACCCTAGGAAAAAACCAAAGGGTCCAAGAGATTCCAAGGATCGATCTCCTTTGATTCTTGACTGTTTGGAGTGTTGTTGGATGCGAATAGAAGATCCAGGTGAGTCTAATCTTCCCTTCTCTCTTTTCTGATTTAGGTCCTGTATTTTGGGTTATCTCCATATGAATCTCTCAAACCTCTATTTTTCAGTGAGGTTTAGGTTAAAGCTTCAAGGAGAGTTTGAATCTGAATCAAGGGTAACTATTAAGAGTGTGTTCATTAACGGATTTTAGGTAGGTTTTCTACAAGTATTATCCCAAGGTTTTATTTCGGATTTGTGCATGGAAATTGGTGTTATTTTTTCCAATTTTTTTGTTATTGGTTCCATTGAAGTGTTTGATAAAAATGGATGTCTAAGTGACCAATTGAAACCATCACAACCCCCATGGGATGCGTTGAGGATGACTTGACCATTGTAGGGCCACCCATGGGGTGCACTGAAAAACCTAAACTGAGAGTGTGGTAGGGTTAAGTGGTGGGTTGCTGAATAAGAATGTGAAACCCATGTAGAATGTGTCTTAATGATTGATTAAGTTATAAATGGAATAATGATAAATATGCCTAGGGGGATAAAGGCATAAGGTATTGTTGGAATGACATGAAAATGGGCAATTGGGTTGAAATAGATTATATCAATTGTTTCATGAATTTGGTTAGAAATGCCTAAGGGGTTTAGGGCATGCTAAATGGTGAACTTACAATTGGGTAATGGAATGGGAAATTGGGAATGTGTTAATGGGTTGTAATAAGGGAATGGATGAAATTGTGGAATGGGTTAATAAATGATAATTAGGTAGTACACCTAAATGATTGAATGTAATAAAGGGATTGTGTTATGTGATATGAGAAATGTACTTGAAATTAATAAGTGGGTAAATTCTTGTGAAATGATAAATGGGATAAATGAGTTAATGAATGGTCCATGATGAATTCAACTAAAGCATAGGGGATTGTTTAATACACCTAATGGGTTAAGGTACGGGAATGGGAATTTGTCTAAATGGATATGAATTGTAAATGGTAAATGTATTAATGGGTTATGGCATAGTATTAATTCATATGTTGTTTTTATATGTTGTAATATACAATGGAATTGAATATTATTGGTTGTGTTATGGTATGGTTGTGGTGACTTGAAAAATAAGCATGTGTGTATGGATTGGAAGATTGGGGTGTTGACTTGAGGTTTTATGACCACGGGTCGAGTTAGACTGAGGAACTAAACTCTACCCAAAATTCACGGGTTAGGGAAGGGGACAGAGGCTCTATTCCCCTAACAGTTTCATTTCACCCGGACTGAGGCTTCAAGGTGAGGATAATGTGTTTATGTGATATGTAGATCCCTAGTGAGATAGGGACTTTAATTTTTTCCCCTATGCATTGTAATTGATTTCCTTATACCCTTGTGTAAATATTTATGCCTAGCCCATGGAACATGTGATCAATATGGATTATGTAATGAATATGGTATAAGAAATGAAATTAAGATAAATACTAGTCATGAATTAAATGAACCTTGTTAACTAATGGCACCTGAACTGCCCTTGCTTACTTACCATTTATTTTTTACCTGCATGCACTATCTATTAGACTAGATATTTTGTAGACACCATTGGTGGTGTCCTAATGAGATTTGTACTCACACCCTACTCGGGCTGTTGTTGGGTACCCGAGCAGATCTCTTGGTTGCAGGTTAGGATAAGGGAAAAGGCCCTACATGAATAAGTTGAGTTGGGATCAAGATGTTAATGGGGGAGGATCTGGACTTACAGTCGGGACCCGTTTGGAGTTTAGTTGTTTGTATTAATTTTGGGTTTCATTCACTTTACACTAATATTATGACATGACATTATTGTATTGGATTTTTTGTTTGTACCCCTTTTTGGGAAATGATTGGTTATGCATGTTTATTGGTTATTCATATTGTTTCTGTTATTTATATTTTTTTCTGATGTGGATGGATCTGATAAAGAGGGTATAGTCTCCCCATGTGACTTATTAGACCCTCGCCACTAGTCGGAAACCTCTAGCATACGGGGAGGTGCGTTTTAGGTCATGTGATGACTCGGCTCAGAGCACCGATTTAGTGGCTTCCAGGTCGGGGATGTTACAAAGTGGTATTAAAAGAGTTATTTTTTATTCTTACTATTTGGGGATGGCAGACCGGGGATTAGGATGTGTCATTCCTTATTAATGAGCTCATGCTTGGTAGTAACTAACCCATGTATGAGGGAAAACCCAAGTCACCCTGGGTGGGAATTGTTGTTCTTGATGTGTGTTGTTACAGTTGGATGATATTTCGCCATTAGGTGATACATGTGTTGTGTGATTTAACTAATTTATGATATTTTTCTCATGGCTAAAATGACATGAGGTTGTGAATTCATGCATCATTTTAGGCACCTATGGATATAGGTGGCATGCATCATTATAGGCACACACACGGGATGGGTTTTTGGGGCATAGAGAGTAGAGTGCATTTTACTCCCTTTATAAATCTGAAGAAAATGATGCCTAATAATTGTAATGAAAGTGGGTGAATGAAGAGAATGAAAATGTGTAAATGTTATAACCGGGTTAAAATTTTGGGCTATAATAAATTGTAAAGGTTGTTTTGGTGTCTAAAAGAAAAAGGGTTTCATAATGATTGTGATATTATTGATGAATTTTTTCTAATGAAAGGTGTAAATGAGTTAAAATGATGATCTTAACATGTTGTGAAATGGTAAATTTTCCTAAGAGGATGGGATTGTGTTGTAAAAGAAGAATGAATTTGAAGAGGTGTTGGCGAAAGACTCATGATTAAGTAAATTGGTTACTCCATGTTGTCCATAACCCATAGTAGGCATGGTAGGGGGTAGTGTTCTAAGTGTGATGATGACCATTGGGTTAGAGCATGAAGAATGATTTGTTTAAAGTTACTAGCATGAGACCTTTTCTATATGTGGTTAAGTCCTGTTGGTCATTCTTCAAAGCGTCAAGTGAATGGTAAGTTTAAAATGAGAATGATTGAGTTCAATAGTGGGTATCCCTTGTGTGGTCAGTTTGACCCTTGTATACATAAGTTGGGTAGTGAGAGTTCTCCAATAGAGACTTTGGATTTTATTTGTGAGGCCTTATCGGTCATGATGTGGCCTAAGTGGTGTGTTTAGGGAACCCTCGAAGGGTTTTGTACTTTGGGTTGCGAGGCATTGTTCAGTAATGTGAGTGAGAGAACTCTTGTGGTATGTGACCATACGGAGTACATGATAGATCCTAAGGATGGTTCCTGGGTCTTGGTGACCTTGTGAGTTGAGACCTTTCAAGTTGTGTCTTGAATCCCATAGAGGATGTTTTTCTCGTAGTGCCGATGAATGTGTACACCTTTGGTGTGGAACCTAGAGTTGATGGTTGTTTATTCAATAGTCATAGTGTGCACTAAAATGTGAGTGAGAGTTCCATTCACAAGCATTTCTTTGATCGTGTCATGATATGTGGGGTTTGGAGAGAGGACTAATGGATTTTCTTGGTTGTGATTCCAGACTAAGGAGTTGGTATCCTCAAACCTTCAAGGTGACCTATGAGAGAGGTTGGAAAACTTTTCTAGTGCTTTTGTGTGTGTTCCACATGTGTAGATGTTTTGGACTTTGGTAGTGGGACCCAAACTGCCCCATGGTGCAGGTTTGGCCTTTAGGGATAAGTGGGAAGGTTGATGGATGTTTGTGCCACTATAGTTGTGGTTACATGTTGATAGTTTCAGAAATCAAAGGTGACTTCGTGGGAAGATAGCCCATGGATGTAGGTGCCTTGGAATATGAAGCATGAGAGATGTTGTAGAGGCAGTGTAAATGCAAGTTTGGGGATCATCAAGTATGTATGGTTCTCCCATAAGGGCACCCTGGTGCTTGTGATGGGATGTAAGGTTTGTTTTAAAGGGTTGTACTGTATAGATTCCTAACTCTCCCTTTTTGGGATGATGATTAATGGGGGTCTTGATGTTGTCTCTGAGCATAAATTAGAGAGTGTCTAGAGTGTGGTTATATGCCCTTACTTGATGGTGACACACGAGTTGAGGGTGGTCATGTGGCAGAACTTGTTGTCCGAATGGTTTGGTTGTTAATAGAGATATAGAGGCCACCTCAGGGCTGATGAGGCTGACTAACCAAGAGACAGGGTTAGGTAAGTAAGTAGGCGATGGGCTATACACAATTTAAGGTTGTTTTGGTGAGAGATTGATGGTTTGGATGTTGTGTTAGACCATGTGTTCTGATTGTTGGTTGTCAGGGACACATCAGAAGAACTCGAGCGGTATGCTAGAAATAGTACCACATGAAACGTTGGTTCATGGTTGCTTGGTGGTTTGGTTGTGGAGTGATGGTTGGATCTGATTTGAAATAAAACCTGAGTGGTGGTGGTTAAGTGTGGATGGACATGTTCAATAGGGAGGCCTGAAATCCTTAGCAGGTCATGGTGTCTCATAGTTTGACAATAGAAATGGATAAGTTGGTGACGGTGTTCCTCGGAAACTTCTTATCATACCTCATCTAGTGACGAGCATGCCCAACATCTTGACATCGTCCCAAGTACGTTGAGAAGCTCTGGATCGTGCCAAGAGACATGGAGGTGTTTGGTTGGATGAGGGGCATCCTGGAGTTACGCTCATGGAAATGGTATATTCGGAGCTTGAAGGTGGGATGTACACCCTCAATGGCTTGGGGTGAGGTCCCTAGGATGGACCGAATGTCAAAAAATGTTACGAGTGTCGTTCATGGAATCCAGGAACAGGCACTGGGTGATTTTCATTTTCTTGTTTTGAAAAAGCTAGTTAGCCATGTCAGAGTTTTGGGGTTTAGTTTTTGATCGGGTATAATATGCAGTGGTTGGAATCCCTATTGGGAGTAGTGTTAACAACACTCTTAATTTGGGGAGTGATAAGTCAGTATTAGATGTGGATAGGAGAACATCGAGATAATGTAGTGGCACCAGAATTCCAGTAAGGAACCTGTAAGGTGATTTTCATGTCCCTCGGAGAGGCATGTGGACCTTGGATGTGGTGACTGATGAGCCAAGTGTTGGATTTGAGCTCATGGTGGTTCCATGTGAAGCTTTAAATGGTTGTACTGAAGTCATAATAGGGTGTGGTTGGATATGACAGTAGTTTGTGGTAATAGAGGTTGGGTTCTATGACTCCAATGAAGATTATGGTTAGAATCGGGTAATTTTACCTTGTGTGGTTTTGGGAACGTCATGAAATGAGTGGATCTTGTCCATGTGGTGTGGTGTTATTCCAAGGGTGGAGTTCGATGATGGTATGGAGGGTAGTAATTCCGTGATAATTAATTCTATTGGAATTAAGAAAACGGCCTCAGTGGGTGCATAGGATGACAATGATAGGCTTCAAGTTAGTAAGCACTTTGGGAAGGTGAGAAAGGAGTAGTGTACCATCAGTGGAAGATGGGTGTTATGGGGAAAGCCAGTCGGGTGTGGTTCGACCTGAGATGATAAACTTGAAAGTGTGTGGTGGGAGTGACCCACCTCTTGGTTCATTTTGTGGTGGAAAGTGCCTCTTGAAATGAAGTGGTACCGTAGTGAGGTCATGTTGATATTAATCCTTGAATGGATAGTGTGGGAATGTCCTTTCGAATGGTTTCGACGATGCGGCTGGATGTCAATATAAGGTAATTTACTATGGATTCTTGGTTATGGTGAGTTGGAACATGTTAGGATATGGGAAGTTGGGTTGAGTTTTGGCGGTCCTTCATCGATGGAGAAGGTACCAGGTGACTAAAAATGGTGGAAATAATCATACCAGATGAATGGTTGGTTGATTACGTGATCCGAATTTTGGGTGGGAAGGACGTGAGTGGTCACCATTCGGGTGAGTTGGACTTAGTAGAGAGCTTTGGCATGGTTTAACTGGCTGAGTAGAAGAGAGTTTTGAGTTTCGTTTGGATGTATAGTTGTGGAATGAAATATTTAGGAAATGTGGTTGGAAGGGTAGTGTTTTTTACTTTGGTTGATACCGGGTTTGGTCACCATTAGAGTTGGGTGAACAGGAAAATGATGCCAAGTGATTTGGGTCATGAGTTGTGAAGAGGATAGGGCCAATGAGGTACTGATTGGTTCCTCCATGATGATTTGATGTTGTAAGTTTCCATGTGTTTAGAGTTAGGTTTTTTTTCCTAAGTTTTTTCCATGAAATTCTAGGGGTGGTAATGGTTTAAGTGGATGCATGCTTGAGAATTTTTTTGATTCATGAAGTGGGTTGTGGTGAGGAAGTATCGAGGGGAAAGTTTGTGCCCTCTAACCATGTTCGGTGGCCTTGTGAAGTGAAAACCAGAACCTTGGAAAGTGGAAATGGATAGGCAGGCCTTGTGGCATGATCCCTTATTATAGAAGTTAGTGATTCTCAGAAGAGCGGCTCGAGGATGAACCATTATAAGGTGGGGAGATTATAAGATCCCAGACCTTTTTAATGTATGTTTTTGTTTATTTTTTGGTTTGGACTCTTCTTCATAGAAAAATAAGTGTTTCTAAAGGTTCATGTGAAGACTCAGTGGTGTTACATGGGTTTGAGACACAAAAGGGGAAGAAAAAGGAATTTCTACTCATGTTTCATAGTTTGCGCATGGTTAGTGAAAACCGTGCGGAGCATCCTAGGTAACCGTGCATCCATGGATAAAAGATCATGTATGGTTAGCAGACGGTTGGAAAAACTGTGTGGAATTCCCAAGAAACTTTTTGAAGGGGGTGATCTTCAGCAGTAGCTTCCGTACAGTTTGTGGACGATTTGGAAAACTGTGCGGGCAAACCGTGCGGCCCAAAAGCTTTTAAAATTTTACAAAAATGCCACACCGTGATTTTAAGACACAACTCGGGTTTTTCATCCTCCTCCCTTGTAACCCTAGGAAAGAACCAAATGGGTAAAGAGATTCCAAGGATCAATATCATTTTATTATTGACCATTTGGAGTGTCGTTGGATACGAATCGAAGATCTGGGTGATTCTAATCTTCCCCTCTCTCTTTTCTAGTTTAGGTCTTGTATTTTGGGAAATTTCCATCTGAATCTCTCAAAACTCTCTTTTTCAGTGAGGTTTAGGTTAAATCTTCAAGGGTTGTTTGAATCCAGATGAAGGTAAATGATTAATAGTGTGTTCATCAACAGATTCAAGGTAGGTGGTCTGCAAGTATTATCCCATAGTTTTATTTTGGATTTGTGCATGGAAGTTGGTGTTCTTGTTTTCCCCTTTTTGTGTTCTTGGTTTCGTTGAGGTTTTTGATAAAAATGGGTGTATAAGTGACTAATTGAAACCCTTATGATCCTCATGGGATGCGTTGAGGATGACTTGACCATTTTAGGGCCACCCATGGGGTGCACTGGCAAACCCGGACCGAGAGTGTGGTAGGGTTAAGTGGTGGGTTGCTGAATAAGAATGTAAAACCCATGTAGAATGTTTCTTAATGATTTATTAAGTTATAAATGGAATAATGATAAATATTCCTAGGGAGATAAAGGCATAATTTGTTTTTTGAATGACATGAAAATGGGTAATTGGGTTGAAAGATATTATATCGATTATTTCATGAATTTGGTTAGAAATGCCTAAGGGGTTTAGGGCATGTTAAATGGTAAACTTGCAATTGGGTAATGGAATGGGAAATTGGGAATGTGTTAATGGGTTGTAATAAGGGAATGGATGAAATTGTGGACTGGGTTAATACATGAGAATTAGTTGGTACACCTAAATTATTGAATGTAATAAAGGGATTGTGTTATGTGATATGAGAAATTTACTTGAAATGCATAAGTGGGTAAATGATTGTGAAATGATAAATGGGATAAATGGGTTAATGAATGTTCCATGATGAATTTGGCTAAGGTATAGGGTATTGTTGAATACAGCTAATGGGTTAAGGCATGGGAATGGGAATTTGGATAAATGGATATGAATTGTAAATGGTAAATGTATTAATAGGTTATGGAATAGTATTAATTCACATGTTGTTGTTATGTGTTGTGATATCCAATGGAATCAAATATGCTTGGTTGGGTTATGGTATGGTTGTGGTGACTTGAAAAATAGGCATGTGCACATGACTTGGAAGAGTGGGGTATTGACTTGAGGTTCTACACCCATGGGTCGAGTTAGACCGAGGCTCTAAACTTAACCCCAAAATGCACAGGTTATGGAAGGAGAAAGAGGCTCTATTTTCCTAATAGTCACATTCCACCTAGACTGAAGCTTCGAGGTGAGGATAATGTGTTTATGTGATATGTGGATCCCTAATGAGATAGGGACTTGAATTGTTTCCCCTATTCATTGTGATTTATTGCCTTATAACCTTGTGTAGATATTTATTCCTAACCCATGGAACATGTTATCAATATGGATTATGTAATGAAGATGGTATAAGAAATGGAATTGGGATAAATACTAGTCATGAATTAAATTAATCTTGTTAACTAATAGAACTTGAACTACCCTTGATTACTTACCATTAATTTTGTACCTACATAAACTATCTGTTAGACTGGGTATTTTGTAGACACCATTGGTGGTGGCCTACTGAGTTTTGTACTCACACCCTGATCGGGCCGCTGTTGGGTACCCGAGTATATATCTTGGTTTCAGGTCAGGACAAGGTTGGTATGTTCATGTGGAGGATCCAGACTTACAGTCAGGACTCATTTGGAGTTTAGTTGTTTGTATTACTTTTGGTTTTCATTCACATTTCACTACAAGTATGACTTGACATTATTGTATTTGATTTGTGGTTTTTACCCTTTTTTGGTAAATGCTTGGTTATACATGTTTATTGTTTATTCATATTGTTTCAGATATTTATATTATGTTCAGTTGTGGTTGGATCTGATAAAGAGGGTATAGTCTCCCCACATGACTTATTAGACCCTCGCCGATAGTCGGTAACCTCTAGCGTACAGGGAGGCACGCTTGAGTTCATGTGACAACTCGACTCGGAGCACTGGTTTAGTGGCTTCTGTGTTGGGAACGTTACAGTGCATCACACTTTTTTATCTATGTAGTTTTTGTGGAGATCCTCGAGCTTCATGTTGAGAATTTATGTGGCATTATGATACTTGATACTTCTTTGGGTATATATTTAGAGAGTATATTCCAGTGAAAGGACTATCCTCTTGAGGTTGGAATCCATTGTTTCTTATGGGAACTCTTCCTCATTGAGATGATGGGATTCGATGTCATTCTGAGGATAGAATGGTTGGTCCCCTATCATGCCTGTATGGATTTTTATCACTGAAACGTGTCATTCACATCACCAGAGGGAAATACTTACATTCATAAGGGATAATGGGATATACAGGCTGATAGAGATGGACTAAAGAAACTTTTTCTAAGAGGAGTGATTTCCCATATTACTAACCTTTATATAGATAATTGAGGATTTCATTAGACTAAGTTCCCTCCTATAGTCGATCAATTCATGGATTTTTTCCCTGGTGAATTTTCAGGACTACCTTCTGAGAGAGAGGTAGAGTTTAATATTGATCTAGTGCCTAGAGTTTCACCAGTATCCATTCCTCCTTATAGAATGGATACTACTAAGTTTTAGGAACTCAAGAGGTAGGTAGAGTATTTATAGGCCAAGGGTTTTATAAGGCCCAATACTTCTCTCTAGGGTTCACTATTCCTTTTAGCCAACAAGGCAGATGAAACCCTTGGGATTTTTGTAGATTACTAGAAGTTTAATTAGTATACTATAAAAAACCGGTATCCCTTACCTCATATATATGATCTTTTTTACCATCTCAAATGAGTGAGGGTATTCTTGAATATCGACCTGAGATCAGGCTATAATCAAGTGTGAGTTAAGCCTTTATATATTTCATGAATGGATTTGTATATTCTATATAGTTTATATGATTATCTCATGATGTTATTCGGTCTTACAAATCTTCATACCATATTTATGGATTTGATGAATAGGTTTTTCCAACCCTATATAGATTCCTTCATTGTGGTCTTTGTAGATGACATCTTGGTGTATTCTCATACTCAAAGCGACCATAACACTCATCTTGAGATCATTTTGAATACACCAAGAGAGAACCAACTGTATACTAATCTTAGTAAATGTCACTTCTAGATTGACAAGGTACACTTCATGGGTCATATTATCTCAGAGGTTAGAGTTTTAGTTGACCCAGATAATGTGAGGTTTTTGGTTACCTAGGAGCATCCCAAGAACATTTTTGGTATACAGAGTTTCTTGGGGATAGCTTATTATTACAAGAATTTAATACAGGACATTTCATGCTTAGAAACACCTCTTATGGGATTGACTTAGAAGGGTGTGAAATTTATATGGTGTGAATCTTATGAGATAGCCTCTCGGGAGCTGAAAGGGAGATTGACTTCATCACTTATCCTGATTATTCCAAATTTGGGTAGAAGATATAGTGTATTTTGATGCATCGGGTGTTGGCCTAGAAGTATTTCTAATGAAGGAATATCGATACATCACTTACGGGTCACAACACCTAAGGCCTCGTGAGCATAATTACCCGATGCATGATCTCGAGTTGGAAATTGTTATTCATTCCTTGCGTTGTCGAAGGAATTACCTACTGGGAGATCATTTTTTGGTGTTTATGGACCACAGAATACTTAGGTATATTTTTACATAGCATGAACTGAATCTTAGGTAGTGGATATGGATTGAATATCTTTAATCCTTTGACTTCAAACTTGTTTATACACCCAGGAAGGGAAATGTTGATGCTGATGCTCTAAGTAGGAGGACTCAGACATAGGCAGTTCAGGATGCCAGTAGCAAGTGGAAACTTATGGATTTATTTTTTGAGATGCATATAGAGGTGCAGGATGATCATGGTTAGTCTGTACTTACATCATTATTAGTGAAATCTTCACTTATGGAGAAATTAATGATGAGGCAGTTTTCAAATCCTGAAGGCTTGGTCCATTGAGAGAGTATTTATAGTGAGGACCGCCACTGAATTGGTATATCAATGATGATGATATCCTGAATATACATGGGAATATCTAGGTTCATATGGATATAATAGAGGATTTGATATGAGAGTCACATGATTCTCGGAGGGTGGTCCATAGAGATATCTCCAAGATGTATCAGGATATGCACTGACAATATTGGTATCTAGGGATAAAATGTCAGATAGTAGGTTTTATCACTAGGTTTTCCACCTGTCAGTAGGTGAAGGTAGAGCACCAGTGACCTGCTAGCTTGTTTCAGTCATTATTATTCCCTAAATGAAAATGAGAGGATGTTACGATGGATTTTGTTATCATCTTATAGAGGTCACCTTGAGGTAGTGACACGGTTTGGGTAGTCTTGGATTAATTAAAAAAATGTCCCACTTTATTCCTATTTGGGAGAATTTCTCAGTTGATGAGTTAGGAAGATTGTATATCTTTGAGATCATATGACTACATGGGGTCCCTCTTACTATCATTTAATATATGGAAACTTGTTTTAAATATAGGTCTTGGTCGGGGTTATAGATAGCTATGGTTGAACAAGTGATTTTGAGCACAACCTTTCACCCACAGACTGATGGCCATTCAGAATGAACTATATATGTTTTAGAGGACATGATCTAAGCATGCTCCTTGATTTTAGCAGTTCTTGGGATAATAATATCCCCCTCATCGATTTCACCAATAATAATAGATATCAGGTGATGATTTAGATGGCTTCCTATGAGGTCCTGTATGGTAGGTCGTGTCATTCACCCCTGTGGTGGTTAGAGGAATGAGAGACAGTGCTATTAAGTCCTCATCTCATTCAAGATACTTCATAGTATGTTCATATTATCAGAAATCATGTGTTTATCACTTAGTATAGATATAAATATTATTTCAATCCTCATAAAATACCTCTAGAGTTCGAGGTTGGTGGTCATGTTTTCTTACAGGTATCACCCAGACTTGTTCATAGATAGATTCATAGGCAAGGGAAGTTTTCGCCTCATTATGTCAATTAATTTTATATCTTAAAGAGAGTCAGGCCAGTGGCCTATTGGTTTCTATTACCTTAGAGGAACCATTCCATGAATTATGTATTCCATGTTTCATAGCTTCACTGATTTCATGTCAACCTATTTTAACCTTTTGATCCTAAGGATATTGAACTATATTTTGATGCTTCTTTTGAGGAGTATCATATACACATCATTTATTGGAGCACAAAGTCTCTCCAAGACCGATTTATCCCTTTAGTATAGGTGATATGGCAGTACGGCTAGGTACAAGATGAGAATTGGGAGTGGGAGTCTAATGCACATGCTCAGTGGTCAGAGTTGTTCTCAGATGAATTTTTATCACCCTTGGAAGGTGAACTCAGGAATGAGTTCCTTTTAGGGAGTAAGACTATAAGAACATGGTTTTATATGAGGTATGGATTCTTTGAGTTTTAGTTTAATTATTTATCTTGGATATAATATGGATTCCAAATGAGTTTATGGAAGTTTTGAGGGTGTCCAAGGTTTGTTTGGAGCCTAGAGGCTCAGTTTTTTGAAGAAGAAACCGGACCACATGGTTAATAGAAATCGTGCGACCCAATATTCATGGTTAGAGTAACCATGAAAGGTATAGAAAGAGGGATTCAAGAGGCCACACAGTTTGAGGAAACTGTGAAACCTGAGGCACATACCTGGGTGGGTGGATCTATAGTTTTTAAAAAGGATTTTTTCATGGTTTGTGCATGGTTAGTCAAACTGTGTGCAAGTAACCATGTGGGTCCCTTCTAAGACAGTGTTTGGTGCACAGTTAGCACACGATTAGGCCAACCATGCATCCAAACTATGTGACCCAGATAGTTTGGGTAATTTTACCATTTTTACCTTAAATCTAATTTAATTTACCCACTCCTCTCATTTACTCCTCCAGTAGACAGAATTGAGCTCCTCCCTCTGTTAAAGAGCTTCAAATCCTTCTAACCTATGCTTCTTAATAACTCTTCCATATGATGTCTAATCAAAATTCTATTTATATCATTGCATTCCTCTCAATAATCTCCCTAATCCTTATAATCATTTCACCAATCTTCTTTCTATCAGATTCACTATTTTGGTATGATCTCATATGCCCTATTTTTAGGGAATTCATCCGTTATTCTATTTTCTTTCCATCCAGACCAAACGAAGTGCTGATACTAGATGAGGATAGTGCTACAATCATAAGGTTGGTGGTCTAGTTATTATCCCTTTAATTTGAGATGCTTTATAATATGTTTTATTGTGCCACATGTTGGATTCTATGAGCATTACTCTAAAATACAATTAAAGCATGTTTAATTCAATATCCTTGATAGAATTATTCTAGTGTTTCCTTATTCAGGTTAGGTTAGGTCCCATAATCTTTTTCTATCCTTTTAGGTGTGTCCATGGTCTTTCCTTGATATTATTAAATTATTAAATGGATAAATCATCTTCTAAATGGTTTTGGTGTGTCTTTACAATGATATGATTATAATGAATTAAATTCAATGTGAGTGGTATGCCCACGTCACCTGATCTGATTGAACAATGGTTATTACCTTGTTATTATTAAATTTTAATGAGTTATGAAATATTCATTGGCTCATATTAAATCCAATCATTACTTATCACTACTATAACATATGGGAATGAAAACCCTTGTTAATTATGGTGAATGGGAATAAGGACCCTTATGCGTGTTATATACATATATATGGGCATGGTGTCCCTTATTCTATTGTGATATGGGTATGGTGTACCTATATTGTGATATGGGCATGGTGTACTAATATTGTGATACAGTCATGGCATCCCTATATTGTGATATGGGTATGGCGTCCCTACACTGTGATATAGGCATGGTGTCCCTATATGTGATACGGGTATGGTGACCATTTATAAAAGTGATATAGGCATGAAGATCCATACTATGATATTGGGCATGGAATCCCTACTACTGTGATATTGGGAATGGTGTCTCCTACTCTTGTGATACTAGGCATTACATCCCTTGATACCTGTGATACTCATGCTATAGCTTATGGATTTATAAGTTACACCTCGAGTCTAGCCTAGTGGTAGTATCCACATATACGGTTGTAGATTTAACTATGTATACAGTCCATATATTCATATACACATGGTAACTTGTTCAGAGATAATATGGCATGGGATGAAGCAGGTAGTGTCAGCCTAGTGTCCTTTAGGGACCAAAGCCGACCCTTTTACATTCTTCATTACCGCTTATTATATCTGCACACTACCATATTATATACACTGACTAGATATTTATAGATGTCATTGGTGGTGGCCTATTGATTTTATCTCACACCCTACCTAGGCTGTCAATGGTACCCGGGTAAACTATATACTTGTAGGTGTAGATGAGGAGAAATGACAACTTATGGATGTGTGAATTCTTGTTTGACTTAGGATGTGAGCTTGGTATCAGATGAACAGGCTCGAGCTTGGGATGCTTGGATATATTTTTTCCTTTGGTTCATTTTTTGTATCATGTATTGTATTGATTGTTTGTTTCCATGTATGCATGTTTTCTCTATTTTATAGAGACACGACATCATAATATTTTGTATATGATACGATGTACTACTTTTGATTATTATTTAGTGCTTGGATATTACTATTTATTCCTCTATATTTTACATTATTCATATGCTTCTTCTATTTATATATTGATTACACTAATGTGCTACTTTGACTAGAGGGAATAGTCTCCCTAGAGACACACCCTAGGACCTCATTTCTAGTCGGAAGCCTCTAGAATACAAGGAGGTATGCTTGAGGCCATGTGGTACACCTAGTTGGGGCACCATTGAGTGGCACCTGGGTTGGGACATCATAGTAATAAAGGTAAATCTACAATTATATGTTATAAATGCAGTAAACCTGGCCATACCAAATATGAATGTATAAGGTTGCAACAAGAAGGGAAAGATAATAAGTAAAAAAGGAAATAAAATGAGCTTATCATGATGGTTAGAGTTTCACTAAATAATTAGACTCCAATAATGAATTTAGAAGTGAAAAAGTGAATAGTAACCTTACTCTAATGGGAAAACACCCTAAGGTGACAGATCCTTTTGAAGATATGGAAAAACCTACTGGTTTGTGTTTAATGGTAACAATGAATAGGGTTAGTAATTCTTCTAATTATGATTATTATTATGAATCATGTTCTAGTTATAATCATGAAAATTCTAAAGTTAAATAATTAAGTGATTTAAGTAATAAATTTCAAATGGAAATTGAAAATATTTCTAAAAATTGTGAAATTTTTATTAAGGATTGCAAGAAAGCTTCTAAAGAAAATAAAGATCTAATTTTGGAAAATGAAAAATTAAAAAAAAAATATTTCTAAGTATTAAAAAAAAGAGAAAATTAAGAATATGTAAAATAACATTTCTAATCTTGAAAAAGAAAATCAAAATTTAATAAATTTTTCTTCATCTACAAAAGATAAAGTTTGGGATGATCTTGAAATATTTCAGAAAGAGAATGTTAATCTGAAAAAGGAAATTGTGAATTTGAAAGAAATGATATCTAACTATGTTCAAGGAAAAAAAACTATGATAATATGGTATAAATGATGAAAATAAATAAAGATAAATATGTATTTGGTTATAATTATCATATTCCTAAAATTTACAAGACCATTTTTGTTAAGATTTCTAATGGGAAATTTTCTGCAGTTACTTGTTTTAAATGTCGATTGTAAAGACGTTATACCGAAGAATATTCTATAATGTTTCCTCAATCACTCGGTATTACTATAGTTTCTATATCTAAAAAATTATCTTCTCATGTACCTTATAATAAATATTCAAATTCTTCTTAGGTACCAAAAAAATTTATTACTAACTGAATTGGACCCAAAACAATATGGGTTCCAAAAAAATTGTGTTAGATTTTTTACGGACTATATCACATGTGCTTCAATTTTAAATAAAATAGTGGCTAAACTTTAAATAAAGTTTCATTTCACTGATGTGCAGAAAGTTTTTAAAAAAAATTATATTCACTAACAATTTCATTTAGGGGGAACTCTTCTATAGAATTTTTTATTCCTTTTAGGAAAATATTTACATATTTTATTTATTATTTATATCATGTGCTTTAATGTTTTATCATATGAAATGTGTTTAGGGGGATTTTATATTATTAATCTTCATATTCTTATATTTAATATTTTAATTAATATTTTCATATTCATAAAGTGAAAAGGGGGTAATTAGTTATTCATGATAATATTTATTTAAATAAAATTAGTAGTTATCTTTTTGTTTATATACAAAAAAGGGAGATTTTTTGGTTTAAATTGTTTGGTTTTGTAATAAAAAAATGAAGATTTCTTTTACATATTATTTCATGTTTTTTATCTTTTTTTATTACAATCAATATTTATAATTTGTGAAAATTACAAAACTCTCTTATCATTTTATGTGAAAATGACTTTTTACTTATTCACTATGTTTTAACTATATCTTGAGTTCTATTGATCAAATTTTTAGAATTAATATTAAATTTTAAAAATAAAACTTTTATAAAACTTTTATTCAACTATGATAATGTAAATTTTAATCTCTAACATGTTCTCATTTTGATCCGAACATGATACATACTTTTGGTATGAACAATATTTTTTTTCTTATTGTATTGTTAAATTTTATTTTGTTATTTAATTGTAACATAATTTATATAGATCTCATTCTTGAAAAACTAATTTCATTATAAATATAAAAAATTTATACACATATCATTAGAATAAATTAAAGTCTAATTTTATTGTTTAAGTGATGAAAAAAATGTCCGAATTTTATACAATAAATCTGGAATTCTAGAATTTCCAGAATTCAAAATATTTTTTTATTTCAATAATTCATCTTATGATATAAATCATAATTGCATGAAATTTTTTGGGTTAAAAAGATAATATGTTTTATATTTTTTATTAAACCACATTAAAATCTATAAATTTCTTTTAGATTCCTTAAAAATATCCTATTTTCATAGGTTTTTTGCAGTTGTTATTTTGTGTTTTCACTATTTTTTAATAATATCTTTTAACATACTTGTCAGATTGAAGCAATTCATGATTAGTTGTAAAGATATCAAAATTATATTCATTTAATTATTATCGGAAAAATTTTAACTCAATCAGTTATATGACTTAAAAATTCACCAAAGTTTGTGTGTTTATCTTGTACATTAAATAATGCACTATTGATCAATTACATTTTTTTTAAACACCAATTTTTTTAAATAATGAATTAAATTTTTTTAAATATTCAATAACTTTTTTTAAAACCTTAAATTAAGTTTTTTTTAAACCATAAATTAATATTTTTAAAACCATCAATTTTTTTTAAACCGTCAATTATTTTTTTTAAACCATCAATTAATTTTTTATTTATAATAGTGAATTAATTTTATATTTCTAATATTTAAGTTTTCATATTTTGAGTTAATTTCATTGACTTGATTCTTTTCTAAATTAATATTTAATTTCAATGAAATTATTCAAACTTATTTTGTAATATTTAATATAGTATAATTAAATATTTATATTGATACACATTGCATGAAATTGAAAATTATTTTGAAATGTAAACCGTCAAATTATCTTACTATAATTATGGGATTTCTTTGACTTGTTATTATGGAAACTATTTAATTATTTAATGTTTAATTAAATTTTTTTTGAATTAGTTTTTAAGTTTTAAATTCAAACAATTATTATTACAAATATTGTGGACAATAAATTTCTCTCTCATAGATAATTATTGTAATGATAAATTCTCTCTCTCTATAATATTTATTGTTATTATTATTATTTTAATTTTCTTACTCAGTTGGAGATTAGTTTGTTAACTTTTAAACATTTTATTTAAAAAATTCAAGGATGCTTGGAAATGATGCACCATGAACACGACGATCTCATATGTTCATACTCTTTCGACATTTAAGTGATCTAGTACTCAATTGTTTACACCTTTTGTGATGAAATCTCAAGGAAGGAAAAATTCTTATTCAACTTCATTATCCTTGAAGAGATGTATTGTACCTTTGATGGAATGCTCGGACTTTATCATTCAAAACCATTCAAAGGGTCTGCATCAACTGTTTTATTAACAGCAATCTTTCTACTTATATCCAATTGTAATATTTTTTATACTTTTTTTGTCTAGGTATAGGTATACACATAATTATTTCTCACACAAGTTATATTACTTCTAAAAGTTATTCCCTTGGTTATTTACACCTGACCAAAAATAAGAACATTTAGGTTGAGTTTAATCCTATAGAAAGCCTGAGTTTTTATCTTCTTTTACAAAAGGTTGTGTGTTAGGTTTGGGGCTACTCCTCACAAAGTCCTAGGTTGGGATTTATCCCATGTAAAATTTTGGGTTTAGATTGTTCCTATATATAATTCTCTCTATTTCTCTATTTCATAGTGGGTGTCATACTCCATTGGTTGGGGTGTAAAGAGTAAATGTAAGATCTCTTTGATCTGAACTACTATAAAATTATTTGTGTTCATCTCTTTAATTTTTTTCATATAGTATTCACACATCCACTGTAATATTTATTTTAAGAAATAATCGTTTAATAATTTTAGACCACCAAATTCCACAATTAATTTTTAATAACTCTAATAATTTTAATAAAGGCTTATTCATCCCCTCCCCACTATATTCCTTCTACCATCAACCCTTCAGGACCTAACAGAAGTATGTTGACTATCACAACAAACGGATCATCATGGACACTTTGTTTCATTTTATAACATGTAATATCAGACGGAGGAAACTATATCAAATCTTCGTATTCCTTTATATGAAACACATATTTTTATAGACATGTTTGTATTTTCTTATGCCCTGATATTTTTAAACGTGATAATTTTTTGGTATCGTGATTGGAATATGGAATCTCATTACCTTCTAGAAGTATGACTTTCAACAATTCAAATAATTTTATAAAACTTTTATCACTCTAATCATTTCATGATTTCTAGTCAAAAATAAAAGAACATTTTACAATAATGTGAATCAATACTATATGGATACATTTGTTTCTCAACATCATTATATAAATTGTTTATATGTTATCCTTTTTTAAAAATAATTAATTTCAATATCATGAATCATTTCTTATATTTGAAAAAATGCCTCTAAATTTATTTATTATAATTAATTAAAGTTTATTTTATTTCACATGTCATATCAACATGTATCCCTCTAATTAAATTCATCAAAAAATAAATAATTTTTCATTTATCCAATTTTAATTTTTTTCATATTCAATTTATTCATGCATTAACTGTAAAACATTTTGTTGTTCATGTCATTCCATTTAGATAATTTCAAGACTTCATCAATTTCTTTATCATATTCATCGCTTATTTTTAATTTAATGATCTAATTATGATTTATCTTTTAATAAAAAAAATTATTCAATTAGAAATAATATCCATAATTATATGAGTAATTACTATGCTAAAAATAATTAAATAGTTCATTATAACATCATTTGACAAAAACAAATAAATTTTATTAGAGTTAAAAAGTAATTATTATGGTTAATAATTTATATTTATAGTTAAGATATTAACATTTTTATTATTTAAATTTTTCTAAAGGTAAAAGTTTGAATTTGAAATTTTTGATGAAAATTTTCAATATTAGTGCTTATGTTTTAGGGTTTTTCATTATAATTATATATCCATGACCAATTAGGTATATAAATTTCCCCATATGACTTTAATATTTTGATATATTAACACACGCACATTTATGTAATTCCCTAGCCCTAGGACACTCAGCAGTGATTGGGCCAAGGTCACCCCATGGCCTCAAGCATTCTGCCTAATATGCTAGATGTTTTTGAATAGTGATGAGGGACTAAAACATTAATTTGGGGAGAATATTACCTTGATATCATTATGTTCAATAAGGGTATGAACCCAAACAACAGCCACATTAGAGTGAAAAATGAATGAACACATCCAATATCATACATGATGCGGTTATAAAAACATACACCAATCACCCACTAGGCTAATCCAAAATGTGAAATAAATAAAATACCAAAAATACACACACTATTCCCACTACCATCCTTAGGTCACACTACACTCCCAGCCTCTAAAACCATCAAGATACTCTGGCACAATCCCTTACACAACTTATGCTCTGACCTGAAAGTAGATATAAGGTCTACACATGCACCAAAGTTCCCATGTATGGTGTGATCATATAACTCAGTATATTCTAAAAAAATCCTAATATACATCTCCATATTTGTTTATATTCATGAGGAGAATAATTACATAAAAAAACCATGCTCTCCAAGTCATTGTTCACTAACTAGGCTACCATGAAACTCGATGAGATACACACGCCCGTCATACCATCATATATTAACCAAGCCACCATGAATCCCATACATACTTGATTTAGTGTCATGCTATAATAAAATTTGTACCTTATACCACAAGTACCATCCCCCACCTGAAGACTTAGGTTAGGGTGTCATCTAAGTCCTGACCACTACTCCCTTGGAGTAGGGTCCCATACCAAGCATCAAGACCAAACCCTCCCGCTAGGAAGGTCACACATCCAAGGATCTAACTCTCCCTTCTCACTAAAGGTAGGGTCCATATATAATCCACATCACATAGAAACATGAACCCCATATCGATCATGGTGGTCTAATGTCTAGTCTCGTATCATGTCACATTTTGGACCTCGTATCGGTCATGGGGGTCCAATGTCTGATCCTTAGGTCCAACCATCTCACTTATAGATGGACCATTATGATCAAGTCAAATATCTCACTAATGGATGACCCGACCTTGTCTTGACACAACCATCTCACTCATGGTTGGATAACACATCTTAAGCCAACCATATCACTCATGGATAACCCAACTCATTTCATGATAGAGATTACAATCTCACTCATGGGAGCCATTCCAATTACATCTCATTCATGGAGAGTCTAAGCCTTGGAAACCATCACCCCTAAAGATGAATCTATCCCCTGTCACAAGCATATTTCAAATAGGTCATGCAGTCCATCATATATCTCTCTAACTCATCACATCTAGACACAACCCCCATATAGCCACTTTCATCATAGAACAACTCATATCACCCTACAGGCCATCCACTATGGTCCTCCCAATCCATCTCGGTCTTAGTTCATCAATTTCATTCCATCTATATCAACCCTCAGTGATACCATACTCGTTGCCTCAAACTGACCTTGGCCTCGATAGGGGAGGTCCAACCCTTATCCAATTCCCCCTTAGTATACTAGCGCCTAGTCCCTAAACCATTCCCATAAACCATACCTAGGACCCATCTCATTCAACCAGTACCATAAGAATTATCCCACTCTAAGAACATACCAATTCTTGCCTCTAACCTTATGAGGTAGTTCTTTATCACTCATGATATGTTTGACCATGTCTCTTGCCATCACTTTTCCCCAAGCCCCTCATGTCTTCCCACAATCCCTAGGAAACCCATCCTAGTCTATATATGCCACATATAGCTTCCCAAGACCTCCTATAGGTCTCTTATAGTTTAACATAATCCCTCACCCCTTGGTGACATAGTCATCGAATTATTCCAATTCACCTAAGTGACAAAGAGAACTTATTCCAAGCATAAGAGGCATAATGCCATCCTATCTCATCTACTAAGGGAACACTCAGTGTCTAATCCTCCTACCCTAACCCATGTAGTTGTATAGGCATGCACACACATGCATAAACAACCATATGAAATTTTATTAGATGGGTTGCCTACCACAATAATATAATTAACCCCTCATCAAGCTCTAAAAAGCCTTGTACAATCCCATTGAGCATTTTCCATGCTCTTGAGCACATATCTTGCACCAAAAGACGCAAATAATAAATTATAAAAAGTTATAATTAATTATATCCAGAATAGCTCAGATCATGAGTAGATAAAAAGTTATAATTAATTATATAAAACAAAACAAATAGGCACAATCACCTAAAAACTTACCACACACTTCTTCCACACTAAAACCGCTTCCAAAAATGTCTGATCAACTCCTTGGATTCTCCTATAGCCACCACATAAAAAAGATCTATACTCTGATGATTTCACCATGATCTAGTGATATCATCACCAAATATCTAACCAAAATCATATAAAATCATAGGTCTGGTAAATGGGGGACCAATAATGAAATAAAATGGACAATCTTACCTAAAATCTCTATAATATTGAAAAAAAATCACCCCTGTCAAGGGGAAACAAAAGGTGGGGAAGATAGGGGAAGGTATCGGTCAAATGGATCTCCCTACGTACCCAAGACCCCTAAAACTAAAGGGTGAATGTCCTAGAAAACATAGATTCACTCCTAATAAAAAAAATCAACCTTGGAGCCATTTACAGCATGAACCAAGTGGTTCAAAATATGAATGTCAGTTTTCTAACACATTCATGGCATGAACCCCAAATTCTCATCATGAAATATTCAAGTTAAGGGGTCCTCAACTCAAATAACCTCATTCATAGTGTAAACTAGGGTTTATACTATGAAACCTTTGTGTCATAGGGATACACCCCTCGACTATCCTCATTCATGGTGTGACCCCTATGGGCCAAGGAATGAAGAGATACTATAACTAAAATTCAGCTCTTGGGTCACCCTTTCCCTTCCTTGATGTCCAACCAAGCACCTAATACATTATTCAAGCCTAAAACTATGTCCAAAACAGTCTTATAAAGATGTTTAATTTCTTGGAATCCTAATATGAGTCTCAATTTATGAAATTACCGCTCAAATGGACAAAAATTAATTATCACAAAAATAATGACCTAGAAATTTTTAGGTGATTAAAAAACACCCACCATATGGATTCTCATCCTTGAGAAGTATTTGGTAGTCCTCCAATAACTACCTAGACCAACCTCGATCATCAATTCACCTTCAACCTACCATGTTATATTCAAGAATGTTGAATGTTCTTTAGTTGTGAAACTCCAACACCAAGGTGTGTTATTCATAGAGATATGAACCACCCACCCACCGCCAATTCCAACATCAAGACGGAACTCAACCACACCAGTTTATCTCATAAGGTTGAGTTTCCTATAACCAAATCATCTTTAATCTTATTTTCACCCCACCATAAATCTCTACGCATAAATACTAATTTTCAAACCATAGTATTCCCCTCTATAGGAATTGACTATCGATAATGCACTTACAACAATCCACCAAACATCAAACCACATTCTAAAGAATGATCTCGATGTGGTTTCCATCTCACCATATCTGATTCCATACAAACACACCATTCATACCACCTCCAGTATACTTTTCTCAAAATAACTCAGCCCCACTAACCAATGTTTTCTCACAATACCCAATAAGGATGCCTTAACACACAAAGGAATCACAAGACCATCCAAACACCCACACTAAATTCTGAACCTAAATCCTTGTGTAATTTCATGGTTGGATCACTAACCACGTTCTCTAAATGTCAGGATCTCACCCCATGCTTTAGCACACCTTCGATCTGACTCACCTTCAAATCACACTGTAACCAAACCTAAACCGGTGACAACACACCAAACCCACCCAAAACCACATAAAAATACTAATTCTAGTATTTACTAAGGAATTGGATCACATTAGATTGTATCCCACACTGGTATCTTAGTATATCCTAAAGAACTCAAAACTCGATCTTCACGGCCCATGATTCCTCCATTATGGAACGTAAGAACTAGATGTGACCATCCTACTCATACTCTAGTGCCAACCCAAAAACCAAAATTGATCATCCCTAGGCTACCAATATTGAAATCCTCTAATGGGTAATGGTGTTCTCCCTATCATATGGATTTAATTATACTGTTCTTTAAGAATTTTCCTTAAAGGGGTCTCATCACTACATAGCCCTAATATCACCCCTATCTAGGGCCAAAACCCTGGGACATCACGTTATTGAATGTCTCACCACTACACTATCATTGCAGCATTTATCAGGTCTATCCACAACCCAAAAAAAATCTCAATGGATCCATACATGGCTTGTTCATCAATCTGTAACCAAGTAAGCACCATGTATATCTAGTGCGCAACTTTCCTCACACATTGAGGATTTTTTTCAAAAAATCCATGTTAATTATCATTATCCTCCTCAAAAGGTGGAGTGATTCATAGATAATATACTCATAGGTTCTTACCCACAACCCTACTCAGCCACCCCCAAACCCAATGATGTCATTCTCCCATACAACCTGATCACACACCTCGACTCATACTGCCATGAGTATAATCTCACCAAACCTAGGCTTATGTTCCTAACCCATTGATCATGATTCTATTTCATATCAATTCAATACAACTAGAGTTCCCTTAGCACTATTAAAAATAAAGACATCTCACTCATGCCAAGGTCTATCACACAACCACCCACCACCTGGGCATCATTCTGAAACCCTGAGCATCTACTCATGTTCTAGAACACCATTAAAAGTGCATCTAGAACCAAAAGGGCTAGGTATATGACTGATACTTATCTCTAAAAACTGACCTTGATTCCAAGAGAAAACACCATTATCTACATTAAATCCCAAATAATATCACTCATTTCTTTCTCTAAAATAAACATGAAGGGTCTTTCACAGCCACATGCACACCAAAATATCACCCCCTGATGATTTGTATCGATCAAACCAAAAGAAACCAATTAGGTTAGTATAATTACACTAGGAAACTATGTAGTAAAATAGAATATAGGTTATTTTTTACACTTTATGTGACCAAAACCATTTCCTAAAATAACCTATCAGACACACTATGCCTTCACTAAGACATTATCAGGACATCAATTCCCAAACTGACCAACTAAGGGTCTCTATACATCCCTTGATAAAGGGAATATATTCTCATTAGCAAAAAAATACCACCATAGGATCCACAAGTCAGACCATAAAAAGGAAATACACCTTGTTCCAGTTGAGTAGAATGAAACCAATAAGTTATATGAGAAAAATATCATATAATTTGTAGGTACTTTAAAAAACCGAACCACTCATCAGAAAATATCCATAGGAAATTACATGTGAATTTCATGTGAATCCTATTTTCCAACCATAAATCATATACGTTAACTCTTTCCAATGGGATAAGAACAAAAAAACACAATAAAAATCTCAAATACACACATCATACTTGAATCAATATCCAAACTGTAATAGTTAAAACTAGAACAATAATCTCATATCCCTGGTAACTTATACTTCCCAACAAAGAGGTGTTTATGACACACCTATACAAGTTCCATCACAAGATCTAATACATTACTATACCACTTTTCTACCATCTCCCCAAATCATAAAATAAAACAATGCTCTAATACCATTTCATAATGTCCTAGACCTAGAACACTCAATAGTGCATGGGCCAAGGTCACCACACAACCTCGATCTTGCCTCTTTGTATGACATAGGCTACGGACTTTTGGTGAGGGACTAAAACATGAATTTGGATAGATTATTATCTTAATGTCATAATGGTCTATAAAGGTAAATAACCAAACAACATCCGCATCAGCATATGAAAAATGAATAAACACATCCAATATCATACATGATAAAGTCATACAAACATACATTGATCGCCCACTAGGCTGATTCGAAATATAAAATAAAAAAATACCAAAATACACACACCTTTCCCACTCCCATACTTAATAAACACTACAATCCTAGCATCCAAAACCATCGATCTTCTCTGGCCTGATCCCTTGCACAACCCATGATATGGCCTAAAAGTATACATAAGGTCTACATGTGAACCAGAGTGCTTGTGAAATTTTTGAGCATATAACTCAATAGGGTCTCACCAATCACCCATAATATATGTTTTTGTGTCAATGTGTAAGCATAATAAAAATAATTACATAAATAAACATGTTTGTTAAGTCTTCATGTGCTAACCAGGCTACCACAACACTTGATGATATGCATACACCTATCAGGCCATTGTGTGCTCACCAAGACACCACAATGCTTGACCATACCTTCTTTGGAACCATGTTGGAATCCATCCATGGCCTCAATCCATAAGTACCATCCCACACCTGAATATTCAGGGTAGGGTTTCATCCAAGTCTCCATCACTACTCCCTCAGAGTTGGGTCTCATGACAAGCATATCGACCAACCCATATCACTGGGAAGGTCACACACCCAAGTCTTAACTACTACCTTATCACTCAAGGTATGTTCCATCCATAATCTACATCACATGCCAACACAGACCCCATATCACTCAAGTTTTTCCAACGTTCGGTCTCATATCATGTCACATCCCGAACCTTGTCTGACTCGTGTCTTTACAACATTCGATCCTTAGGTTCAACCATCTAGCTCATGGATGGACCATCACACTCAATCCAACCATCTCAATCATGGATGACCTAGCCTCATCCTGGCATAGTCATCTCACTTATAGTTTTCCAAAATAGCTCAATCCAACCATATCACTCATGGATAACCCAACTTCATGAACAAAAATAATTTCCATCTCACTCATGGTAGTCCCACCAATTTCATCTCACTCATAGAGAAGCCAAACCTCAGGACCCATCACCCCTCATGATGAATCTATCTCCTATCACAAGCATATTTCTAACATGACTCACAACCCATCTCATAGCTCTCCAACTCATCACATCTAGGCTCATCCTCCATATGGTCTCTCGCAGCATAGCATAATTCATATCTCCAAATGGGGAGTCCACTAGGTACCTCTTAACCCATCTTAGTCTTAGGTCATCAATATCAGTCCATCTCTATCACCCCTCGATGACAATATAGTTGTAGTTTTAAATTGATCCTAGCCTTGGTAGGTGAGGTATAACCCTCATCTAATTTCCCCTTGGAATCTTTATAAACATTATCTAAACCATTATCATGACCCATACCTAGGTCCTATCTCACTTGACTAGTCCCATGGTACTTATCCTGCTCTAATCACATACTAATATTTTTCGCTAACCTTAGGAGGGAGTTCCTCATCACCCATGAGATGTATGACCATCTGGCCCACCACACTCATACCCAAGCCTACATACCTAGATAAAAGTCCTAGGAAACCCATCCTAGGATATATTTGTCACATCTCGCTTCTTAGGACATCCTAGAGGTCTCTCTTCAGTTCAACCAAAGCCCTCACCCCTTGGAGACATAGTCGTCGGGTGATCCCAATTCACCTAAGTGATAAAGAGTAATTATTCCAAGAATAGGAGTCCTAATTACATATTATTTCATTTAAAAAAGGATACCTCAATACCTAATACTCATACCCTAAACCATGAAATTACACAGAAATGTACACCCATGCATAAACAACCCTATGAAATTGTATTATAGGGGCCACCTGTTGGTATAAGATGCGTAGAAAAAGAATTAAAAGTGGGAAAATAAAAAATTTCATATTTAAATAAATATTATAATTTAATATCTAGATTGGAACACCCATTTAACAACCCTAGGATATCACATGAATTAAATTAAGAATAAAAAAATCAAAATTGAAATCGTACCTTATTCGATTTTGATTGAACATGTGTCTACTTACTACTAGTGATGGTTTCTTAAAGGAACCAAAGTCATAACCTTTTAGATCATACATACACACTACAAAAGATTTATTGGTCATTTATATCCATAATCTAGGTTCTATTATTGAGAACCATAGTTCTTTTTGATGTCGTCACAATCACAGGTGTACCACTACTTTGATCCAGGAATTCCTTCTTGAATCGAGGTGCCCCAAATGTCACATGTCTCTATAGAACTTGATAAAGAGGGGAGAGAGTATCTCAAATTTGAGGGAATTAATATTATTTATAATTTTTTCATGTTTAGGTTTTTATATTTAGGTTTAAACTTATTAAAATTTCACTTAAGTCCTTTAATAAGTTAACCCTTCTAAAAATGCCTCAAATAACACTTATAACCTCGCAAGCATATCACAATGGCCATAAGTAATTTATAAATTACTTATAACACTAAAACCATGTTATATGATAAAATATGATTCATTAAATAGACTTTCCTCTCCCATAAATATTTAAAGAACTCTAAATATTAAATATTAAATATTCATTCCAAAAATATCTTTCTTTATATTCACCAAATAACTTGTCGATATAATAAGTATATAAATTCAAAATTTATGATTATAAAATTTAATAATATAGAATTTATTTATTTATTTGCGTTCATTTAAACTTGTACATATCTCATACCCAATTCAGGGCCCACCATGCCCTAAAATCCGATTCATTTGAATTGTAAAGGCTTTGAATATGCTTTATGTGTGACCCTCTAGGCCCTTATATCAATATAAATGAGTTATACTCATATACAAAGAGTGGTATCTAGAAACACATCATATAACCAAAGGGGATAAGGTTTAGTCATAGGAATGAAAACCTCCTATGAGAACACATTGTGTAATATAATATCTTTGTCTTTTGATATCTCATAAAGAAGGATTCACACTTTATGTCATCATACTTTCTTTCTTAATTATTTTATGACCATATAGAATGGACTTACCTTCTTCTACCATTTCTATGGATTTAGAAAAGGTGTTACCATACTGTTTGATTGGGATTGATATATCTCTTCCTTTTGGAAGCAACGCATCCTATCTTAAACATTCAATCAATGTCATGCCCTCAATGACACACCCAACACAAGCTACCTTGCCATGACATAAACTTCATGGTTTTCATATTGTATCAAAATATGAGATCAAATGGTATATATTATTAGTGATATTAAGTTTAGAGAATAATAAACATGATCAAAATTAGTAACAAATAATGATACCCGAAACATGTGGTGTTCCTATTGGTGGTAGAGTCCTTATTATCTCCTCTACTCGAGATTACCAATTGCACAATTCATGAGAGGTAGTATTAATGCTTATGATGCCCCAACACCTAATAGTCAAACATTGTCTATGTCTCATCAGTTTAATGTATCTAGATCATTGGACATATATTTAATATTATTATCATAGTATCTCAAGTATAACATTATATTTGGAAACTACTATAACTTTTTGATATGAAAAATATTCTTAGAAAATTACCATGTAAATATTGGATGCAGAAGTATCAACACTATTATAGAAAGAATACATCATGAATAAATCATTTTATACATGATATAGAAATAAAAATTACTACTCAAGTTGGGTCTAGGGAACCAACTTTTACAACACTCCCACTTGAACTAGATCTGACTTGAAAACTATAAACTTGTTAGCTCTCACATGATAAGATCATGCTTTTGTTGAGTTATGGATTTAGCCATTGGGTATGCCACATTTTCTTACATTGATACTTTTCTATATGTGACTTCACCTCCTTGAATAAAATCCCTCAAATGATGATATCCCCAAGTATATCCCTTTTTTATAATCTATCATAAGCCTAAAGTCTTGGCTAGTTATATTGTTATAAGTTTATCATAATGATAATACTTTACTTTCTGGGTATGATTTCAAGAACTGGAACAAATAATTTCATATTTTTTATAGATTATTTAGCTATATTAGAATCCATAATGTAATGAACCAACCCATAATACCATATGAATGATTTAGGAATAATTTTGACCAATAATATTAAACATAAAAATCCAAATAGTGGAAAGAAAATTCAAAAAAGGAATAAATTAAGATATCTAACAATAAAATAAACAATAGGAGTACAATATGATATAAAAACTAGGTGGATGGTCGATACAAATGGAAACAAGGTAAAAGATATAATAGTTCACTGACATCACCATGTGTAATTGAGGAAATAACACATAAACCTTTTTCATAACCTTGACCCAGAGATATAGGAATATTTTTTTCACAAAGAAACCTACTAAAACTATAGATATATAGGTGTGATCTAAAATACTAGTAGGTCTCCACCCACCGAACCAAATTATAACACTTTAAAAGAAAATAAATATCATATAGGTTTGAAAATATAGATATAAAAATATATTTTATAGATTATCTTTCACAAAAACAATTATTAAAAATAATTTCATTGAAAACACTCATTTTCACAAATTCGAGCCTTTTTCTAAATAAAACCATAATTTATACTTTTATAATAAAACATTCATAAATTTTAGTTTAAACAGTTTTAAAGTAAAAATCTAAAATAAAGTAGAATATCATTTCATAAATTATGAAGTAACCATATTTTATAAATATATATATATATATATATATATATATATCATCGTCCTGTAATCCAAGGTGATAAGGGAAACTATATAGAGTAGCGATCACATGGTCATCAATGAAGCAAATTTCACGCACCAGAAAAAAATCAACACATCAATTGACCCCATCCCAAACACCTGGTCTTACCCTATCCTGTTCTAACTGAGGGGAGACATCCCATATATTGACCTAAGTCCCACCTAGGGCAACTAGCATGATCATATTTCTAAACTGGTGCACATGTGTACCTAAACTTCCCACCTAGTCAACCTGGTCTTCCCATGACATTTCAACATGAAGGTGAGAATTCCAAAGTAATATCATACCATATCATCATGTTTAAAAAACCAATATTTATCTCACTCACACCTCCAAACACCCACATATGAACATGCACTTTAACAAATCATCTTAATTCAATTCAACTTCCCTCAAAAGGTACATTTCATTACAATAATTCAAGATATTCATCGATTATATCACACATAAAGGGGAATATCTTTTGGGTTTTCCATTTTCCAATAAAAAAATTTAAGTGACAAGAGGGACTTTCCATATTCCGCTCAGGACACTGAGTCTTTCAAATTAATTCAAGGAAATTTATAAACTATTTATAAAACATTTCACTTTAATAAATACTCATTTTCAAATCATTTTCTAAAAAAGGGTCAAATTCACCTGAGCATAGAAAACAACACTTTTCCTATAATTTTGGAAATCAACAACATAAACTACTTCAAGTGCATTTTCAAGGTCCAACTGGGCATTTCAATTTCCAAAATAATGATACATAATTTTAAAAGCAGTTTTCATATCAAATTATACAATAAAACACCCTTTTCCAATTTTATCAAAAGCCCAAGAAAACATGTTCTTTGTTATAGATAATAGATATAAGTGTAAAAAAATATAATACATTGAGAACCCATCATGAAATCATAAGTAATAATAGGTTCAATTTTAAAGGGAGCTGATCGGGACACCTACCTCAAAATCTCAATCACCGGAAGGAAACCATAATCTATAGAGTGGAACAACTTGAATAAGAAAGAAGGAGATCCTTAGATTAATGATTCATAATTAGAAAACTTGAATCCAATTAAATCACATGGATTCTATATCCCTTGGGTAATAATAACATGAAGAAGATGGGGATCCAAGACCAAGAGAGAGAAATACTTGCTGATCAGGAACCGCCGTGATGAATAGAAATTCTATCCACTGAGAATTGAGTTTGGGGAAGAAAAAATAATCCAAGGAGGGACCTTATGTTCATATAGGTAAAGATAAGGTCAAAGGATGAGATATAAATAATAAAATAGAGTTTTTAGGTAAAAATACATAATAATCCCTACTAAGTATCGTATCTAGTGATGTTACCGTCTATCCACTAGCCTCCATTAGCTGGAAAATGGGCCTCTGACTAGCCAATAGTAACCAGTTAGTTGGACTGTGGGTATAGGAAGAATGTTGTATCCTTCCAAAATGGACTGAAGTCCTTATTTTTTATTGATTTTTGATAAACCTACTTTTAAGGGATGAGGGTAAACCCTTAAAAGTCCCGTAGGCTTTAGATATTACATTGCACATATGCTTGGAGACATTATAGGACCTGTAAGTCTTAAGGAAATCATACAGACTATGACTACTTAAAACTTTCCCTCCCCAGAATCTATATCGTGAATGTTGTAGCCACTTAAAAACTTTACCTAACATTTGGTGGATCTCACTGCCTAACCAGTGGACCACCTATAGCTCATATAGCTGCAGGTTCAGGTCCACACCCGCTTCAAAATTTCAAGCAACCCTCTGACCCCTCATGAAGCTTAGAAATAAACATGAAAGTCCACCCATAGTAGAGGAAAATACTGAATGTGAAACACAATATAATCTATATTTATAAACACAAAAACAATAAGATTTAATGAGTTATTTATTCTCATTATCATAGCCTAACTATGATACTTGATCAACTGATCTATCATAAGACTAGTTTTGTCCCTTTTGTAACTATTTTTCCTTTATCTCCAAATACCAGGTATATATCATTTTTACTTTCTCAAGTATAATTGTAAAGTTTTGATTGATTCTTGTGCAGTTATCCTAGATTTATTTGATATTTTTATACCATAATGAATGTTTTTTCAATAACATACCTAGTACATTACATGACATATGTGATTAATCCATCAATGAAGCATATGGAATTATACTCACCATTTTAATCTCCTTTTATGAATTCTACATTTTTTCTTAGATAGATTTATGTCATGTGGTGTTGGAAGAAATTATCTATATAATTATTCCAACTTGTATTTTTCAGTACCCTGTTAGTATATGTTCTTTGAATTAGTCTAATAAACCATTAAATCCACCTAAATAGATCTTTTTCCCTAGAACTTGGGTTACAATATTAAGTTAATTGTTAGAGAGTTACTTTTATAATCTATTCTTAACTAATTATAAGACTAAATATTTTTTCCCATATGTTTTACCAACACATCTTTCTTGGAAACTATAGTGCTCCCATTAACCTATTGTAGACACCTAAAAACCATTCATTCCAAATAAATATTCTATGACTGTGATGATTACTTTTATCCAGAACTAGATCTCTATAACTTCCATCCCTTATTGGATTTCTATGATTTCACCAACCCATTCTGGTCATGTCATATAGACATATTCCATAAAGTGGTCTTAACATCCAATTTCCAATATAATGATCATAGATAGTTTCTGTGAAAAAGAGAATTAAAATGGATTTAATCATAATGACTTAGTATAAACAATCAAGACTTATTGGTACCATGCTTACACAACCCATGTATAGTTTCTATTGAATCGTTTACCAATGGATTTATATCAACTAGATAAACTACCAAAATACAGACTTGATTTTGATACATGGAATCTATTTTTGAATTCATATTCACTTTTCATTTTATATTATTATTTTTAATACTTCCTATATGAATCATTACACTTATCGAATAATATATCACCCATTATGGTGAATATAAAACCATCTCTCTTGGTTTTACCTCTTCTACATAGTATGTGTCTCTAGAAGATTCCTTTTACAAAATATCTTGTGGAACATGTTTTTATGACATCTATTATTGCATCTCAATTTTTGATTTTCTCCAATTCAATCTTTCTCTTACTATCTCAAACAAATATGTGCAACCTTTTAAAGAAATATAGTTCATCACTTGAATATATCTTTTCTATCTTAGGTATTTATGTAATATCCTTAAGACCATTATGATAATTACCTTATATGCACTTTGTATTTTTATTGATGCAAGTTTTTTTATTGACTTATCCTTAACAAACTCTTTGTAAACACACACATTTTTGTGACATAATGTATTTCTTTAATATTATAACTCATATAATATCCATTTTTTCATTACAATTGGTATATGGTCATGGTTTAACATTTTTATCTGTGAATCATGTCTCAAATAGATAATGGAAGACTTTTCAAGGATTATAAAACTCATTGGCCATCCTTTTACCAACATCATGGCTATAATATATATAAGGAAATATGAGTTTATAAATTAATATACTATAAATTTTAATAATAAATGAATTATTATGATTCACGTCATCAATACTACTTTTACTAACGCCAAGCCTCTGATATGTTTAAAGAAATTTGAGTTTAGGAATAAATCCACTCTACATTTTCATGATTAGTGAATGCCTGGTTAAGATATTGTTTGGCTCACTAGCTAGATACATATTTTATATTCTTACCAAGCATATCCATTTATTCAATTTTAAATTTCTTAAATTTATTGAAGGAATCTCATGAAGAACATTAATTTACCTCTAGATTCTACCTGAAATAGTCTACATATATTTTGTTGAACTAGTTATGGAAGCTTTATGGATTTATCACCTTTAATGATTAAGGTGTCTTGGTAATTATAACCTAATATGAAATCATGTCTAATACCTAATAGTTTTATCTTAAAATGACTTTAAATACCTATCTTGTTATTTAATTGAAATTTTCTTCTGGTTATACTTGATCAGGTTTTATCTTGCCACAACTGGGTATGATTGAGTCTTATATTTTATATTCATTATTTATTTTTGATGATTCAAGTATTACTGAACTATTAGTTGAGTATGAGACACCACAAAAAACATTAATTCCTTAAGTAAATAATGTTTTTTTGCATTTAATAAACACATGAGATAAATTTCTTGGTAATACTAAATACTAAATTATACTTCATCAAGAGTCAATCAACTTAAAAAAATGGAAATCGTGTTCTTTACCCTACTAACATATGAATCACCCTTCCTCGGGTACATAGAAAATTCAACTTACTTCTTGTAATGTTTATAAACTTACTTGGTGGCTATATTTGGATATAAATGTGTGACACACATATAGTATCTAATATCCAAGAATTAAAATAGAAATATCGCATGCAATGATGAATATAGCTAAAGTGGAAGATTTTTCTCGCTTCTTCCTCTTGTTCAATTCATCGTATATTAATTAATTTTATCTATTAATGATTGTTTATTATTTTATGTAATTGCGTAAAAATAAAAAATTCACAAAATGATAAACCATTCTTAAATAAATAAATAAGGCAACTGATCATGAGAGTTTACTACTGGATGATTCATTGAGTGGGTAATGTATCAACCAAGACCCAAGGGTAAATCCCCAAGTAATCTCTAACTCAAGTTTTAGAAACTACCCTATCTAATGTATCAAACTCTCATTTGGTGTCTCACCATGTCACAGTGTGATCTGCATCAACTATCATCTTTTTCATTATACAAGTATACTCACATGCATAAGAGCGGGTCTCGAGAATACAGGGTATAGAAAAACAATATTACTCATGGGTGTGCATACCCTTATACATATATTGAGGCAATATATGATGATCATACTATCATTTATTAAATAATTATTACATACCATTACATATAAAATAATTACATAAATAAATAAATGAAACTCAGACATAAATTGGTCAGTCTAAGATCATGATCAGACGGTATGCATTAATCTCATATACTAAAATTAAATTAAATTTTCAATTAATTCTACCTAAGGGAATTAATTATAAATAAAAATAAATTAAACTAATTTTAATTCATAATTCACTTGTCACGTAATCCCAAAAATAATTTTACTAAATTCCAAATATTTTTAAATATTTTTTGGATTTTTTTTTTTTTTGATTTTTTGGGCTTCCTGGGTATTTAAAACCACCCAAAGGGTTTCCAAGTACTATTCAAGGATACCATTCATGTGAGTATACTATCCATCCATGGTTTACTGGACACTCATAGACATTATTCACCCATGAGTTGTTGTTCACCCATGGGCACTTTTCATGCGAATATATATATGTCACATAATAGTCATAGAAGACCCTCTAACCGCCCCTTGAAAAATCCAACCACTAGATAAATAGTAATAATGGGTTACTATTTTTATGTATTAAAATATTGTATACATGTTTGTTTTAATTAAATTTTTAGCCCAAAAATCATTTCTTAAATATTTGGATGGACATAACTCAATCATCCGACCTTGGATCGAAGCATCATTAGTGGCATTAGAACTATATCAGTTCCCTCTACTTTAATTCATGAAAATTTAAATCTAATTCGACTTAATCAATCACATGATTGCTCTAATATAAGTTTTTAGTTCCAATCATGCAATATAAGTGTGTGAAGTGGGAAAATTAAAAAAAATCACCTTAAGATCAATGTAGGAATGTTTTCACCGATAGGGAACACCCAGTTAACAACCTGAGGATCTCATGTGAATTAAATTAATCATTAAAAATCAAAATTGAAACTATACCTCATTGGATTTTTATCAAATGTGTGTTCGCTCGTTATCGGTGACCGTTACCTGAGGGAACCAAAGTTGAAACCATCTAGATCGTCCACACATTGTCTAAAATCTTGACCAATCATTAATCATCATACACTAGGTGATAGAGAGGATAAATATATTTCTTTTAGAAATCACCATGATCATGGGTGTAACATCCCAAGATTTAAAAAAAACTATGTTCGATGGCTATAAAATATGCAACATTGAGCTTAAACGAACAAAGAAATATTATTATTTAAATGTGACCATTATAACCTAGCCATTAAATTGGAAGGAATGAATAGTATTAAAAACATTATGAAATATATAATGTTCATAATCATTACTAATTTATTAATTAATTATTTGTAAATAATCACACGAATTTTTAGTAAAGTTATTTTATTCTTCAAAAAATATATTTTATTCCAAAATGGTTTTTCTGTATTTTTATGAGTGAATATTATAATTAATCTCTAGAAGTTTTAGAAAATTTATTTGAAGAAATTAATTTCATTTTTTATATTAGAATGAATTTTGATAATTTTCTGAAAATATTGATTTTTAAGGAATAGTGCAAAATACTGATTTTTATTAAAAAATATATTTTATTTTAAAGTATTTACAAAGAAAAATTGTGTTTTGAATTAGTTTTAAATTTTAATTAGTTAATTTTGATTTAAAAAATATAATTATTTTTTTAAAATGGATTTTATATTTGAAGTTGGTATAAAATAAATTGTTTTTAAAAATAATATTTTTCTGAAAAACCGTTTTTCGTTGCATTTCCCTGGTTTAATTATAAATTAGATTATAAAACTTATATGTTTTCAATTTTGAAAAATGGATTACATATTTGGAATCAGTGTGTCCAAATTTATTAAATAGTTCCCTTTTATTTTAGTCATAATGAATAGTAACCATATTAATTTTTATTACCATGGTAAAGGGTAAATCATGTAATTTAAGTTAAAAATAAAATGATAACAACTATTAAATAACCCCAAAACCTTCCTAAATTTTATTTTATGAGTTAATTTCTTCCATAACCATCCATTTTTTATTATATGACCTTTTATGTCCACTTGGGTGAGACATGGCCTTTATAGTATTTTATTTAATAAAAAGTCAAACTTGTCACACTCTTGTTTTTAATAAGTGTAATATTTTTAATATGAAGTTATCCAAAGGATATGTTAGAATATAAATAGTATTTGGAAATATAAAATATTTATATTCATTGTTGTTATTTATTTTTTATTTTTAGGGAAGAAATAATTACCTTAAATTCTTTCACAAAGCTGAGGCAGTAATTATTCAATTAATTTAAAAATCAAATAAATGATATTAAAAATATTAAAATAAATATAATTTTAGATATTTAATTTCATACATTAATTATATATATAAACATGACTTTTTTAGGATATAATAAAATAGTTTTTTTTCTAATTTTAATTATTATTTTAATGTTTTTAAAGTCAAAGTAATGAATAGTGTCAAATTGAAAATAATAATATTTCATGAATATAATATTTTATTAAATTATTTTAAAAACATAATAATATTATATAATCACCAATTGGATAATATATGGTCTAAAAATTCATCCCCTATGAATTTATAGGTCATTTTGAAGCATTTGGATCTAGAATAGTCTTATTATATTTTAATATTTTGAGAAATTCCAAAAGTGCCTCACACCTCAATTATAAAAGGGCACCCCTTCTTCAATTATTTACACCACTTTGATCTATATATCTCGACCATACTCTAAAAATTTCTCTTCTAAACATCATTATTTATGTTCTTATGATTATTTCCCTTCCAAAATACCTACCCTAGTTCCCTTAAGAGAAGTTATAAAGGAGCTCCTTCATAGAAGAGGTAATCGTCTTTACCGACTCTTTCGAATTTATTTCTTCTTCTACCTTCTATTAATATGTTAAAACCATACTAAAATAATAAATACAATGTCATATATATACTAATATGTTATTATTATTATTATACACCCATATTCCACCTTCTATCCATCCTAATAAAAATGAAAGCACTGCATCTGCATACGTACGGTTTATCATCTCCACATAACAGTATAATTTTTTTTCATCACCACTTTACTTGGAAGGTTATAATTATAAAAATAACAGATATATATGATAATTATTACATTATATTGATTCTATAAAATTAATATATCATCCATTTCTCTACCCATTCATCATTAAGGGAATGATACTGTCGTTTGTGCGCACGTACGGCCTACCATCTCCATGAAGAAATGCAACTCATTTTCCATATCAAAATTTAAATAATGGTTATAAAAATTTATTATTTAATTAAATATGATAATTTCAGAATTAATAACATTATGTATATGATTGATTTATATCCCATTTACATGAATTAGATCTTATGTGACAAAACATGCATGGAAAAATGAAGTAGTTAACACCCAAAACATTGGTAATAATGGAATATTATTAACGAGTGGGTGATAAGAGGTTATATAAGTAATATATATGATATAATAAATATTAATATGGTTCTGTTGTAAATTAATAATGTGCTTTAAACCATTATATTTTAGGTTAAATCATGTTCAACTAATGGAAAGCATAATGTAAGGGATCTCTCTAAACCTCCATATTTTCTTTGGGTTACGCTTTCTCTATAGTTTATTAAAGTTATCTCTTAATTATTATTATATAATTCTTCTATATTCTATTCATATGTCCACATATATTTATGTATCTCAATTCATCTTTCTTTGATGGAGAATTAATTTTTTTTAAAGGTTCCCTTCTCAATTCTCTCGATAAGCAAACCCGATTAAAGGGAACTTCTATGTTTCCTAACCATTTTCAAGTACACTACATAAACCATTTTAATCCATCAATATTTTTATAAAATTACTCAATTTATCATGAAACACAATTTTAGTTTATTTCTGGTTTTATGGAAATAATTATACCTTTATCCTCTTTAAAGACTCTTTATTCTTTTCCCTAAAACTATGCTTAAGTGTCACATTTCTAAAGTTACCTAGCCACTCTATTTCTTGTTTTCAAATCAATTAGACATCATTATTCATTATCTATTCTTATTTTTATTTTATGAATGACCAATAATTATTTAAATCTATTATTTCATGGATACCATTGTTATACGCTCTTTGGTTATGCCTTATGACATGATTATGATACTCATTTCTTTCCATGGGTAACCCTTATGTTTATTCATTATGTTTGATTCTTTATGTGGAAAAAATATGCATGTACATATTTTGATGGGTTCACCCAGATATAACTCTAATGAATTGGGTAATATTTTAGTTTCATGATACGTTATGTATGGGATTAGAGAGTAAACTTAATCCATTATGGGACTCTATCCACCATGTGATATAGTATTTGTAGTTAGCCTTGAATCATGTTTATGTCATGATATATGTTTCTGCCACATTATTACTTTTCCATGATCATATAATTCCATATTCTATATGTTATTACTCAATAATTTTATTCATGATATATTCCTTTTATGTTATAATGTTATTTCTTCCAACTCATGTGTCATGTTTCATTTACATGTTTATTCCCTTACTGGGTTTTTTATCTCACCCATTTTTTCTATGTATTCCCCAAGTTATCCTATATAGTTATAGGAGCTCAAAGGGTGTTAGGAGCTCATTAAGTATATTAAAAAAAGGATATTTTATTCTATTTTAATGATTTTTATTTATTTACTTAGTCTTCTAAAGACACTAGACTTTTCAATCCTTGGTTTGTATTTAATGGATAATTATGTCTAAAATCATGGGATAATATTTGTAAAAGTATTGGGCCACTATAGTCGGTATCAAAGGTCGATCTAGTTATTTTTGGGTATTGGGACTAGAAAACTTTAGTAAGAACCCTAGGGATAATTATATCACCGTGGATAACCTAGATTGAAACTTATGGAATCATAAGTTAGGATATACTTTTCATTTATAATTTTATCCTTCTATAATCATAATTTCCTTTTTATATGATCATTTCCTAAGTATTAAAGCCCCCTAATTTTATTTTTATTTTCTATTTAATGGAGGTAAATATTAGAACCTATGATAAAAACTAATGTGATGGTAAATGTGATGATTGGCCTAATGAGATTCCAAATATGATGGGAATGGGAGCTCAAAACTCCATGATAATGCTAGATCAACTGGCTCAAGTTATGAATAATAACTTGAATCATGTGGAATTCCATCTTTCTCATAATAAAGATCAATTTGTGGTTGAATCCTTTATGTAACAAAGACATATTACCTTTATTTGGTATCCTAATCCTCTAATCTTAGAATAATGTATTAAATCCATTGATAAGATATCCCCCATCCTCCAATGCTCAGAAGAAGAGAAAGGAATGTTAGCAGTCTATCATTTTGATGGGGAAGCTAATTAGTGGTAGAAATTGATCAAAAACACTATGTATAAAAAGGAAATTGATTCCATGTAATGGTAAGTATTTAAGAAAATAATTTTCATTAAATATTTTCCCCAAACTCTCTATGTTAATATTGAGAGGGAGTTCTTTATACTGAAGTAAAATGAAGATGAGTCTATCGGAATGTATGAGGAAAACTTCCCAGTCTTGCACGATACAGCATTGGATTTTTCATTAACATTTAAATCAAGGAGGATTGATTATTTTGTGGATTAAAGTTGAGTATACAAAAATCTTTGGTGATTTAGTACTTTCAAAACTTTGAGGAGATTGTCTGTTGTGACCTTAAGTTTGAGATGAAAATTGGATACTCTTATTGGGCTCATTGGATCGGAGATAAAAAGAGAAAAATTTATTTTAATATAGAAGGATAAATAAATAAATATCATGTAGAAAATAAAACCCAACATCCCATGTGTAAAAAGTGTGGGAATAAGCATCTTGGGAACTTACTAAAGGGAACCAGAAGATGCTTCAAATGTGGAAAAGAGGGGTATTAGGATAATATTTTCCAAAAGGATATGAATAATCCCACTAATGAGGAGGAATAAAGGAAGGTTCATATCAACACTCATCTTGTAGTACAGTGTCTCAACTATAAGGACCATGGGAATTATTCAAGCCAACGCCCTAATCCAAGAGTTTTCAGAGACAATCAACGACGACAACCTCCAAGGCAACAAGAAAGGGAATATATTATCACTAATACTGAGGTGGATCATGAAAATTATCTGGTGATAAGTAAACTGGTTATTCATTCAAGAATAGAAAATTTAGTTTTTCATTCTAGTTTTACACATTATTTCATCTCTTTAAAGTTTGTTATAATTATTCAAACGCCACCTAAAAATATGGAAGTTGAGTTGTCTTTAAGAACAAAAAAATGGAGAAATTATTGCATCTAAAGTATATAACTCCTCCTCGATCATTTTTTTTGAACTAGAACTCCTAGAAAATATCATTTTAATTTATTTGGTAGAGTTTAATGTTATATTGGTAATGTATTGGCTATATTTATACAAAGCCAATATCAATTATAGAGAGAGGGAGATCACACTTAAAATATTGAGGCATCCTCAAATTATTCATAAGTGTAAGGTGGAGGATGAATATACTTTAGAAATATCAACATAGGCATGGATATTATTTCTTTATGATCAAGAATATCTAGCTCAAATGATAGAAGCAAAGGAGAGGATTATGCTTGAAGACATGCCCATTGTGAGGGACTACACCGATGTGTTCCCTGAAGAATTGTCTGGTCTTCCTCCTGGACGAGAGGTTGAGTTATCAATTGAACTTATACCTAGATCTTTGTCCATATCATAGATACCTTATAGGGTAGAAACTATTGAGTTGGAATAATTGAAGAAGCAGTTACAAGAGAATCTGGACAAGGGTTTCATATGCCCAAGTTCTTTATCGTGGGGTGTGCTAATCATCTTCCATCCATCCAAGATAAATTTTTTATTAAGGGAAGATCCAAAAACACCACAAGGAAACCCCCCAGATTAAGGAGGTCTAAAATAATGTAAACCGAGGGAATCCCCTCTAATTAAGTTCACTGTCTCCAGTTTCAAACTACTAGGGTGAATGAGGCATTATTTCAAATATACTGGGCCAAGTATTTCTCTAATATGGACCTTCGATCGGGATATCACCAATTAAAGGTGAAGAAGGAAGATATTCTCAAGACTGCCTTTCAAACAAGGTATGGAAACTATGAGTTCATAGTGATTACCTTAGGAATCACTAATTATCTATCAATTTTCATGGACTTAATTAATAGATACTTTGTATATTACCTTGAAAATTTTTCATTAGTCTTTATAGTTGATATTCTAATATACTCTAAGAGTAAGGAGAAGCATGAGGAGAATTTAAATATTGTGAAAAATACTTTTAAAGGGTATAAAATATATGAAAATTATAATAAATTTGAGTTCTAAATGGAGGAAGTATAATTTTTGGGGTATGTTATCCCTAGTAAAGGGATATCTATAGACCCTTCCAAGACAAAGGCAATTGAAGAGTATCCCAAACCAATATTTGTAATGGAGATCCATAGTTTCCTTGGTCTATATAGGTATTACCAATATTTTTTTAAGAACTTATCATGATTATAAAACCCACTAACCAAGATGACTCAAAAGGTAGTAAGGTTTTTCTGGACTAGTGAATGTGAAGACTGCTTCAAAGAGTTGAAAAGGAGGTTTATCACTGCACTAGTACTTACACTACCCACAAGTGGGGAACTCTTTTTAGTAGATAGAGATGAATTAAATAAGGGATTAGGCTGTGCACTAATGAAAAATGATAAATTAATATCCTATGCCTCAAGGTAGTTGAAATTTCATGAGCAAAACTATCTCACGCATGATATGGAGTTGGCGGTTGTGATCTTCGCATTGAAAATATGGTGGAATTATCTTTATGGGGAGAATTGTGAGATATATACTAATCACAAGAGATTAAATTATATTTTCACATGTAAGGAGATTAATATTAATCAAAAAATATGGTTAGATCTCATCAAACATTATGACTGATCAATCCGCTACCATCTTGGTAATGAAAATAAAGTGATACATGGTCTAAGTAGAAAGGATCCTACAACTTTATCAATGATGAGAATTGAGAAGGATAAAATATTCTTAGACTTTGAAAGGATATACATGGTAATCATAATGGAAGTAACATCATCGTTACTTTCTTAAATTAATGCTCAACCATCCCTTATAGATAAGAAAAAGGATGCTCAAATAAATGATGTGGAAGTTTAGAAGAAGGTGGAATCTATCAGAGATGGGAAATATTAAGAGTTCAAAATTGATGAGGAATAAATCAAAATATTTTGTTCACAGTTATGTATACCACAAAATCCTGAGATAAATAGGTATATTTTGAATGATTCATATAGCTCGACTTTATCCATCCACCCGGGGAGCACAAATATGTATCAAGATCTTGAAGAGTGATATTGGTGGGACAATGTGAAGAAGGAGATCATTGAATACAAATAAAAGTCCCTAGTATCTCAGTAAGTGAATGATAAAAGGTAAAATTCTAAGGGGACGATGTAACCATTACCTATACCTACATGGAAATGGTAAAACATCACTATGTACTTTTTCACTAGACTTTATAAGACATCCATAGTAAATAATACTATATGGGTTGTTTTGGATAATATTACAAAGACAACTCACTTTATTGAAATTCTAAAGGACTTATCACTCGATCAAATTTCACAAATATACATCATATAAGTGGTGAGGCTGTATGGAGTATCATTATTGATTTTATCTGATCAAGATCTGAAATTTAAATTCAAGTTCTTTAAAAGTTTTCATTATGCTATAAATACTGAGCTGAAGTTCAGTATGGATTATCACCCTCAAACAGATGGTCAGTCTGAGCATACCATTTAGACACTAGAAGACATGTTGATATCATTTTAAATGGAATTTAAAGGATGATGGGTTTAACATCTTCCATCATTCAAGTTATCTTACAATAATAGTTTCCACTTAACCATCCATATAGATCCATATGAATCATTTTATTAAAAGAGATGTAGAACACGTACATATTGGGATGAATTTGGTGAACGTAAGATTTTGGGACCTAAAATGGTTGAGGAAATAGTAGAAAAGTTGAATACCATTTAGTAGCACATCATGAATGCCCAAAGTTGATAGAAGATCTATGCATAAAATCATTGATGGTACTTGAATGTTGAGGTTAGTGATAAGGTATTTCACCTCATTTCTTTATGGAATAGAGTCATGATATTTGGGAAGAAGGGAAATCTAAATCCTAGGTACATCGGCCCCTTTGATACTCTTGATCACATCGGATTTATGTCATATTGACTAGAACTTACACCAACCATGTCTCAAGTACATGATATATTCCATGTATCCCTCTCATGGAAATACATACTAGATCCCAATTGTTTTTTAAAAAGGGCTATGTTTGATAGCGTACAATATATTCAACACCGAACTTAAATGAACAAAGAAATATTATTATTTAAATATTAATGTTATAACATAGTTGTTAAATTCATGGGAATGAATAGTATTAAATACATTATAAAATATATAATGGTAATACTCACTGATAATTTATTAATTAATTCATTGTAAATAATCACTCAAATTTTTAGTAGTCATTTTATTCTTCAAAAAATATATTTTCTTCAAAAAATGGGTTTTCTCAATTTTTATTATTGGATATTATAATTAATATCTAGAAGTTTTAGAAAATGTATTTGAATAAATGGATTTAGTTTTTTATCTTTAGATTAATATTTGATAATTTTCTAAAAATATTGATTTTTCAAGGAATAGTGAGAAATAATGATTGTTATTGAAAAATGTATTTTATATTAAAGTATTTACAAAGTAAAATTATGTTTTGAATTAGTTATAAATTTTCATTAGTTAATTTTGATTAAAAATAATCCAATTATGGTTTTTTAAATGAATTTTATTCTTTATGTTAGTATAAAAACATTTTATATTTTAAAGGTGCATTTTTCTGAAAATTTGTTTTTGTTGTATTTTGACGGTTTAATTTTAAATTAAATGTTTCATATTCTATGTTTTGAATTATGAAAAATGGATTACATATATTTAATAAGTGCATCCAAATTAATTAAATATTTCTATTTTATTTTGGTTATAATGAATATTAACCATAGTAATTTTTATTACCATGGTAAAGGGTAAATCGGGTAATTTAGGTTAAAAATAAAATGATACGAACTATTAAATTACCCCAAATATTTCCTAAATTTTATTTTATGGGTTAATTCCATCCATAATAATCCATTTTTAATTTATATAACCTTGTATGGCCATTTGGGTGAGATTATGACCTTTATAGTATTTTATTTAATGAAAAGTCAAACATGTCATACTCTTGTTTTTAATAAGTGTAGTATTTTTAATATGGAGTTATCCAGAGGATATGTTTGACTATAAATAGTATTTTTAAATATAAAATATTTATCTTTATCATGATAATTTATTTTTAATTTTCATAAAATAAATAATTACCTTAAGTTTTGCACAATGCTAATGTAGTAATTATTCAATTAATGGAAAAATCAAATAAATGGTATTAAAAATATTAAAATAAATATAATTTGAGATATTTAATGTAATACATGAATTATATATATTACTATGACATTTTTATGATATAATAAAATATTTGGTTCTAATTTTAATTATTATTTTGATGTTTTTCAAGTCAAAGTAATGAATATATTCAAATTGAAAATAATGATATTTCATGAATATAATATTTTATAAAATTATTTAAAAATCATAAAAATATTATATAACCACAAATGGGATAATATATGGTCTAAAAATTTATCCCCTATGAATTTATAGTTTATTTTTGAATCATTTATGTCTGATATAGTCTTATTATATTTTAATATTTTTTGAAATTCCAAAAGTGTCTCTCACCTCAATTATAAAAGGTCACCCATTACTTCACTTATTTACACCACTTTGATACATATAGATCAAATATAATCTAAAAATTTCTCTTATAAACATCCTTATTTAAGTTCTTGTGATTCTTTAACTTCCAAAAGACTTGCCTTAGGTCCCTTAAAAGAAGTTATAGAGGAGCTCCTTCATAGAAGAGATAATCACCTTTACTAACTCTTTCAAAATTCTTTCTTATTCTACCTCCTCTTTATATGTTATACCCAAACTAAAATAATAACTCCATTATAATATATATATTTATATGTTATTTTTATTATGATACAAACATATTCCACCTTTTATCCACCCTATGAAAAATGAAAGCATCACGCGTGCGTACGTACAATTTACCGTCTCCATGTAGCAGTGTAATTCATTTTCCATCATCATTTTACTTGGATAGTTATAATTATGGAAATAATGTATATATATGATACTTATGAAATTATATTTATTATATAAAATTAATATATTATCCATTTCTCTGCTCATTCACCATTAAGGGAATGATACTGTCACTTGTGCGTACGTACGGTCTACCGTCTCCACAAAGTGATGCGACTCATTTTCCATATACAACATTAAATAATGGTTATAAAAATGTATTAAATAATTAAATATTATAATTATATCATTAATATAATTCTTTATATGATGAATACATGTCTCATGTACATGAACCAGAGCTTACGTGGCAAAACATGCATAGAAAAATGAAGTAGTTAATGCCCGAAATAATGGTAATAATGAAATACTATTAATGAATGGGTGGTAATAGGTTATATAAGGATTATATATGATATAATAAATATGAATATAGTTATGTTATAAATTAATAACATGATTTAAACCATTATACAGGAGTTTAAATCACATTCAACTAAAGAAAAGCGCAATGTAAGGGATCACTCCAAACCTCCATGTTTCTTTGGGTTATGTTTTATCTCTCTTTGTCTCAATTTATATATTCATTATTATTATATACTTATCCTATATTCTATTTATATATACCAAAAATATTTATGTATCTCAATTCATCTTTCTTTGATGGTGAATTACATGTTTTAAAAGGTTCTCTTCTCAATTCCTCTCGATAAGCAAACCCGATTAAAGGGAACTTCTCTATTTATTAACCATTTTCAATTACACTCCATAAAATGTTTTAATACACCAATAATTTTATAAAATCAATTAATTTATCATGAAAATCAATTTTAGTTCATTTTTTATTTTATGTAAATAATTATACCTTTATCCTCTTTAAAGACTCATTATTTTTTCCCTAAAACTATGCTTAAATGGCACATTTCTAAAGTTACCTAGCCACTCTATTTATTGTTTTAAATTTAGTTGGACATCATTATTAATGATCTATTATTATTTTTCCATTATGAATGAAAAATAATGATTTAAATCCCTTCTTTCATGGATAACATTATTATACACCCTTTGTTTATGCCTTATGACATGATTATGATACCCATTTATTTCCATGGGTAACCCTTATTTTTATTTCTTATGTTTAATTCTTTATATGACACACATATTCATGTACATGTTATGATGGGTATTCCCATATAGCACTCCAATGCATTGGGTAATGTTTTAGTCTCATGAGACGTTATGTATGGGATTAGGGAGTAAACCTAATCCATTATGGGACTCTGTCCACCATGTGATATAGTCTTGGTAGTTAGCTTTGACTCATGTTTATACCATGATATATGTCTTTTTAATATTCATAATTTTCCATGATCATATGATTACATGTTCTATATGTTATGCCTTCATATGTTTATTCATGATCTATGCCTTTTATGTTATCATGTTATTATTCTAAATCATGTTCCATATTTCATTTCCATGTTAATTCTCTTGTTGGGATTTTTATCTCACCCCTTTTGTATATGTATTCCCTAGTTTATTCTATGAAGTTGTAGGATCTCAAAGGTGTTTGGATATCATTAAATATATTAACAAAAAAGATGTTTTATTCTAGATTCATGATTTATATTTTATGTATCTAGCCTTCCAAAGACACTATAATTTTCAATTCTTGGTTTGTATTTAATGGATAATTATGCCTAAAATCATGTGATAATATGTGTAAAAGGCTTGGGTCTCTATAGCAAGTACGATACTACATCAATCTAAGAAGTTGTTCTTGGATTGAGGTTCCCTAAATGCTCACTTCTCTCTCTATAACTTGAGATAGAGGGGATATATTCTCTCAAATTCAAGGGAATTAATTGTACCTTGAATTTGGGGATGTTTTAGTTTTATAGTTTGGCTTAAACTTATTAAAATTTCACTTAAGTCCTTTAATAAGTTAACCCATCTAGAAATTCCCCAAATAAAACTTATAACCTCACAAACATTTCACAATGTTCATAAGTAATCTATCACTTACTTGTAACATTAAAATTGTGAAACATGATAAAATAAGAGTCATTAACTTGATACGTCTCTCCTATAAACATTTAACGAATCTTGAATATTAAATATTAAGTATTTATTTGGAAAAAAAATATTTATATTCAATGAATAACTTTAAAATATAATAAGTAAATAAATTAAATGGTTATTATTCTAAACTCTAATGATATTGAATTTATTTATTTCCTCGCGATTGTTTAAACTCGGACATATCACCACCCCCACCATGTGGCCCATCACATCCTAAACTCTAATTCATTAGAATTGGCTAAGCTTTTTAATATGCATTATGTGTGAACCCTTAGGCTCTTATATCAATAGTAGTGATTCATACTCATGGATAAAGAATGGTATCTAACAACACATCATAGAATCTAAAGAGATAAGGTTTAGTAATAGCAATGACAACCTCCTATGATCACACACTATGTAATATAATCTCTTTGTCTCATGATATCTCATAATATAGGATGCACACTTTGTATTATCATCCTTTCTTGCTTTATTATTTTATGACCTTACTGAATAAACTTTCCTTCTTTTACCATGTCCATGGATTTATAAAAGTTACTACCATACTGGTACACTAGGACTGAGATAACTCTTCCTTTTATAAGTGAAAAATCATATCTTAATCATTAAATCAATGTTTTACACCAATGAAACACCCAAAACAAGCTACCTTTCCATGAAATAAACATCATATTTTTCATCTTGCATCAAAATATGTGATCAAATGGTACAAATTGATAATGATCTCAAGTTTAGAGACTAATATACAAGATTGCAGATAGCAAAAACCAATGACACCCAAAACATGTGGTGTTATATTGGTGGTTTAGTCCTCATGATATCCTCTACTTGAGTTCACCAAGTGTGAAAATCATGAGAAGTATTAATTATTATGATCCCCCAACACCTGATAGACAGACATCATTTTTTTTCTTTTCATTATGATATATCAAGACCATATGATATATATTTATGAGTATTGTCATAGTATCTTGAGGTTCTCATTATAGTTAAGAACCTCTATAACCTATTGATATGACAAATAATCTAAGAAAAATATCATGTAAATAGTGGATGTAGAAGTATCAACACTATTATAGTAAGAATAAATCATGCATAACTCACTATATACATCATATGGTAATAAAAAATACTACTTAAGTTAGGTATAGGGAACCCACTTTTACAACACTCACATTGGTAAAGAAGCCAACTTTATAACTATCAAACTTTTAACTCTCACATAATAATACCATGATTTTTCTCAATTATGGATGTAGTCATTGGGTCTACCACTTTTTCTTATATGGATACTCTATTATCTACAACTTCACCTCCTTGAATAAAATCCCTCAAAATATGATATCCCTAAGTATATCCTTCTTTTATCCTCAACTATAATCTTGACATCTTGGCTAATACCATTGTCCCAAGTTTATCATGATGAAAATGCTTTACTTTCTGGGTATGATTTCAAGAATTGGAACAAATCATTGTATATTTTGTACTAATTCTTTAACTGCAACAGAAGTCGCAATAAACACAGTATTTGTAGATATGGATACCATAGGATTTAATGAGCTATTTCTTCACATTACCTTAGTCAAACTATGATACATGATCAATTTATCTATCTAAATACTACTTTTATCCCCTTTGTATCTAGTTTTACTTCATCTCCAAATACCAGGTGCCTATATTTTATTCTTTCTCAAGTACAAATGGATAGTTCTGACTGCTTCTCATGCAATTCTCTTGTATTTCTTTGATATTTTCCCACCATAATGAATGTTTTGGAAATATCATACCTAGTACATAGCATGATATATGTGATATATCTATCGATGAATCATATTTAATTATATACACCATTTTAATATCCTCTTTTGTCATATACATGTATTCTTAGAGAGATTTATGTCATGTACTGTTGGAAACAATTCTCTTTATACTTGTTCCAACCTATCTTTTTTAATACCCTATCAGTATATGTACTTTGAATTAAGAAGCCCTTAAATCCACCTCAGTAGATCTTGTTCCCTAGAACTGAGGTTACTACTTTAAGTCACTTATTCAATCTACTCTTAACTAATGGAAAGAATAAAGATTTTTTTCCACATGTCTTACCAAAATATATATCTTGGAAAATTATGGAACTCCCACTAACCTCTTATAGGCACCTAATAACCATTCATTCCAAATGAATATTCTATGATCATAATGCTTACTTTAATTCATAACTGGATCTCTATAACTTTCATCCCTTTTTTGGATTTCTTTGATGTCACCAACCCATTCTGGTCATACCATATAGACATCTTCCATAAGGTGGTATTGAAATCCAATGCCAATATAATGATCATAGATAGTTGCTATGATAAATAGAATTCAAATGGATTTAAGCATAATGACTTGGTATAACCAATTGGGCATTATCGGTACTATGATTGTACCACTCATGAACAGTTTTTATTGAATGCCCACCAATGACTTTACATCAACTAGAGAAACTACAGAAATACACATTTGATATTGGTACATCGAATCTATTTCTAAAGTCATATTCACTTTTCATTTTTGCTAATTTCCTTTTTCTGTTTCATATAAGAATCATTATTCTTATCATAGATAGGAACAACCAATGACCCCTGAAACATGTGGTGTTCCTATTGGTGGGTCAGTTATCATGATCTTCTCTACTCAAGATCACCAAGTACAAACTTATTGAGAAGAAGTCTCGATACTTATGAGCTTTTGACACTTGATAGTCAGACATCATCTGTATCTTGATAGTCTGATGTATCTAGACCATAAGACATATATTTAGGACTACTGTCATAGAATCTCAAGGTTCTCATTATAGTTGAGAACTAATATAACCTATTGATAAGGAAAATAATCTAAGGACATTTTCATGTAAATAGTGGTTGCAAAAATATCAACACTATTATTGAAAGAATACACCATGCATAAATGATTGTATACATGAAACAATAATCAAAAGTACTACTCAAGTTGAGTCTAGGGAACCCACTTTTACAACACCACTTGCCTCAACCGTGGAGTTAACCCCTCGCTGAGCTTCGCCAATCCTCGTCCAAGCCCACTGAGCATTTTCCATGCTCCTGGGTACCCATCTCATGCCAAATGAAATGAACAATTTATTATTACAAGTTATAATTAATTATCCAAAAACCAACCAAATATGTATAATCACCTAAAAATTTATCACACACTTCCGCCGCACCGAAACTGCTTCCAACGATGTGTGATTAACTCCCTAGAACCTCCTCTGGAAACCGCATATGAAATTCCCATTGTACTCGGAAGATTTCACTATGCTCTGGTGAAATCGTCACCAAATCCCAAACCAAAATCATAGCAAATCAGAGGGCTATCAAATGGGGGACCAAGAATAGAAGAAAATAGATGATCTTACTATGATTCAGTGTCAGATCGTAACCAAAATCATTCTCTCTCAAGGGGGAATCAAACCCTCGCGTTCCCCAAGCCCCTTAAAAACTAAAGGGGGAATGACCTAAAAAAGACAGGTTTTCCCCCCACTAAAAAGGCCACATGTGAACCATGGTTCTTGTTGTGAAACCTTTTAGGTAGAGGGCTACACCCCTCATCTAGCCTCATTCATGACATGGCCCCTATAAGTCACGACATGAATGGGTGGTGCAGCAGAAATTTGTCTCCCATGTCCCTCAACCTTTCTCTGACATCCACCCGAGCACCCGAGACATTCTCTGAACCTCAAACCTTGTCCAAATCATCTCCCAAAGATCCTCAAACATCTGAAATCCTAATCTGAGTCCTGACTCAATAACTGACCCCTCAATAGACCAAAAATTTAAATTTTCTCACAAAATAACACTGATATATAATTTGACATTTCAGACGGTACATTTGTGACGGACGTCTGTCGCAAAGTTCATTTGCGACGTGACTTTGTTGCAAATATGTCATTGCAATACCTGATGTTGCAAATGAAGGTATTTGGGACTAACTATTGCAAATAAAAAGTAATTGCGATAAGTAAGAATCCTATCACAAATGATTTTCGTTTTGCTTAAAAAATGGCAATTGTGACAGACCGTCGCATTTAACAGTATTTGCAACGGATAGTGCATCTGTCACAAATACTCATATTTAAAAAAATACAAAAAATTAAAAATTATTTAATATAAATAAGAATAATTTAAAATAGTTAAAAAATTACATATAATTTAAACTATTTATACATATTTAAAAATATCAGAAAATAAAAAAAATAAAAACATTTTTAATAATAAAATTAAAAATATTAAAAAATTACAAATAATTACAAAATTTATAAATAATTAAAAGATTTAAAAAAATTAAAAATCATTAAAATTATTAACATAATAAAAATTAATCAAAAATAAATAAATGTAATTTAAAATAATTAAAAATATTTAAAAATATTTAAAAATATGAGAAAATAAAAAAAATAATAAAATTAAAAATAATTACAAAATCGAAAAATAATTAAAAATTTCAAAAAAATGAAAATCATTAAAAATATTAAAAATAATATAAATCATTAAAAATAATTTAAAATAATGAAAAAAAAATAACATATTTTAAAATATTTATACATAAGAATATTAGAAAATAAAAAAAAATAAAAAACATTTAATAAAATTAAAAATAATTAAAAATATTAAAAAGATTACAATTAATTAGAAAATTTACAAATAATCAAAATTTTAAAAAATTACAAATCATCAAAAATATTTAAAAAAATACAAATAATTAAAAAAAATTACAAATCATTAAAAATATTTAAAAAATTACAAATAATTTAAAAAATTAAAAAAAAATAAAAAAACAATTAAAATTTTACATATAATTTAAAATATTTGTGTATATTTAAAAATATTAGAAAATTAAATTAAAAATAATTAAAAAAAAATTAAAAAAATAAAAAAAATTACAATATTTAAAAATAATTAAAATTTTCAAAAAAATTACAAATCATTGAAATTAATAAAAATTACAGATAAGTAAAAAAAATTAAAAAACATTATAAATATTAAAAAATTACAAATAATTAAAAAAATAAAATTAATAAAAAATTAGTATAAATTATTATAAATTAATAAAATGTATTATAAATTACTAAAAAGGTGTGAATCATAGAATTTCCAATTTTCAGGTCATAGCAATAAGAAATTTGTGTGTCAATTATGTCTAAATGACAGTCAAATTTGTTATTTCTCATGACCTAAAAGTTGATGACATATTTCATTTTCACTTTTCTAGTAATTTATTTTAATTTATATATACACACACACATACAAATATAAAAATTAAATATGAAATAATAAACAAGGAAAATCGAAGCTAGAATCAGATAAATGACTAAACGTAGGGTTTACACACACATACATATATCAAATTGGTAATATGTTAATGTGTATATATACACACACACACAAAAACAAATATCAAATATTGAATAACAAATTTTCATTAATCCTAAATACTAAATAAAGCATGAAAATTAGATAAAATGTCGAACTTAGGATTTTCCAAAAATAAATCATGTAATAAAATGAATACAACCCAAAAATAATAAAAACTTATATAAAAGGAATTTGTACCAAAGAAAATCGAAACTAGATCTGTAAAAAATTTCTTGCAATGAAGTGCATTGAAGGGGGAAAACCTAAAAGTAAATCATGTAATAAAATTAATAAAACCCAAAAATAATAAAAATGGACTAAAAATAAATTGAAATAAATCTTTCAGACTCGATTAACATGAAAATAGGGAATAATAAATTTTCACCAATCCTAAATACTAGATAAATCATGATAACGAGATAAATTCCTAAACTTAGGGTTTTTCAAAATTAAATAATATAATAAAATGAATAAAACCCAGAAATAATAAAAAAAACACAAGAGGAATCCGTACCAAAGAGATTTATAACCTGGTTCTGTTAAAAGTCGGTGGAAACAGAGTGCGACGGATCCGAATTGAGCGGGACGATTTGGGGTGGTGATGCACAAAAGAGTGAGAAATAAGGGAGGGGGAAGAAGAAAGGGTTGCATATGTTAAATGAAAATATTTATTGCGGCGTACTTTTTTAACACAAAATTAATTCTATCGCAAATTGTTATTTGGTCAAAAGTATTTGCAACGGTCATTAATTCTTGTCACAAATACTTTCGAGTCGACAGACATTTGCGACAAAAGTAGGAGTTTGTCACAAAGGTTCATCGCTACTACATTTGGCACTGGATGGTGGTAATTCCCGCCAAAACTATTTGAAACAGAACAACTATTCTGTTGCAAATAATTCATATCTGGAGGCTATTTGTGATGGATCTATTGCCCATTGCAAATGACCCATCACAAATACTCAAATTTCTAGTAGTGTGATGATCTAAAAATCTACGGATTGTTATAATTTACTGAAACAAATTTCATTACATTACATGTATAATGAAATTCAACACAATGCCAGTGTAAAACATTAACCCTGAATCAAAATTAAATGTATATACAAATTAATTTTAGTTAAGAGTTAAAAATGAATCAACTTTGATAACATATTCATAACCAATATAAGAGTCATAGTGTATCTATACATCTAAGGTAGCGGCCCTGTGAGGTGTCTAGGGAATGAAGTATGGACTCAGAGCGGTGGTGTCTCATATCTCTTGAGGGATAGGGTTTCAACCTCAGCTTATCTCCTTTCCCTCCTCCATCTTTTCGGTCATCTCGGCGTCGGCATCCCCTTCCTCGGTGTTCCTTGGTGGATTGGTTGTCTTCATCGTCTCATCTCAGTGGTCGAAGGCTTTGTATTTGGTGGGCGGAGGTGACTTGATGGCAGATTAGGGCTTGGCGGCTACGGGTGATGGCTATGGTCCTGATCATCTCAACATCGGCCCCGAAGTGGCATGGAGGGGGGAGGGTCATTTTTGGTTTTATTTTTTCCATGTTTGTGTGATGCTTTCGTTGTGTGTTTCTTTTCGAGGTTCTTGCAATGGTGTCATCTGCAGTGTACCCTCTTGCCTCATTGGTTCTTCTTGCTTTCCATAGTTCTCCTGTATAGGAATCTATTGAGGGTTGTTCTGGTGTCTTGATTTGTTTGTATCTATCCTAGAGAGGCATTGTTGGCTCATATCTACTTGGATCCTTTCAATGGAGACCTTCCCTCGAGGTATTTTTGGTTCTTCGAGTCCTGGGTGATGCAGACCCAACTTCATTCTCTCTAGATTGTCTTCTTCTTCGGGTTGTTGCAGATGCGACTAGAGGATTCTTTTGGTTGCGGTGGGATGATTCTAGACTCAGCTCTGGAATTTGGGATATGTGTTGTTGATTTCATGCTGGTTTGATCTCGTGAAGGTTATGGTTTATGGATTGGAAGGCTGCTGGTTTGCCTCTGTGTTAGTTCACTTTTAGAATCGAAGATAGTGATGGTTCGCATTTGGAATTGTGATGGTGGACGGATCATATTTGGACTTGAATACAATGGAGGTCATTTGTGTAGGAGTGTCAATGTGTTTAAGGTGTGGGGGCTATCTTCTCCTGGCCAACTATATTCCAGGCTTCGAGTATCTGGGTTGGTATTGTAGCCAGATTTGACCACATGGAACAGCCTGAAAGAAGATTCAGAGCTGGCTTTTCATCTTTTCATATCTTTTTAGATTTGGTTGTTTGAGAGGGTATGGTGTCATCCATCGGATCGGGCTTATGCTTTGACACAAGACGCTTTCTTTTTGAACTGCCATGCAAAGGTGAAGGGATTCATCATGATCAATTGCTGGGGTGGGGCTACTCCATGTTATTTGTCTGGTTTTTATCCCTTTGACCTTCGGGTTATTGATTTTCCTATGTCCATGATATCTGGGTTTCCCCCTTATTCCCTTAAAAGGGGATTTATCTATAATAAAAAATTTGAAGGCCTTCGGGCCATTGGATGGATGGATGTGAGGTGTCGAGGATGTCTCGAGTTCAAGTATTCCTAACTTCCTGCATGCATGTGTTGCCTGTTTTCTTTGTACATTTGAAATTCCCCCTCCTAACTATTTGTAATATCTATACATCCAAAATGTTTCACATTTATCACAAAAACCATAAAAATCATTTCTTCACATAATCATCATCTAATTTAATTTTTTATCACAAGTTAATCCGTCTATTTATTGAAATATATCTCAATGATTTTCCCTTTACACTTCTGCTTTCTTACCCATCGATTTCACTGTTCATAATTAAGGCCCAAAACAGTGTATCTATCACTTTTTATCATCTCCAATTCCATTAAATAATAGATCAATTCATCACATTCTAGGATGTTGACACCTAAATTTCTTTCACATGTTGAAATTAGGTAATTAATGAATTGACGGGTATATTGGTCTTACAGAAAAAACATGCGGCAGATTCTCCCTATCTCCAATCAACAAAATCTCATATCTCCAAATTATAATATTATATTATATATTAAAAAAATGATAAAAATTGTGATATGTTTTAAAACCTAATATATTTTTAAATGAATATATATTTGTCTTATATAAAAAAAATATTATGATTTTCTAAAAAATGATCAAATAATATGTGTTTTCAATTTTTTTTGAGTAAAATGAATATATTTTTGTTAATATTTTTAAGTGCATACATTTTTGTAAAACATGTTAAATATTAATGAGCTAATTTTATTTTAAAATCAATTATATTTGTAATTAAAATATATTTTATTTTGTTTAAAAAAATTTACATCTTTTAAAAAGAATTAAAAATAAATATGTGATAAAATTGGATTTTTTAATCATTTAGGGAAAAACTAGTACCTAACTCATACATATACACATCATAATTAATTAATTACAAATTCAAACACACACACTCATAATTTAAAGTTTAGACACTTGCAATATGGAAAGAGAAAGAAATTTTAGAATAAATAATAGTTGATACTTAAAACAAAAGTAAATTACAATTAAACAGTTCAACATATGAATTAAAATTTGATAGATCTATTCAATTTTACTTTTAAATTTGTACTAATATTCATTGAACTTCTTTTTAAGATCATCTGAAGTTGAACTATCTTAACTTCATATAGCGGTGTCTTCATCTCCTGTATCAAATCTTTCTTGATCGAATTCATGTTCTAATTGTCTCTATGAATAATATGTTAAGTAAAATGTGATACATAGTTCATAAACTAAATGAAGATAAAGTTGTAATAGTTTCAAGTGAATTATTCATATACATCAATAAAATACATAATTTAATGTCATTTTAATTTAAAAGTATATAAATTCAACTTACATTTCAATATATTTCAAAATTCAGACATTTAATGGGGGGAGTGGCGAAACAAATTCATATTCCAATGTTCAGTGTATGGTGGATATGAAATAAAACAATCTCCATGTGTGATTGTGCTTTGTTTCATAATACTATATCTAGTCCTATCTACACTTTGTTTCATAATACCATATCCAATCCTATCAAGCAATTAATCATATGCATGCTTGAGTTACTATTTCATCAAATCAATTGATTCATGATCCCCTCTATGAAATAACACTCTTGTAGTTCTATACTCATTTAATAATCTAAATTTACCTTTTTATCCTGATATATACACTCATTATGTGATTTAATCTTTCATATCCATTAAATACAGAGTTTTTCTTATGTACATATTGATTAATTTGACTTAAGACTAAAATAATTGTGTGATGAACTCAATTGCATTTAGATTCAATCTATTTTGGCATACAACTCCAAAAGTCTTATGTGTTCTTCAATGTCTTCTCCAAGTATCTTCACCTTTTAAACTATCCCAAAATTCACCTAACAAACTTGCTTTCATTAATGATCATTAATAAACACATCACTTCTGTATTTTGGTTCCATAATTCCTCTATTTGGTCCAACAAACACAACCAATGATATTACTGATTCCAACACCAAGCTCAAATAGTATTTACACTACGGTTTTCCTTGATTATAGAGTTATTAACCCAAAAACATCAATCATTGGTATTTTTTATTTATTACACTGAATCTTAAAAAAAATATCTTCATTATTTTTATTTATTTTAAGAAATCTAGCATCATCAGTGGATTCAATATAGAAAGAATGGCATTCAGGGACCAAAAGTAGCCCTTAATGCCAAGGACTCTCGACAGTTTTATAAATAGTGAAAAAAATATTATTCATAGAACTAGATGAGGTCCTTAAATGGAATTAGGGGCCACTTTTGGTCCCCAAATGTCATTATAACTACAATATATTAACATGGAACAACATACTTATAGTGAATATAAACAAATATACAATGAAAAAAATCATATTGTTGTGAAGAAAATACATTAGAAACACATAAATGATGATTTTATCAAATAATGTTTAACCACTCATTAGAAGTGTTGAGTACTTTTAAGGATTCATTTGACATAACTAATTGAAAACTATTTATAGTGGTGTTTTTTTAGATAAGTTCCTTCAATCATAGCCTTAACACTTCATCAAATAAAAATGGTGCCACTTTTTTCATTTCCCGCCTGTGATACTGAGCTTAGATCTGAACTCTTCTCAACTAAACTGTCAAAATTTTCTCCACGTAATAGTACACTATCAATAGTTTTATAAAGTATAATATTTGTTTCATCCAACTATTATTGAATCTTCAGTAACTTGTCTACTTCCCTAGCATCCTAACACTTGATTAAAGCCTAATTCAGATAGGGTAAAGGTTGAATTTTATCTATTTGTACACTCCTCCATGAGGCCATTTTTTTATATTCATCTAAAACTTGGTTGATCATAGAAAATTCACTCAAAACAGGATAGTGATCATTCATAAATACTTGTGCATAGAGACTATTATAGATGTAAGAGTGAGCTTTATATTCTTCATATTGGAAAAACCGATGGTAGCCAGGAGAAGTGCGCTTTTTGGTGGTGCGGCCGATGAATAGGATAAAATCCTTGGCATTGGATCTCTGGAAGTAGCTGAAATGGTTCGTATCCAACACTATCGACAGGATGATCGGGTCCAATCCCATGTCCGGAATGTATTTCAATACCAAAATCACCATAAACATGTGCATGGAATGCCTAAAAATAAATATTAATATAAATAATAATAAAATAGAAATGTTACAAATAATTTTATATACATAAACATGTTCTTGGAATGATTTATCAACAAAATATCAAGTTTCTTTGTGCTATGATTCAACACCATGTAGCCTGGATGATGGGAAAAGGATGTTGTAAAATTATAAAATAAGAAGATAAGGAAAGCATTGAAAAAGATTAAGGAAACATGATAAGGGGAAGGGGGAGGTGTTCCCTATATATAATAGTATATTTAAGCCATGTTAGTTGATAAGAAATTCCTTGAGAGAACATACAGAAACATTGAGGTAGCCTATGTGGGAAACTGTAACAGAAGACTCTACGGGAAACTTGTCACGACCCGCCCTCGGGGTCCGTGCCGTGACTACCCCAAGCCCGCCTTCCATAGGCCAGGGGCTGGCGACTAGCACCAAGGCGTAAATCCCGGTAAAAAGGGAAGGCATTGCCTTTGAAAAGTAACAAACACCACAGAGTAAGCAAGCGGAAAGTAAACACTAAACAAAGCAGAGTACAACTGAAAGTGCGGAAAAGTAAATGGGCCAGAATACAAACCCAAACTAAAAGTAAAGTACAACTCGAAAGGGAAAACAGCAACTGAAAAGTAAAAGCCGCTACACAGAGCTGTCCACTGGAAATCCCACCTGAAGGGTGGGTACAGATAGCTCCTCTGCTCCACGGGTCTCGCCGTCCGCTCCGTGCACGTCCCGCCCAGTGGTCCACCTCCGGGTACCGTCCCGCTCTGCAAGCCTCAGCTAAGGTCAACGCTGTCCGTCGTCTGCAACCAACACAACGTAGTGCGGGCAAAGCCCGTGCAGGGGTGAGTATAAGCTACTCAGTAGGGACCCCGAGACCCCTGAAGGTCTCTCAAATCCACAAAGGATAAACCACGAAGAAAAGTACAATCACGAAGTAACAACCGACACTGCTTAGGTATATGTCCATACATATACCTAAGTCATCAATTCAAATACGCTCCAACCTCCGAGCCCAAGTACAACTCAGTCCACACAGGATAGTAAACGTATTCCACACAGGAAAGCAAAACGTAATCCACACAGGATTGCTCAACACAATCCACACAGGAAAGCAATAGGATTCAGCTCACACAGGTATACTTCTTCAGAGGACGATAAAGATGATCACTGATCCATCTAAGTCGTCGGACCCACGAAGGATCGATAGGTAACTAACCCCCGCAATGACCCACACAGGATCGGGCCCACACAGGACCTGTAGGCGCTGGCTCACACAGAACCGCTGAGCGCAAGGACCCACACAGGATCGGGCCCACACAGGACCTGTAGCACTGATCCACGTAGGATCGCTGAGTACTGAAGTCGTCGTCGTCGAATCCACACAGGATCTCTGTATTGTCGTCGTCGCAGTCACAGTAGCAGTCGTAGCAGTAGAACAGTCGCAGCCAGCACTAGGGTTCCCGCACATAGCAAGCTCGTTCGGAGGGTCCGCTCCACGAGCCGAGAGGCTGATACATCAACTGTCACGAAGACCAGAGTTGATGTATCCAAAAGTTCCGTATCGTCAACAGGAACTCAACGCAACAGACGGCGCGTCGATCGGACGCCCGATCTGAGAGTTATTGGCATTTTCGTCTCCGGGGCCCGGTTGGTTTTTAAGGCAAAACCAACCCGACCGCACTCCACCTGCGTCCAAACCTCGGGCGTAGTATGCCAAAAGATTCGTCTCACTAAGAGGGACACAACACAGCTGACGGCACGTCAATCGGACGTCCGTAGCTCAAGATATGAGCGTTTCCGCTCCGAAGGCCTGGTTGGTTTCGTGAACGAACCAACCCGGCCGAACTCAAAGTAAACCGAAACCTTGAGTGCGATATACCGAAACGACCGTCTTGATCCAAGGATCGCGTTTCCACAGACGGTTCGTCATTCGGAGGTCCGAGGCTCAAGATATGGCCAAAAGACCGGAACTGGTTCGAAACGGGGGGGTCCGGGTCCGGGCCGACCCGGCCCGACCCCCCCCCCCCCCCCTGGGGCGGCGCGGCGGCGTGGCGGCCGGCGGCGGCGCGGCGGCGCGGCGGCGCGGGGAGCCGCGGCGGCTTGGCGCCGCGAGGAGGCTGCGCGGGGGGAATTTAATTCCCCTGCTAATTGGAGGCGGCGCGGCCTTTGTGCCGCGCCTTTGCAACAAAACGGCCCCCACGTGGGGGCCGGTTTTGGAGAAGCAAATCGGGGGGCTGCTGCCCCCCCTTCATGGAACCGGCCCCCCTCTTAAAGAGGGGGGTTTTATACGCTGGTCGGGGGATTAATTCCCCCGGTTTAACGTCATCCGGCCGGCCAGCTGGCCGGCCGATTTTCTCCAACGGGACCGGAAATTCCGGTCCCCTCTTCGGCTTCCGACGCCGGCGGCCCGGCCTCCGGTCTTCTCATCCCGCCGCGGCCCGGAACCGGCCGCGGTGTCCTCGTCCCGCCGCGGCCCGGAACCGGCCGCGGTGTCCTCGTCCCGCCGCGGCCCGGAACCGGCCGCGGTGTTCGTCGTCCGGCGCGGTGCGACGGCACCGCGCCCCTTCGCCGTGCCTTGATTTCCTTTTAACGTGGCGCGACGGCGTCGCGTTCTTGAAGATTCTTCCTCGGCGTGGCGCGACGGCGCCGCGCAAAAATATTTGTACGATTATCCGCGTGGTGCGACGGCACCACGCCACTTGCTTCCACCCGCAAGAATAAACAAGAACGATGGAGGGGGTTCGGCCGTGTTTGTGCGGTCCGGCCCCCTCACGTTAAAATAATAACGCAACTTTAAATAATTCAAGCCACACGTTAGACTTGTTTAAATCACGATCAAGAATAAAATAATTAAACCAAAAAGAAATCAACAACCCCTACCTTGGTATAAGGTTCGAAGATTTGTCTACGTTCCGCGGGAGACGACGTCGCGGAGGTCGGGCGTCGCGGTCGTCGTTCGTCAAATCCGTTGACGAAGGGATGCGTCCGATGCGATACGTCGTTGGCGAAACTTCTCAAGTCGACGAAGGAAAACCGAGGAGGAAGCGGTGTCTCCCTTTCTTTGACGTGGAGAGAAGATAGAACGGCGTGTCGGTGTTCTTCGCGTTCTTCAAGGAGGAAGATGAAGTTCTTCAAAGTGTAGAACTCTTCTTCTCTCAAATCTCCACACAACACAGCAACTCCCAAAATAAAATAAGCTACACCTTATTTTATTTTCACTTTGCCAACCTTTCAAAATTCAAAAGTTGAATTCATTACATTAATTAAATCTAGAGTTGTCAAAATTTAAATGAAGAGATAAGTTGGCAAAAATTTATGTAGGGGAGAGCCACAAAATTTAAGAGGGGGTTTAGAGGGGTTAGGGAATTTGAAAAGGTGGGGGCTCGTGTGGGCCCCACCTCCCTCATAACCACACATGGGAAGTTGGGTGGTTGTGGGCCCCACCAACAACTTCCCATGAGAGAGTCTAACCACCACGAATAAAATAAAATTCACACACAATTTTATTTTACTTATCTTTTAATCCCCAAAACTAACTTTTAACCCGCAACAAACGCAACTTCCGAAAAGGTCTCTCTTAGCGAATTTCGGCGCTGCGAGTTCATCGGTGCCCTCGGATTTCAATTCCGAGCACCGGATCAAAAGTTAGGAATTCCCGCTCGTTCGTTCACTGAACGTACCCGAGCCAAACTTCGTAAATTGATTCCGGGCACTCCGGGCCTCGGAATCAGGTGCCGTCTGAAACCGCGCTCTTGTAAAATTATAAAGAAAATTAAGAAAAAATTTTCCTTGAATTTTACGGGTCTTTAAATTACTCCCACCTCAGGGATTTACGTCCCCGTAAAGATACATCAAAAACTAGGGAAACAAATGAGGGTACTGAGCACGCATCTGAGCCTCCCACTCCCATGTGCTCTCCTGGAGATTCCCGTGCTGCCATCTGATGCGCACAAGAGGAATCGATCGCCCACGCAGGACCCACTCCTGTCGATCCTCTATCTCCACCAGGACCTCCGTAAAAGTCGCCCCATCGTCAACGTCAAGCTCCCCATGATCAATGATGTGCGTCGGGTCGTGCACGTATCTCCTCAGCTGGGATACGTGGAAGACGTCGTGCACCCGGTGCAACTGAGGTGGTAGAGCCAGGCGATAAGCCACCTCGCCAACCCTGCTGAGGACCTGGAAGGGTCCGATGAAGCGCGGAGATAACTTGCCGCCTCGGCCAAATCTCTGAATACCACGTCGAGGTGAGACCTGCAAGAAGACGTGGTCGCCATCCTCGAACTCTAGTGGCCTCCGCCTCCTGTCAGCATAAGACTTCTGCCGGCTCTGAGCTGTCCTCATCCGCTCCTGGATGACCTGGACCTTCTCTGTCGTGGCCTGGACCATCTCCGGTCCCACCAGTGCTGACTCTCCAGGGTCTTTCCAGCACAAAGGAGATCTACAAGGTCGGTCGTACAACGCCTCATACGGTGCCATCCCGATGGTGGAGTGGTAGCTGTTGTTGTACGCAAACTCCACCAAGGGTAGGTGGTCCTCCCAGCTACGACCAAAGTCGAGGACACATGCGCGGAGCATGTCCTCGAGAGTCTGAATGGTCATCTCCGTCTGACCATCCGTCTGAGGGTGAAAGGCTGTGCTCAGACGTAGCTGTGTCCCGAACGCTTCCTGTAACCCCTTCCAAAGTCGGGAAGTAAAGCGGGCATCTCGATCGGAGACGATAGATGATGGTACTCCGTGGAGCCGCACAATCTCCTGAACGTAGAGACGTCCCAAGCTCTCTACTGAGCCCTGCTCTCTGATGGGTAAGAAGTGTGCCGACTTGGTGAGTCGGTCAACAATCACCCAGATGGAGTCGTGACCTCTGGAAGTGCGTGGAAGTCCAGTCACGAAGTCCATAGATATGCCGTCCCACTTCCACTCCGGAACCTCCAAGGGCTGTACCAAGCCTGCTGGTACCTGATGCTCTGCCTTCACCTGCTGGCAGGTAAGGCATCGAGAAACGAACTCTGCTATTGCCTTCTTCAAGCCCGGCCACCAGTGCTGTCGTCTGAGGTCCTGGTACATCTTCGTCACTCCAGGATGTACCGCTAAAGGAGAAGTGTGAAACTCTCTCAGTACTTCCTCTCGCAATGCGACTGGTACCATGGTACGTCCTCTGAAAAGGATGTCGTGCTCTGCTCCAAGGGAGAATCCATCAGGTGCATGTCCCGATGATATCTGTGCACGCCGTGTCTCACAGTCAGCGTCCTCATGCTGTGCCTCCCTGACTCGCTGCAGTAGTGGAGGAGTGACTGTGAGAGACTGAAGAAAGGCTGCTCCATCTCTATCCACGAAGGATATCTGCAAAGAGGCTAGCTGCTCCGTCGCCTCCTCAAGTAGCTGAATGCCCGTCCTCCTGCTGAGGGCATCGGGTACTACGTTCCCCTTCCCAGGAGTATAGACTATCTCAAAGTCATAGTCCTGGAGGAACTCGAACCATCGTCACTGTCTCAGGTTCAGGTCCTTCTGCGAGAAGATATACCTGAGACTCTGATGATCGGAAAAGACTGTAAAGCGCTCGCCCATCAGATAGTGTCGCCATGTCTTCAGAGCGAAGACCACTGCTGCTAACTCCAGGTCATGGGTAGCGTAGTTCTGCTCATGCGGCCTCAACTGACGTGATCCATAGGCGATCACGGCCCGCTCCTGCATCAGAACACATCCGAGTCCGGTCCCTGATGCATCGCAGTAGACTACGTACCCTACTCCCTCTTCAGGCAACCTCAAGATAGGTGCACTAGTCAATCTCTGTCTCAGCTCCTGGAAGCTCTGCTGACATCTGTCTGACCACACGAAGGGTTTCCCCTTCTTCGTCAAAGCTGTGAGTGATGCTGCAACTCTAGAGAAGTCTGGTACGAATCTCCGATAGTATCCAGCTAGTCCCAAGAAACTCTGAACCTCAGTCACGCTCCTGGGTGGCTCCCATGCTAACACAGCCTCAATCTTCGCGGGATCCACTGCAACTCCCGCCTCAGAGATAACGTGTCCCAAAAAGTGGACCTCACGTATCCAGAACTGGCACTTCGAGAGCTTACCATAAAGCTGGTGCTCTCGGAGTGTGTCAAGAACAACTCGCAAGTGATAGGCGTGCTCCTCCTCTGTCGTAGAGTAAATCAGAATGTCGTCGATGAAGACCACGACAAACCGATCGAGGTATGGCTGAAAGATCCTGTTCATGAGAGCCATGAACACTGCTGGGGAATTGGTTACACCGAAAGGCATAACCAAGAACTCATAGTGGCCATACCGACATCTGAAGGCTGTCTTCTGCACATCCTCGTCTCTGACTCTGAGCTGATGATAGCCTGACCTGAGGTCTATCTTCGAGAACCACCGTGCTCCCTTGAGCTGATCAAAGAGGTCATCAATCCTCGGTAGCGGATACTTGTTCCTCACTATCACCTGGTTCAGGCGACGATAGTCAACACAAAGTCGCAAGCTCCCGTCCGCCTTCTTGGCGAACAATATCAGGGAAGCCCAGGGTGAAACACTGGGTCGGATGAACCCCTTTCCCTGCAAGTCCTCCAACTGTTCCCGTAGCTCTCGAAGCTCGGCGGGGGCCATCCGATATGCTGGAGTGGATATCGGGGCTGTCCCGGGGTACAAGTCAATATAAAAGTCTACCTCTCTACGAGGAGGTATCCCTGGAACGTCGTCGGGAAAAACGTCCGCAAACTGATCCACCACTGCAGGAAAACCAGGACTCCGCACGTCAACTGCTCCAAGGATGAGTCTAGCCAACTGATGAGTGATGGGCTGTCCTCTCCTCCGCGGAAGTCCATCCTGTGCTGCTAAGGCTCCCTTCTCGCCGGTGAAGGTGAACCTGCTCCCGTCGGTGCGTACACATCGCACCTTACGCCTAAAACAGTCAATCTGTGCATGGACCGTAGATAGCCAATCCATGCCCAAGATGACGTCGTAAGGCCTCGACGCTGCTACAAGAAGATCCCAGCCGAAGCTCTCGCCTCCTAGAGTAAGCTCACACTTCCGGAACCAGTGCGTAATCGTCGAGTCTGCTCCTGTAGGAGTCTCTAGCCGTAAGGATCAAGCCAACGGCTCTGTCGGAATCTCCGAGCTCCGAACAAGGGCAGCGGCTATGAAAGAGTGACTCGATCCTGTGTCTATAAGAACTGCAGCAAGGGTGGAATAGACACAGATAGTACCTCGAATCATCTCGGGTGCGCCGTGGTCGTAGGCCTATGCTGCCTGGAGCTGTGCCTGTCGCTGCCCTCCAGCTCCCTGTGGTCGGGGTGGACCTCCTGGTGGTGGTGGTGGCAGAGCCTCAAAGCGTCGCCCTCCACCGGCTGCTCGTCCAGCTCCTCTGCCTCGTCCGCCTCCTCCCTGCGGACCGCCACGGTCGACCCTCTGCCTCTGCCTCGGTGGTCCATCAACTGACTGCTGCTCCTCGGCACGGCGGGTCGGGCAGTCGCGAGCCATGTGGCCCTGCCCGCCGCACGAGTAGCACTGTCTGCCTCTCGTAAGACTGGCTTCGCGCTGTGTGCCCCGCACTGCTGAGCCAGTGCCCTGAGATCGTCTGCCTGAAGGTCTGGGCTGTCTGGACCCCTGAGTCATCCGTCGACTGCCTGCTGCAGATGACTCTGCCATGTGCCGCCCCGCGGTGGGTCTCTGTGCCGGTGTAGACTCAGCAAGGAAGCTCTCGATCAGAAGGGCCCGCTCTAGTACTCCTGTCTGAGTCGGTATGCTGAGGGAGATCAGCGATGCCCTGATCTCGTGTCTCAAACCCTGCTCGAAGGTCCGGGCCCGGAAGAATGGGTCCCGTACCATGTCGGTCGAGTAGCGCGAGAGATCGGTAAATCTCGCCGAGTACTGAGCGACCGTCATGCTGCCCTGCCGCAGCTGAAGAAGCTCCTGGATACGCACCGCACGAAGGGTGGATGGGACGAACTCCGAGCGGAAGAGGCTCTCAAAGTACGTCCAAAGTAGAGATGCCTCATCGTGCACCTGGAGCATCAGGCTCCACCATCGTTCCACTGCTACGTGTAGTAGGCTCGCAGCGAGGATCACCATGAGGTCTGCTGGTGTCCTCACTAGCCTAAACACTCGAACCACTGCCTCCAGCTAGTCCTCTGCTGCCTGAGGATCCGTCTCCCCGCGAAACCTGGGCGGTCGCTGGCGCTGAAACTCATGCAGTGCACTGAGGCGACGTGCATCGTCAGCGGCTGCTGCTGGAAGCATCGGGGGATCGGCGGGTAAAGCTACCGCCGGTGCCACTACTGGAAAAGGGCCCTGCACTGAGGCCTCGTCGCTCGGTGGGCTATCGTCTCGCTCGACTCTCGGAACCCTAGCTGGCTGTCGTCGTGGGGCCATCCTGAAAAGGAAACAGGTGCGCCACGGTTAGAACAGTATACCTGGTGAGCTGATATAAGTAACCACAAAGAAAACTTTGAAACACACACGCAAACAATGTTTTCGTGCATTAAGTCGGAAATCAGAAGTCAGGGTCCTGGTGTACGGATACGTCGGCCGCCGCACCAACACTGGACTCCCTGGACTGATAACCACACTCAATACGCTAAACATTATTGCTTCACATAGAAAAGATCAGAGTTCGCGGTAGAACCGAACTCCTCTGATACCAATTTGTCACGACCCTCCCTCGGGGTCCGTGCCGTGACTACCCCAAGCCCGCCTTCCATAGGCCAGGGGCTGGCGACTAGCACCAAGGCGTAAATCCCGGTAAAAAGGGAAGGCATTGCCTTTGAAAAGTAACAAACACCACAGAGTAAGCAAGCGGAAAGTAAACACTAAACAAAGCAGAGTACAACTGAAAGTGCGGAAAAGTAAATGGGCCAGAATACAAACCCAAACTAAAAGTAAAGTACAACTCGAAAGGGAAAACAGCAACTGAAAAGTAAAAGCCGCTACACCGAGCTGTCCACTGGAAATCCCACCTGAAGGGTGGGTACAGATAGCTCCTCTGCTCCACGGGTCTCGCCGTCCGCTCTGTGCACGTCCCGCCCAGTGGTCCACCTCCGGGTACCGTCCCGCTCTGCAAGCCTCAGCTAAGGTCAACGCTGTCCGTCGTCTGCAACCAACACAACGTAGTGCGGGCAAAGCCCGTGCAGGGGTGAGTATAAGCTACTCAGTAGGGACCCCGAGACCCCTGAAGGTCTCTCAAATCCACAAAGGATAAACCACGAAGAAAAGTACAATCACGAAGTAACAACCGACACTGCTTAGGTATATGCCCATACATATACCTAAGTCATCAATTCAAATACGCTCCAACCTCCGAGCCCAAGTACAACTCAGTCCACACAGGATAGTAAACGTATTCCACACAGGAAAGCAAAACGTAATCCACACAGGATTGCTCAACACAATCCACACAGGAAAGCAATAGGATTCAGCTCACACAGGTATACTTCTTCAGAGGACGATAAAGATGATCACTGATCCATCTAAGTCGTCGGACCCACGAAGGATCGATAGGTAACTAACCCCCGCAATGACCCACACAGGATCGGGCCCACACAGGACCTGTAGGCGCTGGCTCACACAGAACCGCTGAGCGCAAGGACCCACACAGGATCGGGCCTACACAGGACCTGTAGCACTGATCCACGTAGGATCGCTGAGTGCTGAATTCGTCGTCGTCGAATCCACACAGGATCTCTGTACTGTCGTCGTCGCAGTCACAGTAGCAGTCGTAGCAGTAGAACAGTCGCAGCCAGCACTAGGGTTCCCGCACATAGCAAGCTCGTTCGGAGGGTCCGCTCCACGAGCCGAGAGGCTGATACATCAACTGTCACGAAGACCAGAGTTGATGTATCCAAAAGTTCCGTATCGTCAACAGGAACTCAATGCAACAGACAGCGCGTCGATCGGACGCCCGGTCTGAGAGTTATTGGCATTTTCGTCTCCGGGGCCCGGTTGGTTTTTAAGGCAAAACCAACCTGACCGCACTCCACCTGCGTCCAAACCTCGGGCAGAGTATTCCAAAAGATTCTTCTCACTAAGAGGGACACAACACAGCTGACGGCACGTCAATCGGACGTCTGTAGCTCAAGATATGAGCGTTTCCGCTCCGAAGGCCTGGTTGGTTTCGTGAACGAACCAACCCGGACGAACTCAAAGTAAACCGAAACCTTGAGTGCGGTATACCGAAACTACTGTCTCGATCCAAGGATCGCGTTGCCGCAGACGGTTCGTCATTCGGAGGTCCGACGCTCAAGATATGGCCAAAAGACCGGAACTGGTTCGAAACGGGGGGGTCCGGGTCCGGCCCGACCCCCCCTGGGGCGGCGCGGCGGCGGCGGCGCGGCGGCGCGGCGGCGCGGGGAGCCGCGGCGGCTTGGCGCCGCGAGGAGGCTGCGCGGGGGGAATTTAATTCCCCCGCTAATTGGAGGCGGCGCGGCCTTTGTGCCGCGCCTTTGCAACAAAACGGCCCCCACGTGGGGGCCGGTTTTGGAGAAGAAAACCGGGGGGCTGCTGCCCCCCCTTCATGGAACCCCCCCCCCCCCCTCTTAAAGAGGGGGGTTTTATACGCTGGCCGGGGGATTAATTCCCCCGGTTTAACGTCATCCGGCCGACCAGCTGGCCGACCGATTTTCTCCAACGGGACCGGAAATTCCGGTCCCCTCTTCGGCTTCCGACGCCGGCGGCCCGGCCGCCGGTCTTCTCATCCCGCCGCGGCCCGGAACCGGCCGCAGTGTCCTCGTCCCGCCGCGGCCCGGAACCGGCCGCGGTGTTCGTCGTCCGGCGCGGTGCGACGGCACTGCGCCCCTTCGCCGTGCCTTGATTTCCTTTTAACGTGGCGCGACGGCGTCGCGTTCTTAAAGATTCTTCCTCGGCGTGGCGCGACGGCGTCGCGAAAAAATATTTGTACGATTATCCGCGTGGTGCGACGGCACCACCCCACTTGCTTCCACCCGCAAGAATAAACAAGAACGATGGAGGGGGTTCGGCCGTGTTTGTGCGGTCCGGCCCCCTCACGTTAAAATAATAATGCAACTTTAAATAATTCAAGCCACACGTTAGACTTGTTTAAATCACGATCAAGAATAAAATAATTAAACCAAAAAGAAATCAACAACCCCTACCTTGGTATAAGGTTCGAAGATTTGTCTACGTTCCGCGGGAGACGACGTCGCGGAGGTCGGGCGTCGCGGTCGTCGTTCGTCAAATCCGTTGACGAAGGGATGTGTCCGATGCGATACGTCGTTGGCGAAACTTCTCAAGTCGACGAAGGAAAACCGAGGAGGAAGCGGTGTCTCCCTTTCTTTGACGTGGAGAGAAGATACAACGGCGTGTCGGTGTTCTTCGCGTTCTTCAAGGAGGAAGATGAAGTTCTTCAAAGTGTAGAACTCTTCTTCTCTCAAATCTCCACACAACACAGCAACTCCCAAAATAAAATAAGCTACACCTTATTTTATTTTCACTTTGCCAACCTTTCAAAATTCAAAAGTTGAATTCATTACATTAATTAAATCTAGAGTTGTCAAAATTTAAATGAAGAGATAAGTTGGCAAAAATTTATGTAGGGGAGAGCCACAAAATTTAAGAGGGGGTTTAGAGGGGTTAGGGAATTTGAAAAGGTGGGGGCTCGTGTGGGCCCCACCTCCCTCATAACCACACATGGGAAGTTGGGTGGTTGTGGGCCCCACCAACAACTTCCCATGAGAGAGTCTAACCACCACGAATAAAATAAAATTCACACACAATTTTATTTTACTTATCTTTTAATCCCCAAAACTAACTTTTAACCCGCAACAAACGCAACTTCCGAAAAGGTCTCTCTTAGCGAATTTCAGCGCTACGAGTTCATCGGTGCCCTCGGATTTCAATTCCGAGCACCGGATCAAAAGTTAGGAATTCCCGCTCGTTCGTTCACTGAACGTACCCGAGCCAAACTTCGGAAATTGATTCTGGGCACTCCGGGCCTCGGAATCAGGTGCCGTCTGAAACCGCGCTCTTGTAAAATTATAAAGAAAATTAAGAAAAAAATTTCCTTGAATTTTACGGGTCTTTACAAAACTGGAGGCACATACATCTCATTGGGAAACCTGGAGGCAGACTATGTGGTAAACTAAAACATAAGGCTTGTAAATAAAATAAAATGGCATTACTAATATTTATTCTTATTAGGGAACCATTGGGAAAGGTGGAGGAAATATTCAAAGGATACCTATGAAACTGAAGTGACCCAAAGGTGCATGAGGTCTATATCGACCTATAGTTTAGAAATGAAGAGAAAAATAAAAGTTTGGTTGATGGATTATCATGGAGTTAAGGCAACATATTTCTCACATCGGAAAAATTAGGGGGTAAATTAGGGCAATGTTGATGATATGAAACTGAGGTAGATTGGGGGGGTTAAAATGATTAGAAAATGATAAAGGTGTTGGAGAATAATATGAATACTGACATATCTCAAGGCAGAGGGGGTGGAAGGCGAGGTAGAGGTAGCTATGTGCATTTTATTTACCCAACATATTTTACTACATTCTAAAAAAACATTAATAAATCATAGCACGACAAAATGAAGACACAATCAATAGTTAATTGGACAATAGTGGAAAATAAATAATATTTTGAATACCTAATATGAAATATATAATGTGTTGTTAGTATGAATGTTAAAATAATGGAAGATTAATCTAGATGCATTACCTACATGGAAATGTGAGTATGTCTATATTCTCAGAATTCATTTTCCTTGAAATAGAGTAAGATGCTACTTGAAATTGAAGATCGCCATTTTGTGAGCTCAGTCAATCCAAAGTTTTTCCATCGTTTCCTCTTCCAGGGTCATCTAAATGTTCAAAATCTTTGAGCATAATCTTCTGCACATATATTGTGTATTAGTTTTGGGCATAGTTTTACAATATGTGTGTAATATATATTTCGGTGTGAAAATAAAGGAAGCATACATGCCAAAGTTAGTATATTTTTAGAAACTTTAAATTTGAAGAGATATTAAAAGATTATACTGAAATTACAACAATGGAGGGAGACATGTCAAAAATATTATCTTTTTGATCACCAATACTTAAAAATTCAACATGGTCTGCATCCTGCATAAAAATATTGAAAGAAGTTTAAGTTAATATGTTCATAAGAACTAAATAAATGTAAATAGATAAAACAATATAAAGATGTGAAAAAATATATATATTAAAGTTTTAAGAACATGTTTTCATACTATTGGGTAAACTGACTTCGATGATTTATTATTAAACATTCTTATGTAAAAATCTGCATTAGAACAGACACATGTGAGGGAATAAATCGAAGAACTAAGAAATTACTACTTATTATAAACTTTCCAAGGTTGTTTTAGTAAAAGTTGAGATAAATTGGAAAGAGAATGTGAAAAATGAAACACTCCCTATTCAAATAAATAACCTACTTTATGACATATAATAAAATGCATTTGATTAAATTGAATAACATCACACGTGTTTCATAAAAGAAAGAACCTAACTGTTTCTTGGATAAAAATAAATGTCAAAATTCATTTCTTTAGAGGAACCTACACATGAGTACAATCGGATAATATAGAAGAACAAATCATGATATCATTATCAATAAAAACTATCAAGCTAATTAAAGGGTATTAAAATTCATAAGTTTTAATGATTATTGATTGAAAAATCATGAAAAAATATAAATTAATCACAAACATTTAATAGATACCCTATTTTTTAAATTCAGTCATGCTACATTACCTTAATAACATGCTCTACCATGATATAACCAAAACCATGCAACTGAAAATATGAATTAAACTCATGCAATGATATAACCAAAACCATTGTAGATATGGATTATTTTTATCCATCTGAAATATGACAAGGGTGAAGATTGGAAAGTATATACCACACAAATTTTAACTAAATGATCAAAGCCTATGAAACATATAAAATGTCAAAAACGATAAAAACTAAACCAAAAGGTTCAATGGATCGAGAACATATAAAAATCTAGATTAAGTAATCATCATAGTTTCAAGACCAAACATTCAAGAAACATGAAAAAAACAAATTAAATTAGAGGGACCAAGGAGGGGGAGAATCCATGGAACAGACACTTTCCTATAGTTAGAGTACATTCATAGTGTGTTTAAATTGTATGCATACTGCATGCTTAGTGCGTGTTTAAATTTTTGTTTATTGTTTGAAATAAAAAAAATTTGAAAGTATTATTTTTAAATGATCAATTTCAAATTCAAATATTTTATTCTAAAAACTTAAATAGTGATAACACAGTTTGGTTCTAGGTAATTTATCAAAACCAACTACATATAACTATAATTATTACCATTGTGTATATCATTCCAAAGGAAATTAATAATAAAAAGAAACATAAATTAGAAATAATTATGTTTTCATGTAAAGCTCTTACAAAATAAAATGCATTATAGTTTTTAGTGTAGAAAAGTATAAAAAAACTGTGTGTCACATTTTCCCTAGTATTTGTTGAATGTAAAAACCCTAGTCCCATATTTGTTTGACTTAAGAGGTTTGGAAATCATAATATTTCAATTTCTTCCAATATATCCTACAATATATTGAGCATTATTTTTTCCTTGAAACTCTACAATAAACTTTAATGGTTCCTGTAGAAAAGAATAGATAGTGTCAAAACCCCAAAAACAATAATATAAAGAAGTTGTCATGTATTTAAGGTCTTGAACATGATTTTAAAGGAGACAGTTCTCTTTTAAAACCCTATTGTAGGAAGTGGAAGCTACCTTAATTTTAATAATATTATATCTTGCATGTATCATGTTTTCAAAATCTATAGGTAAGTGTCATTATAGATTTACTAAACAGTCATTTCAATGTTATTAAAGAAATTTGATTTCAAATATAAGAACACCTAGATTGAAAAATAAGAATACCATCATTAAAAATAATAGTGCATATTTTCAAGAAAAAATAATAAGAAGAATATATGACAAGTACTGTACTTAGAACTAAATATAGATGAACATAAATAATAATACCATCAATATAACTGAAAATAAATATTCCATAAATACATTTTGTTTTCAAAAAATACAAATCAATAACATTTTAATAAAAATACAGTAGTTATCACCAAAAATATGTAAATATGTACTGGTTATGGAAATATAATACTCATAAAAATATAGGTCTTATACAAATACATCAATATAAATATCACAATACAATTATATAGAGATATAATCATTGCCACCAATTATATGAAATATATGATTTAATGGTTTTCCATATCCTAATAAAGTGTAATTAGTGGTGAAATCCCGTGATGAACTTATCATACAGTGGGCTCCCAATTAAATCATTATTGTGTAAGAGAAAATCTAAAAATTATAAATCCATTAAATTAATATAGTTGATGGTCTAACCAAACACATAACAGAATGAAAATGAGTTTAGTAGGGGAAAATGTGGGGAAAAGGAATCTATTAATCATTAGTTCATATGAAAGATAACACTAATGCAAACAAAAAAAATTCCAAGTGAGTTCAACAATACATAGACCGCATTGAACACTAAAACAAAAAAACATATATTATAAAAAACTTAAAGCAATAAACATCAGGTTCCTGCCTATAAAACACAAGTATTTAGACTCACCCAATCCTTCCACTATGACACTTAGAAGGCACTCAGAGAACTCACTGCACCATGAAAGAAACACGACCACTCCCGGCCCCAGATAGAGGTTAGAACCAGTAACTGAACAGAAACACCATCTCCCAATGTCAGTTAAACCCCACCGACGTGCTGCCTGGAGACACCTCCCTACCTCACAGACTGGTCCAAGCTACTCCCATATTCCAGGGTTGGGCTAATGCTAGGGCAGTCCTTGGCCCAATGTTTGAGCTAGTGACACTTTTAGTATAAATCATATGAGGCCCCAGGCATAGCAGTAGTGCCAAAAGATGGTTTACCACTATATTCCTCTGAATACAACAGCCTAAGACCACTCATGATGCTTGAAAAGTTCACTGAGTTATGGCATGTGCCGCCATAGATGTTTCAAATATACGACCTATTAGAAGGGGGGACATGGAGATCCCTCGAGCTAATATATTGACCCATCTTGGTGCTTCTAATGTAGTTCGAAATAGATATCCCATGCTTTCTAAACCCACCAACACCTGAATTTGGAAGGGTATTTTCTACCTTTACAACCAACAAACCCAGTTCCGGTCCTTTTCACTTTTCCATAATGTCTAGAAGGAACTTGGATTCAGTCAATAAGTTCACCTTTTCAGCCCATACCACCATCAACTTGACAAGTTTTTCATCACTGAACATCTCCTCATTCACCTTCAGTTCAAACCCTGATCTCCTCATGCGCATGTGAAAGTGATACTGAACAAAGCTTCCCTAATACATACATTGAACAAATAAAGTGTAAATATGTAAAAAAACATAAAATGAAAAAAATTATAGAGTTAGTATCGCAACATATAGTGAACCTGTTAAAATGATAAAATACATATAACACATAGAGTCAATATGTAAACTAAACATACAATTATCAATTTAACAAAATGGAAACATTGAATAAACATGTAAAACAAAAATATAAAAAAAAATTTGAAATCCACACCAATTAGATTAATGGAATTAATACATCTATAAATATGGGAAATATAAAAAACAGTCTATTCACAATCCAAAACAAAAGGTAGGAACAACCATATTCAAATCAGGACAAAAGGGGAAATAAAAAAACAGTTTATTCGCAATCCTAAACGAAAGGCAGGAACATCCGTTGAATCGAAAAGAGGAGGAATCTGAAATAATTATTTCTATTTCTTCACAGATCTTAAAATCTTTGAAAATGTGTGTTCTTATGACCACTCTCCATGTTTTTAGAAATTTTGAATGCATATCACTTGAAATGTGCTGAAATCTTTATCGAACAATCATATTAGAATCATGGAAAAAGGGAAAAAAATATACCCATAATCCAAAATGAAAGGAAAGAAAAATGATATTTAGGGGAAATGAAATAAATTAAAAGTAAAGAATAATTTATTAACAAAACAATTAAAACATTTATCAATATATACAATATCAACATACAGATTTGTAGTAATTAAAAAATATGATGATCAAATTAAAATTTGAAACATGTCTAGATACAGTTAAAAAATTAATAAAAAAATAAGAATTTCAAATACAACATTAGCCTTTCTAGAAAAAAAAACTTCAATAAGACTTGGTATCAGCCTAAAAATTAGATGAAGTGAGCTATAAGGCTCTAAACTTTCCCTAACATTGAAATATTTCACACCAAGAACTTCAACCGAGGTTGTCACAATATCATCACTGGTAGGTGATGATGAAGCAACCTTCATTTGAGAAGACTATGCATCTATGTTACATTATTTCATAGAAAAATACCATAAATATAAATAGAAGGATTAACATCAATGGTAGGAAAAACATGATTCAAGTCTAATGAAGAAACCCCTATAGTTCATGAAATATTGGCCTTCCCTAGAGTCCAAAAAATCTAGGATGTCATTTTATGCAGATCCTATTGAGATGAAAGATTATATTTCTTATTATTTTTAATAATCAAACTCCAACAGTATATCCCCTATGCTAATCCCAGGCTAGTTCATACTTCCTTAGGAATCCAATGTTCCTAAGTTGTCGATGAAGAAAAAGAGACAGTGGTGTTTTCTAATCTATGACATTTCAAGCAGAATTCTAGATTATTTTCATAAAATACCTTTTTGAAGTAACCCATATACCATTCATGATCCATATTTGATGAGGAGGGTTAAATAGATCAATTTTGACACAAATTCATATATCCATCGATCTTGAAATATTTTTAATCATTGTATCAAGACTCGTCCAATCATCAAGTAGGCTAATCATCAATGTATCAAATCTGATGAGTTCTAGAGATCTCTTGAGTGCATCAAGACTAAGCCTTCCCTTCTACAATTTACTGACTAATGAAAAATGGAATACTAATGCCAAGTCATGAAATCCATCGTCTTTAAATTCCACCATCATAATTCTAAGATACATGGAGATAGGGAACCCCCTTCAATCACTAACTCCATCTACGCCCCTCTCACTGAAGGCTTTGAGGGAAGATCGGTACAGTCACCACTTGGGATTTTCATTAGGGTTTACCATATTTTAAGAATTCTTGAGTGGTGGAGGCATGATAAGACCAATGAAAATTTATTTATATGAGGTGATAGAGACAGAGGTGGAAGTGGGGGATTCGGAGGTGGAGGAGGTAGGTACAGCAGTAGGCATAGGCGACGATGGTGAGGAGGAGGCGTAGACGGCGAGGCAGAGGCGGTGACATGGGAGAGATGGGGAGGAAGAGATAGGGAAGAAGAGATGGGGAGACACTAGATCGGGGAGAAACAGGGAGGTGGGGCATTGGAGGTGGGAGGTGGGAGGCAGAGATGAGAAGATAGGGGGTCGGGGAGAGAGGAAGATGGGGAGACAGGGAGATGGGGCTTGAGGAGGAAATTGAGACGGGATGCAAGGAGGGGTGAACAGAATGGAAGGAGGAGGAGACACTTATGGGAGGATGGTTGTGGATATGAAATGTGGAGGTAAATTTACAAGGTATAGTATAGATAATGGATTAATAGATTTTATTTGATATATTTAAATTTATATAGTTTTTTTAATGCATAAAAGATTATTGAGTCTAATACAATTATTATAGTAAATGAAATGAAATCTTTGTGTAAAAAAGGTTTTATTCCATTTAAAAAAGAAAAAATTATCTATATTTAAAAAAAATTATTTAAATGATTTGACTAAATATAATAAATTTTATTTAATATTTTTAAATACATGCATTTTTTTAAATGTATAATAAATATTTTCTTAGAAAAAATAAATTATTAAAATTTTACTAATCATCTTAAAAATATGATTTATTCAGAATTATAAAAAGTAATGTTTTATGAATATATATTGAATAAATTTTTTTTGTAAACATAAAATATTATTATTTCTTTAAAAATTGTTAAAATTTTCTTTTAAAATTTATAATTTTATTATTTATCATAATAAATACAACTTGTATAAATTTATTAAAAGAAACGTGTTTCTCTGAAATGTTAAAAAACTGCATTTTAAGTAATAAAAATTCATAGAAAATTTCAACTAAAAATTTTTAGGAAAAAAATCTAGGATGCTTCTATAAAATTACTCTAAAAATTTTTAGTGAATAACTTCAATGAAAATTGCGTTAAAAATTTTTAAAGATAATTTTTATTACAAAACCTCACTAGAAAGTTTCTAGTTGAATCATTAAAATTTTTATAAAGACTTTTTCTTTGAGTTATCTTCTTGATTTTTTTAGTGAAAGTTTTCATTGAATATCACTGTAAGTTTATTGTTCACACTAGAATGTTCTAGAGGAAGTTTCACTGGAATTTTCAGTTTAAGTTTTACTATAATTTCTAATGGAAGCTGCATTGAAATTTCCCATGGAAGTTTTTAAAATTAATGTAAAAAATGTAATACATATTTTATATAACTGAATTTAATATAAATATATTTATTAAAATTTAATTTTTATTAATATATACTATATTTTCATAAATATATACTTTTGTTGTATTATGGAACTTCCATTAGAACTTCAATTGGAAATTCCACTAGAATTTCCACTGGAACTTACACTCGAACTCTTAATGGATTTATAATTATTATTGATACATGTTTTGTAAAAAATATATTTAATATATCTTCTAAATGTATTTATTATAAATTTTCCTAAATATATACATTTTATTTACATTTTTATTCATGTATTGTATACATTTTTAAATGGTAAATTATATTGTATTTATAAATTTTATGTAAAAAAAGTAATATATATTTTATATAATTTAATTTAATATAAATATATTTATTAAAATTTAAATTTTATTAAAATTTTCTATAGTTTTATAAATATATACTTTCGTCGTATTGTGGAACATCTATTGGAACTTCAATTAGAAATTCCATTGGAACTTCCATTGAAACTATTAATGGAATTATAATTGTTATTTATAGAGATTTTGTAAAAAATATATGATAAATATATCTTATAAGCACATTTATTATAAAATTTCATAAAAATATAAAATTTTTTACATTTTTATTCATGTATAATATACATTTTTAAATGGTAAATTATATTATTTTTATAAAATTTATTTTAAAAAAATGCAATACATATTTTATATAATTTAATTTTATATAAATATATTTATTAGTATTTAATTTTTATTAATATATCCTAGTTTTATAAATATATATTTGTGTTTAATTGTGGAACATCCATTAGAGCTCCAATTGGAACTTCCATCAGAACTTCCACTGTAACTTTCAGTGGAACTTCTAGTCGAACTCTTAATGGATTTATAATTTTTATTTATATATATTTCATAAATAATATATTTAATATATCTTCTAAGTGAAATTATTATAAATTTTCCTAAATATATACATTTTTTTACATTTTTATTCATGTAAGTTATACATTTTTAAATGGTAAATTATATTGTTTTTATAAAATTTAAGTAAAAAATGAAATAAATATTTTACATAATTTCATTTAATAAAAATATATTTGTTAAAATTTAATTTTTATTAATATATTCTATAGTTTTATAATGAAATACTTTTGTTGTATTGTGGAATATCCATTGAAACTATAATTAGAAATTGTACTTGAACTTCCACTAGAAATTTTAAGGGATTTATAAATGTCGTTTATGAGAATTTTGTAAATTATATATTTAATATATCTTCTAAGTGCATTTATAATATATTTTCCTAAATATATACTTTTTTACGTTTTTATTTATGTATTTTATACATTTTTAAATGGTAAATTATATTGTTTTTATAAAATTTATGAAAAAAATGTAGTACATATTTTAAATAATTGAATTTAAGATAAATATATTTATTTAAATTTAATTTTATTAATATACTCTATAGTTTTATAAATATATACTTTTGTTGTATTGTGAAACATCCATTGGAACTTCAATTTGAAGTTCCACTAAAACTTCTCCTAGAACTTCCATTTGAACTCTTAATGGATTTATAATTGTTATTTATATAGATTTTGTAAATATATATATTTAATATATGTTCTAAGTTAATTTATTAAAAAAAATCCTAAATATAAAAAAAATTTACATTTTTATTCATGTATTATATATTTTTTTAAATGGTAAATTATATTGTCTTTATAAAATTTATGTAAAAAATGTAATACATATTTTATAAAATTTCATTTAATATATATTTATTTATTTATATTTATTAAAATTTAATTTTTATTAATATATTATATAGTTTTATAAATATATACTTTTATTGTATTGTGAAACATCAATTGAGACTTCAATTATAAATTCCACCAGAACTTCCATTGGAACTTCCAATCGAACTCTTAATGGATTTATAATTTTTATTTATATATATATTGTAAAAAATATATTTAATATATCTTCTAAGTGAATTTATTATAAATTTTCCTAACCCTATACATTTTTTACATTTTTATTCATGTATTATGTACATTTTTTAATGGTAAATTATATTGTTTTTAAAAAAATTATGTAAAAAATGTAATAAATAGTTTATATAATTGAATTTAATATAAATATATTTATTAAAATTTAATTTTATTAATATATTCTATAGTTTTATAAATATATACTTTTTTTGTATTATGGAACATCCATTGGAACTTAAATTAAAAGTTCCACTTCAACTTCCCCTATAACTTCCAGTCCAACTATTAATGAATTTATAATTTTTATTTATATAGATTTTGTAAAAAAATATTTAATATATCTTCTAAGAGCATTTATTATAAAATTTGATAAATATATACATTTTTTACATTTTTATTCATCTATTATATACATTTTAAATGGTAAATTATATATTTTTTAAAAAATTATGTAAAAAATGTAATACATATTTTATATAATTGAATTTAATATAAATATATTTATTAAAATTTAATTTTATTAATATATTCTATAGTTTTATAAATATATACTTTTGTAGTATTGTAGAACATCCATTGGAACTTCAATTGGAAGTTCCCCTACAACTTCCCCTAGAACTTCCAGTCAAACTCTTAATGGATTTATAATTGTTATTTATATAGATTTTGTAAAAAAAATATTTAATATATCTTCTAGGTGAATTTATTATAAAATTTTCTAAATATATACATTTTTTTACATTTTTATTCATCTATTATATACATTTTTAAATTTTAAATTATATTTTTATAAAATTTATATAAAAAATGTAATACATATTTTATATAATTGCATTTAATATATATTTATTAAAATTTAATTTTTATTAATATATTCTATATTTTTACATTTATATACTTTTCTTGTATTGTGAAACATCTATTGGGACTTCAATTGGAACTTCCACTGGAACTTCTGGTCGAACTCTTAATGGATTTATTAATGTTATTTTAAAAATTTTGTAAAGAATATATTTAATATATATTCTAAGTGCATTTATAATAAATTTTCCTAATTATATACTTTTTAAAATTTTTATTCCTGTATTGTATACATTTTTTAATGGTAAATTATATTGTTTTTATAAAATTTATGTAAAAATGTAATACATATTTTATATAATTGCATTTAATATAAATATATTTATTAAAATTTAATTTTATTAATATATTCTATTATTTTATAAATATATACTTTTTTTTATTATGAAACATCCATTAGAACTTCAATTGGAAGTTTCATCGGAACTTTCAGTCGAACTCTTAATGGATTTATAATTGTTATTTATATAGATTTCAAAGAAATATATTTAATATATCTTCTAAGTTCTTTAATTATAAATTTTCCTAAACATATACATTTTTTACATTTTTATTCATGTATTATATACATTTATAAATAATAAATTATATTGTTTTTGTAAAATTTATGTAAAAAATCTAATATATATTTTATATAATTACATTTAATATAAATATATTTGTTAAAATTTAATTTTTATTAATAAATTATACAGTTATATAAATATATACTTTTTTTTGTTTTGTGGAATATCCATTGAAACTTCAATTAGAAATTCCACTTGAACTTTCACTAGAGTTTTTAATGGATTTATAAATGTTATTTATACAAATTTTGTAAATAATATATTTAATATATCTTCTAAGTGCATTTATAATAAATTTTCCTAAAGATATACTTTTTTACATTTTTATTTATGTATTTTATACATTTTTAAATGGTAAATTATTTTTTTTTATAAAATTTGTGTAAAAAATGTAATTCATATTTTATATAATTGCATTTAATATAATTATATTTATTAAAATTTAATTTCATTAATATATTCTATAGTTTTATAAACACATACTTTTGTTGTATTGTGGAACATCCATTGAAAATTCAATTAGAAATTCCACTGGAACTTCTCCTCGAACTTTTAGTCAAACTCTTAATGGATTTATAATTTTTATTTTTGTTTCAAGTGCATTTATTAAAAAATTTCCTAAATATATACATTTTTTACAGTTTTATTCATGTATTATATATATTCTTAAATGGTAAATTATATTTTTTATAAAACTTATGTAAAAAAATTAATACATATTTTATATAATTTCATTTAATATATATATATATATATTAAAATTTAATTTTTATTAATATATTTTATAGTTTTATAAATATATAATTTTATTGTATTGTAAAACATACATTGAGACTTCCATTGGAAATTCCACTGGAACTTCCATTGGAACTTCCAGTCGAACTTGTAATGGAATTATAATTGTTATTTATATACATTTTGTAAAAAATATATTTAATATATCTTCTAAGTGCATTTATTATAAATTTTCCTAACCATATACATTTTTTACATTTTTATTCATGTATAATATACATTTTTATATGGTAAATTATAATGTTTTTATAGAATTTATGTAAAAAATGTAATACATATTTTATATAATTGAATTTAATATAAATATATTTATTAAAATTTAATTTTATTAATATATTCTATAGTTTTATAAATATATACTTTTATTGTATTGTGGAATATCCATTAGAACTTCAATTGAAAGTTCCGCTGAAACTTCCCCTTGAACTTCCAGTCGAACTCTTAATAGATTTATAATTTTTATTTATATAGATTTTGTAAAAAAAATATATTTAATATATCTTATAAGTACATTTATTATAAAATTTTTAAATATATACATTTTTTTACATTTTTATTCATGTATTATATACATTTTTAAATGGTAAATTATATTGTTTTTATAAAATTTATGTAAAAAATGTAATACATATTTTATATAATTTCATTTAATATATATATATATATATATTGAAATTTAATTTTTAGTAATGTATTCTGTAGTTTTATAAATATATACTTTTATTGTATTGTGAAACATCCATTGGGACATCAGTTGGAAATTCTACTGGAACTTCTATTGGAACTTCCAGTCGAACTCTTAATGGATTTATAATTGCATTTATTAATATATTCTGTAGTTTTATAAATATATACTTTTATAATGTTTTTATAAAATTTATGTAAAAAATTTAATGCATATTTTATATAATTGAATTTAATATAAATATATTTATTAAAATTTAATTTTATTAATATATTCTATGTGCATTTATTATAAAATTTGCTAAATATATACATTTTTTTACATTTTTATTCATGTATTATATACATTTTTAAAGGTTAAATTATATTGTTTTTATAAAATTTATGTAAAAAATGTAATGCATATTTTATATAATTGCATTTAATATATATATATTTACTTATTTATTAAAATTTAATTTTTATTAATATATTTTATAGTTTTATAATTATATACTTTTATTGTATTGTGAAACATCCATTGGGACTTCAATCGGAACTTCCACTAGAACTTCTAGTCGAACTCTTAATAGATTTATTAATGTTATTTATACAAATTTTGTAAATAATATATTTAATATATCATCTAAGTGCATTTATAATAAATTTTCCTAAATATATACTTTTTTTACATTTTTATTCATGTATTTTATACATTTTTAAATGGTAAATTATAATTTTTTTATAAAATTTATGTAAAAAATATAATACATATGTTATATAATTGCATTTAATATAAATATATTTATTAAAATTTAATTTTATTAATATCTTCTATAGTTTTATAAATATATACTTTTGTTGTATTGTGAAATATCCACTAGAATTTCAATTGGAAGTTTCACTAGAACTTTCAATTGAACTCTTAATGGATTTATAATTGTTATTTATATAGATTTTGGAAAAAATATATTTAATATATCTTCTAAGTGTGTTTATTATAAATTTTCCTAAACATATACATTTTTTTACATTTTTATTCATGTATTATATACATTTATAAATGCTAAATTATATTGTTTTTATAAAATTTATGTTAAAAATGTAATACATATTTTATATAATTGCATTTAATATATATATATATTTATTAAAATTTAATTTTTATTAATATATTCTATAGTTTTATAAATATATACTTTTGTTGTTTTGTGAAACATTTATTGGAATTTTAATTGGAAATTCCACTTGAACTTCCACTATAATTTTTAATGGATTTATAAATGTTATTTATAAAAATTTTGTAAAAATATATTTAATATATCTTCTAAGTGAATTTATAATAAATTTTTCTAAAGATATACTTTTTTACATTTTTATTTATGTATTTTATACATTTTTAAATGGTAAGTTATATTGTTTTTATAAAATTTATGTAAAAAATGTAATACATATTTTATATAATTTCATTTAAGATAAATATATTTATTAAAATTTAATCTTATTAATATATTCTATAGTTTTATAAATATATACTTTTTTGTATTGTGGAACATCCATTGGAACTTCAATTGGAAATTTCACCAGAACTTCCATTGGAACTTTTAATCGAACTCTTAATGGATTTATAATTGTTATTTATATACATTTTGTAAAAAATATATTTAATATATCTTCTAAGTGCATTTATTATAAATTTTCCTAACCATATACATTTTTTTACATTTTTATTCATGTATTATATACATTTTTAAATGGTAAATTATAATGTTTTTATAAAATTTATGTAACACTAGTGCAAAAAACATCATTTACGTCGGTTATTTTTTATTTTTTACGTCGATTTTTAGCCAACGTTAATACAGACGACGTTATAAATATTGTTTTTTACGTCGGTTATTTAAAAACCGACGTAAAAAACATAACATCACAGTGTTTATCACGTCAGTTATTAAATAACCAACGTGATAAACCATTTCCCAGGATTTTTATCACATCGGTTATGAAATTACCGACATGAAAAAACAGGGGGTGTTTATCACGTCGGTTATTTAATAACCGGCATGATAAACCGGGGGGAGGGTTTATCACATCAGTTATTAAATAATCGATGTGATAAACCCGTGGGGGGTGGGTGTTTATCACGTCAGTTATTTAATAACCGACGTGATAAACATCTGGAAAATGATTTATCACGTCGGTTTTTAAATAACCGACATGATAAACCAGCGCGGGCGTGTTTATCATGTCGGTTATTAAATAACCGATGTGAAAAAACCAATTTTTTTTAAATAGAGAGCATTCCTCTTCTCTCCCCAGAAACAACCAGAAACCAAACAATAATTCATACTAGAAAAACAAAAGTAGACCAAAACAAGAACCAAAGAAAAATTAAGCATTTACATTGACAACATTTTAAACTTACCCCACTGGACAACCCCCCACCACCCCCTGGACAGCCCCCTCACCCCACTGGACAGCCCCCACCACACCCCTAGACACCCCCCCCACACCCCTGGACTGCCCCCCGACCCCCTGGATAGCCCCAAACACCCCTGGACATCCCCACCACCCCCCTGGACAGCCCCCCACACCCCTGGACAACCCCCCCCCCCCCACCCTCATGTAGACCCCCCACCCCCTGGACAGCTCTCTCACACCCCTGGACAGCCCTCCCACACCCCTGAAACAGGACCAAAAAGTTACCAAAAATAGAGCACAACCCCCTCACCCCACTGGACTGCCCCCCACCACACCCCTAGACACCCCCCACACCCCTAGACATCACCACCACCCCCTGGACATCCCCCCACCCTCCTATATACCCCCCACCCCCCTGTACATCACTCCCACACCCCTGGACAGCCCTCCCACACCCCTAAAACAAACCAAAAAGTTACCAAAAACAGACCAAAACCCTCTCTCCCCACTGGACAGCACCCCCCCCCACACACACACACCCCTAGACTCCCCCCCCCCCCACACCCCTGGACATCACCACCATCCCCTGGACATCCCCCCACCCTCCTGTTCCCCCCCCCCCCCACCCCCTGGACAGCACTCCCACACCCTTGGACAGCCCTCCCACACCCCTGTATACCCCCTCACCCCCTGGACAGCCCTCCCCACCCCTAGAAAACCCTCCCAAACCCCTGAAATAGACTAAAAAGTTACCAAAAATAGACTAGAACCCCCTCACCCCACTGGACAGCCCCCACCACACCCCCACCCCTTGGACAACCCCCAACACCCCTGGACAACCCCCACCCTCCTGGACCCCCCCCCCCCCCCCCTCCACACACACACACCCATGGACTGCCCCCACCACCCCCTGGACACCCCTGGACTTCCCCCCCCCCCCCCCCCACACCCCCTGGATAGCCCCTGGACAACCCCTGGACAGCTAGTGTTGGGAGAGGAGGCGCTGCCATCCCTCAGGGGGCAGGCCTCTGGAAGGTACTCATCACTCCCACATGCGAATCTTGAGATCTCAAAATGTTTCACATGTGGGAGTGATTAGTACCTTTCAGCGGCGTTCAGCCCCCTGAGGGATGGCGGAACCTCCTCTCCCACCCCCTGGACTGCCCCCCTGTCACATCCATGACTTATTTTAAAGGTAAATTTCATTTAATTTCCATTCATGATTTTTTTTGGGGGGTTCCCAATATTTTATGGAGGAATGGGAGAGTTTTCATGAATTGGGCCAAACCGTGAGCCCAATTCCAGATTTAAAAATCAATTTTTATTCTTTTATAACTTTTTCATTTTTTAATATTTTGCACCCATTCAACTTCCTAAATGACCTCCCCTGACCTATTAACACCACCATTGCAATTTTGACCCTTTAGTAATCCATAATAATGGTGGAATTGGGTTTTTATTTAAGGAATTGGGTCATCCCGAAGGCCCATTTCCAGTTTTAAAACAAAAATTTGTTTATTTCATATCTCATTCAATAGTAATGGTATTTCAGTGATTCCAAGTGGAGCCCTAGCCCACTGAACCTAATCGCACGAACATTCCCTTACCCCCCTCTTTGGAGCTCCTGGAAATCGCGAATTTGGGCAGATATTCATAGGGTTCTCAAAACATCCAGATTTGAAGAGGTTTGACTATTTTTAAAATCAGCTACTGGTATTTTTGGGGGTGATTTCTATAAGATATTTTTAGTCTGTTTTACCTTCCTTGAAGTTCGGTGGTGGTGCGTTTGAGTTTTCGCACAAAGGATTCAAGGGTTTCCTTGGTTTTGGTAGGTGATTCCATTGTGTATGTAGTTTTTGTGAATTGGATACTATTTTTATGGTATTTTCATGCTTATTGAATTTATTATTGCTTAAAAAAATAGTTTTAGTGGTGTTTGTATTTGAAATGAATCTTAAATGCCAATTTCATGTGAAATTTGGGTTTTTTTTATAGAAATGTTTTATTAGTTTATTTGGGGCTTCCCTATAAGTAATTAGTTGATTTTAATGAACTGTAATATGACTGAAAATATTGTTTTTATGATTGTCCAATGTGTTTGTTGCTATGGAAGTGTGTTTTAATGGTGTTTGTGAAACACATGAATTTCTAAGAGTCGTGTTGTGTAAAAATGGAGGTTTTACAATGATGTCACTTCTTGAACCATATGAGGATTCCTAAAAATGATTTGTTGTTTTATTTAAATTTATTGGGATGCCCTTTATGTTTTAGTAACTCAAAAATGTGCACATAGTGTGCAATTGGGGTTCTTAAGGTGTTTTTTGTGCAAAACACTACGGGATTTTGAGGAATTGTTTTATTAAAAAATTGAAGTGTTTTATTGTGTGTTTTAAGTGGTATAAAATGTGATAGCTACTGTATTGATTGTGTGTGACCATTAGTGGTGTTTTATTTGAAAATGGATTTATGTTTCATGCTGAAATTGTTTGAGCACAAAAGGGGAAGCCTGGGTACTTAGGTGGGTGGATTTGTACTAGTACGGCTAGTGGACCGGATGGGTGTTGTCCCTGTTTCACCTAGAATTTGGATAAAGAAAAATCTAACTAAACTATGTGGATGATGATTGGAAACCACTATGTTTTGGGTATGTTCCCTACTAGTGGCTCTTGCACGAGAGTGGATTTTACTATGGTTGCTTTACACCGAGGTACGAGGTACATAGGGCCCGAGACAACCTAGTGCCTAGGGGTGTTCCTAGTTTGTTGCTCACTGGATTTTTAGTATTTACCCTTGTATTTGGGTGTGTTTTTCAGTACTTTACAGTATATATCATTTCCATTTAGATATGTTAACATTCTATAAATTCTAGTTTGAAATTTTTTTTCTCAAATGAAAGTTGCATTTCTTGGAATTTCATCGTCGTTTTTCATTACGAATTAAAATTGTTTGCTTCTTCACCTTATATTGCATGAACTTTGGAATAATTGGGTGGTATCTTATTGGTATTAGGCTCACACCCTACTTACACCACTTGGGTGTAAGTAGACTTGGTTATGTTTGACTCATGTAAAGGTAAGGCCTCAGGTGAAGGTGGTTCGGGTTGTTAGCCCCCTCCTACTGTGCGGTGTTGTGGAGACGGCTCGGGGGTGATGACCCCTTGTCATGTGGAGTCTTGGTGGTTGTTTTTCTAATGTTTTAATTTATTTATAGACATATTTTATTGACTCTAAACCAATGTATTTAGTTCTGTTTTTTGTGTAAACATCGTTTGGTATAAATTTTTCAGATTCAGATTATTTATTGTTTTTAATGGTTTATGCCTTCATATTCGGGTAAATCGTTCCCGAAAAAAATAAATGATACCTGGGCACTTTTTCCAGGCCGTGGGGATAGGGAACACCCTTTAGGTCATGTCACGGGCTGGGTTTGGTGCTGGTTTTGGAGGCGACCAGATTCGGTTCGTGATAAAATGGTATCAGAGGAGGTTCACTCCTTGGGTCATGTTATTTGGGGAAGAGTCAGGATAGTCTAGAGCTAGGATTGTCGGGACTTGACATTTCAGTCATGGGTAGTGTGCCTGGCCATCACACCTCATGATGGGATTCAAGTCACCAGGGGGAGTATGGATTTATCTGAGTCCTTTGGTTTTCTTGGTTTAACACTACTAGAAAAGGGGGCATTGAAGCCCCCCAGAATCGGGCGACCGCCATTGGCGGTCGCTATAGATATCTAATAGCGACCGCCAATGGCGGTCGCTGGACTTGATAAAAAAAAACCCGAACCTTTTTGCGCCCCCCCCCCCCCCCCGACGCCGCCCTCCCCCCCGCCTCCCGGCCTCCCCCGCCGCCCGGCATCCCCCCCCCCCCCCCCCCGTCGCCCCCCCCCCCCCCCGACGCCGCCCTCCCCCCCGCCTCCCGGCCGCCCCCCGCCGCCCGGCCTCCCCCACCGCCCGGCCTCCCCCGCTCCCCCCCCCCATCCCCCCCCCCCCGACGCCGCCCTCCCCCCCCCCCCCCCCCGCTGCCCCCCTCCCCATCGCCGCCCCCCCGATGCCGCCCTCCCCCCCCCCCCCCCGCCTCCCGACCTCCCCCGCCGCCCAGCCTCCCCCGCCGCACGCCCTCCGCCCTCCAGCCTCCGCCATCCGGCCTTCGCCCCTCAGCCCTCCCCCCCACCCCGGATGGCTCCGGCACCCCGGACAGCCCCCCCCCCCCCCCCCCCCCCCCGCACCCCGGACCGCTCCCCCGCACCCCGGACGCCCCCCCGCACCTCAAACAGTCCCCCCCCCCCTCGCTACCTGTCCCCTGTCCCCTCACTGCCTCCTCTCCTCTAGCTCCCCGCCGCCGCCACCGCCCGTCCCCTCCCTTGCTGCACCGCCTTTGGCTCCGGCTCCCCTTCGCTGCCTCCTCTCTCTCGCTGCACCGCCTTCGGCTCCCCTCCCTTTCAGGTTTGTAGCTCAATCAGGTAACATGGGATTTTAGTTACATTATTATTTTATCAATGGTTCATAAACAAATGATTAATATTTATTTTAAATATATTTGATTTGAAAAATGTAAATGTAATAAGTATTGTGTAAATGTTTGTTATACAGATATAATTATGGATAAGAGTTGGATTAATCTTCCAAATCGAACGTCTAGAGAATATTTCAATGGCATTATGCAGTTTATTGACTTCACGAGAGGATTTGAAAGTGACTATATTAGTTGTCCATGTAGAAAATGTTCTAACAGATATCAATTCACACGAGATACTGTGAGGGATCACCTTTTCTTTAATGGATTTCTGAAAAATTATAAGATTTGGACTTGTCATGGAGAAGAATATGTTCGTTGTCAAAATACAGATGCAGCTCATATGGATGTTGATGCAAGGATGAATGATCCAATGCATGAAATGCTTACTGAAATGGTACGTGGGTTTGATCCTGAAGGCATTGACATCCAGAATCTTGAGACGGGTGAGATAAATCTTCGCTCTGGTGCAGATTGTGATTCGAGGAGGTTTTATGAAGCAATTGATGATGCGAAAACAGAATTATATCCTAGATGTACTTCTTACAATAAACTGTCGTTTATCGTGGAGTTGTTGCATTTGAAGACTTTGAATAATTGGTTAGACACATCATTCGACATGCTTTTGGTTTTATTGAAAAAAGTTCTTCCTGTCAACGATAATATTCCTGAGTCGTATTACTATGCTCGTAAGTTGACAAAGAACTTAGGTTTTACATATGAGACCATAGATGCATGTGCAAACAACTGTATGTTGTTTAGAAAAGAAACTGCCCATTTGGATATTTGTACGGTTTGTGGTGCTTCCAGGTGGAAAGAGAACGGGGAAATAATACTCATCAAAGTCAGATTGCGATACAGGGGAAACCGATTGTCGTAAATCAAATGCGTTACTTTCCCCTTAAACCGAGGTTGAAAAGATTTTTTATGTCATCTAAAGTTTCTAATTTAATGAGATGGCATGCAGAAAGAGTTCATGAAAGTGATATGTTAACCCACCCGGCAGACTCTCATGCATGGAAGGATTTTGATAAGAGACATCCCAACTTTGCTAAAGATGTTCGTAATGTCCGATTGGGATTGGCAGCAGATGGTTTCAATTCATTCAAGTCTATCGTTGGTGCAACTCATAGCACATGGCCCGTGGTGTTGGTTCCATATAATCTTCCTCTGTGGCTTTGTATGAAGCAACAATTTATATTACTTTCCACTCTTATTGATGGACCTAAAAGTCCGGGGGATAAGATTGATGTTTACCTTCAGCCATTGATTGATGAGTTGAATGAATTTTGGGGTGATGGTGTGATGACTTATGACTGCGAAACGAATGAAATGTTCAAAATACATGCTGATTTATTGTGGACAATCAATGACTTCCCAGCTTATGCAAATTTATCAGGCTGGAGTACGAAAGGGGAATTTTCTTTCCCTTGTTGCAATAAAAGTAAAAAATCTGTATGGCTTAAACATTCCAAAAAATGGGCATACATGGGTCACAGGCATTTTCTCCCTCCTCAGCACAGATTCAGAAAGGACAGAGTGGCATTTGATGGTTCTAGAGAGTTCAGCCCAGCACCAAATATCATGACAGGAGTCGAAATGTTATCACAGATTGAGGAAGAAAACATCCGCACGGTATATGAAATTCAGGATTTGGTGGCTCCTCCAGTACGTAATATTCGTGTTGCGGGTAGGCAACGCAGTCACAATTGGAAAAAGAAAATTATTTTTTATAGTCTTCCGTATTGGAAAACTAACATGTTGAGGCATAATTTGGATGTCATGCACATTGAAAAAAATGTTTGTGATAACATATTGTGGACCATTTTAGGTGTCAGTGGAAAATCAAAGGACCATGTTAATGTACGCCGTGATTTGGAAGAAATGGTTTAAGGAAACAGTTGCATTTACAGTTAGCTAAGGGAAACAAGGCATATATGCCTGCTGCACAGTATACGATGACTACAGAGGAGAAAGAGACATTTCTTTCCATTTTGAAGATGGTCAAGGTGCCTGATGGTTATTCTTCTAATATTTCAAAGTGTTTGAATCTGATGAGCAAGACATTGCAAGGGTTGAAAAGTCATGACAATCACATATTACTTCAGTAGTTGATTCCAATCGCAATTTGTGATTGTTTATCCCCCAATGTTGTTCAACCCTTGATTGAGATGAGTAATTTTTTTAGACAGCTTTGTTTAAGAAATCAACGAATGAGTGATTTAAAAAGTTTGCAGGACCGAATTGTACTTACGCTTTGTCACTTTGAGAAACTTTCCCCCCCCCCCCTCATTTTTCGATGTTATGGTCCACTTGACAGTGCACCTAACTGATGAAGTAATGGTTGTTGGTCCAGTGCAATTCAGGTGGATGTATCCTATTGAATGGTATTTGAGTACATTGAAAAGATTTGTACGCAACAGAGCTCATCCAGAGGCATCAATAGCCAATGGTTATTTGATGGATGAGTGTACTAGCTTTTGTGCAGAATATCTTACGGATGTTGAAAAAAAATTAGATAAGCCCTCTCGGATTCATGATGGTCCAGTTGGAGAAGGAACCACATTTGATATGGACAACATCGAGTGGATACAAGCACATCGATATATCTTGTTCAATACTCCATCAGTTGCACCATTAATGCAGTAAGTATCTTATCAATGTGCTTGTATAACTTTTACATGTTTTGTTTGCATAAGATAATCTTTTAAACATCGCGTTATCATTTGCAGGAAACACATTAATGAGATAAAAGAAGAGATGCATCGTGCGACTGAGTTGCAAATTCAACAATCTCATTATGCGTCATTTCATGATTAGTTCAAGGATTATGTATGTATAAATTGATTTTAATTATGAGTGAAGTATTATACTAATTCTTTCTGCATATATTAGTATTGATTTTTATAAATTATGTAGGTTCGTAAGCTGAGGGAGTTAGGGGACCCCAGGCTACCTGAAGTATTTATCCAACTGGCTGAGGGTCCATCTATAACGAATCGTCGTTATAAAGCTATTGATGCTAATGGTTTTTGATTTCGCATTAAAGATGTTGACGACAAATGAGAAACACAAAACAGTGGCATCGGTTGTCCCTTTGTCGATTCTGGTTATTACTATGGTCAATTGATAGACATCATTGAAGTTGTATACACACACGATTTGAAGTACATATTATTAAAGTGTAATTGGGTTGATCCAGTGTGTGGATGTAAAGTCGATCAATATCAGTTTTCATTGGTGAATTTTAACTATATGTTATACAGAAATAATGAACGAGTTGAGAATAAACCTTTCATTTTGACATCACAAGCGGAACAAGTATTCTTCGTTACTTTGCCTTCGGATCCAAGTTGGCAAGTTGTTGTCAAAATGTCTCAGCGAGGAGTGTTTTTATTTGAAGAAGATGAACCCGAGACTGTTCCGTTTGTTTACCAACAACTTGATCAACATACCGTAGTTCAACGTGAAGAAGATATTTATTGGGTCAGAGTGGCTGTTGAAGGAGAAACGGTCGATTTTCATGCTTAATGAAAGGTATAATTGTTTTCCCGCTATTCAGTAGAATGTCCTAGGATATCATAAATTATCTAATCATTTTATAAATCCTTATAAGTTTTAATCCTCACTTTTGTAAGTTAATTAAATCATAAATATTTAGGTTGTTTTTAATCTTGATTTATTGATGTTATGGTCGGTGTATCATCCCTTTGAGGTATTCTTCATCTGATTCATGTGCTACTTGAATTTTTATTAGTTCTATCTGAAATTTGGCTATGCATTGACTGGTTTTGTACATAATTTGTTTATCTATTTTGTTAACTTTCTGATTTTTTAAAATTCATTCACAACTAATTATTCAATCCATTTTTTGTTTGATTAACAGTTGTACAAGTTTGATTTTTTAAGAACAATCCAATTTATCTTTTAAACACTTTGGACTCATTACTGATGTTTTCTATGACTGCAGACATGTCAGGGGAAGAGGCAGAAGATCCACATCATCCATCTGAGGCATCTACGTCTCAGGTTCGAGGTATGTTTGAATGTCATTGTCTATATTTTTTATGTAATTGACATACATACATATATATATATATATAACATTTGTCAATTTATATATATAATTGTTTTCAATAGGATCAGACTCGGCTGCTTCTTCCTCTCGCAGGAGAGGCCCTGGTTGTGGCATATTATCATGGAATTCCGACACGACGATAGATGTTTCATTTGATGAGGTTTTTCATCCTGTGGGACTGAATGCCCAAGCATTTATTCATCAGCTGGGTCATATCATACGTGACCCACATCGATTTCCATTGACCACGCGTGACTGGGCTTCTATCCCTTAGGACACATTAGATCATCTATGGAGGGAGGTTCAGGTAAGAAAATCATTTTACTTTATTTTCTATGTATAAAGAATACTAATATGTTTGATTATTTTCTTTATAGAAAAATTTGAAAGTATGCCCTGAAGAGTTTCGGCCCGTGTGTATGAGAAAATTTCATAAGATGTGGAAAGATTATAAAGGCAAAGTAAAGAGGGACCACTGGGTACCAAATGTGGGTGCCCTAGACATTTTGGAAAAAGTCCCGAGAGGTGTCCTCCCGGCTCAGTGGCGTGACTTGGTTGCATATTGGTCTACTGAGGGTGTTGCGGTTTGTATATTAATTATTTTGGTGTATATATATTTTCAAGAATATGTGATTTGTTTGAAATTTGAATGAATTGAATGTAGGAGGTGTCAACACGCCATTCTGAGAATCGAGCGTTGCAGGGACCACCTCATAGGCTCGGGACTCGTCACGTGTATCAGATCCGACATGAGGTATATATTATTCATTTTTTAATTTATTAATTAATATGGTTTTGTGTTTATATTCTTTTAATATACAGTTGCGAGAGCAAGGTGCAGCAACTGATAAAATGTCGGTGTGGATGAGGACTCGTAATCGCAATGATCCAGAGGTTGTAGCATTGATAGTGAGTGTCTGTACTTACCAATAATTACATAAATCTATATATTAACATATATATATTTATATATATTTAAATATTTCACAGGCTCAATTTGAAGCTGAGTTAGAACATCTTCCAGAGGACCAGCGACAGCTTCCCATGCGACGGGATGAGATCTTTCATCGCATTATCGGTCGGGACGGGCATGGCTATAGTTTGACCTATGGAGTAGGGATTCCTCGTTCTGTAGTGTCATGCGCTGCGGTTGTCGGTCCTGCTGTTGCTCATATGACACAGCAGATGTCAGATTTTGAGGCACGGCTGCGCACTTCCGAGGAGGCAAATGCGCAATTGACAGCTAAGGTTAGAGCACTGCGGGAATATGTGCGTCGAGCTGATGGTGCAGGGGATCATACGACGCAGGTATATACTGTATTTATTTATTTAATTTAAATTATTTTTGTTATTAAAATATTTATAATGTTTATTTGTTGTAGCCCCCTGGCCCACCAGAAGGAGGTAGCAGTGATGACAACGTGTGACGCATCATATATTCACGAGATATGTTTTTTGTTTTTACTAGTGGGGTTGACATTGATGTACTGTATTTATTCATTTAATTTAAATTAGATGGTTGTGTACTTATAATTTCTTTATTTTCTTGTTTATTATATGATAGCTAATATTATCTAAGGCATGCATTTAAAAACTCTAACCCCCCCCCCCCCCCCGCACCCCCGTACAGCCCCCCCGCACCCCCGAATAGCCCCCCGCACAACCGTACAACCCCCCCCCCCCCCCCCCCGCACCCCCGTACAGCCCCCCGCACCCCCGTACAGCCCCCCGCACCCCCGTACAGCCCCCCCCGCACCCCCGTACAGCCCCCCGCACCCCCGGACAGCCCCACCGCACCCCCCGGACAGCCCCCCCGCACCGCCGTACAGCCCCCCGCACCCCCAGACACCCCCCCCCCCCCCCCCCCGCACCCCCGTACAGCCCCCCGCACCCCCGTACAGCCCCCCCGCACCCCCGTACAGCCCCCCTGCACCCCCGTACAGCCCCCCCTCCCCCCGGCACCCCCGTACAGCCCCCCGCACCCCCGGACAGCCCCCCCCGCACCCCCGTACAACCCCCCCCCCCCCCCCCCCCGCACCCCCGTACAGCCCCCCCCCTGGCACCCCCGTACAGCCCCCCGCACCCCCGTACAGCCCCCCGCACCCCCGTACATCCCCCCGCACCCCCCGTACAGCCCCCCGCACCCCAGTACAGCCCCCCCCCCCCCCCCCCCCCCCGCACCCCCGTACATCCCCCCGCACCCCCGTACAGCCCCCCGCACCCCTGTCCACACCCCCCCCCCCCCCCGCACCCCCGGACAGCCCCCCCGCACCCCCGTACAGCCCCCCGCACCCCCGTACAGCCCCTCGCACCCCCGTACAGCCCCCCCCCCCCCCCCCGTACAGCCCGAACGACCTCCGAATTCTACGAAACCGTACGACAACAGTCGGTGCGTGAATTGTGAAATGGCCGGCCAGACGGCACGTCATTCGGAGGAGCCGTTTTACCGCAGCAGCCGGAAACGCGTTTCCGGCGCCATAAAACACCAAAACGGCGTGCAGCGGTCCAATTCAGAGCAAACTTGCTCCGAACGACCTAAAACCGCACGAGAACGATAGAAATATTATTTCTGAGATGCAGGAGGAGGCGGCACGTCCATCGGACATGCGGTGCGCGCGGCACGACCGAATGTGTCGTTTTCAGCAGCGCGGCGCGCGCTGAAATGGCGCGTTGGGGGGTCAAAACCACCCGAACGACCTCCGAATGCCACAAAACCGTACGACAACAGCTGGTGCGTGAATTTTGAAATGTTCTGCCAGACGTCACGTCATTCGGAGGTGTCGTTTGACCGCGGCGGCCGGAAACGCGTTTCCGGCGCCATAAAACACCAAAACGACGTGCGGCGGTCCAATTCGGAGCAAACGTGCCCCGAACGACCTGAAACCGCATGAGAACGATAGAAATATTATTCTTGAGATGCAGGAGGAGGCGGCAGGTCCATCGGACGTGCGGTGGGCGCGGCACGTCCGAATGTGTCGTTTTCAGAAGCGCGGCGCGCGCTGAAATGCCGCGTTGGGTGGTCAAAACCACCCGAACGACCTCCGAATGCCACGAAACCGTACGAAAACAGCATGTGCGTGAATTTTGAAATGTTCGGCTAGACGTAATGTCATTCGGAGGTTCCGTTTGACCGCGGCGGCTGGAAACGTGTTTCCGGCGCCATAAAACACCAAAACGGCGTGCGGCGGTCCAATTCGGAGAAAACGTGCTCCGAACGACCTGAAACCGCACAAGAACGATAGAAATATTATTAATGAGATGCAGGAGGAGGCGACACATCCATCGGACGTGCGATACGCACGACACGACCAAATGTGTCGTTTTCAGCAGCGCGGTGCGCGCTGAAATGGCGTGTTGGGGGGTCAAAACCACCCGAACGACCTCCGAATGCCACGAAACCGTACGACAATAGCCGGTGCGTAAATTTTGAAATGGTCGGCCAGACGGCACGTCATTCAGAGGTGTCGTTTGACCGCGGTGGCCAGAAACGCATTTCCGGCGCCATAAAACACCAAAACGGCGTGCGGCGGTCCAATTCGGAGAAAACGTGCTCCGAACGACCTGAAACCACACGAAAACGATAGAAATATTATTCCTGAGGTGTAAGAGGTGGCGGAACGTCCATCGGACATGCGGTGTGCGACATGACCGAATGTGTCGTTTTCAGCAGCGCGACTCGCGTTGAAATTACGCATCGGGGGGTCAAAACCACCCGAATGACCTCCGAATGCCACGAAACCGTACGACAACAGCCGGTGCGTGAATTGTGAAATGGTCGGCCAGACGGTACGTCATTAGGAGGTGCCGTTTGACCGCGGTGGCCGGAAAGGCGTTTCCGGCGCCATAAAACACCAAAACGGTGTGCGGTGGTCCAATTCGGAGCAAACGTGCTCCGAACGACCTGAAACCGCACGAGAATGATAGAAATATTATTCCTGGGATGCAGGAGGAGGCGGCACGTCCATCGGACGTGCGGTGCGCACGGCATGACCGAATGTGTCGTTTTCAGCAGCGCGGCTCGCGCTGAAATGCCGCGTTGGGTGGTCAAAACCACCCGAACGACGTCCAAATGCCACGAAACTGTACCAAAACAGCCGGTGCGTGAATTGTGAAATGGTCGGCCAGACAGCACGTCATTCAGAGGTTCCGTTTGACCACGGTGGCTGGAAACGCGTTTTTGACGCCATAAAACACCAAAACGGCGTGCGGCGGTCCAATTCGGAGCAAACGTGCTCCGAACGACCTGAAACCGCACGAGAATGATAGAAATATTATTCCTGAGATTAAGTAGGAGGAGGCACGTCCATCGGACGTGCGGTGCGTGTGGCACGACCGAATGTGTCGTTTTCAGCAGCGCGGCGCGCGCTGAAATTGCGCGTCGGGGGGTCAAAACCACCCGAACGACCTCCGAATGCCACAAAACCGTACGACAACAGCCGGTGCGTGAATTGTGAAATGTTCGGCTAGACGGAACGTCATTCGGAGGTGCCGTTTGACCGCGGCGGCCGGAAACGCGTTTCTGGCGCCATAAAACACCAAAATGGCGTGTGGCGGTCCAATTTGGAGAAAACGTGCTCCGAACGACTGGAAACCGCACGAGAACGATAGAAATATTATTCCTAATATGAATGAGGAGGCAGCACATCCATCGGACGTGCGGTGCGCGCGGCACGACCGAATGTGTCATTTTCAGCAGCGCGGCGCGCGCTGAAATGCCACGTTGGGTGGTCAAAACCACCCGAACAACCTCCGAATGCCACGAAACCGTACGAAAACATCCGGTGCATGAATTTTAAAATAGTCGGCCAGACGACACGTCATTCGGAGGTGTCGTTTGACCGCGGAGGCCGGATACGCATTTCTGGCGCCATAAAACACCAAAACGGCGTGCGGCGGTCCAATTCGGAGAAAACGTGCTCCGAACGACCTGAAACCGCACGAGAACGATAGAAATATTATTCTTGAGATGCAGGAGGAGGCGGCACATCCATCGAACGTGCGGTGCGCGCGGCGCGACTGAATGTGTCGTTTTCAGCAGCGCGGTGCACGCTGAAATGCCGCGTTGGGTGGTCAAAACCACCCGAACGACGTCCGAATGCCACGAAACCGTACGACAACAGCCGGTGCGTGAATTCTGAAATGTTCGGTCAGACGGAACGTCATTCGGAGGTGTCGTTTGACCACGGCGGCCGGAAACGCGTTTCCGGCATCCTAAAACACCCAAACGGCGTGCGGCGGTCCAATTCGGAGCAAACATGCTCCGAACGACCTGAAACCGCCCGATAACGATAGAAATATTATTCCTGAGATGCAGGGGGAGGCGGAACATCCATCGGACGTGCGGTGCGCGCAGCACGTCTGAATGTGTCGTTTTCAGCAGCTCGGCGCGCGCTGAAATGGCGCGTTGGGGGGTCAAAACCACCCAAACGACCTCCAAATGTCACGAAACCGCACGACAACATCCGTTGCGTGAATTTTGAAATGGTCAGGCAGACGACACGTCAATCGGAGGTGCCGTTTGACCGCGGCGGCCGGAAACGCGTTTCCGGAGTCATAAAACACCAAAACGGCGTGTGGCGGACGAATTCGGAGCAAACGTGCTCCGAACAACCTGAAACCGCACAAGAACGATAGGAATATTATTCCTGATATGCAGGAGGAGGCGGCACGTCCATCAGATGTGCGGTGCGCGCGGCACGACCGAATACGTCGTTTTCAGCAGCTCGGCGCGCGCTGAAATGGCGCGTTGGGGGGTCAAAACCACCCGAACGACCTCTGAATGCCACAAAACCGCACGACAACATTCGTTGCGTTAATTTTGAAATGGTCGGGCAGAAGGAACATCAATCAGAGGTTCCGTTTGACCGCGGCGGCCGGAAACGCGTTTCCGGAGTCATAAAACACCAAAACGGCGTGCGGCGATCGAATTTGGAGAAAAAGTGCTCTGAACGACCTGAAACCGCACGAGAATGATAGGAATATTATTCCTAAGATGCAGGAGGAGGCGGAACGTCCATCGGACGTGTGGTGCGCGCGGCACGACCAAATGCGTCGTTTTCAGCAGCTTGGCGCGCGCTGAAATTGCGCGTTGGGGGGTCAAAACCACCTGAACGACCTCCGAATGCCACAAAACCGCACGACAACATCCGTTGCGTGAATTTTGAAATGGATGGGCAGACGGCACGTCAATCAGAGGTGCTGTTTGACCGCGGCTGCCGAAAACGCGTTTCCGGAGCCATAAAACACCAAAACGGCGTGCGGCGGTCCAATTCAGAGCAAACGTGCTCCGAAAAACCTGAAACCGCACAATAACGATAGGAATATTATTCCTGAGATTCAGGAGGAGGCGGCATGTCCATCAGACGTGCGGTGCGGGCGGCACGACCGAATGCGTCGTTTTCAGCAGCTCAGCGCGCGCTGAAATGGCGCGTTGGGGGGTCAAAACCACCCGAACGACCTCGGAATGCCACGAAACCGCACAACAACATCCGTTTCATGAATTGTAAAATGTTCGGATAGACGGAACGTCAATCGGAGGTGACGTTTGACCGCGGCGGCCGGAAACGCGTTTCCGGAGTCATAAAACACCAAAACGGCGTGCGGCGGTCGAATTTAGAGAAAACGTGCTCCGAACGACCTGAAACCGCACGAGAATGATAGGAATATTATTCCTGAGATGCAGGAGGATGTGGCACATCCATCGGACGTGCAGTGCGCACGACACGACCGAATGTGTCGTTTTCAGCAGCTCGGCGCGCGCTGAAATGACGCGTTGGGGGGTCAAAACCACCCGAACAACCTCTGAATACCAAGAAACCGCACGACAACATCTGTTGTGTGAATTTTGAAATGTTCGGACAGACGGCACGTCAATCGGAGGTGTCATTTGACTGCGGCGGCCGGAAACGCGTTTCCGGAGTCATAAAACACCAAAACGGCGTGCGGCGGTCGAATTCAGAGCAAACGTGCTCCAAAAAACCTGAAACCACACGATAATTATAGGAATATTATTCCTGAGATGCAGGAGGAGGCGGCACATCCATCGGACGTGCGGTGCGCGTGGCACGACCGAATGCGTCGTTTTTAGCAGCTCGGCGCGCGCTGAAATGGCGCGTTGGGGGGTCAAAACCACCCGAACGACCTCCGAATGCTACGAAACCGCACGACAACATCCGTTGCATGAATTGTGAAATGGTCGGAGAGACGGCACGTCAATCGGAGGTGTCATTTGACCGCGGCGTTCAGAAACGCGTTTCCGGAGTCATAAAACACCAAAACGGCGTGCGACGGTCGAATTCAGAGCAAAGGTGCTCCGAAAAACCTGAAATGATAGAATTTCTTAAATCGGGGGTTTTAAATTATTATAGCACAATGATTCGATATTATACATATATTTAATATTATATATATTAAAACATTTAAAATATATTATATATATATATATATTTAAAATATTGTATTTAATAGTATATATGTGAATATTTTTTTTAATATATATATATATATTTATTTATTTATTTATTTATTTATTTCAGTGGACATTTTTTTTTTAAAAAAAATTCACTATAGCGACCGCCAAAAGCGGTCGCTATAGGTTGCCCGGCAGGAGGCCTGCAGCGACCGTTTGGCGGTCGCTGGAGGCCGAAATCCGGGCCTCCTATAGCGACCGCCATTGGCGGTCGCTAATGGTGGTTTTTTTAGTAGTGTAATGATGACTATGGAAATGAAAAGAGAGTTGGGTGAATAATCTCAGTGAGCTCGCAGGGCCTGGCAAGCCATGTGGAGCCATGAATATTTCCCTAGAATACTCTCTGTGATGGTGAAGTGATTGGAATATGGATTCCAACCATATGTTCAAGTCACCCACCGAAACTATTTTCCTCTCACATTGTCTTGTGTCTCTTTGTTTTGGAATCTTGGAAACTTGGTTTTTTTTAAGCAAAAAAAATGACTTCACTTTAAGGAGTGTGAATTTTTGTGAAGTTTGTTGAGTCAATAAGGTTTTCCTTATGACTTTTTCATTCCTTCTTGTTTTGAAAATCACAAACACCTTATTCTTAAGGAAAATTTCTTTCTTAAGGAAAATTGTTTTTTTAAGGAAAATTGCTTTTATAAGGAAAATTACTTTTTTAAGGAAAATCGCTTTTATAAGAAAAATTATCCTTAACATATTTTCATCTAGATTTTTCTTAAGTATGAGATTCGGATTCATTTCTATTTTCTCGGAATTACTTGAAACTTTGATATGAAGTATTCTGTTTTAGGATCCGAATTCTGGATAAGAACTGTGATAAAGTTTCACTCCGAAATCCAGAATGAGAACTGTGAAAAAGTTTCATTTCGAATTCCGGATACAGTTTTAATCCAGATTCAGGATACGAATTATTATGAATTTTGATAACGAATTCTCAATACGAATTCTAATGATTAATTCCCATTACGAATTCTGATGAGGAATTCTCATTACGAATTCTGATGAAGAAATCTCGTTACGAATTCTGATAAAGAATTCTCATTACGAATTCTGATGACGAATTCTCATTCCGAATTCTCATTCCGAATTCATATATTAAACAGAATCTGATCATCTTTGTTTTATACACTCTGAATTTATTCAGACTCCGAACCTTCACTCCAAAGCTTTCATTCCGGACTTTTTAGTTAGAATTAAAACGATGTTGTTCATTCTGTTACACTTATTTTGTTATAAAACGATGTCGTCTATTTTGTTATAAACTAACCGTTGTCTAAGTGACACGTGTACAGGTCCCTCCGATCTTTAAGGAAAATATGACCATTGGAGAAGGAGCCGACCTTACCTATAAATAGGAGCTCATTTAAAAGAGCTCGGTGCTGAAAGGCTAACTGATCTTCGACTCATGTGATTACATGCTTGAAGTGATTTCTAGAGAGAGAGACTCTTATTAAATCTCAAAGCTTCATGCGACTCCGAATGTTGGTGATTACATTCGAGGACTTCTGGGGATAGGAAGACAGAGGTGCCGACTACCTTGAAGTTCGAGGGCTTCCTTGCTGAGGAAGACAGAGGTTGTCAACTACCTTGAAGTTGAGGGCTTGCGGGGATAGCAAGACAGAGACACTCCGATCTTTGTATCGAGGGCTTACCCTGGTGTGGGTAAGACAGACTTTCTTGAAAGTATAAATCAAGGGACCTTTATCCAAGGTTGTTGGATACCCTTCTCTTTGGGTTAAAAGACCTATATCTTGTTACCTGTAGTTTTACTACTCGTTTATTTCCGTTGTATTTTGTATTATAAGGAAAGTATAACTTTCTTATACTTCCTTACTTGTACTCTGTTTCATTTAGATTCTATACGCTATAAGGTGGAATCTCATATTGTAACTTTTATTAAGTTTCAATTTCCGGAACCATATTTCTGGAACCTACTTTCGGAATCTCTTTTCAAGGTTGCATTCGGTGTTAGAGGTGTTGTGAATTTGCTTAGTTTAACTTTGTTAAACTTAGTCCTTTCCTTTTCTTAAGGAAAACATAGTTATTTGTAACTAACTTTAAAGGTTCCAAAGGAATTTTAAAGTATACAATTCACCCCCCCCCCCTCTTGTATATTGAGCATCTACATCATTATTTCGATCCTACAATTGGTATCAGAGGAGGTTTCTAAAATACTTATACTTACAAATAAGTTTTTCTTGCTCACTTTATCATTCCGAAAATTCCCAGTCCAAACTTTGTTATTCCGAACTTTTGCTACTAACAAGTTTGTGTATCGAAGGTTTCTAGTATGGCAGGAGTTAATGTTGGTTCAATTGATAATCTAAATCCTACAAGACCACCAATCTTTGATGGTAATGATTATGAGTACTAGAGAGATCGCATGAAGACTTTTGTTATCAATACTGGAGTAGACAATTTTGTTATGCTTATTGGAGATTATAAAATTTTTGACAAGGAAGTTAGAACTTTTACTAATCAGGAAAAGAAATAATATCAACTCAACTATAAGGTTTGCAATACTCTACTATGTTCAATGACTAGAAATATATATAGCCAAATTTCTTCTTGTGAAGCAGCTAACTGTATCTGGAAGAAGTTATAAGTTACACACTTTGGGACTTCTAAAGTGATTGAGACGAGGAGAGCTATGCTTAGAGCTGAATATCATGGCTTCAATTTTCCTTATGGTGAACCAATCTGTAAAGTACAACAGAGATTTATGACTATCGTCAATAGTCTACAGTCTATGGGAGAGAAAGGTTTAGATGATGAAGCTCTTGTGGATAAGATAATTGATATTATGCCAAATGAGTGGGAGTCCAAAAGAACAGCTATAGATGAGAATAGTAAAGTCACTCAAATTACTCTTGATGAGCTATTTGGAACTTTTCTACAACATGAGAAAAGAATGAAGAGAGATACTGACAACATCAAGAAGAAAAATGGAAATGGTACTGTTGCTTTTACAAAAACTTCAAATCAGATGAAAGCTAAGACTCCTGAGAGAGTAACCAGATCCAAGTCTAAGAAAGTTATTTTCCAGTCTGAATCTAGTGAGAGTGAAGTCTCAGAAAATGAATTAGAAAATCTTGCTCGAAGGATGAACAAGATAGCTGGCCAGAGAAATTTTCAATCCAAGTATAAGAAAAAGGACAGGAAAGATAAGAAATATGGAGAAGTTACTTGTTATGAATGCAAGAAAGCTGGACATATTAGACCAGATTGCCCTTTTCTCAAAAAGAAAGAAAGGAAAGAAAGGCATTCAGACAGGAACAGAAAGAAATATTATAAAGCAAAAGCTAAGAAAGTTCTGAAAGCTAATGACACCTGGAGTTCTAGTGGTGGTGACTCTTCAGATGAATCTTCTGATTATGAATCTTCAGGACAGAAGAATATTGGTCTTTTAGCCAGATTACCTATTGATAATCATTTTTTTATGGCTAAGGTACGAAATGCTGAATCATTGACCAATGTTTCTTTAAATTCCAATGATAGTAAGTATTATAACTCTTCTGATGAAGAATCTTCTTCTGATGAAGAAAATACTTTACCTACTTATGAATAAGTCTCTAGGTTTGCTGAACTTCTTGAAATTGAGAATTCCAAACTCAATAAAAAACTTGATAAGGCAAACTCTAGGAATTATATTCTTACGAAAGAGATATCAGATCTTTCTAAAGATCTTGATAGGAAAAATGCTGATTTTGAAAGTATTTCAAAAAATCTTGAGGAAGTAAGTTCTGAGAAGAACAAACTTTCTAAAGAATTAGAAAAAGTAATTTCTAATAAAAATATTTTCGAGCCTAACTCTAGTTCTAAAACTAATGATTTTGAGGATAAAAAATTGGTTATAAAACTCAAGTCCGAAATTTTTTCCTTAAAGAAGTGTTTATCAAACTTTACCCATGGTAAAGAAAATTTTTATAAAATGTATTCTTAAATACGACCTTTAATAAATAAATCTGGATTTGGTTATACCCATGCAAAACCAGTTTTTAGTAACAACTATTTTGTTCCTCAAAGTGCCCCATTTTGTACCAAGTGTCAATGTGGTGGTCACTGGGCAAAGGATTGTTCCTTAAACAAAACCCAATCTTTAGGATTTCACAAAGCTTACTTTTCTAAGAAAATGTGGGTACCTAAAATTTTGTTATCTAGAAATCTCAGATCCAAACAAATTTGGATTCCAAAAGTCTAATTTTCTTTTTGATTTTAGGAAAATAAAGAGAGTACCAGTAACAATACATGGTACATGGATAGTGGATGTTCCCGGCACATGACTGGTAACAAAAGCTTTTTTGAAAAGATTATCAAAACGAAAGGAGGAAAAGTAACTTTCAGAGATAATGCTAAGGGTGAGATTATTGGTATTGGTAATATTGTTCTTCTTGGTAAAACCTAGATTTCAAATGTTCTTTTTGTTAAGGGTCTTAAGCACAACCTCATTAGCATAAGTCAGTTATGTGATGAAGGTTACCTTGTGAATTTTAGGAATGATAAGTGTTTAGTTCACAATTCCAAGGAAGAATTTATTCTCTCAGCCAATAGGCAAGAGAATGTTTACACCTTAAACTTAGAAGAACTTAGAAGCCAAGATTTACCTTGCCTTAGTGCAATGAAAGATCATTCCTGGTTATGGCATAGAAGACTAGGTCACTGTAACCTTAGGAACCTATGTAAACTCTCTAAGAATAAACTAGTTAAGGATCTACCGGAGCTTAGATTTTATTCTTCTAAAGTTTGTGATCCTTGTCAATATGCCAAGCAACATAAATCTAGTTTTAAATCAATCGGTGAAGTATCAACAACCGATGCATTATAGTTAGTGCACGTGGATCTTTTTGGTCCAACACAAACTGGAAGTATTGGAGGCAAATACTATGTGTTTGTTCTAGTTGATGATTACACTAGATTTACTTGGGTTTATTTTCTAGCAAAGAAATATGAAGCTTTTTCTTATTTCAAAAGTTTTAGAGCTCAAGTTAAAAATAAGAAAAACCTTCCATTGAAAACTATTCATAGTGATCATGGTAGAGAATTTAAAAATTCTGATTTTGAAACTTTTTGTAGTAAAAAATGTATTACTCACAATTTTTCAGCACCTAGAACTCCTCAACAAAATGGTGTAGTTGAAAGAAGAAATAGAATTCTTCAAGAGATAACTATAACCATGTTGATTAAATATTCTATTGCTAGACATTTCTGGGCTGAAGCTGTAAGTACTGCTTTCTATACTATAAATCGAGTTTTGATTAGACCTTTTCTTAATAAAACTCCTTATGAGTTATGGAATGGTAGAAAACCAAGACTGTCCTACTTCAAGGTTTTTGGTTGCAAAGTATTTATTTTGAATACTAAAGATAACTTACATAAATTCACACCAAAATCTGATGAAGGGATTTTCTTAGGATATTCCACAACCTCTAAGGCTTATAGAGTTTTTAATAAAAATACTTACACTGTTGAAGAAACAGTACATATAAAATTTGATGAGTCAGATCCTTTTGTTTTTAAACCATCCCTACCTACTTCCTCGGATGTGTTTTCAAAAACTGATTATCAACCTTTGATAGAAGAACCTTCTGATAAGGATAATGTTCTAGAAGATACTTCTGAAACATTTACCCCAGAAGACTTTCTACCCTATGTTGATGAACAAGCTTTACAAAACCCAAATCAGGTGTTTCTTAAGAATCATCCTAGTGATAGTATCATTGGTGATGTAAATCAACCTGTAAGGACTAGAAGTTCCTTAAGAAATGAAGTAGAACATCTAGCATTTCTTTCCCAATTAGAACCTAAAAGCACTGATGAAGCTTTAGGTGATGATGATTGGATTAAAGCCATGCAAGATGAACTAAATGAATTCGAAAGGAATAAAGTCTGGACCTTGGTTGAAAGACCTAAGGAAACTTATGTTATTGGAGTAAAATGAGTTTTCAGAAATAAATGTGATGAAAATGGAGTCATAGTAAGAAATAAAGCTAGACTTGTTGCTAAAGGCTATAATCAACAAGAGGGAATAGACTATGAATGAACCTATGCTCCAGTAGCTAGACTTGAATCTATCCGTATTCTACTTGCCTTCTCAGCATTATTTAATTTCAAACTTTTCAAAATGGATGTGAAATGTGATTTTCTTAATGGTTACGTTCAAGAGGAAGTTTTTTTTTAACAACCTCCTGGCTTTGAAGATACAAAACATCCTGATCATGTTTTTAGACTTACCAAGGCTTTATATGGTCTTAAACAATCCCCACGAGCATGGTATGATAGACTCACTGGATTTTTGCTTCAAAATAACTATGTTAAGGGAAATGCAGATCCAACTCTTTTTATAAATAAAGATAAGAAAAATGTTTTGATTGTTCAAATTTATGTTGATGACATCATATTTGGTTCAACTCAGCAATCTTTGACCGACTCTTTTGCAAGTCTAATGAAATCTGAGTTTGAAATGAGTATGATGGGTGAGTTAACTTTTTTCCTTGGTTTTCAAATTTCTCAAAAACCAGAAGGAACTTACATATCTCAACATAAGTATATTAAATATCTTCTTAAAAAGTATGGTTATAACAACACTAAGAGTTTAAGTACTCCTATTGGTACCTCAAATTCTTTAGATCTTGATGAAGCTGGGAAACCAGTAGATCAAACATCTTTTAGAGGAATGATAGAAAGTTTACTTTACTTGACAGCTAGTCGACCAGACTTAATGTTCTCAGTATGCTTATGTGCAAGATATCAATCCAATCCTAAGGAATCTCACTTAAAGGCAGTAAAAAGAATTTTTCGCTACCTTAAGGGAACCATGGATCTAGGATTATTTTATACTTCTGGAAATGATTTTATTCTTAAAATCTTTTTTGATGCTGACTTTAGTGGATGTAGAATGGATAGAAAAAGTACATCCGGAACTTGTCATTTCTTAGGAGATTTACTAGTTTCTTGGTCCTGCAAGAAGCAACATTCTGTAGCACTCTCCACTGCTGAAGCTGAATATGTAGCAGCTGGAAGTTGTTGTGCTCAAGTGTTGTGGATGCAACACACACTCACAGACTATGGCTTGATTTTTACTAAAACTCAAATTTTGTGTGATAACACAAGTGCCATTGCCCTCAGTAAGAACCCTGCACATCACTCTCGTGAAAAACACATAGAAATTAGGCATCACTTTCTTAGGGATCACACACTTAAAGGAGATATTATTCTTCAGTTTATCGGAACACAAGATCAACTTGCTAATATTTTCACAAAATCTTTGCCTTCTAATAGATTTGAATATATTAAACAGAAGTTAGGAATGATAATCGTAAGGTAATCTTTCTTAATTAACTTTCTGTTGAAAAAGTATCCTTACAAAAATAAACTCCTTTTCATAGGGGGAGTACATTTGTTTGATAGAATAACAAAGTTTTTTCAAAGTTTGTTTTCAAACTTTTCGAAACGAAGATTTCCGGAATGGAATTTCCGGAACTACAATTTTCCAGAATGGACATTTTTGTACAGAATACTTCTGGAAGGGAAGTGTTCGTATTGAAAACATCCGGAATGGAAAATTTTGTACTGGTATTTTCATAACGGAACTTTCATACTGAATCTTCCATAATAAGTTTTTCGTTTTCAAAATTTTGTAATGAATTTTTCGTACTAAGTTTTTCCTTACTAAGTTTGTTTTTCGTACTGAGTTTTCCGAAATGAGTTTTCCGTAATGAGTTTATCGTACTGAGTTTGTTTTCTGTAGTAAAGTTTTTGTGAACTTTGTCTTTTCATAATAAAGTTTTTTTTTCATTTTTATATTACCCATTACGAATAATCCTCCTAAGCCAATCCGAAAGGTATGATTACCTTACTCAAGTTTTCGTATTCATATTTTACTTGCTGGCATTTTCTTGTATTTTGTTTTCGGATTATAGTTTTTCTTAATTCTTTGTTTTAATAAAAACCTCAAAAATATCGGATTCAAGTTTTCTTGAGAATTTGTTTTCAACCGTCAGATCTGATCTCAGCCTATCACAATCGTTCGATCAACCGAGGAAGTTGAACCGTCGTTTCATTGCCTATATAAAGGGGACCCAAATACTTTTCCCACATCGATTTCAAGCTCCAGCATCCCGAAGCTCTGCCTCTCTGATTTAAGGTCGTTCCGAACTTCAGATTTCTCCATTCCGAACTTCTTAGAGGTCATCAGATCCTAATGTCTGTGGAGTTAGCTTCTCAAGAAATGTCATCCTCTAATCCTATTTCACAATGGTTAGTTTACAGAGAAAGGTTAGTTCATCCGGATTTCTTTAACAACTATGATTCTCTTATTTCGAAGAACATTAAGTTAAATGGGTGGGAAGATATTGCTGTGTCCAAACCGGGGAATCAAGACGATGTTTTTTCGGAGTTACTTGTTGAGTTCTATGAAACAGTTTCCTTATTTCAGGAAGATAATAGGGAGAAGTTTTCTTTTAAGACTTATGGAAAGACTTATAAGCTTTCTTATACCAAGGCAGCAAGCTTGGTAGGGCTGACCTATGAGGGAGAAGCAGAGTTCATATCTCATGTGTTGCCAGATTCTAAGGGTAGATTCGACAAGGAAAAAGCCTTGAAAACTCTCAGACTCTCAGATGACAAAGCTCCAAAGATTGCTATTTTTCCTACAAATTTTTGGATTCTAGAGTTATGGGTAAAAGGTCTTATCGTACCAAGGAAAGGTGATAAAGACAGCTTGAAGAAGAGTGAGATGTATATCTTAGATTTCCTGATAAATCTAAGGAAGTTTAACTTTATGAGGCACATTCTTATAACCATTGAGAATCTTAAGAAAGGAAATCTTAGAGCCCAGATCGTAATGTACCCAGCAATTTTATCAAAGTTGATAGTTCGGTGCCTTGAGTCTTTCAAGAAAGCTTTCAGATCTAAGACAAGGGTTTTAAAAATTTTATTGGTCAGTGATGATACCCTTAAGAGGATGGATGTGGATTTCAACAAGGAGACTAGTGAGTTCTTCGATTTACCTAATCAAGAAGAAGTGGCTCTGAAGGCTGCGGAACCGGAATCATCTAAGCCAGTAAAGAAAAGAAAGTTTAAAGAAGTTGCATCTGAATTACAGGATCCTAAATCTAAGGAAGTTCAAACCGCACCTCCCAAACCAAAGAAGAAGAAGGATTTTCCTGATGAGGTTTTTGCGAAGTGGAGAGCAGATAAAGAGAAAAGGAAAGAAGGGGATCCACAGTTCGTATTGGACCCTACGGAGGCCAAGGCCTTGAAGGAGAGAACTGCTGATGAGCTTGAAAAACAAGTAAAGGAAAATAAGATCAAGAAGAAGATGTAAGAAGCTGAGGCAGTCCAAGCTTTGTTAAAATTTAATGAAATAGTATCCGGAATCATTCCAGTTCCAAGATCTTTCTCCTTGGAATCTCTACCCGAGACTCCAGGAAGAAACCTTGATTTTCCGGAAGAGATTATAGCTGAGCATGTTGAGCAACTCGAGCAGATTCAACAAGTGGAAGAGGAAGAAGTAGTTGCTGAAGGAATTGGTGAAACAGAAGATTTATTGAAAGAAGTAGATGATTATAAGGGGTCACCTTCGGAACACCTGTCACTCCGAACTTCAGAGGCTGAATCCTCTAAGTTAGTAACTCCATAGAAGGATAATAATGAGGAAGACGTTGTTAAAAAAGTAGTTGATGATGTTATTCAAGTGTCTACTAGCGAGCAGGAAACTCCTGATCAAGAATTGATTCTGAAAAAAGACAAGGGAAAGCAACTTCTTGTTGAGACTCCAAAATCAGTGGCTAGAAAGAAAAGAGAATATGGTGATTCGTCTAAAAGGAGATTGGAGCTTATTGAGGAAGAAAATTCTCCAAGAAAAGTTTCAGATTCGGAGTCATCCTCGTTGTGGCATGATTTTGTTGTTCAGTCTTTAAAGAAGTTAGTGGGAACCATTCCGACCTTCTCAAGTATTGACTCAAGATGCCAGATTCTCCAACATGCTTTAAATCGGAAAACAGACTCCGTATCTATGGTTATGGACAAGTACGTTGAGATTGAGGCTCAGTTCAAAACGTTTTTTGTTGGCTACGAAGCTCATAGAAAATCTTGCAAGAGGATGACAAACTGGTCGAAGAATACTGTAGAATAAATGAGTCTATTCGATGAATTTCAAGACAATGTTAAAGATGCCTTTGAGACTGAGGATAGGAAGATAAATGACCTGACTTCATCCTTTGAAGAGAAGCTCACAGATGAAAAGAACTTCCGGATTCAAGAAGTCAGAGATCTAAATGGGAAGCTAAATTCCGTTTCTCAAAACTAGAAGTTTTAAAGGGATCGTCGGATTGAGTTTGAACAGAAGATGAAGGCTCGGGAAGAAAAGATCAAAGCTCGGGAAGAAAAGCTGAAAGCCCAGGAAGAAAAGATTGAAGCTCAATCTGCAAGAATAGTGGTCTTAGAGAAGCAAGCTGAAGAAGATCATAAAGACCTGAAGAAGATCAAGACTATTCTTAAGGGGCTCATTTCGAAGGAAAAAGATCCGAAATAGCTAAATCCGATCTTTTTGTTGTATCTAGTTTTCTCTATTGCCGGCATTTCAAATCTAATGAAAATTGTGCTTCTTGTTTCTTTTGTTGTTATTACCAATTTTTTTTCAGGTACTTTTTTTTCCATTCCCTCGATTTCTTTTTGAAAATCACAAAGGGGGAGAAGGAAAAGATCCTTAAGAAAAAGAAGAACTCTAATAAGTGTTTATCTAAGGGGGAGAAGGAAAAGATCCTTAAGGAAAAAGAACTCTAATAAGAGTATATCTAAGGGAGAGTTCTTTATTAAAGAAGACTTTCTTATTCATAATAAAATGTCACTCCGGACAACTAGAATATGATCCTTAGAGTTTCAAAGCCTAAGGGGGAGTTAGTCGTATTCATCAAATTCCTTAAAGCCAAGTGAGATAAGCCTTAATGTTTTTCTTTCTTCTTAGAATTTCTTTTTAGAAAGGATGTTTGTGCTTTCCAAAAAGGGGGAGATTGTTGAGTCAATAAGGTTTTCCTTATGACTTTTTCATTCCTTCTTGTTTTGAAAATCACAAACACCTTATTCTTAAGGAAAATTTCTTTCTTAAGGAAAATTGTTTTTTTAAGGAAAATTGCTTTTATAAGGAAAATTGCTTTTATAAGGAAAATCACTTTTATAAGAAAAATTATCCTTATCATATTTTCATCTAGATTTTTCTTAAGTATGAGATTCGGATTCATTTCTATTTTCTCGGAATTACTTGAAACTTTGATATGAAGTATTCTGTTTTATGATCCGAATTCTGGATAAGAACTGTGATAAAGTTTCACTCCGAAATCCAGAATGAGAACTGTGAAAAAGTTTCATTCCGAATTCCGGATATAGTTTTAATCCAGATTCAGGATACGAATTCTTATGAAGTTTGATAACGAATTCTCAATACGAATTCTAATGATTAATTCCCATTACGAATTCTGATGAGGAATTCTCATTACGAATTCTGATGAAGAAATCTCATTACGAATTCTGATAAATAATTCTCATTACGAATTCTAATGACGAATTCTCATTCCGAATTCTCATTCCGAATTCATATATTAAACAGAATCTGATCATCTTTGTTTTATACACTCTGAATTTATTCAGACTCCGAACCTTCACTCCAAAGCTTTCATTCCGGACTTTTTAGTTAGAATTAAAATGATGTTGTTCATTTTGTTACACTTATTTTGTTATAAAACGATGTCGTCTATTTTGTTATAAACTAACCGTTGTCTAAGTGACACGTGTACAAGTCCCTCCGATCTTTAAGGAAAATATGACCATTGGAGAAGGAGCCGACCTTACCTATAAATAGGAGCTCATTTGAAAGAGCCCGGTGCTGAAAGGCTAACTGATCTTCGACTCATGTGATTACATGCTTGAAGTGATTTCTAGAGAGAGAGGCTCTTATTAAATCCCAAAGCTTCGTGCGACTCCGAATGTTGGTGATTACATTCGAGGACTTCCGGGGATAGGAAGACAGAGGTGCCGACTACCTTGAAGTTTGAGGGCTTCCTTGCTGAGGAAGACAGAGGTTTCCAACTACCTTGAAGTTGAGGGCTTGCGGGGATAGCAAGACAGAGACACTCCGATCTTTGTATCGAGGGCTTAACCTGGTGTGGGTAAGACAGACTTGCTTGAAAGTATAAATCAAGGGACCTTTATCCAAGGTTGTTGGATACCCTTCTCTTTGGGTTAAAAGACCTATATCTTGTTACCTGTAGTTTTACTACTCGTTTATTTCCGCTGCATTTTGTATTATAAGGAAAGTATAACTTTCTTATACTTCCTTACTTGTACTCTATTTCATTTAGATTCTATACGCTATAAGGTAGAATCTCATATTGTAACTTTTATTAAGTTTCAATTTCCGGAACCATATTTCTGGAACCTACTTTCGGAATCTCTTTTCAAGGTTGCATTCGGTGTTAGAGGTGTTGTGAATTTGCTTAGTTTAACTTTGTTAAACTTAGTCCTTTCCTTTGCTTAAGGAAAACATAGTTATTTGTAACTAACTTTAAAGGTTCCAAATTAATTTTAAAGTATACAATTCACCCCCCCTCTTGTATATTGAGCATCTACATCATTATTTCGATCCTACAAAGTTATTTTCTAGTAAAGTAAAAATGGTTTTATTTTTTTTAAGTCTATAAATGAAATTTCAGAATTATTTCAAAAGGGTAAATTATGTGTTTACGCCTCTTTTGAAAGTATGAACTATGTTAATAGAGGTTTTGAAAATATGTTTCTAGTGGAATTTTTTTTTAACCGTGGAAAAGTGTTTTGGATTGAATTAAGTGTTCTAGAATTTTTGTGTGGGGGTTGAAGATGTATTTTGGGTTTGGTGACTACTGAACATTTGAAAAAAAAATTATGAAATTTTAGAACCTTGTCTTGAAATGAGAAGAGTTGATTTTTTAATTAAATGGGGATTTATGAAATTGTGTTTTTCATGAAATTAGAAGTGTTTTGAAATGGGTTGAAATGTTTTGAAATGATTGTGAAAGGAATGAATATGTGATTTTATTGAATTATGCATTCTTTTCTAAATTGGTTTGTGAGATGAAAAATTGGGTTTTGATATTATGGTTAGTGTTTTTGAGAAAGGAAAAGTGTGGTTAAAAGTTTGATTTTAAAAAGAGGAAAGGTTTGATTTTTGGTATTTGGTGTTCTCAAGGGTGACCACATGCATAGGTTTATTTGGGAATATGGATGGATATGAGGTGGGTTCCTAGTGTGGCATGTAAACATGCATGTGTGAGGCTCATGAGATACCATCGGTAAATGCGCAACCCACCAACACTGTTTTTTTTAAATAATGTTTTTGAAGGAAAGTGTTGTGTTTTGATAATGTATGGTTGGGAGGTATGGATTATGTGTTTTCAGGATTATTATTGTTGGATTTTTCGAGTTCAATAACCCCTCTTGTTTTAATGATGTTTTGGGTTGGAGTTTCATTGATAAGTTGGAATGAATTGTTGGTCAGTGGTCTCTTTTGAGGAAATGTTTGGGAGGCCAATGTGGTGGCTCCCCTCATGTGTTCGGTTCAGGTTTGTGGTCTGTTATGACCAAATGAATAGATCAGTTGGGTCCTTGGGTTTTCTTGTAGGCTAGGGTATGCCCCCATAAAGTGTTAATGTATGATTCATGTTTGGCATATGGTGATTCACCGATGGATGATCCTCCAGTTGATCAACATAAGGACTTTATTCTTGAGGTTTGGAGATTGAGTTTGCCCCTATTCTTTTTCAATTATGTGGATCCCCCTATAGTAGGAGAGTGTTTGTGGGAGGTTTAAATAGACCTTAGTTTCTTATATTTCCTAAGTTGTTGAAGGTCAATGAAGTTCAGGGTTGTCAGTGTAGAATGATGTCTTAAAGGGCCTCTGGGTCTTTCGTCAGTCTCATTGAAGTAAGATTTCATGTTAGGCCACCAGTGTGCAAGATCTGGTCAAGAGTGGCTATTATGGACACTTGCTGGAATCATGTGTTGTTTTGGACTCAGTACAAGGTCCCTCTCCTTGTGTTTTATTTTATCCACAATGGTCATGTTTGGTGACGCCTTGCGATGTCATGTGTTAATTTGACTATAAGGGTGAAGATTGTGCAATCTTATGAGAGTCACTATTTTGTTGGGTGTGTGTCTCCCTATATGAAATTCTAAATCCTACGTTCTAGAGGAATGTGTTTCTATATGTCCTTTCATTCCGCTGTTTAGCATCCGAAGAAAAAATGGGGTGATGTGTGTGCATCCTCTAAGTTCTTGTTTTGGTAAAATGATGGGTTGGGGAAAAGTGGGTTTGAAGTGTGTCATGTCTCAATGAGACCATCTGAGATTACAGTATAATTGTTTTTGGCACTGGAAGAAGATGTTCAGTTTAGGGGTTTCCAAATCCTAACTGCGAGATCGAAGATGCTTCAATCCATTGAGATCCAGCCATAGGCCCCGGAGAGAAGCTGGCGCGTAGTTAGGGGAAATCCTAGAGTCGTTCAAACTTTTGGTCAAGGTCATATCCTCAATATGAAAGATAGGAATAGTTTAAACATCTGGTGTCATCGTCTTGTTCCAATTTCTCACATTTGGTGGAAAGAGGTGTGAGTACCTTGTTCCCATGTCATACACTGAGTTGATTTTTTCCCCTTTGGGGTCCCTTGTGTTTTTGGAGAAAAGTTTAAAATTTGGGTTAGGCAGGTTGAAGTGCATAGTTTGTGCGTGGTTAGAAGTAACCATGTGCCAACCCAGGGGATCGTGTGATAAGAGAGAGTATCTACTGCATAGTCTCTACATGTCCATGATCCTTGGCCAAGGAAACTGTGTGAAGTTTCCTCTTTGGACAGAATGATCCGCACAGTTAACTCACAGTTTCCCAAAACGTGTGAACCAACCGTGCGGCCATACCAGCTCCTTAAAATTCTGTTGTTTTTTTGTTTTTGTACCATACTAGTTAGTTAATATGGTTGGGTTTTGTTTTGGGTATACCCACAATGGGTCTCATGTAAGTTTCATTGGATGAATTCTGATATTAATCTACCCCTAATGCTGGGAAGTCCGTTCGAGGCCCCCTGTTAGTGTCTTGATTTTGTCTTAAGGAAAGTTGTGTTCGTTATTATGGTGGGGAGACCCATCATGGGTATCATGTATGTTCTATTGGAAAAGTAATATTTTTATTTTAACCCTTATGATGGGGAGACCGTTCGTTCCTTCCCCAATTGTTATCCTTATTCTGTCTTAGAAATTGAGTTGTCCCTAGTGGTGGGATGTCCAGATTGGGTCACCCCGTACTAGTGACTCAGTTTTCTCCTTGGTGTATTCTAGGTAGGAAATAGTATCTTTCATGTCTATCTATCCACAAATTTGTTACTTGGGTAAATTTGGGGTTGGAGAACACCCAATGGTTTTGTTTACGTAATGTTGTGGTAGCGTTATTCGAGTTCGTTGTTCATTTCAAGTGGATTGCTTGAGCGTCGTCTTGTAGTGTTTGAGGTGTTTTGTTTTGGGATGTGTTTTGAATGTGTTTCATAATTTTCAGTAAGTGGGGTACTTTTTGGTTGGTGAGATCATTCTCTTCCTTTGTTTGATCAACTGGAGATGTTCGTCCTTTTTGAAGCGGGTGAAAACGTGGCAAGGAAGTCTGTCTTGGTCTATCATTTGGGATTTGCTTTTGCATATGGTGTTGTTGTGGCATTCCGGGGGCAGAATGCTTTATGGTGGGGAGAATTGTCACATCCATGACTTATTTTAAAGGTAAATTTCATTTAATTTCCATTCATGCTTTGTTTTGGGGGGTTCTTAATCTTTTATGGAGGAATGGGAGAGTTTTCATGAATTTGGCCAAACCATGAGCCCAATTCCAGATTTAAAAACCAATTTTTATTCTTTTATAACTTTTTCATTTTTTAATATTTTGGACCCATTTAACTTCCTAAATGACCACCCCTGGCCTATTAACACCACCATTGCAATTTGGACTCTTTAGGAATCCATAATAATGGTGGAATTGGGTTTTTATTTAAGGAATTGGGCCATTCCGAAGGCCCATTTTCTGTTTTAAAACAAAAATTTGTTTATTTCATATCTCATTCAATAGTAATGGTATTTCGGTGATTCCAAGTGGAGCCCTAGCCCACTGAACCCAACCGTGTGACCATTCCCTTACCCCCCTCTTTGGAGCTCCTAGAAATCGCGAATTTGGGCAGATATTAATAGGGTTCTCAAAACGTCCAGATTTGAAGAGGTTTGACTGTTTTTAAAATCAGCTACTGGTATTTTTGGGGGTGATTTCTATAAGATATTTTTAGTCTGTTTTACCTTCCTTGAGGTGTGGCGGTGGTGCATTTGAGTTTTTGCACAAAGTATTCAAGGCTTTCCTTGGTTTTGGTAGGTGATTCCATTGTGTATGCAGTTTTTGTGAATTGGATACTGTTTTTATGGTATTTTCATGATTATTGAATTTTATTATTGCTGAAAAAAATAGTTTTAGTGGTGTTTGTATTTTAAATGAATCTTAAATGCCAATTTCATATGAAATTGGGGTTTTGTTTATAGAAATGTTTTATTAGTTTATTTGGGGATTCCCTATAAGTAATTAGTTGATTTTAATGAACTGTAATATGACTGAAAATATTGTTTTGATGATTGTCCAATGTGTTTGTTGCTGTGAAAGTTGGTTTTAATGGTTTTTGTGAAACACATGAATTTCTAAGAGTCGTGTTGTGTAAAAATGGAGGTTTTACAATGATGTCACTTATTGAACCATATGAGGATTCCCTAAAAGTGATTTTTTTGTTTTAATTTAAATGTATTGGGATGACATTTATGTTTTGGTAACTAAAAAATGTGCACATAGTGTGCAATTGGGGTTCTTAAGGTGTTTTTTGTGCAAAACACTATGGGATTTTGAGGAATTGTTTTATTAAAAAATCAAAGTGTTTTATTGTGTTTTTTAAGTGGTATAAAAATGTGATAGCTACTGTATTGATTTTGTGTGACTAGTAGTGGTGTTTTATTTGAAAATGGATTTATGTTGCATGCTAAAATTGTTTGAGCACAAAAGGGGAAGCCCGGGTACTTAGGTGGGCGGATTTGTACTAGTACGGCTAGTGGACCGGATGGGTGTTGTCCCTGTTTCACCTAGCATTTGGATAACGACAAATCTAACTAAACTATGTGGATGATGATTGGAAACAAATATGTTTTGGGTATGTTCTGTACTAGTGGCTCTTGCATGAGAGTGGATTTTACTATGGTTGCTTTACACCGAGGTACGGGGTACATAGGGCCCAAGACAACCTAGTGCCTAGGGGTGTTCCTGGTTTGTTGCTCACTAGATTTTTAGTATTTACCCTTGTATTTGGGTGTGTTTTTTATTAATTTACAGTATATATCATTTCCATTTAGATATGTTAACATTCTGGAAATTCTAGTTTGAAAACTTTTTTCTCAAATGAAAGTTGCATTTCTTGGAATTTCATTTTCGTTTTTCATTACGAATTTAAACTGTTTGCTTCTTCACCTTATATTGCATTCACTTTGGAATCATTGGGTGGTATACTATTTGTCTTAGTCTCACACCCTACTTACACCCCTTGGGTGTAAGTATACTTGGTTATGTTTGACTCAGGTAAAGGTAAGGCTTTAGGTAAAGGTGGTTCGGGTTGTTAGCCCCCTCCTACTGTGCGGTGTTGTGGAGATGGCTCGGGGGTGATGACCCCTTGTCGTGTGGAGTCTTGGTGGTTGTTTTTCTAATGTTTTCATTTATTTATAGACATATTTTATTGACTCTAAACCAATGTATTTAGTTCTTGTTTTTGTGTAAACATCTATTGGTATAAATTTTTCAGATTCAGTTTATTGATTTTTTTTAATGGTTTATGCCTTCATATTCGGGTAAATCGTTCCCAAACAAAAATAAATGATACTCGGGCACTTGTTCCAGCCCATGGGGATAGGTAACGCCCTTTGGGTCATGTCATAGGCTGGGTTTGGTGCCGGTTTTGGCAGCGACCAGATTCGGTTCGTGACACCCCCACTCTCATCCCCATGGACACCCTGGACCCCCCCCCCCACCCCCCCACCCCACTGGACAACCCTCCCACACCCCTGGACACCCCCTAGACAGCCCCCCACTCCCCTGGATAGCCCTTCCACCCTCCTGAAAATGCTCCCACCCCCCTGGACTGCCCTCCACTCTCATGGACACCCAGGATACCCCCCACCCCACCAGACATCCCTCCCACACCCCTGGATACCCCCCACCCCATTAAACACCCCCCCCCCTCCCACACACACACCCTTGGAACCCCTCCCCCCCAGACCAGAATCCATACCAGAAAAACCATCATCAGTAGACCAAAACAAGAAGTCGAGAAAAATTAAACATCCACATATATAACATTCAAAACTTACAATGTCAACTTAAAAAAACTAAATCCAACCTAAATGACTACCAAATACACAATTATAATGACAGTATTCAAAATTACATTTTACACTACAAACAACTAAAAATCAATCAAACCTGTAAAATAATTTTACCATTCCACTTGTAAGTGCTTGATGTCTTCAGCACCATAGGGTTGAGGGTTATCAAATAGTTTCAAATTAAAAGGATAGTAGTTAATGTGTATGATGAATAAATCAAATGAAATATTATGGAAAAGTTTAAAAGGAAATCTTACCAGGTCAAAGTTCACAACTGTCCCAGTTGTTATTATTTAATACATAAATCTTAACATATAATATCTGCATTCGATGAGGCCTTGTTGTTCATGACAATTCTGTTTGAATGAATGTAAATTCAAAATATTATTTGTATGTAATAAATAAAATAGTACAAATTATAAATGGATATTTACCTTTACATTTACATATTTGATCTTCGCACTCCTTTTCTTTGTGTTTTTTCGAAAGTAGACCCATCCTATATTAGAAAATAATACGAATGGGATAAATTTAAAATTCATTATAATATAGAAAACTATTGAGAAATTGAAACTTACTTTTCCAACATTTTCATAAAACTTTCCCACACATCACCATGGACAGAGCATATCCAATAAAGTGTATTCTCCCTTGGGAAAAAAACCCCTAACATCCAATGATCACTGATAAAAAAAAATTAAGGTTAGTGGTTTTTTATGTTAAAAGATAATGAACTCTTTGAGTGAGATGTGTTTCATAACTCTCACAAAAAGGCATCATCCAACATTGTGTGACTATATTCTGTTCAAGTCTTTCATCAATATAAACCATTCTTTGTTCCTCATCCAATGCACATGCTTTAGGGGAAATCAAATGCGGGTCCATAAACCCATATACATCCGTCCTCTCATTCTTCTCACAAATGTTATAAAGATACCTAATACAAAACAGACATAAGTATACATTTTTAATAAATATAACGCAAGGAAAAGGTGTTAATACTTACATGTAAAAAATCTACACCACGTTAATGCCCAACTTATCTCTAGTAACAAGCTCCATGATATCAGCTTTCATAATCCACACAGTTATTGCACGTCCAAAAACATGATATTCCATTGGAAACTCATAATGATCCGCCAAAAAATTTGAATATCTTGACAATCTATCAAAACCACTTGAATCTGTATCTGATGTCATAGACATTTGTCTTTGTTGTTGTCTATACAGTATTTCTTTACCTTTGAAGTATTCCTGTAAAAATAAATAGAAAAATATATTAGTTTTCAAATGATAAAACAACTTTAATAAAAAAATAAAATAGAAGATATAACATACATACCTCTATGGTAATGAGTCGAAGAAGTCTGGATGGCCAAATTAAAAAATGGTCGATACTATGTCCAACTGTCATCACCTCATCTGTAGGTAATGGCACTCAAGTTGATCTATCTATAATATCTTGTATAGTGGCCCTTTGATTCTACAACTCTAATTGTTGATGATGAACTGTATCTCCAATACAATATACCAATCCGCATGCAACTATATGATGTTGAGGATCATCAACATACAAATCGCAATAAGTAGGAAGTTGCGGCAGAGGAGTAGAATAAAAAATGGGGTCTGTGGGCTGAGGTGGGGGAGTGGGAGCTACTGGTGGAGGTGGAGGATAAATAATGGGGTCTGCAAGGGGAGGTGGAGGAGTGGGAGCTGCAGTCTGAAATTGTCTTTGAATGTCTACAAACATAAACTGTACCAATGCTCTAATCTTTTCCTCCATCGTCGCATTAATATTATGAACTTCAGCCTCCAAGGATTCTATTTTTTTTTATAAACACTCTCAAAAGAAGTAGTTGAGAAACGTGGAAACACTTTTCTTACCGATACACCTGCCAGATATCCTCATACACGACCAGGATGTTCGGGCTTTCCCAATGCTGCAGATAAAATATCTTGCCTCTCAGTAGTTGTAAATACCCCCTGTGAGCTCTGCTCCTCAAGAGAATCATGTATTAATTAATTTAACATTTCCATAATGATTGAAATTATATGAAGAAAATAGTCAACTTAAATAAATAAAATAGATATCTTACAATCCTCTCAGCTACGATTCTCGAATCTTCCGAAAGATAATTCCCTTTTTGCCCATCCGAGCTCTCTTCCATTTTTCATGTCTAGATGGAGGGGATGGAGGGGCCACCTCTCTAGAGCTTGAAGACTCAGCTGTTAGTTTTTGTAATTTTTATACCATCATTTGTTCTTCCAACAATGTATACCCTCCCCGAGATAAACTATGAGGGTATAAATTTTTAGATTGGATATCCTGATGATATTTCCTTGTTTTTTGTAAATTAAGAATAAGAAATCATTAAAAAAACAGTAATAAGATCATTTATATAAGAAACTTATAAAATTTACATTTCCCTTACCAAAAATGATTCTTTTCTTCTACTTTCAAAAAACTGTCTCCATGTGTCTTAATCTATGAAAGGATATATACGACATGGATTGTCATGACTCCTATGGCCAAAAATGAAATCAGATGTGAGGATTGATTTGAAATCCCTCCATCTCCTGGCAGTCATCGATAAGCATTTCTTCCTGACTCCTCCAGTGTTAGGAATATCAAATTTCATATGATAAAGAATAGGTTAAACATATTATATATACTAGAAACATTTAAAGAATAGGCAAACAATAACAAAAGATCTTACCAAAATTGTCTCCCACAACTGAGAGATTATCGCTTTGTCCACACTTCTCCAGTCATCATACAAAATGATTACTTTTCTCTTACCCTGAGTGGATACAAAACTCTTAAAATATTTTTCATTTGGACCTCTAGGAATATCATCCTCATCAAACTCAACAAGTGTCCTCTAATCCTGGGTACGGGCAATTGATAATTTTGGTAAACATGTGCACCCACGTTTACCAACTCTTGAACTCTTTTTAGTAATGGGAGAACATGAGGAAGATTGGGGAACATCAAGAGGAGTATGTGAATGTTCCTCCCTAGAGGTATGACCAATATGATCATCTCCAGAATCATGTGGTTGATCAACTAATTGATCTATCATTATCCTTCAAATCAAAAAAAACAAACATTAGTTCAAAAATATACAAATTAAAATATTTTAATACTACTATAATCATAAAATAGAAAATTGTACTAAGTTATGTAATAGTAAACATGGTTAATATGGTAAGCATGTTAAACAATTGTAAATATGGTAAAGATAGTCAAGATGGTAAACATGGTAAACATGGTAAAGTAATTGTCACTAAAAAAATAATAGATATATAATTTATGTAATGGTAAACATGATAAAGTAAACTAAACAAAATTAAAACATGGTAAACCTGGTAAACATAGTAAACATGGTAAACTAATTTTCACTGTTCAAAAACAATAGATATATAATTAATGTAATTTTAAACATGATAAAGTAAACTAAACAAAAATAAAACAAACAAAAACTTGTACTTATTTTGTTTTAATACATGTTTTAATAAATAAAAAACTTACAATATATACCATTTTATGAAAATAATAAATGTAAACAAGAAATAAACAAATGTTACCTGTAATTTTAGGAATGTACAAATGGATTGTTTTCCCAAATTCCTTTTTCATGATCGTTCCTTATGGCACAAACCATGTCTTCAACATGATCATCATTATGTTATATTAATCTTTCCATGGAAGTAGGGATCTCACATAAATCAGCATCTTCATCAAGTTCATCCTCACCAACATATTGTTTTTCCCCTTATAAAACAACATCCCACTGCATATCTGATTGATCTATTACATAGAATTTTTTTTGCATGTGTTTCCATTATAAAAGAATCAGTTGTGTCTTCCAATATATTTAGATTAACAACTGTCATTCCAAATTCATCGTGTCTGACACTGTTGTTACTGATAAACCATTTACAATTAAAAACATGAATTTTAATTTTAAAGTAATCCACCTCCCATATGTCTTCAATCACTCCATAATATGCACTTGATGCAGAAATTGGGTTTTTTTCCTTAGCACTAGAAAAATTCATTGCTTCTGCAAACACCAATACACCACTATTTTTAACTACACTTCTATTGTCCTGAGATTTCATATGAAATGTATAGCCAGTAATGTCATAACCGGACCATGTTATCACATTTAAACATGGACCACCCACTATCCATTTTAATGTCTCTAATACATCTGATCTACCAAGCAAGGTATTTTTAAACCATGACAAAAAAATTTTGTTTTGCTCATTCAAAATCCACATTTCTTTCTTCTTTGGATTACATTGTTTCAACTCATTAATATGCAATGTGATATACGGTTGAGCATCAGCTGTGTTATTCAAGATGTATGATTCTAACTTCTTCATCTGTTCAGCTGACAAAGATTTGACTTTCAATCCACGAATCCTCTTTCCCTCATTATTAACTCATTCATGGAGAGATGGAGGCAAACCTATGTGTTACGCCGCAGCCAAGTAGCTCGTACAAAACTTTTCAACCTCCTCAGAAATATACTTTTCAATAATAGAGGCTTCAGGTTGATATGAATTCTTAACATAACCCTTCAATATTTTCATATACCTTTCAAAAGGATACATACAACGAAGATATACGGGTCCACAAAACTTTATTTCTCAAACCATTTGAATCATTAAATATACCATTATATCAAAAAAAGTTGGAGGAAAATACATTTCCAATTGACAAAGTATAAAAATTGCATCCTTTTCCAAAATGTTCAAAGCATTCACATCAATCAAATTATTAAAAATTGAATTGAAAAAATAACACAACTTCATTATAGTCTTTATGACACGGATGGGAAATATTCCATGCAATGCAACTGGTAAAAGTTGTTGCATCATGACGTGACAATCATGAGATTTCATACCAATCAACTTCAAGTCCTTCAATGAGACAAATTCTTTTACATTTTAAGAATAACTTTGAGGCACTTTGATATCATGAAGACACTGACAAAAGCTAATTTTTTCCCTCTTCGATAATGTATGACAAGCTAGGGGAATAAATGTTCGTCTTCCATTAGGAGTGGGAGCTAACTCCAAACGTATTCCCATTGATAGTAAGTCTAATCTTTCATTCAACCCATATTTTGTCTTTTCTTTAATATCTAACAATGTTCCAATAAAACTATCACAGATATTATTCTCCACGTGCATGACATCAATATTATGTTTAACTTCATGATATCTCCAATATGGTAGCTCAAAAAATATTGACTTTTTCTTCCAAATATGTCTATAATTACCATATTTCTGTGTCTTTCCCAATGTCACGTCAAGGTTTTTCACCCTCTCAAAATACAGATCAGTGGATAAAGGTTTTAGAGCAATATAAAATTCTTGTAGGCCATTGAATTCTTTTTTTAGTCTTCTATAAGAGTGATCCATAGGCAAAAACTTTCGATGACCCATGTACATTGTTTTCCTCCCATAATGCAATTGACAATATGACGTCTGTTGTTCGCAAATTGGACATGATTTATGCCCTTTAACACTGTATCCAGAAAAATTTCCATATGCTGTGAAGTCATTTATAGTGAACAAAAGCACTGCATACAGTTGAAAATATTCCATTTTATAAGAATCACACACCCTAATACCATCCTCCGATAAAAGTTTCAAATAATCAATCAACGGTGAAAAGAAAACATCAATATCATTGTCGGGTTGCTTCAGACCAGAGATCATTATACTCAACATGACATATTTGCGCTTCATACAAACTTCAGGAGAGAGGTTGTAAATTACCAATAAAACAGGCCATGAATTATGTGTGATATTGAGGGTCCGGTATGGATTCATTCCATCTGTGCACAACCCTAGTCTGAGATTTTTAATTTCATTTCCAAATGTAGGATATTGCTCATCAATTTTCTTCCATTGTGGACAATCAGTCGAATGACATATTTTTCCATCACATAACCACTCATCAACATTCCATCTTAACCTTTTTTCATCATGTGAATTAGAAAATAAACATTTGAAATGATGAATTATAGGAAGATACCAAAATACATTTGAAGGGATATTTGTAATATCTACATCAGCCTGTGATTTTTCTTTCACCTTATACTGTGATGTCCCAAATTTAGGAAACTCTGACAGAAATTCATATTCCTTCCTATATATCATACAGTCATTCAGACAGGCATGTATTTTCTTGTATCCAAATCCCATCGGACATAATATTTTCTTGGCCTTATAATGTGAATATGTAAGATCATTATCTTTTGGAAGAATGTTTTTCATCAATTATAGCAGCTCTGTAAAACTTTTGTCACTCCATCCATGTTTCTCCTTCAGGTTAATCAATCTTAACACCGCCGAAAAAATTGTAAAATCTGTACAACCAGGATATAATGGTTTTTCAGCATCACCATATAGACGTGCAACTGTCGGTTCTATCTCAATTTGTTCTGCTCCAATATTGTGAATCATTTATTAAATTCCATCGGAGTCACCATCTTGCAAATCATCATCATCAGTGACATTCTGTCCAGTTTCACCATGCCAAATCCAAGGGCTGTAACTCGGATTAAAACCATAACAAATCATATGATGTTTTATCTATCTAATATTCAACTTCTTCATATTCAAAAGCATGGACAGAAAAAAAATGTCACTACTTGGAACATTTCGTTTAGAAAATTCCAAAAAGGCATCAACACCTTCCTCATATTCATTGCTCATTCGATGTGTCGTAATCCAACTTTGAATCATTATTACCTATAACAAATATCAAAATTATACGTCTTTTTAAGATAAGACAAATATATGTTTATATGAAAAAAATCATAATTTGAATGTAAAACAATTTTGAAATATAAAACAAATCTATGCGTATTTAAAAAAATATGCTTGAATATGATTTTAAAAAGAAATTATAGTTAGATATAACAATTTTAAATTCCATGGAATCAAAAAAAACCATGGGGCCTCCAATGGTTGATAGAAAATTGGAGAAAATAGAGTAAACCTGAGAATCAAATCAAATTTAAAATAAAAACTCGGATGGAGAAAATCACAATGTAAAGCCAATCATCATGGCACAATGGGGTCAGGATAACTACAAATATTTGAAAACCATGACATGGTCTCCCCCATAACCCATAATTTTCTCATAGTTGATGATTTTTTTAAAGGTAATGCTTTGGTCAAAGAACAAAACACAATTTATTGATAAACAAAAAAGGATTACAAGAGGCGAAAGGATGGGATTTTTTTACAATCTCTATCAAAAAGGTATAGTAAGTCGGAAGGAATAGAGTCCAGCCAAGTCATGCTCTGATGAATTCCTTTGTTGTCAAGAGCATCAGCAACAGCATTCGCTTCACGGTAGGCATGAGTAGCTATATAATCGATCCCATGGAGCAATTTCAGACAATTCATCCAATGAGTGGTAAGTGTTCAGGCCAGATGGATGTTTCCATTCCAGATGGCATGAATGATAGTGGTTGAATCACTTTCAATCCACATCTTTCTCCAACCTCTTTGAAGCACAAAATCAAAATCATGAATTACCCCCAGCATTTCCGCCTCCAGAGATGAAGAGTGACCACATCCAACATAGAAGCAGCCCTGACACTGTCCAGCTGAGTCTCTGAAGATGGCACCACAACTGGCAGGGCCTGGGTTGCCTTTGGAAGTGCCATCGACATTCACTTTGATCCATCCTGACATTGGTGATTTCCATAACACTTCAAATGAGTGTTTGGGCTTTGGGTAGATGTCGGGAACACGGAGATGATGAAGGATCTCAAAGTCACCAACCGAGTTGTTGCAACAGTCTTTTTGAATTGAGGCAGCTTCATGATCCGCAAGAAGAATCTGAGATTTCCCTGCATTTAAATTGAGAGAGTGATTATTGTGAATGAGATCATTTCTAACGTACCAGATCTCATGCAGTAGTTCCACCACTACCTCCAGAAAAAGATTTTTAATCTGTAGAGAAACATCATGTCTAGTTTAATTTTTTAATAACAAGGAAATTGAGTCAGTAAAGAACCATCTGCAATTAAATAATTCAGAAATATAATTCCATAGAGAATAGGTCGTCGTGCAAGATATAAAAAGATGATTGGCATCCTCCCTATGATGATTACACAGGCGACATTTTGAACAGAGATGAAAACTAAAAGTTTGAAGACCAGTTTCTGTTGGTAATCTATTATGGGAAATGCGCCAAATAAGGGTGAGCCTAGAAGGTTTAATCCAGGGTTTGTTAAAATGATTCACCAAAAGAAAACTAGAGTCATTTTCAGATAAATTATGCTTATAATAATTTTTAGAATCTAGAATGTCATTTGTAGAAGGTTCCCAGATAAGGAAATCACCATCAGAAGAAAAAAGGTGATTATCAATAATTTGCACAATATTATCAGGGAGATCATGTTGGTGAGATTGTAAGACCTCCTTTATAGTCTGATTAGTATCTTCAGGAAGATTATTAGAGGGTAACAAGGATAACAGAGGGCTACCACACCATTTTTCACACCAAAAATTTATGGAAGAATCAGAACTGACTATCCATCTATAATTTTGCATGATCTTGTGATAAGAGTCCCGGATATAAGGCCATATGGATGAGTTGATGAAATTAAAATTCCTTTTTAAAAGCTTAAAGAGGAATCTATGGTTCAGGAATTCAGAAGCTTTAGAAGTGGAATTAATAATGTGCCAAGTGAGGTGGTCCTGAAGAGCATCATTGAACAATTTAAATTTTTTATGCCAATTCCACCATTAGCAATGGGTTTACAGCAAGATTTCCAAGGTATTGTAACAAGATTATTTTCAAAAATGCTTCCAAACCAAATGAAGTTTTTAATATAGGTATTAATTTTTTTTAAAATGCCGACGGGCCATTTATAGACCATAAGGGAATAGACCATTTTAAAAACAATGGTCAATTTAACCAAAAAAATTCTCCCAGCCGTGGAGAGGGATTTCCCTTTCCAGCTAGCGAGTTGATTTGTGATTTGATCAATGATATTAGAAAAATAGGTTGCTTTGGGCCGACCCCAAAATATTGGAACACCCAAGTAAATGAAAGGTAAAAAACCCTCTTTAATACCTAGATAAGTGGTGATAATAGATTTCCTTATTACAGGAAAATTCTTTCCAAAAAAGATATACGATTTGTTCCAAGAAATAGCTTGCCCTGAGATTTTTTCATAGTGAGAAATAGCTTGCTTGAGAACATGAAGATTTTTTTGATCCCCTTTTATGAATAAAATAATATCATCAGCATATAAAAGGTGGGTAGGGGCATTTAAATTCCTGGAAACTTGAATAGGTTTAAGCATATTTTGATCAACCAAATTGTTAAGAAGTCTACTTAGGTAATCCTCAGCAATAACGAAAAGGATAGCAGAAAGCGGGTCACCCTTCCTGACACCTTTTGAGCAATTGAAGAAACCTATAGGGGTACCATTAATCAGGATAGAGATATAATCTGAGCAAAATAGAGTCTTAATTCTACCAATGAAGGAATCATTAAAGCCAAAGTTTTTTAGGACTTTGAAAATAAAATTCCAGTCTATGGTGTCAAAAGCCTTTCTGATATCCAGTTTGATGGCTACATAACCCCCTCTTGTGCTTCTATTTAAACTATTGGTACATTCAGAAGCAAGACAAATACAGTCTTGGATGGACCTTCCTTTAATAAAACCAAATTGGTTCCAAGAGACGATTCTATTGTAGATAGGAGCAAGTCTATTAGCAATAATTTTGGTAATGATTTTATAGATAGTGTTAATCAAAGCAATAGGTCTGAATTGATGTATCTCAGAATCATTCTCAAACTTAGGTATTAAGGTTAAAAATTGAGCATTGATTCCATGAGGTAGAGATCCATGAGTGAAGAAGGTCATAACAAGGTTACAAACATCATTGTGTATTATATCCCAATGTTTTTGGAAAAAACCATTATTGAATCCGTCCGGACCAGGAGCACTGTCTGGATTTAGACCAAAGACAATGTCTTTGATTTCATGATCAAGTGGGGTGCTTAAAAGAGACTAATTGTCTCTTTCATCCACCATTAAAGGAATAATATCAGGTTTAAGATCAATATTTATATCAGGACCATTAAAAATGTTATACAAGTACGAGGTGACATGATCCGTAATGGCTTCTTCAGAATCAATGATCAAGTCATTATTAATGAGCATAGTAAGAGGAAGATTGGCCTTTCTAATTCTTTGAATACAATTATAGAATTTGGTATTTCGATCACCATCTCCAAGACATTTAGTCCTAAACATTTGTTTACGAATATTGTCCTTAAATGTGAGTAAGGAATTAAGTTTAGAAGAGATATTAGCTTCCAATTGTGGATCCATATTAAAATCTGAATTAGTGTTCTGAGTTTGGATATGACTGAGTTCATCTTCAAGATAGGATATATCAAGATCTATTTGAGAATTTGTATTTTTACACCATCCTTTAAGATCCTGCTTGAGAATTTTCAATTTGTGTAAACAATCAAAAGAATATTTATGGTGTTTCATGGAGTTCCAGGTGTTATAGATAAAGGTTACACAATCAGGATTCGTAGAACAAGCATTATTAAATTTTAAAGGAAGGATAGGCTTACGATCATTCATAAAAATGATAAAAAGGATAGGATGATGATCAGAGTTGAGTCTCGGAAGAGTTACACTGGATATTTTGTCCCAGTTATCAAGAGTCTTCATGTTGAAAAAAGCCTTGTCAAGTTTACTAGCAACGTTTTTTGTTGTAATGTTTCCTGTACCAAGTGTATTTTGAACCAATAAGAGTGGTTTAAAAGAGGTTAGAATCTTCAATATTAGATTTAAATTCCTTGGAGGATATATAATGGTGTGAGGGACCAATTTTTTCAGAAGGGGAAAGGGTGGCATTGAAGTCACCCAAAACAACCCAGGATTATTGAATGCGTTTAGCCATATCAAGGAGTTTGTGCCATAAAGCTCTCCTATCCTGGTATCTATTCTTGGCATAAACCATAGTGAAAAAGATATGTCGACCATTCCACAAGAAGTCACAGGTAATATGTTGTTCAGAAATTCTAAAAATGTTGACATTTTTTAAAGTATTAAGGAAAAAGATCCACAAAGAGTCAAATTGAGGACCGCTTTTACAAGATCCTAAAAAACTGTAATTGAGAGAGCCGAATATCATGTAGTTCATTTTAAAATTGACTTTAGGTTCAGAAATGGCAAAGAGTTGGGGTTTATGAGTGTTTAAAAACCTCCTAAGTGTTGTGGAGGTGTCATTGTTGGCCACACCTTGACAGTTCCAATAAAGGATATTCATTTCTATTTGCAGTTTGGGTTAGAACCCTTCTTTTTTTTAGATTTACAAGATCCCTTCTTCTTTTAGGATCTCGTAACCATTGAGGAAGAAGTAGACTTTTGTTGACTCTCATAAGTTTCAGAACTTTGAGAGGAATCAGATTTCAGGTCTGAATTTGGGTTAGGAGCAGCAACTGGAGCACTCATAGAATCAGTACTATCCAGTGTGTGATTTTTGTCAGCTCTATGAATAGTGGCATGTTCAGATGAGAGCTGTTTCTCATCTCTATCCAGAATAATCTCATCTGGTGAGGAATGAGGTGGGTTAAGCAGTTCAGGAGAGGAAATTTTTGAGGAAACAGGAGGCAGAAAAGGGCTTATCTGGACAATCTCTAGAACAGCATCCTGAGCAGAAGGTTGCACAGGATGAGAATGTGTTCCAGTCTCAGTATGGACAGTTTCATAATCAACAGGTTTCAAGGAATCCAATACAGAATCAGAATTAGAAACAGAATCCTGCTTGTCAATAGGAGGGTTGTGTACCCTGCTGTTAACCGAACAGGAAGCAAGTTTATGGATAGTTTCAGTATATGAATCAGTAACAGGCAGTGTAGTGTGTGACATGTTGTGTTCTAAATGAGTAAAAGCAGGATCAACCCTAGCAGTATGTAAGATAGATTCATTAATAGGACTAGTAGTATTTTCAACAGAAACCGGAGTAGAGTTGTTAGACTGATGCTGCAACAGAGTAAAAGTCTGCATGTCAACCGGAGTATTAAACACCTCCTTGTCGACAGAAACAGGTTCTACATTCAAAATAGAAGCAGAATCAAGCATGTGTGATGAAATGTGAGCAGTAGTAATTCCAGGAGAGGCAGGATTAGCAGTTTGAGTCTCTATTACAGGAACTTTAGAAACAGTAGTAACAGGTTTAACATTTGAAATGAAGTGCACAGAGTTACCTGGATCTGCAGTGTTTACACTCTTACCTTGTGACTTGTTAGAAGCAGCAGAATTTCCCTTGAGAACTGAAGGTACTGAGGCCTCCAGGTCCCTACAATTATTCTCATTTAAACTTGAAGTACCAGAGGAAGAGGCATTATTAGCAGGATTGGAAATAGTAAAAGGGTAGATCTTGTTTGAACTACCTCTATTGCCTTCAACTACTAGTTTTTCTAAACCATTGGGATTGTCATTGTTTTGTAAGGCCTCTTCTTCCGTAACCAAATCATCCCAAGATTTTCCTTCTAGGGATGGAGGGTCACTGGATTTTTTAACCCATATATTTTGATTTGGGGGGGGCTCAGAATTATCTATGAAATTCTTCCCTTTTTTAGCATGATTAACCTCGTGCCAATCATTATAAATTGGAGGATCCATTTGTTTACTAACTACCCTACAATTAGAAAAGTTGTTCCCAATCAGTTTGCAAACTTCACAAAAGGGTGGCTTCTTTTCATACTCAATGCTGAGCTCCAATCTATGATCAGGGGAATTAAATCCTATGTTATATTGTAATTCGCTGGCTAAGTTTACTTCAACCATAACTCTAGCATATAGGCCTAGATCCCCATTCAATGTTCTGTGATCAATTTTAATAGGGGATCCTATGCAAGAAACAATGTCATTTAAAATCTTCGGATGCCAATAAAACCAATTAATCCCATGAATTCTAACCCATACGTGTGCCATATAATTTTTGTGTGTGTATGGGTTAAAGGCAGAGTCCCAATCCAAAATTCTAAGAAATCCAGGCTGAATCTACAGATTACCAAGCTTCCATACCTGATCAAGCTCACCTTGAGAGCTGAAGAGGATGTGATAGTAGCCTTTACCAAGGGGAACCATCTTCCATTTTGAAGAATTCCAGTAGTGAGCAATCCTATTATTTAGCTCGGAAAGAGGCCAGGGTCTATCCCCTGTGTTGTATGAGACTCGGCCAAGGACCGAGTACTTGCACAGTTGTTCTCTTTGCTTCAGGGCTTCCGGATCAGCATCGACCAAGAAACCACCATCTTCCAGATTTCTGTAGAGCGGTTGTATACATTCCTTCATGCTACTAAGATCATCAACTTTTAGCACATCGCGGAAGGAGACAGGAAGAGAGCAAAGAGGAATTTGAAAGTTTCCTACTTCGATTTTTGAGGAATCAGAATCTGTAGAAGCAAGAACAGGAGGGGAAGCAAGTTCCCACTCCGGATCGAAGTCGGCCATCAGAAAGCTCAAGGAGAAACAGCAGCGAAAGCTAGGGTTTGGAGTCGCCCGTTGGAGGACGGTTTGATAGCTCCCATCCTCAATCGTCTCCTCCTAAGGTCTTCCAGATCACTCATAGTTGATGATTGGTCAAAATATATATAACCAAATAGAATCATATTGCAACACTAATATCCATGAAACAATACAATCATCATGTCATAATCTCACAAACCATGATGCAATAGTCAATACCAACTTACACTTATCCACCACCCCCTTGGACACCCCCTGGACACCACCACCCCCTTGGACACCCCCCACCACTCCTAGAAACCACCCCCACCCCTACCCCCTTGGACACCCCCCTGGACACCCCCCAACCCTCTGGATAGCCCCCCACCCCCCCGGACAACCCCCCAAACCCTCTGGACAGGCCCCCACCCCCTTGGACAGCCCCCCCCCCCCCACCCACCCCCTTGGACATCCCCCCACCCCCTTCAACACCCCCCCCCACACACACCCCTGGACTGCCCCCCCCCCCACCCACCCACCTCCATGGACACCCTAGACACCCCCAACCCTCTGGACAGCCCCTCGAACCCTCTGGACACCACCCCCACCCCCTTGGACACCCCTGGACACCACCACCCCCTTGGACAGCCCCCACCCCTCTGGACAGCCCCCCCACTCCCCTGGATAGCCCCCCACCCCTCTAGACAGCACCCCCACCCCCTTGGACACCCCCACCCCTCCTGGACACCACCCTCACCCCCTACCCCCTTGGACACCCCCTGGACACCCCCCAACCCTCTAGACAACCCCCCACCCCCCGGACAACCCCCCCAAACCATCTAGACAGGCCCCACCCCCTTAGACAGCACCCCCCCCCCCACCCCCTTGGACAGCCCCCCCACCACCATGGACCCCCCCCCCCCCCCACACACACACACACCCCTGGACTGCCCCCCCCCCCCACCTCCATGGACACCCTGAATAGCCCCCAACCCTCTGAACAGCCCCCAACCCCCTGGACAACCCCCAACCCTCTGGACAGCCCCCCAAAACCATGGGATTTTAACCTCAAGCTACTAGTTTTGGCATATCTAGGGATTTTAACCTCAAGCTACTAGTTTTGGTATCATGCCATTATTCAAAATGAGAACCATGAATCGTATCTCCTACTAGTCTAAAATGCTATATTGTTCAATAAATAGGGTTTTAATATAATATGAAGACTTATAATAGTTCACGAGAATAAGCGACGTAAATAGTTTATGGAATAACAAAAAGTGATAGCCAAAATAGAAACAACCAAGGATTCAAAACAAACATTCCACCATGAAAAATCGTATATACTTATAAAATAAATCACACTGGTACATGGAATGGGTGTATCACAATGGTTTAGATATAAATTGTAGTAATATAGGTGAATGAGATCATTAGTTTTCAATGACAACAAATATTACCATAAATGTAGGGCATCCGCGAAACAAAAACAAACGAAATAGTAGTAGGTGAGGCTTACTTGAATATTGCGAGTCGAACTAATAGATATGGTGATAATAAATAAGATGATGATGGAAAAACGAGGTAAGAGGGTTCGAAATCGAAGAATCTTAGCTAGTTTAAACAAAAAAATCGCAAAACGTAAATATAGACTATCCGGGAAAAAAACGAATGAAATAAAGTCATGGGAGGCTTACCTAAGTGTTGTGAGTGGAGATGATAGATCTGAGGAGAGTAAAGATGATAAATGATGATGGAAAAACGAGTTTAACGAAACGAGATCGAAGAGTCGATTCTAGGTTTTTCGCGCGAGAGAGACGAGTCGCAGGTCTGTCGATCGAAAAATCAGAAAAGACAATGCACGGGGCGTGATAAAGTTTTTAAATGTTTTATAACGTCATTTATTTAATAACAGACGTTATAAACTATTTTATTACCTTTATAATGTCAGTTATTATTATAACCGACTTTATAAATGTATCAGATACCGCATGTTTTACGTCGGTTATAAAATAACCGACGTAAAAAAAATCCGAGTGTTGGTTTTTTACGTCGGTTATTTTATAACCGACGTAAAAAACACATCAGAAACCCCAGTTTTTAAGTCGGTTGCCGTGTGTTGGTTTTTTACGTCAGTTATAATATAACTGACGTAAAAACTTCTGCAGGTTGGGTTTTTACGTCGGTTATCAAATAACCAACGTCAAAAACGCCTCAGCTGCCGCTTTTGTTATGTCGGTTATGAAATAACTAATGTAAAAAAGTCTTTACATGCATCATTTTTTACGTCGGTTATTTTATAACCGACGTAAACAATGTCGAGCGTTGGTTTTTTACATCGGTTATAAAATAACTGACGTAAAAAAGTCATTAGATACCTCATTTTTTACGTCGGTTATAAAATAACCGACATAAAAAATGTCACGCGTTGGTTTGTTACGTCAGTTATAAAATAACCGACGTAAAAAATTTACTCTCAGTTTGTTTTACGTCGGTTATAAAATAACCGACGTAAAAAATCACATATCACAGATTTTCACGTCGGTTATATATAATCGACGTAAAAAATGGTGACGTTAAAAACATTTTCTGCACTAGTGTAAAAAATGTAATACATATTTTATATAATTGAATTTAATATAAATATATTTATTAAAATTTAATTTTATTAATATATTCTATAGTTTTATAAATATATACTTTTGTTGTTGTGGAACATCCATTAGAACTTCAATTGGAAGTTCCACTGAAACTTCCCCTCGAACTTCAAGTCGAACTCTTAATGGATTTATGATTATTATTTATATAGATTTTGTAAAAAATATATTTAATATACCTTCTAAGTGCATTTATTATAAAATTTTCAAAATATATACATTTTTTTACATTTTTATTCATATATTATATACATTTTTAAATGGTAAATTATATTTTTTTATAAAATTTATGTAAAAAATGTAATACATATTTTATATAATTGCATTTAATATATATATATATATATATTAAAATTTAATTTTTATCAATATATTCTATAGTTTTATAATTATATACTTTTATTGTATTGTGAAACATCCATTGAGACTTCAATCAGAACTTCCACTGGAACTTCTAGTTGATCTCTTAATGGATTTATTAATATTATTTATACAAGTTTTGTAAAGAATATATTTATTATATCTTCTAAGTGCATTTATAATAAATTTTCATAAATATATACTTTTTTACATTTTTATTCATGTATTTTATATGTTTTTAAATAGGAAATTATATTGTTTTTATAAAATTTATGTAAAAAATGTAATACATATTTTATATAATTGCATTTAATATAAATATATTTATTAAAGTTTAATTTTATTAATATATTCTATAGTTTTATAAATATATACTTTTGTTGTATTATGAAACATCCATTAGAACTTTAATTGGAAGTTCCCTGAAACTTCCAGTCGAAATCTTAATGGATTTATAATTTTTATTTATATAGATTTTGTAAAAAAAATATTTAATATATCTTCTAAGTGCGTTTATTATAAATTTTCCTAAACATATACATTTTTTACATTTTTATTCATGTATTATAAAAATTTATAAATGATAAATTATATTATTTTTATAAAATTTATGTAAAAAATGTAATATATATTTTGTATAATTTCATTTAATATATATATATATATATTTATTAAAATTTAATTTTTATTAATATATTCTGTGGTTCTATAAATATATACCTTTGTTGTATTGTGAAACATTCATTCGAACTTCAATTGGAAATTCCACTTGAACTTCCACTAATTTTTTTAATAAATTTATAAATTTTATTGATACAAATTTTGTAAAAAATATATTTAATATATTTTATAAGTGCATTTATAAATTTTTTTCTGAAGATATACCTTTTTTTACATTTTTATATATGTATTTTATATATTTTTAAATGGTAAATTATATTGTTTTTATAAAATTTATGTAAAAAATGTAATACATATTTTACATAAGTGCATTTAAGATAAATATATTTATTAAAATTTGATTTTATTAATATATTCTATAGTTTTATAAATATATACTTTTGTTGTATTGTGGAAAATCCATTGGAACTTTAATTGGAAGTTCCACTAGAACTTCTCTTAGAACTTCCAGTCCAACTCTTAATGGATTTATAATTGTTATTTATATAGATTTTGTAAAAAATATATTTAATATATGTTCTAAGTGAATTTATTAAAGAAATTCCTCAATTTATACATTTTTTACATTTTTATTCACATATAATATATTTTTTAAATGGTAATTATATTGATTTTATAAAATTTATGTAAAAAATGTAATACACATTTTATATAATTTCATTTAATATATATATATTAAAATTTAATTTTTATTAATATATTCTATAGTTTTATAAATATATACTTTTATTGTATTGTGAAACATCCATTGGGACTTCAATTGGAAATTCCACCGGAACTTCCATTGAAACTTAGAACTCTTAATGGATTTATAATTTTTATTTACATACATTTTATAAAAAATATATTTAATATATCTTCTAAGTGCATTTATTATAATTTTTTCTAACCATATACATTATTTAACATTTTTATTCATGTATTATATATATTTTTAAATGGTAAATTATAACGTTTTTATAAAATTTATATAAAAAATGTAATACATATTTCATATAATTGAATTTAATATAAATATATTTATGAAAATTTAATTTTATTAATATATTCTATAGTTTTATAAATATATACCTTTGTTGTATATTGGAACATCCACTGGAACTTCAACTGGAAGTTTCATTGGAACTTCCCCCTGGAACTTCCAGTTGAACTCTTAATGCATTTATAATTGTTATTTATATAGATTTTGTAAAAAATATATTTAATATATCTTCTAAATGCCTTTATTATAAAATTTCCTAAATATATACCTTTTTTTACTTTTTTATTCATGTATTATATACATTTTTAAATGGTAAATTATATTGTTTTTATAAAATTTATGTAAAAAATATAATACATATTTTATATAATTGCATTTAATATATATATATATATATATATATATTAAAATTTAATTTTTATCAATATATTCTATAGTTTTATAATTATATACTTTTATTGTATCGTGAAACATCCATTGGGACTTCAATCGGAACCTCCACCGGAACTTCCAGTCGAACTCTTAATGGATTTATTAATGTTATTTATACAAATTTTGTAAAGAATATATTTAATATATCTTCTAAGTGCATTTATGGTAAATTTTCCTAAATATATACTTTTTTACATTTTTATTCATGTATTTTATACATTTTAAATAGTAAATTATATTGTTTTTATAAAATTTATGTAAAAAATGCAATACATATTTTATATAATTTCATTTAATATAAATATATTTATTAAAATTTAATTTTATTAATATATTCTATAGTTTTATAAATATATACTTTTGTTATATTTTGAAACATCCATTAGAACTTCAAGTGGAAGTTCCACTGGAACTTCCAGTTGAACTTTTAATGGATTTATAATTGTTATTTATATGGATTTTGTAAAAAATATATTTAATATATCTTCTAAGTGCATTTATTATAAATTTTCTTAAACATATACATTTTTTACATTTTTATTCATGTATTATATACATTTATAAATGATAAATTATATTGTTTTTATAAAATTTATGTAAAAAATGTAATACATGTTCTATATAATTGAATTTAATATAAATATATTTATTAAAATTTAATTTTTATTAATATGTTCTATAGTTTTATAAATATATACTTTTGTTGTATTGTGAAATATTCATTGGAACTTCAATTGAAAATTCCACTGAAACTTCTACTGAAACTTAAAGTGGAACTTTCACTGGAACTTCGATTGAACTCTTAATGAACTTATAATTGTTATTTATACAATTTTTTTAAAAAATATATCTTCAATATATCTTATAGGCGCATCTATTATAAATTTTCCCAAATATATACATTTTTTATATTTTTATTCATGTATTATATACATTTTTAAATGGTAAATTATTTTCTTTTTATAACATCTATTTAAAAAAATGAAATACATATTTTATATAATTCATTTTATATAAACATATTTTTTAAATTTAATTTTCATGAATATATTTTGTGTTTTTATGAATACATACTTTTGTTGTATTGCGCAACTTCCATTGGAAGTTCTATTGGAACTTCTAGTGGAACTTCCACTAGAACTTCCATTGAAAATCTTAATGGATTTATAATTATTATTTATATATATTTTGTAAAAAAAAATTCAATATATCTTCTAAGTGCATTTATTATAATTTTTTTCTAAATATATACATTTTATTTACATTTTTATCTATGTATTATATACATTTTTAAATGGTAAATTATATTATTTTTATAAAATTTATTTTAAAAAAATGCAATACATATTTTATATAATTTCATTTAATATAAATATATTTATTAAAATTTAATTTTTATTAATATATTCTGTAATTTTATAAATATATACTTTTATTGTATTATTCAACTTCCACTGGAACTTTCATTGGAAGTTCCATTAGAACTTAGATGATAACTTCCAATGAAACTCTTAATGGATTTATAATTGTTATTTACAAATATTTTTTAAAAATATAGTGAATATAACTTATAACTGCATTTATTATGAATTTTCCTAAATATATGCATTTTATTTACATTTTTATTCATGTATTATATATTTTTGTAAATAGTAAATTATATTATTTTTATAAAATATGTCAAAAAATGTAATATATATTTTATAAAAATGAATTTATAAATATAAATATATTTATTAAAATTTTATTTTTATTAATATATTTTTTAGTTTTATAAATATATATACTTTTGTTGTATTTTGCAACTTCCATTGAAACTTTCATTGGAACTTCAACTTCTATTGGAACTTCCATTAGAACTCTTAATAGATTTATAATTGTTATTTATACGAATTTTCTAAAAAAATTATATGTAGTATAACTTATAAGTGCATTTATTATGAATTCTCCAAAAAAATATATATTTATTTACATTTTTATTCATGTATTATATATATTTTTAAATGGTAAATTTTATTATTTTTATAAAATTTATGTAAAAAATGTAATAGATATTATATATAATTGCATTTAATATAGATATATTTATTAAAATTTAGTCAACATTTTCCCCATTTATTATTATTATTATTATTTTGAACACGGTTAAGTTTACTGTTTTCCTGTAAACCAGAGTAACTGGACAAGTGCTGTTTGGTGAAATTGGTTCAGTACGCGGTGCCGTGGTGCAAATCTTTTAGAATCCGCGAAGAAGACAACGAGCAATTTGATAGAAGTGATTGTTCGGTCGAGCGGGGGTGTGATTTATGGGGACGGACTCGGGGTCAAATTCAGGTGTGTGGAAGCGAGCTCCAGGGGCGATATTGAAAGCACTGGTCTTTGTAGGAGGGGCGCTGTTGCTCAAGAGGCTCACTAAGTCTACTAGCCGTTGGGATCATGCTCGTATAGTTGCACAGTCCCTCTGTGGGGAGAAGGTAATATCTCATCTCTCAGATTTTTCCTTGTCCCCATCATCTAAAGTGATTTAGTTTGCATGTCTACCGTGTTTAATGCTAGATCGTGTGGTTTTCGGAATCCAATAATCTTATCTGTTATTCTTGTTTTGGGGTGTCTGTGCAGTTCTCAAAGGATCAGGCATCCCGAGACCCTGACAATTACCTCAATATGAGGTAGTTTTCTTTCTTGTTTCCTAGCGTATTTAGGTATTTTCTCCCAGTACGTCCATCGTCACTGATTGGCAACTGGTTGAATGAACTGGATGGGCCTTTTAAGGATTTTATATACCATCAATTTAGCGGGTAACCGTTTAAACATATGCCTATGTATTCTAATTAGTTTATGCTCGGGGTTATTTTCTTCCTGGACATTTCTATTAAAACGTAACAGTTTTGCTTGTTTTTGCAGAAAGTCTCAATTATTTCATATTTTTTTTATAACATTAACTTTTGTTTACAGCCATAATTATTGGCTGGGCTCTTCATTCCTGCTATTTTTTTTGCCAACTATATAACATATCATTCTAAAGTGTCATATTCACTGTGTCAATATAACATCCTTAATTGATTCACTAACTTTGTTTTCCATGCCCCCCCCCTGCCCCACCTGTTGCGTTGAGTTTTGAAAATTAAAAGAAACAGATGTTTTTTATTCGTTGTCTATGCAGGATGCTCATTTGCCCGGCAGCGGAAATGGTGGATGGTTCAAAGCTTTTATATTTTGAGCAGGTTAGTGTGACTCACCAAGTTTGCAGGCTTAGCTTTTATGCTCAGCTGTTGCATTAAATTCATATACTAAATTTTTTAGGCACTTTTCTGTCTTTAGGCATTTTGGAGGACACCTCAGAAACCATTTCGACAGGCAGGTTTCGTGCTCCTTTCTCAACCCTTGGCTGCAATTTGGGCACTTCCCTACTCGTAGTGAAAGTTATTTCCCATGGGATCCCAATTGCCCCAAACTGTATCCCACTTCCTTACGCGTGTTTTTATGAAATGAGCTTGATTTTATTTTTCACCTATCTTTTAGTTTTACAATGGTCCAGCTCCTTCATGTGTCAAGAATCATCTGTGTACTTGTCAATAACTTTTTTGTTTGTGATTTTGGCAAGCAATATTGAAGAAGGTGAAAGAAAATGTGTGTGTTTTAAGTTTTTTTTTGCATATTGGGTTCTTTAATTCATTAGCATGTCACTCCTCTCTTTTAACTGTTATAAATCCTAACAGCTACCCGTTGCAGAGATTGTTAATGGTGAATCCTTGTCCAAAAGACATGAAATGTGATGTTCAGGTGAGAAGAAAGCCTGCTTTATTTTTCTTTTTGGAAGGGTATGCAATTTTATTCATTGTTGTCAACCGATCTTTCCCTACTGTTGACCTTCCCAATATATTTTTTCTGGTTTCTAGCAATGGGTTTCTTACACGTTATTTATTAGTTCGAGTTCCTATGTTATTGCATGTCCTTATTCCCATTTAAGCACTGAAAACTATTTGCTTCTCATGGTTATGTTTTGTGGAAAGTTATACTTTCTGCTTTTGGGGCTACAAAACTGCTTTTTGTGCCCCCCAAACAGTAATCTTAGGCTATATTTGGTTTAAGTGGTTTCTCAGATGCTGTGATCATGGGGCATTTTCAACAAAACTGCCCAAGGAATTGTCCTTGTATAAAATGTTTTCAGGCTAAAAATACCAGCATACAAAACCCTTTATGGTAATAAAAATTGTTTTCTTCTGAAACCATTGCTTACAATGTTTGTATTGATAGGGAGGGATTCCATTTTCAGTCTTGATACCAAATTAACTGTATTTTGTGGCAACCGCATGGTTGGCAAGTTGCCAAAAAAATAAATAAAAAACTTAAGGTTCAGCTTGCCTTCGGTCATTATCTTTAGTTAAAATCCAACTTGTATTAATTTTATTTCCTGTTGAGCAGTTGAGTTCTTATGCCATTAGAGAAGTGGAGGAATACAGGAACTTCTGTGATCGGCCAAAGGACCAACGACCACTTCCTGAAGAAGTAATCGAGGTACATATGTGTGTTAAATCTGTGTTTTTACCAATCAGAAAATGGTTATCATGGAATCCTTCTTCAGAGCGATTCTGCTATGTTATGATAAATCGATATAATTGAATACAAAACATGCAGGCTCCTACAATATTTTTATAAATATTTGACACATATCTAGAGTGACATTGATGAAACTCTTGGGTTATTTGTTATTAGAAGTGGAGGTGACAATTCTGGTTCACCGGTGGGGTTCATGTCGGATTGGCCGTCCTGTGAACCCTTTTAAGCTCAACCCTAACCCGATCCATTTAAATAGGTTGACTTGACCCAACCCATTTATAAAGGGGTCAACCCTAACCCGACCAACCAACCTGTTTAACTTTAATTATATAAGATAGACTGCATCATGACATTCCTAAGTAGTCACATAAATTCAAGGACCTAACCAAATTGAAGTATCCCATTTCGATTAAAAATAACCTAATTAATACAAGGCATATGTTATCAATGTTGCAGCTCGATCCTCTTAAACCATTTAAAACAAATAATGTGTTATAAACGTGTTGAATTATTTCAAATTAAGTTGATTACAAGAATAAAATATATCAAAAAGTTAATTATTATTATATTTTTAATATTCTATATCATCATTATATTTTTAATCGGGTTAGAAGGGTCAGGAATGGTGAACCTGAACCCCGTTCGGATATTATTAGTGTCAAATTACTCAACCAGATTACAACCGGACCCATTTATGTCTGATTCAAACCTGCTTTTACATTTTGAACTCTGAATGCCCAGGATGTTGCAGAACACTTGACAACTATTTATCTGAAGCGCTGTGAACGTGGGAAGCGCTGTTTATATGAAGGTTCAACTCCCCCTGGTGGATTCCCTAATTCATGGGTAAGTATTATATTTCTTCCCTCTATGGTTTCATACAGGCACCAATCTGGGATGTACAGTTAATTGGTTTACTTCAGCATCAATGATGATTTTCCAATTATAGTGGTTGAATGATAAATCTTCTGGTGGCAGAATAACGCTTCACATTGCAGTGCAGAGCTCACAGTGTTGAAAAGTAATGAGGTACAGACCTGGGATCGGGGCTATGATGATGATGGGAATCAAGTAAGATTTTCGTTTCGTTTTTTTTTTATAACAGAAACCCCAGTTCAACCCATTACAATCCTTGCCTTCTCGGCATGGCCCTCCCCCCTACCAAAGCGGATATCTAGACCCTGGGTCTCGGATGCGATCATATGGAGGCGAACTAGGTAAAACTGCCCTCCCCCCTCTCTGTCACGAGTTGTCAGGGTCTTAAATCATCCGGTTGTGTAATTACGATGCCGAGGCCCAACCCATGAGAATCTAATCCAAGATCACAAGAACTGAGCATTCAACCCTTTTCATTGGACCACTCTCAGCAGGGCCTGTTCCTTATTATCAGCTTACAAGGATTCCTTTGGCATTTTGAGCCCTGTTTGATTTCCTTTGTGACAGGTTTGGGGTGTCACAAAAGGCCCCTACGAGTTCAAGCCAGCACCAACCTCAAGTTTGAATGACTTGTCCCCTCCCTTGACCACCCCTTTACAGCCTTCTACAGAGAAGATGATCCAAAACTTGTAAAACTGTTCTGTGGAAGGGCTGGGAATGTGCATTTAAATGATGTTGTTTTGTATCATGATTAAAGTATCAGACTTTCCAGAGTTATGATAATCGTACTGTGTGGTGCTTGTTTTCATAAATTATAAGGTTCAGCTGGGTTGGATGGGTTTAGGTTTTAGGCTGCGTTTGGCACTTGTCAAAAAAAAAAAAAAAAGTTTACATAAGTGTTGTAAAAATAATTTTTATTAAATAATTTGAAATTTTAAACTGTATATTAAAATACTTGGTACAAATGATAATTGTTATGAAATCGGGAAATAAAATTGAGTGATTTAGGGTCATGATAGTAAGGGTTTCACTCTTAATGTAGCATGCGAACAGGTTTAAAGATGAAAACTTTCAGAATTTTGTTACTTTTTCTCAATGGAAAATGATTGATCTTTAGTATTTTGTATAATAATTGGTACCTCATTCATGTATTTACATGATATAATCATTTAATTGCAAATTGGCATACACATGTTCATAATTTTGAGTTATTGAAACCTTTAGACCGGTGAATAATTGTTGATACATAAAACAAAACTGAATCCCAAAAAAACAGTAGTAATTGACTTTTGATTGGTCTATTCAATTTTTATTTTCATCTTGCATTGATGTTTATTAAAGTGTTTTTTAAAATCTTTTGATGTTGAATAGTATTTGTTGAATTCAGTGCTGACTTTTTTGCTGAATTCAGTGTTGATATTTTCACATGTATCAAAATGTCTCTGCATATAATATGTTCAGTAAAATGTCAGACAAAGTTCATAGATTAAAAGTTGCAATAGTTTCAAATGCTTAATTCATATCCATCAATTAGTTGCATAATTTAATGTCATATTTCATTTGAAAGTACTAAAATTCAAAATTAAATGAATCTGCATAAAAAAATGAATTATACACAATAAGTTATGTAAAATAGGTATCAATGCAGGGTATATGCAACTATAGATTACTATATTATAAAAAGGACGTAACTATAGTCAACTAATGAGTATTGCATATCAATTACATCCCTGCCTGCAAAAGTGTATGAGTCATCTTCAAATCATATTAATCATTTTGTTGATCATGAAACTAAGGTTGTAAGCTCTTCAAAAAAGTTGACGATCTAAGAGAATCAAACTGATGAAGTGTATTTACATAAAGATGAACCAAATATCATATCATTGATTGACCAGTTACTAAATCCTAGTTCCTTTTGTCATGTGGAAGAAATGAATAACATTATGCCTCTTGAATGTTTTCTATAAAATGTTGAGTCAATGTGCAATTTCACTGCTCTTTCAATGATCACCCGACGTTGATCATGACAGCTCTATTTAGTCACCATATTCATCATAATCTTTTCTCTGTTTGTTTGATGCCTTGATGTCGGTCAAATTCTTTGGAGGAAGTACCACTCTTGATAGCTCTTCCTCAACTACAACAGATGACAGAGAAGCTTCTATAATTTTATAACTCCATAGGCATTGAAAGAATTAATCACACCCCTTATTCAAATCTACAACTATTATAATCACTAATGGATAATGAAATCATTCCTACAATAGAACAAGTCATGGATTCTCCAAAGATGCATTTACCTTTCTTAGCTGAATAGGGACATGATAACTGAGAACATGTTTTTAGATACTCAGATGAAAATTTGGGGCAATATAACCAACTTGAATATAAAATTCCAACCTCCATTAACAATGATGAAAGTAGCCCTAAGTTTCTCAATTTCAAGGAATTACCATTTCAGAATCTCTAACCTTCCAAGATGCCAATGATTGATGAGTTGCATCAAAATGTTTTTCAAGATTTAGGAGGAAAAATATTTCACAATCCAATCATCATATCAACAATGCACCATTGAAGTTACAAATACTAAACATATATGAGAAATATTATGAAAAATGAGAAATATGTATCTTTCATATTATGAAAGAGTAGTTATTTTACAAATGAGAATCTAGTTGCCGATAATCTAGTTGCAAACAAAGTATAATTAATCTATATACTATTTAGCAAAGACATATATAGTATTATTCCTATTTCATACTCAGTATTATCAGTTAACATGAAATGAGTATTACATATTAGAAATTTAGTACTTGTATATTTAAAATTTAAATTTCAATAATTGTATGATGTTCAGTGTAACAACCAAAGTTTTTTTAAATGATTTTTGTTTCATGAGAAAATGTGTGTTATATTATATTACACACAACAAAACTATATCTCTTTAATAATGATCAATACATTAGTTAGCTAAGAAACCAATTAAAATGCCAAACATTACAACTGGACAAAAAATATAAAATAGAAATGCCAAAATGAGAAAATATGGATCGCTCCAATCTGTTAGAATCATCGCCCCAACACTATAGAAATAAAACAAAATATTAGTAAACCAATCAATGTCTTAGAAAATGATTGTAGTGAATATTGAATGAAATAATGAAGTGGTATTTATAGAGTATAAAGGGAAATGTGACCGTTGGGATTTGACCGTTGAGAACTATACCCTTTGATAATAATTCTAACGTTATAATTAGTGTTTATAAGTAGTAATGACAAAGAATAATTAATGCAGAAAGGAGAAGCAATAGCCTCAACCAGTAGAATCACGTCGTATGAAGTTCATTTGTCTGAACTTGGGAGGGAGGTAGTGTCACTGGGGTTCTCCCTTAACCAAGCCTAAGCCGAGCTTCAACAAGTGAAGTTTGAACGAAATTGCCTACGAGAGAAGTTTAAGTTAGTTGAAATTACCACTCGGTCGATATTAGCCGAGACACCCCATGAATCTATCACCATCACACACCTTACACTTAGGTCGCACATGAATGTTATAAGAGGTTATGTGTCTAGGCCTTAGTTACTTAAAATGTAATTCCTTTGTATAAATAATATTGTTATTCCATCAATTCCATTTTAAGAATAGTTTTTCTTAATAAAATATATGTTTAATTGAGACGAATTTGATAAATTGATTTTTTAGATACAAATTGTACTTTTTAGAAAAGATATACATCCATCCAAAATAAATTTTTATTCAACAAAAAGGCGCAAGGCACCAGAAGGCCCCATGCTTATGGAGGTTTGAAGTAGTGCAGACCTAGGGCATCCCCTCTAATTAAATTAACAGCCTCTGGTTTCAAGAAATTAGAAGAAAGAAGACTAGTGTGAATGGAGCCCTGCTCCGTTAAGGAAGCCAAATAGTCTGCTACCTTATTGCCCTCGTTCCAGGTGTGGGACACTTGCATGGTATCCCGAATTAAGGATCTGCAATTCCTAACGATGTAGGATATGGACCACGGAGTACCGCCTTTACCCGTCAAGGAGTCATGCAGAATCAAGGAATCCGTCTCCACCTGAGATAATATCACCTGTTGCTGGATGCAAAGAGAGAGACCAGTGAGCATCGCCTTGGCCTCAGCCAAAAGGGGAGTGCCCGTCCCAAAACACGATGTAAACGCCAGCTTGACGTTCCCCTGAGAGTCGCGAACCACTCCCCCTCCTTTCATGATTCCCAAGGAGCACGAACCGTCTGTGTTCATCTTGAAACTGGAACCAGGGTGATGCCAGCACACCCATTGTCCCTACGCCTTTACTGGGTGAGGAATGGGCACGGGGGTACTGACCTGGATGCGTCTGAGTGAAGGGGCATCTCGCCAGTCCAGGGAGAGTGAAACAAAATCCATCAACAGGAAGCGCGTCCTGGCGATGATGGCTCTTGCTGTAGGAGATGAGCCATCATATCTCGACTGGTTTCTGGCTTGCCACAAGCACCAGCAACCAGCACTATGACAAGCCTGCTTTTATTACAAACTTAAACATGATTTATTACATAAAACTTCACTTGATACAATAAGAAGATCGAGAGGTTTAGTGTCTTTGGGGCCTAGGATCATTACATAAAAACTTAAAACATGAAAATACAACATCTTTATTGAAAAATTCCTTTACATGACCACCACATTCTCTCGTACTTAGCATTGCATGGGATAACCTGATGACATGCATAAGAAAAGGGTGAGCTATAAAGCCCAGTAAGGGAATACACATGGAATAACATGAGGAGTACAATACATGTTAGACATTAGGCATATCAATAGAGCACAAGAGAAACATGAACATAAAGGCATGAGAAAGCATGATAATCATAACATGGAAATGTGGCAACAATGCTTAACATGGAATTAGCATGAGCCAAGACTCATTGCACATGGAGCATGAGTAAATCCTCATTGCACATGAAGCACGAGTAAACCCTCGTTGCACTTGAATTAGCATGAGTCATGACGTATCAGGATACTATACTTTACCCAATGCATTGGAGCGCTATAAGGGCGCACCCTTGTTAAACATTTCATTTCATGCATAAGTGTGCCACATGGATCATAAAACATGGATTCATAAAACATAATCATTTATTCCACGATAAAGGAATGTGGAATTCATACATGAAACTTTGTAATCAATAAGTAAATATGCATAAAGGTGAATACCCTTGATGGAGAAATGGTCATGGTATCCACTACACAATGACATTGACTTAGAAAATCGGTGCAATTTCGGCAGCGTAACGGCATGACATAAGAATTCATAAAAATGGTTGATGAGAGAGAAAGGGGTTCTTCATCATATTTACATGTAATGGATAGTAAGGAGGTCATATAGATACATGTCCCAACAATTGTAATGGAATTTAGATTCATGATACAAAATTATTGATTGAATGTAAAAGAAGAGAGAGAAGTTCCTTTCGGAATTTCGACATAGTAACGGGTGTACATGGGAGGCATTTAATGAGAGAGAAAGGGGTCTCCCATCATTCAAACAATAAGAGGGAAGTATGTGGGAGGTGCGAAACCATACCCCAACATTCATAATTGAAATTAAAAGGGCAATACAACTTAAAGAAAATTGACAAAAATTGAGAAAGGAAGAAAAACCCTTACTTTGAAGTGTGCTTCCAAAGGCTAGAGAGAGGCTTGTGAGAGGCTTCTTGGGAGCTTGGGGCACCTTGGGAGGATTCTAGAGAGAGTAGGGCAGAGGTTGGACGAACTCTAAAGTCTTTGAGTGAGGAGGAAGTGGGAGCTTGGGTGGGTTTATATAGGAAAGGTGAGAGAATTCTTTATTATTTAGGTTTGAGACCCCTTATATTAAATTAATCCAAACCACAAACCATCCCATGGTTTTTGCCCATGGTTTTTGGAAAAGGGAAGAGGAAAAAAATATTTTATAAGGCCAAATTCCGAACTTCTTAAAATAATAAGGTTTCTTATGTGGAGGTGAGTCACACTCCCATGAAAATTAATTTAAAAAGACAAGGTGTTTAATAAGTTTTGAGGGGTCCATTAATGGTTTGAAAAGTAAGTCAAAAAACCCAAAAATCACATTATTTTAATGGTAAAACATATATTGTCCGAACATAAAGATTATAGTATTTTATTACATCACTATTGGGTCATTATGATGTCATAAAACACATTATATATTTAAAAGGTATTTAATTTTTACCCAAAAATTTGACTGTCTCAGAAAATTATGAAAAATTCACCGTTGGATAATTTCGACATCCTGATTCCAGAAATGACATTTATTTTATCTAAATAATTTTCTAAATATGTTAATTTTCACTTTTAAAATAAAAACTGACATTTATCGAAAATTCACGGGTTTTGACAGAAATGGATTTCAAAACTTAATAAAAATTATAATTGCATTCATAAAATTATAAGATAATTTATATTTAATAAAAATTAATTTAATAATAATATTTTATTAAAATATTATTTAATTCAAAAAAATACCTTAATTTAATAAAATATAATTCTTAATTAAATAATAACTAAAAACACTATTTGTACTTTAAAAACTATTTACAATGTATCAATGATGACAAGAATGTATATACATTATTATATACAAAAAATAATGTACATGAACATAGTACTATCGATTTGTTACATAACCCCTTAAAACAACCGCATAAGACCTAAAGGTAAGGTGTGCGATGGTGACAAACTCTTGGGGTGACTCAACTAGCATTGCTCGAGTGGTAATCTCTATCAACTTCCACTTTTCCCATAGACGGTCCCGTTCGAGCTTGACATGGTGAAGCTCAGCTTGGGCTTGGTCAAGAGTGAAGCCCAAGGATGCCACCTCTTTTCCAAGTTCCGACAAATGGGCTTCGTATGAGGAAATTCTACTGGATGAGGCCATCACTTCCTTTGTCTGAGTAAATTTGGATTTGTTAAAGCCCTATATTTATACTAATCATGTGATCACTGTTCAACGACTATATTAGCAACAGTCACAATTATTATCATAAAACCAAAGAAGTTGACATTTTATATAAACATAAAGAGACATTTAATTAGATCAAGAGAGATTTCAATTAATGAAACTTTGGGTCGTTACAATATTCCCCCTTAAGAAATTTCACCCTCGAAATTTTCTTTTTCCCACACTAAAACAGATGTGGGTAACTCAGCTTCATCATTTCCTCCGATTCCCAAGTCACTTCTTCAAACTTGTGGTTTCTCCACAACACCTTGACGAGGGGCATTGTCTTATTTCGTAGAACTTTTTCTCTACGATCTAAGATCTTCACTGGTTTCTCCTCATAAGAAAGATCATCTTCCAATTGTACCACCTCAGAAGAGAGTACATGTGAAGGGTCCGGTATGTACTTCCTTAAGAGGGATACATGAAAGACATCATGTACTTTGGCCATAGTAGGTGGAAGTGCTAGTATCGAAGCGGAGATTTTGTCGCAGATCCCCGATCAAAATATTATTTACCTAAGAATGCAATATAGTGCACTCCCAGGGTCGGTCTCAAGGAGGCAACTCGCACAACACCAAAATTCTATTGTCACTATTTATTTTCTAATTAATATATAATATAAAGATGAGTTTGAAATATGCATAAAATATGAATATATATATATATATATGTAATGAAAACAATATGATGTTAAAAAGAAGAAAGAAGACATTTGTTCTTGGAGGATCATAATGGTTGATATCATTGTTTATTAAAATATTCTCAATATCAATTCAATGTAGTGATCAAAATCTATCACACTACACCCTCTTATTTGAAATGTTATTTCCCCAACACCGAGATCTCTGCATGTGGGGAAATAATCTTCCTAAAGTCGGCTAGGAGATCTCTTTGCCGACCATCGTTATACAAGTCATACTCCATCGTATGCACGACTTATATAGTGAATGGAAGGATAAATGATGAATGAGAAGAAGAACTTGGTGATAGAGAAAATGGGGCAATCGCACATCATAATCAATTTAAACACCACCAAAATTCTCAGAATTAAATAATGATATTTAAATTGAAGCACAATGAAACTCAAACAACCACCATTCTCCTCCTCAAACAAACATCGAGGTTAGTTCCCCATTTTCATGGAGTTAGAAGAGAATACGGTGGGAGAAACACATAAAAGTAAAAATGGAAGAATGAGGTATGAAGAAGAAGAATAATGTAATGTATATTAAAAATATGAATAAAAGAAATTACAGAAATAAGCTCCACCTTATCCCCCCTGGAATGGATATATGATAAACTGGGAGAAGGGACACATATTTATAGGGAGACGGGGTGACAAATTCACACACAAAACAATAAATCCTAACAATTCCGCGTAGAGAAGCCCTTAAATGACCGAATCTGTAATAGGTGTCTTCATAACTTTTGTTCCTTAATGTCTCCTCCGTTTGCGCCCCAAATTTGATATTCATTGGACGCGCCTAGAAAGAGTTATGAATTTAATATTGGAGGTTTCCTTTTTGGGAGGCAGCTTCCGGGCAGCTTCCTTTATATATATGTCATTCAATGTCCCTCATAATGAATTCCAAACGACTTGAAATTTATTGTATAAACGCTCCCATGAGTCCCCGTACATCTCCAAGTGGAATAATCTAATTTGGAGTTGTGTAGACCGAATTGAGATTCCGTTATGGAAGTGAGGTCCGTTCTGTCCGCCCCGAAAACTCTTCAACTTCATGGAATTTTTACGGCTTCTAGAGGATCGAATCAGCTCCTGACCCAGAAGACAAAAATGAAGGAAATATAATAAGGATTCTAAAAAAATTTGAATCAGAAAATTTGGAATTTTAGTTTTCCGGAAATGTCCAAAATACCCCTGACGTAAAATTCTGTCAAAAATCCAGAATTAGTCGTTTTTCTCATTTATGCTCAAAATAACACTAAAACCTAAAAACAAGATAATTACCCATTCAATAACACTTTTTTGGGATTATAAACAATGTTTTACTGTATAAAATATATGAAAATGTGAGCTTCATCACTCCCCCACACTTAAACATTGCACTCCTGGGCAATCATCTTACATCCAAATCAAAATCCACACAACAATCAAAAATGAGAAAATATCAATGATTTTTTCCAAAATAGAATTCCATCATGTCTCATTTATGAATAATAATTCACTCATTTTCAATTCAATCATTAAAATTTGTTCAACCTTATAAATCAATCCATGGACCAATCACAACCTACCTCACATTGAATTTTATGTCACTCATCACTCAAGAGAAATTGAATCTAGAGTTATACTCATACTTGAAAATCGCATGTATCACCATAGGTTTGTGAAAATTATCATTTCTCCACAGCGTGAAACATGAAAATGAATTTAATCATGAGGGCTTTAATTAAAGGTTCAAATGATTCTGTGGCTTAGGGTCGGTGGTAAAATGATTGAAAAATGTTCCAAGCTAGAAAGAGGAGGTTGAACTTTTAAGTACAATGCATGATTAAATCAAGTGAAAACACAGGAAATTCCTCACTCAATACTGCTTGTAAATGTGAAAAACAACCCCAACCATCTTTATTACATGGTACATGAGCCAATAAGTGATTATAATGAATGATATCATCTAAGTTATCCCCTTTTTTTTCAAAGCTCCAGAAAGGCACAACTTTATTTTCTTTTTTTTTCTTTTTTTTTCTTTTTTTTTCATAGAGGATGAGCTGAAAAATTGAATACAATGAATGAATGACAATTCATTCCCTTGATTTTTGGGAGGGACATGAGTCATAAAAGAATGTACAATGAGGAATTCAAGCTCATCTCTATTTTTTTTCTTTTTTTAGGAGAAATGGATGAACCAAATAAAGCACAATGAAATGATGACACATGCCCAATTCTCTTGTTATCCACTGCCCAAAGTATTGACACACACCTCACACCACCCATAAATGATACACATACCAATGAACGCACACGGAAGGCCCTTCCCCCACACTCAAACTTGAAATATCCATGCAAAAATACTAAAAGTGCAGGTAGGTAAGGAAAAATTGGCTTGTAATGTGGCTTAAAACCTATAAGGAAATTCATGGAATCTAAGGGATTACGAAGGATAAATGTAAAGGTGGGTCTCAGGATAAAATGTGGCTAGCCAAAGAGATGCCTCAATCATTTTAAATACATTCCATGAAATCCAAAGGTTCGAAAGAGAATATTCACAAATTCTGGTTATCACACAAAATTCAAGTTTCCCTCAAGAAAGTGTGGGTATTAGGAAGAATATGTAAAAGTGGTTTAGAATACCTCACAGGATTGGAAAAAATATTTTGAGTCAGTGTTTCATGGTCATGGATTTCAAAAATCAGTCAAACTCATAAAAATGATTGACAATCCAATTCAAGAAATATGTTTTCACATCAACAATCATTTAAAATCCATTATTTCAAAAATCATTTCAACTCTTTATAATAAATTGATGTGTGAAAAGTGATAATAATATTCATTAAAGCTCAAAAATCCTAAAAAAAATGAAAAGAACACAAGAAGAACGAAGCAAGTTGACACTCCCCCACACTTAAATTTAACTACCCCTTATTTCAACTCAACAAAAATATAAATATAATGGTAGAAAATCAAAGGTAAGGAAAGATACAACCTGACATTATTTTAGAGGTGGATGCCTTGAGTTAAGCTCCTAGAAGCAACCACTTTAAAACTACAAGAAAGTAATGAAAATAAATAAGAAAAATAAATAAAAAGAATGAGAAAAGGAAAAGAAAAGAGATAATGCTTGGTTTAGACCCCCAAGCGGGTGTTAGGTTTTTACTGCCCCTAGTCAGGCAGTTTCAGTAGATTATCCCCAATCAGAAGGTGGGTGTGGTTTCTTTGAGATGAACCACCACATGTGAGTTTTCCCGATGTCCATGATTAAACACTGAAAGTAGAGAACCCCAAATAAGATAAGAATGTTCCCAACCACCGAGAAAGAATAAAGAAGAAATTTGAGGTTCGAAGTGGGAGGGAATAAAAGATAAGGATTCTCCCTGTTAACTTCAGCGGTGTCCTCCTCCATATGGTATGCAAATTTTTGTTGAGGAGGTAGTCGCACCACCACCAGCTTCTTCAGATCTTCTTCCTCGATTACCACCACTTTGGTGGTATCATCATCAAAATCCAAGGCCTGATCCATTTGTGTTGTATCTGAAATTTCAGGAAAGGAGAAGTCAGAAAAAAATTCAGTTTGAATAAAATTAAAACATGACGAATCAATAAAGAAATCTTCCCTTTCAAGTAATTCAACTTGGTAATTGATCTCTTCAGGCATGACCATTTGAAACTCCATCTCAGCAGGTGCATCTTCTTCTTCATCTTCCAAAGCAATAGTGAGGTCAGAAGGTACTGATTGTTCAATATCAAGCATGGGAAGATCATGTTTCAAGTTATCTTCGACAATGTTATTCCAAGATTCTTTGAAAAAATGTTGACCTCCCATCAATGCATCAGTTGGAATGTGTACTTCTGGGACCTCCTTGAGCAATGGTTGAGTGCGGGATGATGTGATAAGTTCATTTAGAAGTTCTTTCTCACCCGCCTCAGGTTCTTTAACATAAAATGTAATCGGTGAAATCTCTTCTACCACTCGTTCTGGTTCAGGTTCAGGCTCAGGTTTGGATTGCTCTTGGTATGTGCGTACATATTCAGCAATCCATTCAATTTGGCTCTCCAGTTTTTGAACTTTATCACTAATCCTATGAAATTGAAAATCAATTTCATTGCAAACATTTTTTGGCACCTGAGATTGTTCAGTCCATGCAGAATAATCACCATTGAAATACATCATGAACAAAAAGTTGTTTTTTTAGTTTTTGAAATTTATGATATTTTTTTGTTTTTTTATGAATAACAGTGTGTGCAAGTGTTGCGCCTCCCCAGCAACGACGCCAATTTGACAAAGCGGGGATTTTTTTGCAGATCCCCGATCAAAATATTATTTACCTAAGAATGCAATATAGTGCACTCCCAGGGTCGGTCTCAAGGAGGCAACTCACACAACACCAAAATTCTATTGTCACTATTTATTTTCTAATTAATATATAATATAAAGATGAGTTTGAAATATGCATAAAATATGAATATATATATATATATATATATATGTAATGAAAACAATATAATGTTAAAAAGAAGAAAGAAGACATTTGTTCTTGGAGGATCATAATGGTTAATATCATTGTTTATTAAAATATTCTCAATATCAATTCAATGTAGTGATCAAAATCTATCACACTACACCCTCTTATTTGAAATGTTATTTCCCCAACACCGAGATCTCTACATGTGGGGAAATACTCTTCCTAAAGTTGGCTAGGAGATCTCTTTGCCGACCATCATTATACAAGTCATACTCTATCGTATGCATGACTTATATAGTGAAGGGAAGGATAAATGATGAATGAGAAGAAGAACTTGGTGATAGAGAAAATGGGGCAATCACACATCATAATCAATTTAACCACCACCAAAATTCTCAGAATTAAATAATGATATTTAAATTGAAGCACAATGAAACTCAAACAACCACCATTCTCCTCCTCAAACAAACATCGAGGTTAGTTCCCCATTTTCATGGAGTTAGAAGAGAATACGGTGGGAGAAACACATAAAAGTAAAAATGGAAGAATGAGGTATGAAGAAGAAGAATAATGTAATGTATATTAAAAATATGAATAAAAGAAATTATAGAAATAAGCTCCACCTTATCCCCCCTGGAATGGATATATGATAAACTGGGAGAAGGGACACATATTTATAGGGAGACGGGGTGACAAATTCACACACAAAACAATAAATCCTAACAATTCCGCGTAGAGAAGCCCTTAAATGACCGAATCTGTAATAGGTGTCTTCATAACTTTTGTTCCTTAATGTCTCCTCCGTTTGCGTCCCAAATTTGAGCTTCATTGGACGCGCCTAGAAAGAGTTATGAATTTAATATTGGAGGTTTCCTTTTTGGGAGGCAGCTTCCGGGCAGCTTCCTTTATATATATGTCATTCAATGTCCCTCATAATGAATTCCAAACGACTTGAAATTTATTGTATAAACGCTCCCATGAGTCCCCGTACATCTCCAAGTGGAATAATCTAATTTGGAGTTGTGTAGACCGAATTGAGATTCCGTTATGGAAGTGAGGTCCGTTCTGTCCGCCCCGAAAACTCTTCAACTTCATGGAATTTTTACGGCTTTTAGAGGATCGAATCAGCTCCTGATCCAGAAGACAAAATGAAGGAAATATAATAAGGATTCTAAAAAAATTTGAATCAGAAAATTTGGAATTTTAGTTTTCCGGAAATGTCTAAAATACCCCTGACGTAAAATTCTGTCAAAAATCCAGAATTAGTCGTTTTTCTCATTTATGCTCAAAATAACACTAAAACCTAAAAACAAGATAATTACCCATTCAATAACACTTTTTTGGGATTATAAACAATGTTTTAATATATAAAATATATGAAAATGTGAGCTTCATCAGCTAGTCGATAGGCTACGGCCCCGACACGATCAAGAATCTCGAAGGGGCCGATGTACCTTGGACTTAACTTCTCTTTCTTTCCAAACATCATGACCTTCTTCCACGGAGATATACGTAGAAAAACCATGTCTCTAACTTTAAACTCAAGGTCTCATCGATGATTATCTGTATAACTCTTCTGTCGACTCTGGGCTGCCTTGATATGCTGCTGAATGGTTTTCACCTTCTCCACCATTTCCTCGACCATTTCTGGTCCAAGCAGCTTACGTTCACCGACCTCATCCCAACATACCGGTGTTCTGCACCTTTTCCCATACAGGGCTTCATATGGTGCCATTTGGATGCTCGAGTGGAAACTGTTATTATAAGAGAACTCAACCAGAGGAAGATGTTGATCCCATCCTCCTTTAAAGTCCATTGAGCATGCTCTCAACATGTCCTCAAGTGTTTGGATATTCCGCTCGGATTGGCCATCAGTTTGAGGATGATAGGTCATACTGAAGTTCAGTTCAGTATTTAGAGCATTTTGAAGACTCTTCCAAAACATATAGGTGAATCTTGGATCTCGGTCAGACACAATAGATAGTGGTACTCCATGCAACCTTACCACTTCCCTGATATATATCCGTGCCAGTTGATCCAATGAGAAATCCTCCCGAATAACAATGAAGTGTGCAGTCTTTGTAAGACGATCCACAACAACCTAGATTGCATTGTTGCCTTTGGATGTCCTTGGAAGTCCAGTGAAAAAGTCCATGGTGATGTTCTCCCATTTCCATTCTGGTATGGGCAATGGTTGCATCATCCCCTTAGACTTCTGCCTCTCTACATTTACTTGCTGACACACCAGACACTTTGATGTATATTCAGCGATCTCCTTCTTCATATTATCCCACCAAAAGTTTTCCCGGAGATCTCGATACATCTTTGTGATCCCTGGGTGAATAGAGAAATTTGAACTATGTGCATCATCCAAAAGTTCCTTCTTCAGCTCCAGACTTGATGGAACACATAGTCTTTTCCCAAACCGCACAATTCCTTCTTCATTAACATTACACACCGAGGATTTCCCCTTTTCTATATCTTCCAATTTTTCTTGAATTCCCACATCATCCTTTTGAGCATCCTTTAACCTTTCAAAAAGAGACGATTGAGCAATCATTTGTGAAAGGATTGATGATTTTCCCTTCTCTATGATTCCCATGTCCATCTTCATCAAGTCTAAGAAGATTGGATCCTTCTCAATTCTCATCATTGATAGAATCACTGGATCCTTTCTACTTAGGGCATCTGCCACCTTGTTCGCTTTCCCAGGGTGGTAATGTATTGAACAGTCATAATCCTTGATGAGCTCTATCCATCTTTTATGGAACATATTAAGCTCTTTCTGTGTGAATATATATTTAAGACTCTTGTGGTTAGTATATATCTCACATTTCTCTCCATAGAGATAATGCCGCCAGATTTTCAAGGCAAAGATCACAACCGCCAACTCCAGATCATGTGTTGGATAGTTTCACTCATGGATTTTCAACTGCCTTGAGGCACAGGATATCACTTTATCATTCTGCATCATCACACAACCTAATCCCTTCTTCAAAGCATCACTGAATACCACAAAAAGTTCCCCACTTATGGTTAAAGTGAGCACAGGGGCAGTGATAAGCCTCCTTTTCAACTCCTTGAAGCTTTCTTCGCATTCATCACTCCAAGAAAACTTTACTCCCTTCTGAGTTAGCTTGGTAAGAGGGTTGGGAAATCGTGAGAAATTCCTCACAAATCGTCGATAATATCCAGCTAACCCCAAGAAGCTACGAATATCCGTTACCAATGTTGGCCTCGGCCATCCCTCAATTGCATCTATTTTAGAGGGGTCCACAGATATCCCATTTCTTATGATGATATGGCCCAATAATGAGACCTCCTTCAACCAGAAATCACACTTTTTGTACTTTTCATAGAGCTTCTCCTTGTGCAAAGTCTCTAGTACAGTTCTTAAATGCTCCTCATGATCCTCCTTGGTTTTGGAGTATTTTAGAATGTCATCTATAAAGACTACCACGAATTTGTCAAGGTAATCTCTAAAGACTCTATTCATCAATTCCATGAAGATTGCTGGAGCATTAGTGAGTCCTAAAGGCATTACTATGAATTCATAGTGCCCTTATCTTGTGCGAAAAGCAGTCTTGGGGATATCATCCTTCTTCACCCTTACTTGATAATATCCCGACCGCAAGTCCACCTTGGAGAAGTATTGTGCTCCACGCAGTTGATCGAAAAAGTCATCAATTCTTGGGAGAGGATACTTGTTCTTTATCGTGATTTTGTTAAGTTCACGATAATCGATGCAAATCCGCATTAACCCATCCTTCTTCTTGACTAAGAGGACTGGTGCACCCCATGGTGAAACACTTGGGCTTATAAACCCTTTATCCAGATTCTCCTGTAGTTGTTTCTTCAGCTCTTCAAGCTCTACAACATCCATTCTATATGGAGTCTTGGATATTGGTAGTGCCCTAGATATAAGTTCAATTGAGAACTCAATATCTCTTCTAGGAGGAAGACGAGACAGTTCCTCGGGAAACACTTCCGCGAATTCCCTCACAATAGGCATTTCTTCAAGGATGGTTTCTTCTTTGGACTCAATCATCTGAGCCAGATACACATGCTCATAGGGCAATAATATCCATTCTTGAGATGATGGAGCTAAAGGAGATTCATCTTCCTCCTGAAACTTGTAAAGAATTGGGGGTTGATTCTCCATATGGAGTGTGATTTTCCTCTCCCAACAATTTATGTTGTCTTCATATAAGGAAAGCCAATCCATGCCAAGAATTGCATCAAATTCCACCAGAGGGAGTATGACGAGGTTCGCTGGGAAATTCAATCCACAGATTATAATAGGGGAGGACTTATATTCATGGGATGCAATGATTTCCCCATTTGCCGTACTCACTGAAATCTTCACTTCCATGATTTTTGGTGGTGTTGGGATTGTTCTACTAAAATTTTGAGATATAAAAGACTGTGTAGAACCTGAATCAAAAAGTACATTCGCTATTCTTGAATGAATAACTAGCGTACCTGTCACCACTTCTTTGTCGGTGTTCACTTCGACAGAAGTGATGACAAAGGCTCTTCCTTGCTTCCTTGGAGGTTGTTGGTTGCCTCTGAAAACCTTTGGATTAGGGCACTGATTTGAAAAATGACCCGGTTCTTTTCATTTGTAGCATTGAACAACGCGTTGAGGTTCAAACGGAGCGTTCCCATCCTCTGTCGCAGCCATGGGTCTTTCTTGCTGACAGTTAACAGCTAGGTTCCCTTCTCTTCCACACCTGAAGCATTTCCTCGCCCCCTTAAGGAAATTTCCCAGGTGCTTCTTTCCGCACTTTTGGAAAGTGGGGTGCTAGATCTTCTTAGAACCGCTGGATTTATCCATCGGACCGCCAGCATTGAAGTCCACCTTACGCTTTTTTTCCCCATGATACCCCTGTGATTCCCCAATCTCTATTTCGACCTTGAGGGCACATCGGACAATTTCCTCATAGCTGTCGAAGTCACGGATCGCCAATGCTTTCCGCAGGCTAGGCTTCATCCCACCAAAGAAGTGGTCAACTTTGTATTCAGGGGTAACGACAAAGCCAGAAGCGTATCATGCAAGCCTTGTGAAGTTTGCCTCGTACGCTCCAACAGATTATTCGTCTTTTTGCTTGAGGGAAAGGAAGTCCCTTTCCATCTTAAGCCGGAGGGTGCATGGAAAATATTTATCAAAAAACATATTCTAGAAATCCTTCCATTCCAATGCCTCGATCTCCTCCTCAGGCTTTGTATTTTTGATCAATGTCCACCATTGATCAGCTTCACCCTCCATACGATAAGCCTCTAAGAGAACATTCTCTTGTTCAAAACATTGAAGGATGGAAAAGATCTTTTCAATGGAGTTGATCCATTGTTCAGTGATCATGGGATCAGATGATTCACTAAAATTAGGAGGCCTTTGTCTCATGAAGCTCTCGATAGCGACTTGTTCTTTCTTAGGGGGGGTTGAACATTCCTCTTGACCTATGTTTCTATTAAAAACTTGAGTTAGCTGAGAGAGAAGCGTGACAAAGTTCACAATTCCCGCTCCCATTGGATTGGGCATCTCATTAGTACAATAATCACACTGATCTTCACATCAGTTGTTAGCCCGAGTCCTCCTATTACCGGCCATTAGCTTGAATAAAAGGAAAGTTAGGGGTAACACATAAAGGTAAATCCAAAGACAAAAGTTGATGACTTATAAATAAACTTTTATTTCCTTAACTCATGAGTCTATAGGCTTCAATCTAGGCTTTTCATGATCTACTTTCTAACATATATTCTTAGGGGTTTTTTTATTCCCTTAATAAGGGTTCATACTAAGCTTGTGAATTTATCAAAACATATACCCAGGGAGTGTCGTAACCAAGAGTGAAGCAAGACCTGTTTTCGTGCACCAGTTCCCATTCGAGTCTAGCTCAAAGCGGTGTTTTCGGGTTTTACCCCTATGATACATGTCACATACATAACTTATTTTAAAGTTATTTTTTTAATTTATTTTCCATTCATGCTTTGTTTTTGGGGTTTCCAAAGGTTTTATGGAGAATTTGTGAGTTTTCAAGAATTGGGCCAAAACGTGAGCCCAATTCCAGATTTAAAAATAATTTTTTGTTTCTTTTATAACTTTTTCATTTTTTTATATTTTTCAGTAATTCCAACTCCTAAATGTCCTCCCCTGATATATTAACACCACATTTAAATTTGGAGCCTTTATAAATCCATAATCATGGGGGATTTGAGTTTTTATTTGAGAATTGGGACAACCCGAAAGCCCATTTTCCAGTTTTAAATTGTCTTTTTAATTTATTAATATCTTATTAATTATAATGAATTTTTCGGTGATTCCACATCCCCCTCGACCCTAAGGAGCCCAGACGCGTTCCCATCCATTTTCCCCCTCTTTGGAGCTCGTTTGCATCGCGATGGAGTGCTGATATTCTTAGGGTTTCAAAAATCGGGCAGATTTGAGGAGGTAAGTTATTTACATCATAACTCTCTCAATTCTTACTATTTTTCCCCCATTCCAGTTCCTATATGATCTAATAATCCCTATTCGAACATCCCATGAATTGTTGGATGTTTTAAAATTCAGATTCTGGTGTATTTTGAGTCGTTTTCTTCATGATTATTTTGGGTATGTGTTTCTCTCTTCAATTCCTTCCTTCTCTTTAGAGTTTCCTCCCACTTTCATAAATTTATAGAGTGTCCAGATATTAGGGTTCATACCTAGGGTTTGATTTGGGGTATTTTTGGTGAAATATTAGGGTTTAGGGTTTTTTTTCACATCCTTGTGGTGCGGCGGAGGTGCGGTTGAGGTTTCTCACCAAGATTCAAGGGTTTTGACTCAAAAGGTAGGTGGTTCCATGTGTAAACAATTAGTGATGAGTTAGCTTGCTGTATTTAACCATTTTTCATATTCCTCATATGTTGGGTGGGGTGTGAAACCTGTTTATGATTGATTTGGTTATGTGTTAAATTTTATAGTCACTTTTTAACATGAAATTGGGTGTTTTCATGTGTAACTCATGGGGTTTTATTTGGGTGTGGTTTATAACTTATGAAATTGGTTCATTAAATCTTGTTTGGCCTTCCAATTCATGTTTGGTAATTTAATAGTGTCATGTGGTTATAAAAAGAAGGGTTTTGAATAGGTTTTATGTGTAAAACACTGTTATACTTCTTGAGGTCATTTTAGGAAAATGTGTGTTTTCATTTGTATCTTTTGTGGTATTATTCAAGGTTATTTTATAACACTTGAATGTGTTTTTATAAATGTATCTAGGACTGCCAATTATACATTTGATATGAATTGGTATGGTTTTGGTCTTAAATGGGGGTTTTTAAATGGGTTTTGTGTGCAAGACATAGTTACACCCCTTGAGTTGTTTTTTTGAAAATTGTGAATATTTTGTTTGGTTAAACAAAGTGGATAAAAGAGTGTATATGTACTGTTTGGGGGGGGTGTGATCACCTAATATGAGTTTTTGAAAGGTATGGTGGTTATTTAAGATTTCAAATATTTTTATTAGAATGTTTTATAAAGTGCAGAAATGTTTTAGAAAATGGGAAGAGAGCTGCAAAACATGGTTGTGGGCTGTTTTGTGTGAGTGTGTTGTGAAAATTGAATTTTGTTGATGAAAGTGGTATTATATGTTATTTTAGTGGGCTGTTATGTGAGTTATAATGTCTTGGTATGGTTTATAAAAATGGTTTAAAGGATTTTTGGAAGTGTCCATGTAATGTGAAGAGTGTTGTGGGCTATTTTTGTATGAGTTGGATTTTAAAATCAATTTGAATGAAAAAGTGTACTTTTGTGACTTGTGTGGTATACATGTGGGCTGTTTGGTGAATTTTTGATATGGAAATGATATTTTCATGTGCAAAGTATATATCTTGACTTGTTGAACTTGTTTGAGCACAAAGGGAAAACCCGGGTATCTAGGTGGGTGGACGTGTACTAGTATGCTAGTGAATCTGTGAGGTTTGGCCTCAGTTTCACTCAGCAAGATTGACGCTTACAACTCTAACTAAACTATGATGATGATTATTGGATACCACTAGGTTATGGGTATGTTCCCTACTAGTGGCTCGTGCACGAGAATGGATATTTGTGATGGTTACTCTCACCGAGATACGAGGTACCTGGGACCCACAGCTAGCTAGTGCCTAGGGGTTATTTCCCATTGCTTGTGCTCACTGGATACTTTGTTATTACCGTCGGTATACGGTATGAGAGGCTGGAAAATTCAGTAGCTATGGTATTTATTTTAAATGTTTTTATTCTTTAAATTAGCCCACCTAAAAACTGTTTTTATTTAATGTTGCATCTTTTAGAAATTTTAACTAGCATCTCATGTCTTTGAAAACTTGCATGCTTTTCGACATTAAATGTTTATCACATGGAATCTATTAGTGGTGGTATCCTATTGGTCTTTGGCTCACACCCTACTTACACCCTTGGGTGTAAGTAGACTTGGTTATTTTTTGTTGTCGCAGGTTGGGTACAGTTTTTTTTGTTCCAGTGGTTCGGGTTTCTAGCAGGTCCTTGGTAGTGAAGTCTTATGGAGATAGAATAAGGGTGGTTCCCCTTGAAAAAAGGGTTCTTGGGCTGTCATTATTTGTTTTTTTACCTTTGTAATGGTCTTTAAATGTAGTTTTAACTTATGTAATTCAGTTCTGAAATTTTGAAAAAGATGGTTTTAGTTGAAAAATCCAGATTTGTTTTATTGAGTTTTTTTTGTTGTTTAATGTTTATAAAATCGGGTAAATCGTTCCCAATTATCATTATATGATACCCGGGAACTTGTGCCAGCCCGTGGGGATCGGGAACGCCCTTCGGGCCTTGTCACGGGCTGGGTTTGGTGTCGATTTTGGCGGCGACCAGATTTGGTTCGTGACAATACATCTGTGCCAGAGCCGCCTCTACCTGCTCGTATCCAGACAAGGATATATTTGTTTGATAAACCACTTAATCAGTACTTACCAAAAATTAGGTATGTTTTTATTATACTTAGTTTTGTCTCTACGGCTTTACTAGGGTTTTCTAATCCTAATCCTAAAAAATAACTAAACCTATCCTCTGATACCAACTATGACAACCCTGATTTTATTACAAACTTAAACATGATTTATAACATAAAAATTCACTTGATACAACAAGAAGATCGAGAGGTTTAGTGTATTTGGGTCTTAGGATCATTACATAAAAACTTAAAACATGAAAATACAACATATTTATTGAAAACTTCCTTTACATGACCACTACATTCCCTCGTACTTAGCATTTCATGGGATAACCTGAGGACATGCATAAGAAAAGGGTGAGCTATAAAGCCCAGTAAGGGAATACACATAGAATAACATGAGGAGTAAAATACATGTTAGACATTAGGCATATCAATAGATCACAAGAGAAACATGAACATAAAGGCATGAGAAATCATGATAATCATAACATGGAAATGTGGCAACAACACTTAACATGGAATTAGCATGATCCAAGACTCATTGCACATGGAGCATGAGTAAATCCTCATTGCACATGAAGCACAAGTAAAACCTCGTTGCACTTGAATTAGCATGAGTCAACACTCATTTCACATGATGTATCATGATACTATACTTTACCCAATGCATTGGAGCGCTATAAGGGCGCACCCTTCTTAAACATTTCATTTCATGCATAAGTGTTCCACATGGATCATAAAATATGGATTCATAAAACATAATCATTTATTCTACGATAAAGGAATGTGGAATTCATACATGAAATTTTTTAATCAATAAGTAAATTTGCATAAAGGTGAATACCCTTGATGGAGAAATGGGCATGGTATCCACTACACAATGGCATTGGCTTAGAAAATCGGTGCAATTTCGGCAGCGTAACGACGTGACATAAGAATTCATAAAAATGGTTGATGAGAGAGAAAGGGGTTCCTCATCATATTTAAATGTAATGGATAGTAAGGAGGTCATATAGATACATGTCCCAAAAATTGTAATGGAATTTAGATTCATGATACAAAATTATTGCTTGAATGTAAAAGAAGAGAGAGAAGTTCCTTTCGGAATTTCGGCATAGTAACGGGTGTACATGAGAGGCATTTAATGAGAGAGAAAGGAGTCTCCCATCATTCAAACAATAAGAGGGAAGTATGGGGGAGGTGAGAAACCATACCCCAACATTCATAATTGAAATTAAAAGGGCAATACAACTTACAGAAAATTGAAAAAAATTGAGAAAGGAAGAAAAACCCTTACTTGGAAGTGTGCTTCCAAAAGCTAGAGAGAGGCTTTTGAGAGGATTCTTGGGAGCTTGGGAAACCTTTGGAGGATTCTAGAGAGATTAGGGAAGATTTTTGACGAAATACAAAGGCTTTGAGTGAGTAGGAAGTGGGAGCTTGGGTGGGTTTATATAGGAAAGGTGAGAGAATTATTTATTATTTAGGTTTGGGGCCCCTTATATTAAATTAATCCAAACTAAAAGCCATCCCATGGTTTTTTCCCATGATTTTTGGAAAAGGGAATAGGAAAATAATATTTTATAAGGCCAAATTCCTAACTTCTTAAAATACTAAGGTTTCTTATGTAGAGGTGAGTCACACTCCCATGGAAATTAATTTAAAAAGACAAGGTGTTTAATAAGTCTTGAGGGGTCCATTAATGCTTTGAAAAGTAAGTAAAAAAAACCCAAAATCACATTATTTTAATGGTAAAACATATATTGTCCGAACATAAAGATTATAGTATTTTATTACATCACTATTGGGTCATTATGATGTCATAAAACACATTATATATTTAAACAGTATTTAATTTTTACCCAAAAATTTAACAGTCTCAGAAAATTATGAAAAATTCACCGTTGGATAATTTCGACATCCTGATTCCAGAAATAATATTTATTTTATCTAAATAATTTTCTAAATATGTTAATTTTCAATTTTAAAATAAAAACCGGCATTTATCGAAAATTCACGTGTTTTGACAGAAATGGATTTCAAAACTTAATAAAAATTATAATTGAATTGATAAAATTATAAGATCATTTATATTTAATAAAAATTAATTTAATAATAATATTTTATTAAAATATTATTTAATTCAAAAAAATCCCTTAATTTAATAAAATATAATTCTTAATTAAATAATAACTAAAAACACTATTTGTACTTTAAAAACTATTTACAATTTATCAATGATGACAAGAACGTATATACATTGTTATATACAAAAAATAATGTACATGAACATAGTACTATTGATTTGTTACATAACCCCTTAAAACAGCCACATAAGACCTAAGGGTAAGGTGTGCGATGGTGACGGACTCTTGGGGTGGCTCATCTAACATTGCTCGAGTGGTAATCTCTATCAACTTCCACTTTTCCCGTAGACGGTCCCGTTCGAGCTTGACATGGTGAAGCTCAGCTTGGGCTTGGTCAAGAGCGAAGCCCAAGGATGCCACCTCTTTTCCGATCTCCGACAAATGGGCTTCGTATGGGAAATTCTACTGGATGAGGCCATCGTTTCCTTTGTCTGAGTAAATTTGGATTTGTTAAAGCCCTATATTTATACTAATCATGTGATCACTGTTCAACGGCTATATTAGCAATGGTCAAAATTCTTATCATAAAACCAAATAAGTTGACATTTTATATAAACATAAAGAGACATTTAATTAGATCAAGAGGGATTTTAATTAATTAAACTTTGGGTCATTACAATATTCCCACCTTAAGAAATTTCACCCTCGAAATTTTCCTTTTCCCACACTAAAACAGATGTGGGTAACTCAGCTTCATCATTTCCTCCGATTCCCAAGTCGCTTCTTCAAACTTTTGGTTTCTCCACAACACCTTGATGAGGGGAATTGTCTTATTTCATAGATCCTTTTCTCTACGATCTAAGATCTTCACTGGTTGCTCCTCATAAGAAAGATCATCTTCCAATTGTACCACCTCAGAAGAGAGTACATGTGAAGGGTCCGGTATGTACTTCCTTAAGAGGGATACATGAAAGACATCATGTACTTTGGCCATAGTAGGTGGAAGTGCTAGTCAATAGGCTACATCCCTGACACAATCAAGAATCTCGAAGGGGCCTATGTACCTTGGACTTAACTTCCCTTTCTTTCCAAACCTCACGACCTTCTTCCATGGAGATATGCGTAGAAAAACCATGTATCCAACTTTAAACTCAAGGTCTCGTCGACGATTATCTGCATACTCTTCTGTAAACTCTAGGCTGCCTTGATATGCTGCTGAATGGTTTTCACCTTCTCCACCATTTCCTCGACCATTTTTGGTCCAGGCAGCTTATGTTTACCGACCTCATCCCAACGTACCGGTGTTCTTCACCTTTTCCCATACAGGGCTTCATATGGTTCCATTTGGATGCTCGAGTGGAAACTATTATTATAAGATAACTCAACCAGAGGAAGATGTTGATACCACCCTCCTTTAAAGTCCATTGAGCATGCTCTCAACATGTCCTCAAGTGTTTGGATAGTCTGCTTGGATTGGCCATTAGTTTGAGGATGATAGGCTGTACTGAAGTTCAGTTCAGTATTCAGAGCATGTTGAAGACTCTTCCAAAACTTAGAGGTGAATCTTGGATCTCGGTCAAACACAATAGATATTGGTACTCCATTCAACCTTACCACTTCCCTGATATATATCCATGCCAGTTGATCCAATGAGAAATCCCCCCGAATAGCAATGAAGTGTGCAATCTTTGTAAGAAGATCCACAACAACCCAGATTGCATTGTTGCCTTTGGATGTCCTTGGAAGTCCGGTGAAAAATTCCATAGTGATGTACTCCCATTTCCATTCTAGTATGGGCAATGGTTGCATCATCCCCTTAGACTTTTGCCTCTCTTCCTTCACTTGCTGACACACCAGGTACTTTGATGTATATTCAGAGATCTCCATCTTCATATTATCCCACCAAAAGTTTTCTCGGAGATCTCGATACATCTTTGTGCTCCCTGGGTGAATAGAGAAATTTGAACTATGTGCATCATCCAAAAGTTCCTTCTTCAGCTCCGGACTTGATGGAACACATAGTCTTTTACCAAACCTCACAATTCCTTCTTCATTAACATTAAACACCGAGGATTTCCCTTTTTCTATAGCTTCCACTTTTTCTTGAATTCCCACATCATCCTTTTGAGCATCCTTTAACCTTTCCAAAAGAGACGGTTGAGCAATCATTTGTGAAAGGATTGATTATGTTCCCTTCTCTATGATTCCCATGTACATCTTCATAAAGTCTAAGAAGATTGGATCCTTCTCAATTCTCATCATTGATAGAATCGCTGGATCCTTTCTACTTAGGGCATCTGCCACCTTGTTTGCTTTCCCAGGGTGGTAATGTATTGAACAATCACAATCCTTGATGAGATCTATCCATATTATCTGGCGCATATTAAGCTCTTTCTGTGTGAATATATATTTAAGACTCTTGTGGTCAGTATATATCTCACATTTCTATCCATAGAGATAATGCCGCCAGATTTTCAAGGCAAATATCACAGCCGCCAACTCCAGATCATGCGTTGGATAGTTTCGCTCATGGATTTTCAACTGCCTTGAGGCATAAAATATCACTTTATCATTATGCATCAGCACACAGCCTAAGCCCTTATTTGAAGCATCACTGAATACCACAAAAAGTTCCCCACTTGTGGGTAAAGTGAGCACGAGCACAGTGATAAGCCTCCTTTTCAACTCCTTGAATCTTTCTTCCCATTCATCACTCTAAGCAAAATTTACTCCCTTCTGAGTTATCTTGGTAAGAGGGTTAGGCAATCGTGATAAATTCATCACAAATCGTCGATAATATCCAGCTAACCCCAAGAAGCTACGGATATCCGTTACCAATGTTGGCCTCAGCCATCCCTCAATTGCATCTGTTTTAGAGGGGTCCATAGATATCCCATTGCTTGTGATGATATGGCCCAAGAATGAGACCTCCTTCAACCAGAACTCACACTTGCTGTACTTTTCATAGAGCTTCTCCTTGCGCAAAGTCTCTAGTACAGTTCTTAAATTCTCCTTATGATCCTCCTTGGTTTTGGAGTATATTAGAATGTCATCTATAAAGACTACCACAAATTTTTCAAGGTAATCTCTAAAGACTCTATTCATCAAGTCCATGAAGATTTCAGGAGCATTAGTGAGTCTGAAAGGCATTACTATGAATTCATAGTGCCCTTATCTTGTGCGAAAAGTAGTCTTGGGGATATCATACTTCTTCACCCTTACTTGATAATATCCCGACCGCAAGTCCACCTTGGATAAGTATTGTGCTCCACGCAGCTGATCAAACAAGTCATCATTTCTTGGGAGAGGATACTTCATTATAATCGATGCAAAGCCGCATTGACCCATCCTTCTTCTTGACGAAGAGGACTGGTGCACCCCATGGTGAAGCACTTGGGCGTATAAACCCTTTATCCAGATTATCTTGTAGTTGTTTCTTCAGCTCTTCAAGCTCTACAACAGCCATTTATATGGAGTCTTGGATATTGGTAGCACCCCAGGTATAAGTTCAATTGAGAACTCAACATCTCTTCTAAGAGGAAGACCAGACAGTTCCTCGGGAAACACTTCCACGAATTCCCTCACAATAGGCATTTCTTCAAGGATGGTTTCTTCTTTGGACTCAATCATCTGATCCAGATACGCGTGCTCATAGGGCAGTAATATCCATGCTTGAGATGATGGAGCTAAAGGAGATTCATCTTCCTCCTGACACTTGTAAAGAATCGGGGGTCGATTCTCTATATGGAGTGTGATTTCCCTATCCCAACAATTTATGTTGGATCTATATAAGGAAAGCCAATCCATGCCAAGAATTGCATCAAATTCCACCAGAGGGAGTATGACGAGGTTCGCCGGGAAATTCAATCCACATATTATAACAGGGGATGACTTAAATTCATGGGATGCAATGATTAGCCCATTTGCCGTACTCACCGACATCTTCACTTACATGATTTTTTGTGGTGTTGGGATTGTTCTACTAAACTTTCGAGATATAAAAGAATGTGTAGAAACTGAATAAAAAAGTATGTTCGCTATTATTGAATGAATAACTAGCATACCTGTCACCACTTTGTTGCCGGGGTTCACTTTGACATAAGTGATGGCAAAGGCTCTTCCTTCCTGCCTTGGAGGTTGTTGGTTGCCTCCGAAAACCCTTGGATTAGGGCACTGATTTGTAAAATGTCCCGGTTCTTTGCATTTGTAGCATTGAACAATGCTTCGAGGTTTGAACGGAGCATTCCCCTCCTCTGTCGCAGCCGCGGGGCTTTCTTGCCGACAGTTAACAGCTAGGTTCCCTTCTCTTCCACACCTGAAGCATTTCCTCATCCCCTTAAGGCAATTTCCCAGGGGCTTCTTTACACACTTTTGGAAAGTGGGGTGATGGATCTTCTTAGCACCATTGGATTTATCCATCGGACCACCAGCATTGAAGTCCACCTTACGCTTCTTTTCCCCATGATACCCTTGTGATTCCCCGATCTCCATTTCGACCTTGAGGGAATATCAGACAATTTCCTCATACCTGTCGAAGTCATGGATCGCCAATGCTTTCTGCAGGCTAGGCTTCAGCCCACCAAAGAAGCGGTCAACTTTGCATTCAGGGGTAACGACAAAGTCGAAAGCGTATTGTGCAAGCCTTGTGAAGTTTTCCTCGTACGCTTCAACAGATTCTTCGTCTTTTTGCTTGAGAAAAAAAAGTCCCTTTCCATCTTAAGCCGGAGGGTGCATGGAAAATATTTATCGAAAAACATCTTCCAGAAATCCTTCCATTCCAATGCCTCGATCTCCTCCTTAGGCTTCGTATTTTTGATCAATTTCCACCATTGATCAGATTCAACCTCTATACGATAAGCCGCCAGGAGAACCTTCTCTTGTTCAGAACATTGAAGGATAGAGAAGATATTTTCAATGGAGTTGATCCATTTTTCAGCGATCGTTGGAGAGGATGATCCATTAAAAGTAGGAGGCCTTTGTCTCATGAATCTCTCGATAGCGACTTGTTATTTCTTAGGGGGGGGGGGGGGGTTGAACGTTCCTCTTGACCCGTGTTTCTATTCAAAACTTGAGTTAGCTGAGAGAGAAGCGTGACAAAGTTCGTAATTCCCGCTCCCATTGGATTGGGCATCTCATTAGTACAATCATCACACTGATCTTCACATCGGTTGTTAGCCCGAGTCCTCCTATTACCGGCCATTGGCTGGAATAAAAGTAAAGTTAGGGGTAACACATAAAGGGTAATCCAAAGACAAAAGTTGATGACTTATAAATAAACTTTTATTTCCTTAACTCATGAGTCTATAGGCTTCAATCTAGGCTTTTCATGGTCTACTTTCTAACATATATTCTTAGGGGTTTTTTTATTCCCTTAATAAGGGTTCATACTAAGCTTGTGAATTTATCAAAAAATATCCCCTGGGAGTGTCGTAACCAAGAGTGCAGCAAGGCCCGTTGTCGTGCACCAGTTCCCGTTCGAGTCTAGCTCAAAGCGGTGTTTTCGGGTTTTACCCCTAGGATACATCTGTGCCAGAGCCTCCTCTACCTGCTCATATCCAGACAAGGATGTATTTGTTTGATAAACCACTTACTTAGTACTTTACAAAACTTAGGGATGTTTTTATTATACTTAGTCTTGTCTCTAAGGCTTTACTAGGGTTTTCTAATCCTAATCCCAAAAAATAACTAAACCTATCCCCTGATACCAACTATGACAACCCTGCTTTTATTACAAACTTAAACATGATTTATTACATAGAACTTCACTTGATACAACAAGAAGATCGAGAGGTTTAGTGTATTTGGGGCTTAGGATCATTATATAAAAACTCAAAACATGAAAATACAAAATATTTATTGAAAACTTCCTTTACATGACCACTACATTCCTTCGTACTTAGCATTGCATGGGATAACTTGAGGACATGCATAAGAAAAGGGTGAGCTATAAAGCCCAGTAAGAGAATACACATGGAATAACATGATGAGTACAATACATGTTATACATTAGGCATATCAATAGATAACAAGATAAACATGAACATAAAGGCATGAAAAATCATGATAATCATAACATGGAAATGTGGCAACAACACTTAACATGGAATTAGCATGAGCCAAGGCTCATTGCACATGGAGCATGAGTAAATCCTCATTGCACATGAAGCACGAGTAACCCCTCGTTTCACTTGAATTAGCATGAGTCAACAATCATTGCACATGACGTATCATGATACTATACTTTACCCAATGCATTGGAGCGCTATAAGGGCGCACCCTTCTTAAACATTTCATTTCATGCATAAGTGTGCCACATGGATCATAAAACATGGATTCATAAAACATAATCATTTATTCCACGATAAAGGAATGTGGAATTAATATATGAAACTTTGTAATCAATAAGTAAATGTTCATAAAGGTTAATACCCTTGATGGAGAAATGGGAATGGTATCCACTACACAATGGCATTGGCTTAGAAAATCGGTGCAATTTCGGCAGCGTAACGACATGACATAAGAATTCATAAAAATGGTTGATGAGAGAGAAAAGTGTTCCTCATCATATTTACATGTAATGTACAGTAAGGAGGTCATATAGATACATGTTCCAACAATTTTAATGTAATTTAGATTCATGATACAAAATTATTGCTTGAATGTAAAAGAAGAGAGAGAACTTCCTTTCGGAATTTCTGCATAGTAACAAGTGTACATGGGAGGCATTTAATGAGAGAGAAAGGGGTCTCCCATAATTCAAACAATAAGAGGGCAGTATGGTGGAGGTGAGAAACCATACCCCAACATTCATAATTGACATTAAAAGGGCAATACAACTTAAATAAAATTGACAAAAATTGAGAAAGGAAGAAAAACCCTTACTTGGATGTGTGCTTCCAAAGGCTAGGGAGAGGCTTGTGAGAGGCTTCTTGGGAGCTTGGGGCACCTTGGGAGGATTCTATAGAGAGTAGGGCAGAGGTTGGACTAACTTCAAAGGCTTTGAGTGAGGAGGAAGTGGGATCTTGGGTGGGTTTATATAGGAAAGGTGAGGGAATTATTTATTATTTAGGTTTGGGACCCCTTATATTAAATTAATCCAAAACACAAACCATACCATGGTTTTTGCCCATGGTTTTTGAAAAAGGGAAGAGGAAAAAAATATTTTATAAGGCCAAAGTCCGAACTTCTTAAAATACTAAGGTTTCTTATGTGGAGGTGAGTCACACTCCCATGGAAATTAATTTAAAAAGACAAGGTGTTTAATAAGTCTTGAGGGGTCCATTAATGCTTTGAAAAGTAAGTCAAAAAAACCCAAAATCACATTATTTTAATGGTAAAACATATATTGGCCGAACATAAAGATTATAGTATTTTATTACATCACTATTGGGTCATTATGATGTTATAAAACACATTATATATTTAAACGGTATTTAATTTTTACCCAAAAATTCGACAGTCTCAGAAAATTATGAAAAATTCACCATTGGATAATTTCTACATCCTGATTCCAGAAATAACATTTATTTTATCTAAATAATTTTCTAAATATTTTAATTTTCACTTTTAAAATAAAAACCGACATTTATAAAAAATTCACGTGTTTTGACAGAAATGGATTTCAAAACTTAATAAAAATTATAATTGCATTTATAAAATTATAAGATCATTTATATTTAATAAAAATTAATTTAATAATAATATTTTATTAAAATATTATTTAATTCAAAAAAATCCCTTAATTTAATAAAATATAATTCTTAATTAAATAATAACTAAAAACACTATTTGTACTTTAAAAACTATTTACAATGTATCAATGATGACAAGAACGTATATACATTATTATATACAAAAAATAATGTACATGAACATAGTACTATCGATTTGTTACATAACTCCTTAAAACAGCCGCATAAGACCTAAGGGTAAGGTGTGCGATGGTGACAGACTCTTGGGGTGGCTCAGCTAACATTGCTCGAGTGGTAATCTCTATCAACTTCCACTTTTCCCGTAGACAGTCCTGTTTGAGCTTGACATAGTGAATCTCAGCTTGGGCTTGGTATGGGGCAATTCTACTGGATGAGGCCATCGTTTCCTTTGTCTGAGTAAATTTGGATTTGTTAAAGTCCTATATTTATACTAATCATGTGATCACTGTTCAACGGCTATATTAGCAACAGTCAAAATTCTTATCATAAAACCAAATAAGTTGACATTTTATATAAACATAAAGATACATTTAATTAGATCAAGAGGGATTTCAATTAATGAAACTTTGGGTCGTTACAATCACTCAATATTCCTGATCGAGCCATCCGATCCTTTTCCGATATTGACGAGAATTGAAACCAACTTCCCAGGAATGAAGAAATATCCCACTGAAGTGTGGAGTTAAAAACAGAGCCTCTAAAATAGGACCACACCGCCGAAGACCACTCCCCTTCAAAGAATAAGTGATGCATACTCTCCTCCTTCCTGATAACACAACAGTGGCATGGCGAAGCCAAGTTAATTCCCAGCTTTTTGATATTCTCATCCGTAGCTACAACAGAATTCTTGATGCACCATATAAGGAGATATACATTTTTATAATAAACCAAGGTATTTGGAATAATATTCATTATAATGAAATAGTATGTTAAAAACACTCTTATTTATATAGAAATGATAAAATAATTTTATTATGTCCTAGGAAATTTTTAAGTGTCAGAAATTTGATATGCCTTACAACCCGATTTTTTTTAAATAAGGTTTTTTTATATTTAAAAGACAAAATTTTCATCTTTAGAGAATTATTATGATAAAATAAACATCATTTTTGAAATCATCATGTCAAAATTAGGTTAGGGTGAATTTATGAGAATTTTCTAAAATACTTTTTTCCCCATGAATAGTAAAAATACAGTTTGGGTTTTTCGGTATGTTTAATGACTTCATAAATATGTCATAATGATGTAATAATTAATTAACCACAATCTATAACCTAAAATATGTTATTTTATTTATATCAAGTATTTTAATAGATTTTAACCAATTTCCAAACCTATAAGTAACTTTCCAAAGTCTAAAATGGAAAATTTGACTTTAAAAACATTACTTTGTGGAAACTTTACTTTTTCATTCCAAAAGAAGTAATAAAAAATGGAATTCGATCCTGGTGGATTAAAATAACATAAAATATGTCCCAAATTTCTAAAACATGAGCAAAAAAAATGGGTAATCCAATGGGTTTTCATTTTCTACAACCTAGATTTTTAAGGCCTATATTTAGAAATTATTAAACAAAGCCTCAACTTTTGCTATAAATGCAGGGACCCGACCCTAGTTTCCTAGAGTTGATGCCTTATTTTAATACATTTTCATATAAACAAGGAATATGCATCCCAAAGGACCAAGTAGTTTAATATCTTTTTGAAACAAGATACATATATAAGTTCAACATTACATCTTGAAAGGAAAACAACACTAATTTATTCTGTTAGAAACATCCATACCTCCTAGATTATGCTTTCAAGTCATCCATAAATTACTTCTTCATATCCTGGGAAAATGAAACATAATAAAGGGGTGAGCTCAAATGCTCAGTAATAGTAAGCAATACATCGGAATATAATATAAACATAAACATTAGGCATTGTGAATAAATGAAAACACATGCCTTTACAAATAATAAACTTGAACACAATATGGCATGAATATGATATGAGTAAAATAATGCCATAATAAAACATAATCATGGGTATTTTACTAGTCGAATAACCACATGAACTTTCAATTACTAGATACATAATGAGGGAAGTGCATATGCCAGACATTCTGAAACATTTTTTCAAGGCCTCGACCAAGACGTCTAAAAATGATTAAGATCTCGGCCAAAACCATATATCCAATTGGGAAAGGCCTCGGTCAATTCCACGTCTATTTGTCTCCTGAGACCTACCGATGCATCGAGGGACTATAGTGGGACCCACCCGACACTTACTAAGTCCAATACATTACTCATATGAATAGGGATAAACATAAACAACATACACATTTATATTGAAACCAATATTTGAAATGTAAATAACTTTCCCTAAACATTAAGCATAAACACTAACCATTCAGAGTAAATTGGTGAATGGTTTTAATATAGCACATCCATAGTCAAAATAATCATAAAACATTAAATTAAATATGGTAGATGATATCATAGGATATAAACCTCAATGAAGTACAAGATTCAACAAAATTTTTTGACATAGATGAAGATACTTTTAAATGAGACTATTGAAAAATCCTTGAGGAAATAATCCTTAAACATTACAAAGTGTCCCATACTACATTGAAATATTCAAATAATAATCCCTTAGAATATCATGAGAATAAAGAGACTCTTTATATGATATACCATATGGAATTACATACACCACAAGAAAGAAATAAGTGGTGAACAAGGCATATATCTCAACAAAGTTAGAGTGAGATGAGAAAAATCATTTTTTACTTTGGAAAGAAGAGTTCTTTTGGAAAATCATTTTTATTTGTCATGAAATCAGATTGTAAACATGAATATTCAATAAAATAAAAGACTAGGACATTGAAATTATATTTTAGGCATAAATGATGTCCCACTGAAGTGAAATCATGTAGAAAGAGTTTTTAATATTCTTTAGAAATAAAACATTTTAAAGCATTTTAAGGAAAGTATTAAAGAGAATTTTAAAGTGGAAAGACAAGTTTTTTCTCTTAAATACAGAAATGATCCAAGATCATTTTTCATGATAAAATGAGTGTTTTTATAAAAATAATGGTGTCTTAAAACAGATTCTGGTGTACACTTGAAAATGGGTAAGAATTTGAAAATATCCCTTGAATCGAGTTTGTTTATCATGATAATTTTTTTGAATGATCCTTTTAAAACATGTAAATAACCATAAAATAAAGAAGTATTCTAGATGTTAAACATATATAGGACATTAAAACAGAATTTATGTGGAGTAAATAAGAATAAATAATAATTTAATTAAGGTAAGTAGAGAATAAGAGTAACCCAAATGAAAATGGAAGTTCAGGTGAAAAAACCCTTACCACTGTGTAATCAATCGATTTTTATTCCCCAAAATTAACAATATTAAAATGATAAATTGAATACCATGAAAATAAATATATTCATGATATGTTATATCAATGGGAAGTATACATATACCATATGTTAGAGTTGGTGTCCTAAAAACCAACTGTTTGTACTTTGATTATGTGAATGTACACTTATTATATATTGTTCATTGTTCTGCATGACTATAATATAATAATGTCCTAGAATATTTGTTGCATTAATAAGGTCATGGAAGATCCCCACTATGATGATAACTTTAAAATTCCATAACAATATTCTTAAATAAATTTCTATGGTTGGATGACATATTATGATATGACACATAGTATACAGACCGTCATGTGCGAGTACTCGTAAGAATATGTGACTCTCTCTCATGGAGTTCACACTTGGTAATCTCCAATATGGGAGATTATGAGAACATAACTGCCAGTAGTAATTATGCATGTCTTGGTGTCATCGGACATTACTATCTATGAGCGTGTGTAATGGTCCTTAGACTGGAATATTATGATTAACTCATGTCATGACTCACACACTTAGATTTGCGGATGAAAACCGTCACGAAGACAGTTGGTGGGAAGTAGGGTACGTTGGGTGCGTCACGAATGACATGTTGTTAATGGATAAGTCGAGGAAGGATTTGTCCCTTCCATATTTATGGAAGTAGATATCTCAGGCCCTTTGATTGAAATAGAACTGTCGCCCAAATTCTATGGCCATGGTGTAACGACGAGTTTATTTCTAGAAGTCAAAGAATGATAGATCAAGCATATAGGTTTATGACACTGCCATGAAACCTGCTGGATGAGATATCGAGAAAAATGGATTAAATTACATGGTAAGAATTCGTATGAGATAACACATCAATGCGACGTCAACTTCTTTCTCTTGGGTGCCTTGACCCGTTGCTAGACAATAATCTTGGACTTTAGGCAAGCTCACCTAATTCCAACGAGAAAGAGGCCTAGAGGGTCACACACTAAGAGTATTCAAATATCTCAAGTAGAATAATGATTATTCCCGTACATGGTTTAATAATTATTCAAGGAATCCTAAATCATTTTAATGTTGGATGAAAAATAAAATGAAAACAAGTACACACCGTGTAGTTTTTATTTTGAAAACAAGTACACACCATGTATTAATGATTACACACTGTAGTTTTCATTTTGGAAAGGAAATGAAAAAAAGTACATGCCGTGTATTAATGATTACACATCTTGTAGTTTTTTTATGAAAAACAAGTACACGCTGTGTATTAATGATTATATGCCATGTAGTTTTTACAGTCGGGATTTTTAGGATATAATATTATTTTATTAAATGATATTTATTATAATCAACGTGGGCGCATGTCAAGGAATTAATTATTCGACATGGGGTTTTCAATAAGAGTTAATGAAATAAATAAAACGCGTAACACATTTATTTATTGTCATAACTCTATAACCTCAAAACCGATTATAAATATCCTCACAACCCCAACACTTTTTCCCAATCGTTGTGCACAACAATTCTAGAGAATTCCCTCAAGGTAGAGATAACTACTTCCTCCAAGAACGCGCTCAAGGCCGAGAGAGATCCTCCTCCATCAGATCAAAACGATCTAAGGCGGACAATGCAAGCAAAGGTTTCTCCATGCTAGCACCCGTAGAATACTTTGGTGACGTCCAGAGATACGTGGTGCACGTGTGGATCACTGCTAGAGGAAGTATACACTTAGCTTCTGTGACGTAACGACGAATCACATCGGAACGTGATCAAGAATATCAATGAATAAAGAACACCCAAAAAGGTACTTCTTGTCAATTAATTAAATTAATTATAATCAACCTGCGATGATCCTCCTTTGTGGTTCCAGGACTATTCTTCTTCTTTGTCTATTTCTGTGATTCGATCCATGGAGTCTGACGTTTATCATCGTATTGATTCCGGATTGATCATTTCTAATGAAAAAAAGCCAAGTGGGCACATCCACCCACGAGCTTCCGCTGCGCCTAGAACCTTAAAATGGTATCAAAGGAAGGTTACAATGTTGATTATAGTTATTTCATTTTTGTTGATAATTTATGCATTTATATTTGATTCAATTCAAGATAAATCATTCTATAAAACTGAATGAACGAGATCTATTATTCCTCCTTCATTTCTAGATTCACATCATAGAAATTACTTTTTAATTTTAATTTTGATTAAAATAAAAATGAGGAACTCATCCAGAGGATCCAATCTTTCTGTATGTACAACACAAGAATACATATCATGTAGTGAAAACTACACGCCATGTACTTAGGTTCAATGAACCGGTACTGGTCCACCAAACCACGCCGTGTGAATTGAGCATGCCTAAGTATTTATTACACCGTGTTGACCAGAATTGAACGACGCGTGGAAACCGGAATACATGGCATGTATGTTGAATCAACACGCCGTGTAGTTCGATCCAGGCTAGGTGAAACCGTGTACAAGGAGAATACATGTACCACGTACACAGGATTTCCAGGCCGGTAACCATGTAACAAGGAAGTACACATCGTGTTAGATTAATCTACACGCCGTGTACTCCAAAATTTCCAAAGTATAGAAAACATGCCAAAGCCCCCGACATGTACTTTGGATAAAGGGTGAAAAATACACATCATGTAATATATCCTACACGTCGTGTACTTTCCAAAAATGGAATTTCACTAGGTTTCCTCCAAAGTACAAAGAACTGTACAAGGAATATTGATGAGAAGAATCTCAATGAAATTCAGAAAGTAATTTAAGATAAATAATTGATTAATTATAAGATCATAATTATTTGAATTCAAGCGCGACTTATCTTAAATAAAAGAACGATTAAAGGAATTTGAATTCTAAATATGCGTAAATGTCGTTGCATGATATGGATGATCATGAGCTAGAACAAAGACCCTTTGTGTGTGTATGGTTTCATTTAAATTTATTTACTTTAAATTCGTTGGCCTGCGAGCCTTCTTCCAATAATATGTAGGGCTTGCATGCCCATGGTTTCTTTAATGTAAACCCCATGTAATGGAGGATCTCCCAAGTTAGAGGAGATAGTTCAAAACCCGAAGCTAAGGTGAAACCAACCCAAGAAGATACAAAGGTGGACATGTGGGAGCTACAAAACACGAACAATCAGGTTCAAGGTGTTTTTTCCTAGTTCAGGGTTAGATTATCAAAACTGCTAGATAAGCTAACCAATAAAAGATCATGATCATGCCATATTATTTTATTTTTGTATGATTTCATGGTTTATTTATTATGTATGTGTTGTCACGATCACATAATTAATGAAATAAACAATCATGCAAATATGGAATAAAATAAAAACCAGACTATGCGTAAACATTATCAGAACATAGTTAATCACTTAAGAAAGCATCACTTAATATTAAAAATCATGTGATAATTAAAAACTAGGCATAAAGAATAAAATCCCTCAAATACCATATTAAGTCAGACCAAGCCTTCCGTTACTTGATTAAGGGAAAGACTCAATAAAACTATGTGTTTGACTAACCCTTGTTGGGACACTTAATTTTATAAAGTAAGATCTTATGAAAGTTTCGAGTTGGATTAAACATTTTACATCAAGAGGAGTAGCCCTTGCTAGACTTGTTGTAAAATGGAGGCAAGTGTTGAGGAAATCCAAGTCAGGATTTCAGGATTGGGGAGTCCACTCAACAGATCAAGGAACTGTAAGCTCACAGTTGTCAAAGACCTGCCTACCTAAATACCTTCAAATAGCTTGACCAACCCTTGTTGGGGTTATGCAAAGGGGAATATGGATCCTTGACACTAGAATGTAATGGAAACTGTACATTCCAAGTTCAATGGTGAGGGTCATTGGGACTTGATAAAATAGTGGGGGAATTAATAAATTTATTTATTATTTTTCACAAAATGTAATCAAAAGGTAATGATAAATCTGCTCTTTTAATTTGTAGAATCAATATGAAAAACTCTTCAACCACATTTTCTCTGTGATCAATTCTGGATAAAGACAATATCCTCATCGGTAGTAACTTTCAGGAATGGTTTAGGCGCCTTCGGGTTATCCTACGCCATGAACGAAAGTTTTATGGCCTAGAGTCCTCACTTCCTGATTTGCCCACCCAAGGGGCAATTAATGAAGATTTTCTGGTCTATAATCAACATTTAAATGATGCACTCGATGTTAAATGTTTGATTCTATCATTAATGTCTAGTGAGATCATTAAGTCTCATGAAGACATGGATTCCTATAGCATGCTCGAGCACCTCAGTGGTTTATACTAGGAGAGAGAAAGACATGAAAGGTTTGAGATCTCCAAGGCTCTATTCCAGAGCAATCTTGGAGAGGGTGCCCTAGTTGAGCCTCATGTAGTCAAGCTCATTGGATACATTGAGCGCTTGGAGGCTTTAGGGTTTAAACTCCTCGAAGAACTAGGTACCGATCTCATTCTTTCATCACTCCCCCAGAGCTTCTCTAACTTTGTTGTAAATTTTAACATGAACAACATTGAGAAGTCTCTATTTGATCTACTTATCCTCATTCGCTAAGTGGACAATGATATGAATCGTGAAAAGCCTTCTGTCCTTATGGTGAATAAAAGGAAAGGGAAGGCAAAGAGCTTTAAGCCCAAAGTTTCTTCAAGGCCTTCCAAGAAAAGGAAGATCAAAGGGGATACAAGAGAATAAGAGGATATTTGTTTTGCATGTGGTAAGAAGGGCCACTGGAAGAAAAACTACACCCAGCCAAGGAAACAAGGGGAAGCTTTAGGTGCGTTTGTTATCGAATGAAATCTTTCTGTTTCTAATAATTGGGTATTAGATACTTCTTGTGGTTCTTATATCTGTATCCAAATACAGAAACCAAGTAGATTCATAAAGATTGAACGAGGTGAGGTGGATCTGCGAGAAGCCAACGGAGCCAGACTCGCTGCTGTAGATGTCGGAGACTACCACCTCACATTGCCTACTAGGATGGTCTTGGTATTGAAAGGATGTTATTATGTACCCTCTGTAACCAAAAACATTATTTCAGTATCCATATTAGATACTGATGGATTCATCTTCAAGTTTAGAAATGAATGTTTCTACTTTTATAAAGATATCATTTGTTTTGGTAGGGCATTTATATAATGGCCTTTATGTGTTAGACTACACAAACCAAGTAATGGGAATCGATGACAAAGTTAATTCACATGACTCATCCACACCCAAATTTGGCATCACCGACTAGGTCATGTCAATGAGAAATGTTTGACAAAATTACATCAAGATGGGTATTTAGATTCTTTCAAACTAAAACCACTTGGTGTATGTCATGAGTGTCTACAAGGCAAAATAATCAAAGCCCCATTTAGTGGGAAAGGTGAAAGGGATAAAGATATTCTAGAATTAGTTCAAACAGATGTGTGTGGACCATTTCCAGTTGAAACAAGGGGTGGGTTCTTGTACTTCATAACTTTTACTGATAATTTTAGTAGATATGGATATATTTAATTAATGAGGTATAAGTCAGATTCTTTTGATCGGTTCAAATAATACAAGAATGAAGTTGAGAACCAGCTTGGTAAGATGATTAAGAAACTCCTTTCAAACAGAGGAGGCTAATATCTTAACTAGGACTTCATTGATTTCTTACAGGAGTTTGTGATTATATCTCAACTCACTCCTCCTTACACACCTTAGTGGAATGGTGTAAGTGAAAGGAGGAACCACACCCTGTTGGACATGTCAAGATCAATGACAAGTCTTGCGAGTATTCCATTATCCTTTTGGGGATATTCATTACAAACAGAAGCATACATACTAAACTAAGTACCAACTAAATCGATAAATGGTATTCCATACGAGTTATGGAGTGTACGCAAAGCCATGTTATCGAATTTACATGTGTGGGGTAACGAAGAATTTTTTAAGGCCTCTTCAGGTAACAAACTTGCACCCCGAGGCACAAAGTGTATCTTTATAGGATATCCCAAGGAAACAAGGGGATATTACCTATACAACCCCTCAGATAAAAGGGTTACAATGGAAAGACACGCCATATTACTTGAGAGGGAGCAAATATCTAAAATAGATAGTGGGAGAGAGATAGACTTTGATGAAGTTGAGACTCAAGATACACAGGAGATGGTACAAGAACAGATTCCACAAAACCCCGTGGAAGAACAATTTCTTCCAAAGACACAAGAACTGCGTAAGAGCATGAGAGAGGTGAGAGAACCATAACGATATGGTTTTCTTATCACCGAGGATGGTGACTCATTATTGGTTGACAATGATGATCCTCTTACCTACAAGGAAGCAATTTAAGGCACAATCATTTCCAAGTGGCAAGAAGCCATGAATTATGAAATGGATTCCATGTACCAAAACCAAGTTTGGATTTTGGTAGATCCTCCAGTTGATGTAAAGCCTATTGGTAATAAGTGGGTATTCAAGAAGAAACTGGACATGGAGGGACAAATCAGCACCTATAAAGCATGACTGGTTGTAAAAGGTTTTAGACAACGTCAAGGAATTGACTATGATGAAACCTTTTCATTGGTTGCGATGCTGAAATCCATCAGAATCCTATTGGCCATTGCCGCTTACCATGACTATGAAATTTGGAAAATGGATGTCAAAACAACATTCCTTAACAAGAACCTCCAAGAATATGTCTACATGACACAACATGAAGGGTTTGTGACTCCAAAGGATGCCAACAAGGTATGCAAGTTGCAGAAATCCATTTATGTATTAAAGCAAGAATCAAGGTCATGGGAATTTTTTTTTGATGAATCCATAATAGAATTTGGATTTGTTAAGAATGAATGTGATCCTTGTGTCTACAAAAGGTTTAATGGAAGTGAAGTTTTTTTCCTAATAGTATATGTTGATGACATATTACTAATTGGAAACTAAGTACCTATCTTAAAGTCAGTTAAGGCATGGTTGGATAAATTTTTCTCTATTAAAGACTTTGGCGAGACAAAATATATTCTTGGGATCAAGATCCATTTATAGATCCAAGAGAATGCTGGGCCTGAGTCAAAGTACATACCTTGACAAGATACTGAAGAGATTTAGTATGGAACAGTCAAAGAGGGGATTGTTTCTAGTGTCACATGACATTCATCTTTCCAAGAAAAAGTGTCCTCAGACACATGAGGAAAGAAAGAAAATGGAAAGGATCCCTTACGCATCCGCGATTGGGTCAGTCATGTATGCTATGCTATGTACAAGGCCAGATGTTGCTTACACATTAAGTGGGGTAGGCAGATATCAAGCTGATCTAGGAGACCGCCATTGGATGATAGTCAAGACTATCCTTAAGTATATGAGGCGTACTAAGGATATGTTCCTGTTTTATGGAGGAGATGAGGAACTAGTCATCAGAGGACATTCAGATGCTAGTTTCTGGACTGATCAAGATGACATGAAGTCGTAGACTGGATACATCTTTAGTTTGAATGAAGGTGCGGTGAGCTGGAAGAGCTCAAAGCAAGGTGTGGTCGCAGATTCTACAACAGAGTCTGAGTATATCACAGCTTCTGAGGCAGCTAAAGAAGCAGTATGGATGCGAAGCTTCGTCCAAGAGCTGAATGTTGTACCTAGAAGTAAATATCCTATCACACGCTATTGTGATAATAATGCAGCAGTGGCACTTGAAAAAGAGCCAAGGTCACATTAGCAGACAAAGAACATACTTAGGAAGTATCATATATTGAGAGATTTTTCTCAGATAGGTGAAGTTGCAGTGATTAGTATTTCCATGGAAGACAATGTGGCAGACCCCTTGACTAAAGCCTTGACTCAGCAGAAACATGATCATCACGTGAGGTCTAGCGGACTAAAAGTGGTAGGTAGTTGGCTTTAGTCCAAGTGGGAGTTTGTTAGAGTTGGTGTCCTGAGAACCAACTGTTTGTACTTTGATTATGTGAATGTACACTTATTATATATTGTTTATTGTTCTGTATGACTATAATATAATAATGTCATGGAATATTTGTTGCATTAATAAGGTCATGGAAGATCCCCGCTATGATGAGAACCTTGAAGTTCCATAACAATATTCTTAAATAAAGTTCTATGGTTGGATGACATACTATGATAGGACATATAGTATATAGACCATCATGTGTGAGTACTCATAAGAAGTCGAGACTCTCTCTCATGGAGTTCTCACTTGGTAATCTCTAAGATGGGAGATTATGAGAACAGACCCTCCAGTAGTAATTCTGCATATCTTGGTGTCATCTTACATTACTATCTATGAGCGCGTGTAATGTTCCTTAGACTTGAAGATTATCATTAACTCATGTCATGAATCGCGCACTTATATTTGCTAATGAAAACCATCACGAAGACAGTTGGCGGGAAGTAGGGTACATTGGGTGCATCACGAATGACATGTTGTTAATGGATAAGTCGAGGAAGGATTTTTCCATTCCATATTTATGGATGTAGATATCTTGGGCCCTTTGATTGAAATATAATTTTCACCCAAATTCCATGGCCATGGTGTAACGACGAGTTTATTTCTGGAAGTCAAAGAATGATAGATCAAGCATATAGGTTTATTACACTGCCATGAAACCTTCTTGATGAGATATCGAGACCAAGGGATTAAATTACACGGTAAGCATTCGTATGAGGTGAAACATCAATGCAGCATCAATTTCTTTCTCTTGGGTGCCTTGACCCGTTGCTAGACAGTAATCTTGGACTTTAGGCAAGCCCACCTAATTCCAACGAGAAAGAGGCCTAGAGGGTCACACACTAAGTGTATTAAAATATCTCAAGTAGAATAATGATTATTCCCGTACATGGTTTAATAATTATTCAAGTAATCCTAAATCGTTTTAATGTTGGAGGAAGAATAAAAGGAAAACAAGTACACGCCGTGTATTAATGATTACACGCCGTGTAGTTTTTATTTTGAAAACAAGTACACACCGTGTATTAATGATTACACACCGTGTAGTTTTTATTTTGGAAAGGAAATGAAAAAAATACATGCAGTGTATTAATGATTACACATCATGTAGTTTTTTTATGAAAAAAAATTACACACCTTGTATTAATTATTACACGCCATGTAGTTTTTCCAGTCGGGATTTTGAGGATATAATATTGTTTTATTAAATAATATTTATTATAATCAGCGTGGGCACATATCAAGGAATTAATTATTCGACATGTGGTTTTCAATAAGAGTTAATGAAATAAATAAAACATGTAATTCATTTATTTATTATCATAACTCTATAACCTCAAACCTAATTATAAATATCCTCACAACCCCATCACTTTTTCCCAATCATTGTGCACAACAATTCCGGAGAATTCACTCAAGGCCGAGAGAACTCCTTCCTCCAAGAATGATCTCAAGACCAAGAGAGATCCTCCTCCATCATATTAAAATGATCTAATGTGGACAACGCAAGAAAAGGTTTCTCCACTCTAGCACCCAAAGAATCATTTGGCGACGTCTAGAGATATGTGGTGCACGTGTGGATCACCACTAGATGAAGTCTAAACTTGGATTCTGCAACGCAACGGTGAATTAAATCAAAATGTGATAAAGAATATCAACGAAGAAAGAACACCAAAATAGAAACTTTTTGTAAATTAATTAAATTAATTATAATCAACCTGTGATGATCCTCGTTTGTGGTTCTGAGACTATTCTTCTTCTTTGTTTATTTCTATGATTTGATCCGTGGAGTCTGGCATTTATCATCGTACTGATCCCTAATTGATCATTTCTAATGAAAAAAAATCCAAGTGGGCACATCCACCCACGAGCTTCCACTACACCCATAACCTTCACCGTACACAAGTATTAGTAGTGAATATGGAAAATTTCACAAAAATGGAAGTGAGATGAAGAAACCCTTACCTTAAGTCTGAATTCATTCCATTCTTGAACTTAAAATCTTGGAATATGAAATTAGACTTATTAATAAATTATTTCAAAATCTATTATTCATGTATTTAGTTTATCATAATTCTATTTAGTTCATTTATACCCTTATTGATAAGTTATTATATATAATTTTGTCGTTTCAGAGTGTTCGTTTTCTTTATTTTCATAATCGGTTCACTTATTCTTAAGTAATGGAGTTCATGTGGAATGAATTTAAATCTAAAGAATTGAAATTACATATTATTTATGAACATATAGAAGTGTTAATTTTCATTTCTATAATTTGGTTACATGGAAAGAGGATGAATCATTAGATGAAATATTTATGACATTCACTTAGATTATTTTAGCGGTATTTTGATTATTAGGAACTAGTTTGGTCATACGATTTAATAATATGTACGTATAATGGTTCCTCAATATTAATAAGGTTATAATACATATATTAAAGTCTGGTTCAACCATCAAAATAGTTTCATGACTAGTAATGAAGGATAAATTGAAGAATTAAATTTCGTCATCCATGAAGGTTATAAATTGGAACCTCATAGATGTTGATTTCGTTTATAAAATAAAAGAGAGAGAGAGTAAAGATATTGATGATGGTTCTTCCATTCACATGATATATTTCCATTATATAGATGATACTGGATCTATCATCTTCATTTGGATAGAGGAGGTGAGGAGAAGATAACAAAAGAAGATAAATTGAAATGAAACTAAATGAAAAAGAAAGGTGCTTTACCTCTTGAAATAACCTCTTTGAGAACCTCCTTAAGGGAAGAGATTTTGGTCTTTTGGAAAGACCAAGAGCTTCTTGGAACTGGGGAGTGACTAAGGAAGGGTATTTGGGGAGAACTTTGAGGAGCTTCAAGGCTTAGAGGAGTGAAGAGAAGAGGGAGAGGGGGGGGGGGGGGGGTTATAGTGGAGGAGAGGAGGGTTTTCATAATTTTTTAATCATTAGTTTATTAATTTCCCTCAAGACCATGAATAGTGATGATTACATGACCAAGAATAGTAATAAATTCATGTGAGTTCAAACCAAGTGGTATTACATCACTTATGATGTCATAAATAGTGTATTTAACTGATAATTTGTATATACACTATTTTACCGCATTTCACTATTCATCAAAAATTCGAGTATTTCAGAAAAATATCAAAAATTCACCCTAAACATTTTTCAATGTGTAGAATCCAAAAATGAAGTCCATTTTTCAACAATAATTTTTTAAATATGATTAATTTAATATTTAATTAAAATCATAATTTATTCTAAAAAAATAGTTTTAAAATATTTATTTACTTTTTCCAAAACATAGGTATGTCGTACTTCCACTTGAAAATTATTTATATACTACCATGGGTAAGTTTACTATTCATTAGGGTATATCACTATTTATAAGGGTATGTTACTATTCATAGGGGTATGTTACTATTCACAAAAAATTAAGTTTTTCTTATCGGCCTCCAAATAACTTACTGATCGCAACCATGTATGTCATATTTTTAAAATTCACATTACACAAGTGAAAAAATTATGTTTAACTTGGATAGGTTATAAAAAAGTGGTGTTTATAGAGACTCAGTGATCCATGCATTCTATAATAAATCTATTTGTAAATTCTTGGGGTGTTACAATAAATACCCACCCATTTATCCATTTCCTTTCACTCCCAATCCATCCTCCATGAATCTCTTGTGGTTTTTCCTCCCAAGGAGTCCCCCCAAGGTTTCCTCAATCCACTAAGGTTCCATTTCTCATGATTTAGGAGTAAATTTTAAAGGTAAGAGAATTATCCTTCCCTTCCCTTCAATTCAAAAACCAATTTTTGTATATGTCTTCTAAATGTTATGGTTACTCTCTTTTATTACCCTTTTGATCATACCCTTACTGAAAAATTATGTTTTATCATTGGGGGACCCTTGTACCCTCTCAATTTACCTATTCTAAGAACACGTTTTATACCTGTCATGTTGCCAAATTTACTTTTCAAATTTCTCTCTCTACTTAAGAAATTCTATTTTATTTTCTTTTTGTGAATACCTAAACCTATTTATTTTCTAGGGGTATTCACATATATGTAAAAATGATTTATCTGATTTCGGTATTTACACATAATAAACTCACATTCCCTTTTCATGGGATAAAAATGACGTAATGATCATGTCTTTAAGCTCTCTTGTATGCCAAGATTTTGATAAGAAACCCGTTATTTATTTCTCCATGGGTTATTAATGAAATGATTTATTATGATCTATGTGGATCACATGAAATTAAGACATATGAAGGGTGCACCTTGATAGTGCTCCAATGCATTGGGTAAATAATTTAATCTCTAGAGATGACATGTTTTATGATACCTTGGTGAATAACCTTGATAATTTTCATTTATGACACCTTGGTGAAAAAACTTAGTGATATGATTATGAATGTCTCATTTAAATGTTATAACCACATTTCCATGTTATGATTCATGTTATTATTATTATGAAATTCCTATTGTTCATGCCTTATCACTATGCCTCATGTTCTTATTGATATGTATCAAGATCACATGCTATATGTCTCTCTTTCTTATTCCCTTACAAAGCTTCATGCTCACCCCTTTCCTTTGATGTATGCCCCCAAGATATGAGATGCAGAAAAAGTAACCTAGAGTGAATCCATGAAGATGTATTTTAAGTGGTTTTAGAAGAATGTTTTATGTTTTTATGTATTATGTACCTTATTTCTAAGAAACTAAACTTTAAAAGATACCCTGTTTGTACCATGTAATGAAAATTTATGTAATAAAAAGGCAGGATTTCATTGTTGGTATTAAAGGAAGGTTTAGTTATTTGTGGGAATTAGGAATATAAATCCTTAGGATGAACCCTAGTTAAAATTTTAAATATAGGAAAACGTCCTGGTATTTTGGTGAAGTATTAAGTAAGTTGTTTCCAATAAAATAAATCCCCTTATGGATATGAACAATTATACATTGCTCTGACACAAATATATCTAGGGGTAACACCCAAAAACATTTCATTGAGATAGACTCAATTGGGAACTGATGCATGAAAACGGGTCTTACTTCACCTATGGTTTGACACTCCCAGGGGATATGTTTGTTTAATCACAAGCTTCTTAAGAACCATTATGAAGGATATATAGAAAATGTAATTGTTATTAAAAAATAAAATATTTAAGCATGATGTTTTAAGACATAAAATTCCTTTAGAATTATAAGATTCTTAAAATAAACACATTTCTCACTAAGGTTTTCTTCTTTTAGAAAAATGGTGGGAAATAGGAGGAACCATATAAATGATGAGTACAATAGATGATGCACTAATGGACCTCCGATGGAATCTATAATGGAAAACTTTATGTGGAAGATGAATCAACTATCTCAATTTGTGAATAATAACTTTAATCAAGTTGAGTGGCCAGATTCACCTCAAAGGGAACAACTTACCGTTGATCCCTTCATGTGTCAACCACTACCTTATTTTATTGGATCTACCGACCCATTGATTGTTGAACAATGGATAATCTCTATAGAAAATATATTTTTTTTTACTTCATTGTTTGGAACAAGAGAAAGTCAATCTGATAGTATACCTCATAGAAGTAGAGGCTGATTAGTGACATAAATTGATTAAAAACACAAATCCAAGAAGGGATATTGATGCTATAGAGTGTGAAGAGTTCAGGGGAATCATTTTCAATAAATATTTCTCCCGTTCGATGCTAACAAAAATGGATAAGGAATTTCTAGAACTGAAGGAGAAGGAAAATGAATCAGTGGGAAGCTATGAGATGAACTTTATAAGACTTTCTCATTACACCTCTAGCTTTGTTATGGATCCTAAGGGAAAGTTTGATAAATTATTTGGTGAACTGAGACCCCATCTGCAGAGGAATCTAGAAAATCATTACTATGAAAGCTATGGGGAGATAGTGTGGCATACTATGAAGGTTGAATCCGAGTTTGGATAAACATAGTGGTCAAATAGGTCAAATGAAAAGAAGAGATCTATTTATCCAAACTTAGATAGGATCTTTGATCACGAAAAGGTGGAAATCAAGTGAAACTTACCATGTGCAACAAATGTGGGAATAAGCATTCAGGGAACTAGTTTCTTGGGAGTAGAAAATGCTACAAGATTGGAAAATATGACCATATATCTCAGACCTATCGTGGTGAGGTGAAGCCTCAACTTCTCAACACCAATGACAAAGGGAAGATGTGTAGGCCCAACCTGAAGTTCAATGCTTCAATTGTGGACAATTTGGGCACTTTTCCAATCACTATACAAATAAAAAGATAATAGAAGTAAATCACTATGAACCAAAACATAGGCTAAGGTAGAAAGGTTGGTCATTTTCTATTATGACGACTAAAGTAGAAGCTCCAAATGATGTGGTGGATGGTACTCGCATTGTTCTCTCAAAGAAAGTAAGTATTTTGCTTGATTCTAGTTCTAAACATTCCTTTATTTCTTCCAAGTTTGTAAAGAATACAAAATCAATCCCTGAGCTTCTAAAATTAGAGTTACCGGTTAAGAATCCTAGAGGGATTATCCAAACATCAACATTGTATAGAAACTCTAGTATTAACTTTTACGAGCACAATATTATCACAAATATAGTAGTCATTCCCATAGTGGAATTAGAAACTATACTAGGGATAAACTGACTCTCAAAGTATAATGCTAAGATCAACTGTAGAAGAAATAATATCACAATAGTTTTTAATGGACAACCTATAATTATTTTTGAAGGAGATATATCCTGACCTGATATTTTTCTAGAAGCACCTCCCATAGCCTTCTTTATAGAGATGACTGGTGAAGTGGAAGAAGGAAATGAAAGTATAAAGATAGAAAATGTCCCCATCATTTAGTAATACATTAACATATTTACTAAGGAGTCACCCAGACCTCCCCTAGAAAGAGAGGTAGAGTTCTCTATTGAACATATACATGGATCTAAGCTGATATCAAATACCCCATATAGAATGAAAAATTTGGATCTAGAGGAATTAAAGAAACAACTTCAAGATCTTTTGGAGAAGGGGTTTATCCAACCAAGTGCATCTACTTAGGGAGAACATATTATATTTGTGAAGAAGAAGGATGGATCAATATGACTATGCATTGATTATAGAGAACTTAATGGGATCATAGTAAAGAACAAGTACCATCTCCCAAGTATTTATGATTTATTCGAACAGATTTGTGGGGCTCAATTCTTCTCCAAGATTGATATTTTATCTGGTTATCATAAATTCAGGGTGAAGAAATAATATATTTCAAAGAATTACTTCTGATCAAGATATGGGTATTATGAGTTTTTTTGTTATTCTCTTTGACTTGACTAATTCTCCTATTGTATTTATGGATTTGATTAAAAGAGTCTTTAAGGACTACCTTGATAAATTTGTTGTAGTTTTTATTGATGATATTCTGATATATTCCAAAATTATTAAGGAGAAATAGAATCATATAAGGGTTATATTTAAAACTCCAAGGAAGGATGGACTATTTATAAAATTCAGTAAATGTGAATTTTGGTTACAATAAGTTTCTTTCTTGGGGCACATCGTAACCAATGAAGTAATCTCAGTTGACCCTACCAAGACAAATATTGTTGAGGTGTGACCTCATCCCACAACTATAACCAAGATTCATAGTTTCCTTGGTTTATAAGGATATTATAAGATGTTTTTGAAATAATTTTCATGAATATATAATCCAATAACCAAGTTAACTTGAAAAGGAGATAATTTTATCTAGACAAAGGAGTGCGGAGAAAGTTTCCAAGAGATGAAGAAGAGATTGGTTACGTCACCTGTGTTAACTCTACCCTCTATCAGAGAAGTATTTTTTATTTTTAGTGATGTATATCTAAAAGGGTTTGGGTGAATCCTCATGAAAAATAAAAAGGTGATTGATTATGTATATCGATAGTTAAAGCCTCATGAGTAAAATTATCCTACGTATGACCTGGAGCTAGCTGCAGTTATTTTTTCTCTAAAGATATGGAGGAATTATCTTTATGGGGAGAAATGTGATATATAAACAGAACACTAAAGTTTGAAGTATATATTCACACAGAAGATATTGAACATGATATAAAGGAGATGGTTGGAACTTATTAAAGACCATGACTGTTCAATTCATTATCACCCCGAAAGAGAAAACAAGATCACTGATTCATTAAGTAGGAAATACCCTATTTTTCTAACAATGATGAGGATTCAAGGAGATCCATTGATTAAGGATATAGTAATATTGGACATGGTAATCATAAGGTAAGGGATATCATCAATCTAATCCTAAATAATTTATCAACCATAATTACTAGAGAAGATAAAGAAATCTCAAAGAGAAGATCCTTTTTAAAAAATTAAGATAAAGGATATAAAGAATGAGAAGTTTCTTGAGTTCAATATTGACCAAAAAGGTGTACTGAACTTTCGTACAAGGCTATGTGTCCCATATATTCTGGAGATAAATAAAGAACTGATGGATGAAGCTCATAGTTATACATTCTCTATACATATTAGAAGTACTAAAATGAATAGGGAACTTCATGATCATTATTAGTGGGGTAATATGAAATTGGAGATTTCTAACTACACTACAAGGTGCTTGGTGTGTCAACAAGTGAAGGCATAGTGAAAAATTTCTAAAGGGGTATTATAACCACTACCCATAACAACATGGAAGTGAGAAAATATCACTATAGACTTTGTCACTGGTCTCCCAAGAACATCCAAATGAAACAATGCGATATGAGTTATAGTGGACCGAATCACCAAGAATGCCCATTTTATTGCTATTCAGGAAGATTTATCTCTTGAAAAACTTTCCAAGATATATGTAAATAAAGTGATGAGCTTATATGGGTCACCAATTTTATTGTTTCTAATCATGATCCAAGGGACACATATAAATTCTCTAGAATTATTCATCATACTTTGAGTACCGAATTGAATTTAAGTACGACCTATCACCCCCAAACTGATGGACAATCTAAAAAGAGTATTCAGACACTCAAGGAAATGCTGAGAACATTCTCAATGGAATTTAAAGGTGGATGATATTAGCACCTCCCATTATTTGAGTTCTTAGACAACAACTTACACTCAAGTATTCAAATGGAACCATATGAATCTCTATATGTAAAATGATGTAAAAATAATACTTATTGGGTTGAAGTTGGTGATAGAAATCTACTTGGGTTCGATCTTGTGCAAGAGATGATAGAAAATGTTCATGCCATCCAAAAATATATAAATGCTACACAGAGTTGGCAGAAGAGCTATGTTGACAACCATCTAAGGGACTTGGAGTTTTATGTCTATGAAAATGTTTTCCTTCGAATATCACCATAGAAGAGAGTCATATGGTTTGGGAAGAAATGGAATCTTAGACCAAGGTACATTGGCCCCTATGAAATCCTTGATCACATAGGAGCAATGGACTTTCAGATTTCATTTCCACAAAATCTATCTCAAGTTCATGATGTATTCCACATATATCTCTTGAGGAATTACATTTATAACCCCTCACATATACTAAATCTGGAGGTGGTACAACTGGAATATTCCCTCTCTTATGAGGAGTACCCAGTGGAGATAATAGACTGTAGAGATAAGTATCTATGAAACAAGACTACCCACCTTGTAAAATTATTGTGGATGAACCATAAGTTTTAAGAGATGACAAGGGAACTAGATGAAATAATGAAGTAGAAGCACCCTCACCTTTTATCAACTAATAGAATGAGTTAAAATTTTGGGGATGAAATTTCTAAAGGGGGGAGAATGTAATGACCCATTTTTTTTAAATGTTATTTGTTTCCTAAGAAAATATGTGTTATATTATATTAAAAACAACAAAACCATATATATTTAATAATGATCAATACGTTAGTCATCTAAGAAACAAATTAAAATGCCAAATATTACAATTGGATAAAAAATAAAAAATAAAAAATCCAAAATGGGCAATTATGGATTGATCCAATCCATTATAATCATAATCCCAATAATAAATAAATAAATAAAATATAAATAATCCAATAAACATATTAGAAAATGAATTTAGTAAATATTGAATGAAATAATGCCGTGGTATTTATGGATTATAAAGGGAAATGTGACCATTGGGATTTGAACATTGAGAACTATACCCTTTTGTAATAATTGTAACGTTATAATTAGGATTTATAAATAGTAATGAAAAAGGATAATTATTGTAGAGAGGAGAAGTGATGACGTCAACCAGTAGAGTCATGCTGTGTCAAACCCATTTGTCAGAACTTGGGAGGGAGGTAGTGTCACTGGGGTTTTCCCTTGACCAAGACTAATATGAGCTTCAATAAGTGAATCTTGAACGAAATTTCCTATGATATAAGTTCAAGTTAGTGGAAATTACCACTTGGTCGATGTTAACTAAGCCACCCCATGCATCTATCACCATCGCACACCTTACCCATATGTTGTACATTGGTGTTATAAGGGGTTATGTGTCCATAAATTATTTACTTAAAGTGTAATTTATTTATATAAATAAAATTGTTATTCCATCAATTCCATTTTAGTTTTGATTAATAAAATATATGTTCAATTGATATAAATTTGATAAATTATTTTTTAGACACAAATTGTAATTTTTAGAAAAGATATATTTTTTATAATAAATGAAGTTATTCTAAATAATATTTATTTTAATTAAATATTATGTTAAAAACACTCATATTTAAATAGAAATGATAAAATAATTTTATTATGTCCTATGAAAATTTTAAGAGTCTGAAATTTGACTATGCCTTACAACCTGCTATTTTTTTTATAAATAAAGATTTTTTATATTTAAAAGTTAAAATTATCATATTTATATAATTATTTTGATAAAATAAACACAATTTTTTAAATCATCACATATAAATTAGGTTAATGTGAATTTATGATAATTTTCTAAAAATACCTTTTTTTTCCTGTGAATAGTAAAAATACAGTTTTGGTTTTTCGGTATGTTTAATGACTTCATAATTATGTCATAACGATTTAATAATTAATTAACCACAATATATTACCTAAATATGTTATTTTATTTATATAAAGTATTTTAATAGATTTTAATCAATTTCCAAAACTATAAGTGACATTCCAAAGTCTAAAATGGAAACTTTGACTTTAAAAACATTAATTTGTGAAAACTTTACTTTTCCATGAAAAAAGAAGTAATAAAAATGATGTTCAGTTATGGTGGATTAAAATAACATAAAATGTGTCCCAAATTTCCAAAACCATGGGCAAAAACCATGGTTAATTCAATAGTTTTTCATTTTCCACAACCTAGATTTCCAAGGCTTATATTTGGAAATTATTAAACAAATCCACCACTTTTTCTATTAATACCCACCCATTTACCCATTTCCTTTCAATAAAAATCCATAATCAATAAATTTATGGTGTTTTTACCTCCCAAGGAGTCCCCTAAGGTTTCCTACATCCCCCAAGGTTCCATTTCACAAGATTTAGGAGTAACTCTTCAAGGTAAGGGAATTATCCTTCCTTTCTCTTCAATTCAAAAACCTCATTTTGTACACGTATTATAAATGTTATGGTTACTCTCTTTTATTACCATTTTGATCATACCCTTACTGAAAAATTATTTTTTATCAATGGGATACCCTTTTCCCCACTCAATTTACCTTTTCTAAAACCATGTTTTATACCCATCATGTTGACGAATTTACTTCTCAAATTTCTCTCTCTACTTAAGAAATTATCTTTTATTTTATTTTTTTGAATACCCAAAACTCTTTATTTTCTATGGTTATTTGCCTATATATAAAAATTATTTATATTATTTGGGTATTAACACATAAAAAACCCACATTCCATTTTCATGGGTTAAAAATGACATAATAATCACGACTTTAAGCTATTTTGTTGCTAAGATTTTGATAAGAAACCCATTATTTATTTCTCAATGGGTTATTAATGAAATTATTTATTATTAACTATATGACTCACATGAAATTAATACATATTAAGGGTGTACCCTGATAGCACTCCAATGCATTGGGTAAAGAATTTAATCTCTAGAGATGATATGTTTTACGATACCTTAGTGAATAACCTTGGTAATTTTCATTTATGACACCTTGGTGAAAAACCTTAGTGATATGATTATGAATGTCTCATTTAAATGTTCTGGACACATTTTCATGTTATGATTCATGTTCTTATTATTAAGATATGCCTCTTTCTCATGCCTTATCATTATGTCTCTTGTTCTTATTGATGTGTCTTAATATCACATGCTATATGTCTCTATTTCTTATTCCCTTACTAAGATTCATGCTCACCCCTTTCATTTGATGCATTCCCCCAGGATATGAGATGTAGTGAAATTAACCTAGATTTAACCCATGAAGATGTAATTTAAGTGGTTTTAGAATAATTTTTTAAGTCTTCATGTATTATGTACCTTATTTCCAAGAAACTAAACTTTAAAAGATCCTTTGTTTGTACCATGTAATGAAAAGTTTTTTAATAAAAAGGTGGGATTACATATTTAGTATATGCATAATTCATATTTTAGTTCATGAATACATATAGAATTTGTAACATGTGTTGAAGTATATGTATACCGCTTATTGAAAAAATAAATCAAATTCTATGATATGGAAAAGAATATTGCATGTATGTTGTAGAGTGGAAATGCGAATGAATAAATTGAAACAAAAAATGAAGAATACAGTAGAAAATTTTACCATTTTTATTCCAGTAGGAAATATGTATTTCACAAAGTACCAATTTATAAATACATAAAATCAAACAAATGTAATTAAATAATGTTCATAAAACCATTTTGGTGGATGAAAGCTAAGAAAAAATCATAGTAGTAAAAACCTTTATCAACATTTTTAATATTGTTTTTTAACATTTAATCAGTTGGTATTTTGGTTCTATTGGACTTTAATAATTACAAATAGATAATATTACTTCCAAAAAACACAAATAAAACTAATAAAAGATATAATCATTTTGAAAAAAAATTAACGGTCTTTGTTCTATTAATATTAAAATAGTCGTAATTAAAATTTTAATTAAAATTAAAGGGTATAAAACCAATATACCAATAAAAAATATCAAAATAATTGTAGAGAAATAATTTCAATATTCATGAAATAGAACTATATACAAGTCTTAACCATATTTTAGTAGTTAACACTTTAGATAAATAGTTTGGAAGATGTTATAAAAAAGTAAAATCTATTAAAAATGGAAAGAGAAACAATTGTAGACCATTATTTTTTTATAAGAATTGAAAACTGCATGAAGAGTGTAATTACCTCTAAACATATACTAATATCAAGTATATTCTTATTATTGATAGTGGAGTCAAATATGTAGTCACAAGTGATGTTGATGTAAGATTGATAATTTGGGAAGATGATATCGATGTTCACTTTAAATTGAAGATCATGAATATACAAATATATGAAAAATTATTACATAGTTTATAAATATAAGTTTTTTATATAGTAAAACTGAATCTAAATAATATGAATAATCAATTAGATGATCATTGGTTATACATAATGTATACATGTAATTTGTACAGAATAAATCACTTAGATTTGAATGTTTCCACAAATGGAATGCTAGAATTGAACATCAGTTTCATCCTATATAGGATTGTAGTAGAAATTATAGATTCTATAAGACATTATTAGAAAAATATCCAATTGAATAAATAATAATGTTTTTTATATTAGTATAAAGTTGGGGATGAAATATCTTTTTTATTTTGAAATAAAATACCTCTTTCCATATAGGTAGAGGGAGAACCATTACATAATGTGTAGGCCCAAGGCCAAGTGGCCCATGAACATGACTCGAAGGTCCGGTGTATTGTCATGCCTACATTATCCTGCATGCGTCACCAGTAATACATCATGCCTACATCACCACATGTCTGCATCCAAATGACTCGGGTTCAAATCCTAGAAATACCCTTGCATGAACCAGTTGCATCACTAAAGTAGTGTTTAATGGAGATTTTTCATTCATGATAGAGGTAATTTTTAAAAAAAAAACATCTCATAGTATGTATTTTATAGTTACACCATTGAAAAAGTTTTAGTTGTTTCATTCCCCTTAAAAAACAAATAACAAACTTATTCATATAAATAACTACCAAACATGAAAACATATGAACTTGTTCATAAAATGATGAAAAAACACGAACTTGTATAAAAAATATTGTTAACAAAACAATTCTATATAATAATGAACAAATATAATCCTATATATTTAAGTAAAATATATTATTTTGTTAATAAATATAAAGTTGTGTGAAAAAATATGAATAAATATGAACCCGTTTAAAAAAAATATCAACCTGTATGAACAAATTAGACTAAATATAACAAAAAATAGGGTAAAAAAAGAACAAATAGGAAAAATATAAACCTTTATATTTAATTGGAATCAATTATAAAAAAATATGAATAACTACTCAAAAGAACTTAAAAAATAGTTACCCTTATGAACAAAAAATTTAGGCACCTCTATGGAAAAAAATATGCACCTGTATGAAAAAAATATGAAAAAATTGGAAAAAATATGAACCTATAAAAAAAACATGAACCTCTAAAAAACACCCAACTCCCCATTCCAACAACACTAAAATAACCTCCACTATGGGATACACAATGAGTATTTTGAATCCCAGAGAGATAATAATTCATTCTAAAACCAATATCCCCAATAAAACATCTAAAAAATCCTCTATAAATTTCTAAAACCAATCCAAACCCTCTTATAATAAAAAATACATAATAAAAAAATGAAATACCTTAAATCGGGGTTGTTACATCCTCACAAACTTGTAGATGACATGTTTAATACCAAATCCTCAAATTTAGATTTTAACTTTAATTTTGAAATATTTATTATGTTAAAATAGTATAAAAAGAACCTAATGAAAATATAATATGAATACATATCATTAAAGAAAAAAAATCAAATCATATATGAATAGAAATTAGTTTAGAGGTTTTAATTTAGTAAAAAAACTATAAATTAGAAATTTGTAAACATACCTAAATATTCTGCTTCTTGATGAACAAACTAAACTAAAGTTTAATTTTTAAAGTTGATTTTTTTCCTTTGCATGTGTTTCTATACATGTGAAAATCAATGAAAACCCTTGTAACAAAGCATCAGATATATACCAACATGGTTAATAAAATCTACAATATAATGAAAGGAAATGAATTTAATTTTATTTTTTTCACAAATGAAACTCACGAAGAATATTAAATATAAATGTTGGATTCATTGGTTACAATAGTGATATGAAAATAAATTCATTTAATAAATATGGTTCATCATTTTATTAAACTTTCCTAAAAATTATGGCTGAAGAATAATTTGGTTACGATAGTGATATGACTCAAGAATTTATAGAGGTGGTTTCTGAGACATCATTTCATGAATATGAACATTTTTTTCATGATTTATAAGATTCCCATATTTAGAGTGGAAAAGGGAATTTGGTGAACTAAAATTATTAGATATAAATAATCCAAAAACATCCTTTCTAATGGAGAAAAAATTTTCAATTATTCAAGAGAATAATCTGGAATATGACCCATCAGTTGTGGGTGTAAAAAGAATAAGAATACACATTTGGATAGAAATAAATATCATTTTGACATAACCATCATTTTAGATCTATATTTATAAAAATTTCAAGGAATCATTCAAGCATTAAAATATCATTATGATTTAGTGGTGCATATGGAGTTCCTACTATAGTATAAGTATCTATGAGATTTTATTTATAAGAAATGGAACAATATATAAAATTATAAGAGGATAATGTACTTAATTTAATTATGAAAAATATATTATGTTAAAATTATATAAAACACCCCGAATTAGTATAGAATAAGTAAATATATCATAATAGTAAAAAATTATATTAGAATAGAATTGAAATTGGTTTAAAGAAATAGTTTTGGATAAAAGGAACATGAGTTAGAAAAATGTAAACATACCTAAATAATCTTATTTCAAATTAATAAATAACTAAAGTGAAATTTAGTTTGAATGGGGTAGAGAGATGGAATTGGAGGTAGAGGCATAGGAGTAGGCAATAGGTGGAGGTGGAGGCGAATGTGATAGATGGAGACGAGAGGCGGTATTCCAATGAAACATTGATAGATTTGCAGGGTTTTTGGATTCTGATGGGATACGAGCATCGATAGATGATGGGATTGAGATGATTCAAGGGTGGGAATTTTTAGAAAAATAATGGCATTTGACATGGTTCTATTGAATTATAAGCAATATATTCAGGGGAAAATAGATCATAGGATGTGATTTGTGAGAGATCAGGGATCAAGAAGCAGTGAAGTAGAGTAGGTAAAATTTGGGTGTGGTATCACAGTTATAGAATGCAGAGATGGTAGATTTTGGGTAGGTATTGGGGGGTCATGATGGGGATGAGGAAGAATAAGGGGAGGTGCAGAGAAGGTAGAATTTGGGGTGGGATCGGAGGGCCTAAATGGAGAGGAGGAAGAATGAGGGGAGGCGTGGAGAAGGCAAAATTTATAAAGGTATCGAGGGGCCAAAATAGGGAGGAGGAATAATTAAGGGAGATTTGGATCGAGAGGCAAACATGTGTAGGGATAATTGATATGGAAGAGAAATGTGGCATTAGAGTCATGTAAAATAGTATAGATAATGGATTTTGTACTATATTCCTTGAACTTTCTATTTGATGGAATGAATGTGCCAAAGTTTCAAAATTATTTTCATAGAATACAACTAGTGATTTTAATTATTTATCAACTATATGGTTATGAATGAAGCACAATTATATATTATCTATGATAATTTCATTAAAAAAAAACAAAGAGATGATATAAACATATATTTGGTTCCTCTAATTTAAGATTTGAATCAATAAATTGTGGGGAAAAGGTGTATATTTTTATGCAAATAATATAGAAATTTTTTTTTGTTTGAGAGTTATGATATTTTATACAATCAATGATTTTTAGCTGATGATAATTTGTTAAAATATGAAAACAAAGGGAAACTAATATGTTTTATTTATTAAGAGAACCCATATTCGATAATGTTGGAATATGAAATGAAGAAATACTTGTATATGGTTTTATCTCAATCATCATTTTCTTATATTAAGAATTTTTTATAAGAATTCAAAAGAATGTCCTCCTCCGATTCATTCTTAATTTTCCACAAAACAAATTTTTATGTTATAGTGGGAAACCTCACCTATTCCGAATCCTTCCAATTCAAACCAATACATTGGGAACACAAATTAAAAATTTTAAAAACTAAGTTAAAAAAACAAGCAATGAGACAATGAATTGAAGATCTCACTCATCTATTAAGAAAAAAAACTCCCACTAAATACTCATAGAGTATCTGTAAACTTAAAAATTAAAAACTCTCATAATATATAGATTAAACCCTTGAATCACATAAAAAAATTCAATTAGTTTACCAATGCATAAGATGTTGGAATGATTGTTCCTAATCACTTGGATAGAGTTAGACTAATTTCTAGGGGATTGTACTAAACACTTGTCTATTGCCTTTCATGGTACAACCATATGCACCGACACACCTTAGTGTGACAACATGGACTTCACTGGTGTAGGTTACTATAGTATAGTGGACCACTGTTATAGAGACCCTAGTCTTTTACACAAAACATTAAATGATTTTAAGCATAATTAAACATCAAATTACAAGCCAAGTATCGTAAAGTCTACTATCTTGGAAGATTAGGTACATAAAACTGAAAACATAGGACTGGATAAAATATTTCTTTATTTATCATCCATTATGTGATCCTAACTTCCTTTGAGCCCTTACATCTACATAGGATAACCTGGGGATAACATGAACAAAGGTATGAGCTAAAAAGATAATTAAGGGAATAAAAATTAAAATAAATCTTAGCACATGGGTTAGAAGACATAACATAATGATATATAAAGTCATAGAACATGATTAAACATAAGGAATCATAACATGAGGTCATATAATCGTGGATTCATAGTAATGTGGTAGCAACATAAAACATGTATTTATCATTATTCAAGGATTATTGCATATATAAGATCATGAGTCAAGGCTCTTTTCACATAGAGGATCACAAGTCATGGCTCGTTGCACATAGAGGAGAACGAGTCAAGGCTAACCACCAAGACTGTTGCACAAAACAACTCATGAGACTAAACATTACTCAATGCATTGGAGAACTATCTAGGTGCACCCATCATAACATGTTCATGAATATGTGTTCCACATAAAGGATCATACATAATCAATCAAACATAAACATAAGGGTGACCCATGTAAAGAAATGAGTATCATAATCATGTCATAAAGCATAATAAATGGGCATATCATAAAAGTGTACATGAAAGAAAGTAATTAAATAATACATGGACATTAATAAAGGAAAATAGGCATAAATAATGATTAGTGGTGTAAAACTGAAGTTATAACATGTAATTTTTTTAAGAAACTTTAGAATTAAAACATTTTAGTGCTGTTTAAGGAAAATATTAAAGAGAATTTAAAGTAGAAAAGGGAATGATATTTTATATAAAAACAGAATTTAACTAAGAAATATTTCATAATAAAATGAGTGATTTTATAAAAATAATGTTGTATTAAAATATATTATATAGTGTACTTGAAATTGGGTAAGAATTCGGAAAGTTCCCTTAAATTGGGCTTACTTATTGAGAATAATTGAGTAGGCAACCTTTTAAAAACATGTATACCCCCAATAAAGAAGAATAAAAGGATTTTGAGACATGAATTTGGAACATATACACATAATTTTTAATATGTTCATAAAAATAAAAGATAATTTCATTTGGGTAAAAATAGAGAAAGAGTAACCCGAAGGAATAATGGAGGTTCAGGTAGAATCCCTTACCTTATGTCCAAAATGATTCTGAACTCGATCTTAATGTCCTGAATAATCAAAATAGATTAATTAATTAATAAGTCAATAAATATTTATACATTTATTTGATTTATTATAACTTTATTAAGTTTATTTATGGAATTTTTTATGGGTTAAGAGATTCAATTTCATCGTTTGGGAGTGTTGATTTCCTTGGTTTTCATGATCAGTTTACTTGTATATGTGTGTGGAAAATCATGTACAATGAGGATAGTTGTCCAGAAATTAACATATATGTTATTAATTAACTTATATAATATTAAAATATCATTTTTACATAAGTTTGGCTGATTCATTAGATAAATCATTAATGATAATAGTTTATATTAATTTAGCATTTTTTGATCACAACGAACTCATTTTGTTTTATAAATTAATATCAAGTGTAAAAAATGATTACAGAACATTACATAAGATATAATAAATATATTATAATCTGTTTCAAATATAAAAATGGTTTCATGACCATCCTTGAAGAATAAATTTAAATATGAAAGCACGTCGTCCATGAAGGTGGTAAATCAACACCTCACAGACGATGTTTTCAATCTTAAAGTAAAAAAGAGAGGAGAAGAGATTTGAGGAAGAATTATTCCATAAACATGATAAAATTTTAGTATATTTAAGATGATATAGTTTTAATTACATTTATATTAGGGGAGGTGAGGAGATAAAAATAAAATAAAGAGACTTGAAAGAAATTGAAAGAAAACAGAAGAGGGTTTTACCTCTTGATTCCTTCTTCTTGAGAATCTTCTTAGGGGATTAGTTTTGGTCTTTTGTTAAGTCAAAAAGATCCTGGACATGGGGGAGAGTTTTTTGAATTTTATTGGGTATAATTTGGATAAGGATAAAGTCTTGAGAGGTGTGAGGAGAAGAGGTGGTGATGGGTGTTATTTATAGTGGAGGAGAGTGGTGTTTTCTCATTATTTTACTAAATATTTTATTATTTTGCTCAAGAAAATAAATAGTGTTGATTCTTAAGAATAAATAAATCAATTATATCATTTTAGTTCGAACCAATTTTGATTACATTATCCATGAATCAATGAATATTTTATTTAACTTATAATATATATATATACAGTAAATTACCGTATTTTACTATTCACAAAAAATTCACGTATTTCAGAAAAATACCAAAAAAATTCAACCTAACCATATTTCAATGTGTAGAATTAAAAAATAAACTCAATTTAATGAAAATAATTTTCTAAATATGAGAAATATAATTTTAATTAAAATCATAATTTACTTAGAAAATACAAATTTTAAAATTAAAACTACTTTTCTAACACTTTGAAAAATTAATTAAGGTCTCATAAAATTTTATTATAATATTAAGACATAAAAATATTAATTTATGAATTCATTTTATGAAAATAAAATTTCTTTTAAATTATTAAATTAATAAAAAAATGTGATTAAATATTTATGACCTATAAAAATACCAACACTTTTTAAAAAATATTTATTTACTTATACTATGATATAATTATATCATATTGTCACTTATAAGATGGATAAATTTTATTTATACTTTTATTGGTGAGTTTACTATTCAATTGGCTGGTTTATTATTCATAAGGTTCACATTACTATTCTAAAGGTCAAGTTACTATTTCATTGGTATAGGTTCCTTAACTTCTAAAAACACTTCTTATTTCATTCATTAATAATTTATAAAGATTGTATTGTGTTCTATTTTGTGTTTATACCATATGAAATAATTATAAGAAGGTAATTTACATTTATAAAACTTTGGGTCATTACATTCTCCCCCCTTATGAAATTTCACCCTCAAAATTTTGTTTTACATACTAAGGTGAAAACAGGTGTGGGTACTTTTCCTTCATCACTTTCTCTGGTTCCCATATTGCCTAATTGTACTTATGATATTTTCCAAAGTACTTTGAATAGGTGAGTGGTCTTGTTGTGTAGAAATTTATCTCTATGATCCAAGATATTCACTGGATACTCCTCATAAGAAAGATCATTCTCCAATTGTACCACCTCTAAAGTTAGTACATGTGAAGGATCCAATATGTAATTCCTTAAAAGGTATATGTGGAATACATTGTGTACTTGATATATGGTTGGTGGAAGTACTAGTCGATAGACCACATCTCCAACATGATCAAGGATCTCGAAGGGGCTGATGTACCTCGGTCTTAGCTTCCCTTTCTTCCCAAATCTCATGATCCTATTCCATGGAGGTATGAGGAGAAATACCATGTCTCCAACCTTAAACTTTAGGTCCCGTCGATGATTATTTACATAGCTCGTTTGTCTACTTTGGGATTCCTTGATGTGCTGCTGAATGGTTTTCACCTTCTTCACTTTTTCTTTGACCATTTCAGGTCCTCGAAGCTTACGTTCACCGACTTTATCCGAGCATGTCGGTGTTCTGCACCTTTTCCCATAAAGGGATTCATATGGATAAATTTAGATGCTTAAGTGGAAACTATTATTATAGGAGAATTTTATCAGTGGTAGATGTTTGGTCCCTTCCTTTTTTTAAGTCCATAGAACATACTCTCAACATATCTTCTAGTGTCTAAATAGTATACTCATATTGACCACTAGTTTGAGGATGATAGGTTGTGCTGAAGTGCAGCTCAATTCTTAGAGAATGTTGGAGAAATTTTCCAAAACTTGGAGGTGAACCCTGGATCTTGATTAGATACAATAGATAGTGGTACTCCATAAAACCTTACCACTTCTTTGATGTATATCTGTGCAATTTGATCCAGTTAGAAGTCCTCTTTAATTGAGAAAAAGTGAGTTGTCTTTATAAGAAGATCCACAATAACCCATATAGCATTATTTACTCTGGATTTCTTTAGAAGTCTAGTGATAATGTCTATGGTGATGTTTTCCCATTTCTTTGCTGGTATGGGTAATGGTTGCATCATCCCTTTAGATTTTTTCCTTTCATCCTTCAATTATTGACATACAAGGCACTTTGATGTATATTCAGTTATCTCATTCTTCATATTGTCCCACCAATAGTTCTCTTGGAGATCTTGATACATATCGGTGCTCCCTAGGTGAATAGAGAAGGTTAATCTATGTGAATCATTTATAATATCCTTTTTTATCTCATGATCGGATGGTACACATAATCATGAACCAAATCTTATGACTCCATCCTTATCAATCTTAAACTCATATGATTTCCCATTTCTGATAGCTTCCACCATTTTCTGAATTTCCACATCATTTATTTGAGAATACTTTATTTTCTCCAAGAGGGATGGTTAAGAAATAATTTGAGAAAGGATTGATTATGTTCCTACCTTAATGATTCCCATGTATATCCTTTTTAATTCTAAGAATATTGGATCCTTGTCAATTCTCATCAATAATAATGATGTAGGATCCTTTCTACTTAGAGCATCCACCACCTTATTTGCTTTACCAGGATGGTAGTGAATTGAGTAGTCATAATCTTTGATGAGCTCCAAACATATTCATTGGTTCATATTAATCTCTTTACGTGTGAATATATATTTGAGCCTCTTATGATCAGTATATATCTCAGAATTCTCCCCATAGAGATAATTCCACCATATTTTCAATGCAAAGATCATAACTGCCAACTCTAGATCATGCGTGGGATATTTTTTTCTCATGGATTTTCAACTACCTTGAGGAATAGGCTATCAATTTAACATTTTACATAAGTAAAAAACCTAAGACTTTCTTTGAATCATTATTTTACACCATAAATAGTTATCCACTTTTCAGGAGTGTGAGTACTGGTATAGTGGTAAACCTATTTTTAAGCTCCTTAAATCTTTCCTCACATTCTTGAGTCCAGAAAAACTTCACTTCCTTTCATGTCAGCCTTTTTATTGGATTTGACAATTGTGAGAAGTTCTTAAAAAATCATTGGTAATACCCATATAGACCAAGAAAGCAGTGAATACCTATTACATATATTATCCTGGTCCATTCTTTGATTTCCTTTGTCTTATAAGGGTCCACAAATATTCATTTGCTGGTGATATCATTCCCCAAGAATGATACTTCCTTCATCTAGAACTCACATTTATTGTACTTCACATATAGTTACTCTCTTCACAAAGTCTTTATCATAGTACTCAAATTCTCCTCATTTTCCTCCTTTATCTTGGAGTATATTAGAATATCATCGATAAAGACTACCTCAAATTCATCGAGGTAATCTCTAAAGACTCTATTCATTAAATCCATAAAAAGTTTTTAGAAGTCTTGGGAATATCATAGTGTCCATACCTCATTCGAAAGGAATTCTTGGGAATATCTTCCTTCCTCACCTTTAATTGGTGATATCCCAACCAAATGTATTCCTTAGATAAATAACTAGACCCACATAGCTGATCGAACAAGTCATCTATCTGTGACAAGGGATACTTTATCTTTATTGTGATTTTATTGAGCTCAAGATAATCTATATAGAGGTTAATTTATCTATCCTTCTTCTTGATAAAGAGGATTGGTGCACCCCATGTCGAAGCACTCAGGCGTATAAAACCCTTGTCCATATTCTCCTATAACTGCTTATTTAGTTATTCTAGATCAACAATGACCATTATATAAGGTGTATTTGATATAGGTAGAGATATAGGAATAAGTTCAATTGATAACTCAAATTCTTAGTCAGTGGGAAGAACATACAATTCTTTAGGGAATACATCAGTGTAACCCTCATGATGGGAATGTCTTCAAGCATGATCATCTCCTTTATCTCAATCATTTGAGAGAGATATGCATGCTCATAAGGTAGTAATACACACACTTGATATGATGATTTTGAATAAGATTCATATTACTCCTTACACTTATAAAGAATTGGAGGATGCTTTGGGATGTGAAGAGTGATATCCCTTTCCCTATAGTTGATGTTGGATTTGTATAAATATATCCAATTCATTCCCAAAATAGCATCAAACTATACCAAAGGGAGTATGTCAATATTTACTGGGAGGTTTAGTCCACAAACATTAACCAGGGAGGAGTTATATACTTTGGATGCAATAATTTCCCAATTAGCTATTATCACAAATAAATCAACCTCCAAATTTTTAGGTGGTATTTTAATAGTTCAACTAAACTTACAAGATATGAAATAATGCATAGAACAAGAATAAAATAGTACATTCTCTATTCTTGAATGAATAACCAACATACCTGTCACTACATAATTATCTGGATCTATATCAGTAGTAGTGATAGAATAATCCCTTTCTTATTGCCTTGGAGGTTGTTGTTGATTATCTCTGACAACCCTCAACTTAGGGAATTGGTTCACAACATTCCTATGTTCCTTGTAGTTGAAACATTGCACTACTGGATTAGCGTTGATATGAACCTTCCTTTCTTCTTCCACGTTAGTGATATTATTCACATCCCTTCAGAAATTATTATCTAGATGCCCCATTATTACACATTTTAAGCATTTCTTGGTTCCCTTTAGAAGGTTCCCAGGATGCTTCTTCCCAAAATTTTGACACATGGGATATTTGGTCTTTTTTCCATCATGAGATTTATTTGTTGATCCACCCATATTAGAATCCATTTTCCACTTTTTGTCACCGGGCCCATGAGACCATTGAGAATCTCCAATCTCCATTTCAAACTTGAGTAAAAAATGGATAATCTCCTCACAACTGTCAAAGTCTCGAATCGCCAATGATTTTCATAGACTCAGCTTTAGTCCACTAAAGAAGTGATCTACCTTGCTTTCAGTGTTCACGACAAAGCGAGAGGCATATCTTGAAATCCTGGTAAAGTTTTCATCACACGCCCTGATAGAATCATCTTCCTTATGCTTAAGTATGAGGAACTCTCTTTTCATCTTTATATGGAGGGTTCGGGTAAAATATTTATTGAATTTTTTTTCTTGAATTCCTCCCAATCCATGTAATCAATTTTCTCCTTGGACTTCGTATTTTTGATTAGTTTCCACAACTGATCAGATTCCCTATCAAAACAATAGACCACCAACACAAATTTCTCTTCTTATGATAACTAAAGGAAAAATAATATATTTTCAATGGAGTTAATCCATTATTTCATGAGGAGGGGATCAAAATATCCACTAAACATGGGAAATAGAGTTTATCTATTATTTTATGAGGAGGGGATCAGAATATACACTAAACATGGGAGGCCTTTTCCAAATAAATGATTCGATGGAAACTTTCTATTTCCTTAGATAAGTAGGTAATTACACACAATTCAAGTTATTATTCATAACTTGAGCCAGTTAATCAAGTACTACCATGAAGTTTTGAGCACCCATTTCCATCATATTTGGCATATCATTAGGGAAATCGTCACATTGACTATCACATTGATTATTGGAACTTGTTCTTATATTTCCCACCATTAAATAAGAAAAATAAAGTGCAATTAGGGGGTTTTAATAATTATCTAATAATCATAAAAAGTAAACTTTAAATATACAAGGATATAATCTTAAAGGAAAAGTATATCCTAACTTGTGATTCCCTAGGTTTCAATCTAGGTTATCCATGATTTTTTCCTAACATATATTCTTATGGTAATTATATTTGTTCCTTTAATAATGGTTTGTAATGAGCTTATGAATTTATCAAATCATATACCCCAGTAGTTTCAAACCAGGTGTGTAGTAAGGCCCATTGTCGTGTACCAGGTTACCCTGAGTCAGGCCCGAAACACCATGTCAGAGTTGTTACTACTAGGTACATATATACCAGAACCACATCCACTTGTAGTATCCATACAAGGATTTATTTTCTTGATAAACCACTTACTCCATACTTACCAAAATTTAGGTACATTTTCTTAGACTTAGTCTTATCCCTAAGGTTCTTACTAAAGTTCTCTATTCCTAGTCTCAAAAAATAACTAAACTTTTCCTATAATACAAACTATAGATACCCTAGTCTTTTACACATATAATTATATGATTTTAAGCATAATTAAACATCAAATTACAAGCCAAGGAAATTAAATTCTAATGTCTTAGAAGACTAGGTACATAAAACTGAAAACATGAGACTAAATAAAACATTTCTTTATTTATCATCCCTTATGAGCTCCTAAAATACTTTGAGCCCTTACATATGTATAAGATAACCTAGGGATAAAATAAAAAAAGGTATGATCTAAAAATCCTATAAAGGTAATAAAAATTAAAATAAATCTTAGAACATGGGTTAGAAGGCATAACATATTGATATATAAAGGCATGGAACATGATTAAACATAAGGAATCATAACATGGGATCATATAATCATGGATTCATAGTAATGTGGTATAATCATAAAATATAAATTTAGCAAAAGTCAAGGCTCATTGCACATAGAGGAGCATGATTCAAGGCTCCTTGCATATATAGGAGCACGAGTCAAGGCTCATTGCATATAGAGGATTATGAGTCAAAGCTAACCACTAAGACCATTGCACATAACATTTCATGAGACTTAACATTAACCAATGAATTGGAGTGCTATCTAGGATAATAAATCATAAAATTTTCATGAATATGTGTGCCATATAAAGAAACATACATAAGAAATCAAACATAAACAGAAGGGTGACCCATGGAAAGAAATGGGTATTATAATCATGTCATGAAGCATAATAAATGGGCTTATCATAAAAGTGTCCATTAAAGAAAGAAATTAAATAATACATGGAAATTCATAAAATTAAAATAGTCATATATCATGATTATCGATTTCAAAATGAATTGATAACATGTAAAAGAGTATTCAAGAAACTTTAGAATTAAAACATTTTAGTGTGGTTTAAGGAAAATATTAAAGAAAATTTAAAGTAGAAAAGGGAATAATATTTTATATAAAACCAGAAGTGAACAAAGAAATATTTCATAATAAAATTAGTTATTTTATAAAAATAATTATGGATTAAAATATATTATAGAGTGCAATTTAAATTGGGTAAGAATTCAGGAAGTTCCCTTAAATCGGGTTTGCTTATCAGGAAGAATTGAGTAGGGAACCTTTTAAAAACATGTATATCCCTAAAAAATAATGATGAAAGGATATTAATACATTAATTTATAACATATACACATAATTTAAAATATTTATATAAAAATAAAAGATAATTTAATTTGGGTAAAAAGAGAGAAATAGTAACCCGAAGGAATAATGGAGGTTCGGGTAGAATCACTTACCTTATATCCGAAACAATTCATCAATTGACCTTAATGTCCTGAATAATAAATTTAGATTCATTAATTAATAAATATAGAACCATTTATACATGTATTTTATTTATTATAACTTTATTAAGTTCATTTATAGCCTTTTTTATGGGTTAAGAGATTCAATTGCATCGTTTGAGAGCATTGATTTCCTTGGTTTTCACAGTCGTTTTACTTGTATATGTATATGAAAAATCATGTAGAATGAGGATAGTTTTCCAGAATTGAAATTATATGTTATTAATGAAATTATATAATATTAAAATACCATTTTGTTTCTATAATTTATGATGATTCATTAGATAAATTATTAATGATAATCGTTTAGATTAATTTAGCATTTTTTTATCACAATGAACTCATTTTGTTTTATAAATTAATATCATGTGTAAAAAATGATTATAGAACATTAAAAAAAATATAATACATATATTATAATATATTTAAACTATAAAAATGGTTTCATTTCCATCATTTAATACAGAGTTGAAATATGAAAGCACGTCATCCACAGAGGTGGTAAATCGACACCTTACAGATGATGTTTTCATTCTTAAAGTAAAATAAAGAGGAGAAGAGATTTGATGAATAATTATTCCATAAACATGATAAAATTATAGTATATGTAATATAATATAGTTTTCATTCCATTTGGATAAGGGGATTTGAGGATAGAAAAATAAAAGAAAGGAACTTGAAAGAAATTAAAAGAAAATGGAAGAGGGTTTTACCTCTTGATTCCTTCTTCTTGAGAACATCCTCAGGGGATTGGTTTTGGTCTTTTGTTAAGAAAAAAATCTCTTGGAAGTGAAGGAGAAGTTTTGGAAGTGTAGTGGGAATAATTTGGACAAGGATCAAGGATTTAGAGCTGCGGGGAGAAGAGGTGGTGAGGGGTGGTATTTATAGTCCAAGAGAGGGGTGTTTTCTCATTATTTTACTCAACATTTTATTATTTTTCTCAAGAAAAGCAATAGTGTTGATTCTTGAGAATAAATATAGTAATTATATCATGTAAGTTTTAACCAATTTCACTTATATAATCCATGACTCAATGAATAGTTTATTTAACTTATAATGTATATATACTGTAAATTACCGTATTTTACTATTCATAAAAAATTCAAGAATTTTAGAAATATCCCAAAAATTCAAACTAATGATTTTACAATGTTTAGAATTAAAAAATTATCCCTATTTTATAAAAATAATTTTCTAAATATGAAAAATATAATTTTTAATTAAAACCATCATTTACTTGGAAAATACAAATTTTAAAATTAAAACTGCTTTTCTAACACATAGAAAAATTAATCAAGGTCTCATAAAATTATCTTATAATCATAAAACATCAAAATATTAATTTATGAATAAGTTTTATGAAAATAAATTTTCTTTTAAATTATTAAATTAATAAAAAAATGTAATTAAATATTTATGACCTATAAAAATACTAACACTTTTTTAAAATATTTATTTACTTATACTATGATACAATTATATCATATTTTCACTTATAAGATAGATAAATTTTATTTATATTTTCTTTGGTGAGGTTACTATTCAATTAGACGTTTTACTATTCATAAGGGTCACATTACTATTCCAAAGGTCAAGTTACTATTTCATCGGTATAGGTTTCTTACCTTCTATAAATGCTTATTATTTCATTAATTCATAATTTATAAAGATTATATTGTGTTATCTTATGTGTTTATACCATATGAAATAATTATAAGAATAGAATTTCCATTGATAAAACTTTGGTTCATTAGAATTGTGCAGATCTAGGTACAATTACCATATGAGGTGCTGTAACACTAAATTTATTTATGAGCTAATTTTTGAGATAGGGTTGTGTGTGACTTCTACTCACCATGATCATTCTCCCAAAAATTAGTGAAATTGACTTTTCTTCTCTATGTACATATAGATTCTTCTTTAACCATTTAAATCTATGTGTTTTATTTCTTTTTTCACATATTTTCTCTTGTTTTTTAGAATTGTTGATCTGAGAACCCATGCTTCATTAAAACCAGTATCATAGTCTATGTTTGGTAGATTGAGATTATATTTCTTGAGTTGAATGATGGCTATAGAAGAAATAAAAGTGAAGATAAATCTTTTTGATGAACCTGGATTTAGTTTTTGGAGAATGTGTATCAAGGATTATCTTTATCAGAAATTGATGTACTTACCAATTTTCTACATAAAACTAATTGAGATAGATAGGAATGAAATAGAGTTATTAAATACTTAGGTTTAGGGAGATATATATATATATATTATGTTGTAAAATAATATGAAATTAAACATTAGAGTAGAGTATACTATGGATGGGTTTATGATAGTACTCACAAACATTTATGAGAAGAAATCAACATCAAACAAAGTGTACCTAATGTAATGGTTATTTAATCTAAAGATTATTGAAGTTAAGACCATTGTTTATCAAATAAATGAATCCAATGTCATAAAAAATTAGTTGATATCAATGGGAATCATGTTATATGGAGACCTATGTGCACTAGTTTTATTGTATTCATTACTTGACAGTTGGAACTTGGGAAGATACTACAAAAACTATGAGTAGTTATTTGGGTAAGAAAAAATTTAAGTTTAATGATGTTTGAGATTTAATCCTCAGTGTAGATGTTTGAAGAAGGGATTCAAATATTTTATTTAGTTCTGCTGTGAACACTAAAGGAAAGGGGTATATTAATGCAGTGGGATAATCACGAAGGATGATCAAAATCAATAAGAAAAAGTAGAGATAAGTCGAAGGGTCTTGGTCCCACCTTCTGGAGTTATGGTAAGAAAGGACCCATAAAAAATGACCGTAGGGATAAAAAATGCACATGACAATAATTCAGATGGAAGTTGAGGTAATTGAAGTTTTTTTGTTGTTAAGTGTGAATAGTCCCATGGATTCTTAAATTTTAGACTTAGGGGAATTTTTTCATTTCACATCATAGAATGATTTCATGAATAATTATATTTTAGGGAGTTTTAACAAGTTAAATCTTTTTTTATGATCAACCCTTACTGATTGTAAAAAAGGGAGATGCATAAATTAAAACTCATGGTGAAAGTTTTCTCATTTTGATGAATGTGATACATATTCATGGATTGATAAGTAATATTATTTAATTTGGGAAACTTGACGATGAATGCTTTAACACCACTTTAATTGTTAGTTCTTGGAAAATTAAATTGGGGGATATGATCATAACTTGAAGGGTGAAGAATGAAACCCTTTAAAATATGATTGAAAATCCCATGGACATGGTTTTGGCATTAAATTAGGTTTGAGATACAAAATTGTATCATTTTTGGTTAGGAAACATGAGTGACAATGGGATGGGGGTCCTAACTAAAAAAGTAATTATACCCAGACCTGAAGTCGATGGAAGTTGAACTATATGAAGATTTTATATTTAGAAGGAAAATGAAGGTTTCTTTTACAAAAGATGGTATAACATCGAATGAAGTAAAGTTGTACCTAATACAAAATAATATTTATGGACTTGTTCTAGTTCATTCTATATGAGGTTCATTTTATTATGTGACATTTATTAATGAATCAACATGTAATTTATGAGTTTACTTTTATAAAAATAAGTCTGATGTGTTCACTATGTTTCAAAAGTGTAAGAATTTGATGTATAATGAGCTGGGTTCAATGATCAAAAGTTTGAGGTTAAACAATAGAGGAGACTATAATGGTATAGAATTCAAGGAATTATTTTCTGATAATGGAATTCATTTGGAAAAGACTATTATAGGAACACTATAATAGAATGGTTTGACTAAAAATATTAATATGATGTTGAATGAATGAATCGGTAGTATGAGGCTGCACTCATGGTTACCCAAGACTTTTTGGGAAGAGGTAGTGAATGTGACATTGTATCTTATCAATAGGTTTCCATATGTGCCAATGGGAGAATGTCTACCCAAGGACCACTAGTCAAAAAAATAGGTAATAATATCTTATTTATGAATATTTACTTATTTGAAATTTATATATATATATATTTTGATGTAAGGGACAAGCTTGATGCTAAGTCCAAAACATGTTTCTTTATTGGATATGTTGTTGAGGAGTTTGGTTATCACATATGGTATGATGAGAAAAAGAAGATTCTTAGAAGTCAAAACTTTATATTTAATGAATGTTTCATGTAAAAGAACCATCATATAGTTAAAAATGATAGTGGGAATGAAGAATCAAGGTTCTAGGAGCATGTTGGGATTGAAGGTGTAACTAAACATGTTATAACAAAACCAGCAGAGCCTACTCCTCATGTAGAATTGAGCATATCAACTAGGGTTAGAAGACCTATATAAGTATTCATCATTCATACACTATTTTTTATTTATTAATAATGGAGGGTCATAATTATTTGAACAAGTAACGCAGTTGAAGGTGTCAAACAAATGAAAATAAACACTAAAAAAAATCAAGTCTCTTGGATAGAACATCTAGAAAAAATATCATTTTCACCCCAAATAAAATATATAATATTTTGAGGATAGATTCTATATCCATCCTAGATGAGTAACTGCTAATATATTTGAGAAAAATATCAGGGACATACTTAAATCCATCCCAAATAAATGGGTGTGAATACCCACTATTTTTTATTTGTGATGGATTTAAGTCCATCCTGTATAATTGGTCCTAGAGAAATGGTTTTTTTTGGAACAGATTAGAATCCATAATAATTTATTTTTGTGTACACATTTATCTTGGATATATTTAAAATTTATCCTAGAAAATTAAATAAAAAATATTTGTGTGTATAAAAATAAATATATACCAATAAATATATTTAAATTTATATATTTAAAAATATATTTATTTATAGAAAATATATGTATATGTCTATGCATGTATACACACAAACATATATACACATACATATAATTTTATTTTTTTATAATTAATTATTCATATATATATATATTTATATACTTATTTAAAAAAATGTATATATTTATAAATATTTATATTAATTATAATAGTAATTATTTAAAATAATTAATCCTATATTTAGATAGAAGTGTGTGTGTATATTAATGGAAATAAATAATTATATTTTTATTAAATTAAATTAAAATATGTATATATCTCACTCAATGTGTATGTATTTGTGTATGTCTTAAAATTAAAAATAAATTAATATATATTTAAGGAAAATTTAATTAAATACTAAATATATATTTACATAAATATATATGTGTACATGAATGTGTAAAAACTTGTATTTAATTAATTAAACACTAAATATATATTTATTGTAGAAGTACTATAGCATGCCAATAGTGCCGATACTATAATGGGGTACTGTAGTAGTGGTACTATTCATCAAAAATGGGATTTCAGGTCATATATTTGGACCTTCAGGCCACATGGCCTTTGGAAAATTATATGCCTTCTGATCACAGGGCCTCTGGGCCATCATAGTGCTGCACAATAGAAAGTAACTAGGAAGCATAATGTGAGCAAGAAAATGACATGATGCAACTAGGTAGGTGGTGTAATATGACAATACACATGCATCGTTGGGTGAGTGGCTTGAAAAAGTGATGATTGTGTTGGATCTTATCATTCAACCCTCCACCCACTCAAATTTATGATGCAGGATAGAGGGTTTCCTTTCTATGACACAACATAGGGCATCACAATGTGACTGTTATTGGTAGAGAGTGGTGTGGCATGATGGATAGTGATATTATTGCCCGTGTGACCCAACGAATGAAACAATGCAACTGATAGGTGGAACAACGTGAAGAAATGTAGGTGTCGCTAAGTGAGCGACTCAAAAGAGAGATGAGTTCATTGGTGCCTATCAACCGACCCTCTACCCACATAAATTTATGATGTGGGATGGAGGAGTGACATGCCACAACGCAACAGAGTACACGATGTGATAGTGCTGGGGGGGGGGGGTGTGATGTAAAGATTGGTGATGCAACATAAAACTTGACTACTCATTTGGGTCTTCGAGTCATCTCCTTTAGGGGCCTTTGTATTATATTCATCTAGGCCTTTAGGACATCAAAAACTGGGGCCTTCGGTCCATAAATATGCAATAAAATAAGTTTAGTGAGTGTTTTCTATTTCTTATGGGGAGAGATTAGGCTTGACCCACTGTGGTGCCCAAGTGTATGTGTTATTTGTAGTTTTCAATCCTCTCTACCTAATATATATATATAGTTATATATAATTTATAATAATTATATTATAAGTGTGTGTGTAATTATTGTTATCTTGGAAAGATTTAAATCCATCCAAAATAAGTAGGATTGTGCCAACATATCTGGGATGAATTTTAAATTTGTCTGAGATAAGAAAGACTAAAAAAACATATCTAGGATGGATTTTAAATTCATCCTTAAAAAATAGTTTATTTGGGATAGATATCAAATCTATCTCAGTTATGTTGTGACATACATGTTTTTTGGGACAGAATTAAATCCATCCCAAATAACTATGACTATAAATATAACAATAAATATATAGATCCATGTTATAAATAAATATATGATCAAATAAATAATTATATATATTTATATAAAATAGTTTTTTTTTGGGATAGATTTCAAATCTGTTTCAGGTATATTATGACACATGTTTATCTAGGATGGAATTAAATCCATCCCATATAACTATGATTATAACTATAACTTTAGTTTTATAACCATGTTAGAAATAAAGATATATAAAAATAAATAATTATATATATTTATATATATGTGTATATAATTATGGTAAAAATATATTTTTTTAACATATACTTAAATACTTATATATAAGTAATGAAATATAAATATATAATATATATTAATTATTAATTATAACACACCCACACCCACATATATTTTATATTATTTTTTATAATATCACATATATATTATAATTATTATAATATTAAAATTAATATATAATAATTTTATGTTAGACTCATTTATATATATTATATTATATTTATTGAAACATATATTTTATATTATAATATAAATTATATAATGCCCCAGGGGTTAAGCCGAGTGGTACCCTATAATTATACCCCATGATCTCTAGGGGATATGTCCCAAGCTCGAATCCCTCTAGATTCAAACAAGATTTGAAATTATGACCACATCTTCCTTGCTGAGGAACGTATTGCTCACCCTGAGTCAGTGGGACCACTGGTGGTAAAAGGGTGTTACTAATATACACATTTTATAGTTGAGGTTTGTCTTAGTGGTAAGAACCCCATAATCTTTCATGAAAGACCTGGGTTCAAATTCAGGCAGGTGAAATATTTCCTTAGGTACTGTAGCAGTACCACATTAGATATTGAAGTGGTACTGTAGTAGCAACACTATTCACCCAATTTGGAGTTTCGAGCCATAAATTTGATACTTTAGGCTAAAGGGCCTTCAGAATATAGGTCCTCTAAGACATAATTAGTTAGAAATAGGTATCATGGAGGGAATAGGTGAATATATTAGCATAATAGGAAAGCAGTTAAAAAAGGAAACATGAAAGAATTACCGGGTGGATGGCTTCGAAAGAGGGATGGGTGAGATGGTTTCTATCAAACAGCCTTTGATACTCATGGATTTATGATGTGGGATATAAGGGTTACCTACCATGTTACTATCTTCATAGTGGGACTAATCTGACAATGCGGTGTGATAGGCAGGAAATGCGGCTATGCACCACATAGGCATCGCTGGGTGGACAACTCAAAAGATAGATGAGTGTGCTGACACCTATCATCTGACCCTCTTCTTACATGGATTTCCAATGTGGGATAGATGGTTCCATTCCATGGTGTTTCATAGGGTATCATGACACAAAAAATCTTGGGGGGGGATGAAATATTCAGAATGGTAACATAGTGTAGTGGCATGACATAAAATTGGTGTCATGGTATGATTCATACATCACCTTAAGGCCTTCAGAATATCTCCTTTAGGATAATTTAGTCCACATTTAACCAGATCTTCAGGCCATCAATAACTTGGGACTTTAGGGTATAATATATAATAATATAGGTCTAGTGAGCGCTTGTTATTCCTTGTGGAGAGGGATGAGGCTTGACGCATTGTGGTGACTGAGTGTGTGTGTTGTTTGTGGTTTGTAATCCCCTCTACCTAATATATATATATATATATATATATATATATAATATTATAATTTATATATTGAAGTTATATAAATTATATAAATTATATGTATTATATATATGCTTATAATTATATAGGTATTATATATATGATTTGGGGGGGAGTTATATAGTTATGATAGAAAAATATAATTATATATAAATATATACATTTTTAGTTATGAATATATTTAATTATTTATAGTTATATATAATATATAATAATTATATTATAATTTTGGGTGTGTATATATATATTTATAGTTATCTATGATGGATTCAATTTCATTCTAAATAAGCAGAAGTGTGCTAACATATATGAGATGAATTTTAAACCCATCCAAAAAAATAGTTTATTTGGAATGAATATCAAATTTTTCCTAGATATATCGCGGAACACATGTTTATCTGGTATAAAATTAAATCCTTCCAAGATATCAATAGATACATACATACTATTAGGCCCAACAAAGTTTACTGTGAGAGATACCTAGAGGGTGGGGGGGGGGTGAATTAGGCTATATAAATCATTACAAATTTACCCACTTAATCCTATAAACAGTCACAACCCTCAGAGATATTGACCACATGATTAGTAGGGTATCATTTAATCTCTTCTTATGATGATGATCCAATTTTTATTCTATTTAAATTTTATTTGATCCAATTTATTAAATGATTATTCAACCCACACAAGAACTTATGCCCTGGCAAGAATTTTTAAAACATACACACAAGGCATAAGAATTTATGTGATTCACCCGCACTAGGATACGTCGATAGAGAATACAAGGGAAATATGATTATGTAACAAAATACACTAAATGCACTGTAATGACCCTCCAATTCTCATTGGATTGAGAGTACAACGAGTCATTACTAGGCCTTAAGCGGCATCCCCAAGATGCCAAAGGCTGGAAATAAATGCTGAAGGGTTTCAAATACAAGTGGGGGACGATTTACCCTTTAAGAAATAAACCAATAAACCAACCAACCAACATTCACTATATGATGCATGAAAAAAAGAAAGACATCTAAACAACTTCATTTATGTCAAATAACATCAAAGTGCACAACAACGGAAGACCAAACCAAATATCAAAGTACACAGTGGATAAACAACTCAAGACTCTCAAAAGACACCAAGACTCCATGCTCCACAAGCTCCAAGCTCCACAATCACCAAACATCCCCAATCATCATGAGGTTGTACTAAAAACATGGGAAACATTACCTTTGACCCTATCTCGGAAAATAGCATCTGAAAAAGCAACAAAGTGCCAAAACATGGGTGAGTATAAAACTCATTAGGTTTTCCCCAATGACTTCCCTACTCACTACACTAGGATAGAAAAGTTATCCACAATTATATAAAACAGTTTATATAAATTTTTTTTCTCAAAAACAGTTTATAAATAAATATAAACAAGTTTCCAAACCATTTATACCAAAAGCATACAAGTGAAATTGAAACCAATTTTTCCAACAAGTTATCTTTCCATAAAAATAACTAAACAAGCTTTAGAACCATTTTACAATATCCCCTTTTTGGAATACCCAACCATTTCACAAACCCATGCAACCAACCATGCATGCTACATTATGACAGTTCCATACTCATGAGTAGTTTCTCGTAGATCTACCAAGTCGTCACAAGGTAATTGTTCCCCATGTTCCATTAAACATTTGGAACCAAGAAAAAGGTCATATTTCAACAAGCCTTGTATATGAAATTCCCATGTTCCATTAAACGTTTGGTACTAAGCACAAGGTCATATTTCAACCAAGCCTCGTATATGCAATATGAACACACATCCTAAATTCCCAAAAATTTATGCCAAAACATCCCTTTCAATGAAAACACCTTTTTATTGAAAACCATTTCCATCAAAACCATTTAAATGCCAAACCATTTCAATTTCAAACCATTTCAATAAAACTGAGCTTTTATTGAAAACAAAGCACCACCAATTTCAAGACACATTAATTTCAATAAAACTTTACCCTTTTATTGAAAACATAAAATCCCATCCATGTGTCACAATTCCATAAATCCCCATTTTAAAATCTCCATTTTAAAATTAAGAATCAATGCACTCATTCAAAATCCCCCAATTTTCCAGATTTCACAACCATCACTAAAGATGATTTCTAACAAGTGTTAAACAACCAAATCAAAATCAATTCAGCACCACACATTCAATTTGAAAGAATTCCAATCAGTTATACTAAGTGGAGTCGAGAAAGAATCCCCCTACCTTTAGGGTTTTGACGAAAACCACAATGAACGAAGAACGCATAAGAAAACCGGGTTGCTTCTTCAAAAACCTGCCTTAGATCTCTTCTCCTAGCAAGACTAAGACCAAATATCATCATTATTGGCATCCACACACTTAGATCTACCCATAATGGGTGTAGATCTAAGAAACCGAGAGAAGAGGAGAAGTAGATCTAAGTAGATCTAATAAATCGAACAAGAACGATGAAGAACGATCACATACCTCAAGAATCTAGCTTCGATTCGCTAAGAGAAGCCTTCAGATCGCCTACGAAATGATGGGAGAACCTTCTATGACCTTAGGAGAAGAAAAATACCGAGTTAGGGCCACTTAGGAGGAAAAAAGAGTCACTTAGAGGCAAAAACACATGAGATCCACCTTTGTAGGATCTCATTTAAGTGGTTGCACGGTTTGCCCGCATGTTTAGACAAACCGAATGCTAAATGTGCATTAGCCACTACCTCCGCAGACCCTCCATGCATGGCTTGGATGCACAGTTAGACAAACCGTGCGCTAAGCGTGCATTATCCACTACCTTGGAAGAACCTCCACGCACCGCTTGGCTGCACGGTTAGATAAAACGTGCACTACTCGTGCAGAAGATACTGCCTCCAAGACCAACTACGCATGGTTTTGCCGCATGGTTTAGACAAACCGTGCACCGTCCATGCGACTTCCTCTTTTGCCTCAAAACTTCAATCCAAGTTCTCCCGACTCTCCCATCCCTCAACCTTAACTTTAAAACCATGAAAAGCATCAAGTAAGGGTTACATACCGGAAATCAGGGGGTACTACATTCTCCCCACCATTGGTCTTTCCATCCTCAAAAAGTAGAAAACCTTCACCCAACTAAAAGAGTTCCGACCACTGCTCTTTCATTTCCTTTTCACATTCCCAAGTCTCTTCCTGAATATGATCATGCTTCCATAAAAACCGCACTAGACCGATGCTTTTTCCATGCAAGACTTTCTCTTTCCTATCCACAATCTGTACTGGGATATGTATCAACGAAGCATCCAGCTCTAGTTCAACGTGATCCCATTTAATAACATGGTTAGGATCAGATTGATGCTTTTTCAATTGAGATAAATGGAACACATTATGCACCGAACTAAACCGTGGTGGTAATGCCAACCAATATTCCACCTCTCCAACCCATTCCAGTATCTCAAAAGGGCCAATGTATCTAGGAGATAACTTTCCCTACTTCCCAAAACGATGATGTCCAAGCCTTGGAGAGATCCTCACGAAGACATGATCACCCACAACGAATGATAACAGTCTTCAACAATGATCTACATAAGATTTATGAAGACTCTGAGCTATCTCCATAATCTTTCTAATCAATTGGATCTTCTCTGCTATTTCTTGGACAAGGATTGGCCCGACTAGTGAAGTTTCACCTGTTTCCACCCAGCATAGTGGAGAATGACAAGGATTCCCATACAATGCTTCAAACTTAGCCATGCGTATCGAGGATTGATAGCTGTTATTGTATGAGAACTCCACTAAGGGTATGTGATCCTCGCATGAGACACCAAAATCCATTACACAATCCCGCAACATATCTTCCAATGTTTTTATCGTCTGCTTGGATTTCCCATCCGTCTGAGGATGATATGCCGTACTCATAGTCAACTGAGTCCCAAGGGCTTGCTGTAATGATTTCCAGAAATGAGATGTGAACCTCAGATATCTATCTGAGACTATAGAAACTGGTACACCATGCCTCTTTACCACTTCTTGAATATATATTTTTGAAAGATCCTCCACCATATGAGTTTCGCGAATAGGGATGAAATGAGCCGACTTGGTTAGACAATCCACTATCACCCAAATGAAATAGTGTTTCCAAACCATTCTTGGAAGACCTATAACAAAATCCATTGCTATTTTATCCCATTTCCACAATGGGATAGACAAATATTGTAACATACCAGCTGGTCTCTGATGCTCTGCTTAAACCTGCTGACAAGTTAAGCACCGCAAGACGAACTCGACCACCTTTCTTTTCATGCCGCTCCACCAAAACTGTGCCTTTAATGCCTTATAAATCTTCTGTGTACCTGGATTTACATCCCATCTTGAATGGTGGTAAGCATGAAGGAGTTTTTCTTGACAAAACATAGGTATAACCATCCGATCTATGAAACACAAAACTGAACCCCCATCAAGTTTCCAACCATCAATGGTCTCCCCACCATTGAGTTTTGAACTTACTACAAGACATTCTGAATCAGATGTTTGTGTTTATTTGATCATTTTTACTAGATCAGGAACAAGAATAGATGAAAAGAAAAATGCAACATCACCTCGGTCTTTACATTCCACATGCATGTCAGCTAAGACCGACATCAACTGCCATTCATCTGAAGCTTGTTTCTCCAACTAAGCATATGAATTTCTACTCAATGAATCTGCCACCAAATTTCCTTTCCCTAGTGTGTACATCAAGTAAAATTCAAACATTTGGAGATACTCCATCCACCTCCTTTGTCTCAGATTCAAATATCACTGTGAGAAAATGTGTTTCAAGATTTTGTGATCCATAAACACATTAAATTTCTCACCAAAGAGATAATGTCTCCATGTTTTCAAAGTATGGATGACTACAGCTAACTCCAAATCATGTGTTGGGTAATTATTTTCATGCACCCTCAACTACCTTGAACCATAAGCAACCACATGAACTCTTTGCATAAGAACACAACCCAAAACTGATCCTGAAGCATCACAATACACCACATACCCCTATTCTGATTCTGGAAAAATCAAGATGAGTACTGATGTAAGGAGAAATTTTAGTTTCTAGAAAGACTTTAAACATTATTCTGTTCATTGGAATAGAGCATTATTCTTTTTCAGAGCTATCATTGGTGAATCTAGTCATGAGAAATCACGCACAGAGCGTCAGTAGTAACCATATATACCGAGAAAACTTCATATCTCGAACACATTCTTCAGTTTTTTCCAAGAGATAACTACTTCTATCTTTTCAGGATCAACAGAAACACCTTTCTCAGAAATGACACGGCGAAGGAAACGTACTTCCTGTATCCAAAAATCACACTTTGATAATTTGGCATACAAGTGATGATCTCTCAATATTTGTAATACTGTTTCCAGGTGCACCTCATGATCAACCCTTGTCTTTGAATATACCAAAAAAATCATCTACAAGCACCACCACAAATGAATCCAGATATCTCTGGAATATCCAATTCATCAATGCCATGAAGACTGCTAGTACATTTGTTAGACCGAAAGGTATGACTACATATTCATAGTGGCCATATCTACTTCTGAAATATGTCTTTGGAATATCCTCCTTCTGAACTTTCAATTGGTGATATCCTGATTGCAAGTCAATCTTGGAAAACCACTGAGCTCCCATTAATTTATCGAACATATCATCAATGCGTAGAAGTTGATATCTATTCTTTATTGTAACTTGGTTAAGTCTACGATAATCAACACAGAACCTCAAAGTTCTATATGCCTTTTTCACAACAACACTGGTGCTTACCACAGAGACGTGCTAGGCTGGATAAACCCATTGTTTTATAACTCTTCCAACTGGAATTTCAATTCCCGCAATTCAGTAGGTTCCATTCGGTAAGACGGAAGTGAGATAGGACTGGTCCCTATAAGGAGATCAATCGTAAACTCCACTTCTCTTATGGGAGGTAACATAGAGAATTCTTCGGGAAAATCATCCATGAACTAATCCACCACTGCCGGAGGAACACTTTGCTCAACACCCTTTACCGATTCCAACGACAGCACCGCCAACTGATACGATAACGTGCCCACTTCTGGTTCCAACAAACCCGTTTCACCCTACCTTTCATGCCCCTCTCCTCTAAAGATATTTCTAACGCCATCGTGTGTCATAAAATCCACTGTTCGCGCATTACAGTCAATGTGGCCCTTAAACGCCACCAGCCAATCCATTCCCAAGATTACATCATACCCATCTATCTCAAGTACTGAGAAATTCCACATTAGCTCAACCCTGCCCACAATGATACCACATGCTCTACACAAGAGGGCTCAACACTCTCTTTGACCCAGAGGAGTTTGAAGTTTCAAAACCGAAGGCATCATTTCTACCCTTAAACCCTACAACTCAACCACACGTGCAGTAATAAAAGTGTGTGAAGCACCCGTATTCCCCATGGGTACCACCATGCTTCCTCCGCCTGGAGCTCCCAACATATCCCACTTATCTACCGATGCTCGATTCACCATCTCTGTGTAATCGCTGATACACAACACTTCTATTTTTGAACGGATCTCTTGCCTTAACCCCGCTTCAAAGATCCTTTCTTTCAACAACGTGCTACCCGCCACCTCGGGTTCAAACCACACTAAGCTCATAAAATTAGCTGCATACTCCGTCACAGACATATGCTCTTGCTTCAGACTGAAGAAATCAGTTGTGCGCTGAATTCTTAACATATGTGGGTATAATTGTTTATTAAAAAATTCCTCAAAGCCTTCCCACATCATACCCTGGTTCGTTCCCGCTTGGACTACCAACTCCCACCACTAAAGAGAAAGATCCTCTAGATTATACGTTTCTAGCTTTACTTTCAGCTCTACCGGATTCCTCAAGAATTTGAAAATTATGTTCATTCCTAACAGCCACGCCTCTGCCCTTTCCAGGCCCGAATCACCCCTAAAGACGGGTTGATCCTGCTTTTGAAACTGGGCCGCATAATCAACATGCTTTAGATATTCCACTCTATTCACACTTCCCATAGCCTAGAAAGCTTTTACTATGCTCTGGACTAACTGCTGGTTCACCTGGGGCTTAGGTGAAACCACGTTCTCATCGGCCACTTCCGGTTGGTCTCTACGACACTTACCCGGTTCCATTTATAAACAAATAAAAAACTTCATCAATCTCACTCTCTAGCAACTGATGGATTAGCATTTCAAATTATATCACATCATCTATCACAACATTGTTTTCCAAAACAACCTTTTTCCATGTTCAACCATTTTTAAAAACATTCAACATTCTTTTTGAAAATCCAACCATTTTCAAAATACACCAAATATCCTATTTTCAAAATCTTCCACTTAAAACAATTTCTGCATTTTTTCAAAAATTCACACGTTGCAGAAAATCATAAGTCATTACTCATAATGAGATATGCAATCCTAGTGGGAAGTCATTCCTCTAAAATACATTCCATGGTCATCTCATTGGCTAAACCCATGATAATGAGATTTCCAACATTCTATAATTGTATCCCAAACACTTATGTACCCAACACCCTGGCAACTTGAAGTTAAGAATAAACGGGTTAACTATGTCCTTTTATTCTATACATTTCAAGTTCCAATAATCCTACTCCTGTCTAAGATTTTGACCCAAGGAATATACAAGAAGGAATTTCAACTCCAAGACGAGGAACATCAATGACTACTTGTTAGGCAGGGACCAAACAAGATGATACCATTTGTAATGACCCGCCAATTCTCATTGGCTTGAGAGTACAACGAGTCATTAATAGGCCTTAAGCAACATCCCCAAGACTCAAAAGCCTGGAAATAAATGCCGAAGGGTTTGAAATACATGTGGGGGATGATTTACCCTTTAAGAAATAAACCAATAAACCAACCAACCAACATTCACTATATGATGCATGAACAAAATAAAGACAACTAAAAAACTTCATTTATGTCAAACCACATCAAAGTGCATAACAACAGAAGACCAAACCAAATATCAAAGTACATAGTGGATAAACAACTCAAGACTCTCAAAAGACACCAAGACTCCATGATCCACAAGCTCCAAGCTCCACAATCACCGAACAACCCCAATCATCACGAGGTCATACTAAAAACATGGGAAACGTTACCTTTTCCCCTATCCCAGAAAATAGCATCTGCAAAAGCACCAAAGTTCCAAAACAGGGGTGAGTATAAAACTTAGTAGGTTTTCCCCAATGATTTCCCTACTCACTCCACTAGGATAGAAAAGTTATCCACAATTATATAAAACAGTTTATATAAAACAATTTCTCAAAAATAGTTTATAACTAAATATAAAAAAGTTGCCAAAACATTTATACCAAAATCATATAAGTGAAGTTGAAACCAATTTTTCCAACTAGTTGTCTTTCCAGAAAAATAACTAAACAACATTATGACAATTCCATACTCATGAGCAGTTTCTCGTCGATCTACCAAGTCATCACAAGGTAATTGTTCCCCATGTGCCATTAAACATTTGGAACTGAGCACAAGGTCATATTTCAACCAAGCCTTGTATATGAAATTCCCATGCACCATTAAACATTTGGCACTGAGCACAAGGTCATATTTAAACCAAGCCTCATATATGCAACATGAAAACACATCCCAAATTCCCAAAAATTCATGCCAAAACATACCTTTCAATAAAAACACATTTTTATTGAAATCCATTTCTGTCAAAACCATTTAAATGCCAAACCATTTCAATTTCAAACCATTTCAATAAAACTGAGATTTTATTAAAAACCAAGCACCACCAATTTCAAGCCACATTAATTTCAATAAAACTTTCCCCTTTTATTGAAAACATTAAATCACATCCATGTGTCACAATTCAATAAATCCCCATTTTAAAATCTCTATTTTAAAATTAAGAATCAAAGCACTCATTCAAAATCCCCCAATTTTCCAGATTTCACAACCATCACTCAAGACAGTTTCCAAAAAGTGTTCAACAACCAAATCACAATCAATTCAACACCAAAAATTCAATTTGAAATCACACCAATCAGTTCTACTAAGTGGAGTCGAGAAATAATCCCCCTACATTTAGGGTTTTGACGAAAACCACAACGAATGAAGAACGCACAAGAAAACCGGGTTTCTTCTTCAAAAAAGTGCCTTAGATCTCTTCTCCTAGCAAGACCAAGACCAAATATCATCATATTTGGCATCCAAACACTTAGATATACCCATAACAGGCATATATATAAGAAACTGAGAGAAGAGGAGAAATATATCTAAGTAGATCTAAGAAACTGAACAAGAATGATGAAGAACGATCACATACCTCAAGAATCCAGCTTCGATTCACTAAGAGAAGCATTCAGATCACCTTTGAAACGATGGGAGAACCTTCTATGACCTTAGGAGAAGAAAAATCCTGAGTTAAGGCTGCTTAAGAGGAAAAAAATACACTTAGAGGCAAAAACTCATGAGATCAACCTTTATAGAATCTCATTTAAGTGGTCGCACAGTTTTCCCATACAGTTAGAAAAACCATGCACTAACCTTGTGTTAGCCACTACCTCCACAGACCCTCCATGCACAGATTTGATGCACGGTTAGACAAACCGCGTGCTAAGCGTGCATTAGCCACTGCCTCAACAGACCATCCACACACGACTTGGCCACACGGTTAGATAAACCGTGCACCGCCCGTGTGGAAGCTACTTCCTCCAAGATCAACTACGCACAGTTTTGCCGCACGGTTTAGACAAACCATGCACCGTCCGTGCGACTTCCCCTTTTGCCTCAAAACTTCAATCCAAGTTCTCCCGACTCTCCCATTCATCGCTCTTAACTTTAAAACCATGAACAACATCAAGTAAGGGTTACATACCAGAAACCAGGGGTACTACATGCACTATTTGTTGGTGGGTTTAGGAAAGATCAATTCAAGTTAAGGGTTACCCCCTTTATAAATATTTATGGATAGTGAAATACCTTCAAAGGGCCACTCCCTATTTCCAATCCTTACATTCACTACTCAAGAAAGAAAAAAAAACTTGGCACACATGTTGAGTCAAGGATAAAGATACCATTAGTTTCATGACACCAAGTTTAGATGAGTTCTCATTGATCTCCTTTCACCACTCTTCCTTCACAATCAATGTGTCAACATCACTATGACAATAACCTCTCCTTCCATGAAAAGGTCTTCAACACATATCCCTAGAACAAATCCTTCTTCCTTTAGTAATATCCATTAATGAGTTACAATACTCTCTTCTATAATCACTTTTATATACTTATGCCTATGGTATATCTCGTTTTCTTCCTTCCATTCTCCTTTCTATTTTTCTTTCTAATTTTCATAGAAATAATCTCCTCTCTTTATATATTTAGATAATTTAATTTTTATGAATTTAATACCTATATTATACCCAAAACATATGCACTACTACCCCAAGATCACTCCTTGATCTCTAGCAGTTGGTGACTAGCACTAAGAGTCTTAATGTAATGTTTAAGGAATGATTTATATTCTTTATTATAAAGAAAACTCATACATGATCACTACCAGAAATCCTGTATGACTCATCCATAAGTCGGATGTGCCAAAATGAAACAAAAAAATAACAAAAATCCAAACAAGGTGAAATAGAATAACCATAAATAAAATCAAGGTATAATACTCTATATGGATTCATACAAGCTAAAAATTCTGCAAAACATCTCAAATAAACTAACTTGAGGTAAACACACAAGCTAAACATGGAATAAGATAATTCCACCCTAATGGAAATTGGTGATGTGCCAAACTATACCACCAACAGCTCCAACCTTGAGGCAGAAACCGATCTCACACTCATAAACAAAAGCATAACCATCCCATATGATCTATAAAATACTGGTGTACCTTTTAGTACTAGAAAAATACTAATGGAATCTCCATGTATAATTCCATAGACTCACACTCCCGGATCTGGTTTTAAAAAATTATTCCTTACATAATGGTTTTGATACCAACTATAATAATATGTACATAAAAAACCCATAATTATGAGTTTTAATATCAAGGATTATACTTTAATACATTCCCATAATATTTTAAGTTTAGAGTTTTATAGAATTAGGAAAACCATTCCATAACAAAGCAGACACTTCCACACAATGTATATTTTTTCTACAAAAAAAAGTTCTTATGTTTAAACAACCATTTCATTCATGAGAAATTTTATACATTAAAAATGAGTCATCATAAATGAATAGATGACTTTCATAAAGTTTATACATATCCTTAGGCCCATATAAAAATATTTGAAAATTTGGGATAAACACAAAAATATAATTAATGGATATAAAAAATAAAACAAACCCATTATTCCATTTGAAAATCATGAAAACCCATAATTTTTTTTCATTTTTATATAATAACCCTTGAGCTCAAATAATCATTTAGTTACTTATGAAATCAAAATTATTACCCAAATATTTTCATAAAACATCTAATAATAAAGCTTAAAGGAAAAATTATAATTATAAAAGTTTCTTAGAAAACCTAAGAACTCATGTAGGTATCTTGGGACATTATCTTAATATCGCCCTTATAAGAACCCTTATAAATGGAATAACCTAACCAGTTAATTCCAACATATATTATCCTAGATAAAAAATCATTACCCATTTCATTAGAGGGTTATATTAGAACCACCCATCATCATGAACAATTTACAATAACTATAACATGAATAAACTTATAGATATTTTATTTCATCATAAAATTCATGAAAATATACTTTTTAACCCATAAGTAAAATCACTTTTATTTTTATTATAAAAATAAGGAAAAATATCCTTTTCTTTTGAAAACTTTTAAAAAGATAAAAAATTATAGAATAATAGGAATGATATATTCCTTGAAAAACCATGAAAATTTTTAAAGTAATATTAATAATTAAGAAAGTTCATAGTTGAGGGAAAAATAGATAAAGTGGTATACATTAAAAAACATTCTTTTTATATTTAAATAAAGTCAAAAGGAATCCACATGAAAAACACTAAAAATATTATTTTTAAACTATTGTAATGAAAGTAAAATATAGTTCAAAATTACCTTAATCATTCATTTTGAGTATAAATAATAATATTTAAAATAACTTGTATATAGAAGAGAAACATTTTAAAGGAAAACTTTTAAAAAATGTTTAAAAGAAAAACCCCTTACCTTGAGTCTTGAATCACTTAATATGAATTTTAAACACATGAATAATAAAATAATATTAATTATTTTCTTTCTTCATAATTTTTTTATGATAATTCTTTATTATCATTCCTTTTATTTCATTTATTACCATGTTTTACATAGGTACTAAATTGGCATAGTTCACGTTGATTGTTTTGGGATTGTTCAGTTTATAATCTCTAAAACAACATCGATATATTTTTAAAGGTAAAAATTAATGGTATAATGGTTCCATAAGATTTATATAGGTCAAGGTATAAGGTTAATATTATTCCATAAACAAAATAATTCAATAGTTCATTTTATAATTACTTTTTCGTTAATCTTCTTTAATAAACTTGTTTTTAATGGTTAAAATTTCCATGATTTTTCACTTTTAATTACATTACTATAATGTATGTTTCATCATTAAATAATTGGAAACATATTAAATTTATCATTATTATATATTATTACCATTATTTATTTTTTCTTAATCATTTATGACATATTATAACATCGTTCATGTAGGTGGTAAAATGAACCCAAAGAAGAACACATTATAATGGTTGAATGAGTAAGAACATGTTATTTTATATTGATAATATCAATTTTAAATAAGATTAATGATTTAAAAAACATATTATAAAAGTGATAAACTAGATTCATGAATATGTAGATGAAGAAGAAAAATGAAAAATAAAGGTAAGAGGTTATTACTAACAAAGTGTCTTAGTATACCCGTTTTTGGCGGTTAAATTTTACGATGAACATTCATTTTTAATACTATTAATAATATTTCAAAATTATATTTAAATAAAATTAATAATGTTACAAATTTAATATTTATTTATTCAATCCATTATTTATACCATCCTTGTGAGGTGTTAATGAAAAATAAGATACGTCGTTTCATGGAGGCGATATTCCACACATATGCGTGGGAAACATATTCATTTTTCAATGGATGTAAATGAAATAATTTTTATGATAGTTTATAATTATAGAATAATAATTATGTTATAAATATTATATTTATTACTTAAATCCATATTTATAACCATCCATGTGAGGTGATGATGAAAAATTAAATGCATTGCTTTATGGTGGTAGCAGTCTGCATGTACATACGAGCGACGTTTTCTTTTTTCCATTGGATGGAAAGTAGAAATAAAATTATTGTACCATCAAAATTATAAAATAATACAATATTAATTATACCAATTAATTTTTATTAGGATGTCTATAATATATTTTAATTAGGTGAAAGAAGAATGAAACTTGAAAGAACTTTGTTAAGACCTTTACCTCTCTTCTTTGGATATCCTCATCTGGATTACACTTTAATACTTAATAGTTTGGTATTTTGGTGATACCAGGACATTTAGAACATGGGAAAGAGAGTTGGGAAGGTATTTGGGTAGATCTTGGTTAATATAAGGTGTTCAAATTGTGTTGATTAGTGATGAGTGAAGTGATACTTTTATAAGTGAGGGGAGTGACACTCTTGTAAATATTCAAAGTTTTAAAATAATATTAAGGTCTCATTCAAATAATATTAGTCAAAAATAGATTTTTTTTGAAAATGAGATAATTTTAGTCAAAATAATCTCATCCAATAAGATTATTGATAAGATTTTGGGACCTTATCTCATAGTTTTGACCTTTTTACCACATTTAACCCTCTAACAAGGCAACTCACTTTTTTACCACGATAACTTATTTTTATGAAAATAAAATAAAATGGAACATATTACATAATTTGAAACTTATTATACCAATATTAAATCAATTTTATAATACTAAATTTACAGAGTTGGTGAAATTTACTTTTAATATAAATACACAAAATGTAATGAAAAGAGTTTTTAGAAAAATATCTTTTTAAGCATAAAAATGAATTTACAATAAAATCATATATAGAATTGATCAACATAACATTTATTATTTTAAAAATAAAAAATAGAGTTAAAATCCAAAACATAATGTATCTATGTAAATACTTTATTAACTAAAAGGGTCAAAAACAATTCTTTTATTAGAATAAAACATTACTTAGGTTTCAAAGTTCCAAACATAGGTTTATAAATTAAAAATAATATCTTTTAATGATTTATTTTATTTCATAAATATATAATTTTTATATAAAAAATGTTTCATAAAAATTCAAATCATGCCTATATCATTATAATGTCATAAAAGTGACAACATTTTCAAAATCGTTATTTTTCACTATTTACCCAAAAATAAACCTTTTTAGAAAAATACCAAATATTTACCTAGGTTAATTTTTACATGATGAATTCAGAAATTTAGTTCACTTAATAAAATTAAAATTTATAAATTCATAAATCCATATTTTAAATTAAAATAAAAAATTTGAAGAAAAACCGCTTCTATAGAAAAAGGGCCTTTTAAACTTTAAGTGTTATTAATTTTATTTCATATAAATTACTAATTAAATGAATGTTAATATGTTAGCCCATACACAAAAATATTAAAAATTATAATAATCATATTTTAAAAGTGATAAATTTAATCTATTAGGCTAAAATACACAACACTTTAAAAAAATTATTTGAAAAATATTAATTTTTAACATTAAATCATAATACTTATTTATCCTTTACATATAAGAAATTGTTAGTAAAATATATCACAGTGAGGATCCCAAAATTTTTTCCTGTTTTCAGTTATAAAACCTTATATAAGGATTTTTTACTATTTCATATCATATAAGGTTTTTCCTTTGCATATTTTCTCCAACTCATGGAATTTATATAAGATTTTTATTACCCTTATGTATTATGTAAGGTTTTTTTTCATTTTAAACAATTTAGTTTGATAATTGGTAGAAAATATTATACATATACTATAATAACCCATAAATATTATTATAATTTTGTTTCCTTTTCCATATTTCAATAGAAACTACAACAAAACTCTTATGTATTGATTTGTTACCCTTAAATAATGTTTTTTTTTACTTTTCCTCATTTTGGTGTAACCTACATAGATATCATACATATAATAAAATATCTTACATATTATGTAATGTTTTTGAAATTGAAAAATTATTCAATATTCATTGAAAAATATATTCCATATGAAAAATATCTTACATACCAATGTAAGATCTTTTCCTTTTTTTATTTCAATATGCAACTCAAAGCTCCTTAAAATCATAGAACTCCTAAAATCCTTAGATTCTAGAATTCATAATAGTTTCTTATTCTAGATTCACATAGTATATATTTATAACCTATATTTTAACTTCTAGATGACAGATTCTAGATAAACTTCTAGGTCATATTCAATGTGTAACTCTTTCATAAATAGTTCTTCCAAAATTTATCTTTATCCTCCTCGATTAAATTTATCAAAATAGTTTTATCCTTCAAGTAATGTTTTCATTTTGGAAACAATGCTTATATAATTACTCTAGTGTCCAATGATGGATTCTCACAAACTCTAGATAGCCTTTATACTTCTTTAATCACATATCCTTGACCTCTTCAATAAAAAACTTCCGCAATATCTATAAATCTATTTTAAACATTTCTCTCCCCAGACATCATCAATTTTCATTGATTCATTACAAAGACAACTTTAAACTTATCAAATTTTTAGGTTAGTTACAAAATTAATCTCAATCTTTATTGCTTAAATTTTCTATCCATCTTATGCATGGATCTTCCTTTACATATACAAAGGTAGATAACCTCAATACATATGATTCATAGGGACTCAAACCTATATCATAGTCATATTCTACTTATTCATTCATATTGGTACCATAATCTATCACCAAAATTAATCATGTATTAACTTTAATTCATATTGATACATTGAAAATAAATATAACCAATTTATCTTTCTTTATCACAATCCAGTTGGGCGCTTCAATCTCCCCACTTGGATTTGTTTTCGATACCCATTTCAATTCTAAAGTCATTATTATTCTCCCACTTATTGAAAATAAATTAAAAGGTGTAATAGTAAGATAAAATATTACTCATTTCATAATTATTCTATGACTTTAAATTTTATCTTATACCCTTTATTAAAATTGGATCCACTTGAGAGATGGGTGGCATCACATTTCACTTAGAAATGACCCATAAATTAATAAAATTTAATTATACTTGATCTCTATCAATGTAAAAAACAAGAGTGATTAACCTAGATATAAAATTAGTCCATAAAATAGTCCAACATGTGATACTAACTCAAATATCTCTTATTAGGGATAGTTCAACTAGTTTTAAATATAAACACATGCACTCATCTTCAAAAAACATATTAAAAACATTCAAGTGAAAAAATGTCTCTCTCCATTCAAGATACATTTTCTCTTGTCATTAATTAATAAATATCTCCAACTCAATAAAAAACTCAATTTTTTCAAAAATGGATAGTAGAATATGATCAATATAACTCATTAATGATAAATTCTATCACATTCCAGGTGTAACAACCCTCCTTTTTGGGACTGCTTTGAATTTTATTTTGGGCTCTCATCCAAGGATGGTTTAGAAGTAGTTGATAATAGAAAGTGAGTTTTGAGTGTGAGGACACCTTAATTAAGTGTTTTTGGATGTGTATCAAGGGTTCAAGAGGACTCAAAATCGAACTGGAGGGTTCATGGATGGATCTAGGACTAAAACATGTAGATACAATCCTACTGGATAGTTTTTTTAAAAGGGGGTTAAAATGGCCATTTGACCCCCCTCATCCCTCTTAACCTCCCTCTACTCAAATCAGGGGCTCATTTCATCCTCTTTGAAGTATCTTGGAGTGACCTGATCCTTATCCTCTTTTCATGGTGGATCTTCATTAATCCACCTTGAAATCTTCTTCTATTCAAAGGTAAGGAAATCTAGTGGCAAGGATTCCATTCCTCTTCCCTTACTCCTATATTTTCTTTATTGTTATCGATGTTATCTATATAAGGGATTATATACCCTATTTTCACGGGTTTTATTTATAACTCAGATTTCTTCCATTATAGCTTGAACTAAGGGTCATTACTAGATGAGTGAAGCTTCCTAATATTGAGGTAGGTAATCTAAGTTCATTACCTTAAAGTATTTATGTTTCATAATACATATTGGTAGTGCGTCATTCTAGTGTTTAGTGTCAACCTTTTATTTAAATTCTAAATATATATTTCCTTAACTCATGGACTTAAGTTAATTTATCAATCCTTTAATAACACCAATATTTTAGTGAACCTCCCATGGACCAAGAATGGTCCATGGGAGAATTACAACCCAAAATTGAATCTAGAAACCAATTATTCCATGTATGCCCCTCATTAAAATTTAATTTCCTAGTATGGTTAAGTAATTAATTCATCTCATTAATTATACTAAGTAAGGTCTATAGAAGAGTCTTAACCTATTAAGAGAGTCAACCATGAGGTTCCCTTATTTAGCATAAATTCTCTCTATAGTAGGTAGTGACGCTAGGAGTGCTACAACATAGGGAACTACTAAATTGACAATATAAGAATAAAGGTAAATATCTAAGATTTTAAACTCTCTTTGATTAATAAAATTATAATTTAACTAGTTTGACCTAGTGTATGAATAACATGAAAGTAAATAGATTTTTTATAGGTACTTGGTTTATTATATTGAATCTATATTTAATTAGGGTACCTTAACCCAAAACATAGACTCTATAACCTTATGTACCTTAGATAAAAGGGTATCAAAGGGTTATAGATTATTAAATAATAACTTCTAAAATCTCTCATTGAGTATTAAAACTAACTAAGGGATATTGATGAATTGAGATGACTTGAAGTAAATAAATAAAGGTAACAGTGTTTGTGAGATGTGATGCCTTTAATTAAACAAGAAAAATTGGGAAATTAGAATATACAATGTAATGAGATAATGACTAATGGAATTATTTTGGTGTATTTAAATGAATAGAATTGGACCATGATGTATGTTTGTCTTATTTAAATTCCCTTCCTTTCTAAACAGACTTTATAACTTTTAAGACTTGTTGATATAATGAAACTAGTTATGGAATAAAAGTTAGGCATGCCATGTGTAAGCCTTGGATTCCAAATTCAAATGTTAATAATAAACCCAATGGATTACATAAAATTCATTGATCCAAATTATAGGGATAATCATACCTTATATTTGACCAATTTATTATATTTGTGAATTCCTTAGCATTTAATTTTGGATTTAAATTTAAAATCCAGAACATTATAATGCCTGGGATGAGTTCTAGGATTCAACTTTATGTCCTTGGACACAGAATGCCTTGGATTAACTCTTTGGATCCCAATCAAGCCTTTTTTTTCAAAATTATTGAGGAATTTCTCCTTATATTCAGTTAGATCCCATTTAGAAAGTATAATGCTAAGGTTTTATCCCTTTAATTTTACTCTATATCTATACAATGTGAAATTATTATTATGATTTGGGTTTCAGTTCCATACATATAATGACTTGGATATTTCCATGGATTCTTATAGTTTTGTTGCATGGGAATACCCGAAACCACTTCATGGACTCACATTTAATGATTTTCTTAGATTCTTGGGACCATTTACATAATTAATATGACTGCTTATAGGGTCCCATGTTTAGAGATAACTAGTTTAGCCCGATGTAGGTGGGGTCAGTTAGGCACCACTTGGAAGCCTGTGTCCGACACCACTTCCTTACTTTTATGAATTTCATTAAGAATATATACTACACACAATATATTTTATAATCACGTACTGGAAATGAATTTGACATTTTTGGTAGTGGCATAATTATTTTTACTCACACCCTATATGGTTCACCACTCGGTACTTGAGAAGATATATTATCTATAGGTTATGACTTGTTCGATGCATATTTGTTGATATTTTTCTTGGGATAAGACTTGGAATGGGAGTTGTGGATCAAGCATGTAATTAGAATTCCTATAAGATTTGAGTTAAATTTTTTTATATTTATATTTTCTCATAGAACTGATATATGTGTATCACCTACTATTTATATTGACTTCCATGTACATGTAGTATTGTTTCTATTGAACAGTTGTTTTTTATGATAACTTTTTAGGTTCTTAGTTTGTTATTACCTTCCTATAATTCATTTTATTTATTATTTATTATGTTTATTCTAATATAGAGGGTATAGTCTCCCCACCGTACCACTATTATAGCCTCGCTGCTAATCGGTAGCCTCTAGAATATGAGGAGGTGTTTTGAGGCTATGTGGACCTCTATTTTAGTTACTAATGAGTGAATCGAGCCAGGGACGTCACAAAGTAGAATTAGAGAAATTTTTTCCTTATCTTACTTTTTTGGACTGATATAAAAGAGACTATAATTTTGTTGGATCTTGGTAAATAGATCATGTCTTGGAATGGATAACCCATGTATGGGGGAGAGACCAAGTTTTCAGGGATGAGGCTTGTTGTTCTTGAATATCATTATTACAGTTGATTATTATTTCACCTTGAGTGATGCACTTGATTATTACATTACTAATTTATGGTATTTATACTCATGGGATGATACATAATTATAGTGTGTGTTTATGTATCATTCTAGGCACATAGGATTCAAATGTCATTACATGTTTGTTTTCTTGTTTTTCTTTCTTGGGTGATTTCTTTCCTGGTTTATAAGAGTGGAATATGGTTGGTTAAAATAGTTAATAAATTAAATATAATGAGAATTAATAAAATTTTAAAGGAATTGGATTTTATTTTTAAAAAATCCAAGCAATAATGATGGATATTAGTTAAATGGTGTTCCAATTGTAACTTATAGGATGTTTCCTCTATAAGTTGAGAATGAAAACCTATATAACCAAATCCTTATATGCTCGATCTACACTTTTAGGTTGATCTTAGAATTATATTTATATATAATAAACCCCTTAAAGGAATGTATTAAAATATTTAATAAATTATATACTAGTGGGTTGAATTTAAATGGGATTCCAAATACAACTTATCAAGTGTTTTCCTCCATAACTTGTAATTGATAGCCCATATAACCGAACCCATGTTGGCATTACTTGACCCTCATAGGTCGATATTATATTTACATGTATTTTTAATTAACCCCTTGGGGGTATATATATATATTAAAGGGGTTTTTTTAAAGTTTAAACAAAAATCTAAATGGATTTTCCCATATAAATTCTTGATGGAATTTTACTCAGTCAAATATTATAACTTCAATCAATTGAGATGAATTGTCCCGAGAAATTCCTCACAATAAATATAATTAAATAATTTATGAATAAATAATTGTATGAGTACCAACCTGCTTGTATAATAATATGTTTTGGGACTGTGGTTTAGGATCAATCCTTAATACTTATAATAAATGTGAATTGATCAAATGGATTAAATAAACCTTGGAAAAAATATTGTTATAAAATACACTTGTGTGGGGGTTAGTTTTAGATATTCATTGGGAGATGCCTTGGGAAGGAATTAATAAGCTTCCCATGAGTCTTATTTTTCATCTTTTGTGTTGTAAATAGAAGTTATTCATGATATAGTAGTGACCTTTTAGGCATAACACTATATTTAGGGTCAATGCCTCATGTTAAGTGAGGGGGTTAACTCGTTCTTGTTCTTGGTTGGATATATGAAGCTTGTATGGAAGATTCAACCCGTGGAATTGATGCACAAAAGGTGATATCAGGTGTTTGGTTTTGGTTCTTAGTATGTTTTGGGTTTTTAAGGAAATGTTCATGGTGTTTAGTGCCCTAAGTTTTAAAGACCATTTTTGGAGGGAAAGATCATTCAGATTCCTAGATGGTTAGCATGTAGTGAAGTTTTAATGTCATGGTTGGAGATGGATATAGATGGGAAGGTACTGGTCTAGTAACTCATTGTAAGATGATCTAGTTTGGGATTGAGGTACGGGGTGTGCCTGATGGCTTATGGTTTAGGTATTGAAGTGCCTTGTGAATACCCTTAGAGGGTATGAAGGAAGTTTGTGGGTTACCTTGTCCTTGGGATTTATGTCTTCTTAGGTGTTGAGGCTTGTGGAGTCTTGGATAAATACAAGGGTGGGATTTGTGTGATTCTTTTAATTTTTTATTTTAATTCCCTATAGTATGTGGTGAGTGTAGCTAAGCACTCTATGTTGGAATGATGCTTAGGTGATGGGTGGTATTGGGATAATTTGTGGCTTGGTTAGGCGCTTGACCCAAAATTTGAGCTGGGATCGACATTGTATGAATCAAGGGTAGTGATTCATGGGTTGGAAGTGGTTATTAGGATAATGTGTGACCCCAAATATTATAAGGTATTTACGATGGAAATCACCACTTATAAGGGTTTCATGCCATTGAGCTAATGGGTTTGGTTGTCTTGGGAGAGAGAATCTATGGTTTTCCTATGATAAAGGTGGCATGTGTTAGTTATGCGTGAGGCTTACTCATTGGGTTTGGTAAAATAGTCTATGTATGATTCGATGGAAAATATTTTATTTCTTGGAGGAGATCAAGAGAAGTGATGACGATAGTGTCGTGATGAGAATAGATTCACAACTACCTAGTGTTAAGTCATGGAACCTTAACATTTTCGGTCGAAAAGTTACTCTTGGAGTGAGGTGACTAAGGAGTGGTGAATTTTTTTGAGCATGGATTCCCATGGTTTTATTATGGTTTAAAAATTTAACCTTTGAGGTGATGATGACATCATAAAGGATCGATGTGTGTTGGTACCATTGACCCTAGTTACTCCTAATAGAGGTGTCATGTGTTGGTGTTTCTAGTGAGCATGGATCAAAGGAACTGAATTACATATGTTTAATCATATCAACTTGATTTATAGGGTGGAATAAGTAAGTATATTTGTTGAGGAATGAACAATTGGATATTAGGGGGTGAAAACCTCTTATTGATCGGGGTATTAGTGAAATCTGTGGATGACATTCTTGTAAGACAAAGATGAGTAGTGTCTGTTGTTTCATGTATGGTTCTTGAGGTTTAATGGGAAAACCACATATGAAAATTGTTATCTATGATATATAGTACATGGGCCATGGATATTGTGAGTTTTTATTTATTTATAATGATTACTATGGAACTCCTATGGTGGGGAGTTCCGCATCGATCATGGAAAGCATGACCTTCAATAGAGAAGGATCACAGTTGTAGCAGGACCAAACATGAATAGTCAGAATGACTTGCAGAATCTAGTGAGATAATGAATTAAAGTTTTCATGTCTTGGAGAAGGTGTTGAATTTAATAATTAGGTATGATTTTTGATAGATTATGGACATTATATTTAGGCTCAGGGTGCATAATTTATTTGGGAAATGTGAAAGATCGATGGTACGTTTGTGCTTAGAATATAGTATGATGGTGAAATGTATGGTTTAGTATGAAACCATTAAATCACATGATGATTTAGGTTTATAATTTAGTGATGATTTCCTAATTATCACATAGAAGAATTAGAATTTAAGGAAATTTGATCGATACCTTAGATAAGGTATCAACGATTGAGCTGGATGTCCTTTAAACACATCATCCAGAAGTGGTCCGATTATAAGTTTTGTTAAAAAAATGAATTTATTGAGATAAGATTGATTTGTGTATATCCTATTAAGTACTATGAGTGAATTTGGTGTATGAAACCTAAGTTTTAACCATTGGTATTGGGTGAATGATAACAATTTTTTGTAAATAGAGGTAGTGGGTTGCATACAACACCACTGTATAAGGAGGTTTCGAGTGATCTTGAGTGAGATGACTTTTGAATTAAGTGAGAAGAGATCATATATGTTAATGTGAAACTGGTAGTGGTTTATAGTAGTGTAGTGATCATGAGTCAGTGGTAAGGGAAGTCTTATGGCAGGGAACCACCATAGAAAAATGAAAAATGTGATGCTTTCTTTAATAAGTTTCACAGAGTTACAATGGATGCATTCATTTAGAATTTATTGGTTTAATTCATCTAAATTAAATTCAGATGATGAAGGAACCCTATAATGGGTGAAGATAGGTGTTTTTAAATGGGGTTTTCTTACCAGATTAGATAATCACCAAACATGGGGTGTTGGCCAGATGTTAAGACTTGAATTACACATAGTGTTAGGAGTACGACTATGGTTTCTTATAAGTATGTTTGAGTAGAAATGGTTTGCATCATACCCATGAAATTAGTCTATAAGTATGGAAGTCAGTAGAAGGGAGAATTTATGAATGCCTTCAGAAGTGAAGTTTCATGGCCGAATAATTGGTAACACATCAATAGTAGTAATCGAGTGTTCAGAGTGAAAATTGGTTAGGGATAGACTGACAAGTAATCATATATTAGACAAATATGATTAAGTGGAAACAATATTGGGAGTGTTGTATGATTCTTCTAGGGATGATTTAATAATTGAACCAATTATGGGTGGAGATGGGGATGGTGTATCCAAATAGTGTTGGTTTTGTGTTGTTGAATTACATTCGACAATTCAAGGAAAAGTCATAAGATGATCATGAAGAGATAACCGAAGTAAATTTGGTTGTGTGATTGTTAGGACCTATAATATCACAGTGTTTAGTTTAATTAATAATTTGTGAAATTTCAGGTTCTAACTCTGAAGAGGGGGATGGGTTTGAAATTGAGCCTTGGGATGTAATTCTGAGTTTTGGTATACCCTTAATTTACAATTGTGGGCATGTTTTATAGTGCCATTTTTCTATAGGTGTAGCTTGAGGATGAGCTATCCCAGGGTTGTGAGGATATAACAACCTTCTTTTTTGGGACCATTTTGAATTTTATTTTAGGATATTGGCTGGGGAGGGGTCAGAAGTTTTTGGTAATTGGAAGATAGATCAAAGTGTAAATAAACAATAAGTAGGTGTTTTGGATGTGTATTAGGGGTTTAGGAGGTCTTGAAAGTGAACCAGAGGGTTCGGGGCTAGATACAGGACTACATCATGCTATAGTAGTCCCACCAGATAGTCAGTGGGCACCCAATAACTAGCTGTTGGCCTACTGGGTAGTTTTCTTTAACAAAGTTAAAATTTTCATTTGACCACCCTAAACCCTCTTAACCTCCCCACTCAAATTAGGGGCTTATTTCAGCCCCATTACAGTATCTTAGAGTTCCCCACTACTTATCTTATTTTCATGGTGGATCTATATCAATTAACCTTAAAATATTCTTCCATTTGAAGTGAAGGAAATCTAGAGGTGAGGATTCCATTACTATTACCTTATTTCTCTCTTTTCTTTGCTTGTATTGATTCTATATCCATGTGAGCATATATACCCTATTTTCAAGTATTTTTCTTGTACCTCCAATTTCCTCCATTATAGATTGAATTGAGAGCTATTACCCAATGAGTGAATAATTCTAATATTGAGGTATGTGGTTTAAGTGCTTTCCATTAAATTATTTCTATTTCATAATACATGTTGGTAGTGTGTTGTGTTGATATTCAGTATCAACCTTGTTTTTAAATTATTAATATATATTTCTTTAATTCATGAACTTAAGGTGAATTTATCACCCCCTAATCACACCTATAATTTAGAGAATCTCCCATGGATTGTGAATGGTCCATTGAAAAATTACTTCCCATCCTTAAATTTAGAATCTAATTGGTCCATGTATGATCCTCATTATGATTTACTATCTAGGTATGGTTAAGTAATTAATTATCACATTCCTTTGACCAAGTAAGGTCTATGGAAGACACTTAACCTATTAAGTGAGTCACCTAGGAGTTTCCCTTATTTAACATAAATTTTCACTATAGTAGGTAACAAATCTAGGAGTTCTAAAACCTAGGTAACTACTCAATTGAACCATAGAATAATAAAGGTTGATCTATAAGATCAAGAACTCTATTTGATTAATAAAATTATAATTTAACTAGTTAAACCTAGTGCATGAATAAAATACAAGTAAAGAGATTACCTAGAGGTATTTGATCTATGATCATGAACCTATATGAATTGGGTTTCCTCAACTCAAAAAATGGACTTGTTAACCTTATATCCCTTAGGTATTAGGGTGTGACTGGGTGCTAGTTAATAAAATGACAACATTTAGAATCCATCATTGAGTATTAAAACTAAAAAATGGATGTTTATGTACTGAGATGACTTGAAGTAAATAAATTAAGTTAGTGGTGTTGGTTATATGTGATGTATTGAATTTAATAAGACAATTTGGGAAATTAGAATATGGAATGTAATGGGATAATGACTAATTGAAGTCTTTGGGTGTAGTTAAATGAATGGACTTTATCAATGATCTATGTTTGTATAAATTAAATCCCATTCCTTTATAAAAATAATTTATACCTTGTAAGCCTTATTAATATAATGAAACTTGTTATGCAATAAAAGTGAGGCATTCCATGGGTAAGCCTTGGATTCCAAATTTGAATGCTAAGAATGACCCCAATGGATTTAATATGATTAATTTATGTGAATGTGAGGGGTAATACCACCTTAGATATGGTTGATATCTTATATCTGTGAATTAATTGGCCCACCTTTGTGGATTTTCCTAGAAACTCTAGAATATCAGAATTCTTGGGATGTATTCCTAGATTCAAATTGATGTCCTTAGACATGTGATGCCTTGGATTACATCTATGGATCCCAATCAAGCCTTTTTTATGAAATTACCAAAGAATTTATCTCCAAGTCCAGTTAGAACCCCTTTAGAAAGTATATTACTAAGGGTTCATACCTTGTATTTCACTCTAGAGATATACACCATGTATTGATCACAATGAATTTTATCTCCAGTTCCCCATATAGAATGCCTTGGATATTTCCATGGATTCATATAGTTTCATTTAATGGGAATTCAAAAACCCACTCTATGGATTTACCTTTTTATTATTTTCCTTGGATGATTAGTATTATTTTCATGGGTTTTATAAATAATTTTTGGGTCCTATGTTTAGAGATAGGAAGTTTAGACCAAATAAGGTATGGTAGAATAGGCGCCACCTACAAGCCAGTACTTAAAAACCACTTCCTTAATTTTACTATTTTATTTAAGAATATATATTTAACACTATATGTTTATACCCACAGACTAAAAATTCATTAGACACTAATGATGATGTCCTATTAAGTTTTACTCACACCTTGTTTAGGCTGCCTCTTGGTACTTGATCAGATCTCTTTCCTGTAGTTTAGGACTTAGATGGTGCCTAATTTTTTTTATTTTTCTTGGTCTAGGACTTACCATGGGAGTTGTGGACCGAGAATGTACTTGTATTTCCTATAGAAGTTGGGTTGAATTTTTTATATTTTTATTTTCACCTAGACCTACTATATGTGTATCACCTATTGTTTATATTGGTTTCCTTATACATGTATCATAATTTATATAGAATGGTTAGTTTTTATTGTCCCTTTTTAGGTTCTTAGTTTATTTTTAGTTTCCTATAGTTCATTTCATTTATTTTTCTCTATATTTATTATGAGAAAGTGGTTATAATCTCACATATTACCACCATTAGACCCTTGCTTCTAGTCGACAATATATTGTGTATGGGGAGGTGTGATTAAGGCCATGTGGACCTCTTCTTTAGTTACTTATAAGTGAACCAGGGTAGAGATGTTACACAAGGAATTGTAGATTCTTATGAAATAATAATGTTATGGATTCTTTCTCATAATAACTCCCCTCAAGGTATATGTTAAAAATTCATTTCATTATGGATGGTATTTATAGAAATGAACCCCATGCATATCCTTTTGATACTACTTTATTTTATGAATTTCTTATCACAAATCTCCATAATAAGTATGTCCTTGATTCTAATAACTTCTTTTTTGCGTGTGACTTTCTTCTTTTCATCTTCCAAAAAAGAACATGTATCTCCCAGTGCTATATTTATATTTTTTAACATTTATTATTGAGATAGTAACATGAATAAGAGATATTTTGAGACATGTATATCTTTCTTGCACCTCCCACACAATATCACATGAGCTATAGGGTTATAAAATTTTAATAAAATCTCATTGAAATTAATGTTCTTCTTTATATGGGATTACTTTTTTACCTTTATAACTTTCATTATATTGAGATTTATTCATCATTATAGACATTTATAATTGAGCTGTCCAAAAAAACATGTATTTTTAGAGACATGCTTAGCTTTATTAGATTTTTCATATGTATTATTAAGAATATTTGGATCAACATTATTTGGATAAATATCAAGAAATTCATATTCTTCATCTTTAATGTATTTCACTAAAATAATCCTATTATTTATTTATTGGATTGATTCACTTATTTTATCCACATTTATTATATTTTCATTAAAATTCATAGCTTACTTACAACGATCCATGATGTGGATTTTTCTACCATAGTAGAAGTATCACTTATTTAGTGTAGAATCCTTCTCAAATTTCCTATTGGGTGTGTTTTGTTTAGTAGTTTTCTTCACTTACTTACACCCCAAGGAAGACTCATCTTTATATTTTCTTTTTCTATTACTTAGATTATGTGGTATTCTTTCTTCAAAAATCATTTAAACAATTATTAGCACATATAAACTAGAAATCATCCTCACAATAACCACTCTAATCCATTTCTTATTTAATTTTTTAAATATTTTAAGTCTATTTGAAGTGAACATATTTCTCCTTTTTATTTGATTTGATTTTTCACAAAAAATCCCCCTTGACTTTAACTCACCCCATTAATCAAGGCCTTAAATAATATTAGTAGATTGAAAAATATACCAACATTAAATGGATTTATGTCCAAATATTCTATAATAATAGTATTGACCAATGCACCATGATCTTTTTCTTTTAATTATAATATAGCCAAATTTAACATCTTAATGTTTTTTATTAAACAACCCACCTTCTAAGCACTATTTTGGGGGCCAATATTCATGATCTTATTTAAATCCACCTTTTATGATGTGGAAGGTTTCTCAAAATTTTTATCTACCCATATTTTTCTAGAATTTGATTTAACATTTTCACAAGAAACTAAAACAACATTATTACATGAAACATTTTATTGGACATGGGTTACCTTTTGTTATGAGCTTCTAATGGAAATTATTTTTCAATTATTTCAAGATATTATTTACATTAGAGTGAGTAGAAAAACCTATGTTATTGTTTATTTATTTATTTTAATTTTGAGTTAATTTTAGTTTTATAAATTTTTGGGCTTGAATTTTAATTTTTTGGATGTTTTCCCTTCCGTACATGGTTTGGACATAGATTAGTAAATCATGCAGATGGAACTTTCATAGTAGATCATTCTTCTCACAAGATAGTTCATAAAATTTAGTCCAAGATGCATAAGTAACCTTATATAGATGTATCGTCAGTTTAATTTCAAATGGTCATGGTTAGTGTGCATGGGTAGTTCACAATTTAGGCATGTTCCATTCGCATGGATGACACATGTTTTGGAAAATCATACAATCTTCCCTGGTTTCATTAAAATGTAAAATAACTATTCTAGCATTAAAATTTTAAGACCCATTTATACTCTTATCCTATCCCTCTCATTTGACCAAGCCCCATGGAGCTGTAGGAGGATCTCCCTCTCCTTACCTTTGTTTTTGGGTGCCTATCCTTCGATTTCAAGGAGTTTTTAAGGTATGAATCCTACCTTTTATATTATTTATCCTCTCCCCTATTTCCTATTAAATTATCCCTTCGATTTACCTTCTCCTTTAGAACCTTAATAATAATGTAGGTGGGATTAGGGGTTTGGTTTTTTCAAATATTGGGATTTTGGTCATTTAAGTCATGTATAGGGGGATTCTTAGTTAGTTTGAGTGTTCACTATGGAAGGTGATGCGTTGTGACATCATTAAAATTTATTTAAGGTAGGTGTTTATATAAATTTCCTTTATTATTAAATTTATCGAATTATTGGGTTTTAGAAATCCATTTTTAATTAAAGTATAGTTTTATATAACATTTTGTATGAAAATATAAATTTTTATCTATGTAATCAAAACTTTACATAAAATATTTTCATTGGATTTTAATTTAATTCCCTTTAATTAAGTTTTTAAGAATGATAAGTGTTTGATTAAATTACCATGAAAATTTTTAAGTATATTTTTTTTGATAAAAAAATGGATTAGGCTATGTTTTTGATTTTTAAAGAAAAATTATTATTTTTAAATTATTTTTTTGATTTTAAAAGTTTTTCATGACTTACATATTTTAAATAATTTTCAGATGATGTAATTTAAAAGGTAAAGAAAAGACTCGATATCTTGAGTTAGTTTTTGTGTGAAGTACCATTTAGTAATTTTAAAAGTAAATGTTTTATTTATCTTGAGATCCTCATCACTTTACCTATTTGTATTTTCTTAATCCGTTATGTATTTTTTATGATTATGTGATGGATGTATGATTGATGATGTGAAAATGGACTATTCTATGCGAGGGAATTGGCGGTTATGTATGATATATTGTTATGTTTTTTTGATGCAATTATCTTGATTGCTTTCTCACCTATTTTTTTTATTATGGGAACCCAAGTGTCTAGGTGGGAGATCTTGATACATGCTACCCCAGTTGGTACACATAATGCTAGGTTCCCCTATAGCACAAGATATGGATAAGTGGGGGAGTACCATTCCGATGATGCCAGTGTAGGATAGTTAGATGTCTTATATTATGTTTGGGGAACAACATATACTAGTTGTTGGTCTGAAATGGTTTTGAAACTATTAAGATTGCCATACACTAGCACCTAGGTGTATTCCATGAAACTTGTTTTTGATACGTGGTTATTATAGGGGGTTTAATTTTTATATTTTTGGTATCCCATTATTCTTGTATGGATTATAGAACCACTTATGTTGTTGTTTACTTTTATATTATTCATTTCTCATGTGGTGTCCATCACTTGTGATCCTATGCTTTAGAGTTGGGTGTATTCAAAAAGTGAATTTTAAATGGGATTTTGGAAAATTGTTTTAAAAAATTTAAATGGATTTTTTTATGAATGGGATTCTCATAAAAATATTGGAAATTAAATGTAAAGGAATTTCTATTATATTTTGATGAAAATGAAAGAGTTCTCGTTTAGTTTTAAAAATGATGTTTCTTTTTTGGTTGTAAGGGAAAATAAATGTTTTATCAATTTGAAAAAGAATATGTAATTTTTTATCATTGTGGTTTGGTATTTATAAAACCTTACTTTCACTATTGCATTTAAAACTAGCATTCATGTCCTATTTTATTTAAAATAAACTATGGAGAATCCTTGAAGAGATATTACTGAGCCTGTTAACTCACACCCTGCATGCACACTCAAGTATGCATGTATGAATATATTATGTTTTGTATAGGTTATATGTTTCTATTGATATTTTGAATCCTTATTTTGGGATAAAAATGGAAATTTGGGATATGGATAACAACATGGGTTTTATAGAGGTACTCAAGTAATTCAGCTCGAGTTTTGTTTTATGTGGCTACTGATGTAACATGCAAGAAAAAATTTATTTATATATGTTCATTTTATTTATTATTCCCTATTATATATCTGTTTATGGATTTCATTATTCTTGTTTATATAAATTTTTTGAATTAGTTTTGTTGGTTATGACTTGTTTGGATTGTATATTTTTTTCTTATGCTTATTTGATGTTTCATGAACATATAAAGTATGTAAGGTACATTATAAATTATTGGTAACTGATCTTATGACTTTAAATATGATTTTAGGGTGAAGTCATTCACAACAGTAGTTTCCTTGATTACCAAGAATTAGTTTCCCACCTATGGGGATCAAGCACTCCCTTTGGGCCTAGTGACATATCAGGTTAGGTGATGTGTCAGGTCAACCCAAGTCAGTTTGTTATAAATGGTATCAGTTACTAGGATTATAACAATTTCCTAGGTTTTTGAGGACTCTATCATGTTATTTTAGGGTTTTCATGGTAGTTTTTAGATAGGAATATCAGAATTAGGGAGGTAGGTACGGGGGAGGGCCTCATAAGCTCTTTATTATTCAGAACCTCAAGTTTTCATGGGTAGTTAGGTATTAAGTCTTGGATTTTGATTTTTTCTTGACCTATTTTGATGTATTTTGGTATGAGGGGATGATATTTGTATCCTTGATGATTTTGATAGGTGATTTTAGAGACCCATTATATTTTGGGTTGAAAATGGAAGTTGAACTAGGGCTTCATGATTAGACTGTATGGTCTTTCAAACCTTTCATAGCCCATGTATATAGTTTTGAAAACATCATATATCCTATCACATGGTTAGTTCATGGATTGAAAAACCATTCATAATTTTCTTCCCTCCCATATTTTATATTTTGGTCCCTTTTGGTTATGTAATGCTCTAAAAGTGGTTTCCACTTATTAGAGATGTATTTAAGAATTTTTTTATGTGATATTGAGGGGTTTTAGATGGATTTTTTTTGATGTGTGGAATTGTGTTTTGTTTTCCCATGTATGTGTTTTGTGTTTAATGGCTATTTTGGGTGAAAATGGAAATTTTATAAAATGTTTGATTTTACAAACTAGGTTTGTAGTGTTTAATAAAAAGGATATCTTGGTTTTACATAAAGTATTTTATAAATTGGTTGATTTTATTATAATAATTAAGAAATGTTTTAAAATGAAAATGGAGTTTTATGTAAATTTTTTGAAATTTTATTTTGAGATAATTGTGATTTAAACTGGTAATTAAGTTGAAAAATGGTTTTAAATTATAGTAAAATTATGAAATGATTTTGTTTTAAAGTGATGTGGTTTGTTTTACCAAGGTTTATTTGTTTTAAAAATAAGGGTTACTTCCTTTTAAAAAGAAAATTTTATTCAAGGAAGTTTCTAAATTCATATCCATTATAAATTAGCGATTTTAAAGGAAAGAATTTTTTAAATATGTGATCAATGTGTTTTATTTTCAAAAGCTTATGTTTTTGGGATCCATCACTTGTATTATAATGGGACTATTTTTTTTTGAATTTCAATGCATTAATTTTAAGAGTTCATGCCTTGTTCCATTTTAATTATTCCCATCATAATAGTTAAGAGAGAAATGAGAAGTTTAGAGTTTGAGTCAATCATCTTGGTGAATATTATTATTGCCTGGGTGAGATCACTTCAATTTCTAACACCACCCAGACTCTAAATAGTGTGGTGGGATCTAGAACCCTCTTTAATTCTATATAATACCTTTTATTGAGGATGTTTGGATCAAATTTATGGTTTTTTAAAGTTGAAGTGTCTGAAAAAGTCTTGGGTGAAATAATGGGTTGGTAAAATTGTCTATTATATGGATTTACTCTTTTGAATTCATATCTGGTTAAAGTTTTTGGTGATGGTTTTGTGAATTCTTTCCTTGGATGTTTTCGAGTGATTTTTTGGATGTTAGTTATTTCGTGAGATGTTGTTTAGTAGTGTTCACACTCTCATTATCTTGGTAAGATTACGATTCCTATGGTTTATGTGTGTGGTGTTGGACATTTAATGATGGATTTTTGATGGGTTGAACATGGGAGAAATTTTTTTTCTATTATTAAGTAACTATGACCATCATGTATATAAGTACCTAGGGGTATTGGTTTTTATTTTATGGGATTATCATGGGATGATGTTCTATTTTTAAGGTCTTAGTTTACCCATGTGGAGTTCAGTGATGTGAGGTCTAGACCCATGTTGGTGTGATGAGGTTGGTTTTAGGTCTCCTTCCTCATTTTATTTTTTGTTGGATTATTTTAATGTCTTTTTGGTGAGTCTCATAGGTGGATTCAAGATTTGATTTTTGGGTTTTATTTCATTGATGTTTTTAATCAGATACATATGGAGTGGTTGGGTTTGGTTAGTGGATGAGTGTTAACTTTTGTGGTAGTTTTCTCTTAGGAGTTTTTACTTTTGTTCCACCATCTTAAAATAATTCTAAATTGTGGGGGAGTTCCCTATGTGTCTCCATACCTTTAGATCTCTAGATTCAGATAATGGTAAATAGTTTGTGTTTGAGGATTCTAATTCCACTGTTTGAGGATTTTGGTTGGATGGTGGATCATTTTTTATGCTTTCCTTCTTATTTTATCCGTATAATATTTCTTTCATACCTACCCACTCTTGGATCGGGGGGTGGAGGTCCCTATCTTATGCCACCTTCCATTTTAGACTAATGAATTTTTAAGGGTAGAAAGGATTATAGTGGGGATATTCTAACACCAAGTGTTACTATTTCTTAATTTATTCAGTATAATATTGATCTAATTTATGTTTTGTAAATTTTTGGGCTTGAATTTAAATTTTAGTAAGTTTTTTCCTTATGTGCATGGTTTTCGCACAGTCTCTACATGATTTAGTAAGCCATGCAGACAAACGTTCCATGGGAGCTCATTCTTCACATGATTTAGCTCGCATGGTTAAATCTGAGCCATGTGAGTACCCTTAGGCAGAGGGTTCCTCAATTCAATTTTGAACATACATGGTTAGTGTGCATGAGTAGTGCATAGTTTAGGTGAGTCACAAGGGAAATTTTGTGGATTACCTTTCCATGTGAGGGTGTGTAAGGGTGATGGCACACAAATTTCACCCAACTTGTGAATAGTTATTATAAATATTGAAATTCAACCATGCCTCATGTTATAAATTGGGTAGTTACATCCACATGGTTGGCATATGGTTTGAAAAATCTTGTGTCCAAACCATGCGGTTTTCCTAGATTTCATCAAAAGGTGAAATACCTATTCTACCCTCCCAATTTTAGGACTCATTCCCATCCTCTCCTCTTCATCATGTTCAACCAAGCCCTATAGATCCCTAAGGGGAGTATCCCCTCCTCCTCATTCTATTTTGGTGTCTCTAATTCTATTTTAAGAAGTTTCCAATGTATTTCTCTGCATTTACTCCTTTTTATCTTCTCCCCTCTTCCCTATTCCATAACCCCTTTGATTTTTCTTCTCCTTTGGAACCTTAATTGTTGTGTTGGTAGGATTAGGGGTTTTCATTTTACTTATCTTTGGGTTTTGGTCATTTAGGGATTATAGAGGGAGGTTATTGGTTCTTTTGAGCATTCAACTTGGAAGGCTATGCATTGTGAACTTATTCTAGTTTCTTTGATGTAGGTGTTTCAATTATTTTCCTTTATTATTTAATTTATGGAATTATCGAGTTTTGGAAATTCATTTTAATTAAATTATAGTTGTACATTATTTTTTGGATGAAGTTATAAATTGTTAGCTATGAAATTAGATTTTGGTATCAAATGTTTCCTTTCGATTTTAATTTAATTCCTTTAAATTAAGTGTTTAAGTATGCCAACTATTTCATTAAATACCCATGAGGATTTTAAAATGGATTTTTGGGATAAAATAAGGTCTTAGGCCATGTTTTGGGGTTTTAAAGAAAATTTAAAAGTTTTGAATAATGTTTTTAGAATTTAAAATGTGTGTGAACCTTATATATTTCAAATCACTTTGAAAGGATGTAATTTAAAAAGGAAAAGACCCAGAATCCAGAGTTAGTTTTAATGTGAAGGCTCATTTTGAAGTTTTAAAAGTAAATGGTTTATTTATATTGATACCCTCATCACTTTACCTATTTGTGTTTTCCTAACCATTTATGGGTTGGTTATTATCATGCAATTGATATATTATATATGATGTGAAAAGGGGTTATTCTATGTGAGGGTTTTGGAGGTGAGGTGTGAGATATTGTTATATTTTATTGATGTGATTATTTTGATTTATTTCTCAAATACATTTTTTTAGTAATAGGAACCTAGGTATCTAGGTGAGAGATCTAGATACATGCTACCATAGTTGGAACACATGATGCTAGGTTTCACTCTCGCATGAGATTGGGTTAGGTGGGAGAGTTCCATTCTAACAATGCCAGTGTGAGCTAGTTGGATGGATTTTTTTGTTTGGGACATGATGTATGACATTTTTTAGTATATATTGGTTATAGAACTATTAGTATCATCATACACTAGTTACTAAGGGTATACCATGAGTAATTTTCTTGATCAATGGTTCTTATATGGGATTCCTTTTTTATATTTGTGCTATCCCCTTATACTTGTATAGCTTATGGAATTGCTTATATTATTGTTTACTTTTATATTATTCTCTACTCTTGTGGGGACCATATCTTCTAATCTTATTCCTTATGTATGGGTGAGTTCATAAATTAGTTTTTAAAATGTATTTTGTTAAGTTGTTTTTCAAAATAGAAACGGATCATTTTATGAATGGGGTTTTCATAAAAACCTTGGAAATGAAATGTTAAGGGTTTTTTAAATTTTTTATAAAAAGTAAAAAGTTCTTGTTTAGTTTTAAAAATTATTTTCCTACTTTGGTTGTAAGGGAAAAGAAATATTTTATTCTTTTAGAAAAGAATATGCATTTTGTTTTAATTGTGGTTTGGGAGTTAAAAAACATTACTTTCATTATTGTATTTCAAATTAGCATTTATAACTTGTTTTAATTAAAGGAAGTTACAGAGAATGATTGGTGAGATCATACTAGGCATATTAGCTCACACCCTTTATAAAAAATCATGTATGTGTGTTTGTATCTCTTATTACTTGTATAATTTCTAGTTTTCTATTTATATTGTGCATTATTATTTTGGACTAATGATGGTGATTTGGGATGTGGTGATAAACCATGGGTTGCATGTAAGTACTTGGGTAGTTTGGTTCAAGTTTTTGTTTTATGTGGATATTGATGTATCAACCAAGAGGAACTTCTATTTTTTGTGTTTAGTTTCATTATTATTCTATGGTATGTACATATTTATATATGTTGTGATGCATTTTTATATAAATGGGTTGAATTAGTTTTGTTGGTTATGACTTGTTTGGACTGCATATTTATTCTTTCTTCTAATTATTTGATGTTGCATAGATGTTCAAAGCATGGATGATCCATGTTAGATTATTAGTAACTAATATATGTATTTAACTTTTATTTTTGGGTGAAATAATTCCCAATGGAAATTTAATTGATGTATATAAACTAGTATCTAGCCCATGGGGATCAAGAACATCCTTAAGACCTATTGATATATTGGGTCAGGTGATATATCAGGTTATCCTAGTCCGGTTCGTTGTAGTGAGTCTGTTTAGAAGCAATAATATTATTAGAATTATTGATGATTGTTTTTTATTTTTTCAACAACTTTATATGATTCAACTTATGTCACTTATAGATTTTTCATTTTTACCTCCATCATAAGACACATTAAGTTGAGGGTACTTTCCTCAACCTCAATCGATCTTAATCTATCTTCTCATTATTTTTTTATAATCTTTATCTGATCCTCATGAATTTTATTTTCTTCTTGTAATTTTTTTAACCTCCTTTACCCTTTTATATTTTATCTATAATTGTTCATTATTTACATATATGAAAGCTTTATGATTTTCTTCAAATGAGTGGATCATCTCTTCCATGATTTTACTTACTTTAGTTTTATTATAAATTTTATATTGAAATAATTATTTATCCATGGATAATTTTTCTTAATTGATCCTTGAATATTACTACTTCACTTTCACTTATTTGAACAGAGAGTTTCACTTTTGCAACTATGCTATTAATTATTTTTGTATAAATTTTCCATATAATACTAGTTGTGTGTTCTCATTATGTAGTTCTAGTATAAAATCAGATATATGAGTGAAAAATTTAGTAAAAAACTTATTAAATTAATCCTTAACTTTAGAGTATAGTTTTTGAACTGATTAAATAAACTTGTACTCTTTACAACTTAGACAAGATTCTTCAAGAAGAAACTTATGAATAGATATAATATATGAACTACCACTTTGATAACATTTAGTTAGTGGTGTACCCTATTTTTCCTTTAAAATACTCCTCAACTTATTTTACTATTTCTTATAACTATTTTTTATGGTTTTGGATGAAACCTCAATTTCTACTTTAATAGGGATAGAAACTGTATTCTCCATTTGATTCAATTATAAACCTTCTTCAAATTTTCACTTCATATATACCAATGAAATAAAATTGGGAAATATAATTGGATCCAATCAAAGGAAACTTGGATTAGCTATGATACCACTTATTAGTGAATGTTTTAGAGAATAGTTGAACAAGTTAGACCCATGAACAACAATGTTTTTTCATTGATTTCTTTGAAAAAATACTTAGATTTAAATGTAGGAAACCCCAAAATAATTGAAGAGAAGATATTTTCACATATAATCTATAATTAATTTATTTAGATAAAAATTCAATTTTCTCTCAATTATTCTTTCATTGTCACATCATTTGAACACTCTTTTCATACCATTATTGCGATAAATTATTAAAGGGTATAATTCCTCTAGTGGTATTCACATGTGCCCCACAAACCTCATAATGTTACCATATAATCTATGGGTGCTAGTGTGGATGATCCTAACCACTTGTTCTATTTTACATTGATTGTAATAAGAATCCTTTTTGGTCTTTAAGGATTCTATCTTGTTCTCTCAATCTTGAGAGGGAGGATGAGGATCGATGCTCTCCATTATTGAGATAGTTCGAGAGAAAGTTCTATCTAGAGGGAATTGTTATACATAACTAATCATTAATCCTATAAATGAAATAAATAAAGATATATACTTAGGTTAGTGAATTAGATATTTCAAAAAGTCCCATAACTAATCTATTAATTCTAAGTAAACCTCACATCGAATAATAATAATAATAATAATAATAATAATAATAATTTCTTAACATGCTCTAAACTCATGGATATTTTCATATCATTTATTTTTTTAAATGATATTAAATATATAATTTATTTCATACCCTTAACTCAAATTGTAAATACTTATAGATATTTATCAAACCTTGAATAATAAATATTTATTTAAATAAATAAATATCACTGTATTATTAATTAAATAAATATTTATGTAATTAACATAACTTGAATAATTATTATTTCTCAAAACTTAATAATTATATTTATTAATATTTCAATATTAAAATTAAATTGAATTTTACTGAGGTTTTGGATAAACTTAGCATGTGACCATATAGGTCACTTTCTCAGTAGCATTAGGTGAATTGGCCAAAATTCCAAGATCAACATCTAGAAACATATCAAGGAACCCATAGTGAGATATGTTAATGTATCAATGACAACAACCTCCTACAAATGCTCACTATGAAATATAATACCTTTGTCTCAATATCTCATCATTCATGTTTCATACTTGTGTCATAAACCTATATGGTTGATATAAATTTCTCTGAATTTCCTAAAATAAACTTATTGATAAAACCTCTATGGTCATGGAATTAGTCAGATAGTTCCATTTCAATCAAAATAGTCTGAGATATCTACATATATTAACTCATAAGGGACAAATTATTTCTTGACTTATTCACTAATGTCATATCACTTATGATTCACCCAATGTATTCTACCTCTCTATGATAATAGGTTGTCATGGTTTTTACCAATACATAAAAGTATGCGATTCATGATATATATCAATAATAATCTCAAGTATAAGGACTAATACAAACATCCACATATAAGTAATATTGTGACACCCCTAACCTGAACTCCCATATATGGTGCTCATAAACACATACAATACATTACTTCATTGATACCAGTTGTAAAATCCTAGATATAACCAACCTTAATTATAAAACCAAAAAAATTATTTTACCTCTTACATATAAAGGATCATTTCAAGTTTAGATATTTATAGAATTAGGACACAATATAAACTGATAAATCTCATGTTTTTTTGTATCAAATGGATAATTCTACCATTATAAAAGTAAATACTTAATTCATGAAAAGTATTCAATGTCTCCCACAAATTATTTCACACATGATATCCTTAAAAAAATTTCACCTATACCACTTTTCTCTATAACATAGGGAAATATAAAATATAATAAGGGGTAATATTAAACACTCAGTAAGGGAAACATGTAACTAAAACAATATTGGTATAAACATGACATAATTATTATGTCAGGAGTAGGTAAAAAAAATGAAGTTATAATTAACTATAAACTGGGATCATTATATATACATGGAAATAAAATGAAAACATGGATATCAATAATATTGATCCCATACTGATGGAATACAGAATTTCAGACATCAAAAACCTATTGCTAAGGCCTTGTTATAAGAAACATTAGTTGTCGTCAATACCACAATCAAGACATCCTACTATTAAGGCTTTATTACAAGAAAATATCCTATTATGGAAAGAGTTATACACTAAAACCCAATCTGTTTTATCTCATGATACCCGATGATGCATCAAGGGGCTATATAATGTTGATCCCCACTCGTCACTTGTTTAATTCCAATATATTCACTATAAGAGAAAATTAATAAACAATACATAATAAACCCTTCCAATAATCATCCATATTGAAATAATAATATAAGGAATTCCAATATTTTTACCCATTTTAATAAAAGGGGTAACCTAATCATAACCCATCTGAAGGAAGAAGGTGTATGGTTAAATAATACATAATCAACTTGAAAATAATAATCCGTATTAGAATAAAAACATACAGAATGTCAAGAATTTTCCCCATGTAAATAGAATATTAAAATTTATAGGTGAACATCATACAATATGATTTATATAAAATTTTATTCTCACACTCTATAGAATAGTGAGTATATTACTAAGTCAATAATAGAATAACATGATCATAATATATCCAGAAAAAGAAAGTGGATGATTTCAAAAGAACATATCCCAAGAAGTCAAAAATATTTGCCAAAGGGTTTATGTGGTATGAATTTATACCCCTAAAAAACAATGATATAATACCAAATATTACAATAAAAGTGTATAATGTACCAAACTTATACAAAATAATTTCAAATAATGATCATAACCCAATGAACAAAAACTAAGTTACCAAAAATCCTTACTACTGGGGAAACAAATGAATCATAAGACACTTTAATTTTAGGGAAATTTATTTGGATAGTAAATCCCATTAAATAAAGGTATTATGATAAAAATATATCCATGAGTTTTGAATACACCATATAAAGGAAACATGGTTCACAAAATGTACCATGTCTCAAAGAATCATAATTGAGACAAAAAACCCTTATGGCTTGAGTATCACTTTTAGACCTAAAACCATTAAGATTTAGAACATGAAATGAATATTTATATAACATGAAATATAATTTATTAATGATAAAATATATCAAATTGGTAGTATACACACCTAAAAATGAAAACAGGTTTATAAATACAATTCTTGTCTCAATAAAGGGGAATTGAGACAAAAACCCTTATGTCTTGTATTGGCTTCCACAAAAAATAATTTAACACAATTTTTTAAAAAATATATATATTAATAAATTAATTCATAACCTTAATCATATGAATTTTTATTCATAATCTTCATAATTATTCATTCTCTATGTAAATTATTTTGATTTTCCACATCAGGTGTTTATAGTTTTGATCATTTGTAATAGTTTCACAATAGCGATGTATGCGTTTATTATTATTGAAAAATTTATCATTAATAGATAATATAAGATACTATAATTTATTTTTAAATATATTTTATAAATTTATAACTTTATTTCATGTTTTTTTGGTTATGAACTATGATGATGAAATCGATGATGATCATGTTTTGATGATTCTTAATGAACGAAAGTTGTTTTCTTAATTAATGAGATAAATGTTTATATAACCTTAAAAAAACTAAAAAAAAATTTATTTACATATTTAAATCATATTACACCATTCAATATGTTCTCATTATCATCTATGATAGAAATTCATAGCATTGCTCGATTAAGTGGTTAAACGGACCCAAACATGAACATACCCAAATTTAATGAATGATTATGTGGTGGTTTAATTATAATATAATTATTATAGAAGCATAATGATATTATTTAGTTATTGTTAGTGTTATATATAATAATTATAAATAATTATAATAATAATTTATGGATATGAAAATATTACACAATTTGAATAAAATATTATCCTCTTAGTATGCTTATTTTAAACCATTAATTTAATGATGATCGTTTGTTGTTCACATAATTAAGAGGTTATTATATTTTTTAAAAAATAAACTTAATGATATTATAATAATAATATTTATCCTTTAATCCCATCCTTAAATCCAAACTTATAAGAGGTGAAGGAAAACAAAACGCATTACGTTGTGGAGACGGTAGTCTGCACAACGCAAGAATGACAGTTTTGTTTTCCTTAATGGATGGGGTATATGAATAAAAAATTATAATAAACTTAATATAATAAAATTAAATTATATTAATGATACTAATATAATTATATTGGTGGGTTTATAATAAATTTGAAAAAAATAAAAACTAAGTTCTTGATAATACCCATATCTGGGAATTGGATTTTCCTTGGAAGTATTCTTGAATTTGAAGGGATAAAGCTAACTATGAGTGTACTAAGGATTATTTTATTAGGATAGGGTTATAGGGAGAGTATAATTTCATATTTTCAAGGTTTAATTTAAAGTTAAGGTGTGCCTTGTAGTGATGAATATGTTACCCTTTTATAAGTAAAGGAAATGGTAGTTTTGGGAACACCTTTATATTTTTCAATAATTTCATGACACTATTCAAGGTTCAATGACTCAAAAGTGGAAAAAAATGCAGGGTAAACATATATTGGTCTATAAAAATCTCAAAAATTCATTTTTATCCATGTTTTTTTAAATTTTTTAGGTCTTTTAAACTAGGTTAAACTCAATTTACTCCCTTTTTACTTTTACCATTGTAATTAATTTCTAACATTAGTAATTAATTTTAATGATAAAGAATAATATTGAACTTTTTAACTAATTAGATAAATATAATTTCAAATTTTAAAATTATTTTAATTAATAAAATTTCTAAAGGTGTAAAGAGTTAATTTTAAAATAAACACACTTAATCACGTATAAACAGTTTTTTAGAAAAATAATGTTTTTTAAGATTTAAATTTATATATAAGTTAAAATTATAATAGTCACTATTTTTAATGATATAGATTTATTTATTATAAAAAAATAAAGGGTATTAGGAATTAGAGGGAATCCAAAAACCGAATCTCTCTTGAAAATACTTTTAATAAAAAATACTGAAAATAATTTTTATATTAAAGTAACATTTTAATTAGTTATAAAAATGTTTGGAATATGTTTTCTATCTATAAAAAATATTTATAATATAATAATTTATCTAATTAACTTAATTTATTATTAATTTAATTATTTTTAAATATTCTATATTATTCTTACATAGTGATAAAATTATGGAAATTATAATTTTTTGTAAATTCTGTATTTTTTGACTAAAAATAAACTTTTTATAAAATAATAAAAAATTCATACTAAGTCAATTTTTATATGAGTAATTAAAAAATTAAGTTCATTTTATCAATTTCAAATTTTAAAATTTATAAATTCTATTTTTGAATAAAATAATAAAATATAATGAAAAACTATTTTTACTAGAAAATGAAATTTTAAAATATTAACTAATATTATTATTTATTATAATTTACCAAGTAAATTTGTGTTCATAAATTACTAATTTGAAATATAATTTTTTATTAATCATATGTTTATTTAAATAGAAATGTGTATCATATAAAAGTCATTTTTTTAGAAAAATGATTTTCTAAACAATAAATGATCTTATTAGTCATTTTAAATAAACTAATTAAATTTAATTTATATTAAAATTATTGTTTATTTTATTTATAAATATATTTCATAAAGTGGTTACTTAAATTCATTACTTAGAATTCAAGAACTATGTTTTAATGGTTATATTTAAATATTTATATTTTATCTAAATATATCCCGGTTTCCATTTAGGTTTGGTGTTGTGTATGAATCAAGACATAAAATAAACTGAATTATTTTATGGTAATCATATATATCATAATTTTGGTGAGTTACATTATCCCCTTTAAATAAATTGCATCCTCACAATTTGACTCATGCGATCAGAGTAATTTCTACAGTGAACTCATAATTAATGATATACTTCTAGATGATCATGGGTTTATTTATGACGTGGAATGATATTTATATTTTCGAAAAATAATTATAAGTGATTTATAAAGAGATCTAACCAATTATTAATTTAACATAGAATTATACTAAGGGATGTTGATCTAGATTCATAAGTAATAACTTCTCACAAACCTTGAAAATGAATTATATGATAATCATACCACTAGGGGTTTTTATAATTAAATATATAGTTAGTTAAAAATTACATGACATAGGACTCTAGAAAATATAGAGTGAAAAATCAATATCAAATTCATTTATAGTAGTTTCATAGGATTTTACTTGTTCATTTTTTTGGTGATTAGTTCACTCATTGGCCCTTGGATTGGGACATTGAGTCAAATAATTACAAACTCTCTTACAATTGATGAAACAAATTTTGGTAGATTCTATATTTTCCTTACACTTGTGGGTTTGATGACTGAAGAGGCGCTGTCGTGGGCGCCTTCAAATGATGTTTGGTTTCGGGTTACTTAGGTGCAGCAGAGTGGCTGACCAAGGTCGTCTCTCAAAGGAGGAAGTAAATTCAAACAACTTATTAAAGGTATTATAAAAATAAAATAAAATAGAATAAAAATATTGTAACACCCCGAGATTTTATGAAAAATATTATTTTAATTTCATTAATGTCTTATGTTGTATTCTACACCAAGATTACCTTGCGCTATACGCAACACCGTATTAGCTTGCAGTATACGCAACACTAATTCTTGGACCGTGTTACACACAATTTTGATAATAGTTATTCTACGCAACATTGAGTATATATATATATATATATATATATATTAAATGTATAAATGAAATATGTTTGGATTCTGTTATACGAAACAACGAAGGATTCTTTCACAACACGCAACCCTGACTTGGCTTGCATTACACGCAATCGCGACCTTCCTCGATAGCGTGTGTTGTACGCAATACCGGGTTTTAATAAACAATGTTATATTATTATAATATTTTCATGAACTAGACGTTATGAATAATATTAACTAAATTTTGAATTTTATAACATTATTATTCATCTTACACATTTCTAGAACATGGTATAAGAACAAAATAAATTTTTCGGGTAAAATAATTATTTTTCAAAAAATGCAGTTTTGCCGCCTTTTGATGGCGCACCCACTTTAAATCTAGTTTTTGACATGTTTATAAGTTCAATTTGACAAAATAAAATTCTTCTTTGGAATCAAGAAATAAAAATTTACTTTGGATAAATTTTTCATATTATTCTGGTAACTTTCACATTTTAATGAATAGTAAAAACACGCTATATTTTAATTAAAAATAACTTTTTTCATCGTAATATCTTATGTGGTTAAATTATAATATTGAATGGTTTTAAAGTATAAATAGAATATATTTTTACCATTTAATATAATTTATGTGATTAGCATTGATTTTACCTTGAATTCGTAGGTTAAATCAATTCAATCTTTTGCAATGTTTTAAACAAAAACCCGTTTTTATTCGACAACGGGATTAATTTTAATTTAATTTCTGCAACTTCTGTATTTTGAATTTTAAAAAATGGATTCCATATTTGGAATCAGGGGGCCAAATTATGTTAATAGGATATTTTTTATTTTTGGGAATTATGAATAGTAACTACGGTAAATTTTATTTACCATAGTTAAAGGTAAATCAGGTAATTAAGGGTAAATATAATATTTTAAAATTACCCTAACAAATGTCAAAATCCTATTGGATGACTAAAAAACGACCCATATTACCTAAGGGTCGGATTATATTAATTTAATTAATTTTTTTCAATGAAAATAATTTAATTATTATTAAAACCAAAGAATGTGACAACATGTCACTATCCAAAATCTTATAAGTATAATAATTTTAATCTAGTGATAAACTTCATGAAACTTCAAACATGAATAGTCTCCAGAAAGCTAATACAATTATCTACATCATAGGAATTTATTTAGAATTTTTAGGGATTAAATAATTATCATTTATTATGAGAGAAAAATGATGCAGTAATTGTCTTATTAATGAAATATTGACATAATTGATGTTATAAATGCCCAAATAAATGTAATTTGAGAATTTTATGACCTAAACTAATTTTCTAGGTTAATATGACATGTTATTGTTGATTTAAGTAACTTGGTTCGAACTTATCATTCTGTTATGAATTTAATAAAAATCATGTACCAAATAGTGTCAAAATTGACATAAAATAGTTTTTAAAACAAATATTATATTATTAATTGTTATTTTATTCCTAAAAATCTAAGGTTCGGCAAAATGACTTAGATAAGATTATATATATTAATAATAAACAACTTGGGGTTCTTTTGGCTTGATATAGTAAGTTTATTAACCATATATGTAAGAAAACAAAAAGACACGGTAAAAGTTAAATTATTTAACTTAGAGTTAAATCTAATTGATTAGGTTAAAATAATAACCTAAACTTGTCTAAATCCTATTGGATGAGAGGATTTAGACCCATCCCCACTTTAGATTCGAAATAAGACCCTTTGGAACCATTATAAACCGATTTTGACTTTAATATAAAATAATATTTTGAGATATTCCTAAGGTGCCCCTCTCCTCCCTTATAAAAGGACACCTCCTCCCTCTCCTCCTCACACCAATTTGAGCATTCAATCTCGTCCAACCCCTGCCAAAATTCCTTCTCCACTTCCCTAGAATAATCCTAGAGGTCCTGGTCTTCTTCAAAGACCAATCTTAGTTCCCTAAGTGGAGGATTCAAAGAGGCATTTCAAAGAAGAGGTAATATCCATTACCGATCTTTTCAATTTCTTTCTTCTTCAACTCCTTCTTCTTTAGTTGTTTCATGATAAAGTAATAACATCAGTATTAATTACATACTGATATGTTATTATAAATATGAAACAACCCTAATTCACCTTCTATCCATCCTACGGAAAAATGAAATCACCGCACGTGCGTACGTACGGAATACCGTCTCCACGCCGTGGTGTGATCTATTTTCCACCATCACCTTACAAGGATGGGTATAATGGTGTAATGAGTAACTATTTATGATTATTATAATGTAATATTGATACTTAAATAATATATATATACTCAAATACAATTCCACGACCATGGGAACGATATCATCGCTCGTGCGTACGTACGGACTACCGTCTCCACGACGCGATGAGATTCATTCTCAATGATTAACCATTCATGAATGATTATAAAGTATATATAATATGTACTAATGAAATATATGACATAATAATGATACTGGATTTATTTATATATTTATATGTATGTCATCTACTTAATTCCATTCAATTCAATAAGGAAACGAAAACAGCGTTCATGCGTACGTACGGACTACCGTCTCCATGAACGGTGTATTTATTTCCATTTAATGATTTATTATATATATGTATATCCTGAATATATATATATAATTCATGTTTTATGTTCTGGAATTAAGTAATCATGATCTAAGTAATCATATGAATAATTACAAGTCAAAACACGGATGACAAATGAAACAATTTTACCCAAAACGCTCTTTAACATGGAATTTACAAAAGAACGGGTAATATAAAGTCATAAGTGAACCATATATGATATCATAACAATTAATATGATTCTGTAATAAGTAAATGACATTATTTAAATCATTATACAGGAGGTTCGGACACTTACAAAGCAAATCGGACCTAAGGTAAGGGAAATATCACAATCTCATTTTTATCCGAGATTGTTTATTCGTAAGTATTTACTGGGGTGTATTTTATCATCCACATCCATGTTTCATCAATATGTAATATTATTTCCATTCACCTACAATTTTTTAAATCCTATTTTACCCTTCTGTGAGTTTTTAGTAAAAGATATGAAAAGAATCTTTTGTCGTTTTTCGTACGTGGTACTTTTTTTGAATTTTCCGACAAAATTATGAAGAATGTTTTTTTAACTTATACAGCATGAATGGATTTTTAAAACATTATTTCCAAGAATCTTCCTTTAAAAGTTTTCAAGTTTATTTTTAATCAACTTATTTTATTTTAAAGTTGTATGACATGTTATGAAAGGAAAAATGTTTTTGAAGAAGAAAGGATATTTTCCTCAAGAATGGAGTTCAAGTGTTTTATCAAAATTATTTTCCATCTAAGATAATAAAGGGTTCTATTTTTATCCCTATTATTAAATTGATTTGATCATGTTGTGATGGAATTATTTTTATGAATTCCTTTATCTTATATGAATTGATTTATGATGTCATGATGTTTCAAGAATCCCATTTTTGTTACATGTGTTACGCTATGATGTATGGTTTATGATTATGTGGCATACATAAGAAATGATTCATTATAAGATGGGTGGGACCTATATCTCCCTCCAATGCATTGGGTAAAGATTTTATATCTCATGAGATAGACATGGCTGAAATGGTAGGTTATACCGGTTCAGTGAAACAGGACTGAAACGAGGGTTACTCGATTCAGAAAGGGACTTTGTCCACTAAGATAGTATTGGAAATGAGTCTTGACTAACAAGAAATGATTCTCTATGATTATTTGTGTATTCCACAAAGTTTCATGTTTTAAGTTATGATTATTGGGATTTCATTTCACTACTATGATTTATCCCATGTTATGAAATTATGCTCTCTTTTGCAGGTTAAGATTTCCAAAAGTTATGTTCTTATGAATATGATGTGAATGATTTTTCTTTTGTATACCCTTACTGAGCATTTGAGCTCACCCTTTTTTGTTTTATTTTCCCCAGGATATAAAGAAAGGTTTTAGGTAAAAAAGGTAAGATCTTTATGGGAGATATTGAAGATATTTCACCACGATTAGAAGATTACGTTCCGAGTTTCCAAAGACACTAAACTATTACGATCCTTGTGTGTGTGTGTTTTTGTTATGTACTAAGTATTCCGCAAAAGTAATGTAAATTCTATGTACGATAAGCTTCGGGTCTCTACATTTGGTATCAGAGGAAAGGTTTAGTCAACCTTTGGAAACTAGGATGCGAAAACGTTAGTGAGATCCCTAGAGATATTTCTACGGTATGTCTAGGGATGTCCCTAAGGTTAAGTATACGTATAGGTTATAGTACTAGAACTACGCTAACGATCATAGAATTAAACCTAAGATGTTAGATATTGAAGGTACTCCCCCTTTATTATGTTGTTTTCCCTAGCATGATTTTTGCCTCTCACACTATTCTTTTTGGGTTTTAGACGATGGCTGGAACCCGAAGGAACCGTGTTGATCAATGCAATGGACAATGCAATGATTGTCCTCCTGAACAAACAAATGTTATGGGAGATGGAGTGCAAAATCTTATTGCTATACTTACACAAGCTATGAATCATTCTGGACTTCCAAATGAGCAGAGAAGGGAACAATATTCTATTGAGTCCTTCATGAGGCAACGTCCACCTTCTTTCAGTGGGTCTTCTGATACACTTGTTGCTGAACAATGGATCAGTACCACTGAAAAGATATTTTTAGTTCTTCAATGTTCTGAACATGATAAAGTCATCTTAGCAGTATATCGTTTGGAAGGTGAAGCTGATCAATGGTGGAATCTTATCAAGAATACAAGGCAAAGAGATGAAATTGAGTCCATGGAATGGGACGAGTTCAAGAACTTATTTTTCAATAAGTACTTCCCTCGTATTCTTCGAACAAAGATGGAGAAGGAGTTTCTTGAACTAAAGCAAAAGGATGATGAATCTGTTGGTATATACGAAGCGAATTTTACAAGACTTGCAAGGTATGCATCTGGCATTATCATCCAACCTGAAAGTAAAGTTGATCGATTTTTCAGTGGCTTAAAACCAAGTCTTCGAAGGGCATTAGCTATAAGAGACTTCAGTAGCTATGAAGAAATTGTGCGTTGTGCTATCAAGGTAGAAATGGAAGTTGGTTTTACATATCCATCTCATGGTTTTGACAAGAAACGAAAGATGGAGTTCAAGGAGAAATCTCAGAATAATGGTGAAAAGAAGATGAATGTTTCCTTATGCACAAAGTGTGGAAAGAAGCATGGTGGAGATTGTCTTAAAGGGACTAGAAAATGTTTTAAGTGTGGAAAAGAAGGTCATCGAGCAGCTGAGTGTCAAAGTAATGGAAAAAGGGTTTCTAATGATGTGAATAAAGCAAACACTGCAGAGAACGCACCACCAACACTTCAATGCTTCAAGTGCAAGGAAATGGGGCATTATGCTAATAAATGCCCTAATCCAAGGGTTAGTGATGATCAACATGAGCAACCACTGAAGGAAAAGGACAAAGGGAAGTCACATGCGATCACTATTGGCAATGTTGAATATGACAACGATGTGGTGGAATGATTAAGTGTTTATGTAATGGGATTCCAAAATAATGTTGTATCATTGAGTATTGCAATACTTATTGATGTGGTATTCAAAGTGATTGAGATATTTTTTGGAAATAAGATGATATGCGCATAATGAAGGGAAAATGAGAAAATGAAATGTTTAATAGTATTCATGAGCTCATGATTGATATAAGGACTAAGTGATATCATGGTTTGAGTATATAGAATTTTGAGGATTTTGGTATGTGGAAAGTGTTAACTTTAAACTGCATTCATGTTTTCACTAAGGTATTCAAGAGAATACATGATTAAGGACTTTGAATGTTTGGAATGTGACCAACAAAACATATCTTATGATATATGGGGATCAACGATGGTATTAAATCTCTGGTAATCGTTTTCACTATGTTATGAGAGTGGACTGCAGTATTATGGATAAGCCTAAAGATTGAAATGGATTATGTTGGACATAAGTGAGTATTGTTTAAGGATAGAAGTTTTTTTTCGATATTATTGATGGGATGTTATAGTAATGTAGTTTTAGAAAAAGGACAACCTGTAGGACGGGCGACAACCCATCGCGTCAGACAAGGCTGTGGAAATCGAACCCACAACCGAAGTGTGACTGGCCTTTATCGCCTACCACTGGCCTACATGAAGTCCCTGTTTAGTAGAAACTAGTTTTATTATATTAAGCAGTATGATATATGAAGTATAAGTCCATTTTAGTAACCATATATGATTAATCTCACTATAGAATGACTTATGCATAACTTTTTCTAACCTTTTGTTTGAGACAGATGGAATGACCCGTCATTCTATCACATGATCTGCTAACACTTCACGAATAACAAATTCAACTTCATTTATTTAAGAGATGAAGTGGAAATTGTTAAAGGAACGAACAACAGTGAGATTTACCAAAATAAAGTAAGTATTTATTCTAATTCAAATTCTTTAACTTTAGGGAAACGATTTTGAAAACCAAAAATGTTGTCCTAGTGATCTTATATCTGATGAACCAGATGGTACCATAGATCGTCACAAATTTATGGCTTTGTGATTTCTGGCTTTTCCATAGCCATGTTCTTTACCACTCTCCATCAGAACATGATGGTTAGATTTCTCTTCCATATCCATATTTTCACCTATGTGGAAACCCAGTGATTAGTTTATTTGGGTAACCGTTACGTTTCATACTTTTTTTTTAAAGATTGTTTTTGATATTCCTTTTTATTATGTGGGTTTCTATTAAAGAAACTTTTGAATAGTAAACCATTTATAACCCCGATGAATTTCGAGGGTGAAATTCATTTTAAGGGGGGTAGAATGTAACACCCCAAGATTTTATGAAAAATATTATTTTAATTTCATTAATGTCTTATGTTGTATTCTACACCAAGATTACCTTGTGCTATACGCAACACCGTATTAGCTTGCAGTATACGCAACACTATTCTTGGACCGTGTTACACACAATTTTGATAATAGTTATTCTACGCAACATTGAGTATATATATATATATATTAAATTTATAAATGAAATATGGTTGGATTCTGTTATACGAAACAACGAAGGATTCTTTCACAACACGCAACCCTGACTTGGATTGCATTACACGCAATCACGACCTTCCTCGATAGCGTGTGTTGTACGCAATAACAGGTTTTAATAAACAATGTTATATTATTATAATATTGTCATGAACTAGCCGTTATGAATAGTATTAACTAAATTTTGAATTTTATAACATTATTATTCATCTTACACATTTCTAGAACATGGTATAAGAACAAAATAAATTTTTCGGGTAAAATAAGTATTTTTCAAAAAATGCAGTTTTGCCGCCTTTTGATGGCGCACCCACTTTAAATCTAGTTTTTGACATGTTTATAAGTTCAATTTGACAAAATAAAATTCTTCTTTGGAATCAAGAAATAAAAATTTACTTTGGATAAATTTTTCATATTATTCTGGTAACTTTCACATTTTAATGAATAGTAAAAACACGCTATATTTTAATTAAAAACAACTTTTTTCATCGTAATATCTTATGTGGTTAAATTATAATATTTAATGGTTTTAAAGTATAAATAGAATATATTTTTACCATTTAATATAATGTATGTCATTAGAATTGATTTTACCTTTAATTCGTAGGTTAAATCAATTCAATCTTTTGCAATGTTTTAAACAAAAACCCGTTTTTATTCGACAACGGGATTAATTTTAATTTAATTTCTGCAACTTCTGTGTTTTGAATTTTAAAAAATGGATTCCATATTTGGAATCAGTGGGTCCAAATTATGTTAATAGGATACTTTTTATTTTTGGGAATTATGAATAGTAACTACGGTAAATTTTATTTACCATAGTTAAAGGTAAATCGGGTAATTAAGGGTAAATATAATATTTTAAAATTACCCTAACAAATGTAAAAATCCTATTGGATGACTAAAAAACGACCCATATCACCTAAGGGTCGGATTAGATTAATTTAATTAAATTTTGTCAATGAAAATAATTTAATTATTATTAAAACCAAAGAATGTGACAACATGTCACTATCTTAAATCTTATAAGTATAATAATTTTAATCTAGTGATAAACTTCATGAAACTTCGAACATGAATAGTATCAAGAAATATAATACCATTATCTACATCATAGAAATTTATTTAGAATTTTTAGGGATTAAATAATTATCATTTATTATGACAGAAAGATGATGCAGTAATTGTCTTATTAATGAAATATTGACATAATTGATGTTATAAATGCCCAAATAAATGTAATTTGAGACTTTTTATGACTTACACTAATTTTCTAGGTTAATATGACATGTTATTGTTGATTTAAGTAACTTGGTTCGAACTTATCATTCTGTTATGAATTTAATAAAAATCATGTACCAAATAGTGTCAAAATTGACATAAAATAGTTTTTAAGACAAATATTATATTATTAATTGTTATTTTATTCCTAAAAATCTAAGGTTCGGCCAAATGACTTAGATAAGATTATATATATTAATAATAAAAAACTTGGGGTTCTTTTGTCTTGATATAGTAAGTTTATTAACCATATACTGTAAGAAAACAAAAAGACATGGTAAAAGTTAAATTATTTAACTTAGAGTTAAATCTAATTGATAAGGTTAAAATAATAACCTAAACTTGTCTAAATCCTATTGGATGAGAGGATTTCGACCCATCCACACTTTAGCTTCGAAATAAGACCCTTTGGAACCATTATAAACCGATTTTGACTTTAATATAAAATAATACTTTGAGATATTCCTAAGGTGCCCCTCTCCTCCCTTATAAAAGGACACCTCCTCCATCTCCTCCTCACACCAATTTGAGCATTCAAGCTCGGCCAACCCCTGCCAAAATTCCTTCTCCACTTCCCTAGAATAATCCTAGATGTCCTGGTCTTCTTCAAAGACCAATCTTAGTTCCCTAAGTGGAGGATTCAAAGAGGCATTTCAAAGAAGAGGTAATATCCATTACCGATCTTTTCAATTTCTTTCTTCTTCAACTTCTTCTTCTTTAGTTGTTTCATGATAAAGTAATAAAATCAGTATTAATTACATACTGATATGTTATTATAAATATGAAACAACCCTAATTAACCTTCTATCCATCCTACGGAAAAATGAAATCACCGCGCGTGCGTACGTACGGAATACCGTCTCCACGCCGTGGTGTGATCTATTTTCCACCATCACCTTAAAAGGATGGGTATAATGGTGTAATGAGTAACTATTTATGATTATTATAATGTAATATTTATACTGAAATAATATATATATACTCAAATACAATTCCACGACCATGGGAATGATATCATTGCTCGTGCGTACGTACGGACTACCGTCTCCACGACGCGATGAGATTCATTCTCAATGATTAACCATTCATGAATGATTATAAAGTATATATAATATGTACTAATGAAATATATGACATAATAATGATACTGAATTTATTTATATATTTATATGTATGTCATCTACCTAATTCCATTCAATTGAATAAGGAAACGAAAACAGCGTTCATGCGTACGTACGGACTACCGTCTCCATGAACGGTGTATTTATTTCCATTTAATGATTTATTATATATATGTATATCCTGAATATATATATATAAATCATGTTTTATGTTCTGGAATTAAGTAATCATGATCTAAGTAATCATATGAATAATTACAAGTCAAAACACGGACGACAAATGAAACAATTTTACCCAAAACGCTCTTTAACATGGAATTTACAAAAGAACGGGTAATATAAAGTCATAAGTGAACCATATATTATATCATAACAATGAATATGATTCTGTAATAAGTAAATGACATTATTTAAATCATTATACAGGAGTTTCAGACACTTACGAAGAAAATCGGACCTAAGGTAAGGAAAATATCACAATCTCATTTTTATCCGAGATTGTTTATTCGTAAGTATTTACTGGGGTGTATTTTATCATCCACATACATGTTTCCTCAATATGTAATATTATTTCCATTCACCTACAATTGTTTAAATCCTATTTTACCCTTCTGTGAGTTTTTAGTAAAAGATATGAAAAGAATCTTTTGTCATTTTTCGTACGAGGTACTTTTTTTGAATTTTCCGACAAAAGTACGAAGAATGTTTTTTTAACTTATACGGCATGAATGGATTTTTAAAAAATTATTTCCAAGAAGCTTCCTTTACAAGTTTTCAAGTTTATTTTTAATCAACTTCTTTTATTTTAAAGTTGTATGACATGTTATGAAAGGAAAAATGTTTTTGAAGAAGAAAGGATATTTTCCTCAAGAATGGAGTTCAAGTGTTTTATCAAAATTATTTTCCATCTAAGATAATAAAGGGTTCTGTTTTTATCCCTATTATTACATTGATTTGATCATGTTGTGATGGAATTATTTTTATGAATTCCTTTATCTTATATGAATTGATTTATGATGTCATGATGTTTCAAGAATCCCATTTTTGTTACATGTGTTACGCTATGATGTATGGTTTATGATTATGTGGCACACATAAGAAAGGATTCATTATAAGATGGGTGAGACCTATATCTCCCTCCAATGCATTGGGTAAAGATTTTATATCTCATGAGATAGACATGGCTGAAATGGTAGGTTATACCGGTTCAGTGAAACAGGACTGAAACGAGGGTTACTCGATTCAGAAAGGGACTTTGTCCACTAAGATAGTCTTGGCAATGAGTCTTGACTAACAAGAAATGATTCTCTATGATTATGTGTGTATGACACAAAGTTTCATGTTTTAAGTTATGATTATTGGGATTTCATTTCACTACTATGATTTATCCCATGTTATGAAATTATGCTCTCTTTTGCAGGTTAAGATTTCCAAAAGTTATGTTCTTATGAATATGATGTGATTGATTTTTCTTTTGTATACCCTTACTGAGCATTTGAGCTCACCCTTTTATGTTTTCTTTTACCCAGGATATAAAGAAAGGTTTTAGGTAAAAAAAAGGGAAGATCTTTATGGGAGATATTGAAGATCTTTCACCATGATTAGAAGATTATGTTCCGAGTTTCCAAAGACACTAAACTATTACGATCCTTGTGTGTGTGTGTTTTTGTTATGTACTAAGTATTCCGAAAAAGTAATGTAAAGTCTATGTATGATAAGCTTCGGGTCTCTACAAATACTACTTGAAAGGATGGGGGGGTTTATCGTTTATGAAACTTGAAGAAGTTTGCTGGAAGAAAATTTCATTTTTTTTGTTTTTAATTTTGAAATGAAGTTCGATTAAAATGACACAACAAAAAGATGTTTTTTAGACAATATTTAAAAGGCGTGATCGATCTAAATCTACCTCTTAATTCAATTATTAATCATTATCATTTAAATTAATATCTACTTAATTATTATCCCTTAATTTGTTAAATCATGAACCCTATGAGAATTAACTTTACCACAAAGATGAAGTGAATTTAACTTTAGGCTAACTTCAGAACATGCAATCGCAGCACCCTACTTTGATTTATGTTCTAAGGTTAGATTATGGTCAGTGGTAAATTAAGGCACATATACTCTATGGAAATTAGAATTAATTGAGTTTATGGATTATATTTGAATACTAAAAATTGATCCTGTGTGGTTTTGAATTACCAGTTAAGTTCGCGCTCTCACAATTCACACAATTCTCAACCTCGCGTGATTTGTGTTTATTGTTAAATTTCTTGGTTAGTTTCATTTAAAATGAAAACTAAATTAATATATCATATTAATTGAATTAAATTAGCTCATTGATTCAAAATAAATGAATGAATAAGGTAATAGATATATCGATTATTAAAAGACTACTCTTCCATGGGTGGCGTAATCATCGTAGAAACGTTTTGCATGTGCAAATGTTTAGAAAGGGTAGAACCCAATCACGTTTCTAATAAAGAATTACAACCCAAATAGGAAGATTAAGAGAAGAATAAATTTAAATAAAACATAAGAAAATATAAGAAATAAAAGAAGTACAATGAAATTTACTACACAAACGAAAGCATTACAACACGAAGGAGAAGAAGAAGGCTTCGTCGAAGGGATCCTTGCTTCAAGAGATACCCTTATTGAAATGGTTGGAGAATTGGATTGGATCCACTTATCCTCTGCCCTAAACTTCCCAATTCACGTCCCAACCCCTAACAATGAGAAAAAACTCTAATTTATAGAGGGGAGGGGAGGAGAGGTTACAAGTGGTTTCACGTGTGAATGTGGAAATTCGGACAAATATTTTAATCCAACTTTAACCGCATATTTTACCTCCTAAACGCGTGAATCATATCTTCTTCCAGAAGGATGATTTGTTCCAAATCATGTCCCCGAGAGTTTCTCAAAATTTGGGCTCAATCCAAGCCCGGATGAAGAAGATATGACCCTAATACAGAACCCATGTCCATTCTGCTAAGTCCAGGCCATCATCGACTTAATGGCCCATTTACTCCATCCAAATGTACTATTTAACTCTAGTGTCATGAATAAAAGTTGTATAAAATTAAGTTATAAATACTGTTGAAAACTATTAAGTTAAAATAATAAATATTAAAATATTTATCTTCAAAATAATACAGTACATTTTAAAAGTGTAAAACTGGAATTTTCATCAAATTTTCAAATGAATGATCTAATCCCAAATATTTCATAAATGAATATATTTTGCACAATGTGAGGAAATTATATCATTTATTATCAATAAAATATTCAACAAAATAGTGTTTTATCAACTCCCCCACACTTACCCTTTTGCACTCCTAGGCAAAACCTCATATCAAGTAAACATCAATATCAAATCAAAACAAATTTTAAAACACATATCCTTGAGATCAAACAATTACACACCAAGAAACAAAAGATATAATGCCTCATAAAAAATTATTATTTCAAGTTCTACATTTATATTATTCAATATATTTCCACTTCATTTCATCCTCCCATGCACAAAACACTTACCTCACTTAAATTTTCTCTTATCACACAAATATCATCTTTTTTTTCAATGTCTTTCTCATCCAAACTCATACAAGGGTCACCATAGGCTTGATAAATTCCTAAATTTCCACCCGATGTGGGTCAAAGACATATGTTTATCATGAGTACTTTTCAGGGTTGTTCTGTGACTTTTGGTTGGTAGGATTTAGATGTGACAAATTCTGAGGCTGAATGAGGAGGGCTTGACTCTTTTTGAAGAAAAATTGCATTAATCTAATTTTCACTTAAATATGGTCTTGTCCTCAATACTCACAGTATCAATTCAGCTCCATCATCATGAAAAGTCATGGAGGGTTTACACCATTCATCATTTCATCATAAAAAATGTCAATCTTCTCAAACATGATTTTCTTGAAAGCTCCAGATCGGCACAACTTTCCCCCTCTATTAGAAGCTCCAGAAAGGCACAAATTCTTTTATCATGAAAGCTCCAGAAAAGGCATAGATTTCAATATAATGATTTTTGTCAACAGCAAAAACATCTCTTTAGAATTTAATTTTCCACCCAAAGTATCACAGAATGTGGTAGCACAACACAAGACAGCTTCCCCCACACTTAAGCTCAAATAGATTATGCAATTTCACTTCAAGAGTTGGTTGGATAGGGAAAATTGGCTTGTAATATGAAAAACCTAACAGGATGTGCATGTCTTCTAAGGGCTATAAGGATTAAATGTTCAAGGTAAGCCATTATAAAAAAAGGATTCTTTGAAATAGGGTCTTTAATACCAAACAAATGCCTCAATCATTTAAACATAAGTACCTCAAACCCTCAAGTTTTGACAGGAATAGATCAAATTATGGTTAAATAAAGCATGGTTTGGTTCTCTCAAGAAGTGAGGTGAATGTAAATAATATGAAAATAATGGTTCAGAAGTCTCGCAGGAAAGTGATTTCAAATATAAAGACAGTGAGATGTGGCATGGGATTCAAAATTCAGTGTACTTTTCATGAAATTACAAAATATTTGAACTTGAAACAAAGTCATTTCATCATTCATTTAAGCTTAGTTTCAAGGGATAATTTGTTTCACTCATTTATATTAATTTCAAAATTGTGATGAGAATCATTTCAGCTCAAAAACACAAAGAAAATTGAAAAATAAAAACACAAAATTTGAAAAACACACAATTTTTTTTGTTTTTATTTAACAGGAAAACAATTGAAATTACTAAACTAAAAGGTTCCCTCCCCCACACTTAAAATATTGAATTGTACTCAATGTGAACCCATGAGATGATATATGCACATTAAATGAAGAATTTTTAAATTGGATAAATAATATAAAAGTTAAATGGTTAGGAACATCCTGATGTTCTCAAGTGATGATGGGGTCATGCAGTGTGATAAAATCCACTGCATCAGTAGGAAGTCCCTCAATGTATCTCTTCAAACATTTCCCATTGACTGTAAAACTTCTTCCTGTGTCCTCTTATGTGATCTTCACTGCACCATAAGGAAAAACATTAGACACAACATAAGGACCTAACCATACGGAACACAACTTACCAGGAATCAACTTTAGTCGTGAACTATAGAGAAGGACTTTCTCTCCAACATGAAACTCCCTTTGTTGGATAATTTTGTCATGATATGCTTTTGATCTTTCCTTGTAGAGCCTTGAGTTCTCATATGATGACAGTCGAATCCCCTCAAGCTCTTTAATTTGCAACTTCCTTTGAATTCCAGCTTGGGCCAAATCCATGTTGCATTTTTTATAGCCCAATATGCTCGATGCTCGACTTCCACTGGGAGATGACATACTTTCCCAAAAACAATCCGAAATGGGGAAATACTAATGGGTGTCTTGTATGCTGTCCTATAAGCCCACAATGCATCATCCAAGCGCTTGTTCCAATCCTTCCTATTTGGCTGCACGATTTTCTCCAAAATTTGTTTCAACTCACGATTTGAAACCTTAGCCTGACCATTTGTTTGGGGGTGGTATGGTGTTGATGTTTTGTGTTTCACCCCATACTTTCTAAGGAGGGAAGAAAAATTCTGATTGCAGAAGTGTGTCCCTTGGTCACTGATGATGGCCTTTGGTACTCCAAACCTACAGAAAATTTGAGCCTTGAAAAAATCCACTACAACATGAGAATCGTCAGTCCTGGTGGCCTTGACCTCCACCCATTTACTCAAATAATTGACAAAAACAATGATATACAAGAAACCAAATGGACTAAGAAAAGGTCCCATAAAATCAATTCCCCAAATGTCAAAAATCTCACAGAATAAAATGGGTTGTTGGGGAATCTCGTGTCTTCTTGAAATGTTTCCAGTGTGTTGGCAACAATAGCATGATTTAAAAAACACATGGGAATCATGGAATAAGCTAGGCCAATATAATCCAGAGTCTAAAACTTTCATAGCTGTCCGTTGGGGTGCAAAGTGTCCACCACAAGCAAGTGTATGACAGAAATGAAAAACAGACTCAAACTCATGATCGGGAACACACCTCCTAATGACTTGGTCACTACACATGCACTAGAGGTAAGGATCATCCCACACATAAAACCTAGACTCACTTTTTAATTTTTGGACTTGATGCTTCTTCAAATTTGCTGGGATTTCAGAGGAAGCAATGTAATTAACTAAATCAGCATACCAAGGATGCGTACCTGAGATGGAATAAAGATGATCATCGAGGAAAGTGTCCTGAAGTGGTACCTGGTCCAAGGTTTCATCCTCTAGTGTGTGAGTAATCCTACTCATGTGGTCCGCCACCAAATTCTCTGACCCCTTATTGTCCTTTATCTCAATGTCAAACTTTTGAAGAAGGATCATCCAACAGATAAGTCGTGGATTTGCATCTGGCTTATTTAGGAGGTACCTCAAAGCTGCATGCTCAGAAAAAAAAAACTACTTTAGATCCCAATAAATATGAACAAAATTTATCTAAAGAAAATATAACAGCAAGAAACTCCTTTTCTGCTGTGGTGTAGTTTGATTGGGCAGAATCCAATGTCCTCGATGCATAGGCGATCACATGTGAACGTCCCTCCACCCTCTGAGATAAGACAACTCCAACCACAAAGTTAGAGGCGTTACACATAAGCTCAAAAGGAATCTCCCACCGTGGGGTCTATATGATAGGTGGAGTGGTCAGACACTTCTTTATCTCATCAAATGAAGTCCTACAAGAATCATCAAACACAAAATCAGAATCCTTTTGAAGTAATCGTGACATAGGAAGAGCAATCTTACAAAAATCATTGATGAAGCGCCGATAAAATCCTGTATGCCCTAGGAAAGATCTAACATCACACATGCATGAAGGATAGGGTAAGGATTAAATAATGTCTATCTTAGATCTATCAACCTCTATCCCATGTTTTGACACTACATGCCCTAAGACAATTCAATGCTTTACCATGAAATGACACTTTTCAAAGTTCAGGACCGGATTCTTCTCAATACAATGATTCAACACCTTTCCCAAACTACTTAGACATTCATCAAATGAAGACCCATACACTTTATAATCATCCATAAATACCTCCATTCAGGTCTCAATGAAATCTGAGAAAATACTCACCATGCATCTCTATAAGGTACCTGGGGCGTTGCAAAGTCCAAATTGCATCCTTCGGTAAGCAAAGGTACCGAATGGGTAGGTGAATGTCGTCTTCTCCTGGTCCTCTACTGTAATGGGAACCTAAAAATATCCAGAAAATCCATCCAAGAAACAATAGTGTGTCTTCCCATCTAGTCTCTCAAGCATCTGATCAATAAATGGGAGGGGGAAATGGTCTTTGCGAGTGGAATGATTTAGTTTCCTATAATCAATACACACACACCAACTGTTTTGTACCCTCATTGGAACTAACTCATCTTTCTCATTTTTAACAATAGTAACACAACTTTTCTTAGGCACAACCTGAATAGGACTTACCCACTGAGAATCTGAATTGGGATAGATTATACCTGCCTCGAGAAATTTTTCAACCACTTTTTTAACAACCTCCAGAAAGGTTGGATTGAGTATCCTTTGTGGTTTCCTCACTGGTTTAGCCTCATCCTCCAAAAGAATCCTATGCATGAAAATGGAGGGGATAATACCTGATATGTCATCCAAGGTCCACCCAATTGCCCTGATGTTCTCCCTCAAAAGATTCAAAATATTTTCTTCATGTTCAAAAGGGAGATTATTAGCAATGATAATAGGTAATTTTTCACCACTTAACAAGTATGAGTATTTGAGATTTGGTGGAAATGGCTTGAGTTCTAGTGTAGGGGGGTGGTGTATGGATGGAGACATAGAAGGAACTGAAATATGTGCACAAAGAGCATCAGTATCAGAATATACATCATCAAAATCAGAGAATAAAGCATCAAATCCATCAGCATACTCAATAGCCATGTCATAATTAGAGTTCACATGATCAAAATCAGAATATGATTCCATTTCAAAATAAAATCTTAGAGAGTATTGTTCCTTATAAACGGGTGTGTAAGTACTCTTAGACATCAAACTAGAACCAATACTCATAATATCCCTAAGAATAGTACAATCAAATTCCATGAGGTTTTTAATTAGTGGTTCAAAATGGGAGATAACAAATACAGAATGGTCCTTAGAGGGGTACTTCATGGAGTCCATAACATTAAAAATTACAACTTCATCTCCAAACTCCATGGAAAGTGTACCCTCATGAACATTTATGATAGTTTTTGCAGTTTTGAGGAAGGGTCTACCTAAGATAATGGGAGCACGAGAACTTACCTGATCATCCTCCATTTTGAGCACATAGAAGTCTGCTAGAAAGATCATGTCTCTTACCCGGACAAGTACATCCTCAAGGACTCCCGCTGAATATACCATAGCTCTATTCTCCAATTGCACCACTACTATCATCGGCTTCAACTCACCAACCTGTAAAGAAGAGAATACAGAGTGAGACATCACATTTATTGAAGCTATTAAATCACAAAGAGCATCCGAGAAGTGCAACTCCCCTATGGTACATGGGATGGTGAATGTCCCGGTATCCTTGCACTTTGTTGGCATTGTTAGAGTTGGTGTAATGAGTTTTGAGACATTCCTTCCAAGATTGATCCTCTCATTTACCTTGATCCCTCTTCGATTGGTACAAAGTTCTTTTAAGAATTTTTCATACCTTGGAATTTTCTTAATGGCTTCAAGTAGAGGAATGTTGATCTCCACACGCTTGAATGTGTCCAAAACCTCTTTTTGCATCGCCTCTTCAGCCATCTTCTTGGTTTGAACAAACCTATTTGGAAAAGGAAGGGGTTTAGGAGGAACATCATAAATATTTTTCTTACCTTTATATTTCTCCTTGGATTTCTCATCTGTTGGTATGGAATGCGGCTTCTCCAGAGTTGAGGTGAATCCTGGTGGAATGGTAGGTACAGATGTAGCATTAATTTGCTTCCCACTTATCAATGTGATGGCACTGACATTCCCCTTTAGATTTAGATTGGGTTGGGAAGGTAGATTTCCAGAATTCTTACTCACAAGTTTATGTAGGGCAGTGGCAATCTGGATCATTTGAGTCTTTAACTCCCTCAGCTCCGAACCTTGACTCTTCAGCTCATTCTGTTGATTAAGAACAATTTGTTTCAAAATATCATCAGTGTTATAGTCTACCTTGTGTTGGAGATTCCCTTGTTGCTGACTTGTTGATGTTTGAGCATCGAATATCCTTTGGGGTTATTGGAAACCCTATTGGTAAGGTGGAGGCTGCTGGAAGTTTGGTTGAAAAGGGGGCCTTTGTTGTTTCCCAGAGCCATACCTCATGTCTGATTGATCCTTCCACCCTTGGTTGTATGTTGGATCAAACTTCTTTTGGGGATATGGTTGTTGTTGTTGTTACTAATATGGTCTCCCAGGGAATACTGCTGCACAATCCTCTATCTCTTGTAGTTGTGGGCAATAGTCAGTTGGATGGCTTGTCTCAGTGAAAATGCCACAAGGCCTTGAAGGAGGGGGTTGGGATGTCTTTTGTTCCAAGGAAATCTACCTCACCATAGTGGTCAATTCTTCCAACTTGGTATCAATAAAATGACTTTAAAGAGAAGGACTTACCTGATGTACTCCCCTGACATGTGGTGTACCTCTATCGCCAAATTGTTGAGAGTTTTGGGCCATTTTTTCGATCAAAGCACGTGAAGCTACTGGTGTCTTGTCCACCAATGATCCTCCAGCTTCAGCATCTACCATGTTTCTCTCCATAGGTGTGAGTCCTTCATAGAAGTACTGGATGAGTAATTGCTCACTGATTTTGTGATGTGGGAAGATTGCACACAACTTCTTGAATCGCTCCTAGTACTCATACATTGACTCCCCATGTGCTTGATTGATACCCGATATCTCCTTACGAATGGAAGTGGTCCTCGATGCTGGAAAAAATCTCTGTAAGAAAAGATGTTTCAAATCGTTCCAACATGTTACATATTTAGGTTGTAAATAGTACATCCAATCCTTTGTAGCTCCATCAAGTGAAAATGGGAATGCTCTTAATTTGATTTGATCTTTAGAGACATTTCTAGGTTTAAGGGTTGATTAAACCACATTAAATTATTTCAAATGTTTATTGGGATCCTCACCAGAGAGGCCATGAAACTTTGGAAGTAAGTGAATTAACCCAGATTTTAGTTCAAAGTCCGATTCAAGATTTGGATATGCAATGCAATTTGGTTGATAGTTAATATCAGGTGCAGCCAATTCTCGAATGGTTATATTAAGTTCATTTCCATTATTTTTAGCCATTGTTTCTTTTTTTTTTATGTTTGAATTTGAATTGCTTCCAATTTCAATTTTCTGATATTGGATTAATTCTCTAACTGGTTGAATGTTGAAACTTCCCGTAGACTGAGAATGTCTGATTCGTGCCCTAAGGCTATGTTCAATATCAGGGTCAATATCTAAGAGATCATCGGGATTAGTTCGTGTCATAAATCAATGAAAAATAAAAAGAAGGAAAGTGGACCATAGTAAAATAAAAATTAGAAGTTTGAGTTGATGGTCCAAAAAGAAGTAGAAGAAAATAAAAGAAGAAGAAGAAAAAAGAAATCAGATTGGGTAAAGAAGGAAGAAAGAAGAGAGGAAAAGAATAAAATGTAAAATAAAATAAATACCTCTAATTGGTTGAAATAATTACTTGCCTCACTAGCAACGACGCCAATTTGAAGAGGCGCTGTCGTGGGCGCCTTCAAATGATGTTTGGTTTCAGGTTACTTAGGTGCAGTAGAGTGGCTGACCAAGGTCGTCTATCAAAGGAGGAAGTAAATTCAAACAACTTATTAAAGGTATTCTAAAAATAAAATAAAAGAGAATAAAAATACTACTTGAAATGATGGGGGGGTTTATCATTTATGAAACTTGAAGAAGTTTTTTGGAAGAAGATTTCATTTTTTTTAATTTTGAAATGAAGTTCGATGAAAATGACACAACAAAAAGATGTTTTTTAGACAATATTTAAAATGCGTGATCGATCTAAATCTACCTATTCATTCAATTATTAATAATTATCATTTAAATTAATATACACTTAATTATGATCCCTTAATTTGTTAAATCCCGAACCCTACGATAATTAACTTTACCACAAAGATGAAGTGAATTTAACCTTAGGCTAACTTCAGAACATTCAATCGCAGCACCCTACTTTGATTTATGTTATAAGGGTAGATTATGGTAAGTGGTAAATTAAGTCACATATCCAATCTGGAAATTAGAATTAATTGATTTTAGGGATTATATTTGAACACTACAAATTGATTCCGTGTGGTTTTGAATTACCAGTTAAGTTCGCGCTCTCACAATTCACACAATTCTCGACCTCGCGTGATTTGTGTTTATTGTTCAATTGCTTGCTTAGTTTCATTTAAAATGAAAACTCAATTAATAGATCATATTAAGTGAATTACAGTAGCTCATTGATTCAAAATAAATGAATGAATAAGGTAAGAGATAGATCGATTACTAAAAGACTACTCTTCCATGGGTGGCGTAATCATCGTAGAAACGTTTTGCATGTGCAAAGGTTTAGAAAGGGTAGAACCCAATCACGTTTCTACTCAATAATTCCAGACCAAAGAGGAAGATTAAGAGAAGAATAAATTTAAATAAAACAGAATAAAATATAAGAAATAAAATAAGTACAAAGAAATTTACTACACAAACGAAAGCATTACAACACGAAGGAGAAGAAGAAGGCTTCGTCGAAGGGATCCTTGCTTCAAGAGCCACCCTTATTGAAATGGTTGGATAATTGGAGTGGATCAAATTATCCTCTGCCCTCAACTTCCCAATGCACGTCCCAACCCCTCAAAATGAGAAAAAACTCCAATTTATAGAGGGGAGGGGAGGAGAGGTTACAAGTGGTTTCAAGTGTGAATGTGGAAATTCGAACAAATATTTTAATCCAACTTGTACAGCCCATTTGACAGCATAAACACGTGAATCAGCTCTTCTTACAGAAGGATGATTTGTGAAAAATCATGTCCCCGAGTTTTTATTAAAATTTGGGCTCAATCGAAGCCCAGATGAAGAAGATATGACCCCAATACAGAACCCATGTCCATTCTGCCAAGTCCAGCCCATCATCGACTTAATATCCCATTTACTCCATACAAATTTACTCTTTAGCTCTAGTGTCCTGAATAAAAGTTGTAGAAAATTAGGTTAGTAACACTTTTGAAAAATATTAAGTTCAAATAATAAATATTAAAATATTTATCTTCAAAATATTGCAGTACATTTTAAAAGGGTAAAACTGGAATTTTCATCAAATTTTCAAATGAATGATCTAATCCCAAATATTTCATAAATGAATATATTTAGCACAATGTGAGGAAATTATATCATTTATTATCAATAAAATATTCAACAAAATAGTGTTTTATCAATGACCTTCAATTCTACACATATAGCATTTACCCACCCCCTCAAGGCAATTTACCTATGTTTTTTCCCACATATTTGAAATATAAGAAATTAAATATTTTTTTCCTTCATCATATTTATACCTTAATCATTCATGGTACTCAATATTTACATTCCTTGGTGTTTTTGGGTATTTTACTATGTTCACATTGTTAATCATATTTCATGACAGTTGGTTTGGTATAATCACAAGGTTTCTCACTTTAGCTCTCATTCTGATGGATTGTTCATTGAGTTAGTATATAGATTGTCTCTCACACCCATGTTTCTTTCTAGTTTTATTCATTACTAAAAAAATATATAACGTGACTAATTATCATTATAAGTGAATTATCATAAATAACTATAATAAAATTTAATTTCAAGATATCTCACTTTATAAACTATCATGTTAGCCTATGGTTCTTACAACTCAACTTGTATCAGAGTCAGTTAAACTTATATCACTCTCATATATCATTATTGGTTCAACCTATGTTACTTTGAGTTGGTTTATATCATAATTATTAACCTAATACTTAAAATATAGATCTAAAATTATCATGAACATTCTTAAAATATACTAAACCCAATAATCATTGAAATATATACTCTCAAAATCCAACTTATTATTCCTAAAAAAACATTAATCATACACCCAAGTATGTATATTCCCTAATAATATAATCTCAATAACATACCTTTACAAAAATATATTTATATCTTCAAGACATTAAAACAAAATGAGATTATATATTCCTCAAAAAATTAACTCTTTATTTTACCCTCAAATGAAATTAACCATTAGTTTATAAGATCATACACAAGTAACTATATATTATAATCCCAAAAATGAGATTACCTTACCTAAAAAACATCACGAATCAATTATAAATTCCAAGGTTACCAATTACTATCTAATGTACTTATTCAAAATCAAAGAAACCTTTATTATCTCAACATTAAGAATATATTAAACTTAAGAGTAATACATACCTCAAAAATGTGTTCTCCAATAGTAATTCCAAAAAATATAACCTTGAGATAAAATCACTTTTCAAGTTTATTGATGCCATTTAATATATTTCATCATACCTTTAAAGTAAAACTACTAAATAATAATCCTTAAATGTTTTACATAATCCTCATATCTTTTAGAATATAACAAAATATAATTGATAAAAATTACACACTAATGAAAATAGATAAGTGTTTTGAGATTACATTAACCACAATAAATTAGGTAAGACTAAGAAACTCACCTTTTCCACCATAATAGGAATAAGCTAAAATTCATAACAATTTAAGTATACTCCCTTATTTTCATATAAGACACAATATTTTCTAGGTGCATACCTTTATTAGCTTCATTTCCATGATCTTGTTTCAACTAAATACTAAAAAAAATTTGTTATGATAATATCCAAAATATGAATATGAAAAAATCAATCTGTATATATCTTCCCTTATGACACCTTTGTTTTTAACATATGATACTTTCAGATCAACCTACAACTCTCTTTGTTTAATCCTTAGTTATCCATGGTCATTTTTCTATTATGTTATCTAAACTAATTAGTCATCATTATTTTTAAAACCTTCTTAATGGTTTATAAAGATAATGTTAATACCTATAGCATATCCCAAATGAGTTTCTTTCTAGGTGTGAAGTCATAATCCCACTCATTATGCATTAGAGTAATGATTGAGTCCATGATCAACCAACCCTTTTTGGGGTAATTACCCCTTGGTGAATCTATAACACAACTATATCCACTTTACAATATCTAGATATGGATTTATTGATATAAAAAAACCACATAACTGCTATTTTACCAAAACATAAGGATTTTTCTAATACTTAAAATTATTCTAAGGGTTTTTATTAGGGTTCTCTAACCCTAATACCCAAATAACATGTGCATTATTACCATAAAATTAAATCATATACTATTCTAAAGGGTTATCTATACTTAAATTTTTTTATATCAAAATTAACTTATTATCCTAAAAAAATCCTAATCTCCGATGTTATCTAAATCTTTCTTTTGATACCAACTATGATTCCCTAGACCCATACTCTTGAATTCGGTGCAAATAAAAACATACATCACATTACTTACTTGATATCAGCTGTAAAACCCTAGATATAAATAACCTTAATTAAAAAATCAAAATGATTATTATATATCTTACATGCAAAGTATATTTTTAGGTTTATAACTTTATATAATTAGAACATAACATAAACTGATAAATCCCATGTTCTTTGTATCAAATGGATAATTATCCCATTATATGTGAATTTACTTAATTTATGAAAATTCTTCAACATCTCCCCCAAATTCTTTCACACATGGTATCCTTTGAAACATGTAACCTATATTATTTTTTTATAACTTGGGGAAATGAAAAACATAAGAAGGGGTGAGCTCAAATGCTCAGTACGAGAAACATATAACTGAAATAATCTTGGAATAAACATGACATTAATATTATGGTAGGAATATGTATCAAAAAATAATACACAATCAAATTGAAACTAGTATCATTTTATATCCATGAAAATAAAATGAAAACATGGATATCAATAATATTGATCTCATACTGATGGAATTCATAATGTTGGACATAAAAAACCTATTGTTAAAGCCTTGTTCCAAGACACTTTACTTTTCGTCAAGACCAATTTAAATAAATCCCACTATCAATGATTTTTTCCAAATAATAACCTATTATAAGAAGAGGCATACACCAAAACCAAACCTATTTTGTCTCATGAGACCTAATAATTCATAGAGGGGTTAAATAATTTCTATCCCCACCCGTCACTTTTTTAAGTCCAATGCATTCACCATAAGAGAAAATAAATAAAAAATACATAATCAACCATTCCTATAATCATGCATATTGAAATAAAAATATATGGAATGCTAATAATTTTACCCATGTCAAAAAAATGGATAACCTAATCATAACCCATCAGGAGGAATAAGGTTAATGGTAAAACAATACATAATCAAATCAACAATAATCATCTGTATTTGAATAACAACATACAAAATGCCAATAATTTTACCCATATTAATAGAATATCATAATTTTTAGGTGAAAATAATCCAATATTATTTATATAAAATTTTATGATCACAAATTATAGAAAAATGATTATATAGATAAGTCAATATTGGAATAACATGATCATAATCCATCCAGATAATGAAAGTGGATAGTTTCAATAGAACATATCTAAAGAAGTGAGAAATATACAACAAATTTTTTATGTGTTAGGAATGTATATCACTAAAAAAAACATATAATACCATATAATACAATCAAAGGGGATAATTTACCCAAATTATATGAAATAAGTTCAAAGAATGATCATAAATTAATTAACAAAAATTGAGTGACCAAAGATCCCCAATACTAGGAAAATAACTAAATCACTAGCCAATTGAATTAAGGGAATATTATTTTGATATTAAATACCATAAAATTCAAGGAGTATGATAAAAAAATATCCATGGGTAGTGAATAAACCATATAAAGGAAAAATTATACACAAAATGTATTATGTCTCAAAGAATCAGAATTGAGAAAAAAAACCCTTATGACTTGAGTAACACTTTTGGATTAGAAAACCTTAAGAGTTAAAACATAAAATTTATATTTATATACCACGAATTAAAATTTATTAATGATAAAATATCTTAAATTGTTAGTATACACACCTAAAAAATGAAAATAGGTGTAGAAATACAATACTTGTCTAAATGAAGAGAAATTGAGGTAGAAACCCTTACATCCTTTACTGAATTCCATGAGCATATTTTAAACTCATATATCATAAACATATTTATCTCAATTAATTATTTAATAACCTTAATAATATTCATTTTTATTTATAATCTTCATATTTATTCATTCTTTACATGAATTCTTTCAATTTCCCACATCAGGTGTTTATAGTTTTGACCATTTGTACTAGTTTCATAATAATGCTGTATGTTTTTATTATTATTTCAAAGTTAATAATTACTAGATCATATAATATACTGGAATAAATTTTCCAATAAATTTTATAAATTTATAATTTCATTTCATATATGTTTTGGTTACGAACCATGATGATGAAATTAATGATGATCATGTTTAAGTGATTCTTAAATAATGAAAAGTGTTTTCTTAATTAATGTGATAGATATTGATATAAAATTACAAGAATAAAAAAATTATTTACATATTTATATCATATTAAACCATAAAAGAAGTTCTCATATCCATCCATGGTATAAATTCAAATTATTGTTCGATTAGGTGGTTAAACCGACCCAAACATGAATATACCCTAATTTAATGAATGATTATGAGGTGGTTTAGTCATAATATAATTATAATAGAAGAATAATGATATTATTTAGTGTTTTTTAATGTGATATATTATAATTATAATTAATTATAATAATAATAAATTTATATTAAAATATGACTAAATTTGAATAAAATATTATCCTCTTATCATGCTTATTTGAAATGATTAAATTAACGACGATCGTTTGTTATTCATATCATTAATAGGTTTATATATTTTTCATAATATAACCTTAATGATATCATAAAAGTCATATTTATTCTTTAATATTAACCTTATATCCAACCTTGTACGATGGTTAATGAAAACAAAACGCTTTACGTTGTGGAGGTGATAGTCCACACAATGCACGAACAACAATTTTATTTTTCTTAATGGATAGGGTATATAAAAAAATTTATAATAAAATTAATATAATAACATTAAAGTATATAAATTATACTAATATAATTATATTCATGTGTTTAGAATAAATTTTAAATAATAAAATTTAGAAGAAAAACTAAGTAGTTAATAATACTCACATTGAAGACTTGGATTTTCCTTGGATGTCTCCTTGAATTTGAAGGGATCAAGCTTACTATGAGTGAGAAGGGTATTATTTTATGGGTATATGGTTATACAAAGAGTAAAATTTAATAGTTTAAATTAATAATTAGAAGGTAAGGTGTTCCTTGAAGTGGTGAAGATGTTACCCTTTTATAAGTGAAGGAAATGATAGTTTTGGGAACACCTTTACATTTTTCAATAATAACCTAACACCATTTAAGGGTAAATGTATGAAAAGTGAAAAAATGTAGGTTAAAAATGTATTGGTATATAAATAACTCAAAAATTCATTTCTAACATTTTTTTTAATTTTTTTTGGTCTTTACACTAGGTTAAACTCAATTTACCCCTTTTTTACTTTTACCTTGGTAATTAATTTCTATACTTAGTAATTAAATATAATGAAAAATAATAAGATTGAATTTTTTAGCTAAATTGATACATAAAATTTTTAATTTTAAAATAATTTTATCATATAAAATTTATAAAGGTGTGAAAAGTTAATTTTAAAATAAACACACTTAATTGTGTAAAAACAGTTTTTAGAAAAATAAAATTTTAAAATTTAAATTTATATATGAGATAAAATTATCATGGTTACTAATTTTAATGTCACAAATTGATTTATTATAAATAAATAAATGGTATGGGGCTTTAAAGGCAATCCAAAAGGGAATATCTCTTGAAAAATAATTTCTTTTAACGAAAATTACTAAAAATAGTTTCTATATTAAAGTAACATTTTAATAAGTTATAAAAATGTTCTTCACAGGTTTTATATCTATAAATAATATTTAAAAATGTATAATTTTATTCCTTAACTTCATATATTACTACTTTAATGATTTTTAAATCTTCTTGGTTATTCATACAGAGTAATAAAACCATGGAAATTATAATTTTCGTAAATCCTGCATTTTTTGACTAAAAATAAACTTTTTTAGAAAATAATAAAAAATTAATTCTAAGTCAATTTTTATATGGGGAATTAAAAAATTAAATTAATTTTTTTTAATTTCAAATTAAAAAATTTTTAAATTCATTTTTTTGATAAAATCATAAAATATAATGAAAACCCATTTTTATCAGAAAATGATATTTTAAAATATTAACTAATAATATTATTATTTAATATAATTTAGATACTATATTTGTGTTAAATAATTATTAATATCAAGAATAATTTATCATTAATCATACGTTTCTTGAAATATAAATGTGTATCACATAAGAGCCAATTTTTTAGAAAAATACTTTTCTAAATAATAAAAGATCATATTAGTAATTTTAGGTAAAATAATTGAATTGAATTTATAATAAAATTGATATTTATTTTATTTATACATAAATTTCATAAATTATTTAATCCTATTAATTCCTATTAATTCAATACATAGGTTTTAATTTTTGTATTTAAACTTTTATATTTATCTAAATATATCACAGTTTCTATTTAGGTTCATTATTGTGTGTAGAGAAAGCTATCAAAAAAATGAATTATTTAAAGTTAATCATATATTATAATTTTTGGGTGTTAATAATATCCAAAGACACATATAATGTATGTTATTCCTATTATATAGTTTTTTCTTATAACTTACTCTCTTGGATATTACTAAGTGTGAACTTCATGAGAAGATGTATTATTGTATTATGATCCCCATAAACCTAATATACTACTTAATCTATGTCCCATCATATGGATTTCATCTAGACATAGAATATATATTGAACAATATATTCATTTTTCTTTAAGGTTCTCATCATAGTGAGTAACTTCTATGACATTTCAATGTTACAGATGCTCTAAGGACAATGTCACATTAATTTTATATAGAAGTACCCTCATAAAGTGATAAGATATTTATTAATATTACATACTTTTAATATACATGTAATTGAAAGTATAAATTAGTTATTTCTTGGGAACTAACTCCAATATACTCAGACTTTTAGTAGAGATAACTGCTAATGGATTTGAGTTATCTATCTCTCACATCATATTCATTATTATACCGAGATAAGGCTTTAGTTAACAAGACCACCACATTCTCCTCCATGAAAACTCTGCTTACTTTAGCCTCACCTATTTGATTAAAATCCCTCATGAGGTGATAATTTTGAAGTATATTATTCTTTAGTATATGTGACCTTGGCTTCTTAGTGAGGAACACCACTGTAGTATTATCACAATACAATGTGATAACATCTTAACTTCTAGACCCCACATAAATCTCCTAGATACAATTATATATCCACACTTATTCTTTATCTACATAAAAAGATATAATATACTCATAATTTTTTGTATAATCAATGAATAATTACTACTTTAAGTTCTTCCAGCTCAAAATTTTTTCATTAAGGTAAAAGGGATATCTTGAATTCAATTTTAGATCATTTTGATCTTCTTGGAAGCTATAATTTATATATCCCCTAATCACTAGTTCCTTATATCCTCTGTAAACTAGTAATATATCCTTATAACACCTTAGATACCTTAGGATAGTCTTTATAGTAGTCTAATGTGGGCCTCCTGGGTTTTGTTGATATTTAGCTCCCATGATCAATGTATAGGAAACATCAATCCTGATACATGGAATAACATACATGACAAATCCCATTACTGATGCATAAGGAATCCTACTCATCCTATCTATTTCCTATTTTCTATGGGGAAACATTTTATTAGAATGATGTATACAATGCGACATTTTAAATAATCTCATCTTAGAATAATCTATATTGAATCTCTTAATTATCTTGTCATTGTGTGTACCCTGAATTTTTCCAAGTAGACTCTTAGATATATTACATATGATATTGATCTATAGAATGTAGGCCACTTCACATAAGTATTTCATGGAGAATAAATTGTTCATCAATGTACTAACTAACTTTAAGACCATTAAATCATCTCCCCTTAGTAATATATCATCAACATATACCACTAGGAAAATAATTTCACTCCCATTAAACCAATTATTAACACAGGTTTCACATTTATTCTTTATGAAATAAAATTACCTTATGAAATTATCAAATTGAATTTTCCATGATCTTAATTCTTACATTAATCCAAAAATGGATCTCTATAACTTTCATACTTATTTGGAATCCTTTGGATTTAGAAACCCTTCTGATTGTATCCTATAAACATATTTCATAAAGTTCCCATTAAGGAATTTTTTTTACATCCATTTTCCAAATATCACAATAATGGAAATTTGTAATGGTAAGTAAAATTCTGATATATTTCATTATAGAAACTAATGAAAAGGATTATTCATATTTTATTCCTTGATGTTTCTTAAACACTATAGAAAATAATCATGCCATGCAGGTATTAACTTTACCTTCCATGTTTAGTTTCTTCTTGAATACCCATTTTCACAAAAAAATGATTTATATCTATTGGAGGATCTAATAGAAGCTAGACTTGGTTCTGGTATATGGAATCTATCTCATAATTCATATCATATTTCCATATTGAAACTTCTGAGGTACTTACTGATTCATTATAGGGTATAGGTTCATCATATCAACTAATAATTATTCACCATCCTCGGTGAATAGAATATTATATCTCTCAAGTTATCTAACCTCTATATTGACCCTACACAGTACTTGTGTCTCCATAACAACCTCTTACATGAGGACTTATGAAATTTATTCCTATTCCAACTCATGTGTATCTTGAGCTTCAACTTTATAAAATTAGATCTTTCTCCCACTATGGTGGCACATTTTTCAACCACAATATTTTTTTATGATGGGTTTTATAGGTATTATCCTTTATTTTCCATTTGATATCCTATAAAGATACACATTTTGTCTCAGGGTGAATGTTTTTTTGGATACAATCTTAAAAAATGCTTTGTGTCCCCACACTTGTATATGTGACAAAACATGTTTATTTCTATACCAAATCTCATACGAAATACCTTTTTATACTTTAGTTGGAACAAAATTTAGTGCATATTCCAAATTTTATAATTCATATATCCAAAAAGATAATGAAATATTTTCATGACTCATCATCGAACTCAACATGTCCAACAAGGTTTGGTTCCTCCTTTCATTGATACCATTCCACTTTGGTGTATTATGAGGAACAAGTTGAAATATGATCCAAAACTCTTTATAATAGTTAATTAAATATTGGTTAAGATATTCTCAACATCAAAATGAGTAGATTTTCTTTATCTTATTACCAAGTTAATTATATAATTAATTATTGAAATCTTTAAATATCTCAAAGGATTCAAACTCATACCTCATTAAGTAAACACATCCATATCTTCTCAATTTGATAGAAACATTTATGAAGTAAGAGTACCCTCTACTATATTTAACTAGAAAATGTTTATAGATATATGTGTGAAATAATTCAAGAATCCCCATGGCCTTTTCAACATTTCCTCCAAATGGTGGTTAGTTATATTTCTTTATAAACATGCATGATACATACCAAGTGGTTTTAGTTCAAAAGAATCTAAATAATAATCTTGATGTAGCTTTGTTAAGAACTTATAGTTTTCATGAATAAGGCAATGATTCCATAAATAGGTTTGAAATGAGTCATGTGAACTTGATTTGTTATCGATTCCCAATAACTAGTTTTAATATTCTAGTACATAAAGACCATTATTCATTTGTTTCATACCATAAAAAATTCTATCATTATAAAATTAATAGATTTTATTCCCAAAATTGAATATAAATACATATATATCTAAATTGGATACATATATAATGTTTTTGGAAACACAAAAATCATAATAAAAATTCATTAAGACTAAAATCAATACTGTTTTCAACGTAAGGTGGTAGTATCCTTTAGCTAGTGTAACTAGTCTTGTCCCATTAGAATCTCTAAGATCCACCTTAACTCTTGAAACCTTCCTAAATTTACTTGGTTATTATATTTATATTCAAATATAAGCACCATAAGATTTATATTATACCAAATTTTTATAAATAGAAAGGTTACATTCAATAATAAATGAAACTAAATATTCCTCATGATCTTAAATAAGGTGCAGTTATCCTTCTAGTGACCTTTCTTACCACATTTAAAATATTATGTACCTTGTTCCTTACCATTCCTATGAATCTTTATCCTCTTACTATAGCAGTGTGAAGAATCCTTAGACTTGGAACTAGTCTTAGGACATTTCTCCTTTCCATTCCTCTTATTCACCATAAGAACCTTATGTTTTTTTGAATCATGTACTTATATACACAGAAAATAAAGGTAATAAGATATGGGATAAACTTTTTAATATTATTCATATTATAATTCACAATAAAACTAGAGAAGGTATAAGGAAGTAAGAAAAGTACTGGTTTAGTTCACAACTCATCAGGTAGCTTAAAACCCAAGATATTTAAACACTCAATATAACCAATCATCTTGACTACATGAGGCATGGATGGAAAAACTTCTATGATATTTCACATATAGAGTTCCTTATAGATTTTTTACCACTCTTTTATAGCCTTCTCTTAAAATAGATCACATAGGTGAGACAATATAGTGTATGTATCCATGTTTTTATATAACTTTTAGAGCTCACTATCCATATATGATAACATAAATAATTGGACATATAACATATCATAAATGTGTCTCAAGTAGACATAGAGATCTTCCTCACTCGCCTCATTATAAATCTTTTCAGGAATATGAGAATCCAACACATAATACTTCCACTCTTGGTGTAGTATGATGAAACACTTTCTATACCAATCCTAGAAGTTACTACCAATTATGATATTTTATTTCTTTAATATGGAACTTAGTGATAATGTTAAGGTAATATGAATTTCCATTTTCTTCAAAAAATTAGGTCTTAGTATTCTATGTTGATTACTAAATGTGATTTAATAAATTTTATTTTATTAGTCTCTCACTATTTTATCAAATCCAAATATCTCTCACCATTGGATTCAGAATATCCTATTATGTGGATATTCTAGTAGAAAGGATCTATATTTCTCTTCCAATAACATTTATTATGTCCATTAAATTTAAATGAAGTTATTTAGGTAGGCAGTCTTAATAACTGAATTAACTCTCAGTTTCTTGATCTATTTAGTGGACTCCTTAATCCTAAAATCCTAAACTCATATTTCCTCAACACTTGCCTATAAATTTTATTGAAAAAATGACCATTACACTCAATACCAATTTGGTTAAGTAGGCCTATTAACTTTGTTAACACTTCCTAATAATTGAAAAGTCTCCTCAACTATGGCCTAACTGAAACTTTAACTATGGGTGCATCATTACCCAAATAATAAATTTTGTTGTCTTACTTAGTATTTCCTCGATGAATTTTTATCTTATGCGTAAATATTATTTATTTTATACTTTTAGATGCTTATTAATATTATGTGTATTTCTATTATCAATTAACCATGCCTTGATAAAATAATTTATGCATAAACCATTTATTTTATTCCATATTTCATACTTGCTAATTAAATTATTTTATGTGATTATATTTAAGCATCCAATAAACATAAATATTTAAAAATTTTCTAGACAAGAATAAAATAATATTTTGTGTCATGATCATGATCTTTTTTATTACTTAGTTTATTTATAAGATGATAAACTAACCCTTAACCCTAGGGGAATGACTCCTTGAATTGATCTTAGTTTGAATTACAGTATTCTACCTTTTCTCCTATGTATCTCCTTGGTTGGTTTCACCTCAACTCCATCTTGAAACATTCCACTTTCATGGGAGCTCCATAATTTTACATACAATTACTCACATACAGGTGAGGGAAAGTAGGGGTATGGGGTTACATAAAATAAATAATGGAAAGACAATCCCGTACATAATAATGAGAAGGGGATGATTCACATATAATCATTTTAATTTAATAATAATTATAAAAAAACCCATAAAAATATTATTATATTAAAATAAATCCAACACATACATAGGTTGGTCAATATCATGATCATACATGCATTCAATGATTACACATTTGAAACTAGCCAATATTCATTTTAGTATGTTTTTAATTAAGATAAATTTCTAAATAAATTAATTATCTTATTACTTAATTTTTTTTATCTTAACAGTCCATCCAAATTTTCCATGATATTTTTATCCATTATAATTTTAAAATAAATTAATTTAAAATTAATTTATACATGATATTTACTGAAAAGTAATATAGCATGTACCCATATGGTCAATCTTAAATTTTGTCTCAAATTTAACATGTCATGTATTGGGGAAAACATGATATGCACCCTTCTTTTTTACATGGAATGTACTGCCACTCTTATGGAATGTTAGTACACTCTGTATGTTCCTTATCATCTATTATATACTTAAACAACATATATAAAAAATGGCGTGTCATGATATTACATGAAATATAGTTCGACAAGTCAAACTACATAGTCAACATAATGATTATGACTACACAACACACCATTAATATATGTGGCATGTACCATTGGTAATTCCTATGTAGTACACAATGTGTAAGATGACTATACATGTCATGTGGTTTTAGAATAATGTGGAAAATATTTAATTAAGAATTTAATTCTTGATTAACATGATAAAATCACCCATGATGTACTTTGTTTGGTAAATCTTATCACTTGTCATGTACACCAACTACATACTATGTATTTTGGTTTAGTGTTGTAATTAATATCTATATTGTGTAATTATTTCACACATTGTACAACTTGGATTGGTGTTTACTCCATGAAAGATGGTATGAGTTACATAGCATTTATATTCTACTACATGTCGTGTATTACATTCTTTATCCATTCAAACTACAAACCTAGGGAATCAATGTGTTTTCCATGTAGAAATTTATGTTCTAAAAAATTATACACCATTTAGTCACAACTGGCCCATGTTACTCGGATAGTAGTCAATACACAACATGTAACAAATACAGTCTATGAACTTTGACCACATAGTTTCTGTGATTCCCATGGGGCCTAACCGTATGGGGTTGCACAGTGTGTATGGTAGTTACACACCATGTATCTCTATCAAACCACATGCCATCTGGTCATTAAATACATGATATGTAATGACTTCACATACCATTCTCCCAAACATCATTACATGATTTTTGTAACATCTCTTTTTTTGGTTGACCATAGGTATACAACATTTAATTTTTATTTATATGTCATGCATTTATTTCATTTGAGAAGAATCTCTTACACCTCTAGATGTGATCTTTGAGCATTATTCATCTATTTTTAGCCTATTCTTGGTCATATTAAAGGGAATGCTTGTAATATCTTAACTTTCATATTAATTAATGAAATATTATTAAAGAAAAACTAAATTTAAATGTATAAATCAATCAATGATTAATAAATAATAGTAAATTAATATGTGACCACTCTAATACCACTTGAAGGTTTTGAGGCATAGTGGAAGTGGATGGTCCTATGCCCAATAATAGATTTACTTTATTTTTTCAAATAAATCCTAATAACTAGATAAATGTAACCATAGAAAAATTAAATATAATATCTTTTCACATATAATTTATAATTGATTTATTTAGATAATAATTAAATTTTCTTGAAATTCTTATTTAGTTTTCAAATAAGTTGACCACTCTTATCATATCATCATTGAGATGAAGGATATAAGGGTAGAATCCCTTTATCAATATCCAAACATTCTCTATGAACCTTGGAACATTATTGTAGAATCTTTAAGTGCTAGTTTGGATGATCCAAACCCCTCACATTATTCATTGTTGATTGAAACAAGAATCCTTTCTAGTATTAAAGTATTCAATGAAGTTCTCCTAATCTTGATAGGTAGGAGGAGGATCGATGCTCTCTATTGTTAAGATAATTCTAGAGAAAGTTTTATCTAAGGGTTTAGAGAATTATTTTGGGAGAATTTTTTGTATAAAAAATCATTAATCTAAGAAATGACATAAGTTAGGTTATATACTTAGGTTATAGAATTATCTATTGAACAAAATACCTTAACAAATATCATATTTCAATGTAAACCCAATGTCAAATAATAATAATAATATTATTATTATTATTTAATTGACATGCACCAAACTCACAGATATTTAAATATAATTTATTTATTTAAATGATATTAATTATATAATTTCTTATAGATCCTTAACTCAACCCATCAATCCTTCTCAACATTTATTAAACCTTGAATAATAACTATTTATTTAAATAAATAAATATCACTATACTATTTATTAAATAAATATTTATGTGATCAATATAACCTAAATAATTATTATTCCTTATAAATTGATAATAATATTTATTCTAATATCAAATTTAAATAGAATATAATTGAGATTCTGGATATACTTAGTGTGTGACCCTCTAGACCACATTCTCAATGAAATCAGGAGAACTAGCCTAAAGTCCAAGATCAATGTCTAGAAACACATCAAGGAACCTTTATAGAAATATATTAATATTTCAATGGAAATAACCTTCTATAAACATTTACTATGTAATATAATCATATTATCTCGATATATCATCAAGCATGTTTCATACTTGTGTCATTAACTTATATGCTTGATATATATTTATTTGAATTTAATGAAATGAACTTGTTGATAAAACTTCCATGGGAATGGATTTAATCAAAAAGTTGCATTCCAATCAAAAGGGAATAATATATATACTTCCATTAGCTCATATGGGGAAAATCCTTTATTGACTTATTTATTAATTTCATATCACTTATGATGCACCTGGTGTATGCTTCTTCTCCACAAGAATAGGTCATCACATTTTTTGACAATACATCAAAGTATGTGATTCAATATATACATCAATAATAATATAAATTATAAGGACTAATACATATGTCTATAGATAGAAATAACTAATGACACATATAACTTTTAGAATTACCACTGGAAGATCTATTCTCATAACCTCCTCTATTGAATATTACTAAGTGAAAACTTTATGAGAATAAGACTCATTTTTGTATGATCCCACTACACTTGATATATTACACCATCTTTTTCTTGTTAGATAGATATCATCTACAATAGAACATATATTTAAGAATATCATCATAAAACTATAAGGTTCTTATCATAGTGGGGAATTTCTATGACATTTTAATACGATAGATACTCCAAGGAAATTATCACAATAATATTATACAAAATAATAGTCATAAAGTGATAAGATATTTATTAATATTCAAGAATATTAATATAAAGGTAATTGAAATTAAAAATTATTTGTTTCAAGGGTAATGACTCCAATATTTAGTCCCTAATAGGATCGTTCAGTCACTTGAGAATTGGGGGGTAAATCAGTGTAACCTTTTTACCAAATTCATTTTTCCTTTTAATTATCCCTCTTAATATTCAAACCTTTGTTATCATTTAATATATATATGGATATATATATGAATTTACTTAACTCTTTCACACAACATGCATGATAGAATGTAATTATGTGAATTACACAATATTTTTTAAAGATTTGACCCCACTGTGAGTTTCTAAAACTTGTTTCATTAGGTTGAGTATGAGGAAAAAATATCAACTATATGAAACAAGTTAATACAAGAGTCTATACCCCAAAAGGATTTAATATCACTCTATAGGTTCTTTATACTAGTTCCTTTGAGTTTTATAATCTCTTGATTGGTTATTTATAATAGATCCTGCCAGTGGAAAAATAGTCTTCCCAATAAACTACTAAACAATATCTTCATCTTCACTTTGGATGTTAATAAACCATAATTTCAAGATATTCTTCCTCAATCAGAGTATTTGAAAGCTAGTGGATATTTAGCTATAGTTGAATGCATGCCGTTCACTTAAAGTAACCAAGATTCCAGACCTTATTTAGGATCAGGATCATTGGCCTTACTCAACTCAATCATCTTTGACCCTTTTGTGATATTTAATCACAATAGATCCTCAATCATAGAGGGTTTCAACATAGGTGATCAATATCAGCAGTGGTTCCTGTTAGTCTATCTAAAAAATATCTATATTATTTTTCTTAATTGTATTACATGATATAATGATATCATTAGGAATTTAATAATTCTTCATCTATTCTTATTACTTTATGAAAAAGTTATTCTTTACCTAAAATCATCATATTCTCTATTTTTAATACTTGGGTTAGTTGTTTGAAATATAGTATCGATTTATCTTCATCTCCCCTCTATCACCTTCTTCTTTTTCCTTTTATATTCATAATCACATGAATATATTTTCTATATTTGAATATGAAAAACTCCTTAAATCTCAGAAAAATGATATTCTCACTTAATTTAGTCAAAAATATCCTCAATAAATCATCCATATCTTTATTATCATTCAATAACTAGTTAAAGATATCATTTTTTAATCATCCATGAGACTCAGAATTATACTTCTTAAAAACTTCCATAAAATCTATGAGCACTTTAATTTCCGAATCTTCATGATAACATGAAGTGGATTTGTCACTACATGATTCTCTCTCATGTAACTCTCTTCATAATGCATTGTTTTGTGGCCTTCTCCTCATGGAATGAAAAAAATCAATATACAAAACTGACATTATCTTGTATTTTCATCCTTATATAACTTCACAGTGAAAAGATCATCTTATCATTTATTCATCACCAAAACTAGTTACTTGAATCATTATTATAGCTAATATAATTACATTTAAATCACTGATGAATATATCAAATACCATATAATTTAACTTTTGGATATATCTTCTGGAATAACTTTAACTTTTCGAATTTTTGAATCTGGTAAAACTTTAAATATCATCTTATTAACCATATTATAATAAATTATTACTCTTATGTATCACAGTGAGGCTCCCAAAACAATGTCAAATTTCTAGTCAGTATCCCTCAAGTAAGTATTTTTTACTCTTAAGTATCATGTATGATTTTTTTCCTTTATACATTTTTTCTAACTGAGGACCCTAACCTAATATTTTTTTAACCTTATATATTATATAAGGTTTTTTCATTTGATGTATTTTAATTTGTTCCTTAATTGAAAATATTATCCACCCACTATGATAACCCTTATGTATTCTCATAATGTTTTTTCCTTTTCCACATTTCCAAAAAAAATACTCTTACATATTGATTAATTAATCTTACATAATGTTTTTTTTACTTTTTTATATTTTAGTGTAAGCTATAAAAATACATTAAATATTATAAAATATATCACACATTAAATAAGGTTTGTGACTTTTACAAATTCTTAATTATACATTGGAAAATATATTCTATATGAAAAATATCTTACATACCAATATAATATCTTTTCCCTTTTATATTTTTACATACAACTCAAAAATTCTTCATATATTCTAACTTCTAGACTCCTTAGATTCCATACTTCTTCATGGTTTCTTCTTTCAGGTACACACAATTTTTATCCACAAATAATCTTATAACTTTTGGATAGTATCTTCTAGACAAAATTTTGGGTTATCTTTAATGTGAACCTCTTCAAGAAATAGTGATTTTGGTACTTATATTTTCTCATCTCAATTCAATTCATGAAAATAAATTCATCCTATAAGTAATTTTACCATTATTTAAATAGTGTTTTCAAAATTACATTAGTGTCCAAGGATGGATTATCATAAACTCCATATAACCTTTAAACTACTTATTGTAGATAATTAGGATTTTAAATATACAACTTTCACAACCTCTATAAATCCATTATAGGAAATTCTCTCACAATCATCAGATGTTTAAGTTGCTTCTTTCTAAAAAGAACCTCATTATTTTTTGAATTAATTTTATTGCAAACTTATTCATGGATCTTACTCAATATATAAAATGGAAGACAACTTCAATACATACAATAAATAAAAACTCTAAGCTATATCTCAGTAATTTTAAAATTATTCATTCATATTGGGATCTTCCTATATCACCAAACTTTAACATGTATTGACTTTAATCCTTATTGATATATTGAAAAAAATACAACCAATGTTTCTATATTTATAAAAATCCAATTGGGAACTTCACTAACCTAAAAATATTTTCAAAATCACCGAAGAATCCATCCTCACACACTAGATATTAGATCTGAATCCTTGAATAAAAATTGACCCCTCAATTAGAATAAAAAATTCCAATCAGATCGCACTTTAAGTATCGTAATAAAATTCTTAAGACCTTAATAAAACCATAATAAAGATAATTAAGACATAGTTTATTACAACCTACCCACTATATAAATTATCATCCTTAAGATATCCTAAGAGATATTTACCCATAGGTCTATACCTCACAAGTCTTCAATACATACACTGAGGCATTCATGAAACCCCAGATTCATAACTCCTAAATCCATCACAATCCATCAAAATGAACCTATTATAAGTATCAAATCACAAAAATAACCATATCTTCCGTATATAACCCAAAACTAACACTGAATCATATCCCAAATCATCCATATCAAATCCAATCCATAGCTTCAAAAAACGACCCAAATCACCAAAAAACATGAAAGTTCATATCCATAACCATTAAAAACCACTCAATACTGATAAAAATATATAATAAAATCAAACATTTTGAAACATCATTAAATTCACCAATACAATTTTTATGTATGAATCCTAAAAACAACATAAGATACAACCACCATGATACATAAATGCTAGAAATACCATTATTATTATGTATTCCTAGATACCATCAACCATTCAAAAGAAAAGCTATGATACTCTTCATTATAGAACTCTACTAGGGATATCTATGCTTGGGATATTATTATTATTATTATTTTAAAACTTCATACTCATATTAGGCTTATATAAAACAATTTTTTTCAATTTTAAAAACTATCTACAAACCTATTTCTAAAAATACCTTATATAAGCAACCCAATATAAAACTTTAGTTTAACTAAATACACTTCCCAAATTTTATTTTAAATGAAAGTCACATAGATTTGAAGAAGGTAGTTTTCTAAATGGTTTAATATTAAATCCCATTACATTTCAAAACTAAATATGATTTACATTTGAAAATTTCACTTCCATCCAAAATAAAAAACTGAAATTCCATTTAAAAAGCAGTAAGTTTTTCTAAAAATTACCAATAGGAAAATTGGTTTTTAAGGAGAAATGATCATTTTTTTCAAAATATACCACCATTAAAAAAATTTCTTATTAAATAAACTTATTTAATTTATAAAACATAATATTATTAAGATTTTTTTATATTCAATAACACTATATGGTTCCTCATAATTACTCATACCCAGTGAAATGAGTTCCTCTTAGGCATGATCATTAACTTAATACTAGCATGTTTTTCTGATTCTTTTCAAAAAAATTTATAAAAAAATTTATAATAGAACCTTAATAAAAATTAAATAAGAAACATGCTAATTGGAATTATATCACATGATCATAAATATAATGAAATATAAAAACAAACTACATGCTCAACATGCTCATTAATAATAAATTTTGTAGAAGTAATATCTATTTCATGAAATACAAACAACAATTGAATGATTAACCAGTAGAAAAAATATAAGAGTAAGTATCATTATTGGAAAAAATATATAAGTAGAGTACATGGAACATTTTTAGTAGTCAAATATAAGAACAAAAAAAATCATATTTTTATAGTGAAACATGAAATAAGGAAAACTAAAAATCAGGTAAATTAGTATATCTATATAAATAAAAGAAACCAATTAATGGTTTATATTAAATTAATCACCACAAATATATATATATATACATAATAAAATACAATACATACATATATATATATATATAAATATATTAGTAATTTTTTGGTTAATAAAAACCTTAGTTAATTCCAGTTATAATGAAATAATAATAGGTAAGTATGAAATATGGTATAATATACTATATGCCTACTTTCCAAAACCTAACAGGATGCATGAACCAAAAGGTTGAATCCTAGTAAATCTCTGAATACATGTATCAAGTTCAATTCTATCATACCCGATACAAAAAAACAAAAGTTTCACTTATACCTATAGTACCCATTGAATACCTAGACACTCCTTGGTGACTTGATCTTCCACTGTAAAGGGGTTCATGATACTCTTCTTATGCATTTATTATCAAGTAATATTAGTTGAAGATCCTATCCAAACCTTGAAATCCTATATCCTAATTAACCTAAAAATATTTCTCTAATAACACTTTTTAATGTATGTGACTTTCAATAATACACTTGAATAATGTGTTCTATTACCCCTATAATGTTACCCAATCCTCAGGGGTCGGTTAATAGAACCACACGTATTAATGTAAAGTTTGGGGAATGATTCGCCTTCATTACTATAAAGACAATTCATGGAAGGACTCCACTAAAAATATGATACGACTTGTTCATAAGTTATAGATTCCAAAATAAACAAAAAATAACACAAAGAAAAATAGGGAATAAGAGAATAAACATATATTAAATCAAGTTATAATACTCGATGTGGATTTATATAATCCAAATTACATGAAAAACATCTCAAATAAACCAACTATAGGTAAACAAATAAGATAAACATGGAATAAGATAGTTCTACCATAAGGTAAAAAAGTAACGATCCAAACTAGACCTCCCAAAATCTCCAAAAAATATAACCCTAAAGTGGAAATTGACCCCACACCCATTAAAACATGTGAAAACAACTTGTATGATCCAAAATATACTATTTTACCTATGAGTACTTGAAACATTGAAATAAAAGATGTATGTCCACTGAGGTGTCCATGCAGGGTGTGAGCATAAAATACTTAGTAGGGAACCACCTATGATATCTCAACAGAAAAGTGATATAACATATGTATGAATGGAAATGTATACACATTTATATAAATATATTTTAAAATATTTTAAGAAGTTACAAACATGGAATAAAAACACACTAGGAGTGATACAACTCAAGAATCAATACATGATACCACTAGTAACTCCCTATACTGAGAGGATCCATACCTAAACTTATATAGGTTTACCTACTTTTGGAGAGATCAGAATAGATTTCATACTGGAGGTATATAAATTTTTTATCCCATCCCATCTATATTGAGAGTAGATAAATATTTCATCCTATCCCACTGAGGTTCACTTCTTGAGTTAGGTCCTAATATCATCTCATTAAAAGGGGATGATATATACAAAGTCAGGGCCTTAGCTAGTACCATGGAATAGAATAATAGGCATACTTGGCCAAGGATCAAAAACACATCCCATGAAATGTTCATTCTTTATAAATTTATAATAATATAAAGATAAAATATCATCTCTATGCTATACTAGTCAAAGTAATAGATGTGATTTATGATAAAAGAAAGTATGTTTCAAATTTATATATATGACTAAGAACCCCTTATATTATTCTCAATTTTTATCAAAACACTATCCATGCTCAATACAATATAAACAATGACATCATCTTCATTATTTTTATAAAAAATAAATAACATACTTATTACAACAAAAGACACTAGCTACACTTAGCATTAATCACCATTGAATCATATGAATATAAAAATAACCAATATAGATTAAAATCATGGGGAAACAGAATAAATCATTCCATAATATATCATAACACATGAAATAGAAAAATCTAGTCTTGGTCCAACTGAAACAAATATTCCTGATAAAATCGAACCCCTAGACATGATATTAGAATACCATATGACGGGTGTTGGAGTTGGTTCCCTAAAACCAATTACTTTGATCATTAAATTAACAAAATATTTATAGTCTTGAATATTTATTTATCTTATCACAATATGATCATTCTTTTTCATGACATCTATGTGATAATATCTTAAGGGTACATGTTGCACTGAAAGGTTATGGAAGTTCCCCACTATGATGAGAACCTAAAAGTGTGATGTCAATATTATTAAATACAATTTCTATAATGATATGATATCATTTTATTAGAAAATATGATATAGGTTATCAAGGGTATAGGTCTCATAAGACATTGATACTTCTTCTCATTAAGTTATTCCTTGGTAACCTCAAGAAAAAAAAATTAGGAGAACATGACCTGCCAATAGAAAATCCAAGATTATTTGTGTCATTGGATGTTACTATTTTTGGATGTGTGTAATGGTAATTAGACTTCAATATTATTATTAATTCATATAATAAGTTGTGTACTTTGATTTATCAACAAAAATTGTGATACTCTCAATGTGACAAGATACATTGGGTGCATCATGAGTGATATTGCATTAATGAATAACGTGAGAAAGGATATTCCCTTTTTTTATTTAATAGAAGTTGATATATTATCCCCTTTGAATGGAATGGAAAAACCTAATTAATTCCATTTACATGGTGTTCTATCAACAAGTTCATTTTTTGAAAAGTAAAATAAAGTGACATCAAGCAGGTAGGTTGATTACACCCACATGCAACCTACTTGATTAAAGATATCAGGATAAATGGATTATATTACATAGTGAGCATTTATATGTGGTTATTTTCATTACAGTATTTAATTTCTTTCTATATGAGATCCTTGGAATGTTTTTATATGCTAACCTTGAACTTTAGGTGATACTGCATAATGCTACTAAGAAAGGATCCTAAAGGGTCAGACACTAAGTGCATTCAAAACCTAAATTAAATTCTTTTTTAATTTTACATGTTGAATACATATTATTCTTGTACATAGTTTAATAATTATTTATGTTTATTTGATCACATATATTCAGTCACCAATTATTTGAGAGAATATCATGTGATTTTAATATTAAATAAGAATTCTTTTCATAAAGTAATTATTAATTACATAAATATATAATATTTATTCCTTCTGGTCAGTTATCATAGAAACATATAAATCAATTTATTTTGTTATGTAAATATTTAATAAATATCTATTCACTAGTTTAGGGAATATATTATTTATTAATTAATTTTAAAATAATGCAGTTTTTTAAAAGGTTGGGGCCGAAGCCTCATTTATTATTTAAATCAAAGCAAAGACCTATTTTAACAGGGTAGAGGGAGACCCATTACATAGCTCAAAGGCCCAGTGGGCATTTAGCCCATTACATGGCCCATAGGCCCAATTTTTTGGACCGAGGCCCATTTTGTGAATAGTACTGCTACAGTACTCTTCCTGCTACAGTTCTATATAGTATCCGCTACTGCTACAGTACCCTACCACCGCTATAGTGACCTGCCACCGCTACAGTGCCCACCGTTACTACAGTGCCGCCACTGCTATAGTACGCTACAGTATTGCTATAGTACCTGCACCCAATGGGTTTCGAACTCCTATTTTTCATGTAGGATTATGGGGTGATTACCACTAATCTAATACCCAATTACATTTAAAATAATGGAGTGGCATTTATTTATTTAAATAAATATACATTATTTATAATCTGATAAATATTGGGGATTAGAGGACCAAGTTGTTGGGTCGGAAGAACACCCCAAGGAGGGAATGATAGCAAGAGGGGGGTGAATTGCCTTTTAAAAAATTGATTAACAAATTAAAAATCAAAGTAAAGTGCAGCGGAAATAAAGAAGGCAAGACACACGAAATTGATAACGGAGTTCGGCCAAAACCCGGCCTACGTCTCCGCTCCCAACTCAACCGTTGAGAGATTCCTACCGCTTGCTTTTCAATGGTTTTAGCAAGAAACCCACTAGGCTTTGAGGTAGCACTAGGACCTATTACAGCTTGCTTTTATTGGTTTAGCAAGAACCCACTTGCTTTTAATGGTTAAGCAAGAACCCACTAGTCTTTTTACGGGTGAAGACTAGCTCACCGAGACACAAGCCTTTTAAAGGAAAAGCTTGAGAAAACCTCTTCACACCTTAGTGGTGGTGTGAGAACCCAAAGAAAGGGGGATGAGAAAAGGGTTGGGGTTTGTAGGCAAAAACCCAAATTTAAAGCTCAAAATAAATTAAAACAATAAAACCCGTAATTAGGAAGACTTGGGCGCCAATTGGATTGGTGAAGCTGATGTAGCGTGCTCTCCCAAGCTTCTTGAGGTGCTCCTTGGATTGGAAAATGGTTGGAGCACTTGGGGATCCTTGAAGGTGGAGCGCCGGAGGTTCGCCAAATGTTCAACAATGTGTCCGGTGGCTTGTGTGTTGATCCGGTGCTTCCTAGGCCTTTATTTATAGGCTAGGAACCTTCAAGTATCCGTTGGAGGGCTTTGGAGCCGTTGGAAAAGGCCTCGGAGCCGTTGGGAGGCTTTTGGAGTTGACTGGTCAAAGCCAACGGCTAGTTTGACCAGTGCTACCGGCTGGCCGGTGCAGGGCCACCGGCTGGCCGGTGCCTTGACAGTGGCTGGGAATTCTTTTCCAGGCACCACCGGTCGACCGGTGCCAGAGCCACCGGCTGGCCGGTGGTGAGGCAGTAGCCTTCACTATTGGGGCTGGGTACCACCGGCTGGCCGGTACAAGGCCACCGGTTGGCCGGTGTGGAGGCAGTGGCTTCCCTCTGAGTGCAGGTGCCACCGGCTGGCCGCTGGTGTGCCACCGGCTGGCCGGTGGTCTGGATTTCAGACCAGTTCTGCCTTCTTTCTATCTTGGCCCAATTCCTTGGCCACCTGATTTGATTCCTATCAATCAAAAACACTTGAAACAATGTTAGAAACATAAGAGGGTGATTGTGATCATGAAAATTAAACCTCGAGGGGTTTGAGAGGTACAACAATCTCCCCCTATTTTGATGATCACAATCACCAAAACAATTAATGTAAACGACTTAAAATGAGAGGCATGCTTTAAAAGATTTTTCCCCCAATCAATCAAGAATTTCTCCCCCTTTGTGATTATCAAAATAGAATGGGGCATAAAACTTGATTGAGGGAAGTTGAGATTTTAAAAACAAGATTTGAGATTTGAAAATCAATTGAGATTTTTGAAATTGAAATGAAAATTTGAATAACAGTTTGAATTGAAAGTTTTGAAACAAAAGCAAATTCGATACCAACTGTTGGAAACCAATTGAAAAAAGAAAATTCTAAATTGAATTGAAAAAGAATTGAAAATTGAAATTTGAAACCAAATGTAATTTTTGAATTTTGAGATTTTGAATCAAAAAAGAGAAAGTTCTCCCCCTAAATAAAAATAATGAATCACCGGGGAGTGGGATTTTGAAAAGAAACAATTTTAGGCCCGGAGAGACTCGCAAGGAGGGATTTTTCAATCCAAACTTGTCTCATGGCGGGTCTTCTCCTATAAAACTCGTCACTATAGAAAATAGACTTGGGTTGGCCATACCGGGCGTTTTTACAATTACACTCATAAATGAGATGCCCGGTTTTCTTGCAATAATTACAAAATTTGTAATCGGAGCTCCCCCTTACAAAAACAGTTTGAGCATGGGAGGAGGAGGCTCGGTTGGTATAGCCAAGTCCATTGGTGGTTCGGGATATACGTTGGGAACCAAGTATATTTTTCAAATTTTGTTCACCTTGGGTGAACTTGGCTAAGGTCTCCCTAAGGTCCTTGATGGTTGATTCCAATGAATCAACATTTGGAAAATTTTGGATTTTGAGGGACAACTCTTCCTTCTCTTTAAGAAGTTGTTCTTTTTCGGAAGAGAGTTTTTTGAAAGATTTTTTTAAAGCAATAAATTTTGAAGATAAAGCATGAAAACCATTTTCTAGTTGGTCTCTAGCGTGTGAGAGTTCTTCATAAGATAAATGATTTAAAGAATTTGAATTTGAAGAACAAGAGGAGGAGGAATCGGAAGAAGTTACCTCATGGAATGCCATTAGGCATTTTGTACCTTGGTCGCTCGAGGAGGAGGAGGAGGATGAAGAGGAGGTGTCACTCCATGTCGCCTTGAGGACCTTTTTCTTTCCTTTTTCCTTTGGCGTGGCCCGTTTTTTGTTGAGTGGGCAATCGGGCTTGTAATGGCCCTTTTCACCGCACCCGTAGCATTTTACCTTGGGCTCGGATCTTGCGGTGGGTTCTTGCTTTTGATGCTTGCGAGATTTCTTCTTCTTCTTGTGCTTCTTCATAAATTTGTGCATTTGGCGGGCGAGATTCTCCATTTCCGAGTCGCCGCTTGATGATGAAGAAGATGAGGAAGATGAAGATGAGGAGGAGCTTACTTCTTTTTGTACCTTGAGGGCGATGTTCTTTGGTGTCTTGATTGGTGTGCCCTCCTTTTGAGCTTGCCTCCTCATCGTGATCTCATAAGTCATGAGAGATCCGATGAGCTCCTCTACCGGCATATTTTTGACGTCCTTAGCTTCTTGGATCGCCGTCACCTTTGGTGCCCATGAGCTCGGAAGGACCCATAAGATCTTCTTGACCATCGTCTCGGCTGAAACATCATCACCAAGAGATTTCCTTCCATTGCAAATGTCAGTGAAGCGTGTAAACATATCGGTAATAGATTCGGAAGAATGCATAGTAAAGCTTTCAAAATCTTGTCTATACATGTCTAACCGAGTATCCTTCACTTTATTAGTGCCCTCATGGGTCACTTCCAATAGTTTCCAAATTTCATGTGAGGAGGTGCAAGTAGACACTCGATTGAACTCATTTCTATCTAATCCGCAATGGAGAGCGTTCATGGCTTTGCCATCAAGCTCAAAATTCCTAATATCGGCGGGGGTCCATTTGGATTCATCGGGGGTAGAAAGAGTGTAACCATGCATGACAATTTTAAAAATAGGATATCCTATGCTTCTAAGAAAGGTAGTCATGCGGGTTTTCCAATAATTGTAGTCGGTCCCATCAAAAAATGGAGCCCGACCCAAAGAGTAGCCTTCGGGGGCGAAAGAGGTTGATGCCATCTAAATGGATCTTTGAATTTGAAACCTTTTAAGGAATTACTCAAATTATTCCTCTGATACCAAATGTTGGGTCGGAAGAACACCCCAAGGAGGGAATGATAGCAAGAGGGGGGTGAATTGCCTTTTAAAAAATTGATTAACAAATTAAAAATCAAAGTAAAGTGCAGCGGAAATAAAGAAGGCAAGACACACGAAATTGATAACGGAGTTCGGCCAAAACCCGGCCTACGTCTCCGCTCCCAACTCAACCGTTGAGAGATTCCTACCGCTTGCTTTTCAATGGTTTTAGCAAGAAACCCACTAGGCTTTGAGGTAGCACTAGGACCTATTACAGCTTGCTTTTATTGGTTTAGAAAGAACCCACTTGCTTTTAATGGTTAAGCAAGAACCCACTAGTCTTTTTACGGGTGAAGACTAGCTCACCGAGACACAAGCCTTTTAAAGGAAAAGCTTGAGAAAACCTCTTCACACCTTAGTGGTGGTGTGAGAACCCAAAGAAAGGGGGATGAGAAAAGGGTTGGGGTTTGTAGGCAAAAACCCAAATTTAAAGCTCAAAATAAATTAAAACAATAAAACCCGTAATTAGGAAGACTTGGGCGCCAATTGGATTGGTGAAGCTGATGTAGCGTGCTCTCCCAAGCTTCTTGAGGTGCTCCTTGGATTGGAAAATGGTTGGAGCACTTGGGGATCCTTGAAGGTAGAGCGCCGGAGGTTCTCCAAATGTTCAACAATGTGTCCGGTGGCTTGTGTGTTGATCCGGTGCTTCCTAGGCCTTTATTTATAGGCTAGGAACCTTCAAGTATCCGTTGGAGGGCTTTGGAGCCGTTGGAAAAGGCCTCGGAGCCGTTGGGAGGCTTTTGGAGTTGACTGGTCAAAGCCAACGGCTAGTTTGACCAGTGCTACCGGCTGGCCGGTGCAGGGCCACCGGCTGGCCGGTGCCTTGACAGTGGCTGGGAATTCTTTTCCAGGCACCACCGGTCGACCGGTGCCAGAGCCACCGGCTGGCCGGTGGTGAGGCAGTAGCCTTCACTATTGGGGCTGGGTACCACCGGCTGGCCGGTACAAGGCCACCAGTTGGCCGGTGTGGAGGCAGTGGCTTCCCTCTGAGTGCAGGTGCCACCGGCTGGCCGCTGGTGTGCCACCGGCTGGCCGGTGGTCTGGATTTCAGACCAGTTCTGCCTTCTTTCTATCTTGGCCCAATTCCTTGGCCACCTGATTTGATTCCTATCAATCAAAAACACTTGAAACAATGTTAGAAACATAAGAGGGTGATTGTGATCATGAAAATTAAACCTCGAGGGGTTTGAGAGGTACAACACAAGTTTATTAGTCTGGCGAGAAATGAAATATTAAATTTTATTTGAATAAATATTAATTTATTTATTCATGGAAATAATATTTATCTATATATGAGTTTATAAAATTTTAAGTAAATAATAATAATGATATTAGTTAGACATGTGGATCACTGAGGATTAATAAAAAAATAAGGGACTATGTGAAATTATTAATTCTCTAACCTCAGGCCTATAAGTACCCAATTATGTCATTCTCTAACCCTAGTGTTCCATTATAATTATTGTAAATGATTAATTATGGAGAGAATCCTCTCAATCCCTAGAGAGCTCTTTATCTATAATTCTCTCAAGAACATGAGAAATCTCCTCCTCTACAAAAGTTATTCCTTTTTTCCTTGAAGGATTCTATTGTGGTCAATAGTGATCGATGAAAGCATTAGATCATTTAATCTAGCACCTGGAGAATTATTTGATTTCAATCGGAGGTTTGTGGATCACATGCACCATTATTAAATTGATCCAAGTTAAATAAACACATTTATTTGATTATTTTACATGAATAATCATTTCATATCATAATTTTTTTCACAAAATATAGATCTGAAGGTTTAATTTATTAAAACATTAGCTGTATAAACAACTTATTTTACAACACACGACAACATTTATTCATAATAAATCAACTCTAAATGCCCTTCTAAACATCTCATATCTAATAACCATAACTGTATCATGGGGAAATAAAACATAAGAAAGTGGTGATATTACATGCTCAGTAAGGGAAACATAAGAGAAAACCAATGATTATCACATGTGAGAAAAAGATAAGTATATGGGTATGATAACATAATCAAGATCCATGAACATATCAATAGGAAAATGTACCAAGATAAAACATGGAGCATAATAAATGAGCAATTATAACATAATTATGTTTCAAAACATAATAACATGGCACAAACATGACCACATGATTCAAAACATAGTGGATCAGGAAACACAACCAATTTATCTTAGTGTATCAAAATTCTCTCACATGTTTCCATTGGTGGACTGAGAGTCACTCACCTATTTCCCTTAGTGGATCAAGTAATCATTACTCATTTCCTATTATCTCATGAGATATAAATCATTCCCAAATGCATTGGAGTGCTATATGATGCCTGAACATCACTTAATGAAAAACCATACAAATGTGTTCCCTAAAATATAAATCATTCAATATATCATGAAAACCCATGAGATAAAATGGGTTTCATTAATCATATCATAAAAAACCAATGCAAAGAAAAATGAATTTCACAACATTTCTAAAAGGTATAACCAAAATTGAACTCAAGAATGTAAACAGTTGATAATCACAACTAAATCACCCAAAATTTTAGTTTATAAGAATATTTAGTAGGTGATTCATTAAAATTAACTTCCATGTAAATAAATACTTTAGATATAAAGAGTAAATCATAGCGAAATATTATTCTTTTATATTTTTTTATCTTTGTCATAAAATATGAAGTTATGGTCACTTTGAGAATTAATTTTTGGAAAGGTAACTTTTTAGAAATTGAAAAAAATAAATTTAAAAAATAAATATTTGGTTAAAAATATCAATAATGAATCCTTGAAAAGACATAAAGGTTTCAAAAATGTGAAGTGAAAACATTTTGAAAATATTTACTTTTAAAAAATAATCTACAATAAAAGAGCATTAAAAAATACATAAAGGTTTAAAAAAGGTGAAGTGAAAGCATTAGAAAAAAATTAATTTTGAAAAATAAACTTAAATAATAGATCCTTGAAATGGAATAAATCTTATTAAAAGAAATATGGAGTTAAAGATAAAACATTTTATTTTAAATGGATAAAAAAAATACCTTTTTTAAAAACCCACAACATAAAAAGAGTAAAAAACTTCTATTTTAAAAGAGGAGAAAGGAAATAAGAAGGCCACATGAGGTAAAATATAATTTTATTTTATAATATAAATAATAAAAATGGTGGGAAAAAAATATCAAAAAGGGTGGGAAACCATTATTAAAGAGTATGGGAATTTTTCTCAATAATTATATACTTTTTATGGGGAAGAAATACATAGATGAGGAAGATTTGGATCAAAAGTGTAATTTAACCCAGAGAGGAAGATAAATTTCCATGAAATAAAATATTAGGGTATAACCAAACAAACTTTGAAGAAATAAGTTCAATAAGAATCATTCTAACTTAATTAATGGAATTGGGTTAATAAAGAACCTTACAACCTTGGTATCCTTTAAATCGAAATCCATTTAAAGAAAGAACACAATATGACTCTTCAAACCCCATAAATTACATAAATATGGTAAATGAAATTCATTATGTATTAATCAAACAATATCAATTATTTAATGAAATATAATAATAAATATGCCTTATGAAATTAAATTTGAGAAAAATAACCACTTAGTTATTATCTATTTTCAATATCGGGTGTGAGTAATCTTGATCATTTTGAACTAGTTTCATGATAGTGGTGTTGTTATTAATTTTTATCCAAAATTTCATCATTCCTAGATCATAAAAGGTATTTTAATTTATTTTTAATTATTTTTTTTAAATTTATAATTTCATTCTTTGAGAGTTTTAGTCACGATTTTTATAGAATAAATTATTGACAAACATGTTTCAGTTATCTTAAACAAAAGAACAGTGGTATATCAATTAATGAGTTTAATATTAATGATACAATTCTAAAACCAAAATAAAAATCATCATTTACCTATTTTTATCATATATCACGAGTAATTGAATTCTCATATTCATCCATGATATTATTTTATATCATTGTTCAAGTAGGTGGTTAGACAGACCCAAACATGAACATACTATAATTAATGGATGATTATGATTATGAAAGTGATTTATTTTAGAATATTATCATTATTAAAGAAACATAATGATATTATTTATACGTTTTTAAGGTTTTTAATATAATTTTAAGATATTTTAATAAATAAAAAATAAGATATATGAAAACAAGATATGAGACTTTGTGGAGGCTGTAGTCCACATAATGCATGATTAATGATTTCATTTTACGAAGAATGAGTAAGAAATAAGGTGGATTATAATTTTTATCTTCATAATAATAATTATATTATATATGTCACTGTTTTTATTCAATTTCACCTATATAATTAGTGAATATAGGTAGTGGTAAAAAAATGGAAATCGTCACTTCAGGGATGTGGTAGTCCGCACAACACACGAATAACAATTTCATTATTATTAATAGAAAATGATAGAGGTGGTTAATGTTAATTAACATAGAATAATAACATTAAACATTAAAAATACTGATTTCACTATACATGAATGATAAAATTATAATTTAAAAAGTAATATAGAAAGGAAAAAAGGTAGGAAAAAAAGTGTACTCACATTCAAATATTTTCATTTTCCTTTGAAAATTTATCATAAATGGATGTCTTAAGATAATATATTGTGACCATATTATCATTTAAAAGGAATAATATTATATTTTGAGAAAAATGATAGAGTTTCAAGAGTAAAATTAATTCTTTGAGTGGTCTTGAAGGGGTGGTGAGATACCCCTTTTATAAGTGGCGAGAATGAATTTTTTGTAATTATATCTGCTTAATATAAAGGGGGTACATGTTAAACATCTAAAGTGGTTCCAAAAATTAGAAATAATTAATTTTAGAATTTTTTTTTCTATAAAAACCTCAAAATCTCTATTATAATAACATGTTATTCCATTTACTCTTTAGATTACCCCTTTTTACCATTTTGGTTTTCTATTATGGTAACTATTTTTTCACCAAGGTAACTTATCCTTTAAACCATAAAATAAAAAGATCCTTATTAAATAATTTAGAACATATAATTCCATATATTAATTTCAATTTATTAGTTAAAATTTCTATGCATAATAAATATTAATTTTAATATTAGAACATGTAACACGTAAAACCCTATTTTTAGAAAATGTGTATTTTTAAGATTAAAATTTATGTGTAGGATAAAATTATCAATTTATTTGATTTTAATGATATAAATTGGTTTATTATAAATCAAATAAAATTTATTTGTCTTTAAAATAAATCCAAAATATAATTTTAGAAAAAATAATATTTGACTAAAGGAAAAGACAAAAAAAAATTTATATTTGAAAATATTACTTAAGTTAATAAAAGAGTAAGCATAGGTTTTATAAATTAATAATAGTATTTTTAAATGATTAGTTTTACTCCTTAAATAAATATTTTATTATGATTTTTTTTATAATTTTTTAAGTTATATTTACTACTTGATATAGTCATAAATTCTATGGTTTTAGTAAAAACTGTATTTTTTACTATTCACCTAAAAATCAATTATTTTAGAAAAATATCAAAAATTCACCTTAGTATAATATTCATATTTTTAATTAAAAAATTGATTTAATTTTTTAAAATTAAAATTATAAATTTATTAATTTACCATTTAAATGTAATTTCAAAAATATAAAGGAAACCCACTTTTATTGAAAATTGGCATTTTTAAACATTAAGTGTTCATAATATTATTTCATATAAATTTATAATTTAAAGAATTCTAATATACTTGTTAATATATGTTAATATCATATATTATCATAATAATCACAATAATCATTATTAACACTTTAAACAGTTATTTGAGAAAGAATAATTAAATCATATTAATTATTTATCCTATAAACATAATAAATTTTAATTGATTACTATTTTTTATTTACTAGAGTTGTTATTCATCTTATAATTTCTTAATAATTTTCATCTAATATGTAATTGATCAATTTGGTTCTGTTTTGCATGTGGAGAAATCTATTGAACATAGTATTAATTTTAAAAAATAAATTCTAAAATCTTAGGGCGTTACATTCTCCCCCTAAATAAATTGCTTCCTCATAATTTTAATTATCACATACCGATGAAAATATTTAATGGTATCTAAAAGATAAAAATAAATCAAGATATAATTTCGAGAGATATTTCAACCTCAAAAACTTAAGAAAAAATATATTTTTGCACATAATAGGCTTATCCCTACTATTGAAAATTTCTCCAGCCATTTGAGCCAAGAGTATATCATTATTTGGTATTAAGACCCATGTTATATAATTTCCTTATAAATGGTGTCCAAAATAATACTTTCATTGATATAATACTATAGGTTGATATGAAATGTGATTTCCTTATTCCAAATAATTTTTCCTTTAAGTAGAGAAAACCAATCTATCACATTAAATTTATCTAAAAGAAGGATGATATGATTTTCACAAGGCACATTACCATAAAATTCAACTTGGTATAGAATAAAAAAAGTTTTTTTCCTCTATAATCAAATAAATGTGGTGGTATTTTGATGTTCTTATCAAGCATTATAATTACAATGGAGTGGATTGAACAAGAATTAAATATAAAACTCACATTTCTTTAGTGGATGATTAATTTACCTTACTCCACTTCATTTTTAAGACCCACTTTAGTAGTTATAATTTCATAGGCTCTCCCTTGTTCCATTGGTTTAGGAGGTTACTAACTTTGATTATTTCCATCAACTATTGGATTGGTGAACTGATTGGTGTAATACTCATACTTCTTATAATTGAAGAACTATAATATGGGTGGAGAACTAGTTGGAATCTTATTTTCCACCATTGTACTTACCTGCCTCTCATCATCTTTTTAAAATCAAGAGATTTATAACCAAAATTTATATACTTGAAACAACTTCCTATATCTTTTCACCAATTTCTACGGTGCTTCCTTATACACTTTTGGTATGCAGGTAGCTGATTTTTCTTCCCTCAATGTGTGTTTTCATTTGCGTTTTCATTAAAATCCACCTTCCATTTTTTTCTCCATAATAATGAGAGTCTCCTACTTATTTTTTCAAATTAAGTGCACATTGAACAACCTATTCATATTTATTGAATACTATTATATCTAAATCCTTTTGAAGAGTTATTTTAGGCCACTAAATAATCATTCGATATTAATTTTGGGGATAATGATAAAACTGGATACATACCTTGTGAGTATCATGAATTTATGATCATAAGTGACAATGGTTAAATATTACCTTTTATTTAGATCTATAAATTCTAACTCCATTTTCTTATGAAGATCTTGGGGAAAATATTTAATAAAGAATATTTTCATGAACTCCTCCCATTCCATAGAGTTTACTTCCTTATTTTCCATTGTATTCATAATGAGAGTCCACCATTAGTTATCCTCACCATACAAAATATAAATAGTTATAAAAAATTATAATGTTATAAGAACTGCAGAATAATAAATATCTTTTCCATCGCATTGAACCACTTTTTAATAACCAGTGGATTAAGATACCCACTAAAATAGGGTGGATGTTTTTTCATGAATGAATCGATAGTGAACTGCTCTTTCCTTGGGTTTTTAGGATATAAACATGATTTATATTTTTTCTCACAACTTGAGATAGGTGGGTTAACATTTCCATGAGCTTTTTTATCCCATCCCTAATATCATTAGGTTTCATGTTGGGATAATCTTCACATTATCCATCACACACATTGTTAACTTGGGTCTAAGTAGGATTTCATAAATGATGTGAATATGTTATCCTATGAATCTATAGGTTTTAATCTAGGTTATACATGGTTATTTTTCTAACCGAACTATTTATATATTTAAATCCTTCATAGTGGTTCACAAATAGAATGTGAATCAACCAATGAATATCCCATAGGAGTTTCAAAAAAGGTGTGTAGTTAGGCCTCTTTTTTATGAATGAGGTGATGATTGAGTTAATAACCAATATTCTTCTTTATGGGTTACTAATACTAGGTATATCTATGCTAGATCCTACACCAACTTTTAGTATCTAGATAGGTATGTTATTTATAGGAAAATAAAAAAATCTACACTTTTAAAAAAATTGGGATGTTATCCTATACTTTAACTTATCCCTTAGACTTATTTCTAGGTTTTCCCTAAATTTATCTAGACTAATACCCAAAATAACAAAAACCTATTTTAAAAATAATTGAGGTGACCCAAGATAAATAACAAATTTATTTCATTATTTTAAATGAATAATCATTCCATCTTACAAATAGTTTCACAAACTAGAGAACTAAAGGTTTAGTGTCTTGGAAGATTTTATATATAAATAACTTATTTTACAACACTCGTTAACATTTATTCATAACCGCTCAACTCTAAACCCCTCCTAAACATCTCACATGTAATATCTATCTTCGTATCACAAGGAAGGAAAAATTAATAAAGGGGTGAGCTCAGATGCTTAGTAAAGTAAACATTAGAGATAACCAATAATGATCATAAGTGAGAAAAGGATAAGTATATGGGTATGAGAGCATAATCCAGATCCATGAACATAACATTAAGAAAACATACCTAGATAAAACATGGAGAATAGTACATAGAAAATCATAAAATAAATACATTTCAAAACAAAATATTATGACACAAACATGAGTATAAAAATAATAACATAGTGAATCAGGTATCAAAATATACTTTCCTCAGTGGATGAAGCTTCACTAACCTGTTTCAATTAGTGGATTAGGCTTAAATTGCTTGTTTCCCTTGATTGATTAAGCCATAAAAACTCATTTCCCATTATCTAATAATATATAAAAATTTACCCAATAGATTAGTGGGATATATAGGTATGAACCATAACTTAATGAAAAACCATACATATGTATTCCATATGATATCCATCACTCAACATATCATGAAAACCCATGATAGAAAATGGATTTCATTCATTAAATTATAAATAACCCATGGAAATAAAACTTGGTTTCACTATATTTCTAGATGGTATCACCAAAATTGACCTCAAGAATATAAATGGTCGTTACCCACAACTTAATCATCCCAAAAGATTATTTTATAAGAACATTTAGAGAGAGATCCATGAAAAATAACTTCCAATTAAATTAATTCTTTAGAGATAAATAAGAAATGGTAAGAAAATCATAACAAATTTTTTATATTATGATTTTATATTTGGCATAAAATATGATGTTACAGTCACTTTGAAAATTTATTTTTGGAAAGGTTACTTTTGATAAATTGAAAATGTGGTTTTAAAAAATCAATATTTGGAAATAAATATCATTAATGAATCCTTAAAAAGACATAAATGTTTAAAAAATTTTATGTTAAAATAGTTGTAAAATTTTTACTTTAAAATAAATATTCAATAAAGGATCCTTGAAAAAGAAATAAACATTTAAAAAAGGTTAATTTAATGCTTTATAAAACAATTAATTTTGAAAAAGAAACTTCAATAACATATCATTGAAATGACATTAAGGTTTCAAAATAAATTTAGAGTTTAGGATAATAAATTTTATTTTGAAAGAATAAGAAAATATTTTGAAATACCTTTGTTGAAACTCACATAGAAAAAAAAGTGAAAAAAAATTCCTTTCGAAAATAAGATAAGGGTAGTATGAAATTAACATGAGATAAAATATATTTGGGTTTTTAAATATATAGGATAACATTTATGGGAAATAAAAATATGGAAAATGAGGGAAAAAATCATTAAAAAGGATGAGAATCATTCTCAACAATGTTATACTTTTTATAGGGAAGAAATTCATCGAGGAGGAAGATTTGGAAAAAAAGTATCATTTTCTTAGAGAGGAATATAAGTCACCATAAAATAATATCATAGGGTGTAAGTAACCAAAAATTGAAGAAATAATTTCAAGAAGAATAATTCTAACTCAATGATGGGAGTTAAGTTAACAAAGAACCTTACGACCTTGGTATCCTTTGAATAAAAATCCATTTAAAGAAAGAAAAAAATATGCGTCATCAAATACCATTAATTATATAAATATGGAATAATACATTAATTAGGTAGTAATCACACCATATAAAATATTTCATGGTGCACAATAAGAAATTTTTCTTAAGAAATTAAATTAGTGACAAAGATCCCCCTTACCTTAATTCTTGGATTCCACTAAAATGATTAAATCTCATTTATAACAAAAATAACTATATTAATCACATATTTTATAACATTATTAATATTTATTACCTTTTATAAATATTATTTATAATTATTATCTACATGTATATTAGTTAGTCATTGTCTATTTTCAATATCTGGTGTGAGTAGTCTTGACCATTTTGAACTAGTTTCATAATAGTGATGTTGTTCTTCATTCTTATATAAAATTTCATCATTACTAAATCATAAAAGGAACTGAAATTTATGTTTAATTATTGTTTATAAAGTTTTAATTTAACTCAATAAGATTCATAGTCACTGTTCTTGTAGATGAAATCGGTGACAAACATGTTTCAATGATCTTTAGAAAATGAATGATGGTATCTTAATTAATGAGTTTAATATTATTTTTACAATTAAAAAAACAAAACAAAACAATTATTTACTTATTTATATCATATATTATCAGTAATTAAGTACAATTATCCATCCATTGTATTATTTTATAGCATTTTTCAAGTAGGTGGTTAGACCGACCCAAACATGAACATAACATAATTAATGGACGATTGCAATTATAAAAGTGGTTTATTTTAAAATAATATAATTATTATAGAAACTAAATGATTTTTTTTATTTTTTAAGGTTTTAAATAATATTTTTAAGATATTTTAATAAAAAATAAAGAGGCTATATGAAAAATGAGATATGTTACTTTGTGGAGGTGGTAGTCCACACAACACACATTTAACATTTTCATTTCTAAAATAATGAGAGGGAAAGAAGGTTGATTATAATTTGAATATTCATAATCATAATTATATTATATATTTAACATTTTTATTTAATTTCACACTTATAATTAGTGAATATAGGTGGTGACAAAAAAAGAATTCACCACTTTGTAGAGGTGGTGGTCCCGACAACACACGAATGATAATTTCCTTTTAATTAATAGAAATGGGGAAAGGTGGTAAATGATCATTAACTTAGAATAGTAAAATATAATTCAAAAATAAGAAATATTTAACTATATATTAATGAGAAAATTATAGTTTAAAAAGTAAGAAATAAAGTAAAGATGTTAGAAAAAATGAGTACTCACGTTGTAATCTTTATATTTTCCTTGGAGGATTCATCATAAATGAAGGTATTAAGCCAATATCATGCGACCAGAGGATCAATAAAAAGAAATATGATTATAGTTTAAGTAAAAAAAGGGTATATTTTAATGATTAAACTGAATTATTTGAGTGGTATTGAAGGGGTGGTGAGTGGCCCCTTTTATAAGTGGTGAGAATGACATTTTTGTAATTATAACCAATTTATATAAAGGGAGCACATGTTAAACATCTCAACTGGATCCAAAAATTTAAAATAAGTTAATGGAGATAGTTTATAGTCAACCAAACCTCAAAAAATCATTTATAAACATGTTTTTAACATGTTATTCCTTTTACTTCATAGGTTACCCCCTTTTACCGTTTTGGTTTTCTAATATGGTAACTAGTTTTTTTTACCAAAGTAAGTTATCCTTTTGAAAATAAAATAAAATTATAATTATTAAATATTTTTTAAATTATAATTATATATATTAAATAAATTTTATAAGCTAAAATTTCTTTATGTAAGGATATTTAATTTTAACATTTGTGCATGTAACGTGTAAAAACTTATTTTTAGAAAAATGTATTTTTAAGATTTAAATTTATGTGTACGATAAAATTAAAAATGTATTTAATTTTCATGATATAAATTGGTTTATTATAAAAAAATAAAATTTATATGGTCCTCAATGAAATTTGGAACTAAATTTTACCAAAAATAATATTTAATTAAATGAAAATTCCAAGAAACTGTTTTTATTGGAAAATATTACTTAAGTTAATAAAAGGTTAAACATAGGTTTTTGAGATTCATAATATTATTTTAAATTTATATTTTTAATCCTTAAATACACCTTTTATCATGGATTTTTATTATAAGTTTTTAAGTTATACTTCTTGATATAATCATAAATGCTAGTATTTTTGTAAAAACTCAATTTTTAGTTATTCACCTACAAATCAATTATTTTAGAAAAATATAAAAAAACATTTGGATAATATTAATATTTATAATTAAAAAATGAAGTTAATTTTTTAAAATTAAAATTAAAAAATTTATAAATTTATTATTTTGAAAAAAAATCAAAACATTAAGGAAAACTGCTTTTATTAAAAATTGATGTTTTTAGACATTAAGTGTTATTATTATTATTTCATATCAATTTATAATTTTAAATTTTTTAATATACTAGTTTATATATTTTAATATCATATATTATCATAATAATCATTATTAACACTTTAAATAGTTACTTGAAAAGGAACAATTAAATTATATTAATTATTTATCCTCTATACGCAAGAAATTTTAATTTATTACTATCTTTTTAATTTCCTAAGGATTTATTAATATTATAATTTATTAGAAATTTTCATCTAATATTTTGGCTCATTTTTGTTTGGTTTTGTGTGTGGACAATTCTATTTAACATTTAATTAATTTAAAAATATATATATATTCAAAAATATCAGGGCATTACAACTATATACCTTCTACCATTAAAATATTTCACCACAATGATGGTATAATAAGAAGTGGTATACCATATATTAAATGAATAAATAATTTTAATACAAGTTGATTATTTTTCTAAATGAATTAATTATAAATTATATGTGATGATCCTACCATCTTGCTTATGATATTATGTCAATTAATCTTCCAATTAATTTCATTTATCATGACATTTTTCATCATGTACATCTAAAATTATTCATTAATAAGACAAAAGATAATTTTGAAACTTCCCAACAGGTGATTCCATTTTTCTTGAAACCTGAAGACTTTTCCATGGAATAGGGGATGGGGTATACTCGTCCAGGGACTAAAAAACCTTCCCAAGAAATATACATGCTTAAGAAATTTATAATTATTGTAAGATAGAATAACATCTACATGTTATACTATCTAATGAAATAATCATTATTTATTCCAAAAGAAACCTTGTTTGAAATTTATATAAATAAATAAGCACCCCTTTTATCATGATAACTATTTATCAAAACACTATCCAAGCTAAATGCAACATAAACAACGACATCATCTATCATGATTTTCATAACAATACAATGAAATACTTGTTACAACATAAAATGCTATCCAAAATTAGTATGATTAACCATAAAATGATATGAATATAGAACTAACCAATATATATTATAAGCATGGGAAAATAGAACAATTCATTCCATAATATGGAATAACATGTGAATAATAGAATAAGCTAGTCTTTTTCCAACTGAACAAAACAAGCCTGATAAACTTGAACCCTAAAAAATGATAGGAGAAAAATATATTAGGGAAAGTATAATTTATTATAATTTCTATAATGGGGTGTAGATAGACTAACCGTATATCTAATGTAATTCATACTGGTGGTAGTTCTCATGACTACATGGTAAGAAAAAACCTATAACAAGAAACATATGTTTATCAAGGACTATCATAATTATTTAGTTTTTTTAACTTATACTTTATAACCCAACCAAAAACAAGATATTTAAAACCAACAATTAGTACAATTCTATTTTGTTAAAAATTTATGTTTCAAAAGTAGAAATATGAGTTCCCATGAAAAACCAATCACTTTGAAAAATTATTTTAATAAATAAAGAAAGAATATAATGGATAAATTTAATTATCAAAGTGTTTAAAAAATAAACCATTTCAAAAACAAGGTTTTTCATAAAAATCCTTACACTTAGAACCATTTTTAAAACTATAGCTATTATGAAGTTCCAAGGTTAATAAATTTTAAAACCATTATGATTTTTAAATTAAGTTACCTCTTTACAACTCAAAACCTAGTCACCGAATCACCACCAAATCACCCTCTTAATCATAGGTTAAACTTGTTTCTTTTATTTATATATATTTATGGTTTAGGTGGAAAATAGGTGATTTAAATTTTATAATTTTTTTGGGAATCAAGGAAATGAACTATATTTTAAGTTAACAAACCTAGATGGTTTAGGAAAGGGAAAATCATATCTTGAAAACTATCCATAAACTAGTTTTAGTCTAACAATACACCAAGGGTCCTTATTTTAGCCTGTGTTTTAATGTTAATGGAAAGGTTAAACACCTTATAATAATATGGACCATTAAAATATTTAATAATAGGATACCTAACATAGATATCAAGGAAAATTCACTAATAAGACTTAAGAATTACACCGTATCTTAAAGGTGAAACTCGTTTAATGAGAGTTTAAAGCCTACTGAAAAGGGTAACGAGTTTTTTATTATAAATTATTAGGAAATAAAATTTGAAATAATGTTACTAATTTTATAAAAGTATATTTGGAAAAAATTCATTCATATTTTTAAAACATAAAAGGGTTTCATTAATAATTTAGGAAAAACAAGGTTAAGAATTTTGTTGGTATTACCCAAGAATTCCTCAGTGAGTTGAGACTACCTATTGATATCAGTGAAAAGATTTATGACTCTAAAATATTCAAAAAAAAATAACCTATTAATTTATCAAACCAAAATTCATTACCAAAGGATCCAAAATATAAAACCACACTGAATATATAATAACTAAAACTCAAATGAAACTCAAGATATAAACTCCTAAAATCCATTCAAAATAGAGTAACCTAAATCCATAAATATCATGGAGATAAAATCCCTAAATATCCATGAAAAAAATATTAAAAAAACTAAACTAAATATTTCTTAATTTCATCCAAACCAAATGATGATGAATAATATGAAAAACACCCACATAAGACTCCTAGTAATTAAATAATATTAATACCCATGTATTATTTTTAATTCCACCATGATATAGTGGAATTTATCATAAAATAAATATTTCCAACAAGATATTAGAAGAAAAAGGGAATAATAGGTAATAAAAGGGAATATGGGAAACATACCTTTGAATTTGGAATGAAAAACTCTCATGAATCTTCCTTGAATCAAGTAGTAATATTGGGGAGGAATATAAGTCTAATGGATATTCAAAGGGATTCTCTATTTTGATCAGAAGGAGGCGAGTTCAAAGAATCCCCCAAGTGGGTATAAAATAATAGGGGTGAAAAATCCAAAATTAGCCCATTTTAAAAGAAAAACTAAGTCAAGACACAGGGAACCCAATACCCTACACTAGGTAGCCAATACCACATAAAATACTTAAAATATAGGTGGTTACACCCCTTGAGAACTTGAACTCCTAAACCATATTCTTAACCTAAAATAATCTCTAAAATAATCTAATAATCCATCCTGAAACACTTGATATTTATTCAAAATACTAAAAAAATTGATCCCTCAATCAGAATAAAAAATTCAAATGAAATAACACTTTAACCATCACAATCCTACACTTAATTCCTTAACAATACCATAATAAATATAATTAGGACATGGTCCTTTATATATAACATCTATATAATTCTAAAACATAAGTTTATAGATTTTTTTCACTATTCTAAGATAATTTTTTAAAGTTTCACTAGATTAATACGTTTTGTTTTTCTTTGAGTTTATAGGGGAAAATTAACCCATTAATATTCCCTAAAACATAGATAAAATCATTAAATTAAAGTCAAAAAATATATCTACTAAGATAGAATACTTTAATTCAATGATTTTTCTATAACTAGGTCCACTATGAAATTGGATATGTCATTGCAACATTGTCTACTCTTGATCAAACTTTGAATCCACAAATAATGAACTTCAAATCTCTTTAACTCCCATAAATATCATAATTTTTTAAACTCCCTATGTTGTGACATCCACCATGGATTGTGATTATTTTCAATTCAACTGGATAATGGTGTTAAATATAGGATACTAACACTCCTCAATGTTTAAGACATAGGCTTAACTTCCCTCTTTCTAGTATTCTAGGTGCCATTCCATGGAAATTATAGGGCATACCATGACATTAGATCCTGAGTCCCACATAGGGTGAGAGGTAATTCCATTCACTCATATATATACCATATGGGGGTTCTATCCTAGAATGAGGACTTTTAAAGTCATAATGTAGTGATACAAATCAGAAAATATTGTGTATGGAGGGATAGTAGGACCTATAGTTAGTATTGGAGTGTAGAGGGTAGGTTTAAACCACTTAGGTAACGTTTAGGGGAGATTATTTGATACCAAATGAAAAAACTCTATAATGTTTGAGAAATCAGTTTAACTAATCTTCCATTAGTCTTCTAGGTGTCACATTATGACACTAACAAGTCATTCCATGATGCTAGATCTCGAGTCCCACATGGGGAAATGGGGAGTTCCAAGAACTCATATATATACTATATAGGAATTCTCCCCTTTCATTAAGACTTTAAAATCCATGAGGTAGTGAGAAAAATATAAAATATCATATATATAGAGATGGTTTATCCTCTACCAAGTTCTTAAACACTTAAACAACTACACAATGGAAATAGAATGATTCCTGCCAGTACAAAAATCAACTCAGAACTTGGTGAGTTAGATCAATTTTGATTCTAGGTTGATTATAAACATGATAATTATATCCACCTTTATCCTTAAAAATAAATAGAAGAATAATATTATCACCCATTAAAATAATTTGATTTATGATAATCAATTTTGAAATTAGAATAACCCATTTTTCTCACTTCTTCCATAACTTTAATGTTCTTCTTCTCAATATTAAATCACTGAATACATGGGATCTAAAAATATTATTTTAGTTCTAAAATGATTATATTTTCCTTGATAAGTATTGAATTGTTTCTAATATTATTTAAAGTTGTTTGGAAATGATATGATGGAGGGAAGAATTTGAAAAAGGAAGGTACTTTCATTATATATGTAAGTTACACTCTAGAATTCATAGAAATTTTTCTATGGAATTACATACATAATATTTGTTTCATAACAAAATAAATTAACAATGGAAGTGATCTTCCCTAAATACATAACATTCTTTTAATGATCTATAAGGTTTTTATCTAGAAGTTCATAATATTTACAAAGGAAAAAACCTACTTCAATTTGTAATGTTTTTGCATATAGAGGTTATAGGAATTTGGAAAAAGACTAGAGTTACGTATATGAGTAAGTTTTTCTTAGGATGAAACAAAAGTTTTTTATTGGAGTTCATCCTAAAATATGGAAAAGGAATTAGATGTATAAGTTTTTTTCTTTAAAGAAAAGTTTTGAAAAAGTTCTTGGGTGGTTTCACTAGATACACAATATTTTATATATGGTATGTAATATTTTCACTAACATATAGAAAAGTATAAAACTTTTTTCAATGTGTCACGACCCCCTCACCACAAAGTGTATCCCTCCTAGGATGGAAATTTGAGAAGAGAGATAATGACCCCCAAGTCCTGCCTCCAGTAGGCCCTGGGTTGGCGACTAGCACTAAGGGTATAATAAACACACAAATGGGAGGTATTTCCCTCTAGGAGAACACATATGAAAGATAGAGATAAGATAGACACCAACAAAATCTTACTCAGAATACAATATAAAATAAATACCAAGTACACATATGTAATTTCATGCAATAACTACTACAACTGAAAGAAAAAATTGCAAGTACCAGAAGAAAGTAAAATGACAATGACCAAGAAGCCCAAAAAACTCATACAACCCCAAGCTAGTAGTAACCAGCCTGATCTCCAACCTGATCCAAGTTACCTAAAAAATAGTTTATATATAAATAGTGTGAGTATAAAAATATATTCAGTAGGATCCTCCCCAAAGCCTCTCGTTCAAAAATAAAGCATGCTAAAGCATAGTGAACAATAAGTGAAACAAACTCATCACCTAAACATGTATACTATGTTCCAAGACTCACCACGGATACTCTCACCAAGTATCACATACAAGAGTATATAATATAATAAATAATTTAAAGTGTACCCCGCTACCACTTCCCCACTAGTTTTCCACTTTTCCCCAACATCGCACATCCTAAGCATCTCTCTCCAAAAAGGCTTACCTGCAGACACCTGAGCGAAGCATCACAACATGCACCTTGTGCAACAAAACCACCATATCCATGTAACCAAAGTTACTAGGTAGTTTTTGGGAGCCACCAAATCTCACATAACATGTATCATATATCATATATTATACCTCAATCCATTACAACCCATACATTGAGTAAGGATTCTCAAGCCATCACAACCTATAGACATTACACCTATAGTAGTCCATAGGAAACTATATATAGAATATATGTGTGTGAATAACCATAAGCCATTACAACCCTTTACACACATATATGGGGAAAAATAACCATTGTACCTACCAACCCAAGTAACTACCAAGAGACGAGAGTGGGTCCAAAGGGGGTAGTCATCCATCCATCCCCCCACTAGGATATTGGGGAAAACACCCCTAGGGCTTAGAATCCTCAGGGTGTTAGTTTCTCTAAATGATAGGGTGGAGTAGTGTATAGAAACAAAAAAAGTACAAAATATAATATATCTCACAATTACATTATGGGAATAACCTAGTCTTATACTCAACTAAAACTAATATCTCTCAGACTCCAAACTGCCATTGCTAAGACTAGGTATCCTATAAGCACATAACCATTTAAAGAGACACATTGGATTATTTTATCCTTTTTTGTCAGTTTCACTTTACATTAATTAATTATTTAACCATTAATTAACCATTATCATTTCCACATTACATTTCATTAGAATCACACCAAAGTTCCATGCCCTCCAGGAATAACCAAACAAACTCCACAGTTCCTTTAAATTGTAGCCTCAAAATTGAATCCTAGTAAGATCCAAATCCATGGGTTAAAATTATTTATTCAATAATTTATTAACAAAATTATCAATTTTCTATAATTCCAGGTATTCTAGTAAATAAATCTAAGCTTCCAAACATGAGGGGATCAACACGGTGAGTAGATGAACTACCCGTTGAGTGTTTTCCACATATAGCTGGAATGAAGGCCCGTCCATTCTCGAGAAGATATTCACAGAAAGCATGTGGCATACCCCATGAGTCTTCTTCTATTTTGGAAGGAGGGTAATCAATAGAATATGCCTCAAGCAGTGGGGAAATAAAACCAAATAAAAAAACATCAGATTCAATAACAACCACTTTCACATCAACGAGTAATCCCATATTCAACCTATTCCATCATCCCCAATGTCATCCCCAACACCCATATGCATAAACCAATGCATATCTACAATATAAGTGTTAACTACCACTACCACCATTGGGCCTCCCTACCCCCACATACCATAATAGCCCTATAGGCTCAGCCATCCCAATCTCACACAAAAAAAAGCAACAGAAAACCAACAAAATAGAAACTGGGCTCTTAGACCTAAATAAGGAATTCGACCTTCACACACAACAAGCACTCACAACTCCAAATCATAATTTACTTGGCCTTTAAAATAAAAAGGGTAACTCCGAACCCTTAAATGCATTATCTTTATTGAAAAAACGGTCCTTTATTCTATATTGAATTAACTGATTCAATTAACCATGCACAACTGTATCCATTTTATTTATCATCAAGAACAACAACAACAACCAGATTCATTAAATATTCCTCTTTATCTTTATCCAATTAATTTATAATTAATCCTGACTTTAAGTTATTTACTAATTTCCCTCAAGAATGAAATTCTAAATAAGTAAAGAATAGATATCACATGATTTAGCAAATCAATAGGCAATAACATCGCTAAGAAATTGAAACCAATTATTTAATCTAATTCAAGTATTTATTATGTAAATTTAATTGTTATCTAGTGGATAAAACATTCTAACTTTAAGAATGCACATAAAAGAATAGATATTCAATGAATCCCCTACCTCAAAAGGTTTCTGACGTTCTTTACATGAGAATGGGCCAACACAATAGATCATGATCACCTCTCCCGCAATGACTGCATCCACCTGAGGATGCCGTGACACAACCACATCAAAAAAAAACCCAAGGAAGGTCCATTAGAAACATGGAGATCACATGGTGTAACATGGAAAGAAGAACGAGAGGAAACAAATTGAGGAACCCAGAAGAGTGAAGGTATACCATACCTTATATCGAAGATAGATCAACACTTTCTAGTTATACCAAGATAGGAGGTGCGCATGTAGCAGGAAAAATTCAAGGAGAAATGATCCAAGGATAGCACAATCACAAAACTCCTCAGGAAATTTTTTTTGGGGTGGATCACACCAAGAGAAAGGAGAAGAAAGAACAAGGCATAATGTATCTTTTCCCTTTTGAAAATCTAAATGGAGCAACGGTTTAGATACAGTTTAGATTTTCCATTAAAGGAAGATCTAGTCAAGACTACATGGTTTGAATAAGTAAAGGCACTCAGAAACATAGAAATATTAAGATAGAAGTTATGGGCTTTGAATCGGACTTGAATACTTTTAAACAAGGATTTGAATGAATTTAACATCAAAGAAAATGTCAAAGGGAAAAAACTGTAGGATGCTGGAAAAACTATTCACTGACTGATCAATAAACACTATAGCACCTACTAGCAGACGACCTATCGACATATGAACTACCGACATATGACTTATCGATAGAAGTCCTACCGAAAAATAACCTACCGATAGAGGACCTACCGAAAGATGACCTACCGATAGATAACCTACCGACATATGACCTATAGATAGAGGACCTATTGATAGAGAACCTACTGACAAATGAACTACCCACAGATGACCTACCAACAAAGGACCTACTGATAAATGACCTACCGACAGATGACCTACTGATAGATGACCTACCAAAAAGCAACCCACTGATACGAGTCACTGACGCGACTCACCAATGACATTGTTCACATCTGTCTCACCGATGACATTGTTCAAATAACTAGAAACATTGTTCATAGAACTAAAAATTTGGGAAATTGTTAGAAATAAGTCACCTTGACCTCCCAAAACATCTTAAACACTATATTTTCACAAAATAATGGACTATAGAGGTCCAATCCATTACATCAAATACCTCTCAAAAAATTATCGTCCTCAATAATTCAAAACCAACCTAGAGAGGAAATAGAAAAAGGGGTATGAATAACCACCCTTCGAGATACCTATCAAGGCTCTGACCACCAAATAAGATCAACCAAATCACTATAGGAACAAGTGTAAAGCTACAAAACAACTGAAACTAGCTCCAAAACACTCTCCCTAGGGAGATACCTCTCAAAAGAGAGTAAGACAAAAGAAGCAACAAGATAAAGACATCTCATAAATAGAAAAGGTCTACAACTACAAAACGCACATAACTACAAGAAAAGATTTAAATATAAAATAGATCAAGGTACTAAGCATGTATCTGAGACTCACGTTCCTAGGAAATCTCCTCCATACCACCATTCCACCATAAGACATGAAACAAGGGGATAACACACCCATGAAACTCTTTATCCTTATGGTCCTAGATCTCTACAGGCCACTCCTCGAAGGTCTCATCATCGTCAACATAGATCTTTCTCCAATTGATGATGTGAGAGTTGTCATGAAGATAACTAGGGATCCGTGAAACATGAAATGTATAATGTATCCTACTCATATGTGGGGGAAGTGCTACCCGATACACCACGACTCCAATACGAGCTAACACCTTGAAAGGCCCAATAAACTGGGAAGAAAGCTTACTCCCACAACCAAACCTTCACTGCCCATGATTGCGAGTCACCTTCAGAAACACATGATTCCCAACATCAAAATCCAAAGGTCTCCTACTATGATTGACATAGGATTTCTAACTATCTTGTTCTACCTTTATCCTCTCACAAATCACCTGAACCATCTCTATCATATTATGTACTAGTTATGGCATAAGAATTGATAAATCTCCAACCCCTATCCATCACAATGGAGAAAGACAAGGTTGTCCATACGAGAATCAAAATGTAACCATACTGATGGTGGAGTAGAAAATATTGTTGTAGGATAACTCTACCAAGGGTAAGTGCCTCATCCATGAACCTCAAAAATCCAAGACACAATAGAGAAACATGTATTCAAGAGTCTGGATAGTCTGCTCTGTCTGACTGTCCATCTACATATGAAAAGAAGTACTAAGGAATAACTGATAACCAAAGGAATGATGGAGATATCTCCACACCCTAGAGATGAAACAAGGATCTCAATCGGAAATGATCATCCTAGGGACCCCGTGGAGTCTCACTACCTCCTATAGATATTTCCTTGACAAAAAATCCACTGGGCTTGAATCCTTGATTTCTATGGAGTGGGATGATTTCATCAAATGATCCACTAATACCCATATAACATCATAGACTCCCTGAGCTTGAGGTAAACTGGTAAAAAATTCAATTGAGATGTCCTCCCACTTCTACTAAGGAAAATCTAATGGATAGAGCAACCCACTAGGAACATAGTGCTCAGCCTTCATCTTCTAGCACACAAAACATCAATACACAAACTCTGAAATTGCACGCTTCAACCCAGGCCACCAAAATTAATTTCTCAAAGCTCGATACAACTTTTTCATGCTAGGATGTACCTCTAAGGGAGAAATATATAACTCTCTGAGAACCATCTCACACATCACCAAAGGAATAAAAATAATTCCTTGAAACAACACCCAATGTTGTTCATCCTCAGACTAGCCATCATGGGCCTTACCACAAACAACTCGGTCTCTCCAAACCTCCACCTTAAGATCCCCTAATTGGAAATCTTTCACCTACTTCACCAAAGATGGATACAATATCATCTAAAAAAGACAATATTTTCCCCTAAATTATCCCACATCCATATGTAATGCTGAAAGTTCTTCTATTACTCTCTAGGAATCACCTCATTCACACACTACATCACTACGTGACTTCATTATCAGTGCATCAGATACAACATTCCCCTTACCAGGTGTATACAATATTTTGAAGTCATAATCCTATAATAACTCCATCCACCGATGCTGTCATAAGTTCAAGTCACGCTGGGAGAAAACATACCTCAGGATTTTGTGACTGGTGAAGACCAAAAAGTGATCTCTGATAGATAATGTCTACACAACTTCAGAGAAAACACCACTACTATCAGATCAAGATCGTGGGTGGTATAGTTAACCTCATGTGGATGCAACTATTGAGACCCATAAGAAATGACTGATCTTCGAAACATCATAACACATCCTAACCCCAGATGTGAGGCATTGAAAAAAACTTCAAACTGAACTTCTTATTTTGGTAGAAAAATAATTAGAGCACTGACCAACTTCTTCTTTAGATAATTGAAATATTATTGTAAATGATCATTCCATAAAAATGTCAGATCATTTCTAGTCAATGCTATCATAGGAGTTGCAACCCTAGAGAAATCAGTAATGAACCTCCTGTAATACCCTACAAGACCAAGGGAGCTTTGCACCTCCACCGCTGTCTTGAGGGATTCCCAAGACACAACTACTTCTATCTTTGACGAATCCACAACTAATTCCTAATAGGATAAAACATTACCTAATAAACGGACTTCTTGAACCCAAAAATCACACCTCAACAACTTCCTGAATAGATTATGTTGACAAAGAACTCCCAAAATGGCATGCAGATGCTCTGCATGCTCCTCCTCAGAAACAGAGTAAACAAGGATGTCATCGATAAAGACAACCATGAACTTATCCAAGAACTCATGGAACACGGTGTTCATCAACCCCATGAACATAATTGGAGCATTTGTCACACCAAACGACATTACAAAAAACTCATAATTCCCATAATAGAAACAAGAGACAATCTTCAGAATATACTCATCCTTCACACACATATGATGATATCATGACTGCAAATCAATATTTTAGAACCAACATGCACCCTTTAGCTGATCGAAAAAAATCATAAATCCATGGAAGAGGATAGCGGTTCTTCACTATCACTTGGTTCAAGTGACGATAATCGATACACAACCACAAACTACCATTAGCCTTCTTTATGAACAAAACTGGTGCACCCCACGGTGACACACTCAGCAAAAAAAACTACAATGTAACAAAACATAGAGCTATATACGTAGCTCCCATAACTCAAAAGGGTCTATCCTATATGGATACATCGAGATAGGAGACACACCTGAATATAACTCGATCCGGAAGTTGATCTCTCATCGAGGGGGTAACGCAACAACCTATTCTGGAAATACATCAGGGTACTCTTCTACGACCTTGGGAAACGCTAACTACTGAACCTCCAATGAACTCATCATTAGCTTAGCCATCAAGGATAACAAGGACATAACACGCCTCTAACCCATCTGAGGGTCTAATTCACCAATAAACACAGTTGGTTCTCTATTATCATCTAAGAACAACCCCAGCCTCCTGAAAAATTCCATGATATCCTGCACCAAATACAACCAATCCATGATGAATATGACATCATATGGTTTTATCCATAAACATAGGAAATTTACCCCAAGAGTGGTGCTGCCCTATCACTATCTCACAATCTCTATATACTTCAAACAAGTCATCTTGACCTCCAACTGGCATAGTCAACACCAAGGGAATTATAAGACTCTCTACCTCAAGTCCTAATTCATGGAAAATGGTAGGTGATATGAAGGAGTGTGTCTCTCCTAAATCAAAAAGGGCATACACCCAAGTAGAAAATAAGAAAAGGGTACCTTGAATGATGTTTGGCTCACCTGGCACTGACAATGCTAAAGAATGAAGCTGACCATGACCTACTCCATGACCTATCTAACCCTGATGATGAGCGCCACAACAGTTGCGCTCTGCTCTATAAGGATGGGGAGTATCCTGGGGCTGTCCTCTACCTACCCTATCTTCACTCTGCTGATCCAAAGCTGGTGCAACCCCCTGCTGATATGTCATCCGAAATTGCTTCAATGAAGGAACTTGAAGTAGAATACCTGGAGCACGCTGAACACTCTAAAAGGCTGGGAACTCCCACTATTGATTACCTTGATATCTACAAGAAAAAAAAATTCCTAATCCATTGGAATAGGTCTAATATTAACTGCCCCGAGATAAACAAGATACTAAGGGATGGGACCTACCACCGGCTGAACAAAAAATCTTCTTCCCTGAAAACTAGGAACACTAGACCACAACTCTACTTCATGAGGAATCCTGATGAATCCCCTCTTATGATGATACACTTCTAGATAACTTCCTCTCGATGACCTATTCCCTCACTAGAACCTCGATATATGACTTTAGCATAAACAGGGTGACCTGAAACTGTATCTCTGGAGGTAAAGTATCCTTGAAATTTCTCACCCATGCCTCCTCATCTGAAAACAAGTCCAAAACATATCAGAAAATGTACCTGAAATGGATTCCAAACTCTTGCACACTAAAGCTCCCCTATCGAAGGGTAATCATCTTCTTCTGACTAGCCACCTTCACAGTTGAAGAAAGAAAGTCAACTCTAAACTGGTCTTGAAACTCCTCTCATGAGACTGTATACTCCTCACGATCCCCAAGGAATAATAACCACCACTAATCACTGCCCCATGAAGCATCATCACAACCAACGACACCTAGTGCTCCTTCTGATCATAGATCAAATTGAAATCTATCTCAACCTCCTCCAACTAGTATTCCATGAATACATCTAAAATGGAGCCTCATACTTATATAGACTCTGGCACTGAAACTCTTGGAGTGTCCTCCTCTATGTGTCATTGTCTTCAATATCTACTTGAGGCAATTAGCTGTCACAACCTGATGAAAATATTTTACGAGAACCTGACAAGGACGTCAACCTAGAGACATACCTACAAAAGAAAAAATAGTTAGAGCTCCTAAACCTAGAATATGGAATACTCAACAATAATTAATTAATTTTTTTCTTTTATTAATTTTAGGTTAACCTATCTCAAGGTCTTACCATTAAAACATAGGTGAAAATAATAATGATGCATGATCCTTTCCTATGTATCTACCCTTCAACAAGTATCACCTCATTTAATAGCCACTATAAACTTAAAGGTCCATACACCATATCATAGGGGGCCCTAAATACCCTTATGTCAGTCAGTCTTCTATGTTTACGGTGCTTGATAAACTTAGATGAAACTCTTTCCCTACCAACCCATGAAACATCACATGCACCTAACTCCAAACCCCACCCTTTCCCTCAACCAAACCTTTTATACCACTTTTTCATAACCCCCTCCCCACAAAGTGTATCCCTCCTAGGCTGAAAATGTGAGAAGAGAGAAATGACCCCCCGAGTCTCACCTCTAGTAGGCCTCGGGTTGGAGACTAGCACTGAGGGTATAACAAACACACAAATAGGAGGTATTAACCTCTAAGATAACCCATAAGAAAGATAGAGATAAGATATACACCAACCAAATCCTTCTCAAACTACAATATAAAAGAAATCCTAAGTACACTGCAAGTACCAAAAGAAAGTAAAACGACAATGACCACAAAGCCCAAATAGATCCTGCAACCACAAGCTAGTAGTAACCATCCTGATTTGTAACCTGCTCCAAGTGACCAAAAAAATAGTTTATATATACATAGGGTGAGTATAATAACATACTGAGTAGGATCCTCCACAGATCCTCTAATGAAAAGTAAAAAAATCATTCTAAAGCACAGTGAACAAAAAGTAAAACTAACTTGTCACCTAAACAGGTATACTTTGTTCCCAACCTCACCATGGATACTCTCACCAAGTGTCACATACAATAGTATATAATATAATAAACAATGTCAAGGGTACCCTGCTACCACTTCCCCACTGGTTTTCCACTTTTCCCCAACGTCATAGGTCATAAGCATATATCTCCAAAAAGTTTTCCCACAGACACCTAAGTGATGCACCAAATCATGCACCTCATGAAACAAAACCAACAAATCCACATAACCAAAGTAATTAGGTAGTTTCCTAAAGCCAACAAAACTTTCATAACATGTATCATACATCGAGTATTATACCTCAATCTATTACAAACCATACACTGAGTGAGGATCCTCAAGCCATTATAACCTAAACACATTACACCAATAGTAGTCCATAGGAAACTATGTATAGAATATATGTGTGTGAATAAACACAAGCCATTACAGACCTCTACACACATATATGGGAAAAAATAACTTCCGTACCTACCAGCACAAGTAACTACCAAGAGAAGAGAGCGGGGCCAAAGGGGGTAGTTAGCCATCCATCCTCCCACTAGGATATTAGGGGAAAAAACCCTAGGCCTCAGAATCCATGGGGTGTCAGTTTCCCTAACCATTAGGGCAGAGTAACTTATAGAAACACAAACATTTTAAAATATAATATATCTCACAACCACACTATGGGCATAACCTAGTCTTAGACTCAACTGTAGTTAATGTCTCTCAGACTCCCGGCTACCACTACTAATACTAGGTATCCTATAAGCACACAACCATTTAAAGAGATACATTAGATTACTTTATCCCTTTTTATTAGTTGAAATTTACATTAATTAATTATTTAACCATTAATTAACCATTATCATTTCCATGTTACATTTCATTAGCATCAAACCAAAGTTCCATGCCCTCCACGCGTGACCAAAAAAGTCCACAGTTCCTTTAAATTGTAACCTAAACATTGTATCCTAGCAAGCTCCAACCCCATGGTTAACATAATTTATTCAATCATTTATTGACAACATTATCAATTTTCTATAATCTAGAAAATAATTATAAGCTTCCAAAAACAAGAGGCTCAATATGGTGAGTAAATGAACTACCTGTTGAGTCTTTTCCACATTTAGCTGAAGTGCATGCCCATCCATCCTAAAGAAGATAAACATAGAATGCACATGGCATACCCTATGCATATTCTCATATTTTGGAAGGAGGGTAATCAAGACCATATGCCTCAAGCAGTGGGGAAATTAAAGTAGATAAACAAAAATCAGATTCAATAACAACCACTTTCATATAAATGGGTAATCCCAACTTCAATTTGTTCTGTCACCCCTAGTGTCCTCCCCGACACCCACATGCATAAATTGATGCATCTTTCCACTATATGTGTCAATTTTTGCCACCACCACTGGGCTTCCCTACCCCCACATACCACAAAACCCTCCAGGCTCCGCCATCCTAAGCACACACTATAACACAAGAATCAAGAAACAAACAACACAACAACTGGGATCTTGGACCTAAACAAGGCATTCATCCTTCACACACAATGAGTACTCAAATCTCCAAAGAATAAGGTGCTTTTCCTTTAAAAGAAAGATAGTAACTCAGAACCCTTAAAGGAATTATCTTTATCACACAACTAGTAATTTATTCCATATTGAATTAACCGATTCAATTAAATATGCACAACTTCATCCATTTGATTTATCACCAAGCACAACAACAACAACCAGATTTATTAAACATTCCACTTTATCTTTAACCAATTAATTTATAATTAATCTCATCTTTATGTTATTTACTAATTTCCATCAAGAACAACATGCTAAACAAGAAAAGCATATATATCACATGATCTAGAAAATCAAGAGGCAATAACATCGCTAATAAATTAATACAAATTCTTTAATCTAGTTCAAGTATTTATTATGTCAATTTCATTGTGATCCAGTGGGTAAAACATGATAACTCTACGACTGCACGTAAAAGAATAGAGATTTCGCGAATCTTCTACATCAAAAGGTTTACGACGTTCTTTACATGAGAATGGGCCAACACAATGGATCACGATCAACTCTCCCGCAATGACTGAATCTAATCGAGGACATTGAGACACAATCACATCAACCAAAACCTAATAAAGGTCCATTAGAAACATGTAGATCACATTCCGTAACATGGTGAAGAGAAATTATAACAACCTAATATTTTTAAATGGAAATTCCTTTCTTATAAATATTTCACATAATCACATGAAAACACAATATAATGAATTACTAAGTTCTAAGTGACCTTTAAACATAAGTTTTTCACTTATTTATTTGGAATTTTAAAAATCTAACATACACGGTTGAAATCAGTAATTTATTTGGAGTCTGATAAGAAAAACTTAATTTTTGGAGAATAGTAACCTACCTTATGAATAGTAACATACCCTTATGAATAGTGATATACCATAATGAATAGTAACCTTACCTATGATAATATATAAATAATATTCAAGTTAAAAGCACGATATGCCTATATTTTAAAATAAGTAAATAAATGTTTTAAAACTAGTTTTTAATAATAAATTATGATTCTAATTAAATATTAAATTAATAATATTTAGAAAATTATTTTTGAAAAATGGAATTCATTTTTGGATTCTAAATGTCAAAAAATGGTTAGGGTAAATTTTTGAGATTTTTATAAAATACTTAAATTTTTGATGAATAGTAAAATCTGATAATTTACAATAAATGCTAAAACCTTAATTTCTGCATCATGCTTGAGTCATGGATGATGTAAATGACCTTTGGTTTGAAGTCACATGCATTTATTAATATTATTTTTCATGGAATACTTACTATTTTTTGTCTTGTGAATAAATAATAAACTAATGATTAAAAAATTATGAAAACCCTCCTCTCCTCCATTATAAACCCCCCCTGCACTCCCTCTCTCTTCACTCCTCTCAAGCCTTGAACCTTGCCAATATTCTGTCCAAATATCTCCCCAATATCCTCTCCCACATACAAAAGTTCCTAGACTCTTCAAAATACCAAAACCTCTCCCCTTAAGAGGTTCTCAAAGGAGGAAGTCTCAAGAGGTAAATTCCTCTTTCCAATTCCTTCATTTCTTTTAAGTTCTTTTATTTTTGTTTCTTTCCTCACATCCCTTCACCCAAATAGTATGATAACTCCAGTAACATACATGTACTGGAATTTTTTCATTATAATGGGATATTTCATTATCTTCTCTCCTTTCCCCACCTTTTATTTGAAAGAAATGAAAGCACCGTTTGAGATGTGCTAATTTAGCATATTCAAGGACAATAGTTTATCAATTTCTATTATTATCTTTAATCCTGATCATGAAACTATTTGTGTTATGGTTGAAATAGATTATTATATATGTAATATATCTTATATTTGGTTATGTAATCCTTTTGTACAAATGGTATTAAGTTATAAAGCAAAACATGTTCTTTGTAATCTAACCCACCGATTAACAAAAAACGGTTTTCATGATGGTTTTATATAATAATTTGATTTCAATCTAAGTAACCAAAGTAAATTTAAAACCATGAAATATAATGTATTTTTACTAATTTCAAGAACTTAAATTCTGGAAAACCACTTTCATTTTATATTTTTATCCAAATATGAATATGAGTGAACCGGTCATTAAAACCAAGTAAACAAACGAACCCGAACGATGAAATTGAACCTCATAACCAATAAAAATGGTTATAAATGAACTTATAATTATTATAATAAACCAATTACACATATAAGATATTATGGAATTATTAATTAATAAACCTATTTTTTTATTCAGTTCTTTAATAACAAGTGGAGAACACCAACAAATTTAAGGTAAGGGATCCTCTCCATTTCGCTCTTAAATCAAGATTATCCTCTATGATATTCCATTCTATGTGTAATCCCTAATGATGTGGTATGTTTTAACACCTACCCAATACTTCCCTCATGTTTTATAATTTATGAGAAACCCCTTCTCTCTCACATCAATCCCTCTTACGTGCACCCGAAACCATGCCGATAATCCGTAACAAAATCTACCTGAACCTCCTTTGTTCTTTCGGGTTGCCTTATATTTATTTATATCAAAATTGAGTTATCTTATATATTTTTTTGCATCTTATAAATAATTTTTAGTTGTAAAAAATTCTTTTATGAGGACCCTTTCATTACTCTCTTTTAGGTATATACATGTTTTTAAAATATTCCCTCCTTAGAACTTTCCGATAAGCAAACCTGTTTTAAGGGAACTTCCTGAATTTTTACCCAATTTCAAGTGAAATATATCGTATGTTTTAAGCCACAATTTTCTTTATAAAATCAGTCATTTTATTATAAAAACCTTCTTGGTTAAATTCTGTTTTTTATATAAATTATTTCCCACTTTTCTATTTTTAAAATCTCTATAGTATTTTCCTTAAAACTGCACAAAAATATTTTAATGATAATGTTTCTCAAATACATTTCTTATATGTTGTCACTTCTATTTAACACCACATACCATGTTATATTCTCATTTTACCTTATGAACTTCCATGTATGTTCTAATCCATTTCTTTCATGGAAACTTTCATGATACGCTCATTGGTTATGCTTTATGTCATGATTGTGGTACCCAATTCTTTCCATGGGTATCTTTATGTTTATGAATGGTTGATTATGTATGATTATTTATGTGGAAAGATTATTTATGTGGAAAGAATAATCATGAAAATGTTGAGATGGGTGCACCCAGATAGCGCTCCAACACATTGGGTAAAATTAAGTCTCATGAGATGCGATGTGAAACAAGATTGGCGATTAGCCTGGACCCGTACTAAAATAGGAAACATGATTGAAAGTTAGCATTAAACCATAAAAAAGAAATATTTAATGATTCTTACACATTTATATGATTCCATGTTTATATTATCCCATGATTACATGATATGATTTCATATGTTCCATGCTTTGTATATCATTATGTCATGCCTTCTAACTCTTGTGCTTAAGATGTATACTTATGTTCATTCCTTTACTGGGCTTTTTAGCTCATCCCTTTGTTCATGTATTCCCCAGGGTACCCTATGCAGATGCAAGGGCTCAAAGGAAGTTAGGAGATCTTTATGGAGATTAAATAAAGAAGTGCTTTTATCCCCTTGTTTTATGTTTTATGTACCTAGTATTTAAAGACACTAAACTTAACGATCCATACCTTGTACTCTGACGATTAATTATGCTTAAAATCCTGAAATGTTATATGTAAAAGTCTTGGGTCGCTATAGTTGGTATCGGAGGATGGTCTAGTTATTTTTGGAGATTAGGAATAGAGCACCTTAGTGAGAACCTTAAGTATGAAAATAAGTATAAGAAAACATTCATAAATTTTAGTGAGTATTGAGTAAGTGGTTTATCAAGAAAATACATCCTTGTATGGATATGAGAAGGTAGAGGTGGATCTGGCACAAATGTACCTAGGAGTGAAAACTCTGACAAGGAGTTTCAGGCTTGACCCGGGGTATCTTGGTACTCAACAATGAGCCTTGGTTCACTCTTAGTTATGACACTCTTGAGGGATATGCTTTGGTAGATTCATGATTTTATTACAAACCATTATTAAGGGAAAAATCCCAGAAGAATATAAGTTAAGAAATATATTGAGGATATCCTAGATTTAAACCTAAGGAATCACAAGTTAGGATATACTTCTTCTTTATAAGTTTATCCTTTTATGTTTAAAGTTTCCTTTTTATTATCAATAGTTAACTATTCAAGACCTCTAATTATATGTTATTTTTTTAGTTAATAGCGGGAAATAGAAGAACACGTTCCAACAACCAATGTGATAGGCAATGTGAAGATTGCCCTAGTGATATGCCTAACATGAAGGGAGTGGGTGCTCAAAACTTCGTGATAGTACTTTCTTAGCTGGATCAAGTTATGAATAATAACTTGAATTAGGCGGAATTCCCTCCTCCTCCAAGGAAAGAGAAGTTTCCGTAGAATCCTTCATGTGGAAAATGCCTCCCATGTTTAACGGATCCTATGATCCCCTCATTGAGGAACAATGGATTAACTCCATTGAAAAGATATTATTCGTCCTCCAGTGCTAGAGAGAAGAGAAGGTGGTACCAAGAGTTTATCATTTTGATAGGGAAGATGATCAGTGGTGGACACTGATTAAGAATAAAAAGTCCCAAGAGGAAATTGATTCCATAGATTGGGAGGAATTCAAGAGGATGTTTTCCAACAAATATTTTCCTCGAACCCTCCATCTAAAGATGGAAAGAGAGTTCTTAGGACTCAAGCAGAAGAAAGATGAGTCCATCAGGGCAGATGAAGCAAACTTTACAAGGCTTTCAAGGTACGCCTCTAGCTTTTTCATGAACACCAAAATAAAGGTGGATCACTTATTTAGCAGACTAAATCCGAGTCTATGAAAATCATTGGCGATTCAAGACTTCTAAAGTTATGAGGATATTTTCCATTGTGCCCTCAAGGTTGAAATGAAGATTGGATACTCTCAATGGTCTTGTGGGCCCAGTGATAAGAAGTGGAAAATGGAGAAAAATATGGGTGGTTCTTCAAACAAATCCCATGATGGAAAGAAGCATAAATTCTCCCCTTGAAAAAATTGTGGGAAGAAGCATCCTAGTAACTGTCTAAAGGGGACCAAGAATTGCTTAAAATGTCAAATGTTTGGTCATCTGGCCAAGAATTGCTGCCAAGATATGAATAATCCCACCAATGCGGAAGAATAAAGGAAGGTTCAAGTCAACACTCAGCCTGCAGCGCAGTGTTACAACTACAAGGAGCATGGGAATTATGCGAACAATTTCCCTAAGCTGAGGGTTATTGGAGGCAATCAACAACAGCCTCCAAGTCAACAAGGAAGGGCTTATGCTATCAATACTGCTGAGGTGGATCTAGACAACGATGTGGTGATAAGTACTCTAGTTATTCATTCAAGAATAGAGAACTTACTATTTGATTCTGGTTCTACGCATTCGTTCATATATTGAAAGTTTAGTATAACTATTCAAACACCACCTCAAAATTTGGAGGAAAAGTTATCTATGTGAATATTGAATGGGGCAATCATTTCATCCATGGTTTATAACTCTTCCCTGGTTAATGTTTTTGGACTGAACCTCCTGGGAAATCTCGTCATACTTCCTTCAGTGAAGTTCAATGCTCTCTTGGTCATGGATTGACTATCTTTATACAAATCCAATATCAACTACCAGTAAAGGGAGATCACTCTTCACATCCTAAAGCATCCTCCAATTCTTTACAAGTGTAAGGAGGAAGATGAATCTCCTTTCGAATCATCATCTCAAGTGTGTATATTTTTTCCTTATGAGCAATCATATTTAGTTCAAATGATTGAAATAAAATAGAGAATCATGCTTGAAGACATTCCCATCGTAAGGGATTACATTGATGTATTCCCTAAAGAGTTTCCTGGTCTTTCTCCAGAACGAGAGGTTGAGTTCTCAATTGAAATTATCCCTGAATCTCTTCCCATCTCAAAGAAACCTTATAGAATGGCCACTGTAGAGCCGGAAGAGTTGAAGAACCAGTTACATGAGAATATGGAGAAGGGTTTTATACGCCTAGGTGCTTCATCGTGGGGTGCACCAGTCCTCTTCATCAAGAAGAAGGATAGATCAATGCTCCTTTTCATTGATTATCATGAGCTCAATAAAATCACAATAAAGAACAAGTATCCCCCGCCACAGATAGATGACTTTTCCGATCAGCTTTGTGGGGCCAGTTATTACTCTAAGGTGGACCTTCGGTTGGGATATCACCAATTAAAGGCGAGAAAGGAATATATTCCCAAAACTTCCTTTTGAACGAGGTATGGAAACTATGAGTTCATAGTGATGCCCTTCAGACTCACTAATTCTCTAGAAATTTTCATGGATTTAATGAATAGAGTTTTTATAGATTACCTCGACAAATTTACGGTAGTCTTTATTGACGATATTCTGATATACTCCAAGAGCAAAGAGAAACATGAGGAGAATTTGAATACCGTGTTAAAGACTTTTAGAAGGGATAAGTTGTATGAAAAGTATAGTAAATGTGAGTTCTAGATGGAGGAAGTATCATTCTTGGGGCATGTTATCACCAACAAAGGGATATCCGTGGACCCTTCCAAGACAAAGGCAATTGGAGAGTGTCCCATGACAACTTCTGTAACAGAGATCCATAGCTTTTTGGGTCTATATGGGTATTATCGACGATTTGTGAAGAAATTTTCACGATTGTCAAACCCAATGACCAAGATAACATAGAAGGGAGTAAAGTTTGTCTGGACACAGGAATGTGAAGACTGTTTCAAGGAGTTGAAAAATAGGCTTATCACTATTCCAGTACTCACACTCCAGACAAGTGGAGAAATCTTTGTGGTGTATAGTGATGATTCTAATAAGGGCTTAGACTGTGTGATAATTAAAAATGATAAAGTGATATCCTATGCCTCAAGGAAGATGAACATCCATGAGAAAAACTACCCCACACATGATCTGGAGTTGGCGGCGGTGATCTTTGCATTGAAAATCTGGCGGCATTATCTCTATGGGGAGAAGTGTGAGATATATACTAACCATAAGATTCTCAAATATATATTAACACAAAAAATATCTTAATATGTTCTAGTGAAGATGGATAGATCTCATCAAGGATTATGAATACTTAATCCACTACCATCCCGGTAAGGAAAACATGGTGGAAGATGCTCTAAGTAGAAAAGATACTACATCTTTATCAATGATGAGAATTGAAAAGGATCCGATCTTAGATTCGCAAAGGATGGACATGTGAATCATTAAGGTAGGAACATAATCAATCCTTTCTCAAATTATTTCTCAACCATCCCTCTTGGATAGAATAAAGAATGCTCAAAGAAAGGATGTTGAACTTCTGAAAAGGGTGAAAGCTTTTAAAAAAGGAAAATACACTGATTTCAAAATTAATGAGGAAGGAGTTGTAAGATTTGGGTCAAAATTATGTGTACCATATAATCTAGAGATAAAGAAGGAGCTTCTGCGTGATGCACATATCTCAATATTCTCTATCCACCCAGGGAGTATAAAGATGTATCAAGATCTATGGGAAAACTTTTGGTGGGACAATATGAAAAAGGATATTGATGAATATACATCAAAGTGCCTGGTATATCAACAAGTGAAGGCTGAGAGGAAAAAATCTAAGGGGATAATGAAACCACTACCCATACTAGCATGGAAGTGGGAGAACATTACCACAGATTTTTTCACTTGACTTCCAAGGATATCCAGAGGAAACAATGCTATATGGGTCATTGTGGATCATCTTACAAAGACAACTCACTTTATCACGATTCAAGAGGAATTCTCATTGGACCAACTTGCACAAATTTACATTAAATAAGTGGTAAGTCTGCATGAATTATCACTATCTATTGTATCCAACCGTGATCCAAGATTCACCTAGAAGTTCTGGAAAAGTATCCAACATGCTCTAAGAACTAAACTGAACTTTAGTACGGCCTATCATCCTCAAACTGATGGCCAGTCTGAGTATATTATTCAGACACTACAAGACATGTTGAGAGAATATTTTATGGAATTCAAAATAGGATGGGACCAACATCTTCTACTGGTTGAATTATCCTACAACAACAGTTTCCACTCAAGCATATGAATGGAACCATATGAAGCCATTTATGGGAAAAGGTGAACAACACCAGCTTGTTGGGATGAAGTCAGTGAGCGTAAGCTGCTAGGACCTAAAATGGTCGAAGAAATGGTGGAGAAGGTGAAAACTATTCAACAACATATCAAGGCATCCCAAAGCTGACAAAAGAGTTATGAAGATAACCGTCGATGAGGCCTTGAGTTCATAGTTTTAGACATCATATTTCTACGCATATCTCCATGGAATAAGGTCATGAGGTTTGGGACGAAAGGGAAGTTTAGTCCCAGGTACATCGGCCCCTTCGAGATCCTTGATTGAGTCAGATCTGTGGCCTATCGACTGGAACATCCACCTACCATATCGAAAGTACATGGTGTCTTTCATGTATCCCTATTAAGTAAGTACATACCAGACCCTTCAGATGTACTCTCTTCAGAGGTGGTACAGTTGGAGGATGATCTTTCCTATGAGGAACAACCCATGAAGATATTGGATCGTAGAGACAAAGTTCTACTCAAAAAGACTACGCATCTGGTCAAGGTACTATGGAGAAAACATAAGTATGAAGAGGAAACATGGGAACTGGAGGAAGCAATGAAGGAAAAGTACCCCCACTTTTTTATGGATTAGAATGTAAAACGAAATTTCGAGGGTGAAATTTCTTAAGGGGGGAAGAATGTAACAACCCAATGTTTTTCAATGAAAATTATTTTCTCATAAATATTTCATATAATCGCATGAAAACACAACATAATGAACTACTAAGTTCTAAGTGAACTTTAAACATAAGTTTTTCACCTCTGTGTTTGGAATTTCAAAAATCTAACATACACGGTTGAAATTAGTAAGTTATTTGGAGTCCAATAAGAAAAAATTAATTTTTGGTGAACAATAACTTACCCTTATGAATAGTAACACACCTTTATAAATAGTGATATAACCTAATGAATATTAACCTTACCTATGATAATATATAAATAATATTCAAGTTGAAAGTATGATATACCTATATTTTAGAATAAGTAAATAAATATTTTAAAACTAGTTTTTAATAATAAATTATTATTTTAATTAAATATTAAATTAATAATATTTAGAAAATTAATTTTGATAAATGGACTTTATTTTTGGATTCTAAACGTCAAAAAATGGTTAGGGTGAATTTTTAATATTTTTTTAAAATAATTAAAATTTTGATGAATAGTAAAGTCTGATAATTCACAATAAATGCTAAAACCTTAATTTCTGCATCATGCTTGAGTCATGGATGATGTAAATGAACTTTGGTTCGAAGTAAAATGAATTTATTACTATTATTGGTCATGGAATACTTACTATTTTTTGTCTTGTGAAGAAATAATAAACTAATGATTAAAAAATTATGAAAACCCTCCTCTCCTCCACTATAAAACCCCCCTTCACTCCCTCTTCTCTTCACTCCTATCAAGCCTTGTGCCTTTCCAATATTCTACCCAAATCTCTCTACAAGATCCTCCCCCATGTCCAAAATATCCTACCCTCTTCAAAATACCAAAACCTCTCCCCTTAAGAGGTTTTCAAAGGAGGAAGTATCAAGAGGTAAATTCCTCTATCCAATTCCTTCATTTCTTTTAAGTTCTTTTCTTTTTGTTTCTTTCCTCACCTACCCAAATAGTATGATAAATATAGTAACATACATGTACTAGATTTTTTTCATTCTAATGGGATATTTCCTTATCTTCTCTCCTTTCCCCACCTTTTATTTGAAAGAGATGAAAGCACCGTTTGAGATGTGCTAATTTAGCACATTCAAGGACAACCATTTATCAATTTCTATTATTATCATTAATTATGGTCATGAAACCATTTGTGTTATGGTTGAAATAGATTATTATATATGTAATATATCTTATTTTTTGTTCTGTAATCCTTTTGTAAAAATGGTATTAAGTTATAAAGCAAAACATGTTCTTTGTAATCAAACCCACCGATTAACAAAAAATGATTTTCATGATGGTTTTATATAATAATTTGACTTCACTCTAAGTAACCAAATTAAATTTAAAACCATGAAGTCTACTATATTTTCACAAATAGAAAGAACTTAAATTTTTAAAAACCACTTTCATCTTATATGTTTATCCAAACATTAATATAAGCGAACCGTTCATTAAAACCAAGTAAAAAAATGAAGCCGAATGATGAAATTAAACCTCATAACCAATAAAAATGGTTATAAATGAACTTAAAATGATTATACTAAACCAAGTAAATATATAATAGGTTCTGGAATTATTAATTAATAAACCTAATTTTTTTATTCAGGTCTTTAATAACAAGTGGAGAACACCAACTGATTTAAGGTAAGGGATTCTCTCCATTTTGCTCTTAAATCAAGATTATACTCTATGCTATGCCATTCTATGTGTAATCCCTAATGATGTGGTATGTTTTTTCACATCCCCCATACTTACCTCATGTTTTACAATTGATGAGAAACCACTTCACTCTCTCATCAAGCCCTCTTGCGTGCACCCGACACCATGTCGATAATTCGTAATAAAATCTACCCAAACCTCATTTGTTCTTTCGAGTTGACTTATCTTTATTTATATCAAAATGGAGTTATCTTATCTGTTTTTATAAATATTATAAATTATAGTTAGTTTTAAAAATTTATTTTATGAGTACTCTTTCATCCCTCGCTTTCGGGGATATACATGTTTTTAAATCATTCCCTCCTTAGAACTTTCTGATAAGAAAACCTGTTTTAAGGGAACTTCCCAAATTTTTACCCAATTTCAAGTGCACTCTATCCTATGTTTTAAGCCAAAATTTTCTTTATAAACCAGACTTTTTATTATGAAAACCTTCTTGGTTCAATTATGGTTTTTATATAAAATATTTCCCTCTTTTTTATTTTTAAAATCTCTATAGTATTTTCCTTAAAACCACACAAAAATGTTTTAATGATAATGTTTCTCAAATAATTTTCTTATATGTTGTCACTTATATTTGACACCACCTACCATGTTATATGCCTATTTTACCTTATGAACATCCATGTATGTTATAATAACTTTCTTTCATGGACACTTTTATGATACATTCATTGGTTATGCTTTATGTCATGATTGTGGTACTCAATTCTTTCCATGGGGATCCATATGTTTATGAATGGTTGATTATGTATTATTATTTATGTGGAAAGATTATTTATGTTGCAATAATACTAATGAAAATTTTGAGATGGGTGCGCCCAGATAGTTCTCTAATGCATTGGGTAAAGCTAAGTCTCATGAGATGCGATGTGAAATGGGATTGGCAGTTAGCCTTGACCCGTACTAAAATGGGAAACGAGATTAGAGGTTAGCCTTGACCTGTACTAAAGAAATTTTTAATGATTCTTCCACATTTATATGATTTTATTTTTATATTATCCCATGCTTACATGATATGATTTCATATGTTCCATGATTTAGATATCATTATTTTATGCCTCCTAACTCTTGTGCTTAAGATGTATCCTTATATTCATTCCTTTAATGGGATTTTTAGCTCATCCCTTTATTCATGTGTTCCCTAGGGTACCATATGCATATGTAAGGGATCAAATAAAGTTATGATATATTTATGGATATTAAATAAAGATGTGTTTTTAGCCCCTTGTTTTATGTTTTATGTACCTAGTCTTCTAAGACACTAGACTTAACGATCATTGGCTTGTAATATAATGATTAATTATGCTTAAAATCATGAAATGTTATATGTAAAAGGCTTGGGTTGCTATAGAAATAGAGGAAAAAGATCAAGTAACCAAGAATAACAGAGGTATAATATACCTTATATTGAAGATAGATCAACACTTCCTAGTTGCACCAAGACAAGGGATGCACATGTAGTAGGAAAACTCCAAGTAGAAATGATCCAAGGATAGCACAATCACCCAAATACTTAGGAAAAAATGTTCAGGATGCCTCACACCAAGAGAAATGAGAATAAATAATAAGGAAGAATTTATCTTGGATCTTTTGAAAATTTAAATGGAGCAACGATTTAGATACGGTTTAGATTTTCCATTAAAGGCGGATCTAGTCAAGATTATGCAGTTTGACGTAGTAAAGGCAACTGAACACTTAGGAATATTAATATAGGAGTTATGGGATTTTAATCGGCCTTAAATACCTTAAAATAAGGCTTTAAATGTGTTTAAAATCAAAGAAAACTTCAAAAGGGAGAAACTGTAGGATGCTGGAAACACTGTTCATCGACTGATCTAGAAATACTATAGTGCCTACTGATAGATGACCTATCAAAAAATGACCTATCGAAAGATGAACTACTGAAATATGACATATCGACATATGACCTACTGATAGATGGCCTACTGAAAAACAATATACCGATAGAGGACCTACTGAAAAATGACCTACTGAGAGACGACCTACCTACAGACGACCTACAGAAAAAGGACCCACCCACAGATGACCTACAGACATATGACCTACCAACAGAAAACTAATCAACAGATGACCTATTGACAGATGACCTACCACTAGGTGACTCACCAGCATGACTCACCGATGACACTATTCACATATATCTCATTGATGCCACTGTTCATAGAATTGGAAACACTATTCATAGAACTGGAAATTTGACAGTGTTAGAAATAAGTCACCTTGACCTCCCATAAATCCTAAAACACTAGATTTTCACAAAGGAATGGAACAGAGAGGTCCGATCCATTAAAAAATGTATAATATATTTAAGTGAACTCATAGAATACATATTTTTTTCAGAGGTTGAAGATAAAAATTTAACAAAGCTAAGGAATTCATGACATTTTTTTGATACATAAGTTTTTAAAGAGAATACATAAGTTTTTATCTGAAACATCATCAAGTAAAAAACTATAAATAGAATTTGAGACTAAAAATAATATTATGTATGATCCATTGGTTTGAGAAAGATATTGAAAAGTAATAAATCATCACTGTGATATTTATGATTAAATATATCTTATGTAAGAGTCATTTGAAAGAGAACTAGAAATTTATCCAAGTAAAAATACTTCCAGTGACACATAAGATATTATATTCCTTACCTAAGTTTTTTCTATTGAAAAAAATTGTGATAATTATAGAATGAATAATTCTTAATAAAGATAAAAATTTGATGATACTTGTTTTATTCTCAAGGGTTTTAAATATCATGGTTAACATTATAATTGTGATCTAACTTGAGTTTTTATGAATAATAAAAGAGGAAGTTTTCCATGTAGTGATGGCAATTTTCACACCATGAATCTATCTAATAATTAGTTTTTTTATTTAAAATGTATCCACTTTATAAAGACAATGTCACACCATGGTCCATGATAAAGAAGATTTCATGGGAGAGTTTCCTACTGTGATGTCATGTCTTGGATATTAAGCTCAATGCTATAATGATATGGTGAACTGTGGCATGCCATGGCTAGATATGGAACGTCTTAAATACTCAAAATCCTATAAAATACACATCATGAGGAATTATTTAACACATTGATATATTATCTATATATTTTAAGCAGAAATGGTAGTCAAAGTGTAATATGTTATTTAGGAAGTTTTAAGGAATGTTTCCATGATTAATGATATAATTTTTCTAAGATCAAAGGAATTTATATATTCAAAATATAGAAAATATATTCACATGATTCAATGAATATAAAAAAAGAATAATTAGCGTGAATTGTGGAGTAGTCAAGAACCTGATACTATTATTTCTAGAGAATTATTAAGTATCTATAAGGGATAAGATAGTACCTGATATTGTAAATATTGAATAATTTTTATACATCAAAGAAGAATAATAATTTGAAACCTATTAGTGATAACAGATCTAGTGCATCAAATAAGAATAGAAAAAGAATAAGGAAGTATATGAATAAGTTAGTAAGAAGACCTTTCCCATGATACCCTAATATCTTAGAATTAGATAGAAGATAGTGAAGAAGAAATAAGTTTGATAGAGAGAATAAAAAGTACTTATTATATCTATTTACCATGATGAGACTCTTGAAGAAGAAAAAGTCTGAGGAATAATAAAAAATTAGTTATATTTCTATCTACATGTTCTGATCAGTCTAAGAATATATTTTGAGTACAAGGAAGATATACACGATACTATTCCAAAAGATAGATTGGATGTTAAAGTCTCATTCTAAGGATGAATATATAATCAATTAATTAATTTCTATCATAAATAATATTTTTGATCTTCTTCAAAAGGGTTTGGAAGTTTTTTAATCTAGTCAAGAAACTAAAGATCGACTGGGACTAGTATACTAGATTTTCAAGAGGAAAAATGTTGGGAAACACTGTTGGATTCAGGATGATACCTTCCTAATCCTCTTATAATTGGTGATTGATTCTAGTAGAGAATTTGTGGCCTATAATGAACCCAATAATAATGAGTAGCTACCCACATTTGGATTCAAACTTGTAAAAATACCATATACTAATTTACTTAATTTATTTTCCTATTTTCATTTCATTAATGTGTGTCGAGTAATTATAAGTTAATCTATTAGTTTATTAACTGGTAATAGAGGTTTGAATCAAATAAATGGTAATCAAAAAGGGTAAAATGAATTTTAAAAAGTCACACTAATTCATCCACCCTCTCAGGCAACTTCTCGATCCATTGTGAATTGCAAGTTACATCAGAGCTAATTTAGTATCCCTTTGATTGGATTTAATTATCTTTCCTATGTGTTTTATCACATATATATAAAGTTAATATTTAAATAAGGTTTAAAATTTATTTAGGTTTAAATTATAGTTTCTATCACTATGAAATAATAAATGGAGGTTTCAAAAAAACCCCAAAATAATAGGAAAAATAAATAGGTAAGGAAGTTAATGAAATATTCAAAGGAGAAAGAGGGGAGGACACTATTTGAAGGTAAAAAAAGTGATAATAGATCTAAAAAATATGTAAAGAGTCACCCTTATTAAAAATAAACATCAATATTTAAAGAGTATGAGGAAATTATATCACTTAATGTTTTTTACTTTAAAGCTAAAGATTACTTTAAAAATATACCTATTGAGTTTTTCACATATATAGTTGTATTTATCAAGGATATAAGGGATTAAAAATAATATATAGAGTTATAATTCAATTATATGGAGAAATCATTTGCTAAAAAATTTCAAAAGTGCAAAACTCTCACCAAAATTATTGAAGATAAGGAACAATATTTATTAATTTGTGAAGAAAAGTATTCCCTGGTTAAATAAGAATTAAAAAGAACTTTATTTGAGAAATAAAATTTAAATAAGATACATGATTATGATATCCATGAATTAAAATAAAATCATAAATCTACCATAAATATCATTATTTTCTAATTAGAGATCATATAAAAAATGGTAAATAATCTTAAAAATTATTTATAATAAAGTAGGAAGATTCATGAGTAACCAATACCAAAGATGGATAATAAATATAAAGATAGAATAAAATCAATAAAGGATGATAAAAACATTATCAATATGAAGTAACTTAATCAAGAATTCAAAGTAGAAAATGTGGTAAATGTTTATGTTAAGTATTCATAAATTTCTAAAATAAGATTTTCTACTACACATAATTCCTAAGAGGATTCTTGTGATAAAATAACTATATCTTGTGTAAATAATGGATTGAGATCATCTAAATACCCATTCATTGTAATATCAAAGAAATAGATACCATTTTTTTAAAAAAATTTTATTTATTCTAATTTTATTTCTATAAAAAATACATGTATGAAATAAAAATTTAGAAAAATATAGATAAATAAAAATATAGGGGAACCCACCACTATATCTATGGTGAATGTGAATATGTATAGAAGAATTTATTTCTCAGAATAATACTAATAAAAAATAAAATTACAAAAAAATAACTTGTTATCAGAGTAGTCCAGGTTAAAATTTAGAAGAAAAAAACTTGGCTGGTCGGTTTTTATTATTGTGGTGGAAAGTTTAAACACAAAGAACTTTAATGCTAGCAGAATTTTCCAATATATGGAAATAAAATAATTCCTTCTTAAATGGGGATAAAATATAATACAAATAAAATTACATATAATAATTAGAATAAACTTATTATTTCTAATATATTTGAGTCCCTAGAGAAATTTTTCAGAAGTTTCAACAAAGGTGGTCATTATGACGATTCATTCTAGAGAAAATAAACAAAAAATTTACAAAATGAATTTGAAGAAATAAGACCAAAAAAATAAAATTTGAAGAGAAGGAAATTAAATTCTACCTTGAGTCATGGTAAAAAGAAATATATTGAGAAAATTATACCCATGGAGGGTGAAAATAATGACATTAAAAAAGAAGGATTTTCTTCCATTGTGGTAGTAGAGGACATACCATTGAACAATGTAAACAAGCCATGAAAATTATGGTTATTGGAGAAAAGATGAAGAAAAATGGAGAATAAATCTAAGGAAGAAACATGATTATTGTTTTGGTGGAGTACATTACAAATAAAACATATGAAATTCCAAATAAAGATAACCATTCTTCTAAAGAATGCTTGATCATTTGGCCAACACTATTGGAAAGGGAAAAAAGTTATAGAATGAATACAAGAATTCAAGCACTAAAAATAAAATTTTAATTCCAGATGAATAAGAACTATAATTTGACAATGTTTTCTAAAATATATGACCTAATGGTTCTTAAATAATTATGTGGGAGGTTCAACTAAGCCGATCATGTCTTAAAGGATTGTTTGATTATCCTACCAACTTAAGTATAAATTCTAAATAAGATAGAACTATAATAACAAGATGTGTTTTTTTAATTTCCAAATGAAAGTAAGAAATTATCACATAAAGAATATGGTTTAAGAATTAAAGAATCCATGATGATTAAGGAAGTTAAAATCTACAAAATCAAAGGAGAATCAATCATGAAGAGTCCACACAAACATAGAGATAGAAATAATGGAGTATCTTTGTTGAGAAGAAATTATCATCCTTGATTCTCTCATTAAATTTATGATAAAGAACTCACCTTATTCCCATATATATTTTTGTTTGTGTTTTCATATAGGGAATTGAAGGTGGTGTATAAAGTAGAGAGCTTGATGAAAGCTATGAACACTTTATCGTTGTTAGTTTTATCCATTATGTAATATTGGGATAAATATTAGGACTTATTTTTATAACATTTCAATATTTTTCTAAGGATTCTTAGAGTTAATTATGAAGAAGACTAACAATGATGAATATTTGTTGGAGTTCATCCCTTTATGGGGACCTAAGAAGATGAAAAAATTCCATAATACTATTAATTCATGAATCTATAATTATGGAAAATCTTTAGAATAAGTTGAAGTTTAAGGTATAATGACCACTTTCCCACTCAATCTTTAATTGCATCAATTTTTATCACCAAGGGGGATTTATGTTAAAATTTAAGGGGAAAATACATTCATTAATTTCAATGTTTTTAAGGTTTTTGTTTAATGTTATTGTAGGTTTTTATGTGAAAAACTACTTAAACAACCCCTTGATAGAAAAATCAGAGTTGGTATCACACATTGAACTATTTATGGATAACTTTTATGTTTAGATTAATCACTATGGTTTTATACACTAAATTATCTCACATAAAATTAAATTTGATTATTTTATGGATCATTAATAATTAAAATATTATTCCACCCTTTTCTCATCAGAATTTGGTTGATTCTCTCAATACGGGGGAATAGAAAAGAAGAACTCCTAAGAGAAAATGAGAACTGTGGAAAATAAGAGATGAGTAAGACTTTTACTTAAACCTTTGTATTTATTGTCAATAAGGGGGATAGAAAATAACTTTCAAATTCATATTTACATGAATATATGTTTATAAGTTTAAGGTATTAATAAAAAATTAAAATGGAGGAGGGGTATTGAATAACCCAATGGATTGTATTGGTTGTATTTATTTTCAATATTTAGGTCAATATGTCATAGGGATGATGAAAATACGAAGTGAATAAAGAACTATGAAATGAAACATAGATTATATATAGATCAATTATAATAAGTTTCCTTCCATTTAATGAATCTAGATATTATATCCATATATTGGTAAAGGATTTTATTTGAGTGGCTTCATTTATTAATGAATAATAAAGGATATGAAGTTGTTGTTACTTGAAATTATTAGATAAAATTATTTAAGTGAATTGGACATAACGTTTTGATGTTTAATGAGATAGTTTGTAAAGGATTGATGAAAAGTGATGATTTGATAAATAAAGAACCATCTACATTAGTTTTAAATGAGATTAAAAGGATAGATATGAAATATCTCAAAAATTCACAATTAATAAGTATAATGGTTGATTGAAAATTATTTTGATTCCATAGATTAGTTATCATAAAGGTTGTTGTATTATATTAAGAATATATCTTGGATAAAGGTTTAAGAATAACAAGTTGAATTTGGAATTAAAGAGGTAATTAAGGTTTATTAAAATACTCAAATAAGGGTATTTATATTATATAAAACTTTGTAAATTATATAGAAGAGTTTTGGAAACATTCTAATATTTTTCAATGTCATTTAAAGTGTTTGAGTTGTTTTTGATTTAATTATATTTTATTTAAGAATGTTTGAAGTGTTTCTAAGTTTATTTGAAGTTGTTATATAATTCTAAGATGAAGGTGAAATTTTTTAAAAGGTGGGTATGTTAATTTCTTATATAAGATATACTATTTAAATTACAGAAATTTATATATGGAATTACATGCATAAGATTTGTCTCAAAATAAAAGAAATTGACAAAGTTGGTGATTTTCCAAAAATAGGTAACATTATTTTAATAATTCATAAGGTTTTCATCTATAAGTGACAAAAATTGGCAAAGGGAAAACCTACTGTGATGCATAAGGATTTTTTATGCAGAGAAATTGAAAATTTGGTAGAGGACTAGAGTTCCCTATATGTGTAAGTTTTTTTATTACAATGATATATAATTTTTTTTGTTGGAGTTCATCATAAAATATGGTATGCATTGGATGTATAATTTTTTCTCTTGAAAGTATATATTTAACAAATCCCCTAGGAGGTTTCACTGGATATGTATCATTTTATATATGGTATATTAGTTTTTCATTGAAAATGAAGGAAAGTATAAAAACTTATGCAATGTGTAATATATTTAAGTAAAATAATTTAATACATATGATATTATCTAGATGTTGAATTTAAAAAATCATAAAAGGAAACCAATGTGTAACATTTTTTATAATATGAAAACTTCTCAAGAGCATACTTAAGTCATTCAATAAAATTATTCCAAGACAAAAACCTTATGTAGAATTTTTGAGCAAGAATTATGTTATGTATGAGTCACTAGTTTGATAAAGATTCAAAAAAAAGAATCATCATTGAGATATGTCTGGTTAAATATATCTCAATTAAGAGTCATTTATAAGAGAACTATAAATTTGACTAAGTCACAAAACTTATTGTGATACATAATATATTATATTTCTTATATACATTTTTTTAGTTGGAAAAAATTGTGAGATTTATAGAATGAATAATTATGAATAAATATAAAAATAAAATGATTATTGTTTTATTATCAAGTGATTTAAATATCATGGTTAATATTATAATTTTGATTTAAGTTGAGTTTTGGGAAAGAATTAAAGAGGAAGGTTTCTATACTGTGATGAATATTTCTATACCATGAAGCTATCTAAGAATAAATGATAAACCCAAGATGGGTCTGTTATTTAAAATATATAAATTTCATGATTAAAAAATCACATCATGGTGTGTGATAAAGAATATATTATAGGGTTGATTCATAATACAATGTTATGTTATGGATATTAGGCTCAGCGTTGTAATGAGATGGTGAACTGTGGAGTGTCGTGTTTGGATATTGAATGTTTCAACCATAAAAAATCCTAGAGAATATATTTCATGAGGAATTATTTCAAAAAAATGGGTTCACTATATTTTATCATTTAGATGTATCGATCAAAGTACAAGCAGTTATTTATAATGTTTTAAGGTATTTTTTTATAAATAATGAATAGATCATTTTACTAATATTTAAGGAATTTGTATATTCAAAATATAGAACATATATTCACATGATTTAGTGAATATATAAAAAATTAAAATAATAAAAGAGAAGTGTGGAATAGTTTAGTACCCGATACTATTATTTATGTAGAATTATAAAGTATTAAGGATGGAGAAGATATAAACTAATATTTCAGTTCTTGAATATTTTAAGTGCATTGAAGAATAATAATAATCTAACAACCTTAAGTGATATCATATCAATTCATTAAAGTGGAAGAGAAAAATAAAAATTTATAGGAAGAATAAGAATGAGAGAAGACATTTCTTATGGTACCCTAATACCATATAAGATGATAGAAGACAGAGAAAAAGAAATAACATTTAGAGAGATATCAATAGTTATGACTACTGTCTATTTATTGTACCAATAATCTTAAATAAGAATAAGGTTGAGTAACATGAAAACATAAGGTATATTGATATCTAAATGTATTGATCATTCTTAATTGATATTGTGAGTACAAGATAGATGTGAATTCTAATATTCCTAAAGATAGATTGGTAGTTGAAATCCTATACTAAGGAAGAATATTTGATCAGTTAATGTAGCTTCATCCCATAGAATATTTTTGAACTTCTTTAGAAGGGTTTTGTGAATGATCCAGTTTTTGTGATCAAGCACTTTGAATATTTTAAATAATATTTTTATAGCTAATTACGAAGTTGGCATGGAGTTTTGGGTATTGTATAGGCATAAAATCGATATATTAAAAATATTAAATATATTAACTTGTACACATGAATTATATAGAAAATAATATATTTATTACCAAATGGTTTCTTGGATGGATAAATTTGGACCTCTGGTGAATCTGGAATATGGGTTTTATCCTAGGTGTGACATAAGTTTCATTTTCAATAGGTTATGTAATGGTGAAAAATCACATGTAGATTAAATTTGGGATTAATTAATTAATTAATTTATTATCTAGTTAATTTATTTATCCTAGAAACCATATATCCCTTGTTGAAGAATCCTATTGTATTATTTTCACAACCTAGAGAGAGTATTGAGAGGATAACCCATGGTGGAGACCATTGGTGGGTGAGCTTAGGATTGAGGATCAATAAAAAATGCCCGGGAGATCCCCCATGATATTGATGAAAACGATGCAAGATTATTCTTCATAAATGATTGATTTAATTTTGAGGAATGTATTTTTTATTTTCATATTTACCATGTTCTTAATAATTGATGTGATCATGGATTAATTCATCTTATATTTAATCCATGATTTGAATAATTTCATGGCCCTATCAACTTATGTTTTTACTTTTTAAAACTTTCTCTTATGGTTGATCGATATTGGAACATGATATTTTTTATTATTCTTAAATTTATAAAGTTTTAGATGATTTTATATTAGGTGTGTCTATATCTATCACATAATTTTGTGTTTTTATATATTTCTACCACCTTTCTTCATGAAATTTCTAATGACATTTATTTTGGATGACAGTTTAACTATTTCATGATCTGATTCTAATTTGTAATAAAACATAAAATCATAATTCTTTAATTGGATTCAGTTTATAATTTCATTATGGGATGGTATATATTAGATGATGGTGGAACATGATGGAGTGACTGGTTCACAATGAGTTTTTTAGAAGGCAGTGCATGGGGTGATGACTACATGATAGACTTCAATGAATAACTTCAATCCAATGAATGACTTACAAAAATAATTCTATAAAAATGGTGGATCCATGGATGACTCATATGGTAGAGGGTCATGTTTTATTGTAGCTAGAATTAGTGGAAGTGGATATTTAATTGGGATACACATTGAAGTTGTGATCAATCTTTAGAAAACCTGACTATACGACATGTAGTTCATAAAAACACACAATGTGTGTTCCATGAGATGGAATGTTAGGTTTTTCATTTTAAATTAAATATCACAAATTATATGGTTGACCCACACACTGTGTAACTCCATATGTCCCTCTCATCATGTACATGGAGTACATTCTCAAAGAACATGAGCAGTCTACATTCCATTTACCCTTGTACACATCGTGTAGTTATACTTTTACACACCATGTTGAATGGAAGTACATGACTTAGAGATTAACTTGAGGGGACACACCATGTTACCCCTATATCACTCCATTTAATATCTATTGGATTGTAATAATACCCTAAATTAATATCTTATAATTATAATTGTATGAGGAATGTGATGGTTGCCTTATTATTTAACAAAGAGATGTGGTTCTTAATAATGTAGGTGCGATTGAGCATGATAACATTACATAGGATGGGATGGGATCTTAGAATTCTTGGTGAATATTAAACCTCCCCAATGAATTATAATTTAGTATGAGAACAATTTACTCCCACCATATGTGGGATAGGGTTGGATGTTCCCCCCATTTTCTGTGTGTTTTCCTAGGGAATGAGATCCTCTACCTGTAAATCAGACATGGTTAGTATTTATGTTCACCTGTATGGGTTTGGGATCCTTTATATATGAAATTGGTATTTCCACTTATAAGAATATCTCATATAGTCTTGGGATACTCCATTGGAGTAGGTATTTCCACTCATAAATATGAGCCTAGTATCCCCTGTTATAGATTAGAAGAGGTTAAGTGGATTTATAGTTTGCTTAACATGGAGATGTTGGAAGGCTTATGAAATTATTTTAGACTATATGTAAAGAGTGAGACTGTATTATATGACTTGAGTTCCTCTTATGACAATAAATAGGTTAGTCAGGACATGGCCAAACTTTGGAGGTTTCGTTTTGGGACAATAATCTCTATGGATGTTAGGTTGGAAATGTATTTTGGTTGGGATTATATTTTACCCAATCTACTTTTTTATGTACTACATTACTCTATTGTGGGTTGTTAGAGGTTATTAAGGAATTTATTATTCAAGTTTCAATTATTCTACATTAATCTAGTATGTGGGGATATGAATTTGTGGGCGCACGCGTGTGTGTATAGGTTCCTTAGGATAAGGCCACCCATATGTGTGATTTGTATACTTAGTGATAATCACCGGCCCTTGGACTATTGAAGGTGGGATTGTGGTAGCACTCTTGACTTACCTCCATCTAATCAAGACCTAGTGATTTAGGTCATTTTAGAGTGGTATCAGATACTAGGCTATCCTAGGATAGAGTTTAAAGATAGAATAGTTGTGAGGATTGGTTTGGGATTTAGGGAAATAGTGTTGAAGTGTATTGAATTCGACTATCGGGCTAGGGACCCTGGTGTTGGTGTGGTTACCAATGTATCCATTCAATCAAAATATAATAATCTTCTTATCGACTCGGTACACGAGGCATCATTTTTAGGGTACCAATGGTACATGAATCATATAATAATGGGTTTGTGGTTTTCATATAATTCTTAGGTAAACTCCACCAATATACATTATTGACCATGGTGCGTATTGACTATTACATGATGCCTCCATACATATAAACAGTAAGGATTCCATGATAATATTATGATGATGACCAGATTAGTGATGTGGCCTGGGTTTATGAGACCATTCATGTGGTGTTTTCTCTGTCTATATAGAAATGGATACTTATACCCACTAAGAAGTGAGAAGACCTGCCTTTGGTAGCATAAGAAGAATATTTTCTCTAAATTGAATAGTAGGTTGTTCTAGAAATTTAGGATAATGATGCACATAGGATGAGTGAACTTGTCGGATGTTTTTATAGTCATAAAATTGTTATTTGTATCTTCTACCCTCATTAGTTTAATGGTGAGTAGGGTCAATCCACAGGTAAGGGTGTGAGTCATACTAAGGTATTTATAAAATCCTATTCTACCAAAGTAGGGAAATGATTGTGATTGATAGAAGGATGAATGTGAAATTACAATTGAATAAGTGTGAACGAGGTGTTAAATGAATTAGTACTAATCTAAATTAAAAAATAGGATCATGCCAAAATAATGAAGGAAATCCAATTGAATGATCTTTTTAGAAAGATAATTCTAAAGAGAAGTTAGTTCAACTTAACATGTAGTCAAGATCACTAAAATTTTATACATTATCAGTTAAAAATATAAATACCACTAAACATAAACATTATCTATATTGGGAAAGTGTTTTCAGGAATAAATGAGAAGATGAAGTAATCCAAATTAATACATAAAGTAAAATGTCATTTATTCATAAATGTTCTTATAGTGAATTGAAATCAAGATGAATGAAATAAAGAACATGAAAATAATTAACAGGATTTGAAAATCAATTTTCCCTTAATCAATTAAGAAAAAATCATGTTTAAAAATGAAATAGAATTACATGAGAAAAAATAATAGAGGAATAGTGGAAGGAAAAGATGATTAGAAATAGAGAATCTTCTCTCTCGATTCAAAAGTTGTCTCTCCTAACATTATCTTCGACATCCACTCTTTTTGAAGCCACTAATCATGAACTCACCCCAATGCTCATGATCATCTCTTTAGAATCTTGTTATTTGATTTATTGACACCCTAATATTTTTTTGTTTCTTCCCTTATTAAATAAATTTTCTATATTCTTAGTTTACCATCAGAATTTTGTTAGAACTCTTATCACAACTTCCCTTTCCACAAATAATTAAGAGACCTTTAATAGATAAAATGTAACATCCCTAACCCGAGAGAGTTGGAACACTCCATGGGTGGCCCTAGATTAGTGTCATTACCCTCAAAACATCCCATGGGGATCGTGAGGGTCTATATTTACCTTTTTAATAACCATTTTACCTAAACATGTCAGGGGTGATCAAAACATACCGAGCGACACCCAAGAACAAAACCACACATACACAGATCCTCAAATAAACCATAGGATATAACTTATAGACCACCTACATAGATTCTGTGGGTGAACACACTCTTAATCGAGTTCTTAGATTCCACTTCAACCAACCCTTGAAGCTTAAACCTAGATCTCACCCAAAGAGTAGGGTTTTAGAGCTTCAGAAGGAGAGGAGAAGAACATACAAACCCTAAACACAAAATAGAAGTAAGGATGGGATTAGCCTTACCCGAAGCTTTGATCTGCAACCAACAGCACCAAAAATTACTTAGAAATGAGAGAGATTGATCTCTTGTAGCTCTTGGTAGATTTGGTTTGTCCCTAGGGTGAAGATGGGTGAAATGGGAGGAAATCCCGAGTTAGGTATTAAAATCCCAGAGTGGAAAAATTGTAATTTTTTAAAAGTTTCTGGGATGCACGGTTTACCCACACAATTTTTAAAGCAGTGTGAAAACTATACGGGGGCTACTGTCCAAATTCCCACCTTTTTCATAGCTTCCTGGGCTGTCCACATAGTTATCATTAACCATGCGTAGACCATGCGACCTACCCAGAAAACCCATTTTCTCTATTTTTCATGTCTCTAACCCTTGGAACTCCCCCAAGCCTCCTCAAGGACTTGGGTAAGAACTTAATTAACCATAAAAATGCATTTAAACCAAAAATTAAACAAGAAAATAAATTTCTAATATCCGAGATCTTACAACCTCCCCACCTTATAACGGCTCATCCTCGAGCCGAGCTCCCAAGATTTATTGCACTTCCAAGGGAAAGAGATTGGGCTAATGATCCCACATATCTAATTCCCACTCCCATGTTTCTTCCTGAACATTCCCATGCTTCCATAGTAATCGCTCTAATGGCACAACCTTTCCCCGCAAGACTTTCTCACCATGATCTATGACACAAACCAGATTCTACTCAAAGGACGCATCAACCTCAAGCTCAACATACTCAACATCCACTACGTGAGTTGGGTCAGTGAGATACTATTGAAGCTGTGACACATGAAAAATGACATGCATCCCACTATACCACTGTGGAAGAGCCAATTGGTATGACACCAGCCCGATACTATCCACAATCACCAACGACCCCACATACCTGGGTACCAACTTGCTCTACTTCCGAATCCGTAAGTGACCCAACCTTGGAGACACCCAAAGAAACACACTATCACCCACTCTAAACTCAAGGGGTCTACCCATCTGATCTGCATATGAATTATGCCTACTCGGAGCCATTTCCATCCATTTCCGAATCAACTCAACTTTCTCTGAAGTCTCCTACATGAGACTCGGTCCCAACAACTCGAATTCACCGGCCTTCGACCAACATAGAAGAGATGTACACGACCTTCCATAGAGAGCCTCAAATGGTACCATCTGAACCGTAGCCTAAAAAATGTTGTTGTAGGAAAATTCAACAAGTTAAAGTACTTGTCCTTGGAACCACCAAAATCCAACACACAAGCCCTCAACATGTCTTCCAACACTTGGATTGTACGCTTCGACTGCCCATGCGTCCGTGGGTGGAAATATGTACTCAAAAGCAATTGAGTACCAAGAGCCTTATGCAACCCTTTCTAGAAGTGAGATGTGAAATGGGGATCACTATTTGAAATTATATTCCATAGTACACTGTGTAAACATACCATTTCCAGAACATACAACTCACCCAACTGGTCAAATATTTAAGTCTCCTGAATTGATAAGAAATGATCCACTTTTGTTAACCGATCCACAACCACCTAGATTGCATCATTATTTTGAGGTGTCCTCAGAATACCCACCACAGAATCCATCATCACATCATCCTACTTCTATTTCGGAATGGGCAATGTATGTAACAAACCACCAGGGCATTGATGCTTGGCCTTCACCTACTGACAGGTAAGGCACTGTGCCACAAAGCCCACAACTTCCTTTTTCATTACTGGCCACCAAAATTGTCTACAGAGATCACGATACATCTTGTTCAAAACAGTATGAACTGTCCATTTTGATGCATGGAGCTCATGCATCAACTCTTCTTTCATGCACACCGACACAACCACATGATCATGCACACAAACAAACCCATCAATACCGACAGCCCAACCTAAAGGTGGCTCCCCGCATTTTAGTCTTTCCTTAATGAAAAAAAATTTAGGATCCTCAAGATGACTATCTGTAACTCGACTCAAAAGTGTTTAATCAACCATCATGGAAGAAAGAGTCACCTGAATATCTTCCTCCCGCACCTCCAGGTGCATCTCTGCAAACAAATCCATCACCTTCTACTCGGTGCTGGATTCCTGAACCACCTGGTTCTGAGCCTTCCTTCTCAAAGAATCAGCTACACTGTTCCCTTTTCTTGGTGTGTATACCATTTCAAAGTTGAAAGACTATAGATACTCAACCCATCTTCACTTCCGAAGATTCAAATCACACTTTGAAAAGATATACTTTATACTCTTGTGATTGATATACACCATGAAGCATTCCACCCAAAATTAGTGCCTCCAACACTTTAAGGCATACACTACTACAACCAACTCAAGATCATGAGTAGGATAATTCCACTCATGGGGTCTCAATTGCCTCAAACCATAAGCCACCACCCACTTATCTTGAATCAACACAGACCCAAGCCTGATACCAGACACATCACAAAACAAGACATACTTTCTACCTAGATTAGGTAAGATCAAGATCAGTGCAGTTTTCAATCACTTTTTCAACTCTTGAAAGGCATTATCACAAGCCTCAAACCACTCAAATCTAATTCCCATCTTGGTAAATCCTGAAAGTGGTGCTACCAAATGAGAGAAATCATGGATGAACCTCTGGTAATATCTGTCCAAACCCATAAAAATATGAACATCTAAAACATTCTTGGGCTTCTCCCAAGACACAATAGACTGCAATTTCTCTGGATCCATCGACACACCTGCCTCTAAGATAATGTGACCCATAAAATGAAATTATATAATCTAGAATTAACAATTTGACAGCTTGGAATAAAGCTAATGTTCTCTTAGTGTAATCAAGACGATGTCGAGATGTTGGGAATGATTGTCATGAGTTTTCGAGTACACAAGATGTCATCAAAAAAGAAAACCACAAACTGATCCAGATAAGGGTGAAATATTCAGTTCATCAAATCCATGAACACCATTGGTCCATTGGTCAAGCCAAAAGGCATCACCACAAACTCGAATAACCTGTAATGACTCCTGAAAGCTGTCTGCGGTACATCTGAAGGCCTCACCCTCAAATGGTGATAACCTGATCACAAATCAATCTTAGAAAACACCGATTCACCCCCTAAATGGTCAAACAAGTAATCAATTATAAGAAGAGGGTACCTATTTTTCACCGTCATCTGATTTAACTTTCGATAATCAACACACAGCCTTAACAACCCCTCAGCCTTCTTTGAAAAAAGAACATGAGATCCCCAAGGAGACATACTAGGGCATATGAACCCCTTACACCCGAACTCCTCAATCTGAAACTTTAAATACTAGAGTTCTGCCGGTGACATTTGGTATGGCAGAGTGGAAACTGGCTCCGCTCCCAGTAGCAACTCAATTGTGAACCCAACATCCCTCTTAGGTGGAAACCTTGAGAAATACTCAAGAAACACATCCTGAAACTGATCCACTACTAGAGGAAAGACAGAATATTCCCCTCTTTCATCATCAAGCATAAGACAAGCTACTTGATCTGTGAGCCTACACAACTATTGAAAAAACTGTCCCACACGACCTGATCGAACATCCCACTCTTCCTTTCGCACCCCCAATAGAGTGTAAATCAACATAATCCCGCACACACTCTCCATAGGCAAACCTAATGGTACCAAAAACTGAGTAGAAATAAAAGAGTGTGTGGCTCCAGTATCAAACAACACACTAGAAAGCGTAGAAGCTACAAGGATCGTACCTCGAACAGTTGATGTCCCAACTTCACCATCACCGGGTGTAGAATGAACTACATGAAGCTGACCAGCCTCTCTACCCTAGGATCCAACCTGTGTTCCCTACACTACACCGCCCTGCTGACTTGGGCAATCCTGCACTAGAGTTCTGCATCCACCGCCCCTACCAGTACGGCCCATGGAGCTCCAACTGCCTGCCTGATATGGTGAAACTAATCCCTTGCCTCCACTTGGCATCTGTCTGTCACCAATATTCATACTCTCCTACTAAGGGTTCCTGCAGAACCTTTGCACATGTCCCAATCTACCACACGATCGATACTCAACTGGAGGTTGAGGAAACCGGCCACACATGTGCCCCGACCTACCACACCGATAGCAGAACACCCGATCACCACCCTAAGAGGCTGACCCTCTCTTCTGACCACCTTGAACACTTCCACCTTTCTGAAAACTTCTAAAAAGACACTTCCAGCCCTTAGAAGCTGCACCACTTGTCTGCCCAGCTGGCACGACAAGCCCACTACTCGAAGCTCCATTCCAGTTCCCTTCTAAGATAAAATATTAATCCAATACCTCTATAAACCTCTTCAAATGAAAGATATTCACCTGAGACCCAATCTCATGTCTTATCCCATCTTGAAAATGCCTTGTAACTACTGGATCATCCCCCTCCAATGCTAGAACAAAGTTTTTTAGGTCAGTGAAGTGGACAGAATATTCCATAACCAACATCAACCCCTGAGTCGAGCTCATGAACTCTGAAGCCCACTCTTGCCTCAATGTATTAGGATAAAAATGATCTAGAAAATTTTCCTAGAAATCCTTCCACAACACCCCCTCAGCCTGCTCAGTTTGATCCAGGATTTCCCACCAACACTTTACCTAGCCCCACAACATATAAGCTTCCAAATTGACTCGCTTCCCAATAGAAGTCTCCAGATGATCAAGTATCGTCTAGACAAACTCTATCCATAACTCTAATGCCTCTGTCCCACCTTCTCCAGTAATGGTCAGAGGGTGTTGCAGCTGAAATTCTCTGGTCAGCTCAAACATACTCAGTGTGACCCACCCTGGGTCCCGATCCATCATCTGCATAAAATGAGACAAGTTCTATTGGAACCACTCTTCCCCACTTTCATGGATCACCATGTTCTCTTGCTCCTCTACTAGAGGAGTGTTCTCAGCAACATCCTCTTATTGCCCAACTGACACTCAAAATTATGGTGGAATTTATCTACATTTCCAAACACAAGGTTTAGAACACATACCATAAACTTTCACAACTTCATAACAGGAAGGATCTTCACCAGCCACAACAACCCTTAACATTATGAAAAACACCACCCCGACTCTACCTACCATGATCCATGGTCCACAAGGGTAAAAAACTATACACCACCACAATTATCACACAACATGTTACAAACAAAATTTTAATTCATTAAAAACCTTTAATTACACATATTTTATTAATCATCACTTATCATTATTTTATCTTCACCCCCTTTCATTGTTTCATTTACAACACTTTCCGTTTTCAGTTATCAAGATGCAAGGTGCATTCTATCTTTCATGCCTCACACACCCAACCCGTGTGTTCCTACCATGATGCATGCCACTTATCTCTCTAGGTTACTAAAATGATGCATGAATGCACAACCTCATTCCATTGAGGCCACAAGCCAAATATCATAAAATAATCACATCACACAACCTATGCATCACCCAATGGTGAAATATCATCAACTGTAACATCGCAAAATCAAGAACAACAATTACCACCCTAGGTGACTTTGGGTTTCCCTCATACATGGGTTAGCTAATCCCAAGCACGAGCTCATTACCATGTACTGACACATCCTAACTCCCTTCTACCATCCCAAATAACAAGATTCCAGAGAAGGAGAAGAAAGACCTCCTCTGATACCACTTTGTAACGTCCCTGACCTGGTAGAGTCGGCACACCCCATGTGTGGCCCTAGATTAGTGTCATTACCCTCGACACATCCCATGGGGATAGTGAGTGTCTCTATTTACCTTTTTAATAACTATTTTACCCAAACATGTCAAGGGTGATCAAAACATACCAAGAGACACCCAAGAACAAAACCAAACATGCAAAAGTACTCAAATAAACCATGGGATATAAATTGTAGACCACCTACCTCAATTCCATGGGTGAATGAACTCTTAATCAATCCCTTAGATTCTGCTTCAACCAACCCTTGCAGTTTCAACCTAGATCTCACCCAACGAGTAGGGTTTTAGAGTTTTAGAAGGAGAGGAGAAAAACATACAAACCCTAAACAAAATAGATAAGCAAGGATGATATTAGCCTTACCCAGATATTCTATCCACAACCAACGACACAAAAAATTCATTAGAAATGAGGGAGATTGATCTCTTGGAGATCTTGGGAGATTTGGTTCATCCCTAGGGTGAAGAGGGGTGAAATGATAGAAAATATTGAGTTGGGTATTAAAATCCTGGAGTGAAAAAATTATAATTTTTTAAAAGTTTCTAGGCTGCATGGTTTTCCAAACCATGCGCAAACTATGTGGAGGCAACTGTCCAAAGTCCCACTTCCTGCACAGTTTCTTGGGTTGTCCTCACGGTTAGCACTAACCATGCGACCTACCTAGAAAACTCCCTTTTCTCCATTTTTTGTGTCCCAAACCCTCGAAACACCCCCGAGCCTCCTCAAGGACTTGGGTAAGCACTTAAATAACTAGAATAAGGTATTCAAACCAAAATTTAAACTAGAACATACCTTTCCAAGATCCGTGATCTTACAGAAAATCACAAACTGGGTAGGTCTGCTTTCCAAAATATTGTTTTTTCATATTCCACACTTTTTTGTGCCTATAACATCACTTATAAAAAAAAATTATTTCTCTCAAAATTGATTAATTTCTCCAATATTAATTTTTAACACAATATAATAACCTCTACTACCTACTGAATTAAAAAATCTTGATTCCTATAACTATCCTTAGTTCCCCTACATACCTTATCTATGAAAATTAGAAAAATAATTGGGTAGTGGATTCTTCCTGTATTCATCTTTCTCTTGGTCCATTTTCAACACTCAGACTCAGATGCATGAATGTATTAAAAATCATTATTCAACTAGATATCCATCAATTTACATAATGAAAAAATCTTCCCAAATCTTGTATAGAATCATTAACATAAACTCACTCAAAAATACCTTCTTTAGTCAACCACGGGCCTCAATAAAGGATTCACCTAGAATCATTGATCTGTGGTGGTCAATTTGGGATACTCAATGAAAAATGATTCACAAAGTCAAATGAATGATCACATGGTGAGTATTCAAGATTTCTATTACAAATGAAATGTTTTGAAATAAAAGGACTATTATCTTTATTATTTTAATATAAAATTTTATTTAGTGTTAGCTTCATATTTTTACCAGCCTCACTCGAATGACATTCTACCACTGATAAGCGATCTCCAGTCTTTATTTCACACTATATTGAATGGGTTCTTCTTAAAATCCCTCTATCAATAAATAATAACTCATATTTCCTTTAGGATTGGGTTTAAAGTAAAACTTGGATATAATCATCATACTTAGTCAGTTAAACCTTAGGTATTTTTGAGGTTTTCTCGACAAATGTTTAACTCTTTACTCAGTCTGCATCGATCATTCAACTAGCTTCAAAATCAACCTTAAACTCAAGTTATCAATTTGAGTTCTCTTTTTGATCCAGTTTTGAGGTCTCAGTTCCATTGGGTTGATCTCAGAGTTCATATCCAAGATCATAATCATCTAGTATTCCTCATCTTCAGTTCTCCAAGTTATTATCAAGATGCACAACCACAACTAGAATTGAGTTCCAAATTTTTAAAGTGAAAATATCTTATGTAGAGAAGCTGAGAAAATATTCTTACATTGGAGGTGAAATATTATCATATATGGAACCCACTAAATTATATTACTAGAATATATATGGTGTAAAATATATTATTACATCCCTTGAAAATTATATTATGGGGATGTGGTGGAAAATTCTTTTATGTAAATTCTATTACGTAATATCTGAAAAATTATATCATGGGATGGATTCCAAACAATTCACATGATACTATAAGAAAAGTATAAAATATTATAAAATCACAAAAATGATTAAAAATGAAATAAAAATTAAAATTAGCACTGTAAAGAACATTACAAAAATTTTAAGACTTCAATAATGAATATTAACAATTATTTCGACCAAAATAAATTTTAAAATTAAAACCATCATACTTTTAACATTTTAATTCCAACATTGAATCAATTAAAACATTTAAATTAAATTTTCAATCAATATTCCATGGAGATAAACATAAATAAATTTATTAAAAAATATGTGAAAATTTGAATCAAAGTACTTCTAAACAATTAAGTAGAAAAAAAACTAACTTCACAAATAATATTCAAGAAATAAGAATTTCAACATAAAATGATTTAAATCCATAAAACCTTCATTTAAAGAACATTTTAAATTTAAAAATCATTTAAATCTCAATTATTATTCATATTAGACATGAAAAAACTTATAAAAAAATTACACCTAAAATCCCCCCACACTTAGTATATTAATTACCCTCAAACTGTAAATTATACAAATTCAAGTGAAATAAAATTAATCTCATGACTGAAAAACTAAAGTGCCACAAAGATTCAAGTTTCAAAAATATTTTTCCCATGCACTCTATTAAGTTCAAAAAGTGACTAGACTTTAAAATTGATTGGTTTAAGTGAAAAGTTAGTTTCCTATTTTAAAAAATTGATTTAAATTTAAAATTTTATAAATAATGAAACTCACTTTAATTTCCATCCAACTAGAACTTTTAAACTTATCTTTACCTCTAGAGGAATAGACACATAATATAACAAATAATAAATAGACTCAACCAAATGGATGGTTGGGAAAAAATTAGAAAGAAAAAATAAATAACCTATCCTTCAGTAAAATAATAAATAAAAAAGGTTCAATATTGATTAGTATTTTCATTTTGAATCCCATTTGGATGAATATATTATGAATTTAATTCAAATAAAAAATATCAATTCTAGTGAAAATTTTAAGATCCTGACCTTTTTTGAAATCATCTCGGGCGTGTTTTCAGGTACTTTTTTGAGTTTTTTAAGTACCTTTGTATGGAGTAGTGTCTTGGGGTGCGTTTGGGTGATTTTTTAAGAAAAACAAACGAACAGTTGGTTGTGAATGGTTTTTTCATGGTTTGAAAAATTGTGTGACTAAACTGTGCCAACCGTACAAACCTGGATAGAGAGTTTCACAAAGTTTGTGAATGGTTTGACAAAACATGCGACTAAACCATGCCAATCATGCAAAAATGGATAGAAAGATCTGCATGTTTTGTGTACAGTTTGACAAACTGTGTGACTAAACCATTCTAATTGTGAAAACCTGGACAGAGAGGTCCAAATGGTTGGTGCATGGTTTTCCCTAACCATGCAACCCTACCCATGAAACCATGCGCGCAAGATTACTTATTCTAAAATATTTTTTAAACCCATCCAAACCCCTACGAATCCCATATTTCAACCTTGGATTGGTCTTGACAAATTCTAGGTGATCCTAGAGCATTATGGAGGGATTACAAGGTGATTCGAACATCATTATTCGAGATCGAAATCCCGGATTGAAGATCTACTCTCTTCCTAGTAAGTGGATTTCATCCTGTTACTTCTCCCATTCTTTCCTCTATCTTTCCTTGATATTTTCGTGGAATATATCCACCATTTCCATAGATCTAAACCTATGAGTTGAGATCTAGATCTTGGATTGTGGATCTAGATCTATATTTTCAATATCTTGATGCCTTTGATCTTAATTTTAGTATTAGGGATTTAGATCTAGAGATTGATCAATGACATTGTGCCACTCAAATTTTGGGAATTTCTATTGGGCTAACATCTATCAATAAACTGAGGTAGGTGGTCTAAATTGAACTCCCATAGTCATGGATTTGATATGTGAATGTGAGTTTATGGATTTTCTGGATTTCCTTGATAAATTGATTTCCAAAATTCGAGTAATTAGGAATGTGGAATTTACTTGTGATTGTCTTGGTGATTAATTGATAATTGAATCATAAAAAAGAAGAAGTGGGGTTTATCAAATAGATATTTGTTTTGGAGATCAGTTATGGGTTGAGATATTGTAATTGAGGCATTGAATTGATTGTGTTAAGATAATTAATAGGGGGACATTAATTTTGAAATAATATTTGGCTATATATTGTAATTAATTGTGATAATTAATTATGTTCCATGATGTTGATAAAAGATAATTAATTGTGAGAATTAATTATGACAAGTTGAGATTTTATATGGATAATTAATTGTGAAGAATTAATTATGGAAAGATAATCATTCTGATTGATTAATTAATTTATGAATCAATTAATGGTCTAGGTTTTTAGTTAATTATTGAGTTAACTAATGGCCTTTGAAATGTTTAACTAATCATTGGATGAGTAATGGAATGATGTGGCTAATTCTTGTGAATTAAAGAATGACTAAATTATTGAGATTTTGGGATTCTAGGCTTGAAAACCTACACCGAATGAGATTTTGTGGTGCTAGACATGGAGTTCTAGACCGATTAGAAGTTGAGACTTGGACATGGCATTCCTACCTAATAGTTATCCAAGCTTGAGATTTGGGGTTCTAGGCATGACGACCTACATCGAATGAGATATGGAGTGTTAGGAATAGTGACCTATACTAAATGAGATTTGGGGTTCTTTACATGAATTTCAACACCAAATTAATGATAATAATAAATGATTATTCAAATGGGGAACATGAATTTAAATTGGGCCTAATGTGATAATTAAAGATTAAATGAAAATGTGATAAATGTTTAATTATGCATTGTATTTATTGGAACATAAAATTGCATGCACTATCTTTTGATTGGAATCGTTTTAGACACCATTGGTGATGGCCTACTAAGTTGTACTCACACCCTATTCAGGACTCTTGATCGACACTTAAGTAGACTTTGTTGTTGCTAGACAAGATAAAGGCAAGGCCCTAGGATAGGTTTTTGTTTGAGATTGGAGCATGGTAGAGGGAACCAGATGTGGTTTGTGATCCTCTTGGGATTCGTTGTGTCTTTACTTTTAGTTTCATTGTAGATACTTGACATTCAAATTTCCATATCATGTGTTTACCTTTCAGTTGAGTATTGTATTTTATTGTTTTTAATATCATATGACATGGTATTGTTCTGGTTATTTGTATGCTTCCACACTTAGTTATCATTTTTTCCTTCCATTGGTGTTTGCCTGCCTGAATGGCCCGAAGGCATTCATTTTTATTGATTTGTTTTTGATAACCCCCCTTTCAAGGGATAAGGGGGAACCCTTACAAGGCCCATAGGCTCAGAGATTACATGGCCTATAGGCTTATGAGATTACATGACCTGAAGGTCTTAGGAAATTCAACCAGACTATCTACAAGGAACTACCCCTCCATTGGTGTTTTATTCTGATAAAATAGGGTATAATCTTCCCAATATTGACTTACCAGACCCTCACTTCTAGTCGACAGCCTCTGGCATATGGGGGGGGGGTGCGCTTGAGGTCATGTGGCCAACTGATTTGGGGAACCATTTAGTGGCACCCATGTCAGGACGCCACAAAGTGGTATCAGATGAGTTTTCTTTTCATTCTTCTTCTTTTGTCATACTATTTTAGGAAAGGTTTACAGGAGACTAGGAAGAGTCAAGGCTTGGTAATGAGCTCATGCATGGGAGTTTCAAACCCATGCATGGAGAAAAATCCAAGTACTCAGGGTGGGATTATTGTGATTTCTGTTTGTTGTTACAGTTGGATATTATTTCACCTTGGGTGATGCACTTGTGGTGTGATGTAATATTTGTTTTGATAGTTGTTGAATTTTGATTTGGGGAATAACGAGGAATGATACTTTAGTCTTCATGAATCATTCTCGGCACTCAAGTTTTTTGTGACATGCATCATTATAGGCACTCACGGGAAAAACAAGTTATGGGTAAGTAGTTGAACTTGAACAATTTTTATTAGTTGTGAGATTGAAATATTGATGCAGAATGAGAATAAATGGGTGTCTAATGAGAAACTTGATTGATGAAATGAGTATGATTAATTAATTAATTATTTAATTAATTAATTTGAGATAATGTGATTAATTAATGGTTGGATTAATTAATGATAATGTATATACCCTTGTTAACCAAGACCTAGGAGTTGAATGGTTAAGGGTAGTGATAAGGCCTTGGTGTGGACCATGTGTAGAGAAAAAGGAGAAAAAAATATTGAAACTTTTTGTGTTAGTTTCTCCTCTTACGTAAATGTTATAAGGTTGCGTTATGAGACCTAAGACGTGGGTTTGGCTTTGTAGAGATATGCTTCCATGATGCTTGTTGAGGGAGAGAATGAGGGGTATGGATTGAAACGAACTTCCAGATAGGGAACTTGAGGAACCATTAGTGCAAATTGAGGAGGAAGGGGAACAGTTCAAAGATAAAATTTCTCATTTCATGCAATTCATGGAGAGATACCTAGGGTGGGTTCTAAAAATCATGTCTTAGTTGACAAGGGAGTTTCAACTGCAACACCTTCTTAATTTTAATGGAGAGGGTGGACCTGAGGGAGCTGAATTATAGATTGAATCCATAGAGATGATACTTTCCCATTTGGAGACTTTAGGTGGGAGGAGGGTCAAGTTGGATGCTTATATGCTATGGGGATCAGCGAAGCGCTGGTGGGATATTCAGGTATGATCTGGACAGACTCATGATATGTTATGGAAGGAATTTCTAGAGATGTTCTTGGATCACTTCTATCTAGAGACGTTGAGACAAGAATAGGATTCAGATTTTTTGTATATGGCCCAAGTAAGCATGTTCATAATAGATTACACTGGACATTTCTTATATTTACAATGTTTTTCTCGATCTTTGGAAGAATATGAGGCTTCTTTGTAAAAGTGATTTTATGATGGACTTAGGTGTAAAATTAAGTCCCATGTAAGTATCTTTGGGTAACAGAAATTATCATAATTGGTTAATCAGACTCTCATTTCATAGGGGGACCTGAAGGAGGCTTTCAATTTTGGAAAGGTAGCTATCACTGGATGATCATGGAGTGTGCCTTCTGAGGGAAGAAAGAACGATTATGAGAACCTTAGTTAGGATAGTGTAAATCAAGGTGGACATCCATGAGGAAAAGTTTCTCTAGATCTTACTCATGTGCTTTTCCACTAGTGCGGTAGGTAGGGAAACTATCGCATACACTGTCCTCGACCACCAATGGAGTGCCATTTTTTTGGTAAGATGGGGCACCTACAAAAGTTCTGCAGGAAGCAGCGGCAAGCTGGTGTTGAGGGAGAAACTACTCAAATTTAGAGTGTTGGAAGGGGATATTCTACACCATATAGGTCTGGCAGTTGGAACTCTACGGGTAGAGGTAGTAGAGGTAGTAGATGTGGTGCTTCAGGATATGAGCACCCATATCATCCGCGTGGTGCTACTCAAGGGAGTCAGAAGACACCACAAGGAATAGGGGAAGTACAGTTACATGCAGTCTAGCCTACAGTTGTAGAGAGTCAGGATGGTCTATCGATAGTGAGAGATAATATTCCAGTTACTTATACTTTAGCTACTTCCTTGTTTGATACTAGTGCCTCTCATTCCTTTATATCTACAAATCTTGTTAATGGTTTGATCCTGGAGGTGGAGTCTGTAAGCAAGGTGATGAATATCGACACACCAATGGGAACAGGGTCTAGGGATATCTATTTATGTAAGGAATCTTCTCTAGAGATCAGAGAGTATCATTTTATTTGGGATATCTATGTCCTTGATATAATGAAATTTGACCTGATTATGGGTATGGACTAGCTATTCACATAACGACCCCATATAGATTGTTACCGCAGGAGAGTGAAATTCGTATCTTCTAAGGGTGACCAATATGTTCATCATGAAGAATGGGATATCCATGCAGGCCGAGCTGGGCCAATTACTCAGAAACTAGGAGATCTCAGTGCCCAATTTTCTAGTCTTTTGATGGATGATGGGAGTGGTAGGAAAGACGTCCTTCCACCAGTAGTATAACTATTTCAATATGTCTTTCCTAAATACTTTTTAGGGTTTCCACCTGAGAGAGATGTGGGATTCAATATTGATCTCATGGTAGGGGATGATCCATTATCAATTCCTCCTTAAAGAATGGAACATACTGAGGTTTAAGAGCTCAAAACGCTATTGGAGGATAAAGGGTTTATCCGTCCAAGTACGTCACCTTGGGGATCACCTATATTTCTTGCGAAGAAGGCCAAAGGGAGTTTACGCTTGTGTACTGATTAACAGAAGTTGAATAAAATGACAGTGAAGAACATGCATCCTCTTCTGCGTATCAATGATTTGTTTGACTAGCTGAAGGGGACTTGTTGTTCTCAAATATTTATATGAGATCAAGGTATCATCAGGTGATATTTAAGAACTCTAATATACTAATAACCTCTTTTAGAAGCAGGTATTACCTTTATGAATTTTTTGTAAGGCTGTTTGGGTTGACCAATGCTCCAATAGTATTTATGGCCTTGATGAATATGATCTTTCATCCGTACTTATATCAATTTGTGGTGGTGTTTGTGGATGACATCTTGGTCTCTTCTAAGACTCATGATGATCATGCCCAACATCTTGACATCGTATTGGGTACACCAAGATGACATTGACTATATGCCAAGCTATCTAAATGTTAGTTTTGGATTGACATGGTACACTTTTTTGGGCACATCATCTCATAAAAAGGTGTGGAAGTGGACCTAGAAAAAGTGCATGCAGTGGTTTCTTAGGAGCATCTCAAGAATTTTTTTTATATCTGATTTTTTGGGATTATCTGGTTATTATAGGAGGTTCATCCTTGAATTTTCTTGATTGGAAGCACCACTTTCATGTTTGAAAAAGAAAGGGATAAAGTTTTATTGGACAAAATTATGTTAGAATTCTTTCAAATAGTTTAATAAGTGCTTGACATTGGCACTAATTTTGATCTTACCTTAGTTAGGTGGGGAGTAAATGGTGTATTGTGATGCTTTTAGGGTCATACTCGGAGTTGTGTTGATGCAAGGGGATCGAGTTGTTACTTATGGGTCTCAGTAGTTTATGCCACATGAAAAGAATTACCCTATGCATGACCTTGAGTTTGAAGTAGTGGTTTATGCTCTTAAGTGTTGGGGACACTATCTTTTTGGTTAAAAGTTTACAGTTTTTACGGATCACAAAATACTGAAGTATATCTTTTCACAGCATGACTTTAATCTTTGGAAGTGAATATGGGTAGAGTATATATAGTACTTTGATTTTGAACTGTCATATACACCAGGAAAGGGGAATAGTGTGTCTAATGTCTTGAGTAGGAAAATTGAGACTCAGTTGGTATATGAATCAAGTACAGATTAGAAGTTGATGAATTTGCTAGTGGAAATTCATGTGGTAGTTCAAAAGTGTCTGGAGAGGATGACTCTAGTTTCTGTAGTAGTCCAGTCTATAATATTGATACTGATTAGGGACAAGCAGTATGAAGATCTAGAGTGTTTAGCCTTAAGGTAAAGCCTTGAAGGTGGGGAGACACCTTCAGGCTAGATAATAGATGAGGAAGATATCATCTATGTAAAAAATAGGGTTGTTTTGCCTATAAATATGCGAGAGGAACTCATTTGAGAATTTCATGCCTCAAAGTGGGTGACACATCCTAGGGTGAAAAAATGTACTGTGACCTACGACGACCTTTTTGGTGGCCAAACATTAAAAAGGAGATAACAGGGTTTGTAATAAGATGTTTCACCTGTCAGAAGGTGAAGGAAAAATATCAATGACCTAGAGGCCTATTGCAGCCGTTGATTATTCGAGAATGGAAGTGAGATGATGTAACTATTGATTTTATGGTAGGACTTCCAAATACACTTAGGAAGAATGATTCTATTTGGGTCATTGTGGATTGACTAACAAAGGTATCACATTTCGTGACTATTAGGGAAACCTTTATAGTATAATAGTTGGGAGAACTGTATGTATGAGAGATAGTTCATTTTCATGGGGTTCCACAGACTATAGTTTCAGATCATGATTCACGCTTTACTTCACGCTTCTGGAAGGGCTTACAGAAGACACTTGGTACACATGTTTTGTTAAGTATGAACTTTCACCCACAAATAGATGGGAAATTGAAGCATTCCATATAGGTGTTAGAGGATATGGTGCAAGCATGTGTGCTTAAATTTGGTGGTCCTTGGGAGAAGAACTTGGATTTAAAAGAGTTTTCCAATAACAAAAATTATCAAGAAACTATATAGATGGAACCATATGAGGAACTTTACTATAGACCTTATAGATCACCACTATGTTTGTTAGAGGTGGGTGAGTCAGAGCTGTTGGGATCAAGTCTCGTTCAGAAGACATTGGAGCAAGTGTAGTTGATTTGGAAACATATGACTATAGATCAGAGTAGGCAGAAGTTGTATACTGATAGATGGAGATGACCCCTAGAGTTTACAGAGGGTGATCATGTTTTCCTTCAGGTGTCACCTAGGTTGGGTCATAGTAGGTTATGAAGGGAGGGAAAGTTGGCGCCCAAGTTTTTAGGACCTTTTGATGTAGTGGAGAGAATCGGGCCAGTGGCGTACCGATTATCCATTCCACAAAAATTCAGTTCTATGCATGATGTTTTCCATGTGTCACTACTACGATGGGATCACCCCGACCCTTCACATGTGATTGATTTGGAAGAGGTTGACCTCAAGATAGATGCATCCTTTAAGGAGCATGTGATATTTGTGCTGGTTCACAGTGAGAATTAATTATGTGTCATGATGTTAATCAAAGATAATTAATTTTGAGAATTAATTATGACAAGTTGAGATTTTATATGGATAATTAATTGTGAAGAATTAATTATGGAAAGAGAATTTTTCTGATTGATTAATTAATTTATGAATTAATTAATGGGTTAGGTGCTTAGTTAATTATTGAGTTAATGAATGGACTTTGAAATGTTTAACTAATCATTGGATTAGTAATGGAATGATGTGGCTAATTCTTGTGAATTAAAGAATGATTAAATTATTGAGATTTTGTGGTTCTAGGCCTAAAAACCTACACCTAATGAGATTTTGTGGTGCTAGACATGGCGTTCTAGACTGATTAGAAGTTGGGACTTGGACATGGCGTTCCTCCCCAATAGTTATCTAAGCTTGAGATTTGGGGATCTAGGCATGACGACCTAGACCGAATGAGATATGGAGTGTTAGGAATAACGACCTATACTGAATGAGATTTGGGGTGCTTTACATGAAGTTAAACACCAAATAAATGATAATAATAAATGATTATTCAAATGGGGAACATGAATTTAAACTAGGCCTAATGTGACGATTAAATATTAAATGACAAGGTGATAAGTTTTTAATTATTCATTGTATTTATTGATTCATAAAATTGCATGCACTATCTTTTGACTGGAATGGTTTTAGACACCATTGGTGGTGGCCTACTAAGTTCTACTTACACCCTATTGAGAACTCTTGATCAGAACCTGAGTAGACTTTGTTGTTGTTGGACATGATAAGGGAAAGGCCCTGGGATAGGTTTATGTTTGGGATTGGAGCATGGTAGAGGGAACCGAATGTGGTTTGGGACCCTCTTGGGATTCGCTGTGTCTTTACTTTTAGTTTCATTGTAGAGAATTGACATTCACATTTTCATGGCATGTTTTTACCTTTCAGTTGAGTATTATATTTTCTTGTTTTGAATATCATATGACATGGTATTGTTCTAGTTATTTATATGCTTCCACACTTGGTTATTGTTGTTTGATTCCATTGGTGTTTTATTTTGATAAAAGAGGGTATAGTATTCCTAATATTGACTTACCAGACCCTCACTTCTAGTCGTCACCCTCTGGCATATGGGGAGGTGTGCTTAAGGGCATGTGGCCAATCGGTTCGGGGCACCATTTAGTGGCAGCTAGGTTAGGATTCCAGAAAGTGGTATCAGAGGAGTTTTCTTTTCTTTCTTCTTCTTTTGTCTTACTATTTTGGGAAAGGTTTACATGAGACTAGTAAGAGTCGAGACTTGGTAATGAGCTCGTGCATGGGAGTTGCAAACCCATGTATAAAGGAAAATCCAAGTACTCAGGGTGGGATTGTTGTGATGGTTGTTTGTTGTTACAGTTGGATATTATTTCACCTTGGGTGATGCACTTGTGGTGTGATGTGATATTTTTTTGACAGTTGTTGAATTTTTATTTGGGGCTTAAAGAGGAAATATACTTGAGTCTTCATGCATCATTCTCGGCACTCAAGGTTGTTGTGACATGTATCATTCTAGGCTCTCACGGGAAAAATAAATTATGGGTAAGTTGTTGAACTTGAACTATTTTTCCTAGTTGTGAGATTGAAATAATAATGCAGAATGAGAATAAATGGGTGTCAAATGAGAAACTTGATTGATTAAATGAGTATGATTAATTAATTATTTATTTAATTAATTAATTTGAGATAATTTGATTAATTAATGGTTGGATTAATTAATGATAATGTATATACCCTTGTTAACCAAGACCTAGGAGTTGGATGGTTAAGGGTAGTGGTAAGGCCTTGGTGTTGATCATGTGTAGAGAAAAAGGATAAAAAGGAAATATTGAAAATTGTTGGGTTAGTTTCTCCTCTTACATAAATGTTATAAGGTTGTGTTATGAGACCTAATACGTGTGTTTGGATTTGTAGAGATATGCTTCCATGATGCTTGTTGAGGGATAGAATGAGGGGTATGGCTTGAAACGAAGTTCCATATAGGGAACTTGAGGAACCATTAGATAAAGCTGAGGAGGAAGGGGAATAGTTCCGAGATAAAATTTCTCATTTCATGCAATTCATGGAGATAGACCTAGGGCGGGTTAGGAAAATCATGTCTGAGTTGACAAGGGAGTTTCAGCTGCAACACCCTCTTAATTTTAATGTAGAGGGTGGACCTGAGGGAGCTGAATTATAGATTGAATCCATAGAGATTATACTTTCCCATTTGGATACTCCAAGTGGGAGGAGGGTCAAGTTGGATGCTTATATGCTATGGGGATCAATGAAGTGATGATGAGACATTCAGGTATGATCTACACAGACTGATGATATGTTATGGAAGGAATTTCTAGAGAAGTTCTTGGATCACTTCTATCTAGAGATGTTGAGACAAGAAAATGCTTTAGATTTTATGCATCTAGCCGAAGTAATCTTGTCCATAATATATTATGATGGATGTTTCTTAGATTTACAGTGTTTTTCTCCAGATTTGGAGGAAGATGAGGCTTCTTTGGAAAAACAATTTCAGGATGGACTTAGGTATGGAATTAAGTCCCATGTAAGTATCTTTGGGTAAAATAAATTATCAGAAGTGGTTAATCAGGCTCTCATTTCATAGGGGAACCTGAAGGAGGCTTTCAATGCTGGACAGGAAACTGTCACTGGATGATCAGGGAGTGTTCCTTCTGAGGGCAGAAAGTGTCGTTATGAGAACATTAGTCAGGATAGTGTAAATCAAGATGGACATCCCGGAGGAACATTTTCTCTAAATCTTACTCATGTGATTTCCACTAGTGCGGTAGGTAGGGACACTATCATACACACTATCCTCAACCACCAGTGGAGTGACATTTTTTTGGTAAGATGGGGCACCTATAGAAGTTCTGCAGGAAGCAGCGGCAAGCTGGTGTTGAGGGAGAATCTTCTCAAAGTTAGAGTGTGGGAAGGGGGTCTTATACACCATATAGGTATGGCAGTTGGAACTCTACAGGTAGAGGCAGTAGAGGTAGTGGATGTGGTGATTCAGGGTATGAGCGCCCATAGCATCTACGTAGTGCTACTCAAGGGAGTCAGACAACACCACAGGGAATAGGGGTAGTATAGTTACATGCAGTGTAACCTACCCTTGTGGAAAGAAAGGATGGTATATCGATAATGAGATATACTATTCTAGTTGCTTCTACTTTACCTACTTCCGTGTTTGATACTAGTGCCTCTCATTCCTTTATATCTACGAATCTTGTTAATTGTTTGAGCCTGGAGGTGGAGTCTATAAGAAAGGTGATGAATATTGACACGCCAATGGGGACACGGTCTAGGGATATCTATTTATGTAAGGAATGTTCTCTAGAGATCAGAGAGTATCATTTTATTTGGTATATCTATGTCCTTGATATAACGAGCTTCGACCTGATTATGGGTGTGGACTGGATAGTCGCATAACGACCCCATATAGATTGTTACCATAGGAAAGTGAACTTTGTATCTCTTAAGGGTGACCAGTATGTTCATCATGGAGAATGGGATATCCATGATGATTGAGCTGGGCCAATTACTCAGCAATTAGGAGATCTTACAGCCCAAGTTTCTAGTCTTTTGATGGATGATGGGAGTGGTAGGAAAGAAGTCCTTCCACCAGTAGTAGAACTATTTAAATATGTATTTCTTGAATAATTTTCTAGGTTTCCACCTGAGAGAGATGTGGGATTCACTATTGAGATCATGTTAGGGGCTGAGCCAGTATCAATTCCACCTTAAAGAATGGAACCTACTGAGGTTCAAGAGCTAAAAAAGAAGTTGTAGGATAAAGGGTTTATCCATCCAAGTACATCGCCTTGGGGATCACCTGTATTGTTTTCAAAGAAGGACGAAGGGAGTTTACACTTGTGTGCCGATTAATGGAAGTTGAATAAAATGGTAGTGAATAACTGACATCGTCTTTCACATATCGATGATCTGTTTGACCAGCTGAAGGGGACTTGTGTGTTATCAAAGATTGATATGAGGTCAAGGTATCATCAGGTGATATTTAAGACCTCTAATATACCAATAACCTCTTTTAGAAGTAGGTATTAACTTTATGAATTTTTTTAAGGCTATTTGGTTTGACCAATGATCCAACAGTATTTATGGCCTTGATGAATATGATCTTTCATCCGTACTTAGATCAGTTTGGGGTGGTGTTTGTGGATGACATCTTGGTCTCCTCTAGGACTCATTATGATCATTCCCAACATCTTGACATCATCTTGGGTACACCAAGATAACATTGACTATATTCTAAGCTATCTAAATTTTAGTTTTGGATTAACAGGGTACACTTTTTAGGGCACATCATCTCAGAAGAAGGTGTAAAAGTGGACCTAGAAAAAGTGAAGATAGTGGTTTCTTGGGAGCATCCCAATAATTTTTTTATATCCATTTTTTTGGGATTTGATGGTTATTATAAGAGGTTCATTCATGACTTTTCATGATTGGAAGCACTGCTTTCAGGTTTAAAAAAGAAAGGGATAAAGTTTTATTGGACAAAAGTATGCGAGAATTATTTCCAATAGTTTAATAAGAACTTGACATTGGCACTAATTTTGATCTCACCTAAGTTGGGTGAGCAGTACATGGTGTATTTTGATGCTTTTAGGGTCATACTCAGAGTTGTGTTGATGCAAGGAGATCAAGTTGTTGTTTATGGGTCTTAGTAGTTGAGGACACATGAAAAGAATTACCCTATGCATGACCTCGAGTTTGAAGTAGTGGTTTATGCTCTTAAGTATTAGGGACACTATCTTTTGGGTTAAAAGTTTACAGTTTTTATGAATAAAAAAATCTTGAAGTATATCTTTTTACAACATGACTTGAATCTTTGGAAGTGAATATGGGTAAAGTATATATAGTCCTTTGATTTTGAACCGTCATATACACCCAGAAAGGGGAATAGTGTGTCTGATTTCTTGAGTAGTAAAACTCAGACTCAGTTGGTATATGAATCAAGTACACAGTGGAAGATGATGACTTTGCTGGTGGAAATTCATGTGGTAGTTTAGGAGGTTCAGGAGAGGATGACTATGGTTTCTGTAGTAGTGGAGTCTATAATTTTGAGACAGATCAGGGATAAGTAGTATGAGGATCTAGAGTGTTTAGCCTTAAGGTAAAGCCTTGAAGGTGGGGAGACACCTTCAAACTGGATAATAGATGAGGATGAGATCATCTATGTGAAAAATAGGGTTGTTGTGCCTATTAATATGTGAGAGGAACTCATGTGATAATTTCATGCCTCAAAGTGTGCGACACATCCTAGGGTAATCATGTTTTCCTTCAGGTGTCACCTAGGTTGGGTCACTGTAGGTTATGAAGGGAGGGAAAGTTGGCGCCCAGGTTTGTAGGACCTTTTGATATAGTGGAGAGAATCACGCCAGTGGCTTACTTATTATACCTTCCACAAAAATTCAGTTCTATGCATGATGTTTTCCATGTGTCACAACTATGATGGGATCACCCGACCCTTCACATGTGATTGATGTGGAATAGGTTTACCTCAAGATAGATGTGTCCTTTGTGGAGCATCTGATATTTGTGCTGGGTCGCATTGAGAAGGTGTTACAGGGAAAGACGGTGCCATTAGTTCATGTGTTATGGAAACATGTAAGTGTTCAAGAGGGAAATTGGGAACAAGAATCATATATTAGGTATCAATGGCCCAATATTTTTGTCTTAGAATCTAAGAAAAGTTTGGGAGTGCAGCTCGAGGATGAGCTATTATATGGTGGGGAGATTGTAAGATCCCAACCTTTTATAGAGTCATCTCTAGTGCATTTTCAGGTAATTTTTTGAGGTTTTTCAGTACCTTTGTTTGGAGTATTGTCTTGGGGTGAATTTGGGTGAAATTTTAAGAAACAAAATGGGAAGTGGGATATGCATGGTTTGACAAACTGTGTGACTAAACCATTCCAACTGTGCAAACCAGGACAGAGAGGTCCGCATGGTTTGCGCATGTTTTGACGAACCGTGTGACTATGCCATTCCAATTGTGAAAACGCAGATAGAGAGGTCCACACAATTTGTGCAAGGTTTTAAAAACTATGTGACTAAATCGTTCTAACCATGAAAACTTGGAAAGAGAGGTCCGCACGGTTCGTGCATGGTTTTCCCTAACCGTGCGCCCCTGCCCGGGAAACTGTGCGTGCAAGATTAATTATCCAAAAATATTTTTTAAAACCACTCGAACCCACGAGACTCCCATATTTTGACCTTCTACCAATTTTGAAAAATTCTAGGTGATCCTAGAGCCTTCTGGAGGGATTCAAAGGTGATTCAAATATCTTTATTTGAGATCGAAATCCCAGATTTAAGATCTGCTCTCTTCCTGATAAGTGGATTTCATCCTGTTGCTTCTCCCATTATTTCCTCTATCTTTTATTGATCTTTTCATGTAATATCTCCAATATTTCCATGAATATAAACCAATGAGTTGATATCTATATCTAATATTGTGGATCTAGATCTAGATTTGTAAGATCTTGATTCCTTTGATCTTAATTTTGGTATTAGGGATTTAGATCCAGAGCTTGATCAATGATGTTGTGCCACTTGAATTTTAGGAATTTCCATTAGGATAACATCCATCAATAAATTGAGGTAGGAGGTCTAAATAGAACTCCAATAGTCATGAATTTGATATGTGAATGTGAGTTTATGGATTTTCTAACTTCCCTTGATAAATTGATTTCCTAAATTGAAGTAATTAGGAATGTGAAATTGACTCGTGATTACCTTGGTGATTAATTGATAATTGAATCATTGAAAAAATGAAGGGGGGTTGCTCAAATAGATATTTTTTTGGATATCCGATATGGGTTGAGATATTGTAATTGAGATATTGAATTGATAGTGTTAAGATAATTAATTGGGGGAAATTAATTATGAAATAATGTTTAGCTATGTAAGGTAATTAATTGTGATAATTAATTATGTGCCATGATGTTGATCAAATATAATTAATTCTAAGAATTAATTGTGACAATTTGAGATTTGATATGGATAATTAATTGTGAAAAATTTATTATGGAATGACAATTGTGTTGATTGATTAATTAATTGATGAATTAATTAATGGGTTAGGTGCTTAGTTAATTATTGAGTTAACTAATGGCCTTTGAAATGTTTAACTAATCATTGGATTATTAATAGAATGATTTGGATAATTCTTGTGAATTAAATAATGATTAAATGATAGAGATTTTGGGGTGCTAGGCATGACGAACCACACTGAATGAGATTTTGAGATTTGGTGTTCTAGGCATGACGACCTACACTGAATGAGATATGGAGTGTTAGGCATGGATACCTACACTGAATGAGATTTGGGGTTCTTGACATGATTTTAAATACCAAATTAATGATAATAATAAATGATGATTCAAATGGGGAACATGAATTGAAACTAGGCCTAATGTGATGATTAAAGATTAAATGACAATGTGATAACTGTTTAATTATACATTGTATTTATTGATTCATAAAATCGCATGCACTATCTTTTGAATGGACTCATTTTAGACACTGTTGGTGGTGGCCTACTAATTTGTACTCACACCCTATTCCGGCTGCCTGATTGGAACCTGAGTAAACTTTGTTGTTGTAGGATAGGATAAGGTAAAGGCCTTGGGATATGTTGCTTTTTGGGATTGGATCATGGTAGAGGGAACCAAATGTGGTTCGAGACCCACTTGGGAGTCATTGTGTCTTTACTTTTTTGTTTCATTGTAGAAACTTGACATTCGCATTGTTATAATTTTTTTTAACTTTCTGTTGAGTATTGTATTTTCTTGTTTTGAATATCATATGACATGGTATTGTTCTAGTTATTTATATGCTTCCACACTTGGTTATTGTTGTTTGCTTCTGTTGGTGTTTTATTCTGATACAAGAGGGTACAGTATCCCCAAGACTGACTTACCAGACCCTCGTTGCTAGTTAGAACCCTCTGGCGTATAGGGAGTCATGCTTTAGGGCATGTGGCCAACCAGCTTGGGGCACTATTTAGTGGCACTCGGGTTGGGACGTCACAAAAATTGTAATACATGCTCCCAAAATTTTACTAAAATAAAATAATTTCAAGAGGGAAATTTAAATTACATGAAAAATTAAATCCATGGGGTAATATAAATTAACCTTATCAATGTGGAGAAACATCCTTCATACTTTATAAAAATTATAACCCATGAAATATGAAATTTAAAGCTTAAAAAATGACCTATTTTTTTTAAAAAGGGGGTTTTTATGTGAATAATAATGAATATAGATTATAAAATTTTAGACCCATCCACCACACATAAAACCCAACATTATACCCTATATTGAAACCTAAAGTGGGAGAAAATTTAAAGAAAGTTTATCATAAAGAAATATTAAATTTCAAAAATTCAAGACCTTGTGTTAAAGGGTTACAATAATGCTCAAAAATCATGTTTCCAATTAACTAAATTAACATTAAACTTCAAAGAATGTAAAATAGATATCAAATAGTTATTAAATAATAGTTTCAGAACATTTGAATTATTTTAAAATAGTATGCATTCATAATCTTGAAATTTGAAAATGTTTTCAATGAAATTAAAAAACAAGCATGTAAGGAACCCATTCAGATCAAAAGGTAATCAAGATAACAAAAAAAAAACCAACCGATGAAGAAATTAATTTTAGCGTGAAAAATTCGTAAAAAATAAACCTTTATCATTTTTTTCACCCAAATAGAAGTAACATTTTTAAGAAGATGAGAATAATTTATAAGTACAAAATTTAAAACATTAACCCCCCTAATAGTGGAAACTATATTCTTTAAATACATTCAATAGTATTCCCCCTCTATGTTTGATAAAGGTTCCTTTAATTTCCCATTTCTATCACCTATAAGATGAAAAATTAGAATAAAGTTACAAAATTTAAAGTTTATAAAAGAATTAATCTAGAGTTTAGTTAAGGGAGGTGGTCCAAAGGTGATTAAGCTTGCGACTTCTATTCATCTTTGAAAATAAAACTGATTCTACCTCTAATAGGACATGAAAAATTCTGCTATTCTCAGCACTTATAAAATATGAATTAGAATTCACATACTATAAAAAAAATTTAATGTTAGAAAAAATATTTTTCATGTCATATTAATATTCATTAATTATATTTTACAGGTTTATGATAATATTATTTAATTTTCAGTAAAAATGAAAAAAAATTTATTTCTAATTGGATTTTCATTTATTATATGGTTTGAATTAAAATATTGATTTTCAAATTATATAATTTTAATTTTAAAATATGAAATTAATTTTTTATTTTATCATGTAAAAATTATATTATGGTGAATTTTTGGGGTTTTTCTAAAATGTTTTATATTTCAATGAACAGTGAGAAATACTGATTTTTATTGAAAAATATATTTTCAATTTAAGTACTTAAAAAGTTATTTTTTTAAATATTTTCAAAGTTAATTTTGTTCAATTATATTATTTATGATCTAATTATTTTATTTTTAATTAATTTTATTTTTTAATTTAGTATAATTTTTTTATACTTAAAAAGACATTTTTTTTGAAAAACTATTTTTTATTTAATTTTTTGGGTTTAATTTTAAATTAGAATATTACAATTATATGAATTTAATTTGATAAAATGGATTCAATATTTAGAATCATAATAATTAATATTATTTAATAATGTTAACTTAATTTTTTGGTCATAATGAATAGTAAAAACAGTAAAAATTTGTTACCATAGTTAATGTAAAAATCGGTTTACCAGGGGGGGTTAAAATAATGAGATAAGGGTTAAAAAAACCTAAATTTTTTTACAATTTATATTATATGGCCATATTTAGATATTATATCATCTAATATTCATAAATAGTCTATTTTAAGCGATTATTCTTGAGTAAGCCACTAATATATTCTATTCTTTCTAAAAAAATCCAAGTGCGTCCTCTCCCATACTTTTAAAAGTAAATTCCCTATCCTCTTCTATCCACACATCAAGAGAATTTTGGTTCAACTAAGACCTACCAAAATAAATTCCTTACATTAACCCTCACGACCCAGAGTGTCTAGTTCGATAATAAAACCATCCTGGGAATTCTTTAGGTATAAACCAAAAGAAGTTATCTGAAGAAGAGGTATAGTTCTTAACCACACGTTTTCGTTTCATTTATTCTTTCACATCCTTCAGATATTATTCAAACATGATGAAATAATAACACCATTATCTTATATATTGTAATATATTATTATATTAATGAAATAACCTATATTAATCTCCTATTCCATCAAATGGGATACAAAACTGTCTTTCATGTGTACGCCGAACTACCACCTCATGAACCAATATAATTTGTTTTCCATCACCACCTATCATGGATAGTTATATTTATGGATTTAATATATATATATATATATATATTATATTGATTAAATATTTATAATTCCATAAAATTAATATATAACATATTTTTCTACCTTTCCACTCCTTGAAAAAAGATAATGTCGTTCATAAGTACGTGTGGACTACCACCTCTATGAAGCGATGTGATTCGTTTTTTTACCACTGAATCACATGTATGGTATATATAAGTTTATTTAAATATATAATATGGTAATTATGATATAATGATAAATAGATAAATATAAAAACAATACTTACCTTGTTTTCATCATTATCATTGAAAAATGGAAACATTACTCATGCATATGCACAGTCTACCGTCTCCGTGATTGTAACATAGTTCATTTTTCATAACCATATTTCATGGTTGGTTTAAAAATAATAATTAATTTATAAAAATTATATTTTTTTCCTTATTATTATTTTAGTGATGATGAAAAAGTGACCACTTTTTCCATAGTCAACCTACTGAAGTTATTTTGGACATATGAATCGAATATCATCAGAATGACCGATGTAAAATTAATTGGATAAGTAACTAAATATAAAATGGTAATAAATAAAATTAAAATAATGATAAACTTGAAAAGGGTTATTAATTAAGTAAACAATTAACCTAAGTTTATGTTTTTGGAAGATAAAGAACATACATGACGATTCAGACCTAAGGTAAGGGGTTTGTTAAACCAATTTCCATTCATTGGGTTAAACTTATTATTCATCAACTATGTTACACAATAATTATATGTGAAATGACCTATTATTTTATTATTTTTTTATTTAAACTTTATTTTCTTGTATTTAAATTTGTTACACATAATTACTTCATTTATTAATTCTCTCTTTGATAGTACACTCTTTGTAATGGAGTTCATCTCAGTTTCCAATCCATTGATACATAGTTGGTATTATGAACCTATTTATTTTAATGTGGTATATATACTACCCATTTGAGGTATTTAACATTAATATTTTTTCATGATGTTTAATGATTCAATTTAAGTTACTCTTTTAATAGGAATATTTAAAATAAAATCTAATCTTATTTCTCTTTTTGATAAGGCATATTTTTATTCCATATCCATATTTTTTAAAATTATTTTAAAAAATTACTTTTTATTACTCAAATGATTTATTAAGTAAAATTTAAGTTATACTTTACTTTTCACATGGTTTTATAGGAATAATATCTTCATTTTACCTGAAAGGGTCATTTTAATATTTCTTTGTAAAAATTCAAAAGGAATATTTTCTTTTCAATGTATATAGTGTTAATGGAATTTCCCAATAACATAACCATTTTATGACCTTTAACTTATTATATAACATTTCAATGATTTTTAAAGGGAAACTATTTATGAAAAATTATTTTAAATGTTTCTTTTTCACTAAAAGAATTGGTTTTACTACAAAATCTACATTTCTCATTATCATATCTCATCTATTGATTAATTTTTAGACATTAACTTTATCATGAAACATTAAATTTCTTGTGATAATTGAAAAATAAATTTCTATTAAATATTCATCTTCTTTATCATGGAAATTATTATTACTTAAATTGTATATCATTTCAACATATGGTGTTTTACAATGAAATTTATTTGATTGAATGGGAAAAACTTGATAAATATGTATTCTTTACTCAGTATATATATTTATTGATAATACATATTATTTATGAATTAAATTGATCATTCAATATATGAGGAATAAATTTGATATAAAGTGATGGGTGGGTCCAGATTATAGATAGCCCCTCGATTCATCATCTAGTCTCATGAGAAAAATCAGTTGGATGACCTTATTTAAATGGGGTTTTGGTGTATGTCTACCCATAATTTAAAATGTATTGTAAAAAGGTATTAATGGTAAAAATATCGTGATGTATGAGATAATGAAATCCAATATTAAGCATTTCATTTATTGAGAATTTATTTATTTTTATCCCTAATATTATTGTATTTTATATTATCCATGGATGTATTTTTTTGGTTAAGTTATTGATTAACTAGAATCTATTTTCAGTTATTTACCTTGTAATATTAATTATAAATTATTTATTCATGATAGTTTATGTTATATATAACTCTTACTGACAATCTGAGATCACCCTTTATTTGTTTTATTTTCCCCAGAATATGAAGACAGATATTATGAATAATATCAAGATTACAATAACTTTTTATGAAATGTATTTTATATTTCAAATATAATATGAGATCCATTAATTTATATGGTTCTTTAAGACTAATAAACCAATATATCCTTTGTGATGAGATCATTTATATCTTATACCAGTGTAATAAAGTAGACATCGACTCTAGTTTACTAATGTTTTAGTTTTTATAGTTAGTATCAGAGGGAGTTTAGTAGAAACCTCGAGAACTATATTTTAAATGAACATAGATAATATGATAATTATAATAATCTCTTATAGTATTTGAGAAATTTTATCATTAGTGGGATTTTTATTTTATGTCTCAATATTCATAATGATTATAAGAAAACTTAGTGTGTTCCATTATTCAATGATGGTGCCTAACATAAGAAATAGAATCAATACCCATAAACAATGTAGAGATTTCCATACCGATCAAGACAATACAGATGGTATTAGAACTGAGTAGATCATGTCCATATTAGGGTAGCTTACTCCGTTTGTGATGAATAACCTTGACCAAATAGAGAAAAATGTTGTTCCACATCATGATTCTTCTATTTGGATCTCTTCATGTGACAGAAGCCTCCATATTTTAATATAATTACTAATAAATTGGTATCTGATCAATGGTTTAAGTCTCTTAAAAAGACATTCCGCACTCTAGGATGTTATGAAAGTGAAAAAGTTATTATAGTGGTGTATTTTTTGAAATGAGATGCAGATTAATGACAATCATTGATCCAAAACACTAAAGAGGATAAAGAAATCAAAATCATGGAATGGAGACTTTTTAAAGTAATTTTCTTTGAGAAATAATTCCCTTGAGAACAACGAGTTGAAATGGAGAGGATGTTCCTCACTTTAAATTATAATAAATAAGAATGAGTGGAAGAGTATGAGGATAAATTTATAGGATTATCCAAGAATTCTTCATACTACATACTAATCTAAAAATAAAGATTTGTTATTTATTTTATGGGATTAAGTTGAGTATCCAAAGGGAACTAGTTTCAGAAAAAAATCATGATATGATAATATAGTATCAAGATCCATTAATATAGAGAACAAATTTTATAGATCCTATATATTCAAGTTAAATCAAGTAAACAATAGGTTGTATGAAGAAAAATAAAAAGGTAATGGTTCAAAGAATAAGAATAGAATGAAGAAATTTCTATCGTGTAAAAATTCTAGAAAGAAAAATACTTGAAAATGAATGAAGGGAATAGGAGTAAAATGTATAGATAAGGTTTATCTAGATAATAAATTTAAGGTAAATAAAGAGACCACTAATATCTAGTTCTTAAACTATAAATAAATGGGTAATTATTCAATCCAATGTTCTAAATGTTAAGGGAATATACCATAGAATAGGCTAAGGGGAGAAGGGCAAGCTTATGTCAGCACTACAGGTGAGGTTGAAGTTCCTAAAGATATGGCGGTAGGTACTTTAATAATAGCCTCAAATTTAGGTAATTATTTATTTTATTTTTTATCTTCACGCTTTTCTATATCTTCTATGTTTTATAAGAAAATTAGATATTTACCTAACACCTTAAGAAGGGAGTTTTCAGTGAAAAATCATAGTGGGAATTTCACTACAACAAGGATGTGTCGATCAATTCCCATTATGATAAATAAACATGCCCTATTTTCTAACATTATTATTATACCTATGATTTATTTTGATATAATTGTTGTTATAGTCTTGATTTTAAAATATGATTCAAGTATTTATTGAAAAGATAAGGAAATTATGATTCATGGTGAAGATTTGGAATTTCTTATCTTTAAATGGGAGACTTCATCATTTGATTCATGTCTAGATCCACCCAAGTAGCTCTTCTGAATGATATTCTTGGGGAATAAGAGTAGAAACAACATATGGATAGAAAATGAAGTCTTCAAATTTATAATGTACATATTATATAGGAATACATTGACATATTTATTGAGTAATTTCCTAGACATCAACCAGAGTGTGAAGTTCAGTTTTCCATTGTTTTAATTCATTATGCAAGACCTATATCAAAGACTCCATATATAATGGTCACTATGGAATTTTTGGAGTTAATGAAACAATCATATGAGTTTTTTGGTAATGGATTTATAAACCCTAGTGTTTCACCTTTGGGATTTCTTGTTCTTTTTGTTAAGAAGAAAGATGGATCTATGATGTTGTAAATTAATTATAGGGAAATTAATGATATTATGAAAAAGAACAACTATCCCCTACCTAATATTGATGAATTAATTGATAAACTTCATAAAGTTTAATATTTTTCAAATATTTACCATTGTTATGAGTATCATAAATTATGATTAAATAAAGAAGATATTATGAAGAAAATATTTTGTATGCGGTATGGGCATTGAGAATTTATAGTAATGCCATTTGGATTATCTAACACACCCTCTATTTTTATGGATCTAATGAATAGAGTATTCAAGAAATATCTTGATTATTTCATATGGTATTTATTGATGATATCTTGGTATATTCTAAAAGTTATAAGGACCATTAGAATCACTTGTGGATCATTCTTGAGACTCATAGAAGAAAAGAGTAATATGGTAAATTTCGAAAGTGTGAATGTTTCCTTTAGAAAGTTTATTTTCTTGGAAATATTATCTATATGGATGGAATATTAGTTGATCATACAAAGAAAAAGGTATTCAAATAATATCCTATAACAACGAATATAAATGAGGCATGTAGTTCCATTGGTTTTGTAGGTTACTATTAGTGTTTCGTTCAAATTTTTTCCCGATTGGCTAACCCATTAACCATGGTTACGTTTAAAGAGGTTAAGTTCACATGAAAAAAGTAATGTAAATAATGTTTTTAAGAATTTAATATGAGATTAGTCAATGCTACGATTTTGACTCTACCATTAGGAAATGATTGATTTGGGTTATATAGTGATGCATCGAAGAAGGGGTTTAGTTGTGTCCTTATGAAAAATGATAAAGTTATTTCCTATGCATCAAGGTTGTTAAAGAATCATTAGAATAATTATATAACTCATGATATTGATTTGGAACCTCTAATATTTTATTTGAAGATATAGATAAATTATCTCTATAGTGAAAATGTGAGATATACACATATCATAATATTCTGAAACACATTTGTCCACAGAAAGAGCTTCGTATGAGGAAAATATAATGGAACAAGCTACTCAAGGATTATTATTTATCAATACACTACCACCTGGGGAAGGAAAATAATATAGCAGATGCATTGAGTAGGAAAGATAATAGAGTTATGGCCAAAATGAGGATTGAAATGGATCCTATGTTCATGGATTTAGTAACGATGGATCTAAGAATCATTATGGAAGTGGAAACATCAATCTTTTATCAAATGATTTCTAAACTATATTTATTATAAAAGATAAAAAATTATCAGCCTGATGATGATAACTCTCAAAAGAAAATTAAAGTTGTGAATTATGGGAAATTGGAAGAATTCATATATCTATACGGATTTATAAAATTTTGAAAGAGGATATGTTTTTCCTCTATACCTAATCTGAAAAGGGAAATATTATATGATTATCATAGCTATACTTTATTTATACACACCTCAGTAACACCAAGATGTATAAGGATTTGAAGGAACATTTTTGGTGAGATAACATGAAATATAAAATTTCTGATTATATATTAATATGCATGTTTTTTTAATAGGTGAAAGAAAAGATACAACATCCTATAGAATTCATGAAACTTTTACCTATTCCAACATGGAAATGGGATGACATTACTTTGGAATTTTTAAATTTATTACCAAAGAATCCTAGAAAGATTGATGTAATATGGGTTATTGTTTACTGTCTTACCAAATCTGAAAATGTCTTCACTATACAGAATATTTACCTCTTTAGATCCTCAAATGGATCTATATTAATAAAGTTGTAAGACATTATAGTTTATGTATTTAATTGTTTCTGATCACAATCCATATTGAAATTCTGGAGAGAATCACCTATCATCCTCAAATAGATGGTTGGTCTAAAGGGACTATAAAAAAATTGTAAGACATGTTATGGTCATGATAACTTTACTTTTAGGGTATGTGAGATCAATATTTACCTTTGTCAGAGTTTTTTATAACAATAGTTTACATTCAAGTATTAAAATGGTGAGGTATTATGAATTATATGAAAAAAATTCCACACTCCAACTTATTGGGATGAAGTTGGTAAAAGGAAGATTATAGGTCCAGAAATTTTCAAAGAGATAATGAAAACGTTAATGGATATTCAAACTCATATTAGTGTAGCCCAAAGTAAGAAAAAGAGTTATGTTAAAAACAAAAGGAAAGGTTGGTAATTTCAAGTGGGAGATCATGTTTTCTTGAAAGTATCTCCATGGAAGGGTGTTATAAGGTTCGGTAAGAAGGTAAAGCTGGGACCCAAGTATGACACACATTTTGAAATTTTATAAAGAATTAGAGTTATACCTTACTAATTTAAAATCACACCAAGCCTCTCTAAAGTACATGATGTGTTCCATATATCCTTATTAAGGAAGTATACGACTAACCCAATGCATATGCTAACCTTTGAAGAAATAGTACTAGAACTAGATCAATATTACTGTGAAGAGACTATCCATATTATTGAAACTAGAGATTAAGTGTTGAGGAATCATATGAATTGACTAGTAAAGTCACTTTAAATAAATCATAAATTGTAGGAAGCAACATGGGAACCTATCAATATACATGAAATTTTCAAAGATGAAATTTTTAAGAGGGAAGAATGTAAAAACCCAATTACTATTACAATAAATCATTTTCTTGTCTTATTAATATTCATTAATTATATTTTACAGAGTTATGAGAATATTAGGTAATTTTTCAGTTAGAAGGGTATTCTTAATTATATTTTCATGCATTATATGATTTTATTTAAAATATTGATTTCAATATGAATTTTAAAAAACTAAATTTATTTTTCAATTCATCCTTTCAAAATTATCTTAGGGTAATGTTTTTGGATTTTTCCAAAAAAAGTTTTTAATGAAGAGTGAAAAATACTTATTTCTATTGAAAACTATCTTATCATTTCAAGTATTTACAAAGTTAAATGTTTTTTAAATGTGTTAAAAGAAAAATTTATTCAATTATATTATTTATTATCCAATTATGTTCTTTTGAAATAATTTTATACGTGAATTTGGTATAAAAACTTTTAAACTTAAAAGTCATTTTTTTGAAAACCCATTTTTATTGTGTTTTTTGGATTTAATTTTAAATTAAATTCTTCCACTTATGTTAATTAAATTTGATAAAATGGATTCAATATTTGTAATCATAATAATTTATATTAGGTAATAATTTTACGTAATTTTTTTTTCATATCCAAAAAATCTCAGGATCCGGCCAAATACGATCCTAAAAAAATTATATAAAAAAGTGAACAAGCAAAGTTAAGGGCTACAAGGGGATATTAAAAAAAATGAGAAAACATAACACCACACATATCAACATCCACCATTGGATTAAAATAATCTAGGGTCCTAAAAGATCACATCATGTTCATTTCCATGACCTCCTTCTTTGACAACACATCGACTACTTGATTTTCCTCTCTATATGCATGTGAGATTATCAAGTTGAGTTGATTAGCATTATTGAGGAACTAAATCTAAAGAGGTATAATTATCTAAGGTACATCCCTTTTTTTTCTTCAAGGCCTTCACAGTAAGTTCATAGTTAGATTCAATCCATAGTGATTTCCAATTATAATTGATAGTATATCCAATTGCATGAACCATGGCTAGAAGCTCAGCTTCACAGGACATCGCAATTCTAGTGTAATGATAAAGTCATTCCTTGAAAAAAACATGGTATGTGTAGAATACTCCTCCCCAACATGAAGGCCATGGAATTACAAAGGATACCCCATCAATATTAACCATAATGCATGGGTTAATTGGAGGGATCCAACAAATAAATTTGACCAGTCTCAGCTTCTTTGGTCGATCTAATATGCCCAATAATATAAGAGTATTTATATCATGTAGACTATTATTCATACCTCCTATTTGTAGTGTGGAAGAATCATAGACATAATTTGGTAAATCCATTATTCCCATGCATGTATAGGCATGCTTCCTATCAAATAATTTTTCATTATGGGCATTCTAGACAGTTTAAATAACATACCCAACTACTGCCAATAGCTAGTTATAGATTTGTGCACTTCAGTTAGCAGAACATATTCGCTCTATGAATGCAATAAACTACATGTCTCTATCAAGTCTCATCCCAAAAAATGAGCCTGTGTAGTCCCATAATTCATGGGAAAATATGTAGGCCAATAAAAGATGTTTTATATCTTCCTTTGGATGAATACAGAGGGTATAGGCTGAAGCAAGCTAGTAACCAAACTTTTTAATTTTATCCTATGTGCACAGTCTGTGCTTCCATATCCCCCATAAAAGTAAATACCTAGAAGGATTGATAAATCAAGACTTTAATTTCATTATACAAAGTGGTATTATATTGAAACCTCCATATTACAGTTTATAGAACTATTTGGTATTGAAGTTCCCATTTTGGTTGTGTTTCCAAATTAGAGTGTCATAATCCATGAAGCAATATCTTTGAATTTACAGATTAATTTGAGTAGGAATAAGGCTATAAAAACTAGAGATTTGTGACAAAAAACAAGTAATAAATATCTATGAAGTGTATAATGGAATGATGGCATGATTATGTAGTCGATTGTTGATCCAATTAGTGATCCAACAGTTGATATTGGAACTTTTTCTCACCATCCACTTTGAATCATAAATGATTTTTTTAAAGGAATGGTTGATGGAGGCCCAAATAGAGGATGAAAGGTAATATTTATAACCATTAAAAAGTATCTATTTTAACCTCTTTGATAATAACTCATAGGTAACATCACCATAAATCAAGCTCCATGTGAACTTCTCAATGAGTCCATCATTAAAGATTTCAAGATCTTTAATTCCAAGGCCTCCCAATTCAATGAGTTTAATATTCTCCTTCTAGGTAACCGTGACCAGATTCTTTCCATACACTGATCTAGTCCATATGAATTTTATAATAATACCTTGAATCTTCTTTGTTAGGACTATAGTAAATATATAAAGTTAAAATGAGTATATGGACTTGGATGTGATCATAGAGTTAACAAGACACACCCTTGCAGCCTGAGACATGGACTTTCCTTTCCACCGAACCATTTGATTAACAATCCCTGAATGTATGTCCTCCAAATATTACCTCTACACCTTCCCCCAAAATAATGGAAAACCAAGGTAGTTAAATGGAAGTTATACTCTTTTAACTCTAATTATTTTAACTATCCTATTCTGTTTACCAACTTATAAGCCATCACCAAAGACAATGAAGTATTTCTTCCAACTTATGTCCTATTCAGAAACTTCCTCATAATATGTAAAGAGGGCATTAAAAGAGGATATGGTTCTCTTTGATTTTCTCCCAAGTAATAGAAAATTATCTTCATATAATAGGTGTGATAGAACATAATCATTTATACTAGTTTTGATTTGTTTATAAAAACCCAGATGAGCCAAATCATTGATACACCTACTTAAATAGTCTTCAACAATGGAAAAGCGAAGTACTGAAAGTGTATCACCATGTCTCACACCTCTGATGCTATGAAAAAAACCTCCAGGTGTTCCATTAATAATAATTGATAGCCTTTTAAAACTAATAATGGTGTTAATAAGCTTGATTAATGAATTGTAGAAACCATATCTTTGAGAACATTATAGAGAAAAATCCACTTCAAAGTATCAACAGATTTAGATATGTCAATTTTGAGTGAAAAATTACCATCATTTTTCTTCCTAATAATTAAGTTTACACTCTCTGAGGTTTTGAAAACACATTTCTGAATACTCTTTCTAAGGAAAAATCCAAATTGGTTTGTAGTGATAGAATTTTTAACAAGTCCCCCCATTATGTTCATAAGAATTTTGCTAATGAGCTTGGGAATCATGTTCCCAAGGGAAATTACTCTAAAGTTTTTGACATAAAGAGAATTATCCTTCTTGGGTATCAAAGAAATGAAAATTTAATTTATCCTATAAGTCATGGAGGAGTGAGTGAATAATTCTTTGGTTGCATCAATTATATCAACCTGCAAGATATCCCAAAAAACATGAAAAATTTGTTATTAAAGCCATACAATCCAGGGGAACTCTCCATATTAAGAGATAAAAGAGCATACTTGATTATCTCTTTGGGTGTAAACATCATAATAGATTTATTATGGTTTTATTAAATTCAGGTAATTATATTTTTTAACCATTTTTGTGTGTTTTTCATCCCATTTTTAGAGTAGAGTCCCTTAAAACCAGTTTACTGAGGGTTAAACTAATGAGATAAGGGTTAAAATGACATGAAAAATTATATAATTTCAATTTTATGGGAATATTTATACTATTTATCATATAATATTTTTAAATGTTTCATTATTGAGCCATTTGGTTTGAGTAATACTTTAATATACTTTATTCTTTTTAAAACTTCCAAGTGTGTTCACTCCCCCACTTATAAAAGGATATCCTATCTCCTATCCTATATATACTTCAAGAGACTTTTGGTTAATAAAATACCTACCAAAATTTCATCCTTAAATCCCTCCCAATTACCTATACTCTCTGGTTTTATTATAAAACCATCTAAGGATGACCATATGTATAAACATAAAGATGTTTTTTAAAGATGAGGTATAGTTCTTAACCATGCATTTTCATTTTGTTTCTTCTTTCTCCTCCTTAAAATGTTATTCAACCATGATGAAATAATAAAACCAACATATTACATATACTTATATTCTATTATGTTAATGGAATAACCTATATCCATATCCTCTTCCATTAAATGGGAAATGAAACTGTTGTTCATGTGTACGACAGACTACCACCTCACAAATCGATGTAATTCGTTTTCCATCACCACCTCTCATATATGGTTATAATTATGAATTTAATATATATATATATATATATATATATATTATATTCATTACATATTTATTATTCTTAAAAATTAATTTGTAACATATTTTCTTACCTTTCCATTCATTAAAAAATGATAACGCTGTTCGTGTGTATGTGTGGACAACCACCTACATGAAGTGATGTGATTCATTTTTTCACCATAAAATAACATATATGATATATATAAGTTTATTTAAAGAAATAATATTCTATTTATGATATTATTATAATTTTATAAATATAAAAAAATAATTACCTTATATCCATCATAACCATTGAAAAATGTAAATGTTACTCATGCGTACATATGGTCTACCATATCCATGATTGCAGTGTAGTTTATTTTTCATAGCCATATTTCATGGTTGGTTTAAAATTATAATTTATGTATAAAAATTATAATTATTTAATGATAATTATTTTGGATATTATTGAATAATGAACAATTTTGCCATAGTCAACCAATCAAAGTCATTTTAGACATATGAACTGAATATCATCAGAACGTCCAATGTGAAATTAGTTGATTAAGTAATTAAATATTACATGGAAATAAATAAAATAAAAGTAATAGGAAAATTGAAAAAGTTTCTTAAAAAAGTAAATAATTAACATAAATTTATTATTCATGAAGATACATAATATATGTGATAAGTCAGACCTGAGGTACGCACTTTCTTAACTCAATTTCCATTCATTAGGTTATTATTATTATTAAATGACTATGTTACACCATGATTATATGTGAAATGGCCTATGATTATATTATTTTTTATTTCTAATTTTCTTTGTGGATTTTCATTTTTTACACATAATCACTTTATTGATTAATTGTCACTTCAACATTAAGATATTTGTAAGGGATTTTGTCTCAATTTTCACTTCGTTGAGACATAGTTAGTATTATATACAAATTTATTTTTATGTGATATATATACTAACCCTTTGAGTTATTTAACATGAATATATATTTATTCATTCTTATTAATGATTCAATTCAAGTAACTCTTTCAATAGGATTTTTTAAAATAAAATCCAAACTTATTTCTATTTTTGATCAGGTATATTTTTATTACATGTCCATATTTTTCAGAATTATTTTTCAAAAGTATTTTTTATTACTCAAATGATTTATTAAGGAAATTTTAATTTATCCTTTAATTTTTACATTTTTTTAAAAAATCATTCTAATTTTACCCTGAAATGGTAATTTTTTATTTTTTTAGAAAAATTAAAACGTAATGTTTTCATTTTAATATATATAGCGCTAACAAGATTTCCTTATTCCATAACCATTTTATTCCCTCTAGATTATTATATAATATTTAAATAATTTTTTCAAGTAAAATATTTATGAAATATTATTCTCAATGTTTCTTCTCCATTAAAAGAATTGATTTTACTATAAAATCTACTTTTCTAATGGTTATCACTAATCACTTGATTAATTTTTAGAAATTAATGTTCCCATGAAAAATTTGGTTTCTTATGATCATTGGACATTAAATTTTTCTTAAATATCCATATTTTTTTATTGGATATGATTATTTTTTAAACAATTTATTATTTCTACATACAGTTATTTACTATAAAAGTTAATTGATTGACTGGGTAAAACTTGATAAATTCACATTATTTACTCAATATGGATATTTTTTGATAAGGAATATTATTTATGAATTAAATTGTTGATTAAATATATGATAAATTAATTAGACATGTAGTGATGGGTGGGGCCTAGTTATTGATATCCCCTCGATGCATTGACAGGTATTATGAGACAAATTAGCTGGATAGACTTATTTAAATGGGTTTTTGGTGTATGTATACCCATATTTTAAACTATATTTGTACTAGGTCATGATGGTAAAGATATCATGATGTCTGATATCATGAAATTCAATATTATGCATTTCCTTCATTGAGAATGCAGTTATTATTATCCATGGATTCATTTTGTGCTCATGTTATTGATTAAATAGAATGTGTTTTTAGTTATTTACCATACTATATTGATTATTCCTTATTGATTCATGATAGCTTCTACTCTACATAACTATTACTGAGAATATTACATCACCCTTTATTTTTTTCTTTTCACCAGGATATCTAGAAGGATATTATGAATAATATCAAAGGTACAAGAATGTTTTTATATATTTGTATTTTATATTTCTAATGTAATACAAGAATAATGTATATATGGTTCTTCAAGATTAATAAAATTATTGGTCCTTTTATATGTGATCCTTTTTATCTTATACCAATTTTATAAAGTAAAAACTGGCTCTAGGTTACTAGAGTTGGGGTTTTTACACATGCTATAATTCCTTATTGAAAAACACAAAAAAAATAAATAAAGATAATAAAAGTACCTTGTTTGAAAATGTATTAAAAAACATTATAAAAGTATAAAAATAATTTTAGGGTGTTCAAATATGAAATCAATTATTAAAAATGGGTTTCAACATAAAATATTTAATAAAATTTAATACATATCAGTTCATTTTTTTAGATAAATTAGATCAAAAAAACATTATAAATCCCCCCCAGCACACTTAGTTTTAAGCATAGAGAACATTTGAACAAAAAATCACAAAAAAAATTTATGAAATATTTTGGGAGTGAATTAGTAAAAACTAGAATTAAAATCTAAAAAAAATCAAAACATTGAGAAAATTAATCCCCTATCAGTTAGTTTTCTATTTTCTCTTTGTACAATCCAATAGTTCACTCTCCTGTAGCTTTTAAACTATACTTGGTCTCTTTATTGAGGTTCCTAGAGAGATAAAATAGATCAATATTAAATTAAAATCATTGAAATCCAAAAATATTAAACCAAGTATAAAAATGAGGGAATGCTATGGCAATGAGGGTTTCAAGTCTTAGTTTCTAAATTTTCTATATTCAATTATAGGAAAAAGAGACCAGGGGGTTATATAATTGGAGGAAGCATCAAAATAAAAAGGATGAGAGAATTATATTTCAAATATAAAAAGAAATTTAAAACTTTGGGTTGCCTCTCAAGTAACGCTAGTTTTAAATTCAATAGATGCAATTTACTATAAAACTAACCATAGTCACTAGGAGGGTGTAGTTTTCTGAGTAGGAACCACCAAATTAGTGCTTACAAAGAATTTATAAGTTAGAACTGATTTTTGGGGGCCTAAATACATTTAGATGAAAACAAAAAACTCATTAAAACTACAAGAAACACTTAGGAATACCCTTTAAAATTGAGGGACCTCTCAAAGAAATTTCCTATTAGAGCATTATGAACATCCCATAGTCCCACATGCTTAGTGGTTTTAATAATTCATACATAAGTGTAATAGAAGAGACTTACTAAAAAACCAATCAAAAATATCTTAGCTTCATTAACTAAAAAAAGATCCTCAGAATGACTCTTAGCATTAGAAATAAAAGTTTTTTCTATTTTTTTAATTAATTAAAATTTGAAAAAATTATATTTTTCTTGATGGGAAAACAATGAACTAGGTGATTATAGGGGTGTGACTATATCATTATATATTTCCAACTAGTTTCTAATCTCTAATCTCTTATTAACATAGGTGAAAGTGTCCAAGTTTTGAAAAACATTTATGAGAAGAGGGTTTTCAAGAGTATTTCATGAAATTTTTGAATTAGAAATCAAAAATTTATTATTCTAAATTATTCTCAGAATTTAAGTGAGGTTAATAAGAAAAATAATTTGATTAAATCATTGAGAAGGAGGTAAGGGTTAATTTTTATTCATAAAAAAACATATATTTCACTAAAAAATGATTCTCTTCTAAAAAATTTTCATCTGAAAATATAAACTCAGTAATCACTGATTTTGAAGAATAAATTATACTTTAGCCATCTAGTGTGTTTTTAAAATTTTATTTACATTTAAAATCTAAAAATTTATCCACTAAAGTATAATCAATTTAATGTTCTAGTCTATTTTTGAGTTATAAATATTACATTTTGGTACTGGTAAAATCAGATTCAAGTGGTTCTAGATTAAAACTATTCTCCCTAATGGATCAATATTTATTTCCATTTTATTAGACAAAGACTCATAGGAATAATTATTAAGAGGATGAAAATTTAAATTTCATCAAATATTCTTTCCTCAAAGTACACTCCCTCACCATTTTATTCAATAATAAATTTTAAAATTTTTATGTTTTCAATTTTAAAGTAGGGGAGATCACATTTGAAAGTAGGCTGTAACATTTAAGAATTAACATATTCCAATTTAATGTTTTCTTACTCAAAATTATCAACCTAAAATTCTCTTTTATTATTAAATAGTTCAGAAAAATTGATTGAATAGTATTAAAAATTTAAATCCCCATGTACAATTTTTTCCTCAATCCATGTAATCACACCCTCAAAAATTATATAGTAATAAGTTTTTTCAGGCTTAAGTACCAAGAAAATAATAGGGAAATCCTTTTTAAGTTTTTTTTCAATATAAAAATATTTTTTATTGTTTTTTTAGATTTTTTTCTTCATTTATTAAGTTTATCTTATCAAATTTCACTTCATTAAATTCAAACTATTCAAAATTAGTGGGTTGTTCCTTAATTTTATACTCTATTTCCACTACAATTTTATCCTCAAGATCACCCAATTTATTTTATTCATCGCTCAAATTGATTTTCTATTCATTTTTCATTTTATTACCTAACTCCTATGTTTCATTTTTAATTTTTTTCATTCAATATTTATACCCTTATTCATATTAATAAAATTTAGCAAGCAACTTCTGCATCATTTGTTTCAATTACAATTGATCTATGGGTTTAGACACATAATAGACTTGGTATTATTCAAATAAATGATGATTATATGGTTTATTATAGACAAACATTCACTAATTATCCCCCTTGAATAAAAAACATATTAAATTTCATTCTAATCATCTCATCCCCCGTTATAATCAAATTTATTCACAATAAATAATTTAAAAAAAAAATTCAGCAATAACATAGTCCAAAAATGTATTCAACATAAATAGGTGTCAGTGATAATAAGCACATGATTCAAGAATACCAAGTTGAAAAATATTTTTCAAGGAACTACTGTAGTGACACACATCTAAAAAAAGCTATAAAATCCAAAATAAACATAATAAGTAGTAAAATTTTGAATTTAGTACCACTAGAAGACTCAAACATAAACTATTTTACCTTTTTTTTAATTTATTATTTTTTAATTTATTTTTATTTTATAACATTAGGACACTCAACACATACCTTTAATTAAAATGAAACAAAATTTGAATGACCTAGAGGTATTCTCGACTGTCAAATTTTCATTTATATCTCCTGCTCTCACTAGTGTAGTGGTGAGTAGGGTAGATCCACAGGGAAGGAGGTTAGTTACACTAAGGAATTTATTAAAACCTATTATACAAAAATAGGGATATTGTTGTGACTGAGGGAATTATGAAAGTGAAATGATGACCAAATAAGAGTCAATGAGGTGTTAAATGAATTAGTACTAATCTACATTATAGAAAAAGATCATGCTAAAATAACCAGAAAAATCCAATTGAAGAAGCTTGTTAGAAAGATGATGTTCAAGACAATTGATTTTAACTTAACACATAGACAAGATCACTAAAATTTCATACATTTTATTTTGAAAATATAACTTATTATTGAAATTAAACATGATATCACTCAAGAAAGTTCTTTTATGAAGCAGTGATAAAAAGAAGTGATCAGAATTCATCCATGAAGTAAACTTTCATTTATTTGTCAATGTTACTGTAATGAATTACAATTTTAATTAATGAAATCAAGAACTTAAAAATTATTGAAAATATTTTACAATCAAATTTCTCTTAATAAATTATGGGAAATATATTTTTGAAAATTCAAGAGAATCACATGAGCATAAATAATAGAGGAACAATGGAAGAAAATTATGAGGATAAATAGAAAATATTCCCTCTACCCCTCTCTCTTTAGTCTAAGTTTGTCTCTTCCCACTTCATATTCAATGTTCACTCTCACTAAATCCCATGTTTGTGCTCGCTCCACAATTCTGACAGTTTTCACTCTTGAATTTTATAAGTTGATCTATGAATACTCTAAGAATTTATACCGCTTCCCTTTTTAAGTAAGTTTTCCACCACCTTAGTCTCCCACCTCATATTTATTTTAGAACTCCCATCATAGATTCTCTGAAAAAAAATAATTAATATAATTTTAATATATAAAATAACAAATTTGGAAGGTCCACATGTCATCATTTTATTTGTTCATTTACAACACATGTTGCGCCTATATTATCACTCATAAAAAATTCTATTTCTCATACAAGTATTTAATTGATTAAGCTGTCAATATTTCCATCACAACATCATCACTTCTACTACATTATGATTTAATAACTCCAATTTCCCCTCACTATACTCGATTTATCCTAAAAACCTTAACCATTATAATCAAAAAAATAACCAGACAGCGACTTCTTCCTCTCTTCAACTTCATCTTGGTCCATTTTCAACACTCATCTTCATATACACACATGGGTTAAAACACATTTTTCAAACAACTAGTCTTTAATTTAAAAACATTCAAAAACATACTTAGTAAGATATAATGGATTAATTAACATAAAATAAATCATAAATACCTTCTTTATTCGACCACCGACCTTGATAAAGGCTTCACATGGAATCATCAAGCTAAGGTTGTCACTATGGGACACTCAATGACTAAAGATTTACACAGTTAAATAATTTAACTACAGTTTTGAATTAAAATTATCTCTTACATCCACAACATTTGGAAACATGAGGGATGTCATCTTCATTATTTGGCTATAATTTGTTTTCATTGTTAGCTTTAGATTTAAACTAGCCTCTCTCGGTAGGATATCTCCAGTCCTGATTTCATCCTAGGGTGAATGAGTTCTTCTTCAACTTGCACTATCAATAGTGATTTGTTTGGATTTACTTCAGGATTGGGTTGAAAGTCAACCTCATATATCATCTTCATCCTCATCTGATTAAAGATTATGAAACATCAAATTTGCCTCAACAAATGTCAAAATCCTTGCTCAGTTTACATCGATAATTCAATCGGCTTCACAATCACCCCTAATATCAAGTTATATATTTGATTTTCCTTTCCAATAAAGTTTTGAAATCCTAGTTCCTTTGGGTCAATCTTTGGATTAATCTTCAGGCTCATCATCATTTGGTATTCCTCAACTTTGGTTCACCGAGTTCTTCTCAAGATTCATAGGCACGACTCGAATCGAGCTCTAAATTTTTAACATATAAATTTATTATGTGGAGAATCATAGAAAATATTGTTTTATTTGAGGTGAAAAATTATCATATGTAACACCTACTAAATTATCTTATGTAAAGAGATCTAGAATAAAATATCTTACGATAGCCCCTAAAAATTATGTAATGTAGTTTCAGAATAAAATTCTCTTAAATAAATTCTCTTACATAACATCTAAAACATTATCTTACAACATGGCTTCTAAACACCTCACATGCTACATCACACACAAAATAAAACATTATAAAATCACTTTAATGATTAAAAACGAATTTCAAATTAAAATGAGCACTACAAAGAACATTCTGAAAATCTTTAAACTTCAACAATGATGATTAATAATTGTTCCGACCAAATTATATTTTAAAATTAAAACCACTATACTTTGAAAATTTTAATTATAGAATAAAATAACCTAAAACATTTAAATTAAAATTTCAATGAATATTCCATTGAGATTAACACAAATATAGTTCTTAAAAAATTTATAAAAAATCGAATAAAAAACTTCTAAACAATTAATCCCAAAAATAATCAATTTCAAAAATAACATTGAAGAAATAATAATTTCAACATGAATTGATTCAAATAAATAAAAATATCAGTTAAATAAAAAATTTAATGAAAAAAACATTTAAATATAAATTATTATCCAGATTAGATATGGGGAACACTTATTTAAACAAGGTCACATCGCTGAGCATTCTTCATGAGTTCCAAAAGTAGAGGCTACATAGGTTTCATGGAAAGATAAATCATCAGGTATTAGAGGAATGGTTTGAATCGATGGCCCAAGTATTATATCTTATTCATAAATAATTTAATAAGATGATGGTGCTTGCGATAAATTTTATTTATAGTAAAAGAGTGTGCTAGTGGATCTTAGTCACTCCGACACATAATGAGGTGACACGTTTATGGACTGAGTTCAAGAATCTCTTCTAGGAGGAGTATTTCTAATTGACTATGAAATTATTACATATTCAACAACTCTTTGAGATGTATTAGGGGAGTATATTTGTGGATTAGTATTCATTGAGTTTCACCAACCTCACACTTTACTCCCTTGATGTGATTTTGAATCTGTGATGTATACTTTAGAGAATGGACATTTGAGTGAGGACTTCACCAAAAGATTTGAGAAGTCATGGTTCCTCTATGAATACCATCCTATAATAGGGTACTATAGTGAGCCATTGTGGTGGAGAAATTTCTAGTAGAGGGTTAGTATGTGGAATGTGGCCCTAGTGGACACTGTGGGGTGGATTCTTCAGTGATAAGTTGTCAATGATAGGCTTCGGGGACATGAAACCATAAGCATCGATATATTTAGAATTATATGTAGGTATCAATAGAAAACGGATCCTAGAGGGGATATATTTAACTTTAGGAGAATCATTACTACACTTTTGAGGGTTGGGTCTATTTGGATAGGGATTACCTAACCCATAGTGCAACAACAGATAGGCAGATGATAGATAGGCTACCGAGTTAGAGACAACAATATGAAAAGGGACCTCTTAGGGGTGTCTAGTGAGATCCCCTGGGAGGTGAATATAGTATAGGATCCATTGGTGGTACTAGAGTCTATCAATTATATAACCTGATACCACCCCCACCACCCCCAGACGGTCTATCTCAAACTTAGAGAGCTGGAGGCTATGGCCGCAGACAGTTGTAGGTAGTTGAGTCTTGTGACCTAGAGTCTCCTGAAATAATTGGAGCTACAATAATTACTTTTCCAACTTGGAATAAATTTTTGTATATATAGGTTTGTACCATTATTTCCAATCCTTATACCTTTTTTGAGAAATAGATATCGTGTAGATCCTCTATCTCAACCCTTACGATTGGAGGCTCCTACTTGAGAAGATCAACAATCACACTATTTTACTAGAAGTGTGACCTAGACCTCAAAAGAGAGATGTTATCATGGGATCTATTTGTATATGTGATGAAACTGTATAAAATAATTCTTGGTATGAATTGAATATTAGTATTATTTTACAAGATCTATTGTTTTCATTGGAGAGTAAGATTCATTTATGCAGAGAAAATGTGGTTTTACTTCTTTGGTGAGAAGAATTTATAGGATGGATGAACTGGGATGATATATAGGAACCAAGTGTTGGTTTTACATCATTTGTATTTATTAAATATTAGTTCAATAGAGTTTTTGGATGTTTAGTTCTTCATAATGGTGGAAGAGTATTCAAATATCTTCCTTGAGGACATACTTGGTTTACCTCCTTATCAGGATGTTAAATTATGCATTGAATTATGACTCGAGACTAATCTGATATCTTTATTAGCATATTGTATATCCACTATTGATATTAAATATATAATGGATTAGTTGGAGGACCTTTAGAGGAAGGGATTTATCAGACCCAGTGTGTCCCCCTAGGTAGATCTGATATTGTTCTTCAAGAGGGTAGATGGGAGCCTGAGGTTGTGAACAGATTATCATCACCCAAATCAAGTGACTATCAAGTGTAATTATCCATTGTTGAGAATAAATAACCTATTCAATCAATTGAAGTGGGAAAAGTGGATCTTGAATATTGACCTTATGTTAGTATCACCGGTTATATATTCATGAGAAAGATATACCAAAGACAATATTCTAATGCCACTATGGTTGTTATGAGTACCTGGTGATTCCCATTTTCATGATGACACCCCAGTGGTTTTTATATCTATCATGAACTAGATATTTCATCCTTTCATAACCCAGTTTAGTGGTCTTCATCAATGAAATCCTCATTTACTTTTCATTAGAGGTTGATCATGTAGATCATTTGATTGTAGTCCTACACATACTTCAAGATCACTAGTTATAAGGAATGTTTTCAAAGTAATAGTTCTTGATTATATAGGGAAACTTCCTAGGATATGTCATCTCAAAGGAATGTTTATATGTGGATCCATCAAATATTGAGGCTTCACTATCTTGGGAGACACCTGAGAGCATGATTAAGGTGCATAACTTCCTTGTATTGGATGTTTATTATCATAGATTCATGCCATATTTCTCCATGATTGCAGATCATTTGACTAAATTGGCCTAAAAGGATAATCCTATTGTCTTGTTTGAGAAATACCAAAAATAATTTGAGGATTTTTAACAAATATTGACAATAGATCAAATCCTGATACTTTTGGAAGAGGCGGTTGAGTACGTGTTGTTCTGTAATGTCTCTAGTGTTGGTCTCAGATGTGTATTGATACAATGTTAGCCCATAATTTCATATGGGTCCCAGTAGATGAGACCCCATGAATAGAACTAAACAAACCATGATTTTTAGCTAGTTGTTGTGGTGTTATCCATAAAGACTTGGTGACACGACCTCCTTAGTGAGTTGTTTGTTGCTTATTTTCACCACAAGAGTCTTAGATATATATTAACTCAGAGTGATCTCAGCCTGAGGTAAAGGTGATATATAGTTTTTATGCAAGACTATTACTTTAGTATAGTCTATACTCTAGGGAAAGGAAATGTGATGGTAGATTCTATTTATAGAAATCCCATTCCCAATATATTGTCAATGTTTTGGGGTAGTTTTTTCATTATAGTTGTCTTTAGTAGACGATATGGGAAAAATATATCTCTAATTCATCATTGTAAGTCCTATGATTCTTTATTATGGTAGGAAAGAAGAAATCAGATATATCTACTGTGATGTCTTGCGCAACCATAAGCACATGAAATGCTCTAGATGGATTTTATAAAGGTGGATAGTACATCATCATCATCTATGGATAAACTATGGTGTTGGTCATGTTTTGAGAGAAAGTGATGAGGGAGTTCCATACATCTAATCTAGTGGTATATCCTAGAGTAAAAATATATATATTATAATCTTCGTAAGAAGTTTTGTTCTCTAGGGATGAAGAGGAGTGCTGCAGATTTTATCTCTCGATGCCTCACCTATCAGCTGGTAAAGGTAGAGCATTAGGTTCTTGGGTGTTTAGACCAACCCCTTGAGTCACAAAAATTGAAGTGGTATGATATATCCATGGATTTCATGATGGTATTTAAAAGAATAGTGAGAGGTCATGATGCTATTTAGGTGATCATAGATTGAATCACTAAGTCTGCCCACTTTCTCACTATTAGGGTGTAGAGTTTAGTGGAAAGAATGTGATGTTTGTACTTACAGGAGATTATCCAGATTCATGGTGTCCCCTCAATGATTTTATAATAAAGTGATGCTCATTTCATGTATTAGTTATGGTGAGGTTTTTAAGTGGCTATTGGAACTAAATTGAAAATGAACATGACGTTCCACCCCCAAACATACAACTAGATTGAGCATACCATTCAGGTCCTGGAGGGTATGGTGTAGGCTTTCCTGTTGAATTTTACCAAAGTTGGGAGAATCACCTACCCTTAGTAAGGGTTTGAATAAAATAATAACTATCTCTCTACTATCGGTATGGTTCCATTTTAATCCTAATATAGGAGACCTTTTAGGTCACAATTGTGATGGTTGGAGTTCATAGAATTAGCACTTGTGGGGCCAGAGTTAATGTAAGTGATGATGGAGAAAGTGTAGATCATCCAAGAGTGGATAATAACACCCCAGATCCATCATAAGGCCTACAAGGATTGATGATGCCAGTCTTTTAAGTTTATTGGGGGATACCATGTATTTTTAAAGGATTTAAATTGAATTTTTTTGTGAAGATTTGGCCAGGGTGGCAATCCATCCCCAAGTTTCATTGAACTATTTTAGATTATACATAGGATTGGTGAGGTTGCATACTACCTGGATTTACCTCCACAGTTAGACCAATCTCATGAATTTTTCATGTCATAATTGTGGAGATATGTGCATAATACATCACACATTATTAACATGGGAGATATTGAAATTAAGGATGAGGAATCATTTTTATAGTAACTGGAAGTGATCGAGGATTGATAGGAGAAGATCCTTCTTTAGAAAGTTATTCCTCAGGTACACATTCTTTAATAATATATAAATTTTCTAGAGAGCTCATGGGAGTGGGAAAACCATATACAATCTCATTACCACCACCCATTTGATCTGATATTACTTTTTAGGATAATAATTCTTAAAGGTAAAGAGAGTTTAAAAATTCTAGTTTTTTGTGATTAGACCCTTTTAATATTTTAAATAATATTATTAGATCTATTCATGATGTTGACACACATTTTCAGGCATCGTATAGCCCTGATATTGATATATTAAAAATATTAAATATATTAACTCATGCACATGAATTATTTCATAAATAATGTATTTAATCCTAAATGGATTCTTTGATGGAGAAATCGATATGGTAATTAAATCTAGAATTTGGGTTTTACCCTAGGCTTGATATATGTTTCATTTACATTTGGTCCTGTGATGGTGCACAATCACGGGTGGATTAAATAGGAGATTAATTAAGTAATTAATCAACTGTATAATTAATTAATTAATTGTATAATTAATTGGATAACCTTGGAAACTATCTATTTAATCCCTCACTAGTGACTCCTCTAGGGTTAGTGACATAAACTAGAGAGATTATTAGGGGGAGAACTCATGGAAGAGAGCATTGATGGATGAGATTTAGTTTGAGGATTAATCAAGAACATGTTAGAGATCACGCACATTATTAATGACAAAAAACATGTTTCTTATTCATTATTAATTGATCTAATTTTGAGTTAGGGATTTTTTTTATATATTTATCCCATTCTTGATGAATTATGTTTTTATAGATTGATTTCTCATATATTTAATCCATGATCTGGATAATTTCATGACCCTATAAACTTATATTTTTTACTTATTGAAACTTTTTCTTATATTTTATTGATATTTTAACATGAATTTATTTTACTATTATTTTATTTATATGATTAGAGATTATGGTTGGTCACATGCGGTCATATTTATCACATAATTCAATGTTTTCATGGATTTCTCTCACTGTTCTTTATGAAATTTTCAAAAAACTTTGTTTTGGTTGTCAATCAACCATTTCATGATCCAATTTTGATTTTTTATTTGAATATTTAATTAAAAGTATACAATAAAAAATAGTTTTTATTATAATGAAATATGTTTTATACTTTGGACATTCATTCATTGGTTTGAAAATTAAGTTTAATATTTTGAAATGAAATATTTTACCCAATAAAACCATTTTAAGTGATGAAAAAAATTATAATTCATTGAGTCATTTTGTTATCATAACGATGTCATAAAAATAACTAGATAGGGAAAAATAATATTTTTACTATGCAGTAAGAGTTCAACTTTTTTAGAAAAGTACAAAAAATTTACCCTACGATAATTTCAACACACTGAATCCAAAAAAGTGGTTTATTTTATAAACATAATTCCCTAAATTATGTAATTATAATATTTAAAATTTAACATAAAAATAAATGTTTTTAATAAATGGGTTAAAAATATTGTTTTAAAATTTTACACTTATACACATTTTGAGTTTTATAATTTGAGAAATAATTTTATGATCTTATAATGACTATATTTAATTTTTAATTCATTGTAAATACTATTTAATAGATATTTTACAATTACCAATGGTAATTTACTAGTATTATTTTCAATTACTATTGAAACAATCATATAATAATTATACTATCTATGAATTCCTTTTATTTCGAACATTATTCATTTACTAATTGTTCTCTCAAGGTTATTTTAATTCATTCACAAAAATTAAAATCTTATTTCTGATGGTTTGTTTCATTTTTATAGTGTTGTATGCATATGTGATTACTCAAGGAGACCATAATGTACTAAAATTTAAACATCTATCTTATTATCTACTTGATTTTATTTTCCCATTCTATTATTTCTAATTTCATGGAGTATTTTTAAAATAAATGTGTAATATTTCTTCAATGGAATAAACTAGGTTTTATATATTTAAGTGTTACAATCACTTTATTTATGGTATTATCTTTATTTACATGAATATATATTTATAAAATAAACATATATTTAATAATTTCCTGAAAAAATTAATAATTAATTAATATAGATTCATATCTTTAAAAACCAAATAAAATAAATTCCTTTATCATTTATATATATAATTTAAGGAATAAAATTCATAAAAATATTTATTGAAACTTTAGGATGTTACACACCACTACTTCCACGATTATAAACAAAAACATACAAATAAAACTAGCTTACATAATCCTATAATAATAAAATAATTCCATATTAAATGAATAACTATAACAAAATGATATAACTTAATGAATTGTATAATAAAATATAATCCAAAATCATGTAAAACAAGCAGTTTAATCATGTTTTTTTTAAATTAAAAATTTATGAAATTATTTTAAAAGTAAAAAATAAATTATATTTAAATAAATAATACATGAAAAACCATTTAATATCTTACCAAGAAACTTATAGAACTTTCTTATAAAACAACATATGTACACACTACTCATTAACCTACTTAAGGAATCCATCAAGATAATTTCGATATCATTATAACAATCACTCCACTCCCCAATAAACCCCATCACCCCATTTATAAATTACCTTAATCATATACCCTTATATAATCCACCGTCTATATATGAAACATCTATAAAACACACACCATAAACAACCAATAGTATCACCAAGGTCTTCAGTTAATCTCATTATCCTTACAATAACACACAACCCCTAAACTCTTTAATTTCACTAACCCTTTCATTGGAACATTACAAATTCAATATCAATTAGAATCACTTTCAAAAACCATAATATGAGCTCTCAAGTAAAAAAGAAATTCCCAAAACAAAACTATATAAATAATATAAAGGAATAATCCTAATTACCTTAATCATCCAAACTCAAAGTAATTATGAACAACGATAAGAAAAATTCATGTACATAATGGAACATACATGTTTAAGAAAGTGTAATAATGGTGGAAAAAGTATTAAAAATAGATAAATAATCTCTCCCTAAAATTTTTTCCCCAAAAGGGGTTATCCTAAGTCATAGGTAGGATAATTGTTTAAAAGCATTCTTCATACATAATTTGCAACCCCAATTACCCATAAATATAGAGAGATGATGTTTTTATTGTTAAATATTTTCATTTAAAAAACCATTTATTTAAAAGGAATTCTATTTGTATGAATATTTTAAATCATAATTCTCTAATACATTGAAACTATCCATTACATAACCACCAATTCCACTTCTTAACTAATGGTTAATTGTTATTCATTGAATTATAATACATTCAGGTCTTTAATATAATAAAATGGTTTACCCTATAAATCATAATGAGGAACAAAAGAGACATAATTAATAGAAAAAAATTATAAAAATCAAACTTAGTTCAAAACCAACCGATACTCAAGTGAAGAATAAAAAAATTACTAGATATATATAAGGTGACATAACCATATGATCAACCAATAAACTTCAATTGTTTTAAAAAATAAAAAATATTCTCCATTTCATCTAATATCCCTGAAAAAAGTAATAATCATAGAGATTTAATTAATGAATTAAAAATATATATAGTAATAATAAAATTTTATGGTAAGCAATAAACACAACAGGAACATTAAACTATCTCAGGTAACATTACTAGTAAAAAAATATCAAATTGATATGGAAGTTTTCTTATAAAAACTCCCCAATTGTATACCAAAAATTATTATTTATATTTTAGTAAATCTTTTAAATTTTATGGTATAAAAATAATTGTAAAAATTAAATTAAATGGAAAGAGGAGAGGGTTGAGACCACCTACCTTTATTATCCATTAAATATCACATCTCAATCCTGCTACCACATAGAAGCTTCTTAGAATTTATAAGCCAAGATAAATAAATAAATAAAACTAAAATACTAAATGAATACATATGTTGTAACACCCCGAGCTTCCACGATACGCTTCTCATTCAATAATGCAATAGCTTGCATTGTACGCAAGTTCGAGTTCTAACACACCGCAACTAATCAAAATAGCCGTTATGAATAGTAATAACCACTTTTTAAAATTATAGAAATTTTATATTTCAAAATGGACTTCATTTTTGTATTCGTAATATCGAAATTAGCCTATGTTAAATTTTTGGTATTTTTCTGAGAACTTCTAATTTTTTATGAATAGTGAAAAATACATAAAAACAACTTTTTTAATCAAAATAATTTATACAGATAAATTATACTATTTAGTGGTTTTAAGGTATAATTAGAAAATATTTTTACCATTTTATCCAATGGTGGTCATTAGAATTAATTTAACATTGAAATTGGACATAAACAATTGCCAAACTTTTGATATAAATTGTTTCTTAAAAACACGCTATTTGTTGTAACAGCGGGAATTAATTATGAAATTAATTAATACAACTTATATTTTTGGAATTTTGTAAAATAGACATCATTTTTGAATTCGGAATATCAATTATAGCTTAGGGTGAAATTTTGGCCTTATTCTGAAAAACTTCAATTTTTGATGAATAGTGAAACCACTAAGTGGTAGTTAAATAACTGATTTTTCGTTTAAATGAAATATTACAACTTCTGTGATTTGATTTTCAAAAATCCGACATACATGGTTGTCATTAAGAAGTAAAATGTGGTTCAATGAGATCAAAATAATTTTTTGGTGAATAGTAACTTTTAAGTTCTTAATCGCGATTAGTGGTAATTAGTGTAGTTTAAGGTATAAATAATACATTAATAATATGAAATGACCTAGACACATGTCCCAACCTCATTGGTTGAGTCATGGCCGACCAAGACAAGCCATGGCCTAACTTGGGGACCCCATGGATCCACTTTTGTTGGGAAATAACATAAATTACTTTTTATTTAATGTTAAAGTGAAAATGACACTAACATAAATTGTTCTACTAAAACAATTTTTAATTGGGGTTATACAAGTCCAAATTTTGATTATAAATAGTCATTGGAAAGCTAAAAAGATTTCCTACATCATAGTATTTGTTTTATAATTTTTAGACATTAAATAAATTAAAGTATTTATGACATAATAATGATGCAGCGATGACATCATTATTTGACGATTTAAATAAAATGAGAAGATAATGCAAAATCCGAGGCTTACACTTGTCCAAAGCCTATTGGATGAAGATATTTCGAAACCTTATCACCTTAGCCTCGAATTATATAGATGTGGGACCTTTAGAATCCGAAAAGCATTTTGATATAATGTAACATTTCATTACTTTCCAAAAGTGCCCCTCCTCTCCTCTTATAAAAGGCCCCCACCTCTACCTCATTTCACACACTCTTCAAGCCATTGGCTCGGCCAACCCCTGCCCATTTGCTCTCTCCACATCCCTCTCCTCATACTAGAGGATTCCCTTTGGGCAGAATCCTTTCAAAGGAAGCCTTTAGGCTCAACTCAAAAGGAGTTACACTTTTTAAGGTAATTCATTCTCTCATGTTGTTTTGTTTTATTTTTCTTCTCCAACCCCCTAAACTCTTTTTATTCATTTCTTTTGTAACAACACCAGTATCCTCAATATACTAGGATGTTGTTATAAGAAGGATTCGAGCTACACTTACACACACCTACATCTAATGGTTAAAGAACATATGGTTTCTGTGGATGGCGAATTTCTGCCTCACGAAACGATGATTGTTCAACACTCATATAACACCTCCAAAGGTGGCCATTAAGATGTCACTATTTTTATATATGATATATAATATGTTTTTGTTTTACTTATGCTTCTGTATTTCTCATTTATGGCATACTTTATGATTTCCATTATGGGTAAAACGCGATAATTTCATTTTAGGAAGTGCGGACTACCGCCCCCTCAAAGTGATTTGAATCGTTAATGCCATGTGTGGGATGTATAAAGGATGGAGTAAATGGTATTATACACTATATTATACTGGAATTATATTATACATTTATATCATTATGATTTCATTCCATTAAATATGAAATTGAAATGAAAGTAGCGTTCATGCGTACGTACGGCTTACCGTCTCCATGAACGGTGCATTTCATTTCTTACCTCTAAATGTTACGTAATATTATAAATGAATGTATATACTGTATATATATGATATATATGATATCTACATCATTAATATAATTCTGGATATAATGGATATTTCACCACATGAACAACTTATAATTATAAGAAGTTTATTGTTGACTCATGTACCAAAGATCGACAAAACGACCGTTATTAACTTAAATAATTACATAATGTTCATAACATTGTAATAAGTGATATAAAAAGGATAATGAAATTGAAAATGGTTCTTAATAAGGTAGATATTAACTCTAGTTTATTATTCAGGAGGTTAAAGAACGGTTGAGTCAAGTCGGACACAAGGTAAGGGAATTTCTTAACCCAAGTTCTATTCTTTGGGTTAATCTCCTATTTTCAAATTATGTCATGATATTATTCTGTGTTGTCTTGTATTTGTACTTTATTTATGTTTACTAATAGTAAATACACATAATAGATCTATTTTATTTAAAAAATTATCTTTGTAAGGGAATTTCTTAACCCAACTTCCATTCTTTGGGTTAATCTCCTACTTTCAAATTATGTCATGATGTTATTATGTCCTATTTTGTATTTTTACTTTATTTATGTGTACCTATAGTGAATACACATAATAGATCTATTTTATTTTAAAAATGATCTTTTTAAGGACTTCGTCTCAATCTCCTTTCATTGAGGCATATTTGGTTTTATACACAACTTTATTTTATACGGTGTATAAACCCCTTTGACTTTTACATTTATTCAAAAGGAATATTTTTTATACGAAGCGTTTTGCTAAACGACAAAAGGGAATGTTTTCCTTCCGTACTTATGCGGCGACAACGACTTCTCCGCCGCCGTGACCATTATTTGAGATTCGGCTTCCTCTACAAGCCATCATTTTTCTTAATGAAAAATAAATACAAAGTTTTAACTTCCTTTTATTTTGGTATTGAAAATGGTTTTGAAAGCATTTTTATTATATCAATGTGTTGTATTGATATCTTGTGATTGAAATGTGGAAATGTTATGTTTCCTTTATGTATGTTTTATGTGATATGATTATGTTATGGTTTATGATATGTTTAAACCTATTCATATGAGGAATGTATTGGACTTAATAAGTGACGGGTGGAGCCCGCTATAGCTCCTCGATGCATCGGTAGGTCTCATGAGACAACTAGACGTGGAATTGGCCGAGGCCTTTCCCAATTTGATTTATGGTTTTGGCCGAGGCCTTAATCATTTTAGATGTCTTGGCCGAGGCCTTGACAAAATGTTTCAGAATGTCCGGCATTATACATTCCCTCGTTATGAAAGTGGTTATTGATATTGCATGTGATTATTCGACCAGTAGAATATCCATGTGAAGAAGTAAATGGCATTATCTCATTTTACTTTTGCCATATTATGTTGAAGTTCATGTTTAAAAGGCTTTTGTTTTAGTTATACATTGCCTTAAATGTTAATGTTTATTTATGAAAGCTTCCGCATTATTGTTATCCTTACTGATCATCTGAGCTCACCCCTTTCAATGTTTTAATATTTTCCAGGATGTGAAGAAGTATTTTATGAATGACCTGCTGGGATAGTCGGAAGAGGATATGAGTGTGGACTATGGAGACTTTGTTATTGTAGTTTTTCACTTTATGATGTAATGTAACGTTTACGAATGTATCTAGTGTTTCCAAGGCTACTAAACTAATCGGTCTTTCGAGACTTGATCTTTTGTGATCATGCCAATGTTACGAAGTAATGCACCGACTCTGGGTAGCTGGGGTCGGGGCGTTACAGTTGGTATCAGAGGCAGTTTAGTACTAACCTTGGAAGCTATATTTAGATAAACTCTGATTAGAGCACATAGCCCAAAGATAGACTTTGAGGATTAGTATAGAAGAACTTCCTAGAATTTTGGTATTATAGAGATGTTATGAATTTTCCGAGAAATACATCCCTGTCTGGATACGAGCAGGTAGAGGCGGCTCTGGCACAGATGTACCTAGGGGTAAAACCCGAAAACACCGCTTTGAGCTAGACTCGAACGGGAACTGGTGCACGACAACGGGCCTTGCTGCACTCTTGGTTACGACACTCCCGGGGGATATGCTTAGGATAATTCTCATTTTATTTACAAACCACTATGAAGGGTTATGAGTATATACTTCCTCAAAGAAAACATTTCTTTTTATGATTATGGATTATATCCATAAATAGTTCAATTTATGTAAAGTGTTTTACAAGTATGGAATTATGTATTTTGATTCATAAACTAATCTAGTTTATGCCATTGTTTAGAAATGGCGCCTAGTGGAAGGAATGGAAACCGTATCAATGCACGAACTCCGTGTAGGGATTTCCCTCCTGATCAAGATAATTATTGTGTATCTGGAGATACAACTGGTGCTGATCAACTTATTACCATACTGGGACAACTCACTCAGGTTATGAATAATAACCTTACTCGTATGGAGCACCCTGATCCGCAACGTGGAGGATCAATGTTAGACCGTTTCATGAGGCAACAACCACCAACCTTTAATGGGAGTACAAATCCTATAGTAGCTGAGCAATGGATAAATTCCTTAGAGAAAATATTCCATGCCTTGGGGAGTAGTGAAAGGGAGAAGGTTGTCATGGCAGTTTACCGCCTCACTGGAGATGCCGATCAGTGGTGGTCGCTGATTCAAAACACAAAGGAAGATGATGACGTATCGAATATGGAATGGAGGGAGTTCAAAGATCTTTTCTTAGAAAAATACTTTCCTCGTGACCATCGAGAAGATATGGAAAGGCAATTTCTGAGTCTGAGGCAGAAGGAGGATGAGAATGTCGCAAAGTATGAGGCTAACTTTACAAGGTTAGCGAGGCATGCTGCCGATTATATACGTAACCCAAGGAGTAAGATTGATCGTTTCTTTGATGGGTTAAAACCATTTCTCCGACGAGATTTAGTATCACAATCCTTCTCATCATACGAAGATATAGTCTCATGTGCTATCAAGACAGAAAAGGAATTCTCTAAGTCTTATGACAACAAAGTAAAGCAAGAGAAGAAGAGAACGGTGGAACAAGAGACAGATAAAGGGAAAAAGGGAAAGAAGGATTTTCCATTATGTGATAATTGTGGGAAGAATCACCCTGGTACTTGCCTAAAAGGAATGGGAGTCTGTTATAAATGTGGAGAAAAAGGTCACCAGGCACGTGATTGCAAGGGAAAGAAAGAGGCTGTCAAAGTTGAATGCTACAATTGTAGAGAAATGGGTCATTACGCAAATGAATGTCCTAAGCGTCAAGGAATCTTACCTCAGAAAAGGCCAAGGGATCAAGGACAATCTTATGCTATTACTACAGTTGAAGCAGAATAACTAATGTATTGATGCTTTCGGACTCATGGATTATATTCTGGTTATTAGAATAATGTGATCTATATAAGGATTGTACTGCAGTACTTGTTGGTTTCAGTAAGGTTTTAATATGATTAAGGTAATCATATTTTTAGTATGTGACAATAAGAGAAACTTTTCTTTGTTTGGGTAATCTGATGTTACAATTGATTTTGGAATTAAGAGACCTTTTAGAGAAAGTTTGGACAGAGGTATTTTGGATAACTATAAATGTTGGGATGGATTAAGTTGAACTTTGAATAGTATTGTTTAAGGTTAAAACTTTTCTGAAGATTATTTCTGGAATACTATAATACTATATTTTTAGAAAAAGGACAACCTGCAGGGTGGGGAATAACCCGTCGCGTCGGACACAGCTGCAGGAATCGAACCCACAACCATAGTGCGACAAGCCTTTATTTCCTACCACTAGCCTACAGGAAGTCCCTGGTTATTACAAAATCGTTTTACTAATCTAAATGGTATGTGTTAACATTTGGAACCTTATACAATTAGGATAAATAGAATATTTTTGAGTTCCGTTACCATTTGGAGTAAAAGTTGGGTTTGTGGTAAAAATTTATTAACGAATGAAAGTATACATAACAAGTATGTATATTCCCCTACGTTCTTAGTAAATCTCATAAATAAATTCCTCAACATTATAAAAGGTAACTTAAAACAAAAATGTTGTCGGTTAACTTTTCCAACTGGGGATTCAATGACCGTTTAACCAATCACAAGTTTGTGATTTTCTTGTGGTTAAACATTCTCCTAATCCTGTTTTCTATAACTCTCCATCAGACCTTGATGGTTTGTTTCTCCTCCATATCCATATTTTCATAGAATCCTAGAATGGGCTATATCGGGTGACCTTTGTACTTATCCTGCTTTCTTTTAATGTTATATATTTATTAACCTTATTTCCGATGTGGGTTTTCCACAAAGGTATTTTCTATTTTCAGCCTTTTATTATCAAAGAAAAATTTCAAATTGCGAGGACGCAATTTATTGAAGGAGGGGAGAATGTAACACCCCGAGCTTCCACGATACGCTTCTCATTCAATAATGCAATAGCTTGCATTGTACGCAAGTTCGAGTTCTAACACACCGCAACTAATCAAAATAGCCGTTATGAATAGTAATAACCACTTTTTAAAATTATAGAAATTTTATATTTCAAAATGGACTTCATTTTTGTATTCGTAATATCGAAATTAGCCTATGTTAAATTTTTGGTATTTTTCTGAGAACTTCTAATTTTTTATGAATAGTGAAAAATACATAAAAACAACTTTTTTAATCAAAATAATTTATACAGATAAATTATACTATTTAGTGGTTTTAAGGTATAATTAGAAAATATTTTTACCATTTTATCCAATGGTGGTCATTAGAATTAATTTAACATTGAAATTGGACATAAACAATTGCCAAACTTTTGATATAAATTGTTTCTTAAAAACACGCTATTTGTTGTAACAGCGGGAATTAATTATGAAATTAATTAATACAACTTATATGTTTGGAATTTTGTAAAATAGACATCATTTTTGAATTCGGAATATCAATTATAGCTTAGGGTGAAATTTTGGCCTTATTCTGAAAAACTTCAATTTTTGATGAATAGTGAAACCACTAAGTGGTAGTTAAATAACTGATTTTTCGTTTAAATGAAATATTACAACTTCTGTGATTTGATTTTCAAAAATCCGACATACATGGTTGTCATTAAGAAGTAAAATGTGGTTCAATGAGATCAAAATAATTTTTTGGTGAATAGTAACTTTTAAGTTCTTAATCGCGATTAGTGGTAATTAGTGTAGTTTAAGGTATAAATAATACATTAATAATATGAAATGACCTAGACACATGTCCCAACCTCATTGGTTGAGTCATGGCCGACCAAGACAAGCCATGGCCTAACTTGGGGACCCCATGGATCCACTTTTGTTGGGAAATAACATAAATTACTTTTTATTTAATGTTAAAGTGAAAATGACACTAACATAAATTGTTCTACTAAAAAAATTTTTAATTGGGGTTATACAAGTCCAAATTTTGATTATAAATAGTCATTGGAAAGCTAAAAATATTTCCTACATCATAGTATTTGTTTTATAATTTTTAGACATTAAATAAATTAAAGTATTTATGACATAATAATGATGCAGCGATGACATCATTATTTGACGATTTAAATAAAATGAGAAGATAATGCAAAATCCGAGGCTTACACTTGTCCAAAGCCTATTGGATGAAGATATTTCGAAACCTTATCACCTTAGCCTCGAATTATATAGATGTGGGACCTTTAGAATCCGAAAAGCATTTTGAAATAATGTAACATTTCATTACTTTCCAAAAGTGCCCCTCCTCTCCTCTTATAAAAGGTCCCCACCTCTACCTCATTTCACACACTCTTCAAGCCATTGGCTCGGCCAACCCCTGCCCATTTGCTCTCTCCACATCCCTCTCCTCATCCTAGAGGATTCCCTTTGGGCAGAATCCTTTCAAAGGAAGCCTTTAGGCTCAACTCAAAAGGAGTTACACTTTTTAAGGTAATTCATTCTCTCATGTTGTTTTGTTTTATTTTTCTTCTCCAACCCCCTAAAATCTTTTTATTCATTTCTTTTGTAACAAAACCAGTATCCTCAATATACTAGGATGTTGTTATAAGAAGGATTCGAGCTACACTTACACACACCTACATCTAATGGTTAAAGAACATATGGTTTCTGTGGATGGCGAATTTCTGCCTCACGAAACGATGATTGTTCAACACTCATATAACACCTCCAAAGGTGGCCATTAAGATGTCACTATTTTTATATATGATATATAATATGTTTTTGTTTTACTTATGCTTCTGTATTTCTCATTTATGGCATACTTTATGATTTCCATTATGGGTAAAACGCGATAATTTCATTTTAGGAAGTGCGGACTACCGCCCCCTCAAAGTGATTTGAATCGTTAATGCCATGTGTGGGATGTATAAAGGATGGAGTAAATGGTATTATACACTATATTATACTGGAATTATATTATACATTTATATCATTATGATTTCATTCCATTAAATATGAAATTGAAATGAAAGTAGCGTTCATGCGTACGTACGGCTTACCGTCTCCATGAACGGTGCATTTCATTTCTTACCTCTAAATGTTACGTAATATTATAAATGAATGTATATACTGTATATATATGATATATATGATATCTACATCATTAATATAATTCTGGATATAATGGATATTTCACCACATGAACAACTTATAATTATAAGAAGTTTATTGTTGACTCATGTACCAAAGATCGACAAAACGACCGTTATTAACTTAAATAATTACATAATGTTCATAACATTGTAATAAGTGATATAAAAAGGATAATGAAATTGAAAATGGTTCTTAATAAGGTAGATATTAACTCTAGTTTATTATTCAGGAGGTTAAAGAACGGTTGAGTCAAGTCGGACACAAGGTAAGGGAATTTCTTAACCCAAGTTCTATTCTTTGGGTTAATCTCCTATTTTCAAATTATGTCATGATATTATTCTGTGTTGTCTTGTATTTGTACTTTATTTATGTTTACTAATAGTAAATACACATAATAGATCTATTTTATTTAAAAAATTATCTTTGTAAGGGAATTTCTTAACCCAACTTCCATTCTTTGGGTTAATCTCCTACTTTCAAATTATGTCATGATGTTATTATGTCCTATTTTGTATTTTTACTTTATTTATGTGTACCTATAGTGAATACACATAATAGATCTATTTTATTTTAAAAATGATCTTTTTAAGGACTTCGTCTCAATCTCCTTTCATTGAGGCATATTTGGTTTTATACACAACTTTATTTTATACGGTGTATAAACCCCTTTGACTTTTACATTTATTCAAAAGGAATATTTTTTATACGAAGCGTTTTGCTAAACGACAAAAGGGAATGTTTTCCTTCCGTACTTATGCGGCGACAACGACTTCTCCGCCGCCGTGACCATTATTTGAGATTCGGCTTCCTCTACAAGCCATCATTTTTCTTAATGAAAAATAAATACAAAGTTTTAACTTCCTTTTATTTTGGTATTGAAAATGGTTTTGAAAGCATTTTTATTATATCAATGTGTTGTATTGATATCTTGTGATTGAAATGTGGAAATGTTATGTTTCCTTTATGTATGTTTTATGTGATATGATTATGTTATGGTTTATGATATGTTTAAACCTATTCATATGAGGAATGTATTGGACTTAATAAGTGACGGGTGGAGCCCGCTATAGCTCCTCGATGCATCGGTAGGTCTCATGAGACAACTAGACGTGGAATTGGCCGAGGCCTTTCCCAATTTGATTTATGGTTTTGGCCGAGGCCTTAATCATTTTAGATGTCTTGGCCGAGGCCTTGACAAAATGTTTCAGAATGTCCGGCATTATACATTCCCTCGTTATGAAAGTGGTTATTGATATTGCATGTGATTATTCGACCAGTAGAATATCCATGTGAAGAAGTAAATGGCATTATCTCATTTTACTTTTGCCATATTATGTTGAAGTTCATGTTTAAAAGGCTTTTGTTTTAGTTATACATTGCCTTAAATGTTAATGTTTATTTATGAAAGCTTCCGCATTATTGTTATCCTTACTGAGCATCTGAGCTCACCCCTTTCAATGTTTTAATATTTTCCAGGATGTGAAGAAGTATTTTATGAATGACCTGCAGGGATAGTCGGAAGAGGATATGAGTGTGGACTATGGAGACTTTGTTATTGTAGTTTTTCACTTTTTGATGTAATGAAAGACTTATGAATGTACCTAGTGTTTCCAAGGCTACTAAACTAATCGGTCTTTCGAGACTTGATCCTTTGTGATCATGCCAATGTTACGAAGTAATGCACCGACTCTGGGTAGCTGGGGTCGGGGCGTTACATATGTAGGTAACTCATCATATAATTTTAATACTACCAATAAAAAATCACTAAAATATATAACCTAAAAACCATGAATTTAAACCTAAAATAAAAAAAATCCCTAAAGAAATCCCCCAAATAACTCACCTTCATCAAAATAGAAATTAATGGAATGATGAACACCTTCTTCATCATCGTTTAACCATTAAAACTGAAAACCCTATCAATATAACTTATTTCCCCATTCCCTAATAGAATTAAAAATCAAATTCCCTAATCCAAAAAAAAAATTAGTGAAGAGATAAAAAATTAGAAAAGATGAATATGAGGATTAGTTTACCTCGAATCAATTAGAACAATCTACCTAGGATTCTATGGATCAAGAGGTGAAGAAGGGAGGATGAAGGAGATGCAAATGGGTCTCTCCCTTTAATTAAGAAGACCTATGAAGAATAATCCCTAAAAGGGTTTTAAAATATTATGAGGGGAAAGGATCATATTTATCTTAGTTTTTTAAAACCAATCTTGAATTGTCAGACCACTATAGAGTTGTCTGCAACCATTGGAAGGCTATCATGAACTTTAGTGGAATACACTAGGGTTTTTATATGATTATTTTATATACCATTTCACATAGTACTCTCATTTCACAATGAATTTTACCTCTCTATATTCTTTAACCAATTTACCATTTATAAATACTCAATTTAAAAATCGTAAAATTTAAAAATGATCACTCTCTTAATGAAAATCCAAAAATTCAAACAAGTCCAGATCTTTCACCATTAAATTACTAAATTAAATATATATTAATGATTAATTAAATTTTTAAAACTAAATGACATTAATAACTCTTACCACAGTGCCTTTTATTTTCAAAAATATAAATTGGTTTCTCACCTAAGAACCTATACCTATCTTGATCACTAATCCACTACAAACACACAAAATACTATTCCAAGATTCCCTCAATGATTCTAATTTCCAAATACCAAAACCAAATAATGCTACCCTATGCTCTATAAATTCTTAATATTATACTAACTATTCACTAAAATTATCCTCCTTATGAACACTCTACCATAGTAATTACCTATGATGCCTAATTTCACAATCTACTAATAGATTTAAAAACCTACTAAATACATATAATCAATTTATTTGACATTAAAAAATTAATTACAATTTAAAATACCATTTTAGAAAACTATATTTCTTTATTCATTTTAAAATAAACTAACATTTAAAAAAACTAATCAAATTTAAAAATTACATTTAATGTATAAAATATCATTACAAAATAGTCTCCCTTACTTTTAAAATAACAAAAATGTTTTACGAAAACCTTAATTTTTAAATTTATAAATCATATTTAACAAAAAAACACTAATAAAATATCAAATCATAAATATTAATAAAAAAACATATGAATAAATTTTATTAATTAACCTTCCCCAAAAAAGGAATTTTGGAAAACACTGATTACTTTACTAGTTTATTTTTATTAATGTTAGTCATTCACATATAAAAATAACAAGATAAGATATGAACATATCATATTTTCTAGTATCCTAAAAAATAATGAAAAAATATAGATACTAGATCCCAACTGATCCTTATAAATCTTCTCAAGTCTTACCATTCTATACTTGAGGTATACATTCCAAAATCTCAATCATAGATATATTTACTAGTCAAAACACTAAAAAATATTTTTTTAAATTGAGATTACACAATAAATAGAGTGATAAAGTATATTTATTTATTGCTTACTTCCTAGGCCCCAAACTATCCTATCTATTTTCTAGAAAATCCAAGAAAACCCAAACACTACTCTGATACCACTTTTCAATGACCCAACTCTAGTTTTCCATTGACCCAATTTAGATTTACACATGCCATGGGATCATTACCCAATCAATATAGTTTAGAGAATATAATTTATGTTTTAAGGGATTCCTTGGGTAATGATTTACCCTCTTTTACAATCAATTTGGATTAATACCACATCATATTAAAAAACATGGCATGCCCCATCAGAAATATTAAGCATTCCCAAAATATAAAACCTATACACCAATGGGTGCCTATTGTACCTGTATAATAATATAGAAATACCACAAATATATATATATGAAATAATATAAATAAATCAATATCTTATAATAATATAAATCATTAAATATACTCACAAGAATAAAACTAAACAAATGCTATGATATACCACATAACCAATCATGTCAATGTCTTCCACCTATACTCTGAATCTAGATAGAGTCCCATACAACCACTTCAATATTGTATTGATCTATAGGATACCCAAGTAGTTATCATATATACATATTTTTCCCACAATATCACATTTCAAATTGCATATACATCGAGGTGTATATGTAGGGCATGAATACGTAGATGTAGTAGGAAAAACCAAGAGACCTATACTCCCATAAGTGTAAAAAACAAGGTGTATGCATGTTTATATGTATATGAAAGTTACATATATATAATTTATTAGTTAAAAATAACAAGTACATCAATCTAGAGATCACATAAATCATATATCATTGACTTATAATAGACACATCCCACACCCTTAGGAGGAGTTATACTAGAAATACTATTCTATAATTGTTGTAGCTGGTGTCCTAGAACCAACTGATTTCACTTTTATTACATTTATATTCAATGAAATGTATATTAATAAAGAATATTATTACATATTGTTCATTTTTATTCATGAATTTAATGTATTAATGTCCTAAGGTATATATCACATTGATAAGGTCACATTAGTTCTTCTCTATAATGTGAAACTTGAAGTGCTATGCTGATATTATTAAATATTGTTCTATAGTTAGACAACTTACTATGATAGTACACATAGTATATATACTATCAGGTGAGAGTACTTATAAGAGGACGATGCTTCTTCTCATGAAGTTCACACTTGGTAATCTCCAAGATAAGAGATTATGAGAACATACCCACCAATAGGAATTCTGCATGTTTTATTTTCATCAAATATTATTATATGTGAGCATGTGTAACGGTCTATAGACTTTAATATTATCATTTATTCATGTCATGACCAACAAACTTAGATTTACTAACCAAAATCATGAGGCCATATGTTGAAAGGAAGTAGGGTACGTTTTGTGCGTTATGAATGACATTTTATTAATAGATAATTTGAGGAAGGATTTTACCCTTCTATATATATGGAAACTTACATATTGGACATTTTATTGGAATAGAACCATAATATTAAATTCCATTTCCATGGTATAACAATGTGTTTATTTTAGATAGTCAAGGAAATATGTATTGAGCATATGGGTTGAGGAAACATATGTGAAACCTTCTTAATGAGATATAAAGAAAAATGAAATATATTACATAATGAGTATTTGTATTTGGTTGTTGAAATTGAAACATTAAGTTCTTTATATTGAGTTCCTTGACCCATTTCTAGACAATAATCTTGGACTTTAGACGAACCTGCCTAATACAAATGATAAATAATATTTGAGGGCCACACACTAAGTATTTCTATTGATCTTGATTATATTATATTTTAATTTAGTAATTAAAATAAATATTATTCTCAGAACAATGAATAATTTTATTTTAGTTTTATCAATAAAAAATATTTATTGATAAATAAAACATTTAATTAAATATTTATTTGGGTATTTAATAAATGTCGAGGATTTTGAACAGACCAAGACCGTGTTTGGTGACAAATATTAATTTACAGGATGATAAAATAATATTAGTTATTGTGAAAGTTATAACACACCATAAAATAATAATATTTTTATCATTATTATATGGAATTGAGTTTAATAAATATTATAATATTATTTAAGTTCTGGTATTCAATTAAATAATATTTTAACTAAAACCCTATCTCTATAAAAATATGGTTATGTCTATTGTGTAGGGTTAATCAAAAATTGAGAATAGAGAATCATTGTGCACAATAGACTTCTCTCCCTCTCTTCCTCTCAAGAATGATAAGAACTCCTTCAATCCTGAAGGATCTTTTAGTGATCAATAAGAACAATACAAGATAATTGATTCACCGCGCTAGCACCCAGAAATCAATTATCATTGATTAGAGATCATAAGAGTATGTCTGATCACCACTAGAGGGATTCTACACTTGAATCCTTACAGTGAAATAAAGGTAATCCAAAAGGGGTTTTATAAGATCAAAAACATCATTGAATAACTGATCCTATGTTGAGGTAATCATTTATTGATATCTAAATAAATTAATTATAATTTTAACATGAAATATACCCTATTGGGGTTTCAAGAAACTCTAAATTAAAAGAAATTTTATCTTAACACTCACCAAGGTTCTTCTACTATTCCCAGAACCTTCAAGTTTTATAAAAAAGGTCATGTTTTAAATTTATAATTATTTATTTGAGTGTTGATCTATATGCACAATAGTGGTTATATTTTCATTTAAATAATTATTCATTCTTTAATCCACTTGTTTAAATTAACATTCCTTCAAAATTTTAATTTCTTCATTCAAGTTTCACAATTAATTAATTCTAAGAATAGTTAAAGAACTACCAGATATTTCTTTTGGATGTGTTGAGGAATCTATCCAAATAGTATAGGATTACATGACATGTATCTAGAGTACACACCGTGTAACATAGTGTACAACACCTGGCCATGTAACAGGATACATGACACACTAGGTAGCAATTAAACATGGTGTAATTATTGCACACCGTATGTATAATGGTCTAACCTGGTGCACAGTATGTCAAATTATATAGCGTGTAATTGATGTACATGTCATGTAGTATATATGGTTTAGTGGAAAAATTCATGCAAACTATGTGGTCAAATTTATGGTAAGAACCTCATGATACTAATAGCCTAGAGAATTAATGAATTACATGATTTTTATAAAGCATACATGGAATGTAGTTTATTAATTACTACATCTTAAGTACACATAGAGTTACTTGATGAGTTATTTAGAAACATGACATGCTAGATACATGGTGTGTAGCTAGATTTTACATGTCATATAGTCTCTCATTTAATGAACATGCCAATTCCTTCGACAAATTTCATGGAAACATGATATTTGGATCACACAGTGTATAGATCATTAGTACATTCCATATAATACACTAGGATGAATTCCAAATACCTAATCATGTATCCTGGGTACACGGAAAGAGTGATACATGGTATGTTTCTATCTTGTATATGTCATGTAAACCTTATGAGTAACATGCTAAATCTCCAGGCGTGTATCCTAAGTACACAAAAATTGAGATACACAACATATAACTTGAGAGTACATGCCATGTAGTCTCTCAATAAAGAAAAGAATTAAATTACATTAAATTTCTAATTGATAATTTGAAACCTTATTATATTTATTAAAACATATTTTGATTGATATTTTAATAATAGTTTTAAATAATTTTAAATGATCAATTAATTGTTTATAATTATCTATAATTATTGATTATACAATTTATCAATAGAGGAAAAGGGACATATACCAATTATTTTGAAAAACCGTTGAAATAGGTCCTCCTCTACCAAGAATTATCCATAACCATTTGTAAATCCTATTTATATAATGGATATACCAATAGTTTTATAAAACCATTGGTATATATTTTTATATAAAAAAGGCTATAAAAACCATTAGTATAGAGTAGAAAATACCAACAATTTTAAAAAAACATTGGTATAGCCTTCCCTTATTTACCCAACATGAGGGCTCCCCTCCTCTCATCTCATTCATATCCAAATTGAACCCTAGAAGTGATCAGCCTTTGATTTTCTTCCCCACCTATAGAAATTTCTCATCAGTTCATATTTTAATTCAATTCTTATTGAACATTAAATTAGTGACTTCCATATCATTAATCTCTTCTGTAAACCATCATTTTTATTTTTTATAGGTCTAAAATAGAAACCTATATTATTTTTTCCCAAGTTTAATTTCTTTTGATATGTCTACATCGGTATGTGTGCTACTGAAACTAAGATTTTCCATTTTTTTATTTATAGATAATTTTTTAATTTTATTATTGTTCATTGTCTTTATTTATCTTTTTTTTCTATATACACTACTATTATATATTTAATTTTAGTTTTTCAGTAGATTATTTCTTGAGCTCAATCCCTATAGGGGAATTCTTTATTGATGGGTTTCTTACTCTAATTAATAGCCATTCATTTTTTATATGTGGAACCTAATTTTATTTTTTCACTCATCTTTTTTTTTATTTTCATATTTCCACTAACATGTGAAGTTTCAGAAAATCAATCTTCAAAACATTAAAAATGTTTTATTCTTGAGTAATAAATTGAAAAGTTGACCAACAATGTACTACGGAGTCAAAATATAGTAATTTCATATAACAATATAAAAATTTTCTAGACTTTTCAAATCAATTAAAGTATTGTTTCTAGTTGGTATTGTTTTTTTGGAAAAGATCATGGCTAGTTATTTATTGGGTTAGGAATCTTTATGGAGATCCCTAACACTTTATAAGTGTCTCATTTATCCTATAATATAAACTTATATCTGAAAAAATATCTCAAGAAACCCAAATCAAATGTAACTCCCTTAGAAAAATTTCATTGATTTCAATCATGTTGCCATTACTACTTTCACTTTCTCACTATTTTATATCATACACCCATTCCTCACACTTTCCTATTTCTTCCCATGCTTTGTGTCACACACAATTTTAATTTAGTTTTACCCTATTTTTTACTTTTCTTCTATTTTGTCACCTCTATCACACTTCCACTCATCATTTAACACACTTACACAAATATTTTTTATTACCATAATTATCTTGAATCCCACTTCAAATTTAAATTTTTCAATGTATGTTATATAGAATAATGCAATACTTCATGGAAAACATCATAGTTAAATGTAATCATATTCAAACTAATCATTACAAATCCAACTAATTGAATTCTATATTGAAGAAATAATATTGAAATTGTATATTCAAACTACATATTAATGTTATTGAACTATAATATAATATAATGTATGAAAGTTAATTTTTTATATAAATTGGTTGTTAAAAATACAATATAACCACTATAAATCATGACAAAGGCTACTGAATTCAACACAAAAAGGGTAGATACCAAATTCTAGATAGCCAAAACTTCATTCATTAGGGATGATTAGTAAATTATAGAAGGAATCACTTTAAAATACCTTAATATGAGAAACCACTGATTTTGGATTTACCCAACCTAACTTTATAATTTATGTGTTCTATAGAATATTCTTACCTAGGGATAGTAATCTTTTATACATAAATTTATTGAATAAAGATAACATAAGTTCAAAAGTGAATAGAATAAGTGGTAAAATAAAAACAAAAATTATAAACACACTTTTGTGTAGTATTATGTATAGTTATTAATCATTTATATTATGTAATTATATATATAGATATATATTATTTTGTTATATATATACTATTTTATTATATTTTGTATTATTATTCACATATAGACTAGTTTGTCAGTTATGGTTTTATTTAAAGTGAATAATTTTAATTTCCTTAAATATATTTTTTTTGGATTTGAATTTAGTATTATTTAATTTCTTTTACAATTCCACATATACCATTTTTTATAGAATGGATAGAAGTTGGATTTATGAAATTGATTGGATCTCAAGCTGTTTTCAAAACAAGTTGGAGATATTTTTAGATTTTTCATTTTACAATTATTCTGATATAGGTGTTATACACTTCCCATGTTATAATTTTGTTTGAATAAATTGGTTAATCCATGAATAAGTTATCTACCATATCATAAAATATTATTTTCAAGCAAAATAATATGTTTGGAATCACAATAGATTGAAAAGGAAATATCAAAATGTTCATGATCTGAATGAGTGAACTGGATTGAGAATTTATTAGATGAACACTTTCTATTTATTATTTATCATGAGAAATAAAGTATTCCAATCCAATATGACAATGATATGAGTACACATGATGAGTGTAATGAAAATGATGACGTTGATATGGTGAAAAAAATTCAATGATCTTGTCGTGACTCTAGTATATCAGCAATGTGGTAAAATGAAAAAGAAGAAGTTTTTAATATGATTGTTTCATGGGAAAACCATGTATGGGATTTCTAATATAGTCATTTATTATATTATTATATTTTTTAAGGTCTTACTCCTAGATGATGCATATATATCCTCAAACCATTATATGGAATGTAAGTTAGTCGAAGAACTTGAATTTTATCAAAAAAATAATTCTTGCTCAAAGGATTTCAGTTTATTCTTGGAGGAAACCACTAATCAAAATGATTGTATATAATATGGAACATCTAAATGGATTCTAAATGATTATTAGAAACCATATTATATTTCATAAATAGTAATTTGGAAATTTTAATTGATTCTTGGACTCCAAAATATCTTCATGTCTAATGACATATTAATAAATATTAGATGGAATGATAATAAGATAAGGAAATATAATGATGAGTTCATTCAACTTGTAGATGAATTATCATGATGGAAATTTGATGCTCAATACCTTAATTTTTTAGCTAATGTGTATAATGAGAGGTTGGTTCTATCATGTGATGGTTCTAATCTATTTTTTTAGATGCTTACTTTGCACAACGTATGCCCAATCTTCATACACATTCATAACCTTTATCCATGGATGTGTATGAAAAAACCTTTCACTTTCCTAAGTATACTCACATTTGGACCTTATGATCATGTAAATGATATATATGTATACATAAAACATTTAATAACAGAGTTTAATAATCTTTAGAATGTGAGTCTTCAAACATTTGATTCCTATTTGAAAGACATATTTTATATGCATGTTATGCTTATGTGTATGATAAATTATTTTCTTTATTATGAAAAGATGTCTAGATGGAGAAAAAGGGAAAAATTTACTATTCTATTTTTACGAAGAATAAATTATCTAGAAAAATTAAATATTTATAATGTTTCATTTTTATGGGACATAGATGAATAATTCCAATGGATCTTCTATATAAGAATAATCTTTAAAGGTTTGAAAATACCACAGAGACTGAAATTCCACCTCATTATATGTCTGTAACTGATGTTGTTAATGAATTTCAAGTTATTAGTTTTTCATTTGTAAAAGGTTAGAATAAATATAGAAATAGGAAGGTCATTTCCATTAAATCCAATTATAATTGGAAGAAGAAAATCATCTTCTTTGAGTTTACTTATGGGTCAACCAATTTGTTACATCGTTGTTTAATTGTAATGAACATTGAAAAAAATATATGTGAAATGTTTCTTTTAATTATTCTGAATTTCAAGGAGAAGACAAAAGATGATTTATGAACTCAACATGACTAGGTTGATTGGGGTATCTAACCAGAATTTCATCCTATGTATATAAGTGAAAATAAATGGAAGGTTCTGGGTGCTTCTTATGTGCTGAAACCTATAGAAAAAAATCAATATATAGAAGTACTAGTGACTATAAAATCTTCTTATGGATATTCAAGAAACATATAAAAATTGGTTAATATATGAGATTCAGATTTGAAATCTTTGAAGACTCATGTTTATAAAATACTTCTTCATAAGTTTATTATGATAACAATTTTTCATCTATTATCCAATAATATAAGGGTGAAAGTTATCCAATTGTTCCATTTTTATAGATATCTATGTTCCAAAAAAATTTCCAAGTCATTATTCCAAAAAATTAAGGTAGAGGCACCATTAATTTTTTGTGAGTTAGAGAAATTGTTTCCTCTAATATTTTTCACATGCATGTCCCGTCCAAATTTCCATCTTCCAACTAAAATACTTCTTGGAGGACTTGTTACTTTTTATTGGATGTATCCAAATGAAATAAATATGTACACATTTAAGTCTTATGTCTGGAATAAGAATAATACTAATGTTTACATTATAAAAGTTTACTTGGATCAAGAATGTATGAATTTATGTTCAATGTATTTTCTTGATGTGACCATGAGACTAAACTGACTAATGAGAAATGAAGAACAATAGTATGAGAAAACTGAACCTAATTTCCCTCACTTCTCTAAACAAGTGTAATTATTGGATTATATACATTGACTACATTAATACATGAAGATCATAAGATGACACATCACATAGTTTTTTTAACTGTGTTTTGTTTGATGCCTACACCAAGTAAGTAAATTTAATATGTATATGTTATCTCATCCCATTTAATTGTACATATATGTTAAAATATTTCTATCTTTTTTTGAAGGGAACATAAAAAAATTATAAATAAGAATAATCATTCTTTATCTTTGATAATGAGACACTTTTTATAGAAAATAATATTTTTCTTGGTTTAAATTGAAGGTAGAAGTATTACTATGATAAAAAAAATTAATATTCATTTATATTTTAGGTATTGAGTTTACCTGCTTAATTTGTATCTAAGGAAATAAGAGCTTTGTATTTTAGTCCTAATTTGGTAGTTCATGAATGAAATTCATTTATTATCAATGAGTGCAAATTTATTATCATTGAATGAGAAATGAATGTGATAACACAACATGATGTTGTTATGGTAACTTCCAAAACAAAATATCATGCCAGTGCATCAGATAGTAGACCTCAATTTGAAAATGTATCTTATTATGGATTTATTGATAAAATAATAATATTGGATTATTAATATCATGGTCAAGTCACTATAATGACATAAAAGTGGTTTGATTCGATGATGATACATGTAACATTTATTGAAGATTATGGATTTTGAGTTACTAACATGACTCACATTATTTCTATTGATAAACCATATATATTGGAATTAATGGAGAAAATATATATTTTTTGAAATATCATCAGAGAAATGGATTTTGTGTAATTATTGAAGTAATCTGAAGACATATTTTTAATAACGGTGGAGTTGAAATTGACACCATCACTTCCCCCATTATCCATGATCAATTTATTCGTTATGATAGCTTTAATAGTTCAATTTTCAGAGTTGATTGTGAACCATAAGTTGTGGTGGTTAATATATAGAATCATCCATATGTGTTCTCAGTTCTTTTGGTTTATCATAACTTGGTTTTTTGATGTTTTCACTATTCAAATTTCTTTAATATTGATTATATATATATTTTGTATCCAACTTGACCTTCATGTGCATTTTCAATATAAACTCATTGAAGTTTTCTTTGAGCAACATGTTATAATATTGAATTGAACTATATTATAACCTAACAAACCAAAAAATAATAATTTCTTTAATGTTAATTTTTGTTTTGATATTCTTATCACTAGATATAATATGATTATGTTATTTCACTATGTATCCTTTATTTGGATTTTATAATTGGTATTAATTAATTAAGTCGTGTCACATATTCTTTCTTGTTTGGATTACACATTAGTTATTAATTTGTAATTAAATTCAGTTTTTTCAAATGTGGGAAATGAAAAACATTGAAGTGGTATGAAGGAAGAGACTATCAGAAAAGAATCACCACATGATAGAGATATAAATTCCTTATATGGTTCATTTTGTGAGTATTATATTTTAAATATATATATCAATAACATATAATGTCATGTCATTAATTTTGTTTTTAAATTTTAATTAGGATCCACCACCTAGGAGAAAATTATTCTCTGACTAATCTAGTGGCTTCAGTGCTCATCCAAATTATGTGAGGGGGTGGTACTAGAGCTTCTCGCACCACTCATTGTACCCTATCTCACCTAGTACCTTCATCAGATATACCATCTATTACACTTTTATATCACATAGGATCGTTTGAGGAACCCAATATATTTATACCGCCTATATTATCACTAACATTTACATATCCTCCTCCTCATATTTCTTTTCCTTATCTGATAATGGCTCCCACTCTCCATCTATATTATACTTTTCCACATACATCTATGCTAGTGTATTTTTCTTCTACTTCATTCTCTCTATAATTTTATGTTCATGCTCCTTAGGTTTCTACTCCGAAACATTTTGAGTCTCATGAGCAGAAATTGGACCCCACTACTACTATACAGGTTGATATTCTTTCAAATCCTAGGGATCTAGAAATACCCACTAATCAGTTTGGCTCATTTATATGTATATAACACTAGTAAATTTTTTTGACCACAATTTATTTTCATTATAAAATGTATTTATATATATTTTTTATTTTTTTTATTTCACAGCTGGATATGACACTAGGAGGAATGTTCATACATGCATGCGTGAAGTGTAAAACTGCCACACATAGCTGATGGTTGAGTATATTGAGTATAATCAAATGTTTTTTAAAACAAGGCGGTAATGCAGGAGTTTTATGGAGACAATTTCTAAATACTTTGAAATCATTACCATCATCCCAATATCTAGAAGAGGCCTTCAAAATGAAGTAAAGGATAATGATTGGGTGAAAATATGGGTAAGAAAAATCATTGGATTTAATGATATATTATTATTGTATTTATATGAATTAATATTTTTGTAGCAGATTTGTTATAATTTTCTCAATGGTGAGGCTATGAGGACTGCACGACTCATGGAATTAGGTGAGATATGGAGAACATATAAGCAGGAGTTGTATAATGGTTGGATTTCTATAATTTTAATGGATTTAGAGGCCATAACTATCATGAATAAGCATCCAAAAAAATTATCAGAAAATGATTACTCACTAAAAGAGTATTGAGTTTAAGATATTAATTAAATTTGATGTTTTTGAATAAAAATTATGATGATTTACATTAAAACTATATTTTTTATTATTGAAAATTATATTTTTGGAAGAATTAAAAAGGAATAAAAAACAAGGCTACTAAAAAATATCACCACACTTTTGAGGGGAACTACAATGTCAGAACATGGGAGGAAGTAAGTATTTTTCTTTAAAAATTTTATTAAATTAGGTATAAATTCTGAAGATTTTTATTTCTTGTCACATTTGATTCAAATAATTTATTTAAGGTGTAATAATTATCCATATATTCCTCTATAAATTATTTTTATTGAATTTAAAAAAATTTCTATATCATTCATATATTTCTTGAATTTATCCTAGGCATATTCAATTCAAGTATGAAGCTTTGATCTTCATTTTTTCCATCTTTATTTCCAACAGATTTAAATGGTATAAAATTAGTGAATTATTCTGAATATTTCCCTCTATTGTTTTGATATTTTCACTCTAGAAATATTTTTCATTCAACTTTGAATTTTTTACTTCTTTACGGTTGTTTTTCACTCTTGATATCCCACTTCTTAGGGCATAAAAAACCTATTATTTATAGTTATTTGAACTTCCCTTGAAGTAGTAATCATGATTACTAATCTTAGAAGGGATTATTGAGTCTCATATAACTCTCTTTTAGGTGTTATATTAATATTAACTAATTATTCAAGATTATTATTAAATAATTAGACAACTTTCTATACTCTACCGAGTATTGTAAACTTGGTAGCGCACCACCTACCACTCCCAGCCATCCCACTACCATGAATTTCACACATGGCTGCACACATTTGACAATCTACACATAGCTAACATTTATCACTCCATTTTTTATTTCTTCTCTACTAACACCAAAATCTATATCAAAAAAATAATTTTTATAGAAAGTGGCATAACATCACATGTAAAATCTCATAATTGATTGTTTATGTGTAGTCAACTCAATATCATATCCCCCATTTAACAATATAAAATAACATGAGCTAGGAATTTGAATTTGATATTCCTATTAGTAAATGGTCACGTAGGATTATAACATTTATAGAAGGCTAAATGAATTTTTAGTGATGATGTTGATATTATGTATTCAAATGGAAAAATTTTATAACGATGAGTGGATATTTGAACATTGTAAGAGCTTTATAATGATTTATTTCCCTTTAAAATAATTAGGATTACCTATCATATGGGAAAAAAATATTCATTCTATGCTTTGATACTTTAATCGATAAAATCTATTCAAGAATTGAATATTAGAAGAATAGTGTTTCACATGTCAATCTCCTTCAACTTTACATTTCTACAAAAAATATGCAATGTAGTAAGGTATTGGTCTCTCTTATCAATTTATGAACTTCATTTAATTATTTATATTTCCTTTTCATATTCATAGATAATTCCATGAATAATATTTCTATATTTTGAATATGGAATTCTTTAATGATTCTAAGACATGTGATCTTCTCTAATATAAGGAGATCAATAGAAATACTTCAGTTTTCCTTTATTAAAACTAATTTAAATCCTATTATAAAACTCTATTTATATTTACTAGATACTAAAATTATTTTACCATTCAAAACAACCATGAAATCCAAAAATATTATAAAAAAACTAACATTAGTAATCATGTTCACATGTAAAGGGACTTGAAGCATGAAAAATTATCTCACGATGCAACCGAATTTGATAACACAAAACAACATTTTTTGATTCTTTATACCCAACTTGAATCACAACCCATTTGATTTTTTATAGTGTTTATGAATTTAGGATCACATAGAATCCTCCAATTTTTATCTTAAAAATATTATTTCTGGAATAGATTAGATATACATACTATAAATAATGCACAATTTTTAAAAATTATGTGACACATACCAACTCTTCCCATATTATAAATTTTATCTTCCAATGTCTAAGGTACATCTCCAAATTCTATAATTACTCTTACAAAGTCTCAATGAATTTTTCTATTTCATATATAGAGTCAAAAAAACTCTTATTAATTTATTTACTACTCTTATAAAGACTCCAATTTACTCCTTTGTAGTCAAATCATACTCAACTGATGTAATTAAGACTCTTAAGAAGTTCCTAATTACTCTTTTATACTCTAATGTTACTCATATGAACACTCATAGTACTCATCTGAAGTATTTTATTTTCCATTTTTCTTCCCTTTAAATGATGGAGAGATCAACCTAAAATGAATACATGAGACTTTGCATGTTTTTGATATAAATATTTTAAGGGACATTACGGAATGAAGTTAACTTTGGGATTAATGTATAAATTAAAAACACATGCATATAATTGAAATTATTAATTAATAATTGAGATATATACTTTCATCATTTTGTAGGTGAGTGGTTTCTTTCCTTTTATAATTGATGAAACTTGAGCGATTTTTGGCAGGGGGGGGGTGGATCGTTTTCCATAAAGGGTAATTAGGTGGGTTATCCCTCTTATTCCCTTGATTCCCCACACAATGTGTGAAATTACAAGAGATAGTGAAACAATGATAACCAATTTTATCTGTGTTTAATGGTGATCAAATAATAATATTCAATGAAATATAAATTTAGTAGATACGAATTTGTTTTTCCTATAAATTCTAATTCTATAACTCTTCAGATTATAAATTATCTAAACAAAAATCATTTCTAAGATTCTAGGAATTCCATATCAATTCATGGATTATATTTATTACGGTTTATTTAATACATTTTAGTTCTTTTGAATACCTCTTTTCTCTTAGTTTTCTAGGGTAAATGATGTTTTTAGTGAAGGGAATATTTGAATTTTTGATAATTTGTTAAAAAAGTACTAAATAAGTCATTTTTAATGTTTCCAATAATTGAATATTATTTTTCATTAATCAAATATAGTTTTTCAATTACACCCAAACATACATATATTATGGGGTCCATTATTTTAAGTATGATGCATGTATATATACCTCTTTCCACCTAGTCCAAGAGATAAATAATTAAACAAAACCATCAATATTATACATTATCATAACCAACACATTATTTATAGTGAAATAAAATAAAAATATTCTTAACACATAACCAATATCTCCATTTTAGTTTGATTGATTATAGTTTATCATAGCTTGGGATAATACAATTCATTTTTGTGAAATTTAATTAAATTGGTTCTGGTTATTAATTTTCACTTAAATATTAGTTACAATGAATTAATTTTGTTAAAAAATAACTTATTATTGAATAATGGTTTTCTACATTCAGTTTCATTATAGAGGGTGGTACTGAATATTGAAGGATGTGTGCCTCGACCAAAATTGTTTTGTACGAGAATAATTAAGAAAGATGTAAGTGCATTAAATAAATATACATAACAATATATTATAATTTTTAATTTTTTAATTTCTAAGTTTAATATCTATTTTGTAAAAAATGTTCTTTTATATTTAAAAAAGTGTGATTTGGAGGCCCTTGATGAGCATGAAGCTGATATCTTTGGGCCAAATGATCATTTTCACCAGGTATTAGGAGTTGAGCACCTTGGGAGAGTACACTATCAACCAGGGTAGAGTATTTTACCCACTAAATATTGGACCACTTCAGATGTTAGTTATGGAAGCATTGAGTTGAAAAGAACTCATGCATAGGCATCGCATGCTCATATATAGGCAATCAATGCAAAAAAAGCTCATGCGGGAGCATGGACGAAATCCAAAATCCAATGAGAAAATTTTGAAATTTATGGAAGCCTTATATACATCAATTACACCAAATACCACCACATTTTGTGATACATACATTTAGATGATGTGTTCTTTATATGATGCACCGAGCGATTCTCCAAGTGGTTGATGAGGTGATGATGTTCTAGGCTATGACAATGGTGATAGAAATGTTGATGGTGATGGTGATGGTGATAGTGATGGTGAGGATGATGGTGAGGATGATAGGGATGATGATGGTCATGATGATGATGGTGATGATATTTTTTGTGATCATAGAGATATTGATACTTTACATTTTGACTGATATTTATGACACATGATGTTTGATAATTGGATGTAAATGAATATGTCTGATGTTTTAAATGTTTTTTATCACTGGTTTAATGCATTAATTAGTTTCTTGAATTTTGTATATTGGTTGGAAGTGGTTTGGGTGATTTTTTTTGTGTGTTTTTAGGTGTATGTTTTGGGCCATGGTGGGGGGGGGGGGTGCTACATGTGTTTTGGTGTTTTTTTTATGTTTGTAGGTATTGGGATAAGTTGGGTGAGATGTAGGGGTGCTACTAGATTACAAGGTAAGGTAAGTCCATACTAATGGTTTGAAAAACCATTGGTATAGTGTTCACATAGGTATATGTATCCCAAAATTTACAAAACCATTGGTATAGGTCAATACCCATCATAGACAATGGTTTGGAGAACTATTGGTATACTCTATACCAATGCTTCTCCAGGTTATACCAAAGATTTTAAACCATTAGTATATATCGTTTTTAAATTATTTCATTTTCCAGGAATGCATTTATGATGGGTATCTACAAAATAATTTTTTGGGTCATTAAGATAAAACGGAATCAATCAATCAATCAATCAATCAATGAAATCATGTTTATCATAATAATAAATAATAGATATGAAATGAGTGTTAACCAGATTTACTTTTATATATTCATTTCATGTATGATCATTCATGATCCTGACCAAGATATATGTATGCATTGGTTGTTTTAATTTAATTTATTTCATAAGTTTGAAATTATTTAATATTAAATTAAATTTCATGTCTTGTGAGTTATCCCTCCATCCATTATTATATAGGACCTACGTACCCAGGGTAATTTATGCAATTCACCTTAAACAATCCTTTGGTCCCCATCACTTATGTGTCAGTTATAAATACATGTAATTAATAGAGTATCATAATCCATGTGGAGGTGGTTCAAGACAAAACCATAATAATGAAAACCCAAGTGATACACAGGTTGATATGTGAAATGCTGCAACTCATGCCAAGAACAGCAGAAATAGTTATTCCCCTAAGTCATAGGTTGATTTATTATCTGATCAATTAATCAATAGTTTTATAAGCTCATGATCAGGTCATATATATATATATATGTGTGTGTGTGTGTGCATTAATTAATTTATGGATGAAAGACCATGATCACATAAATAAATGAATTAATTTGAAATGATTCAATTTAAATAAATGGATTATGTGTAAATTATTTGACAATCATGGTTAATTAATTTAGTAAAATCAACTTAATATTAAAAATTCATGCAAAAAAATAAACAAATAAAATATTTATGCATAATAAATTAAAATCCCTCAACTAAATATTTAGTTAGACTTGGCCTTCTATTACTTGATTAGGAATAAAATCCATAGAACTAAGTGTTTGACCAAACGTCATTGGGACAATTACTATTAGAATGAAGTTATTATGAAGGATGTGGGTTTAATTAACCATCTTGCACTAAGAGAATCAACCCTATCTAGAGTTTATTTAGCTTGGAGGGAAGTGTTAATGAAATCCAAGTCAGGATTTTAGGATTGGAGAGCCCACTCAATGGATCAAGGAGCTACAATCCCATAGTTGGAAAATACCTTCCTACATAAATACCTTCAAATAACTTGAAAAACCCTTGTTGTGGTTATAATAAAGGGAATATAGACACTTACCACTAGAATTTCATAGCAACTAGACATTATGAGTTCAATAGAGAGGGATATTGAGACTTAATAAGATATTGGGAGATTTAATAAACTTAATTTTATTATTTCTCACATAATTTTTAATAAAGAAAAGTAATAATAATATGATTTCACCATCCAAACTTTCAGTATGATCCTAATTGGAGAAAGAACATATCCTCAATAGAAGTAACTTCCAAGATTGGTTTAGATGCCTTGAGGTTGTGTTGCACCATGAACAAAAATCTTACATGCTATAATCCTCAATGGTTGATCTTTTTACCAAGGTGATGAGTGATGAAGAGTTACTTTCCTATGAGAAAAATATGAATGATGTAGTCTATGTTCAATTTTTTATGCAATCATCTATTTATAGTGAACTCATGAGGTCTCATGAAAACATGGATGCTTATAGAATGCTCAATAATCTTCATAGTTTATATCAAGTGAGAGAAAGATACAAATACTTTAATATTTCTGAATCACTCTTTTAGAGTAATCTTATAGAAGGTGTTCTAACTAGGCCTTGTGTTTTGAAGCTCATTAGCTACATTGAGTTACTAGATGTTCTAGGGTTTAAAATCCTTGAATAAATGTGCCTTGATATTATTCTTGCATCACTCCCCCACATATTATTAGGTTTTATTGTTAATTTTTATATGAACAACATTGAAAAGTCTATTCCAGATCTTCTCACTATTCTTCAACTTGTAGATAAGAAGACAGATCATAAAAATCCTTTTGTCCTTATGTTGAACAAATAGAAAGGGAAATCAAAGAGATATTAGCTCAAAGCTTCATTACACCCTTCCAAGAAGAGAAATACCAAGGGGAAGTTAAGGGAACGCGATGTTGTTTCTTTCACTTGTTGAAATAAGGGACACTGGAAGAAAATATGAACCCATCCAAGTAAGCAAGGGGAAGCTTCAGGTGCATTTGTTATTGAGTTCAATTTATTTGTTTCTAAAAACTGGGTATTATATACATATTTTAGTTCTCACATATTCATTCAAATATAGAAACCTATCATATTCAAAAATATTAACTGAGTGGAGGTATATCTACGAGTAGAAAACATAGATAAACTAGCTATTGTGGCTATCAGGTACTACCACCTCATGTTGACAACATGAATTATTTTGGTTTATAAGGATTGTTATTTTGTTCCATATATTACCAAAAACATTATTTATGTATCCATAATTGATACAAATTGATTTATTTTCATCTTTTAGAATAAATTTTGATTATTTTAAAAAGATATAATTTTTAATGGTAAGGTACATTTAGATAAAGGTCGTTATATATTAGATTACATGAACCAAGTATTTCTAATCTATAATGAAAATAATTTACATGAATCAAACCACAACCAACTATGGAATCACCTGCTAGGTCATATAAACAAAAAATAATTGACTAAATTCCATTAAGATGAATATTTAGATTATTTTAAACTAAAACCACTTTGTGCATGTCATGCATGTTTACAAGGTAAAATGGAAAAATCCCAATTTAATTTTGAAGTTCAAAGGGAAAAATATATTCTTGAATTAGTTCATACTAATGTGTGTGGGCCATTTCCTATTAAAATAATGTGTGGGTACTCATACATCATAACTTTTAGTGATAATTTTAGTAGATATGTATATTTATGCATGATGAGTTATAATTGATATTCCTTTGAAAGATTCAAGGAACATAATATTGATGTTGATAAACAACTTGGTAAGAAGATCATTAAACTATGCTCAGATCATGGTGAATAATATATTAATCAATAGTTCATTGATTATTTATTGGATTATAAGATCTTATCCCAAATCACTCCTCCTTAGACATATCAATGGAATGGTGTAAGAGATTGGAGGAACCATAAATTGTTACACATGGTGAGGTCAATTATGGTTCATATGAGTATTCCATTATCCTTTTAGGGATATGCGTTACAAAAAAGCACAAATACTAAACCAAGTGCCAAATAAATTAGAATATGGAATCCCATACCAATTATGGAATGGAAAGAAACTCATGTTGTCAAACTTACATGTGTGGGATTGAGAAGATTTTTTTAAGTTCTCTTTGGGTAAAAAAACTTTCACTCTGAGGCACAAAGTGTAACTTTATAGGTTACTCCAAGGAAACAAGGGGATATTACCTATAAGAACTCTTATAAAAAATGGTAATGGTGTAAATACATTCCATTTTAATTAAGAGGTAGAACATATCTAAAAGGGAAGTGGGAGAAAGATATACTTCAATTAAGTTGAGGGTCATGGTACATAAGAGTTGGCATAAGAACATATTACAAAAATCCCAATGGAAGAAGAAGAAGTTACATAGACATAGGTACTACATTGTAGTATAAGAGAGGTTAGAGAACCATAACGATATAGTTTTATAATCACCAAGGATGGTGACTCATTGTTAGTTGATAATAATTATTTCTAACCAATAATGAAGTAGCAAGTGTCAAAAATGTTTCCAAGTGGAAAGAATCCATGAATTGTAAAATGGATTCCATCTACCAAAACCATGTATGGATTTTGGTAAATCCTCAAATGGAAGTAAATACCATTAGTTGTAAATATTTATTCAAGAAGAAACTAAATATGGATGGAAGATCCAGTACCTATAAGGAACAAATGGTTAAAAAGGGTTTAAAAAATGTCAAGGAATAGACTTTGATGAAAAATTTTCACCAGTTTCAATGTTGAAATCCAATGTAATTATACTTTCCATTATGGACTTACATGACTATGAGATTTGAAAAATGGATGTTAAAACAACATTCCTTAATGGGAACCTTAATGATGATGTCTATATGAAACAACCAGAAGGGTTTACGACTCCAAAGGATCCCAATAAGATATAAAGATTTCAAAAATCCATTTATGGATTGAATAAAGCATCAAGGTCCTGGAACATTTGATTTGATGAGGCCATAATAGAATTTAGTTTCATAAAGAATGAATATGAACCTTGTGTTTATAAATGGTTTAGTGTGAGTACATTTTTTTTTCTTTATAATATATCTTTATTAAATATTACTTATTGGAAATTAAATATGAAGCATCCCCCAATCTAAAACTCTCTCACATTGCCAAAAAGGGGTGGTTAAAAGACCTCAAGTATACCTCCCCATATGCTAGAGGTTTCTGAATAATAGTGGGGGTGTGAAAAGTATAGTGGGGAGAATATACCCTCTCGTATGAAGTGTCATAGAAGTAGAAAATAAACCATATAAACAAAAGAAAAATCAAATTATAGACATATAAGAAGAAAATAATAATATCAAACGAAATAATCCAATAAATAATAAGGAATAATGTAATGATGTTCTAGAATGTAACTAAATGTCATACTAGAAACAATACATGTAAAATAATAGAAGACTCAAACAAATACTAAAAAGTCCCTAATATCGAACCCCATGTTGGTCCTATTACTAAACTCCATCCCATCAACATACAAGTAATCAACTACAGGGGCCTTTTACCTTTTCCAAACTTGCATCCATATAATCTTCTCGGGTACTAAATGATGTCTTGAATATGGTGTGAGTAAAACTCAATAGGCCGACACCACCATGTCTAAAATAACCCTTCTAACAAGAAGTGTATGAAATAAAGAGATAAAAAGGTGTATTAATTAATTAAAAAATTTATAAAATACAATAACCACCTGATTTGGCACCATGTCAGAATATTTTTGACCATGTCTTACGACCATGCCAACCACATCCATATAACCAAGGAAAAATAAACTGCATCAGCGCCATGTTAAATTATCTCCAAGCATGTATTACGACCATATCAACCATCACCATATAACCACAGTATAGTCACAACAATATGGGTTAAATCCGTATAATCATTACAGTATCTGTATCAAATCCTTGTAATCATTACAACATGAGACTGGGAATAACCCACTCTCTTTAAGCAGTATGACATGGGACTTGGCCGAGCCCTCTCAATATCAGCATTACAATATATAAGTGTGAAAGTTACAATGTCTAGCATGATATATAATCATTTCAACATGGAAAATAAGTTCTGTAATACAACACTTATATCATAATATCACATCATATATCTCAATGGTTAATTTTATGAATTACTATTTATCTTTCAAATACTTATTTTAATTTAAATCACAATTGATTAATTGTTATATCAATAAAAATATACCAAAACTTAGGAATTATATATCAAGAAATCACATAAGGTCTCATGAAATTCTAAACACACTTTAAACCATTATCCAATTCAATTATTTCTAAGGTTTTATCACCCAATAGGTAGACATAATCCAGGTGAGAATCCAATTGAAACCAAAGGACTCTAAGGAATAATCCCATTAATTTATTTAATTTATTTGGTAACAGGCTATATTGGTGTAATCAAAATATTTCATAAACTTGGAAATGATCAAACTACAGGGTTATGATTTAGACCCCCTACCTTTAGTTGATGATCTAATAATGCTTCCAATGGAAAACACCCATGAGGAAGAAGGTACGAACGATTTCCAAGAGAAACATAGATAAAAAATGATCAAGATCAAAACAAACAATGCAATCAGTCAAAGTATTTCACTACAATGGTTGGAAGAAGAGGGAGAGAAGGAAGAAGCCTAAATAAAAGGTATTTCTAGGGATTGATCACACAAAAGGGATGTATAAAAGGGAGGATTACAATCCAAATTCTTCTGGAAGATTCTCTAATCTTGAGAGGAGAGACGATATAGGAAAATAAAGTGAAAATTCAGTCGTACAACATGTTTTAAATAGTAGGTCAAGGAATTACATGGCGTATAATATAGTTACACATCATGTAAATATTTTTAATGGAATGAATCAAAACACCCATTGCCTCAAATTTATTTTATTAAAGACACCTAAACATTACATGACATGTAATCCATTTACACATCATGTAAATGTTCTATAGATGGGTTTTCATCCCATTTTCAATTTAAACAAACCAAACCCATTATAAAGATTCTTAACTTTACAACAACCCATTTTAACACTTAAATTATTTATACCTAGACTCTATTAATTAAAATAAGAATACCTCCCTAAAATTTAGGTCATTTCCCCCAATAAAGATCTCCACATGGATTTTCTCCAGTTTTCTCAAGTTTTCTTGCAACCTAAGACTACGTTTATTCAAACAGAAGGAATCCATGATGAAAACACAACTAAAAGAAAAATTAACAAAAAAATAAAAGAGCGACATAATGGTAAAAAATAGGATCTTACAACCTCCCCACCTTATAACATCTTGTCCCTGAGCTGCTCCAAGCATCACAGTGAGGTCCCTATGAACAACTCTGGATATTGTGTTCAAATATTAGACCCCATATCCCAGTTATTCTATTAAAATCACCCATTCTACTAGTAAACTTGAACCAATGGTACAATCCCACCTTGAAGATATTTCTCACTACAATCTACAACCCGTATCAGATGATCCTAAAAGGAAGTATTGACACAAAGCTCAAAATATTATATGTTTATCCCATGGGAAGTGTCTAGAAAAAATATCCATAGCTATGACATGTGGAACACACTATGCATGGAACTGTAGCACCATGTAAGGGATAAACAGTATGCCACTGGACCAAACCTTTCCACTATCTCAAACGGACTGACAAACCTGGGTGCTATCTTTTTTTGTTTCCAGATATAGTGTTTTCCCAACCTAGGAGACACCTGAGGGAAAACATAATGACAAACTTGAATTCCATAGGTTTTATCTGATGGTTAGCATAATATATCTACCTACTTTTCATGGTCACCGACCACTATCGGATCAACTGAACCTCCTCAGATGTCTCCTACATGAGACAAGGCCCAACAAGTGATGACTCACCTTCCTCCATCCAAAAAGTAGGTGAATGGTATGGCCTTCCATACAAGGCCTTGAAATGTTTCATTTGGATTGATGACAGAGAGATATGATTATATAAAAAATCTATAAGTGCTATATGTTTCTACCACGAACCACCAAAACCCAAAAAATAGGATCGTAACATTTCCTTCAAAACCTGAATAGTCCACTCATATTGACCATCAGTCTATGGATGATAGGTTGTGCCCAAAAGAACTCATGATCCTACAGATTTCTGAATACCCTTCTAAAAACATGATTTGAAACGATGATCTATATATGAAACAATACTACTCAGAACATTGTGCAATCAAACCACACCATGCACATAAATATTGTCTAAATCATCAACTATAAAGGTTTCTATTATAGGTAAGAAGTGAGATACATGTAACGACCCGAAATTTTGAATAAATCTTATTTCCTAACTTTATGTGTTATTTTATTTTATTTTTATACTCAACAAAAATGTTTCATTTGATAACATGAGTATAATTAAAATGAGACTGTTGGGTTTTGACTATTATTTGACCATTGGTCAATATGACCGCTGGAAACTAAATGTTTTGATTACTGTCTCTAAATACAAGCAATCTTGGTTAATTAATATAGAAAGAAGATTCGATGGCCTCACCCAGTAGTCTTGGACCGATCGAAGCCCATCTAACAGAACTTGGGAAGGAGGTAGCACCACTGGGCTTTGCTCTGGACCAAACCCAAGCTAAACTTCATCGTGTGAAGCTAGAACGGGATCGCCTTCGTGAGAAGTTCAAACTGATAGAAATTACAACTCGTGCGATGTTGGCCGAGCCTCTCTCGGATTCTCTCACCTTAGCACACCTTACACTTAGGTCCTATGCTGGTGTGATAAGGGGATATGTAAGGAGACCGTAACTGCCTTGTGTAATCCTTTGTTTTAAATAAAAATTAGGATTTCTTCTTATGATGAAGTTTATGAATTTTCAAATGACCGGATAAATATAGTATGCATATTTTTGATGAATTTTAGAAAAATGATATTTTAAATATGTTTATGTAAACCTTAAATAATTAAAAATGTGTAATGATTTTCAAAAAATGGTCTTCTGCAATTATGTTCAGTACGAAATTTAGAGTCTAATAAGATCAACATGATTTTTGATGAATAGTAAATTATGAATAGTGATTTTATGATTAGGATTAATAATGTGTCCAAATGGATTAGTAATCTCACTTAAAGAAAGTACTAAAATAAGCTAGGCACTTTGATTAAGTAATGAGATTCAATAAAATGGTTAAATAACGGTTTCATAAATTATTATTCAAGTATTAGTTTTTTCAGGTGAATAGTGTTTTTTAATTAAAAATTTAATTAAAAATATTTAGAAAATTATTTTTATAAAACGGATTTCATTTTTGAACTCAGAGCACCGATATTAAGCTATGGTAATTTTTGGGGTTTTTTCTGAAAAAAATGAATTTTCGGTGAATAGTGTTTTTATTTAAAAATTAAATTAAAAATATTTAGAAAATTATTTTTTATAAAATGGAGTTCATATTTGTAATCAGAGCGTTGATATTTGGTTAAGGTGAAATTTTGGGATTATTCTGAGAAAGTTGAATTTTCGATGAATAGTGAAAATACAGTTTTAAGTTATGGGTGTTTAATGACATCATTAAATGATGTATTAAGTATGTAATCAATATGGTCGACTTATGAATAGTAAGATAAGGTATGAGGTGTCCCAAGTGGCCAATACCATGGGAAAATACCATGGGAAATCCCATGGTTTTTCCAAAACCACTAATGAGGTGTCCCTTGGCCATTAATGGCTTGTCCCCTCACTTTCCCTATAAATACCAAGCCATACTCTCATCCATTCGACTCACCACTCTCCCCCAACGAAGTTCTGGTCTCATTACCTCCCAAGGAGTCCTCCCAAGGAGTCCTCCCAAGGTGCCCCCAAGCCCTCAAGGTCCAAAACTTTGAGTTTTAAGAGTTACGTTTTAAGGTAAGGGATCCAACCTCTCTCTTTCATTTCAAGTAATCTCTTTTATGTCATTCCTTTTATGCTACATGTTATTATGTTGGAGGATGTTCTTTTATACTCATCTTACTGCCCTTTTTATGTTCATATAATGATAGATCCCCTCTTACTCTCATTATTTCTTTTTATGAAGTTTTAAGTGGCGCCGTTAGGCTGCCGAAATTTTTGTAACTGATTCTTTCTCCCTTCTCATTTTTCAAGATCTATTTTCATGTAAAGTATTTCAAGTTCCTTTTTATTATGTTGGGGTATGATCTCTAAATTTATCATACTGATATTTTATGATCATATGATGAGAAACCCCATTTTATCTCTTCAATTCAGTATTTTGAAGTTTTAAGTGGCGCCGTTAGGCTGCCGAATTTTTAAGTGGTTCTTCACCCTTCTCGTTTTGAAGTTCTACTTTCATGTCAATTATTTCAAGTTTCTTTTTGTTATGTTGGGGTATGATCTCTATATCTATCATACTGATCTTTTATTACCATATTATGAGAGACCCCATTTGATCTCTTCAATTCAGTATTTTGAAGTTTTAAGTGGCGCCGTTAGGCTGCCGAATTTTTAAGTGGTTCTTCACCCTTCTCGTTTTGAAGTTCTACTTTCATGCAAATTATTTCAAGTTCCTTTTTGTTATGTTGGGGTATGATCTCTATATCTATCATACTGGACTATTATGTTCATATGATGAGATACCCCATTTGATCTCTTCAAATCAGTATTTTGAAGTTTTAAGTAGCGCCGTTAGGCTGCCAAATTTTTAAGGGATTCTTTCACCCTTCTCCTTTTCAAAGTTCTAATTCTATGTCAAGTCTTGCAAGTTCCTTTTTATTATATTGGGGTATGATCTCTATATCTATCATACTGATCTATTATGATCATATGATGAGAAACCCTATTTGATCTGTTCAATTCATTTTTGTTGAAGTTTAAGTGACGTCGTTAGGCTGCCGAATTTTCATAAGAGAAATCAAATTTTTGTCTTCCTTCCATGTTTTTTCAAATGGTATGTCCTTGAAATTGCATCACCATGTCCATATATCCTTCTTATTCTATCCCTCTACTGTTTGATGGGTCAATTATGATTGTTCGACCCATGTTCCCTCTCTTTTCAAAGTTTTCTAAAACCTTGTAACATAGCCGTTATGCTGCAGAATTTTCGTCTCAAAATGCCTCTCTTTTCTCAAAATTATTTTATGTTATAAATTGAATACTAAAAGCTCTTATTTCTACAGGGGTATTCACATATATATCAAAATGTTCTATTTCAAATTCTGGGATTTACATACATGATACCCGCTTTCCCTTTCCGTGGGTTTAAAGTAACGTAAGGATCATGTCTTTAAAGCAGTTTTTAAAACGTTATGATTATGAAATGAAACCCATTTATTTTATGCTATATGGGTTATTTATGAAATGTCTGATGATGATATATGTGGATCACATGATAATAAAGGCAAATTTAAGGGTGCACCCTGATAGCGCTCCAATGCATTGGGTAAAGACTTAATCTCTAGAGATGACCATTTTAACGATGCCTTGGCGAATAACCTTGGTAAATTTTTTTAACGACACATTGGGGATGGACCTTGGTGAAACAAAACGATTGTGAATATTAAATGTTGCAGCCACATCTTCAAGTTATGAAAAAGTTTTATTTTTATTATGATATGCCTCATGATTTCATTTTCATTCCTTAAAGTTCTTTTCATGACTTTATTGATGTATCTCAAGTTCATATGTAAAATGTTTCACTTGTTTCCCTTGCTGGGCCTTCTGCTCACCCTTTCTTTTGATGTATGTCCCCAGGTTCTGAGATGCAGTAATGAACCTAGGGTGAACATGAGGAGAAGCCTTTCAAGTGTTTAAGAAGAATGTTTTTTTGTTTCATGTTTTATGTTCCTTGTTTCCAAGACACTAAACCTTAAAGATCCTCAGTTCCGTGTAATGGAATGAAAGTTATGTTATAAAAAGATGGGATGCTATAGTTGGTATCAAAGTATGGTTTAGTTATTTGTGGAAATTAGGATATGAAAAATTTAGGAAGAAGCCTATAAAAAAGTTAAAAAATAGGAAATCTTCCTGGTATTTTGGTGAGTATTGAGTAAGGGGTTGCCAAGAAAATACATCCCTATCTGGATACGAGCAGGTAGAGGTGGCTCTGGCACAGATGTACATAGGGGTAAAACCTGAAAACACCGCTTTGAGCTAGACTCGAACGGGAACTGGTACACGACAACGGGCCTTGCTGCACTCTTGGTTACGACACTCCTGGGGGATATGCTTTGGTAAATTCATAAGCTTAGTATGAACCATTGTTAAAGGAACAAAGATAAAATAAAATAAAGATTCACATAAGAATATATGATCATGGATAACCTAGATGGGAACCTAGGGGATCACAAGTTAGGGTATACTTTTCTTCTACAAGTTATCCTTATATGCTTTCAGTTCCTTTTCATGATTATTGGCTAAGTACTTAAGCCCCTAATTATGATTTCTCTTCATAGTTAATGGTGGGAAATGGAAGAACATGTCCAAACAACCAATGTGATAGGAAATGCGACGATTATCATATTAATATGACAGGGATGATTAGGAGATTAAAATATGATTATTATTTTGGAAGATGTTCACTATTTTCATTATTACTACAATATTTTCATTTAAGAGTAAGGTTGACTTATATTTTGAATAATTGATGAATTTAAGGTGTAATTATAGTAATTTAGGTTACTTATGAGAATGATTAACCTATCTTGGGTAAAATATGTTTAGGTTAGATACTTTTGATATAAGATGTTAGGAGTGGTTGATGTTGTTTAGAGATGAACAATGAAGTTTATTTTGGAAGACTATGTTATCAAATCCTTCTTGTATTTGGGTTTCAATATTAGCTTGGTTTATTTTGAGGAATCTTAATGACCGTTATTTATGGAATGGTCAATGATGAACTATGGGTAGTACCATGGAAATTTGAAGATTTAAAAGTAGTTTCCATTCCTATGGGATTCTTTCTTTTTGAAGAGGTGTTTTACCTTACCCTTTCTGTTTTTGGGATAATGTTTAAAGATAGAAGAAATAGATAGTTAATATTTTGTGGATTATGAAGATGATTCTTGTGTTTTGATGAGACCAAGTAGTTTTGAATGCTCATAGTTTGGAGAAAAGATTAGTTTTGGGTAGAAACTTATTAAAGGATGAAACTCTACATGAAGATAGGTATATTTTCTTATGTTTTTGTTTTATGTTTTAAATGAATTCCTCAAAATTATGAAAAAGGAACGTGAAACAAAAACGTTGTTGGTTTACGTTTCCTACTTGGTAATCAAAGACCATTTACACACATCATAAGTTTGGGATTTTCTTATGGTTAACGTTCTCCTAATCATGTTCTCTATCACTCTCCCCCAGAAATTGACCCTTTGTTTTTCTTCCATGTCCATGTTTTCCTCCATGGAATCCTAGTATGGGTTAACTCGGGTGAGCTTTGTACTTCCATTTCTTTCTTTTAAAGTAATAGTTTTACTGACTCCTTTTCCGATGTGGGAATTTCAATGAAATTTCAAAACCCAATTTTAAAAATTGCGAGGACGCAATTTCTTAAGGGGGGAAGATTGTAACGACCCGAAATTTTGAATAAATCTTATTTCCTAACTTTATGTGTTATTTTATTTTATTTTTATACTCAAAAAAAATGTTTCATTTGATAACATGAGTATAATTAAAATGAGACTGTTGGGTTTTGACTATTATTTGACCATTGGTCAATATGACCACTGGAAACTAAATGTTTTGATTACTGTCTCTAAATACAAGCAATCTTGGTTAATTAATATAGAAAGAAGATTAGATGGCCTCACCCAGTAGTCTTGGACCGATCGAAGCCCATCTAACAGAACTTGGGAAGGAGGTAGCACCACTGGGCTTTGCTCTGGACCAAACCCAAGCTGAACTTCATCATGTGAAGCTAGAACGGGATCGTCTTCACGAGAAGTTCAAACTGATAGAAATTACGACTCGTGCGATGTTGGCCGAGCCTCCCTCAGATTCTCTCACATTAGCACACCTTACACTTAGGTCCTATGCTGGTGTGATAAGGGGATATGTAAGGAGACCGTAACTGCCTTGTGTAATCCTTTGTTTTAAATAAAAATTAGGATTTCTTCTTATGATGAAGTTTATGAATTTTCAAATGACCGGATAAATATAGTATTCATATTTTTGATGAATTTTAGAAAAAGGATATTTTAAATATGTTTATGTAAACCTTAAATAATTAAAAATGTGTAATGATTTTCAAAAAATGGTCTTCTACAATTATGTTCAGTACGAAATTTAGAGTCTAATAAGATCAACTTGATTTTTGATGAATAGTAAATTATGAATAGTGATTTTATGATTAGGATTAATAATGTGTCCAAATGGATTAGTAATCTCACTTAAAGAAAGTACTAAAATAAGCTAGGCACTTTGATTAAGTAATGAGATTCAATAAAATGGTTAAATAACGGTTTCATAAATTATTATTCAAGTATTAGTTTTCTCGGGTGAATAGTGTTTTTTAATTAAAAATTTAATTAAAAATATTTACAAAATTATTTTTATAAAACGGATTTCATTTTTGAACTCAGAGCACCGATATTATGCTATGGTAATTTTTGGGGTTTTTTCTGAAAAAATGAATTTTCGTTGAATAGTGTTTTTATTTAAAACTTAAATTAAAAATATTTAGAAAATTATTTTCTATAAAATGGAGTTCATATTTGTAATCAGAGCGTTGATATTTGGTTAAGGTGAAATTTTGGGATTATTCTGAGAAAGTTGAATTTTCGATGAATAGTGAAAATACAGTTTTAAGTTACGGGTGTTTAATGACATCATTAAATGATGTATTAAGTATGTAATCAATATGGTCGACTTATGAATAGTAAGATAAGGTATGAGGTGTTCCATGTGGCCAATACCATGGGAAAATACCATGGGCAAGCCCATGGTTTTGCCAAAACCACTAATGAGGTGTCCCTTGGCCATTAATGCCTTGTCCCCTCACTTTCCCTATAAATACCAAGCCATCCTCTCATCCATTCGACTCCGCACTCTCCCCCAACGAAGTTCTGGTCTCATTACCTCCCAAGGAGTCCTCCCAAGGTGCCCCCAAGCCCTCAAGGTCCAAAACTTTGAGTTTTAAGAGTTACGTTTTAAGGTAAGGGATCCGACCTCTCTCTTTCATTTCAAGTAATCTCTTTTATGCCATTCCTTTTATGCTACATGTTCTTATGTTGGAGGATGTTATTTTATACTCCTCTTACTTCCCTTTTTATGTTCATATAATGAGAGATCCCCTCTTACTCTCATTATTTTGTTTTATGAAGTTTTAAGTGGCGCCGTTAGGCTGCCGAAATTTTTGTAACTGATTCTTTCTCCCTTCTCATTTTTCAAGATCTATTTTCATGTAAAGTATTTCAATTTCCTTTTTATTATGTTGGGGTATGATCTCTAAATTTATCATACTGATATTTTATGATCATATGATGAGAGACCCCATTTTATCTCTTCAATTCAGTATTTTGAAGTTTTAAGTGGCGCCGTTAGGCTGCCGAATTTTTAAGTGGTTCTTCACCCTTCTCGTTTTGAAGTTCTACTTTCATGTCAATTATTTCAAGTTCCTTTTTGTTATGTTGGGGTATGATATCTATATCTATCATACTGATATTTTATGAACATATGATGAGAGACCCCATTTGGTCTCTTCAATTCAGTATTTTGATGTTTTAAGTGGTGCCGTTAGGCTACCGAATTTTTAAGTGGTTCTTCACCCTTCTTGTTTTGAAGTTCTACTTTCATGCAAATTCTTTCAAGTTCCTTTTTGTTATGTTGGGGTATGATCTCTATATCTATCATAATGGACTCTTATGTTCATATGATGAGAGACCCCATTTTATCTCTTCAAATCAGTATTTTGAAGTTTTAAGTAGCGCCGTTAGGCTGCCAAATTTTTAAGGGATTCTTTCACCCTTCTCCTTTTCAAAGTTCTAATTCTATGTCAAGTCTTGCAAGTTCCTTTTTATTATATTGGGGTATGATATCTATATCTATCATACTGATCTATTATGATCATATTATTAGAGACCCTATTTGATCTGTTCAATTCATTTTTGTTGAAGTTTAACTGACGCCGTTAGGCTGCCGAATTTTCATAAGAGAAATCAAATTTTTGTCTTCCTTCCATGTTTTTTCAAATGGTATGTCCTTGAAATTTCATCACCATGTCCATATATCCTTCTTATTCTGTCCCTATACTGTTTGATGGGTCAATTATGATTTTTCGACCCATGTTCCCTCTCTTTTCAAAGTTTTCTAAAACCTTGTAACATAGCTGTTATGCTGCAGAATTTTCGTCTCAAAATGCCTCTCTTTTCTCAAAATTATTTTATGTTATAAAGTGAATACTCAAAGCTCTTATTTCTACAGGGGTATTCACATATATATCAAAATGTTATATTTTAAATTCTGGGATTTACATACATGATACCTGCTTTCCCTTTCCGTGGGTTTAAAGTAACGTAAGGATCATGTCTTTAAAGCAGTTTTTAAAACGTTATGATTATGAAATGAAAACCATTTATTTTATGCTATATGGGTTATTTATGAAATTTTTGATGATGATATATGTGGCTCACATGATAATAAAGGAAAATTTAAGGGTGCGCCCTGATAGCGCTCCAATGCATTGGGTAAAGACTTAATCTCTAGAGATGACCATTTTAACGACGCCTTGGCGAATAACCTTGGAAAATTTTTTTAACGACACCTTGGGGATGGACTTTGGTGAAACGAAATGATTGTCAATATTAAATGTTTCAGCCACATATTCAAGTTATGAAAAAGTTTTATTTTTATTATGATATGCCTCATGATTTCATTTTCATGCCTTAAAGTTCTTTTCATGACTTTATTGATGTATCTCAAGTTCATATGTAAAATGTTTCACTTGTTTCCCTTGCTGGGCCTTCTGCTCAACCTTTCTTTTGATGTATGTCCCCAGGTTATGAGATGCAGTAATGAGACTAGGGTGAACATGAGGAGAAGCCTTTCAAGTGTTTAAGAAGAATGTTTTTTTTGTTTCATGTTTTATGTTCCTTGTTTCCAAGACACTAAACCTTAAAGATCCTCAGTTCCGTGTAATGGAATGAAAGTTATGTTATAAAAAGACGGGATGCTATAATACATTAGTCAGTTGATGAAAAAAAACCCATAAAATGTAATTCTTATAGGTTGTATTGGGTAATCGTATCACAAAATCCATTGTGACATCATACTATTTCAACTCAAGAATGGGAAAAGTCTGCAAAATACCAGCTAGCATCTAATGCTCGACTTTCACTTATTGATAAGTGAAGCATCTAGCCATGAATTGTTCCATATACTTCTTGATTCCTGACCTCTAGTACATTCTATAGAGATCATGATATATATTTTTCAAACCAGGATGCACCAACCATCTAGAATCATGAAACTCCCGCACTAGATCTTGACGTAATCCCATAGGAAACCATACTCGGCCATATAAAGGAATATAATTTCCACTACTGAGAGACCATCCCGATGGTTTCACCCCACCATATAATTTTTCTCTCAAAACTATGCCCTTCAAATTATAAAAATACTTGGTAATAATATAATCCAAAATCATAGGTATATCAGATATCAAAGTTAGATCTACCCATACCTGAGACTCCTAAAAATCTAGATTCATGGATGAAAAAAATTCATTATCCTCCACTCATCACAAGACTCTTGTACTTCCTCTTTCTGTGTCTTTTGGTGAAAATCATTAGTAAATACATTTCTCATTTATTGGTTTATAAGCTAATTCAATGTCTAAAGACTATAGATACTCTACCCACCTCCTCTACCAAAGGTTTAGTTCTAACTGATAAAAGATATGTAAGAAGAATAAGAAGAAGAGTAATAGTTATAAATGGAAAGTTATGGGTAAGAATCAATCAAAGAAATATGATGGTATGCAATTCCAGTTTCTAGTTTGTGGAAAGTGTGGTAAAAATCACCATAGGGAATGCCTTAAAAAAATTGGGAAGTTTTTATGATGTAGTATGTTTTTACATATGGTCTGGGATTATAATAAAAATGATCGTAATATTAATTCTGATAAGAAAACTGTAAAGTGTTTTAAATGTAGTGAGATAGGTCATTATGAAAATACCTGCCCAAAGAAAGATCTGAATGATAGAAAGCAGTTAGATTATAAGAAGAAATGTGTAGTGATATCCTTTATGACTACATCGGCAGATGTAGGCCCATCAAATGAAGTGGTATCAGGTACTTTTTTTTGTTTAATCATATTTTTCTAATATCTTATTGACATGGGGTCTACACATTACTTTATAAATGAGAAATTTTGTAGTACATTGGAAATTTCACCACAAGAAATGAGATCAAAACTTATGATTAAAACACCAGGAGGAAATATTATAGAAAAAAAGAAATTATAAGAATCTTCCGGTTGTTGTATGTGGAAAGAAATTACCTGAAAACCTTGTAGTTTTACCCTTAATAAAGTTTGAAGTCATCTTGGGTATGGATTTCCTTTATGTTTATCATAAAAAGATTTATTTTAGAGTTAAAGAAGTTATTTTTCAGAAAGAGTTTCAGTTTATATAAAAGAATGAACCCATATAGTTGATAATATATCATGAATTTGATAAAATATTAAAATATGGAAATGAAATTTATCCTACTCATATTGTTGAAAATAAGGGAACTGTTCAGATTAATGATATTCCAATGTTAAATGAATACCTAAAAGTTTTTTCTAATGAGTTTACCGATGTTATACCTTACCAGGATGTTGAATTTACCCTTGACTTAATTCTTGATGATAATATAGTTTCAAAACCCCCTTATCGAATGGAACAAATGGAACTTATTTAATTGAAAAATTAGTTGCAAGAGTTTCTTGATAAAGGATTCATTCATCCAAGAACTTCACTATGGGGTGCTTCTATTTTCTTCGTTAAAAGTAAATATATATCAATGATATTTTCATTGATTATAGATCTTTTAATAACATTACTATTAAGAATAAGTATCCTTTTCCTCATATTTATAACTTGTTTTATCATCACCAAGGAGCTCAGTATTTTTCCAAGATTGACTTGAGATTTTGGTACCATCATCTGAAGGTGAAGAAGGATAAAATCCCAAAAATATCTATTCTTACTAGATATGGGAATTATGAGTTTGTTTTTATTCCCTTTGGTTTGAAACGTTCCCTTGCTATATTCATGGATCTTATGAATATAATATTCCGTGAATATTTTTATAAGTTTGTTGTTGTTTTTATTGACGATATTTTGATCATTTCAAAAAGTTATTAGGATCTTGAAAAACATTTAAGGATTGTATTTAAAACTCTTAAAGAAAATATGTTATTTGGAAAATTTAGAAAATGTGATTTTTGGTTGAAACTGATTTCTTTTATTGGGAACATTATAAATAAGGATGGAATAATAGTTGATCCTGCAAAAACAAAAGTGGTTGATGAATAAACAAGACCTACAAATGTTATAGAGATTCATAGTTTTCTTAGATTATCAAGTTATTAGCAATGATTTTTTTAAAAACATTGCATGTTTATCTAGCCCACTAACCAAGATAACATGAAAATGGGTTAAATTTATTTCGACAGAAGAATGTGATGTTTGTTTTCAAGAACTAAAGAAGATATTAGTGAATGATTTAGTTTTGGACCTACCTTCCAGAAATGGTGAGTTTTTTATCTATAGTGATGCTTCATTGAATGGACTTGGATTTATTCAGATGAAGAATGATCAGGTAATTTATTATGCTTCAAGACAACTAAAAAATCACGAGTTAAATTATCCTACATATGATTTGGAATTAGAAACTATTGTTTTTTATTTGAAAATTTAAAGGCATCATTTATATTGATCCAAATGTAAAATATTAACTGATCATAAAATTTTTAAGTATGTATTCACTAAAAATGAATTAAACATGAGGTAGAGAAGATGGATTGAATTGATAAAAGATTATAATTATATGATCAATTACCATCTTAGAAAAGAAAAAAAAGTTGAAGATTACTTGAGTCAAAAAAATCATGCATCATTAATCATGTTACGTTTAGAACATAACCCCTTGATTAATGATTTGATGAATTTTGGATTGAAAGTTATTGGTGTAGGAAATCCCTCTATTTTTTTTCAAGTGTCAGTGCAGTCATCTCTATTAGATAGAATCAAGAAAGTACAAAAGGAAGACAGTGAGTTACAGAAAAAAGTAGAATTGGTTAAAAGAGGTAAATTTTCAGAATTTAACATTTATAAAGATTGTGTTTTAATATTTTAAAAGAGATTATGTGTGCCTTGTGATTCATAGTTAAAGCAAGAGTTGTTGTGTGAAGCTCATAGTTCTCCATTTCAGTTCATCCTAGATTAACTAAGATGTATAGAGACCTTTGGGAGTATTACTAGTGGGATGAAATGAAAAGAGATATTACTAATTTTATAACAAAATGTTTGACTTTTCAATAGGTTAAAGTAGAGAGAAAAATACCAAAGTGGATGCTTCAACCTTTTCCAGTACCAGAGTGGAAATAAGAAAATATATTCATGGACTTTATGTTAAGAATACCAAATAATTCTCTATGTAATAATGAGATTTGGGTTATTGTTGATTGAATGACTAAATCTACACATTTTCTACTTATTTGAGATACTATGCCTTTGGATAAGCTTTCTTGACTGTAACCCAAAGAGATTATCAGGTTACTTAGAGTTCCTATTTCCATTATATCTGACCATGATCTCAGGTTAACTTATATCTTTTTGAAAGGCCTTCAAAAGTTATTGGACATATAATTAAATTTTAGAACAACCTTTCATCCTCATTTTGATGGACTGACTAAGAGAAAAATTCATAAATTGAAGGATATTATTTGAACTTGTTCAATGGACTACTAGGGAAGTTAGGATCATCATATTTCTTTAGTTGACTTTTTTATAATAATAGTTTTCATTCTAGTATACAGATGGAACCTTTTAAGGCATTATATGGAAAGTGTTGTCAAACTCTATATTTTTTGGGATGAAGTTTGGGAAAAAAGTTGATGGGACTAGAATTAGTATAGAAATGGGATAAGAAAGTGAAGATGAACCAAAAACACATGAGGATAGATCAGAGCATGTATAAAAGTTATGAAGATAATATTGGAAAAGAATTTTCTTTTAAGTTAGGTGATCATGTTTTTCTTAGAATCTCACCATGGAGAAGTGTTATGTATTTTGGTAAGAAAGAAAAGCTAAGTCCACAGTTCATTGGATCTTATAAAATCTTGTAGAAAGTTGGACTAGTCACCTACTGAGTGGTTTTTCCTCCAAGTTTATCCCAGGTACATAATGTTTCTCATGTTTTTATGTTAAGGTAGTATGTTCCAAATTCATCTCATGTTTTGAGCTTAGAAGTAGTTCAGTTTGAAGAGAAACTTTCTTAAGAAGAAAAACCTATTTATATTCTTGATCATAGTGATCGAGTATTTCAGCATAAGATAATCCACCAGGTTAAGGTTTTGTGGAGAAATCACATGGTTGAAGAAGCAATATGGGAATATCAAAATGCTAAGAGGGAAATATACCCACACTTGTTTAATAAGTAAATAAAAATTACTAGGACACAATTTACAAAAGGTGGGGAGAATGTAACAACCTGGGTACTTATAAAAAAATTCATTTTGGAATTAAATATTTAAATTCATTATAAATTTATAATGAAATAATTGATATTTATAGAAATTAACTAATTTTTACTGATAGAATAGTAACTTGATATTAGAAATAATAATCTGGCCAATAGAATAGTAACCTCACCAATGAAATTATAAATAAAATTTATATATCTTATAAGTGTAATCATGGTATATTTATATCATTGAATAAGTGAATGAATGTTTTGAAAATGATAAATTATGTGTTGGTATTTTTGTAAGTCATTAATATTTAATTTCAATTTTAGAATTAATTTAATGATTTTGAAAGATTTTTTTTCCATAAAATAGATTCATAAATTATTAATTTATTGAATTATGGTTATAAGACAATTTTATGAGACATTTATTAATTTTTAAGGTGTTATAAAATTAGTTATAATTTTAAAATTGTTATTTTTAAAATTAATTATGATTTTATTTAAAAAATAAATTTATCATATTTATAAAATTATTTTGATAAAATGGATTACATTTTTGAATTCTACATGTCTAAAAAAGTTTGGGGGTGAATTTTTGGAATTTTTCTGAAATACTTGAATTTTTTGTGAATAGTGAAATATGATAATTTACGGTATATATACATTATATGTTAAATAAAATATTCCTAACATCATGAATAATGTAAGAAACATAATATTGAACTTACCTTGATTAGTTTAATATATTTTATGATAATTCTCAAACTATTCGTATACTTGATCCAAATTAATAATCTAATGAATAAAATAATAAAAACCCATTATCTCCTCCACTATAAATACCACCCCTCACCCCCTCTTCTCCTCACAACTCAAATCATTTTATGTTGTTAAAATTCTACTCAAATCTCTTCCCAAGACTCTTCCCTATGTCCAAGACCTTCTAGTCTCACCAAAAGGCCAAAACCAAAGGACTTAAGGAGGTTTTCAAGGGGGATTATTCAAGAGATAAAAATCCTATTTCATTTTCTTTTATTTTATTTTAATTTTTTTTATTTTCTTATAACATCTTCAACTACCCTTATCCAAGAGGCATTAAAACTCTATTATTATATATATACTGTAATTTTCTCATGTTTATGGAAAAATTCATCATCATACTTCTTCTCCTCTCCCTATTATTCAAAAAATAGAAACATTGTCTGTAATGTGTCGAATTACCAACGTCATGGATAATGTGTTTTCAATTTCCATTATCACCTTCATGGATGGTCATAAAACCATTTTAATGGTTGAAATATATTTTAAATTGTTTGATATAACCTTTTTATGTTCTGTAATTAACATATATGTATAATATTGAATTATATAAAGAAACTAGTTCGTGATGATCAAAGAACCGCCAAAATGATCTAAACGAATTTCATTAATTTTTTATCAAATTAATCATCATAATATATGAAAAATGATATATGGTATAATTTAAAGTTATAGAAAAATTTAAATACCATTTAATTCTACTTTTGGAGTTTTCATCTATTCGAAAAGAAAATATATTACGAACTGACCATGGAAACCATGTAAAGAACACACCCAAAATATTGGAAATAACAAAATATAATTAATAATTAGGTGGAATGATATTATAATATGATCATATACGATGTTATAAAAATAAATATGTTTATTTAAAATATTAATAAAACTCTTTTAACCATTATAAAATAAGTTTAATCACATTTTAAGTATGACAAACCCAAGGTAAGGTAATTTTTAACCCGATTTCCATTATTCAGGTTAATCTTCTAATTTATTGATTATGTGGTACAAATTTTATTTGGGAAATGACTTTTTATGTTTTATTTTGTGTATTTATAGTGTATACAAATATTACATTCTCTTTATCAATTCTCACTTTAAACATATGATATTTGTAATGGAATTTTCTTTAAAAATCATATTTTAAATTTATAGTTTTACAAAATTAAAAATGAATATTTTTATGCAAGTATTATTGTTTTATGATTATGTTCTGGTTCTTGATCATTGTTTATGATGAAGTTTGGGACCTATATATCCCTCCTATACATTGGGTATGTTTAAGTTCGAGGTCATTCATATGGTTACTCCAAGTGTAACTACGATGATTACACCGCAAGGTAGGTGTGAGGGTTACATTGTAAGGTAGTCATGAGTGTAACAAATCATAAGGTAACCATGAGGGTTAAAATATTAAGTAATTAATTACCCAAGTGAAATTTATGGTATTAATTATGTTTTATATGTTTTATGGAAATCTCATGTTTTCACAAAGTAACTATGTAATACTCTTTGGGTGAGAAGTATGTCTTTGTGAAAACTATTTCATATGTTTATAAACATTAATGTACTAATGATTTATATCCTTATTTTTATATCCCTTAATAATATTTTTTTACTTATCCCAAGTTTTAAAATGTTTCTCATAGGGTTAAGTATGGGTAAGAGAAAAGGAGAATCCAAGATGAATGTTGTGAATACTTTTCATTGTATACCAAAAACCTCTATCCCATGAGATAGTGTATCCAACATCTCAAGGAATATACTATTGCTGCTAACTCTAGATCATGAGTAGGGTAATTCATCTCATGTAGTGTTAGCTATCTGGAGACATAAGAAACCACTCAATCCTCCTGCATTAGAACTACTCTGATTTCAACTATGGATGCATCAAGTACATGGTATATGCTTTACCTGGAATAGGTAAAGTGAGGATAGGTGTTGAGGACATACTTACTTTCATCTCCTAAAATTTTTTCTCGCTAGCATCAAACCAAAAAAACATTACCCCTTTCTTGTTCAGATGAGACATTGGTGCTGCTAAATGGGAGAAATCCTGGATGAAGTGCCTATAATAACTTGCTAAATCCAGAAATCTCTAAATTTTGAAGAAGTTCTTGGGATATTTATAATATACCATGACTGCGACATTCTATGGGACTACTAACACTCTTGGATTTGAGATGACATGGCCCAAGAAGTGCACTTTATTAATCCATAAACCGCATTTGGTTATATTGTTGTAAAGATGATGATCTCTCAATGTATCCAAAAGGATGTCAATATGTTTAGCATGATCATATTTTAAATATGATTACAATAAGATATTTTATACAAAACCACTGACAACTAGTCGAGAAAAGGATGGAATACCTTATTAATTAAGTCCATGAATACCTAAAAAGCATTAGTCAACCCAAACGGTATCACTACGAATTTATACAATCTATATTTTCTTCTAAAATTTTTCTGAGGTATGTATGAAGGTATCACCCTTAATAGAAAGTAACCTAATATCAAATAAATCTTGGAGAAGATCTCAGAACCACTCAACTGATTGAAAAGATCATAAATGTGTGAAAGAGGATGTCGGTTCTTGAACATTATCTAATTGAACCTCCCATAATCCACACATAAGTGTAAAGACCCATCAGAATTCTTGGAAAATAGAACTAAAGAACCCCAAGGAGATGTACTAGTTTGTATGAAGCCTTTATATTCTAGATCTTCCAACTTAACTTTCAAATACCAAAGCTCTTATTGTGCCATTCTATAAGGCGGGATAGAAACTAGCTCTGCTCCAGGCACCAAATTGATCATGAACTCGATATATCGTTCTGGTTCTAAGCTATATAACTCATTAGGTAAAACATCCTAAAAATGTTCTACCACTAGAGTAATGGAATTATTTTGAATTCCGCCATTATCTAGAGCAAGACCAGTTATCTGAGCTGTGATACAATCTAATCTACATTAAATTGGTTCTGCACAACTATTCTGACGGTCCCACTCACCTTGGTGAGAATATATGCCTCCTTATAGAGATTTATAGGTAACTTTCCTATTATAAAATTTATTATGAGACTCGTATAGAACTAACTAATCCATACCAATAATCAATTTTAAGCATGTCAATTCCTGTATGAACAGTTCCCAAAAGAAATGGTAACCACCAATCTCTAGAGAACATGCCTTGGAACATTTTATATTCTCTAAACAAACTCCCAATGATGTGTCGATGGAAATCATCCAATATTTCCATATTCAATCCCAAACAATTTTCAAAAATAGAAGATAGAAAATAATGTGATGCTCTTTTATTAAACAAAATACAAAATAAGGTAGATGATACAAGAATCAATCCTATAACAGTAGATGGTCCTACATCCACGATATCTAGAGTAGTCTAAATAACATGAAACTAACTTATCCCTATTCCCTGTGCTCCATCCTAACTACCCTAATCTATTTCTCTTGCTTGGTACTTCTACCCATACACTGGGGCACCATGTCCCCTACCTCAGCTTGAATGGCCAATGAAACTCTAGCTACCATCCTGTTGAGGGGCATCTGAGACCCTTCCCAACTAAAGTGCCTATTTTGATCCCCTACCACTGGTCTACTATGGAAAGTTAAAATAGAACCTCTGAATATGACCTAGTCTACCACATATACAAAATTAAACTACTAAATGAGGACACTACGAGCACTTGTGACCAAACTTTCCACACTTATAGCACTAGAATGGAACACGATCTTGATATGGTTATCCACTGCCTTGACTACTCTTCGCACTACTACCTAGGTGGAAACTTTCATAGTGGTACTATTTTTTCACTCAAATAATAGCTCCAAAATTTCCCTACTGAAATAGCATGACCATTGTTTGGGGACTCTCTCAGATTCCCTTCCATGATGAGTGACCAATGCTTCATTTCCTCAAATATTCTTAAATGGAAAAATTTTACCTATGGCCTAATCTCAAAGCGAATATCATCCTAAAAATTTCTCACCCTAGAGATCTCATCACCTACCAAAGATGGAACAAAGCATTATAGGTCGGTGAAACGTCTATCATAGTCCAGCACTAACATGTCATCTTGTGTCAGATGCATGAATTCACAAGATTTTTCATCCTTCAAAATCCCAAGATATAAATGGATTAGGAACTTCATCTTGAAGTCCTTCCATGATACATCATCCAACTTCCCATAATCCTCTATAATATCCCACCAATTCTTGGTAGTTCCATGAAGCATATATGCAGCAAGATTCATCATTTTATCCATATGTGTCTCAAGATAATTAAATATTTTCTGGACTAACCCAATCCAGAACTTGGCTGCCTGGGGCACCCCTTACCTAGTAAACATTAGTGGATGATGAAAATGAATCTCTCTTGTTATATCAAACATTTAATAAATGGTACGAACAATCTCCCTTTCCATGGATCACATGACCCACAAGAAGATTTCATGAAGCTAAACATCCATCTAGTCCTTAGGAACTATATGAATATCCTATTCATCTACATTAGAAGCAGACTAATTTCCACTATCCTAATGCTCAAGTTGAATAAAACAAGGAGGCATTTTCTCTATAAGAAAAATCAACACCTTAGATAACTGGCTAGCAACAAGGTCAAACTCAATAGGTGACTAAAATAGAGAACCACTGACTCCTGATCTCTCTAAACATGGATTTAAAGTGTTTTAGCATGACACATCAACTCATTTCATTTATCTAGTGAAACAGATATCTCATATCATAGTTCAATAATGAAGTATATATTACATGAAAAAATAGATATTTCCCTATCTAAACAATGCATGTCAATATATCCCTATGTGCCTATTATGATGCATGAATTCTCATATCACATCATACCAAGCCACAAGTAAAAATAACAATAATCAATAACATTATAAAACAATAACATCACACAACATGTGAATCATCCAAGGAAAAATAACATCAGTTGTAACAAGTAAACAAAAAAATAGTAATCCCATCCATGGGTACTCAATTTTTTCCCCATACATAGGTTATCTACTCCAATGAAAAAGTTCATTACCAAGTCCTGAAACATCCTAGTCTCTTTTATATCTCTGATCATGTCTTACAATAATTACAACCACAACCATATAACCAAGGTAAAATAACCTTCTTTGTAACCATGCTAGAATATCTATGGGCATGTCTAACGACCATGCCAAACACCACCATATATCCATGATATAGTCACAACAATCTGGGTCAAAGACCTATAGGCATTACAACATCTGGTCAAATCCCTATAAGCATTACAACATTGGACTAGTCATAACCTGCTCTCTATAATAATTACAATATGGGTTTGTGTTGAGCCCACTAAATATCAGCATTAAAGCATATAAGTGTGAAATTTCTAGGTTCAAACCTGATATATAAGCATCTCAACATGGAACATAAGTCCTATCATACAACATGGATATCACAATATCACATCATATATATCAATGGTTAATTACGTGAATTACCATTTATCTTTCAAATACCACTTTCAATTTAAATCACAATTGATTTACAGTTATATGACTAAGCAATATGCCATAACTTGTGGATTCTATATCAAGAAATCAACTAAGGTGTCATGTCATTCCAAACACACTTTAAACCATTAGAAAATATAATTATTTTTCAAGGTTTACTCACCCAACGGGTATCTATAAGCTAGGTCATAAGCCAATTGAAACCAAATAATCCAAGGAATAATCTGATTAATTTATTTAATTGATTTGGGAACATGCTATGTTGGCATAACTACAATATTTCATAAACCTAGAAATTATAAAACCATAGGATTATGATTTAGACCCCATACCTTTAATTGACAATCCAACAATGATTCCAATGTAAAACACTCATAAGGAAGAAGTTTTTTATGAATTTTAAGAGAAAACTAGATAAAAAATGATCAAGATAAAAACCAAAAATGAAATCGGTCAAAGGATTTCACCACCATGGTTGGAAGAAGATGGATAGAAGGAAGAAACCTAATTGAAAGGGTTTACCCAGGATTGCTTACACAAACAGGATGTCCATAAGGGAGGTTGGCACTCCAAATTTTCCTGGAAGATTACCTAGGGTCGAGAGGAGATGAGCTATAATGAAATGAAATAAAAATTCAGCCACACAACATGTTTTAAATAGTAGGTTGTAAAATTACACGACGTGTAATGTAGTTACACGTCTAGTAAATATTTTTAATAGAATACACTAAAACCCATTTCCTTGGATTTATTTTATTAAAAACACCCAAACATTTCACGATGTGTAATTATTTTACACAATGGGTAATTGTTCTATAGATGGTTTTCCCACCCATTTTACCTTTAAACAAACTGAACCCCTTTTAAAGCTTCTCAACTTACCGAGAACCCATGTTAAAACTTAACCCATTTATACCTAGGATCCATTAATTTAAATAAGCATGCATCCCTAAAATTTAGGTCACTTTCCCCAAAAAAGAATTCTATGTGGATACACTATGCTTTTCTCAATTTTTATCCCAACCTAAGAGTATGTTTATTTAAACGACAGACATTCGTGATGAAAACACAACCAAAATCAAAGGTATAAAAAAACTAAGAGAGGGACATACCTTGAAAAATATGGGATCCTAAAAAATACCAATCTTACAGTATTTTAAGGCATGGTTGAATAAATTATTCTCCATAAAGGACTTAGGAAAGGAAACATACATTATTGGGATAATTATCCATCATGATATATCCAAGAGACAACTTAGCCTGAATCAAGGTACATATATTGACATGATACTAAAGAAATTCATTATGGAATAATGTAAGAGGGGGTTGTTTCTAATGTCACATAGAATTCATAAAAATAAGAAAATGTGTCCTCAAACACATGAATAAATAAAAATAATTTCAAGGATTCCATACACATTGGCAATTGGATCAATAATGTATATTATTCCATGTACTAGGCTTGACTTCTCTTATGCCTTAAGTGTGGTAAACATATATCTAGATGAACCAGGTGATCATCATTGGATGTAATTAAAGAAAATCCTTAAGTATATGAGGTGTACTAAGGATATATTTCTGGTATGTAGAGGAGATGAGTAATTATCCATCAAAGGATATGAAAATTCTAGTTTTCAAATAGATCAAGATAATATGAAATCATAAATGAGATACATATTCACTTTAAATAGAGGTGTTATGAGCTGGAAGATCTCAAATATGGTTATATTCACAGATTATATAATAGAGTTTGAGTATATTATGGCTTCTAAGGTAGCTAAAGAAGAATTTTGGATAAGAAACTTCATGTAATATCTTTATTTAGTACCTTGAATTAATGATCTTATCACACTCTATTGTGAAAATACTTCATAGGTGGCCCTTTCTAATGATCCAAGGTCACATCAATTCATGAAGCATATAATTCATAATTATCATCTCTTGAGGGTATTTTGATAAAGAGGTGAGGCTACAAAGAGTAGTATTTCCACCAAAGACAAAGTGTCAAACCCCTTAGCTAAATCCTTGACTCATTAAAAAAAATGATTCTCATGTGAGGTCTAGGGGACTGAATGTAGTAGGTAGTGGGATCTAGTTTAAGTGGGGGTTTGTTAGAGTTTGTGTCCTAGTACCAACTGATTATAATTTTATAACATGTATATTTGATGAATTGAATATTAATAAAACATCATATTGAATATTTTTCATTTTTTTACATGAAATTAATGTAATAATGTCCTAGGGTATCTGTCATATTGATAGGGTCATAGTAGTTCCCCGTAATGATGAGAACATTGAAGTGAAATGATGATATTATTAAATATAGTTATATGATTGGATAACATAGTATGATAGGACATATAGTATATTGACTATAAAGTGTGAGTACTCATAAGATGATGATTATTTTTCTCATGATGTTCACACTTGGTAATCTATATGATGGAAGGTTATGAGAATAAACCTACAAGTAGGAATTATGCATGTTTTGTTGTCATCGAATATTCATATATATGAGCATGTGTAATGGTCCTTAGACTTTAATATTTTCATTGATTCATGTCCTAAATCCCAAACATATATTTACTAATCAAAACCATTATACCATATATTGGTGGGAAGTAGGATATGTTGGGTGAATTATGAATGACATGTTATTAATGGATACTTCTAGGAAGGATTTGTCCCTTCCATATTTATAAAATATTATATCTGAACCATTTTATTGGGATAAAACCATCACATTAAATTCTATGGCCATGGTGTAGTGATGTGTTTATTTTATAAATTCAAGGAAAGATGTATTGATCACATGGGTTGATGACACATATGTGAAACATTCTTGATGTGATATTGAGTGAAAGATATTATATTACATGGTGAGAATTTATATGTGGTTGTACATGTTTTGATATTAAGTTATTTATCTTGGGTGCCTTGACCCATTGCTTGAAAATAATCTTGGACTTTAGGAAATCCTGCTCAATTAGAATGAATCCTACAGGGATACACACTAAGTGTTTGCAATGATCTTGATTAAATTATATTTGAATTTAATTATTAAAATAAATATTATTCTCAAGAGTGGAGAATAATTTTATTCCAGTTTTATCAATCACAAATATTTATTAATGAATGAAATATTTAATTAAATATTTATTCAAGTATTTAATAAATGTTTATAAGTTTATAGGGACAAAGAAAATGTCTAGTGACAAACATTAATTCACAATATGGTAAAATAATATTCATTATTGCATAAGTTATAACACATTTCATAAAATATTATTATTATTATTATTATTATTATTATTATTATGTGGAATGGGTTTTAATAAATATTATAATATTATTTAAAGGTTGGTACACAATTAAATTATATTTTAACCTAAAACCTTTCTCTATAAACAGATAGTAATTTCTATTATGTAAGTTTAATAGAAAATTGAGAATAGAGAATTGTTACTCACAGTGGACTTCTGTTTCTATCTATCAAACTCCTCCTCTCTTCTTGTTAATAATGATGAAAACTACTTCAAGGATGAAGGATATCATAGTGATCAATATGAAAAATGCAAGATAATTGATTCACCGTGCTAGCATTTAAAAATCAATTGGTGTTGCACGGAGATCAAAGAAGCATGGGTGAATCACCACTAGATAGATTCAACACTTCAATCCTTACATCTTAAAAAAGGTAATCCAAATGGGTTTTTGGAAGATCAACAATTTCATCAAAGAAAGGATCATAAGTTGAGGTAATAATTTCATCAGATCTATAAAAATTAATTATAAATTTATCATGAAATATCCTCTATTGGGGTTTCAGGAAACTCTAAATTAAAATAAATTTATATTTAATTCCCAACAAGGTGCTTCTATTGTGCCTGAAACTTGAATAGCTCCCACACCATAAAAAGTATCCATACCCACTTTAAAACTAAGATAAGAATCAAAGATAAAATGGATATATCCTTATTAGATAATCTAAGAGGGAAAATAAATGTATATATAATATATCTTCCATTAGGAGGTAAACTATTTAATATAATAAAAATTTATATACTACATATTCTCATAAGAGTGAAATATCCATTTTTGTGTGTACACACATGTGTGTATATGCACAAAAACACAAACAATAGTAGTTGTACTCATCCCTAGATCATGGAACCTACATAATCCATTTACAATAATAACAACAAGCATACTAAGATCATATAGTTCTTCCACTGATTACAATGGTATAAAAAATTACAAATAAATCTAACTACATAACCATATAATATTATAATAAATTTGTATGAAATTAATAATAGTAATGCCATGATATAACTCAATAATTTTTTTCAAAACAATATATAATCCAAAACTGAATAAAAATAGCGATTTAATGAAGTTAGTTTAAAAATAAAAAAAATTTAGGAAATTATTTTAAATGGAAAATCATTTATAGTTAATAATTAATGATAAACCATTGTAACAATTCCCAAGAAACTCCTATAACCATCTCAAAAAGAAAATATAGGTACACACTAATCATTAACACTATCATCGAAGGAATTCATCTTGACAATTTCCATTTTATTTTAAAATTTACTCCATTCCTCCTTGAATTCTATCATCCAATTCATAAATTATCTGAAGCCTCTACCCTTAAATAATTAAAATCCTTATACAAAAAAAATATATATAAAAATATTTAGAATACATATAAAACCACCAAGGGATTCCGTTAATCTAAATAACCTTACAAAAATACAAAATACCCATAATATTAAAGCTTACTAAATCTTTCACACAACCATAATGACACCCACATCAGTTATTCTCACATTAAAATACCATAATGAAACCACTCAGGTAAAAATAAAATCCCAAACCAATTAAAAATAAATAATGTGAAAGGATAATTCCAATTACCACATAAATCCAACTAAAAATTAATTAAGAACAACTATAATAAACATTAAAGGACATAATTAACTTTACAAGTTTAAGAAAGAGTAATATGTGTGAAAAAAGGATTAGACCTAGATAAACAACCTCATCTCAAAAAAATGTTTTCTAAAAGGGGTTATCCTATGTCACATAGTAGGATAACTATTTAAACTTATCCCATATAAATAATCTACTACTATAATTTCCCATACATATAGAGATATGAGGTTTTCATGTTAGATATTTAAATTTCAGAAATCATTTATTTAAAATTAATTAAACTTATTTCATGAATCTATCCTCTTTGATCCACCAAACCCGACCATTACATCAACACCTACATATCTTCTTAACCAAGGGTTAAGTGTTATTAATTAACATGTAATTCATTTAGTTATTTAATATAAATGAATGGTTTACCCTATAAATCATAAAAAGGAACCTAATAGACATTATTAATAAGAATAATTTATGAAAATCAAACATGGTTAAAATATAACCCTTTCACATGTATAAAATAACATAAATAACTAGTGATAAACAAGGTAATATAACTATAATCCCAATCAATCAAATTCTATTTTTAAACTTGAAAAATATTATTTATTTCATCTAATATTTCTATAATAAATAATAATCATGGAGTTTTAATTAATGAATTAACAATTTACATGTTAACTAAAATAAATATATGGTTGGAAATAAATATGACCAGAGGAATTAACATTCTTAAGTAACACTACCAAAATAAAGGTAAATTAATATAGAAATTCAATTATAAAAACTAACCATTTATATTATGTAAAAAGTATTTATATTTTACTAAAGTTATGAAAATTATGTTTTATAAATGTCATAGTAAAAACCTAAAAAAATGGTGTGGGGGGGGGGGGGGTGGGGGGTGTTGAGACCACCTATGATTATATCCCATTAGTGAAGAAATCCAAGTTATATGACCAAAAAAACTTCTGAAAAAATTTTAAACAAGTTTTACAAATAACTAAAACCAATATATTAAATCCAAAACCCCATAAACAACTCATACAATATTTTTAACACTACAAACCAAAAAACATCCAAAATAATAAAAAATAAACAATCATTAATTTTAACACAAAATTAAAGAAACCCCTAAAAAATCAACATAAGAACTCACTTTCTTCAAAATAGTGATTCATGGAATGGAATTAACATTCTTCAGACTCATTCTACTCTCACAAATGAAAAACCTCTCAATAAAATTAATTTGACCATTATCTATTTAGGCTATAAATAAAAATCTCTAAACCCTTTACCAAAATTAAAGAAGATATAATAATAAGAATAAAATATAATTAAATGGTTATTTAACATAAAACCAGTTATTCAAATGTTCCTCTGATTCCATGGATAAAGAGGTACATAAGGGAGTAAAAATGAGATGAAATGGGGGATCTCCCATGAGCTTGGATGGATTTAAAGAAATTAACCTTGAAGGGGATATTAAGATAAGATAAGTGGAAAATATAATATTTCCCTCTGTTTTTTAATTAAACTAGCACAACCAAGACCCCTATGGACTCTATTAAAGATTTGGTGGGCCATTATGCCTCTAGTTCCCTCCACCGGACCCCAGTGGATTGGTCTATATCCACAAGAATTCCATAAAAACTATAATGGATTCTACTTGGTTTTAAATGGGTTTTCCTACTACCCATGATTCTCAGTGCTACCACATCATGATTAACTCTCTCTATTTAAATTCTCAAACCATAATTCCATCTCTAAATATCCACTCTAAACTTCTTAAAACACTAAAAATTATCACTTTATTGATTAAAATACAAAATTTTAAACAAGTAGATATTCTTTACCATTAAATTTATGAAATTAAATATAAACCCCCCTTTAATTTATTATATAAACCTATATATCATTAAAATTTAAGAATATACAAATCTATCATGTTATTAAAAGTAATTTATGCTTTATCATTCTTTCATGTAAGTTTCAAATATCAATAAAGTGTAATGAAAATTAAACCCATAGAGTTAAAACTATAAGTTCTTTATAGATTATGATAGTCATGGAATGACAAGAGTTGTGACAAGATGCTAAGATATATGTGTGTAGAGGCTTGTATAAATATTTAAAGCTCATTTATAAGGTATAAAAACGTGTATTTATTCATGATGAACCACTTTTGTGTAATTTATAGACTTTCATAAAAAATGTAACTAATATTATAAGGGTTTATATTTCATAGTAATCTCCATTACTTTGGGTTAATAAGTAATACCACATGTGAAACATCATAATTTATTTCCTTACACCAGTATTGAGGCTCAAATAATTAATGTGAGGTTGGGTATATTACTAATCATATAGTAGGTTTTTATTAATCATAATAGGAATTATCTATATTTATAATAGTTTTGACACTTGGAATATCGATTGAGAAATACCAAAGAAGTGAATGTCTATACCATGATATGTGACATATGTTTTCTTATCTATTTTGGTGAGATACATGTGATTTACTCATCTATTGAGATAAATGACATGAGATATATTCATCTCCTTATTTATACTTTATTTAAAAGAATTGGGAATGTAAGAGTATGCCTATAAAATATTGATATTTTTCATGTCTCAAGGTATCTTAAGGGATTGAATAAAGAGTTTTACGATTATTCATGATGTGTGTGATAAATTTAGTGGACACATGTGTAGATATTAATGTGTTAAATGAAGACCAATAAATAACCCATTATAGATTGGGTAGCATTGACATTTTTCTAGACTCTTCTCCTTTCCTAATATTATTAATTAGAAAATTTATAATGTTTTTCAATTCTAGAAAGGTCCATGGGCTCACACATATAAATTTAGAAAATAAATATATGTTTTGTTACTAATTATTTGAATAAAATTTTTATATCACAATGCTAACTTCACAAAAATGAGTTTTGTAAAATACATTAAATGAGTATTAGATATGATTTCATGAGTCTTTATACATTATGTGACAAAATGTAAAAGTTAATAAAGTCTATGAGGATTTAATATAGATAGGATATTGAAATAATTTTACACTAAATAAAAATTATATAGGTGTGGGGAATGTCACTATGGTGTGGTTTTTCTTATAGAAAAACATGATGTGGTGAAATTCACCATAACATGGTTATCATGGAATTTCATGCATTATGATACAGAACATGAAGAATATTAATTAATCTTTTAGATATCAGGTAATGATGTATTGTATCTTATAAAAAATTTAAATTTTAGATATTTACTTCTTTGGGTAAACCTAATTTTATAAGATATTTATAATGTATGCAATTAATAAAAAACATTTATGAAACATTCAATATTAATGATAAATCCATTTGAATAATTTATTGAAATGTGATGATATTTAACTTTCATGAATGGAATCATGATTTGATCAATATAAAACTTAAATATAAAGTTATCATTTCAATTATGTTAACTTTAATATAGGTTTAAGTTGGACATGGATTGTAAGATAATCATATCCAAGGTGTTAGGTAATCTATATAACTCATAAACTATCCTAGGAGGAAGGATTCTATTATATTTTACTAATGGATATCCCTTATATCACTTATAAAGACTAAAAAACTTATTTTTCCTCAAATATATCAAGTCATGTTCTATGTTTATTTTGATTAATTATTTTATTCAATTAAAATCATTATGGTTGGATCATACAGAAAATGGTTTTAGAGTTAATTTATACCACATATGAACAATTTTTTTCCCACTAAAACCTAGCAAAAATAAGATTATAGGCCCACCCAAATAAAGTGTACATTAATATAACCATTATATATTAAAACAATTCAAATTAAATTTTTTTTCTATCTAGATAATTTTTTATTATTAGATTCCCAATATGATTTTACTAGCTGCCTGATACACTTCCTCTTGTCTTATTATGAAACTACGAGTTCCATGAGGAACCCACTAGGTAATTTTTGTTTTAGTTTTTTTGTTACTAATCATGATACTAATTCTCATGATGTAAATACGTGTTTAAGAATAAAATATTTTAAGTAGTTTATATTTCCCTAGCATGTTAATGATAATAAGACTAAGTTTCCAAGAATAGTTTCATTATATGATAAGTTATAGAAATGACATAAATATTTGTGAATCACTATGAATTTGTAAGTGAGTTTATTCTTTTTCTCACATGGAAACCAAGATGGTTGAAGGTCCAATTGATATTTTATAGGGATAACTAGGTAAAAAAATTAGAATGGTAGAAGTGAGGCCATTAGAGATATGTTTTGAGATCCATTAAACTTTTCAAAGATTTTTTGATTAAGTTAATTCCAATAATAATATTTCATATAGAATAATAATTTCTAAAATTTTGTTGAAAATGGTGTGGGTACTACTTTATATAGTGTAAAGGTATTTCATATAACATACAAATAGTATATAATTAACTTGGAAGGTTATTTCATTCACTATTATTTATGACTATACAAGAAGAGGAGAGTTCCATAGAGTATGATAATTATTATACATTTCATCCCTATTAATATTTATGGAATATATCTATTGAGAATTTGAAAAGGATAGTTGTTGGTTCTATCCTTTTTTGTCTAATAAGATGATATATTATATGGAAAATACTTGGATGAATCGTAAGGAAGAACTTATGGTTTGAAGGTAACATAATACCATTTAAATATTTTAAGGAATATTTATTTTTTAAATAAATATTTGTAATTATTTTAGTGCTTATTTAAGTTCATTTGATGTTATTTAAATAAAATTTAAGGTGTTTATGTTGAGTTGATTAATGCAGAGTTAAGTCTGGAAAATCTAGGTTTTATGTTGTTGGAAAATTTTCAAATTCCATTATATGTAATCTATTTCTCAGATGTTGAAATTTGGAAATTTCATTGATCAGATTTCATATATGAATAAGATTTTGTAGTTCATTAAAATTAATAAAGATAAGGCATTTATATGTTTTTTTGATCATGTTTAATTTTTTCTAATGGTACATAAGTTTTTTGCTAAAGAGATCACTAGAAATCAGCTGAGTTAAAAATATTACACACCATATAAGGTTAATAAAATCATATATGGAGGTAATTCTCATAAATAAATATAAAAAAAGATTATTTCACAATATTATACAAAAAATATTATGTTTATTATGTATAATTTATCAATTATCAAAATTAAGGGAGATGAAAATATTAGAATATGCTTGAACTGATATTTAGTGTATTAAATTTCATTATCATGATTCATGACAAAATTTATGGAGAAGAAATTATGAGTGATATTTGATTCAAGAAATTGGTATTTTGGTCATAAATAAATAATAATAAAGGAGTTTCTATTCCATGAAGAGAAAGTTCCCATCATTATATTGATTGAGGAAGAAAATAATACATATATGGACTTAGAATTTGAGTAGTGGTCACTCCATGAGAAGTGTCCCATGATGCATTGAATTATTAATGAAAATATTCACACTAGAAGTGAATAATATATTGTGTTATGATAATGAAAACCTTGACATGATATAATTGGGATTATGACGAAAACAATTATTTATGGATTATTTCACACTACTACAAGATATTCCACGAAACATCAATACAAAGATCAAAATAGGTTTTCATCATAATGATAACTTTACACTATTACTATTCATGTATGAATGAATTAAAACGTGGAGAGAATTATGTGAGAACCCCAAAGAGATAAAGGGTGTGATATATGTAGATATCATATAGAAATTTAAAGAAGTCTAAGTGTTTAGGAGGTATAAAATATATTAGTAATGATAAAATTTTTATGAGTTTTGATGACTAAAAATTTAGGAGAATTATACTAATTATTTTTATGGTGATAATATTCATGTGGTTCTGTGAATAATAAAGAAGTTAAATAATAGAATAAGTTGTAGAAAAGAAATGAGAAGAGTTAAGTAATACTTCATTTGTGAGGAATATCCTTGTTATCAAATAGAGAGAACCAATACTATGTTTATTCTGAATATTTTATGTGTTGTAAAATTGATAGCATCAATACTACTTCTTGAGTTAATCTTATGCATTGAAATGAAGAAAATGATAAGAGTTATAAGTCTATGTTACTTAAACTAATCATCCAAATAATCATATAAACATAAGCATTCCAACATATTACAATCTTATATTTTTATATCATATGTTCAAAATAAGAGAATAGGAATCCCCTTAGATTGATACAAACTGAGAAATGATATCAGACATATCTTTTCAAGGAGGGACACAAGACTCCACTTATAATTATCATACTTCAATATGGTACAAGCCAAATCTTATATTTGAATTGAATATCCAAGTTGGTTCTATATATTTAATAATTGCAATTTTGTTCTTGAATTGTTCTTATTTTATGCTAGGATTATGTGTCAAAGGATATACCATATCAAAATATTCATCTTGATAATAAAAAAGGATTTGTATGAGAGTTGGATAACAACTACCATACATTAGGGACATAGTCATCAATATTGGAGGAGAATCTATTTAACAAATCCTGGTGTGCCTTGTTTCTTCTTTCCCTTTTTAGTTACTTGTATGAAACCAAATGTAAGGAAACATTGAGACATCCATTCACTAAATAAGTTAATAGGTAAGAGAGTGTAAAAGTTTAAAATTAGTATAATTCATCACATTGATTGACCCCCCATATTTTTTTAAAGAAAAAAAATTGATCCTAATAATTGGTATTAGAGCACATAGTTCCGCCTCTAATTAGAATCTTAATATTCTAAAGATTTATTTTTTTTATGATTTTCTCTCCCAATGGATTAATGAAGTGAAAAATTTAAGAATATTGTGGGTTTTCTTATCAAAGTAACCATGGAAGATATATCTACACATAAATTAAAGAACAAGAATAAGAAAATTGAAAATAAATTTATAAAGGTCTCATCAAATAAATATGAGAATAATTAATTTCTACTAATTAACGGTAAAAAAATAGTGTTCATTATATTTTATATATTAGTAACTTTTCTCTTGAAGGAACTTATGATAAGAAGGAACCACTCTTATGAAAATAAAAAGAGAAGTCTATTCTTCCATCATTTAATTCTTATAAAGATAGGTCTAGCATGAAAGAATAAGATATGGTGGATCTATCCCCTAATAAGTAGTTAGAAAAAAATTTAACCTCAGAAGTATCAAATAATTTAGGTAATCAAGAGTAAAGTCAAATATTTTGTTAAAACTATCCTCTAGATGATCCAAGAATAAGTTGGGAAGATTCATTTCTATAAATTCACAAGATTAATCAACTAGTTATTTCATGAATATTAAACATAATTATGATAAAGAAATATTCATGTTTGATTGAGTCTCTTTTAGTTATATGCTAAAGTAGATTAACCAACTTGAATATGAGTGTGAAGGTATAGAGTATACTTTGAATCAAACAGTGTTAAAATTTATAAAAACTCTCCAAACAAGTAGATGATATAAGTTACTTTAATTTAGGTCTTGAATAAAGGTTCTCTAAATTTGATAATGAGTGGATCAATATAATATATAAGAGAAAATAATTTGAGAATATAATTAAAGAGAAAATCCATTCATTATAGGAAGTAATTCCTATAAAGTTTGCTCAATTGGTGATCAAAGACAATGTGATTAAGGTGATTGATATTTACTTGAAATAAAAGAACCAAATGCCTATTTATCTTTGGCCAATTAATTTACAACAACAACCAGATTCATTTACATGATTATTTATCATTGGACAATTAATTTAAAATTAATACCATATTTGTGTTTTTTTACCAATTTCTATCAATAATGACATGATAAAAAATAAAAACATAGATATCACACTATCTAGAAAATCAAGAGCTAATAACATATGATCAAAACCAATTATTTAATCTGGTTCAAATATTTATTATGTCAAATTCATTATGATTAAATGGTCTACATCATACTAAACCTACTACTTCATGTAAGAAAAATAGATAATCCACTAATCCCATACCTCAAAAGGTTTCCAAAATTATTTTCATGAGAATGGGCCGATCACAATGGATCGTGATCACCTATCCCTCAACGAATACATTCAAACATGGATGTCGGGGAATGAACGTATCAACCAACACCAAAGAAGTATCCATTAGAAACATGGAGATCACATTCCATTACATGGAAAGGATACATGAGAGGAAACAAATCAAGGAACCCTGGAGATGGAGGTAGAATATACCTTATATCAAAGACGAATCAACACTTCCTGTTTGCACCAAAACAAGGGGTGCACATGTAGTAGGACGAAACTTCAAGGGGAAATGATCCAAGGATTATAGTTCGATCACACCACTCCTATGGGAAAAAGTATTTGGGCACCTCAAACTGAGGGAAGGAAGAAGTATTGAAAGAAGGGAAGGTTCCTGACTTTGAAGAATTGGATTCGAGATTAATGATATTTGAAATGGATTAGAATTTCTATTAATGTGGATCACATTAAACCATGCGGTTTGAAAAATTAAAAGCAAAAAAATTTTATAAAAGAAAATATATGATTTATAGCCTTTGAAACAACTTCAAATCCACTTAAATATTCAATTCAACTCATTTTATGTCAAAGAAACACATCAAAAGGGTAAAATTGGGAAATCTGGAAAAATCTAGAAATTTGACAAACTGTTAGAAATAACTCACTATTCTGGAAACATTTTAGCACCTTTCGTTAGATGTATCACTATTCAGGAAATGCTATAGCAGCTAATGTTAGATGTCTCACTGTTCTAGAAACACTGTATCACCTATCGTTAGATGTATCACTGTTTTGGATACACTGTTCACCAAACTGGAAATTTGGAAAAGTGGCGGGGATAAGTCACCTTGACCTCCTAGAACACCTTAAACACACTATTTTAGTAAAGGAATGGACTAGATAAGTTTGGGCCATTACAGAAAATACCTCTCAAAACATTCTCATCCTCGAGAACTCAAAACCAACCAAGATAGGAAACACAAAAGGGGTACAAACAACCACCCTTAGAGATACCGCTGAAGTATCTCACCACTAAAAAAAGATCAACCACTTCCTCAAAGGGACATCATAAAACCATGAAAAAACTATAACCATCCCCTAACCACTCTCCCAGGGGAGATACCTCTCAAAAGAAAGAAATCCCAAAAAAGCAATAAGATAAATCCATCTCATAAACACGAAAGGTCTATAACCACAAATGAACATCATTACAAGAAAAAGCTAAAAATCAAATAGCTTGGGGTATTGAGCGTGTATCTAAAACTCACATTACCAATTACTCTTATCTATGCCACCATCCTACCACAAGACACAGACCAAGGGGATAGAACTCCCATGAAAAACCTTCTCCTTGTGGTCCTGGATCTCTACAGACCACTCCTCGAAGGTCGCACCATTATCAAAATCAATCTCATCCCAATAAATGATGTGAGAGTCATCATGAAGATAATGACGAAGATACAACACATGAAAAATATCATGCATCCAGATCATCTGTGAGGGAAGTGCTACTTGATATGCCATGGTTTCAACATGATCCAACACCTCGAAAGGCCCAACAAATTGGGGAAAAAGTTTACTCCCACGACCAAACCTTCACTTCCTACAATGGGGGGTCACCTTCAGAAACACATGATCCCCAACATCAAACTCCAAAGGTATCATCTTAAGACCGGTATAGGATTTCTGACAATCCCGGACTATCTTCATCCTATCATGAATCACCTGAACTATCTCTATCATATTATATACCAGTTCTGACCTGATAATTACTGAATCTCCAAGCCTAGTCCAGCACAACATAGAATAACAGGGTTTCCCATACAAGGATTAAAATGGCACCATAATGATGGTAGAGTAGAGACTATTGTTTTAAGATAAATGTACTAAGGGAAGGTGCCTTATCTATAAACCTACAAAATCTGGGACACAAGAGCACAACATGTCTTCAAGAGTCTGGATGGTCCGCTCTGTCTGACCGTCCATCTACGGATAAAAAGCAGTGCTAAGTAATAACTAAGAATTGAAATCATACTAGAGACCTCTACACACCCTAGGGTAAAATGGGGATCTTGATCAGAAATTATCTTCCTCGGGACTCTGTAGAGTCTCACCACCTTTTCCAGATACTGAATTGATAAAACCTCCACTAAGCTTGACTCCTTGATTTCTATAAAGTGGGATGATTTCATAAAATAATCCACTTCCAACCATATAGAATTATAGAATCCTTGAGCTCTAGGTAAACTAGAAACAAATTCCATCGATATGTCCTCCCACTTCCATTGAGGAACATTTAATGACTGGATCAAACCACCGCGAGCACGGTGCTCAGCCTTCACCTTCTCATAGACCACACATCGAGACACAAACTCTGAAATTTCACACTTCAACCTAGGCCACTAAAACGGGATCCTCAAGGATTGGTACATATTTTTCACATATATGTACTGCTAAGGGAGAACTATAGAACACTATGAGAACCATCTCACACATCGTTAAAGGAACAAAAAGCCTCCCCCAAAACAACAATCAGTGTTGTTCATCCTCAAACCCACCTTCATGGGCCTCGCCACAAATAACTTGGTCTCTTCAGAAGTCCACCTCAAAATCCCCAACTAGGAATCTTCCACCTGCTACACCAAAGATGAACGCACTTTCATCTAGAAAAAAAATGTTTGCCCCAAATTCTCCCATATCCAGATATAATGTTGAAAGTTATTCTATCACTCTCTAGGAATCACGAGATTCATGTACGGCATCACTACATGACATCTTGATTAGAACATCAGCTAAAACATTGAATTTAATAGGTGTATATGAGATTTCTAAGTTGTAATCATGTAAGAACTCCATCCACTAATGTTATCTCAAGTTCAAGTCATGCTAGGAGAAAACATACCTCAAGTTGTTATGATTAGTGATGACCACAAAGTGATCACTGATGATGTAATGTCTCCAAAACTCCAGGGTAAACAACACCTCTGCCAACTCAAGATCATGGGTGTCATAAATACATTAATGGGGATGAAACTGCCAAGAACCATAAGAAAAGATCGATTTCTGCTGCATCAGAACACACCCAACCCTAGAAGCAAAGCATCATAGAAAAAATCAAACTGAACTCCCTCTACTGGTAGAAAAAGAACCAGAGAACTGACCAAATTATCCTTCAGATAATCAAAAGATACCTCACACTGATCATTCCACATGAATTATTTATCCTTCTTGGTCAACACTGTTAGAGGAGTCACAACCCAAGAGAAATTAGCTACAAACCTCCTGTAATATCCCACAAGACCAAGGAAACTTTTCACTTCTACCACTATATTTTGGGATTCCCAAGACACAACTACTTTTATCTTTGACGGATCAACAACTACTCCTGACTAGGATATAACATGCCCCAAGAAATGGACTTCTCGAGCCCAAAACTCACACTTTAAAAACTTCCAAAACAACTAATGTTGATGAAGAACTCCCAAAATGGACCACAGATGCTCTTCATGATCCTCCTCCGATGTGAAGTACACCAGGATGTTGTTGATGAAAACCACCATGAACTTATCTTGGAACTCACGAAACACAATGTTCATCAACCCCTTGAACATAGCTGGAGCATTTATCACACCAAATGATATCACCAAGAACTTGTAATGCCCATGACAACAATATAAACTAGTCATAGGGATATCCCCATCCTTAACACGCATCTGATTATACCCATACCGAAAATCGATCTTTGAGAACTAAATGTCACCCTTCAGTTGATCGAACAATTCAACAATCCATGGAAGAGGATATCGATTCTTCATTTTCACTTTTTTTAAGAAAGGATAATTGACACACAACCAAAAAATGTCACCAACCTTATTCACAAAAAACCCGGTGCACCCCACGGTGACACACTTGGTCAAATGAAACCGCACTACAACAAAACATAGAGCTATATACATATCTCCCACAACTCATAAGGCACCATCCTATTCAGAGACATTGAGATATGAGACATGCTTGGCTGCAGCTTGACCCCGAACTTGATCTCCCGTCGAGGGGGTAATGCTACAACCTCTTCTGGAAAGACATCAGGGTACTCTTCAACGACCCTGGGAAATGCCGATTGTTGAACCTATGAAGAACTAAACATCATCTCAAACATCAAGGATAAAAAATAAGGAACACCCCTATAACCCATCTGAGGGTCTCACTCACCAAAAAACAGTGCTGGCTCTTCATCAACATCGAAGAACACCACCTGACTCCGAAAACATTCCACGATAGCCTAAAACTAATACAACAAAACCATGTCATGGATGAAATAATATGGTTTTATTCATAAACATAGGAAATCTCCCCAAGAGTGTTGCTTCCCCACCACTAGATCACAGTCTCTAAATACTTTAAACAAGTCATCTTGACCTCCAACTAGCATAGTCAATGCCAAGGGCACTAGAAGCCTCTCTATCACAAGACCTAAAGCATGGAAAAGGATATGTGATATGAATGAGTGTGTCACTCCTGAGTCAAACAAGGAATACACCCAAGTATAAAAGAAGAAAAGGGTACCTTGAACGATGTCTGGATCATTCTTCTCACTTGTTTAATAAGTAAATAAAATTGAGAGGACACAATTTCAGAAAGGTGGGGATAATGTAACATCCCAATTTTTTTTAAAAATAATAAAAAATAATAATAATAAATTGAAATGTATGAAAATTTGTTTTAATAAGATATTTATAACTAGAATGTAAACATAATTTTTCCACTTCTATGTTTTTAATTTTGAAAAACAGTCATCTATAATTGTGATCAATAAGTTATTTTGAGTTTAATAAAACCAACTTGATTTTTGGTGAACAGTAAAATACCCTTATTAATAGTAATATGAATAGTAATATGAGCCTAATTAATAGTAAGATTTATTATTATATTATTTTCTTAAGGATTTAAGATAATGAAGTCTTGGTTAATTTTTCAATGTGATGTAAAAGCTGTTATCGATTTAAAATTGTTAATTTTTTTAATAAGGTTTGATTTTATTTAAAAATTAAATTAATAATATTTAGAGAATTATTTTAAAAAATGGAGTTCATTTTTGAATTCTACACATTGAAAAATGTTTAGGGTTAATTTTTTGTATTTTTCTGAAATTCTTGAATATTTGATTAATAGTGAAATACAGTAAAATACCATATATTCCAATTATCAGTTAAATACACTATTTATGACATCATAAGTGATGTAATACCAATTGGTTAGAATTAAAATTCCATTATTTATATTTTGGTCCACATTAATTAAGACTATTCATATTCTTGAGCAAAAATATTATAATAATGATTAAAATAATGTAAAATACCTCTTCTCCTCCACTATAAATACCTCCCTCATTTCCCTCTTCTTCCCACACCTCCCAATACTTGAGCCTTACCTAAGTTCTACCCAATACACCCCAAGGATCTTACCTACGTCTTTTAACTTTTGGTCTCTCCAAAAGTGCAAAACCAAAGGCCTTAAGAAGGATCTCAAGGAGAAGTGATCAAGAGGTAAACATCCTCTCTTTTTTCTTTTTTTTTCTTTCATTTTCTTTTATATTATTCTTATTTCCTCACCTCCCAGTATCAAATTGGAATGAATGATCTAGTATCTTACATATTATGGAGTTCATCATGTTTATGGAATACTCACCAGTAGATTTATTCTCCTCTCCCACTTATTCAATAAATTAAAACACTGTCCGTCATGTGTCGAATTACCGATATCGTGGATGATGTGATTTCAATTTATTTTACTTTCTTCAATAGTGGTCCTAAAACCATTTATATTGTTGAACCGGATTAAAATTTATGTATTATATCTTATATAAGGTTCTATAATCAGTTTATACACATGTTATTAATTTATAAAAAATGAGATCTTTACGATCGAAGAATCGCCAAAATGACCTAAGAAAATATCAATACTGTTTTAACTTATAAATCACCCTCATGTCAGAATTAAAAATGATAAATGGTATAATTTATGGTTCTAGAAAAATTTAAATTCCATTCCATTCCAATTCTAGAGTTTCACTTCCAATCAATAAGAATATCCATCATGAACTGATCATGGGAACCATGTAAAGAATGCACCCAAAATAATGCAAGGAACAAAATACAAACAATTAAAGGGTTAAATGGTGTAATTAAATGATCATATAAGGTATTATAAACATCAATATGTTTATTTAAGATATTAATAACACTATTTTAACCATTATAAAGGAGTTTTAAATTAGTTTTAAGTAAGACAAACCTGATGTAAGGGAATTCTTAACCCGATTTCCAATCTTTGGGTTAACCTTCTAGTTCATTATCTATGTGGTATTAAAATTGTTTGTGTGATATGTTTTGTTTATAATATGTTTAATTATGTGTATTTACAGTTTATATACATATTAAATCCACTCTATTAAGTCTCTCTTCAACTATATGATATTTATAAGGGACATTGCTTTTAAAAACCTCTTTTTAAATTATGTTTTACGAAATTCAAAAGAAACATTTTTATGAAATTATTCATATTGTATGATTATATTCTAGTTCTTGGGAATTGTTTATGATGAATATTGGGACATTTATCTCTTTCCATTGAATTGGGTATATGTATGTTGTAGGTCGGCCATATGGTTACTCCAAGTGTAACTGTAATGGTTACACAAATTGTAAGGTAGCCGTAAGAGTTTCAAATTATAAGGTAGCTGAGAGGGTTACAAGATTGTTTAAGTAATTCTCCAAGATACCTTAATGGTTAAATTTATGTGCTTATGTTTGTGGGAATCTTTTGGAAATATCATGTTTCAAAAATTAAGTATATATGGGTGACAAGTATGTCTTTTGGAAATGATTTCATACGTTACAAGTGTTCATGGACTAATGTGTTATTTTCTTATTTTTATATCCCTTATCAATATTTTTATGATCATCCCAAGTTTTTAAATAATTTCACTGGTTATAAATATGTGTATGAAAAATAAGGAATCCAAGTTAAATGTTTGAATAATTGTAAAAGAAATCATGTTTTATTTGAAAAGTTTTATATTTTTTTGGAAGAAATGAATATTGTTTTTATTGTATCCACTCTGTATAAATGTGTAATGTCATGAATGTGTTATGTACCTTTTCTCTAATGAAATAAACTTGAAAATATCCTCACTGCGGAAGGAATTTATTTCTTTTTTAAATTCAAGAATATGTAATGTAATAAGGCCGAGTCCTTATAGTTGGTATCAGAGGAAAGGTTTAGACAACTTTAGGGATTATGAGTTTTCCTTGAACATATGGCTAGTCTCTATATCTATTATTAAAGATAAATCTTTGTTTATAACTTTTAAGATAAAGGAATCTCAGTTATAAATGGAAGGAGGGGGATATCAAATGACATTCCTATCTCTTCTTGATGACTTTATTGAAATAATTTTTGCAAATTCATGTCCAGACAATTCTAAAACATTTTCTAACATACAACTCACTTGCAAGAAATTTTCTGAGATATCAAACACCTACACTATACCTAGATACCATCATGGATCATGAGTTGTATTTAATCAAATCATATTTTATCAATATTCTCATATTTCAATAAAGGTAAATATTATCAAGTCATTTTCAAATTTTTTACATTATCACAAGATTTTAAAGTATATTATGATTTTTGAAAAAGGTACTGAAGAAGGAGACCCTTGCACAACCTATTTTTATTTGCTTTTACAATATAGTATTTTAGTACATACTTATTGTATTGTAAAATGACCATTTATTGAAAGTTTCAATTGAAACTTGGTCCTATTGTTTTATAAAAATCAATTTTTATTAGATGTTTTGAAATTATATGTCATAGATGATTATTTTCTCAAAACTATTATTCTATGAACACCCATATGATCCATGTTTTACAAGGTTTATTTGGATAAAGAAATCAAATGATTTTGAAGGATCTTTAAGTCATTATTACAATGCATGGACCTTCTATTTACGTGATAGAGATAATGATGAAACTTGGTGGACACCATGATCAAGGTACCCTCACTTGTTTAATAAGTAAATAAAATTGTGAGGATGTAATTTCTGAAATTTGGGGACAATGTAACATCCCAATTTATAAAATAAAAATAATAATAAAAAATAATAAATTGAAATGCACGAAACTTTGTTTTAGTAAGATATTTATAACCATCCTTTAAAGGCAATTTTTCAACTTTTATGCTTTGAATTTCAAAAAAATGGTCATCTACAATTGTGTTCAATGAGTTATTTGGAATCAAATGGAACCAACTTGATTTTTTATGAATAGTAACATACCCTTATGAATAGTAAAATGACTCTAATGAATAGTAAATTGTATTATTATATTATTTTCTTAAGGCTTTAAGATAATGACATCTTGGTTAATTTTTCATTGTGACATAAAAGCAGTTATAGATTTAAAATTGTTAATTTTTTAATAAAGTATGATTTTATATAAAAATTAAATTAATAATATTTTGAAACTCATTCTTAAAAAACAGAGATCATTTTTTAATTCAACATGTCAAAAAATTTGTTAGGGTGAATTTTTAGGATTTTTCTAAAATTCTTGATTTTTTTATGAATATTGAAATACGGTAAAATACTGTATATTCAAATTATCAGTTAAATACACTATTTATGACATCATAAGTGATGTGATATCACTTGGTTCAAACTAAAATTCCATTATTACTATTTTGGGTCACATGAATTAAAAATATCCATAGTCTTGAGCAAAAATATTATAATAATGACTAATATAATGTAAAATACCTCCTCTCCTCCACTATAAATACCACCCTCATTTCCCTCTTCCTCCCACACCTCCTGTAACGACCCAAAGTTTTTCAATGGAAATTAACTTCTTATAATTATGTCATGAAATAACATGCAAACACAACATAATGAACTACTAAGTGATAAGTGACATTTAAACATAAGTTTGTCACTTCTATGTTTTGGATTTTGAAATACGACATACAAAGTTGTGTTCAAGATGATTTTTGGAGTCTAATGAAACAAAAATAATTTTTGGTAAATAGTAGTGTCCCCTTGTGAATAGTAACATACCCTTATGAATAGTATTATGCCCCTTATAAATAGTAAATCATCCAACATAATAGTAAACTTACCCATGAATAATTAAATAAAATTTAGACATCTTAGAAAGTGACAATTTGACCTTAGTAAACATTTGGGAATTTTGTAAGTCATAAATAAATAATTATAATTAATTAATTAAAAGAAAATGTATTTTCTTAAAATTTATTCATTATTTATCAAATCAATATCTTATAGTTTTTAGATAATTTTATAATACCCTACCTAATTTTTGAAAGAACTATAAAATCAGTTTTAATCTTAAAAACTGTTTTTAAGTAAATTATGATTTTAATTAAATATTAAATTAAAAAAATTTAGAAATTTTTTTTTGGAAAATGGAATTCAATTTTGGATTCTACACATCAAAAAATATTTGGGGTAAAATTTTGGTATTTTTTTTGAAATACTTGAATTTTTTATGAATAGTAGAATCCGATAATTCACAATAAATGCTAAATAATGGATTAATTGAGTCATCGATGATGTTCTGCTAACGTAAGACCACTTGGTTTGGGATCACATGATAAAATTACTATTATCGGTAATTAAATACTCACTATTCCTTATATTAGGGGAAATTAATAAACTAATGAATTTTATATTAAGGAAACCCCTCTACCCTCCATTATAAAAGCCACCCTTCACACCCTCATTTCCTCACACCTCTCAAGCTCCAAGAGTTATCTAAACTCTGCCTAAACACCTTCCCTAGACCCTCCCCCACGTCCAAGAGCTTATAGTCTCATAAAAAGACCAAGCTTAGGACCTTAAGGTGGTTCTCAATAGATGGATTGAAGACGTATTTTCTCTCCCTCTTCTCCTTTAATTTCCTTTCATGTTCAAGTTAATTTCTTGATCTCTCCCCACCTATCTTCATCCAAATGGTATTTTAACTCTATTATTATAAATATAATGTAATTTTATGATTCTAATGGGATATTATATCATCCAACCCCCTTTCCCTCTTCCTTTTTATTTTATTAAAGTGAAAGTTGTTCGTGAGGTGTTAATTTATCACCTTCAAGAACGAAATGCTTTCTTCTTCCATTTCTACCTTCATATCTGGTAATAAAAACATTTTGATAGTTGAAAAAGAATATTTTATATGTATTATGTCCTATTTAAGGTTTTTGAAATAATCTATGTCCATATTACTAAGTGATAAGTTAAAACAATTCGTTGTGATCGAAAAACCGCCCAAATTGACCCAAATAACCATCATTTAATTCTTATCTAATGATTCATCCCCATGGATATAATATAATTCATTATAAGATCATTAAAACTCCTGTAATATCATTAGTGTCTTGTTATATAATTTCGGGTTGTTTACCCATGTTCTACCCGAACTTCAATTTATGAATACAAGTGAACCACCCAAGAAAAACCATAAAAACAGACATCCCCAAACAATGTTTTAAGTCATCAAAAAGAACATAAAATGACATAATGAAACCAGAATTAACCCTATTAATGTATAAAAGGTTCTTTAATTTCTAATTAATTAATATAATGTCATTATACTGGACATTAAAGAGAAGGAAGCATTCAGATACAAGGTAAGGGGAAATTCTCGAACCCAACTTTCATCCTTCGGGTTTTACCTCTTTCACTCCATTTCTGATATGGTCACTCCTTAAAGATCATTTTTTCATCATTTTATTTCCTTTTATTGGATATAAATGTTTTATAATTATGTTTATGTCAATCCAAATGTTTTCCAAAAGAACTCTTCTTTTAAGAACTATACTTTTACCTCTCATTCATGGTTGATGGTTCTTGTATCAAGTATGTTGTTCCCTCTTTATTTTGGGAACCCAAAGCTTATGAGTGTATTATTATGAGATGAAACCCATTACGTACCATGGGTTAGTTATGTTCATTATTTATATATTTTCTATGTGTCATGCATGTTAATGATAATGTTATGATGTGACGGGTGCGCCCGGAATTATATAGCGCAATATGAATGTTTGAATGTGACGGGTGCGCCCGAAATTATACAGTGCTCCAATGCATTGGGTAAAGTGATGAATCTCATGAGTAAATGTGAAATGATTTGTGAACAATATTCTATATTGGTTCACAAGTATGTGTGGTAGTTAACCACTAATACATGATGTTTCATTTATATGCATTGCCACATTTCAAGTCTTTTATTTATGCGCCTCTCATGTTCATGATCTTTTGTCTATGTCATGATTATGCCCACCCCATGCTATATTGTTCTTATCTATCCTCTTACTGGGATTCTAGATCACCCTTTTTGATGTATATCCTCAGGTGGCTACTTGTACTATAGAGAGGACAAGTGACAATAAGAAGCTAGAGAAGAAGAAATTAAATAAATGTTTATGCTTGATGTTGTATTTCTTATGTTTGGTCCTAGTTTTCCCAAAACACTAAACCTTTGGATCCTCTATGTGTAATACTATTATGTTGTTTATCTTTTAAATGATGTAATATTAATGTAAGAAATGTCTGGGATGTTATAGTTGGTATCAGAGGAAAAGTTTAGTTAATTTGGGAATTAGGATTAGTGAACCCTAGAGGAAACCTATAGCATGAGACTAAGTACAAATATGCACACAAGAATATTTACCTAGGGATCCCATATGTTATGTTTTTGGTATATATTTTTTAAATGAATAAGTTATTCATGACTTGTTCACTTATGTTTTATTCTAACCTTTTCTATTTTAGAAAATGGTGGGAACCAGGAGAAACAGGCCAACAAATCGTGCGAGGGCCAGTGCAACGATTGCCCAAACGACATCCCCAATGATTTGGGAGGTGGAGTTCAAAACATCATGGCGATGCTTACCCAATTATCTCAGGTTATGAAAAATAACCATAATAATTTGTAATGTCCTCCTTCACCAAAGAGGGAGAAACTGGCTATTTAATTTTTTATGCAGCAATGACCACTGACGTTTTGAGGATCTTCCAATTTACTAGTTGCGGAACAGTGGGTAAAATCCATAGAGAAGATCTTTTCTGTGATTCACTGTTCTAAGATTGAGAAGGTGACTCTATCTGTTTATCATCTAGATGGAGAAGCTGATCAATGGTGGGATTTGATTAAGAACACCAATCCAAGGGAGGAAATTGAAGAGATAGAATGGGAAGACTTTAAGATAATGTTTCTTAATAAGTATTTCCCATGAACTCTTTGCACGAAGATGAAGAGAGAATTATATAGATCAAGCAAAAAGGAGGAGAATCTGTCACAACATATGAATAAAATTTTACAAGGCATGAAAGGTACGCTTCAGGTTTTGTTATCAACAATGATATCAAAATTGATAGATTCTTTAGTGGATTAAAACCACACCTTCAAAAGGATCTTTCAATTAGAGACTTTGGGAGTTATGAAGAAGTTTTTCGATGTGCTCTATAAGTGGAGATGGAGTTTGGAGAATGGTCCCATGGATATGGGAATAAGAAAAGAAAGATGGAGTTTCAAGATGGTGGATCTAATGAAAAAGGTGGGAAGAAAAATCAACGACCCACATGCCAAAAATGTGGGAAGTTGCACCATGGGAACTACCTCAAAGGGATGGGGAAATGCTTCAAGTGTGGGAAAGAAGGACACCATTCTCAAGAGTGTCAAAAAGGCATGAAAAGGAAGGATAATGTAGCCGATGAAAGGAGAGAACCACTCATGGTTTAATGCTACAACTGTAGGGAGCTAGGGCACTATGCAAACCGGTGCACTAAACCTCGAGTTCTTGAGGGTAACCAACGTTAGTAACCACCAAATCCAAAGGAACAAGGGAAGGCTTATGCCATCACTACTGAGGAGGTGGAGCATGATAATGAATTTGTACAAGGTACACTTCCTATTCACTCAAGAATGGAAAAAGTCTTATTTGATTCTGGTTCTATGCATTCCTTTATATCTTGCAAGTTTGACAGAACTATATAAACAAAGCCCCAAAACCATGAAGTAGATATATCTGTAAAAACACCATGTGGTGCAATCATTGCAACCCAAGTGTTTTAATCTTCTCATGTTGGCTTATGTGGGAAGATTCTTCCGACAAATCTCATAATACTTCCCTTGGTGTAATTTGACACTATAATGGGAATGGATTGGATCTCATTATATAGAGCAAATATCAACTGTCGGGAAAAGGAAATATCTTTTCATATTCCGAACCATCCCATGCTCCTCTATAAATGCAAGGAAGATCATGAATCTCCTTTGAAAATCCTTCAATGGTGTGGGTATTGATTCCCTATGAAGAAGCATACCTCGCCCAAATGGTTGAGTCGAAGGAAAGTTCCAACCTTGAGGAAATTCCCATCGTGATGGAATATGGTGATGTATTTCCCAAAGATTTACCCGGAATTCCCATGGATTGTGAGGTAGATTTTACAATTGAACTCATACCTGGAGCTACTCCTATCTCGAAGTGTCCCTATAGGATGGCTCCTATCGAACTAGAGGAGTTAAAGAAGCAGCTAAAAGAGCATATGGATAAAGGGTTCATACACCCTAGTGCATCACCTTGGGGTGCGCTTGTTCTCTTTGTGAAGAAGAAGGATGGAACAATGCAGCTGTGTATCGATTATCAGGAACTCAACAAGATCACCATAAAGAACAAGTATCCTCTTCCAAGGATTGATGACCTGTTCGATCAGTTAAGAGGTGCTCAATACTTCTCAAAGGTTGATCTTCGTTCTGTATATCATCAAGTAAAGGTGAAGAATAAAGATATTCAGAAGACTACCTTCTGTACAAGGTATGGACATTATGAGTTTTTGGTGATGCCCTTCGGACTTACTAATGCCCCTGTAATCTTCATATATTTGATGAATATAGTATTTAGAAATTACCTCAACAAATTTGTGGTAGTGTTTATCGATGATATTCTCATCTACTCCAAGAGAAAGGAGGAACATGAAGAACATATAAGACTTGTGTTGGCGACATTGAGAAAGGAGAAGTTGTATGCCAAGTTCAGCAAGTGTGACTTTTGGATGAATCAAGTCACATTCATGGGACTTGTGATCACACGTGAGAGAATTTATGTGGATCCTTCAAAGACAAAGGCGATCGAGGAATGGCTCAGGCCCTCTAGTGTCACAGAAATCCGTAGTTTTCTTGGATTAGCTGGGTACTACCGACGGTTTGTGAGAAACTTCTCACGTTTTTCAAGCCGATTAACTAAGTTAACAAGGAAAGGGGTAAAGTATGTCTGGATAGAAGAATGCGAGGTAAGCTTCAAGGAGCTAAAGAGAAGGCTGATCACTGCACCGGTACTCACACTACCGAAAAGTGGATAAAGTTTTGTGATATACAGTGATGCTTCAAAGAAAGGCTTGGGTTGTGTACTCATGAAAAATGACAATGTGATAGACTATGCCTCACGACATTTGAATATCCATGAGCAAAACTACCCGACACATGATCTAGAGCTGGCAGCTGTGATTTTTGCCTTGAAAATTTGGCAGCACTACCTTTTATGGTGAGAAGTGTGACATATACACCGACCACAAGATCCTAAAGTATATATTCACACAAAAGGAGCTCAACATGCGTCAAAGGAGATGGTTAGAGCTAATCAAGGATTACGATTGCTCGATCCACTATCATCCTGGAAAGGCGAACAAGGTAGTTGATGCTCTAAGTAGAAAAGAACCCGCTACTCTATCCATGTTAAGGATTGAGAAATACCCTATCTTCTTAGATATGCAAAGGATAGATTTGGAAATCATAAGGGTAGGGGATACATCCTACCTTTCCCAAATGATTGCGCAACCATCCATCCAAGAGAAGATTAAGGAAGCATAAAGGGATGATGTGAAGATACAAAAGATGGTGAATGCAGCAAAGGAAGGGAAGTTTCAAGAGTTCCATATCGACGATGATGGTGTGATTTGGTTTGGAACGCGACTTTGTGTGCCTTCATCACCCGGGATAAAGAAGGATCTATTGAACAGTGTACATGGCTCAACATTATCTATCCATACTGGGAGTACCAAGATGTACCATGATCTCCGAGAACACTTCTGGTGGGATATCATGAATAAGGAGATTGAAGAATATATATTGAGGTGCTTGGTATGTCAGAAAGTTTAAGTTGAGCGACAAAAGTCCAAAGGTATGATGCATCCATTTCCTATACCCATGTGGAAATGGGAAAATGTTACTATGGACTTTTTCACGGGTCTCCCGAAGACGTCAAAGGGAAATAATGTGATATGGGTTGTGGTTGATTGACTCACCAAGACTGCTCATTTTATTTCTATTCGGGAAGATCCCACGCTTAAAAAACTTGAAAAGATATATGTGAAGGAAGTGGTGAGACTGCACGGTGTTCCACTCTCAATTGTCTCTGGCCGGGATCCAAGGTTCACATCTAAGTTCTAGAGGATACTTCAACATGCTTGAGTACTGAATTAAATTTTAGCATTGCCTATCACCCCCAAACTGATTGCCAATATGAAAGGACTATTCAGACACTTGAAGATATTCTAAGAGCCTGCTCTCTAGAATTAAAAGGTGGATGAGATCAGCATCTCCCATTGGTTGAGTTCTCATAAAACAATAGCTTCCACTCGAGTATTCAGATGGCTCCATATGAAGCTCTATATGGAAAGTGATGTAGAACTCCAACATGTTGGGATAAAGTTGGATAAAGAAAGCTACTTGGACCCGATCTTGTTCAAGAGATGTCAGAGAAGGTTCAAATCATCCAGAAAAATCATCAAAGCTTCTTAAAGTCGGAAAGTGAGCTATGTTGACAACCGTTGAAGGGACTTAGAGTTCAACGTTGGAGATAAATTCTTCCTTCAAATATCTCCATGGAAGAGAGTCATACGATTCAGGAAGAAAGGGAAGCTAAGCCCAAGGTATATTGGCCCCTTTGAGATCCTTGACCACATAGGAGCCGTGGTATATCATCTTGAACTTCCACCAAATATGGCTCAAGTTCATGATGTGTTTCATGTATCACTGCTGAGAAAGTACATACCAGACCCCTCACATGTACTAAACTCAGAGGTGGTGTAGATGGAAGATGATCTATCCTATGAGGAGCAACTAGTAAAGATTTTGGATCGGAGAGAAAAGGTTCTACGCAACAAGACAACCCATCTTGTCAAAGTGTTGTGGAGGAACCATAAGTTTGAGGAAGCAACTTAGGATCCAGAAGAGGCAATGAAAATGAAACACCTTCACCTATTTGTGTAAAGTGAAATTTTGGGGGAGAAATTTCTTAAGGGGGGAAGAATGTAACAACCCAAAGTCTTTCAATAGAAATTCCCTTCTTATAATTATATCATAAAATAACATGAAAACACAACATAATGAAATACTAAGTGATAAGTGACCTTTAAACATAAGTTTGTCACTTCTATTTTTTAGATTTTGAAAATCCGACATACATGGTTGTGTTCAAGATGATTTTTGGAGTCTAATGAAACAAAAATAATTTTCGGTGAATAGTATCATACCCTTGTGAATAGTAACATACCCTTATGAATAATATTATGAACCTTATGAATATTAAATCATCCAACATAATATTAACCTTACCCATGAATAATTAAATAAAATTTAGACATCTTAGAAAGTGACAATTTGACATTAGTAAACATTTTTGAATTTTGTAAGTCATAAATAATTAATTATAATTAATTAATTAAAAGAAAATGTATTTTCTTAAAATTTATTCATTATTTATCAAATAAATTTCTTATAGTTTTTAGATAATTTTATAAGACCCTACGTAATTTTTGAAAGAACTATAAAATCCGTTTTAATCTTAAAAACTGTTTTTTTAAGTAAATTATGATTTTAATAAAATATTAAATTAATAATATTCAGAAAATTATTTTTGAAAAATGGACTTATTTTTTGGATTCTACACATCGAAAAATGGTTGGGGTAAATTTTTGGTATTTTTCTGAAATACTTGAATTTTTTATGAATAGTAGAATCCGATAATTCACAATAAATGCTAAATAATGGATTAATTGAGTCATCGATGATGTTCTGCTGATGTAAGCCCACTTGGTTTGGGATCAAATGATCAAATTACCATTCTCAGTCATTCAAGACTCACTATTCCTTGTATTAGGGGAGATTAATAAACTAATGAATTTTATATTAAGGAAACCCCTCTCCCCTCCACTATAAAAGCCACCTTTCACACCCTCATTTCCTCACACCTCTCAAGATCCAATCCATCTCTAAACTCTACCAAAACACCTTACATATCCCCTCCCCCACGTACAATAGTGTATGGTCTCATAAAAAGACCGTTCTTAGGCCCTTAAGGTGTTTATCAAGAGAAAGATTCAAGAGGTGTTTTCTCTCCCTCTTCTCCATCAACTTCCTTTCAAGTTCAAGTTCATTTTTGTTGATCTGTCCCCAAATATCTTCACAAAAATGGTATTGTAATTCCATTATTATACATATAATTTAATTTTATGATTCTAATGGGATATTATATCATCCAACCCCCTTTACCTCTTCCTTTTTATTTTATTAAAGAGAACATTGTTCGTGAGGTGTTAATTTATCACCTTCAAGAATGACATGCTTTCTTCTTCCATTTCTACCTTCCGATATGGTAATGAAACCATTTTTATGGTTGAACCAGAATATTTATATGTATCATGTCCTATTTGATTTTCTGGAAATAATCTATGGCCATATTACTAAGTGATAAGTTAAAACAAGTTCGTTGTGATCGAAAAACTGCCCAAATTGACACAAATAACCATCATTTAATTCTTGTATAATGATTCATCCACATGGATCTAATATAATTAATTATAAGATCATTAAAACTCCTTTAATATCATTATTTACATGTGATATCATTTCTGGATGTTTACCCATGTTCTACCCAAACTTCAATTTATGAATACAAGTGAACCACCCAAGAAAAACCATAAAAACAAACATCCTTGAACAATGTTTTTAAACTCTATAAGTCATAAAAAGGAACATAAAATGACATAATGAAACCATAATGAACCATATTAATGTATAAAAGGTTTTGGAATTTCTAATTAATGAATATAATGTCATTATAAAGGACATTAAAAAGAAGGAAGCATTCAGATACAAGGTAATGGGAAATTCTTGAACCCAACTTTCATCCTTCGGGTTTTACCTCTTTCACTCCATTTCTGATATGGTAACTCCTTAAAGATCATTTGTTCATCATTTTCTTTCCTTTTATTGGATATACATGTTTTCTAATGAATTTTATGTCAATTAAAATGTTTTCCAAAAGAACTCTTCTTTTAAGTACTCTACTTTTACCTCTCATTCATGGTTGATGGTTCTTGTATCAAGTATGTTGTTCCCTATTTCTTTTGGTAACCCAAAGATTATGAATTTATTATTATGAGATGAAACCCATTACTTACCATGGGTTAGTTATGTTCATTATTTATATATGTTCTATGTGGCATGCATGTTAATGATAATGTTATGATGTGACGGGTGCACTCAGAATTATATAGCGCAATATGAATGTTTGAATGTGATGGGTGCGCCCGGAATTATACAACACTCCAATGAATTGGTTAAAGTAATGAATCTCATGAGTAAATGTGAAATGATGTGTGAACAATATTCTAGCTTGGTTCACAAGTATGTGTGGTAGTTAACCACTAAGACATGATGTTTCATTTTTATGCATTTCCATATTTCAAGTCTTTTATTTATTCTCCTCTCATGTTCATGATCTTTTGCCTATGTCATGATTATTCTTACCCCATGATATATTGTTCTTATCTATCCTCTTACTGGGATTCTAGATCACCCATTTTGATGTATATCCTAAGGTGTATACATGTACTAAGGATAGGAAAAGTTCCAATAAGAAGCTAGAGAAGAAGAAATTAAATAAATGTTTATGCTTGATGTTGTGTTTGTTATGTTTGGTCCTAGTTTTCCCAAGACATTAAACCTTTGGATCATCTATGTGTAATACTATTATGTTGTTTATCTTTGAAATGATGTAATTGTAATGTAAGAAAAGGCTGAGATGTTATACATACAAATACTTGAACCTTACTTAAGTTCTGCCCAATAGTCCCCCCGAGGATCTTCCCCATGTTCTATAGATGCTGGTATCACCAAAATTCAAAAACCAAATGCCTTAAGAAGGATCTCAAGTAGAAGAGATCAAGAGGTAAACATCCTCTTTTGTTTTCTTTATTTTATTTTATTTTATTTTATATTCTTATTATTTCCTCACCTCCCCTTATCCATGAGGATTGAATGATACAGTATCTTACATATTCTATATTTCATCATGTTTATGGAATACTCACCATTATATTTATTCTCCTCTCCCACCTATTAAACAAATTAAAACACCGTCCGTGATGTGTCGAATTACTGACATCGTGGACGATGTGATTTCTATTTATTTTACTTTCTTAAAAACTGGTCATGAAACCATTTATATGGTTGAACTAATTAAAATTTATGTATTATAGCTTATATAAGGTTCTGGAATCATTTTATACACATGTGATTAATTTATAAAACAAATTAGTTCTTTACAATCGAAGAATCGCCAAAATGACCTAAACAAATATCAATAATATTTTAAATTAGGAATCATTATCATGTGAGAATTGAAATTGGTAAATGGTATAATTTATGGTTCTAGAAATATATAAATTCAATTCCATTACAATTCTATAGTTTCACTTCCAATCGACAAGAATATCCATCATGAAGTGATCATGGGAACCATGTAAAGAACGCACCCAAAACATTGCAAAGAACAAAATGAAAACAATTAAAGGGTAAAATGATGTAATTAAATGATCATATAAGGTATTATATACATAAATATATTTCTATAAGATATTGATAATACTATTTTAACCATTATACATCAGGTTTAAATGAGTTTGAATTAAGATAAACCTCAGGTAAGGATATTCTTAACCCGATTACCATTCTTTGGGTTAACCTTCTACTTCATTATCTATGTGGTATTAAAATTGTTTGTGTGATGGGTTTTTTTATAATATGTATAATTTTGTGTATTTATAGTGTATATACATATTCCATCCACTATATTTAGTCTCTCTTCCACTATATGATATTTATAAGGGACTTTTCTTTTAAAAACCTCTTTTTAAATTCTATTTTTGAAAATTCAAAAGCCATGTTTTTAGGAAATTATTCATGTTGTATGATTATGTTCTAGTTATTGGGAATATTTTAGGATGAAGTTTGGGACCTATATATACCTCCAATTCATTGGGTATGTGTAAGTTGGTGGTCAGCCGTATGGTTAATCCAAGTGTAACTGCGATGGTTACATAAATTGTAAGTCATCCATGGGGGTTACATATTATAAGGTAGACGAGAGGGTTACAAGATTATGTAAGTAATTCACAAGATAAATTTATGTTTCTATTTATGTTCTTATGTTTGCGGTAATCTTGTGGAAATATGATGTTTTACAAAGTAAGTATATATGGGTGACGAGTATGTCTTTTTAAAATTATTTCATACGCCACAAGTGTTCAATGACTAATGTGTTATTTCCTTATTTTTATATCCCTTACTGAGATTTTTATGACCATACCAAGTTTTTAAATGATTCTCATTGGTTATAAAGATGTGTAAGACCAAAAAGTAATCCTAGTTAAATGTTTGAATAATTTTCAAATAAATCATGTTTTAATTGAAAAGTTTTATATTTTTTGGAAGAAATGAATACTATTTTTATCGAATACACTCTTTATTAATGTGTAATGTCATGAATGTGTTATGTACCTTTTCTATAATGATCTAAAATTTAAAATATCATCAACGTGTAAGGAAGTTATTTACTGAAAAAATTAAATATTATGTAATGTAATAAGGACATGTCCTTATAGTTGGTATCAGAGGAAAGGTTTATACAACTTTAGGGATTATGAGTTTTCTTTAAACATATGGTTAGTATCTATGTTTATTCTTTAAGTAAAATACTTGTTTTATAACTTTTTAGATCAATTAAAGTCAGTTAAAAATGGAAGGAGGAGGATCTAATATGACATTCCTATCTCTTCCTGATCACTTGCTTTCAATAATTATTGTAAAGTCATGTCCAGATGATTCTGAAATATTTTTCTAACATACAAATCACTTGCAAGAAATTTTTTGAGATATCAAACACCTCCATTATACATCAATACCATCGTGGATAATGGGTTGTATTTAATCAAATACTATTTTTTCAATATTCTCATATTTTATATAAAGGTAAATATTATCAAGGCATTTTCAAATTTACCTTATCACAAGATTTTGAAGCATATTATGATTTTGAAAAATGTGCTGAAGAAGGAGACCCTTGCACAACCTATTTATATTTTCTTTTAAAATATAGTCTTTCAACACATACTTATAGTATTTTAAAAATACCATTGATTGAAATTTTCAACTCAAACTCGGTCTGATTTTTTTTAGAAAAATCATGTTTTATTAGATGTTTTGAAATTATATGTCATACATGATTATTTTCCGAAACTATTTTTCTGTGAACACCCATATGATCCAAGTTATACAAAGTGTATTTAGATAAAGGAATAAAATTATTTTGAAGGATCTGTAAATCATTATTGAAATTAATGGAAATTCTATTTATGTGATCAAGATGATGATAAAACTAGGAGGACACCATGATCATGGTACCCTCACTTGTTTAATAAGTAAATAAAATTGTGAGGATGCAATTTACAAAAGGTGGGGATAATGTAACATCCCAGTTTTTTTAATAATAATAATAATAATAAATAGTAATAAATTGAAATTCATGAAACTTTTTTTAATAAGATATTTATAAATATCCTTTAAACACAATTTTGTCGCTTCAATGTTTCGAATTTCGAAAAACGGTCATCTACAATTATGATCAGTAAGTAATTTGGAGTCTAATGGAACCAACATAATTTTTGGTGAATAGTAACATACCCTTATGAATAGTAATATGACCATAATTAATAGTAAATTTTTTATTTTATTATTTTCTTAAGGCTTTAAGATAATGATATCTGAGTTAATTTTTCAATGTGATATAAAAGCAGTTATTTATTTTAAATTGTTAATTTTTTAATAAAGTATTATTTTATTTAAAAATTAAATTATTAATATTTAGAAAATTATTTTCAAAAAATTGAGTTTATTTTTTAATTCTACACATCAAAAAATGTTTAGGGGGAATTTTTGGGATTTTATGAAATTCTTGATTTTTTATGAATAGTGAAATATGGTAAAATGATGTATATTGAAATTATCAGATAAATACACTATTTATGACATCATAAATGATGTAAGACCACTTTATTCGAACTCACAAGCCATTATTACTATTTTGGGTCAAATGAATTAAGAATATTCATAGTCTTGAGAAAAAAAAATTATAATAATGATTGAAATAATGTAAAATACCTTCTCTCTTCCACTATAAATACCACCCCCATTTCCCTCTTCCTCCCACACCTCCCAAGCCTTGAGAATTACCTAAATTATTCCCAATAATCCACACAAGTCTATTCCCCACATCTTGGAGCTTCTGGTCTCATCAAACGGCTGAAACTAAAGGCCTTAAGAAGGATCTCAAGGAGAACAGATGAAGAGGTAAACATCCTCTTTTGTTTCCTTTCTTTTCTTTCATTTTCTTCTCTATTCTTATGATTTCCTCATCTCCCCTTATCCAAGAGGAATTAATGATAAAGTATCTTAAATATTATATATTTCATCTTGTTTATGGAATACTCACCATTATATTTATTCTCCTCTCCCACTTATTCAAAAAATTAAAACACCGTTCGTGATGTGTCGAATTACCAACATCGTGGACGATGTGATTTCAATTTATTTTGATTTCTTAAAAACTAGTCATGAAACCATTTCTATGGTTGAACCTGATTAAAATTTATGTATTATATCTTATATAAGGTTATTATATAATTTTATACACATGTTATTAATTTATAAAACAAATGAGTTCTTTAGGATCGAAGAATCACCAAAATGACCTAAACAAATATCAATAATGTTTTAACTTATGTATCATCCTCATGCTAGAATTAAAAATTATAAATGTTATAATTTATGGTTATATAAATATTTAAATTCAATTCCATTCCAACTCTATATTTTCCTTTCCAATCGACAAGAATATCCATGATGAACCGATCATGGGAACCATGTAAAGAACGCACCCAAAACAATGCAAGGAACCAAATACAAACAATTAAAGGGTGAAATGTTGTAATGAAATGATCATATAAGGTATTATAAACATAAATATGTTTCTTTAAGATATTAATAACAATATTTTAATCATTATACAGAAGGTTTAAATGAGTTTTAAGTTAGAAAAACCCGAGGTAAGGGAATTCTTAACCTGATTTTCATTCTTTGGGTTAACCTTATACTTCATTATCTTTGTGGTATTAAAATTGTTTGTGTGATGGGTTTTGTTTATAATATGTTGAATTATGTGTATTTACAGTGTATGAACATATTACATCCACTCTATTAATTCTCTATTCAACTATATGATATTTATAAGGGACTTTTCTTTTAAAAACCTCTTTTTAAATTCTATTTTACAAAATTCAAAAGCAATGTTTTTACGAAATTATTTATGTTGTATGATTATGTTCTGGTTCTTGGGAATTTTTTATAATGAATGGTGGGACCTATATATCCCTCCAATTTATTGGGTATGTGTAAGTTGGAGGTCAGTCGTATGGTTACTCCAAGTGTAACTACGATGACTACACAAATTGTAAGGTAGTCGCGAGGGTTTCATATTACAAGGTAGCCGAGAGGGTTACAAGATTATGTAAGTAATTATCCAAGATATATTTATGGTTATATTTATGTTATTATTTATTTTGGGATCTTTTTTAAATCTCATGTTTCAAAAATTAAGTATATATGGGTGATAATTATTTCTTTTAGAAATGATTTCATACGTTACAAGTGTCCATGAAATAATGCATTCTTTCCTGCTTTTTATATCCATTACTTCGATTTTTATGATCATACTATGTTTTTAAATGATTTTCATAGGTCATAAGGATGTGTAAGGAAAAGAAGGACGCAAATTTAAATGTTTTTCGAATTTTCAAACAAATCATGTTTTATTTGAAATTTTTTATATTTTTTGGAAGAAATGAATAATGTTTTTATTGTATCCACGCTATATTAATGTGTAATGTTATGAATGTGTTATGCACCTTTTCTAAAACCTATAAACGTGAAATGATACTAAATGTGGAAGGAAGTGATTTCTTGACTAAATTCATGATTTGTTATTGTAATAAGGTCGAGTCCTTATAGTTGGTATCAGAGGAAAGGTTTAGACAACTTTAGGGATTATGAGTTTTCCTTAAACATATAGTTAGTCTCTATGTATATTCTTTAAGTTAAATCCTTATTTTATAACTTTTAAAATCAATGAAATTTTGTTACAAATGGAAGGAGGAGGATATCAATTGACATTCCTATCTCTTCCTAATTACTTTTTTGTAATAATTATTGCAAAGTCATGTCCAGACGATCCTGAAACATTTTCAAACATACAACTCACTTGCAAGCAATTTTTTGAGATATCAAACACCTCGACTATACATATTTACCATCGTTGATTATGGGTTGTATTTAATCAAATCCATTTTTTTCAATATTCTCATATTTTTAATAAAGTTAAATATTATCAAGTAATTTTCAAATATTTTTACTTTTGACGAGATTTTGAATCATATTATGATTTAGAAAAAAGTGATGAAGAAGGAGACCCTTTCACAACCTATTTTTATTTGCTTTTACAATATAGTCTTTCATAACATACATATGGTATTTTAAAAGGACCATTAATTGAAAATTTCAACTCAAACTCGGTCGGACTATTTTATAAAAATCAATTTATATTATATGTTTTGAAATTATATGTCATACATGATTATTTTCCAAAACTATTTTTTTGTGAACAGCCATATGTTCTAAGTTGTACAAGGTGTATTTGGATAAAAGAAGAAAATTATTTTAAAGGATCTATAAATCATTTTTGCAATGCATGGAAAATATATTTACATGAGAAAGATGATGATTAAACTAGGTGGAAACTATGACCAAGGTACCCTCAATTGTTTAATAAGTAGTTAAAATTGTGAGAACACAATTTCCAAAAGGTGGGGATAATGTAACATCCCGATTTTTTTAAATAATAATAATAAATTGAAATTAATGAAACTTTGTTTTAATAAGATATTTATAAATAGAATTTAAATGCAATTTTGTCATTTCTATGTTTTGAATTTCAAAAAACGGTCATCTATAATTATGATCAGTAAGTTATTTAGAGTCTAATGGAACCAACTTGATTTTTGTTGAATAGTAACATACCCTTATAAATAGTAATATGAATAGTAATTTGACCCAAATAAATAGTAAATTTTAATATTATATTATTTTCTTAAGGCTTTAAGATAATGACATCTTGGTTAATTTTTCAATGTGATATAAAAGCATTTATAGATTTAAATTTGTTAATTTTTGAATAAAGTAAGATTTTATTTAAAAATTAAATTAATAATATTTAATTTTTTTTTTAAAATGGAGTTCTTTTTTGAATTCTACATTTCAAAAAATGGTTAGTGTGAATTTTTGGGATTTTTATGAAATTCTTGAATTTTTGATGAATAGTGAAATACAGTAAAATACTGTATATTCAAATTATCAATTAAATACACTATTTGTGACATCACAAGTGATGTAATACCACTTGGTTAGATCTAAAATTCCATTATTACTATTTTGGGCCACATGAATTAAGACTATTCATAGTCTTGAGCAAAAATATTAAAATAATGATTAAAATAATGTAAAATACCTCCTCTCCTCCACTATAAATACCACCCTCATTTCCCTCTTCCTCCCACACCCACCAAGCCTTGAGCCTTAACTAGGTTCTACCCAATACACCCCCCAAGTATCTTCCCCATGTCCCAGAGCTATTTGTCTCACCAAAAGGCCAAAACCAAAGGCCTTAAGAAGGATCTCAAGGAGAAAAGATCAAGAGGTAAACATCATCTTTTGTTTTCTTTGTTTTATTTCATTTTCTTTTATATTATTCTTATTTTCTAACCTCCCATTATCCAAGAGTAATGAATGATCCAGTATCTTACAAATTCTTTATTTAATCATTTTTATGGAATACTCACCATTATATTTCTTCTCCTCTCTGACTTATTCAAGAAATTAAAACACCGTCCGTGATGTGTCAAATTACCGACATCCTAGACGATGTGATTTCAATTTATTTTACATCCTTCAAGACTGGACGTGAAACCATTTCTATAGTTTAAAAAGATTAAAATATATTTATTATATCTTATATAAGGTTATGGAATCATTTTATACACATGTTATTATTTTATAAAACAAATGAGTTCTTTACGATCGAAGAATCACCAAAATGACCTAAACAAATATAAAAAATGTTTTAACTTATGAATAATTCTCATATCATAATTAAAAATGATAAATAGTGTAATTTATGGTTATATAAATATGTAAATTCAATTACATTCCAAATCTAGATTTTCACTTCCAATCTACAAGAATATCCATCATGAACTGATCATGGGAACCATGTAAGGAACACACCCAAAACAATGCAAGGAAAAAAAACAATTAAAGGGTAAAATGATATAATTAAATGATCATATAAGGTATTATAAACATAATTATATTTCTGTAAGATATTAATAACACTGTTTTAACCATTATAAAGGAGGTTTAAATGAGTTTTAAGTAAGACAAACCCGAGGTAAGGGAATTCTTAACCCGATTTCCATTATTTGTTTTAACCTTCTACTTCATTATATATGTGGTATTATAATTGTTTATGTGATGGGTTTTGTTTATAATATGTTTAATTATGTGTATTTACAGTTTATATACATATTCCATCCACTCTATTAAGTCTCTCTACAACTATATGATATTTATAAGGGACTTTTCTTTTAAAAACCTCTTTTTAAATTCTGTTTTACGAAATTTAAAAGCAATGTTTTTATGAAATTATTCATGTTGTATGATAATGTTCTGGTTCTTTGGATTTTTTATGATGAAATGTGGGACCTATATCTCCCTCCAATTCATTTTGAATCTGTAATTTGGATTTCATCCATTTGGTTACTCACAGTGTAACTGCGATGGTTACACAAATTGTAAGGTAGCTGTGAGGGTTACAAATTATAAGGTAGCCGATAGGGTTACAAGATTATGTAAGTAATGACCAAAGATACCTTTATGGTTATATTTATGTTCTTATGTTTATGGTAATCTTGTAGAAATATCATGTTTCATAATGTATGTATATATGGGTGACACGTATGTCTTTTGGATATTATTTTACACATTACAAGTGTTCATAGACTAATGTGTTCTTTCATTCTTTTTTTATTCCTTACTAAGTTTTTTATGATCATCCCAATATTTTAAATTATTTTCACAGGTTATAAGGATGTGTAAGACAAATAATTATTCCAATTTAAATGTTTGAATAGTTTTCAATGAAATCATGTTTTATTTGAAAAGTTTTTGGATGAAATGAATACAATTTTTATTTTATCCACTTTGTATTAATGTGTAATGTCATGAATGTGTTTTGTCCATTTTATCTAAAGATATAAACTTGAAAATATCCTCAATGTGTAAGGAAATTATTTCTTGACTAAATTCCAGATCATGTAATGTAATATGGTCAGGTCTTTATAGTTGGTATCAGAGGAAAGGTTTAAACAACTTTAGGGATTATAAGTTTTCCTTAAACATATGGTTACTCTCTATGTCTATTTTTTATGTTAAATCATTGTTTTATAACTTATAAGATCAAGGAAAGTCAGTTAAAAATGGAAGGGGGAGGATCTTAAATGACATTCCTATCTCTTCCTGATGACTTGCTTGCAATAATTAATGAAAAGTCAAGTCCAGCTGATTCTAAAACATTTTATAACATATAAGTCAGTTGCAAGAAATTGTTTGAGATATTGAACACCTTCACTATACCTCGATACCATCATGGATCATGGGTTGTATTTAATCAAATCCTATTTTCTCAATATTCTCATATTTTCAATAAAGGTAAATATTATCAAGGCAACTTCAAATAGTTTACCATATCACAAGATTTTGAAGAAGATTATGATTTTGAAAAAGGTTCTGAAGAAGGATACCCTTGCGCAACCTATTTATATTTGGTTTTACAATATAGTCTTTCAACACATAATTATGTTATTTTAAAAGGAACATTGATTGAAAGTTTCAACTCAAACTCAATCCAACTATTTTATAAAAGTCATGTTTTATAAGATGTTTTGAAATTATATGTCATACATGATTATTTTTTGAAACTATTTTTCTGTGAACACCCATATGATCCAATTTGTACAAGGTGTATTTGGATAAAGGAAGAAAATGATTTTGAAGGATCTCTAAATCATTGTTTCAATGCATGGACCTTCTATTTATGTGAGTAGGATGACGATGAAACCAGGTGTACACCATGATCAAGGTACCCTTATTTGTTTAATAAGTAAATAAAACTGCAAGGATGCAATTTCCGAAAGGTGGGGATAATGTAACATCCTAGTTTAAAAAAATAATAATAAGAAAAAATAATAAATTGAATTGCATGAAACTTTTTTTAATAAGATATTTATAACTAGAATTTAAACCTAATTTTTCTTCTTTTATGTTTCGAATTTCAAAAAATGGTCATCTACAATTGTGATCAGTAAGTTATTTAGAGCTTAATGGAACCAACTTGACTTTTGGTGAATAGTAACATAATCTTATGAATAGTAATATGACCCTAATGAATAGTAAATTTTAGTATTATGTTATTTTCTTAAGGCTTTTAGATAATAACATCTTGGTTAATTTTTCAATGTGATATAAAAGCAGTTATAGATTTAAAATTATTAATTTTTAAATAAAGTATGATTTTATTTAAAAATTAAATTAATAATATTTAGAAAATTATTTTCAAAAAATGGAGTTTATTTTTGAATTCTAAACGTTGAAAAATTGTTAGGGTGAATTTTTAGGATTTTTCTGAAATTCTTGATTTTTGATGAATAGTGAAATACGGTAAAATACAGTATATTCAAATTAGCAGCTAAATACACTATTTATGACATCACAAGTGATGTAAGACCATTTGGTTAGAACTCACATTCCATTAATACTTTTTTGGGTCAAATTAATTAAGATTATTCTTTGTCTTGGGAAAATATATTTTAATAATGATTAAAATAATGTAAAATACCTCCTTCCTCTACTATGAATACCACCCTCATTTCCCTCCTCCCCCCACACCTACCAAACCGTGAACCTTACCTAATTTCTGCCCAATACTCCCCAAGGATTTTCCCCACGTCCTAGAGTTTTTGGTATAACCAAAAGGCTAAAACCAAAGGCCTTAAGAAGGATCTCAAAGAGAAGAGATCAAGAGGTAAACATCCTCTTTTGTTTTCTTTCTTTTCTTTCATTTTCTTTTCTATTGTTCTTGTTTCCTCACATGCCCTTATCAAATAATAATGAATTATCAAAAATATTACATATTCTTGATTTAAATATGTTTATGGAATACTCACAATTATATTTATTCTCCTCTCCCACTTATTCAAGAAATTAAAACACTGTCCATGATGTGTCGAATTACCGACATAGTGGATGCTGTGATTTCAATTTATTTTACATTCTTAAAGACTGGTCATGAAACCATTTATATGGTTGAAAAAGAATAAAATTTATGTATTATACCTTATATAAGGTTCTATAATCATTTTATACACATGTTATTAATTTAGAAAACAAATGGGTTCTTTACGATTGAAGAATCACCAAAATGACCTAAACAGATATCAATAATGTTTTAACTTATAAATCATCCTCATGTCAGAATTAAAAATGATAAATGGTATAATTTATGTTTCTATAAATATCAAAATTCTATTAAATTCCAATTCTATAAATTTCACTTCCAATCGACAAGAATATCCATCATGAACCGATCATGGGAACCATGTAAAGAACACACCCAAAACAATGCAAGGAACAAAATACATACAATTAAAGGGTGACATGATGTAATGAAATGATAATATAATGTATTATAAACTTAAATATGTTTCTTTAATATATTTAAAACACTCTTTTAACCATTATACAGTAGGTTTAACTGATATTTATGTAAGATATACTTGAGGTAAGAGAATTCTTAACCTGATTCCCATTATTTGGGTTAACCTTCGTCTTCATTTTCTATATGGTATTAAAATTGTTTGTGTGATGGGTTTTGTTTATAATATGTTTAATTTTGGGTATTTATAGTGTATATACATATTCCATCCAATCTATTAAGTCTTTCTTCAACTATATGATTTTTATAAGAGACTTTTCTTTTAAAAACCTCTTTTTAAATTCTATTTTGAAAAATTCAAAAGCACTGTTTTTATGAAACTATTCATGTTGTATAATTATGTTTTGGTTCTTGGGAATTGTTTATAATAAAGTATTTGAACTATATTTTCCTCAAATACATTGGGTATGTGTAACTTGAAGTTCGACCATATGGTTACTCAAAGTGTAACTATGATGGTTACATAAATTGTAAGGTAGCCATGAGTGTTACAAATTATAAGGTAGTTGAGAGGGTTACAAGATTATGTAAGTAGTTCCCCAATATAAATTTATAGTTATATTTATATTATTATGTTTTTGGTAATCTTTTGGAAATATCATTTTTCACAAAGTAAGTATATATGGGTGACAAGTATGTATTTTGGAAATGATTTCATATGTTTCAAGTGTTCATAGACTAATGTGTTCTTTCCTTATTTTTATATCCCTTACTGAGATTTTTATTCTCATACCATGTTTTTAAACTATTTTCACAGGTTATATGTATTTTTAAGACCAATAAAGAATACAAGTTAAATGTTTGAAGAATTTTTAAAGAAATCATGTTTTATTTGAAAAGTTTTATATTTTTTGTAAGAAATGTATACTGTTTTATTGTATCCACTCTCTATTAATTTGTAATGTCATGAATGTGTTATGTACCTTTTCTCTAAATCTCTAAACATGAAAATATCCTCAATTTTAAAGGAAGTGATTTTTTGAATAAATTCAAGATTATATAATGTAATAAGGCTGAGTCCTTATTGTTGGTATCCAAGGAAAGGTTTAGAAAACTTTAGGGATTATGAGTTTTCCTTAAACATATGGTTAGTCTCTATGTCTATTATTTAAGTTAAATCCTTGTTTTTTACCTTTTCAGATCATGTAAACTTAGTTACAAATGGGAGGAGGATCTCGAATGACATTCCTATCTCTTCCTGATGACTTTCTTGGAATAATTATTGCAAAGTCATGTCCAGAAAATTTTGAAAGATTTTCTAACATAAAATGCTCTAACAAGAAATTGTTTGAGATATCAAACACCTACACTATACCTCAATACCATATTGGATAACGTGTTGTGTTTAATCAAATCATATTTTATTAATATTCTCATATTTTCAATAAAGGTAAATATTATCATGGAATTTTCAAATATTTTACCTTATCACAAGATTTTGAAGCATATTATGATTTTGAAAAAGGTGCTGAAGAAGAAGACTCTTGCACCGCCTATTTATATTTTCTTTTACAATATAGTATTTCATCACATAATTATGGTATTTTAAAATGACCATTGATTGAAAGTTTCAACTCTAACTTGGTCTGATTTTTTTTATAAAAATCATGTTTTATTAGATGTTTCAAAATTATATGTGATACATGATTATTTTCCGAAACTATTTTTCTGTGAACACCCTTATGATCCAAGTTGTACAAGGTTTATTTGTATAATGGATGAAAATTATTTTGAAGGATCTATAAATCATTGTTTCAATGCATGGACCCTCTATTTACGTGATCAATATGAATATGAAACCGGGTGGACACCATGATCAAGGTACTCTCACTTGTTTAATAAGTAAATAAAATTGTGTGGATGCAATTTCCAAAAGGTGCGGATAATGTAACATCCTAGTTTAAAAAAAAAATAATAATAAAAAATAATAATAAATTGAAATTCATGAAACTTTTTTTAATAATATATTTATAACTAGCCTTTAAATGTAATTTTTATATTTTTATGTTTTGAATTTCAAAAAATGGTCTACAATTGTGATTAGTAAGTTATTTGGAGTCTAATGGGACCGACATGATTTTTGGTGAATAGTAACATACCCTTATGAATAGTAATATGACCCTAATGAATATTAAATTTTATCATTATATTATTTTATTAAATATTTAAGATAATGACATCTTGGTTAATTTCTCAATGTGATATAAAAGCAGTTATAGATTTAAAATTGTTAATTTTTGAATAAAGTGTGATTTTATTTAAAAATTAAATTAATAATATTTAGAAAATTATTTTCTAAAAATTTAGTTCATTTTTGAGTTCTACACGTCGAAAAATGGTTACGGTGAATTTTTTGGATTTTTCTGAAATTCTTGAATTTTTTATGAATAGTGAAATACGGTAAAATACTGTATATTCAAATTATCAATTAAATACAATATTTATGACATCATAAGTGTTTTAATACCACTTGGTTTGAACTAAAATATCATTATTACTATTTTGGATCACATGAATTAAGACTACTCATAGTCTTGAGCAAAAATATTATAATAATGATTAAAATAATGTAAAATACCTCCTCTCCTCCAATATAGATACCACCCTCATTTCGCTATTCCTCCCACACCTCCCAAGCCTTTATACTTACCTAATTTCTACCCAATAATCCCCAAAAGGCTTTTCCCTACATCCTAAATATACTGATCTCACAAAAAGTCCAAAACCAATGGCCTTAAGAAGGATCTCCAGGAGAAGAGATCAAGAGGTAAGCATCCTCTTTTGTTTTCTTTCTTTTCTTTCATTTTCTTTTCTATTATTATTCTTTCCTCCAATACCCCTATCGAAGATTCATGAATTATATAGTATCTTAAATATTCTGTATTTAATCATGTTTATGGAATTCTCACCGTTATATTTCTTCTCCTCTCCGACTTATTCAAGAAATTAAAACACCGTCCTTGATGTGTCAAATTACCGACATTCGAGATGATGTGATTTCAATTTATTTTACATTCTTCAAGACAAGTCATTAGAACATTTCTATAGTTTAACCAGATTAAAATATATGTTTTATATGTTATATAAGGTTCTCGAATCATTTTATACAAATATTATTATTTTATAAAACAAATGAGTTCTTTACGATCAAAGAATCACCAAAATGACATAAAAAAATATCAATAATGTTTTAACTTTTGAATTATACTCATATCAGAATTCAAAATGATAAATGGTATAATTTATGGTTATAGAAATATGTAAATTCCATTACATTCGCAAAATAAAGTTTCACTTCCAATCTACAGGACTATCCATCCTGAACCGATCATGGGAACCATGTAAGAAACACACCCAAAACAATGTAAGGAACAAAATAAAAACAATTAAAGGGTTAAATGATATAATGAAATGATCATATAAGGTATTATAAACAAAAATATGTTTCTGTAATATATTAATAACACTTTTTTAACCATTATACGGGAGGTTAAAATGATTTTTAAGTAATACAAACCCGAGGTAAGGGAATTCTTAACCAGATTTCCATTTTTTGTGTCAACCTTCTACTTCATTATATATGTGGTATTATAATTGTTTATGTGAAGGGGTTTGTTTATAATATGTTTAATTATGTGTATTTATAGTGTATATACATATTCTATCCAATATATTAAGTCTCTCTTCAACTATATGATATTTATAAGGGACATTTATTTTAAAACTTCTTTTTAAATTCCATTTTATGAAATTCAAAAGTAATGTTTTTATGAAATTATTAATGTTGTATGATCATGTTATAGTTCTTGTGAATTTTTTATGATGAAAGGTGGGACCTATATCTCTCTCCAATTCATTGATAATGTGTAATTTTGATTTCAGTCGTATGGTTACTCACTGTGTAACTGTGATGGTTATACAAATTGTAAGGTAGCTGTGAGGGTTACAAATTATAAGGTAGCTGAGAGGGTTACAAGATTATATAAGTAATGCCCAAATATACCTTTATGGTTATATTTATGTTCTTATGTTTTTTGGAATCTTGTGGAAATATCATGTTTCATAATTTAGGTATATATGGGTGACAAGTATGTCTTTTGGAAATTATTTCATACGTTACAAGTGTTCATGGACTAATGTGTTCTTTCATTCTTTTTTTATTCCTTACTAAGATTTTTATGATCATCCCATGTTTTTGAATTATTTTCATAGGTTATAAGGATGTGTAATACAAATAAGGATTCCAAGTTAAATGTTTGAATAATTTTTAAAGAAATCATGTTTTATTTGAAAAGTTATATTTTTTGGTCGAAATGAATACAATTTTTAGTGTATCCACTCTATATTAATGTGTAATGTAATGAATGCGTTTTTGTCAATTTTCTCTAAAGATATAAACTTGAAAAGATCCTCAATGTGTATGGAATTTATTTCTTGACTGAATTCAAGATCATGTAATGTAATATGGTCAGGTCTTTATAGTTGGTATCAGAGGAAAGGTTTAGACAACTTTAGGGATTATAAGTTTTCCTTAAACATATGGTTAGTCTCTATGTCATTATTTATGTTAAATCCTTGTTTTAAAACTTTTAAGATTAAGGAATTTCAGTTAAAAATGGAAGGATGAGGGTCTCAAATGACATTCCTATCTCTTCTTGACGACTTGCTTGCAATAATTATTGAAAAGTCACATCGAGATGATTCTGAAACATTTTCTAACATACAACTCACTTGCAAGAAATTGTTTGAGATATCAAACTCCTTCACTATACCTCGATACCATCGTGGATCATGGTTTGTATTTAATCAAATCCTATTTTCACAAAATTATCATATTTTCAATAAAGGTAAATATTATCAATGCATTTTCAAATATTTTACCTTATCACAAGATTTTGAAGAAGATTATGATTTTTAAAAAGGTGCTAATGAAGGAGACCCTTGTGCAACCTATTTATATTTGGTTTTACAATATATTCTTTCAACACATACATATGTTATTTTAAAAGGACCATTTATTGAAAGTTTCAACTCAAACTCAATCCAACAGTTTTATAAAAGTCAAGTTTTATTAGATGTTTTGAAATTATATGTCATACATGATTATTTTTCGAAACTATTTTTCGGTGAACACCCATATGATCCAATTTGTACAACATGTATTTAGATAAACGAAGAAAATGATTTTGAAGGATATCTAAATCATTGTTTCAATGCATGGACCTTCTATGTATGTGAGAAAGATGATGATGAAACCAGGTGTATACCATGATCAAGGTACCCTCATTTGTTTAATAAGTAAATAAAATTGCAAGGACACAATTTCCGAAAGGTGGGGATAATGCGACATCCCAGTTTAAAAAAATAATAATAAGAAAAAAATAATAAATTGAATTGCATGAAACTTTTTTTAATAAGATATTTATAACTATCCTTTAAACCTAATTTTTCTTCTTTTATGTTTTGAATTTCAAAAAATGGTCATCTACAATTGTGATCCGTAAGTTATTTAGAGTCTAATGGAACCAACATGATTTTTGGTGAATAGTAACATACTCTTATGAATAGTAATATGAATAGTAATATGAAACTAATGAATATAAAATATTATTATTATATTATTTTTTTAAGGATTTAAGATAATAACATCTTGGTTAATTTTTAAATGTAATATAAAAGCTGTTATAGATTTAAAATTATTAATTTTTGAATAAAGTATGATTTTATTTAAAAATTAAATTAATAATATTTAGAAAATTATTTTCAGAAAATGGAGTTTATTTTTTGAATTATAAACATCGAGAAATGGTTAGGGTGATTTTTTGGGATTTTTCCAAAATTCTGGAATTTTTTATGAATTGTGAAATACAGTAAAATACAGTATATTCAAATTAGCAGTTAAATACACTATTTATGACATCATAAGTGATGTAATACCATTTGGTTAGAAATAAAATTCCATTATTACTATTTTGGGTCAAATTAATTAAGATTATTCTTATTCTTGAGCAAAAATATTATAATAATGATTAAAATAATGTATAATACCTCCTTCCTCCACTATAAATACAACCCTCATTTCTCTCCTCCTCCCACACCTCCCAAACCTTGAGCCTTACCTAAGTTCTGCCCAATAACCCCACAAGGATATTTCCCACATCCTAGAGTTTCTGGTATCACCAAAAGGCCAAAACCAAAGGCCTTAAGAAGGATCTCAAAGAGAAGAGATCAAGAGGTAAACATCCTCTTTTGTTTTCTTTCTTTTATTTTATTTTTATTTTCTATTGTTCTTATTTACTCACCTCACCTTATCCAAGAGGAATGAATGACCCAGTATATTAAATATTCTTTATTTCAATATGTTTATGGAATACTAACCATTATATTTTTTCTCCTCTCCCACTTATTCAAGAAATTAAAACAATGTCCGTGATGTGCCGAATTATCGACATCGTAGATGATGTGATTTCAATTTATTTTCCTTTCTTAAAGACTAGTTGTGAAACCATTTATATGATTTAATCAGATTAAAATTTATGTATTATATCTTATATAAGTTTCTATAATCGTTTTATACACATGTTAATAATTTATAAAACAAATAGGTTCTTTATGATCGAAGAATCGCCAAAATGACCTAAATAGATATCAATAATGTTTTAACTTATGAATCATCCTCATGTCAGAATTAAAAATGATAAATGGTATAATTTATGTTTCTAGAAATATTTAAATTCCATTCCATTCCAATTCTAGATATTTTACTTCCAATCAACAAGAATATCCATCATGAACCGATCATGGGAACCATGTAAAGAACGCACCCAAAACAATGCAAGGAAGAAAATACATACAATTAAAGGATGAAATGATATATTGAAATGATCATATAATGTATTATAAACATCAATATTTTTCTTTAAGATATTAATAACACTCTTTTAATCATTATACATTAGGTTTAACTGAGTTTGAAATAATATATACTTGAGGTAAGCGAATTCTTAACCCGATTTCAATTATTTGGGTTAACCTTCAACTTCATTTTCTATGTGGTATTAAAATTGTTTGTATGATGGGTTTTGTTTATAATATGTTTAATTATGGTTATTTATATTGTATATACATATTCCATCCACTCTATTAGGTCTCTATTCAACTATATGATATTTATAATAGACTTTTCTTTTAAAAACCTCTTTTTAAATTCTATTTTATGAAATTCAAAAGCAATGTTTTTATGAAGTTATTCATGTTGTATAATTATATTTTGGTTCTTAGTAATTGTTTATGATAAATGTTGTGACTTATATATCCCTCCAATACATTTGGTATGTGTAACTTGGAGGTCGACCATATGGTTACTCGAAGTGTAACTACGATGGTTACACAAATTGTAAGGTAGCCATGAGGGTTACAAATTATAAGGTAGCTAAGAGGGTTACAAGATTATGTAAGTAGTTTCCCAATATACCTTTATATTTTTATTTATATTATTATGTTTGTGGAAATCTTGTGTAAATATCATGTTTCACAAAGTAAGTATATATGGGTGACAAGTATGTCTTTTGGAAATGATTTCATATATTTCAAGTGTTCATGGAATAATGTGTTATTTCCTTCTTTTTATATCCCTTATTGAGATTTTTATTCTCATCCCATGTTTTTAAATTATTTTCACAGGTTATATGTATTTTTAAGACCAATAAATAATCCATGTTAAATTTTTGAATAATTTTCAAATAAATCTTGTTTTATTTGAAAAGTTTTATATTTTTTAGAAGAAATGTATACTGTTTTATTGTATCCACTCTCTATTAATGTGTAATGTCATGAATGTGTTATGTCCCTTTTATCTAGATTTCTAAACATGAAAAGATACTCAATGTGGAAGGAAGTTATTTCTTGACTAAATTCAAGATTATGTAATGTAATAAGGATGAGTCCTTATTGTTGGTATTAGAGGAAAGGTTTAGATAACTTTAGGGATTATAAGTTTTCCTTAAACATATGGTTAGTCTCTATGTATATTATTTAAGTTAAATCCTTGTTTTTTACCTTTTTGGATCATGGAAAGTTTGTTACAAATGGGTGGAGGATCTCAAATGACATTCCTATCTCTTCCTGATGACTTTCTTGGAATAATTATTGTAATGTAATGTCCAGAAAATTCTGAAACATTTTCTAACATACAATGCACTTGTAAGAAATTGTTTGAGATATCAAACACCTACACTATACCTCGATACCATCATGGATCATGGGTTGTGTTTAATCAAATCCTATTTTCTCAATATTCTCATATTTTAAATAAAGGTAAATATTATCATGGAATTTTCAAATATTTTACTTTATCACAAGATTTTGAAGCATATTATGATTTTGAAAAAGGTGATGAAGAAGGAGACTCTTGCACCACCTATTTATATTTGCTTTTAAAATATAGTATTTCATCACATACTTATGGTATTTTAAAAGGACCATTTATTTAATGTTTCAACTCTAAATTGGTCCAATTGTTTTATAAAAATCAATTTTTATTAGATGTTTTGAAATTATATGTGATACATGATTATTTTCTGAAAATATTTTTCTTTGAACACCCTTATGATCCAAGTTGTACAAGGTTTATTTGTATAATGGAAGAAAATTATTTTGAAGGATCTGTAAATAATTATTTTAATGTATGGACCTTCTATTTAGGTGATCAAGATGATGATGAAACCAGGTGGACACCATGATCAGGGTACTCTCACATGTTTAATATGTAAATAAAATTGTGAGGATGCAATTTTTAAATGGTGGGGATAATGTAACATCCTAGTTTTTTTAAAACAATAATAATAAAAAATAATAATAAATTGAAATTAATGAATCTTTTTTTAATAATATATTTATAACTAGACTTTAAACGTAATTTTTCTGCTTTTATGTTTTGAATTTCAAAAAATGGTCTATAATTGTGATTAGTAAGTTATTTGGAGTCTAATGGAACTAACATGATTTTTAGTGAATAGTAATATACCCTTATGAATATTAATATGACCCTAACGAATAGTAAATTTTATTATTATGTTATTTTATTAAATATTTAAGATAATTACATATTGGTTAATTTTTTAATGTGATATAAAAGCAGTTATAGATTCAAAATTGTTAATTTTTGAATAAAGTGTGATTTTATTTAAAAATTAAATTAATAATATTTAGAAAATTATTTTCTAAAAATAGAGTTCATTTTTGAGTTCTACACATAGAAAAATGGTTAGGGTGAATTTTTGGGATTTTTCTGAAATTCTTGAATTTTTGATGAATAGTAAAATACGGTAAAATTCTGTATATTCAAATTTTCAATTAAATACAGTATTTAAGACATCATAAGTGTTGTAAGAACACTTGGTTTGAACTCATATTCCATTATTACTGTTTTGGATCACATTAATTAAAACTACTCACAGTCTTGAGCAAAAATATTATAATAATGATTATAATAATGTAAAATACCTCCTCTCCTCCACTATAAATACCACCCTCATTTCACTCTTCCTCCCACACCTCCCAAGGCTTGAGACTTACCTAATTTGTTCCCAATACTCCCCCAAAGTCTCTTCCCTACATCCTAGATGTACTGTTATCACCAAATGTCTAAAACCAATGGCCTTAAGAAGGATCTCAAGGAGAAGGGATCAAGAGGTAAGCATCCTCTTTTGTTTTCTTTCTTTTCTTTCATTTTATTTTCTATTATTATTATTTCCTCACCTACCATTATCCAATAGGCATGAATGGTACAGTATATTACATATTATGGATTTCATCATGTTTATGGAATACTCACCATTATATTTCTTCTCCTCTCCCACTTATTCAAGAAATTAAAACACCGTCCGTGATGTGTCGAATTACCGACATCGTGACCGATATGATTTAAATTTATTTTAATTTCTTCAAAACTGGCATGAAACAATTTATATGGTTGAAAAATATTAAAATTTATGTATTATATCTTATATAAGGTTCTGGAATAATTTTATACATATGTTATTAATTTATAAAAAAATGAGTTCTTTACGATTGAAGAATCTCTAAAATAACCTAAACAAATATCAATAATGTTTTAACTTATGAATAATCCTCATGTATGAATTAAAATTTTTAAATTGTATAATTTATGTTTATTTAAATATATAAATTATTTTCCATTCCAACTCTAGATTTTCACTTACAATCGACAAGAATATCCATCATGAACCGATCATGGGAACCATGTGAAGAACACACCCAAAACAATGCAAGGAACAAAATAAAAAAAATTAAAGGGTGAAATGATGTAATGAAATGATCATATAAGGTATTATAAACATCAAAATTTTTCTCTAAGATATTAATAACACTATTTTATCCATTATATAGGAGGGTTAAATCAGTTTGAAGTAACCCAAACCCGAGGTAAGGAAATTCTTAACCCGATTTCCATTCTTTGGGTTAATCTTATACTTCATTATCTTTGTGGTATTAATTTTTTTTTGTGTAATTTGGTTTCTTTATAATATGTTTAATTATGTTTATTTACTGTGTATATACATATTACATCCAATATATTAAGTCTCTCTTCAACTATATGATATTTATAAGGGACTTTTCTTTTAAAACCTCTTTAAATTCTGTTTTACAAAATTCAAAAAGAAATGTTTTTATGAAATTATTCATGTTGTATGATTATGTTATATTTCTTGGGAATTGTTTATTACTATGTGTGGGACCTATATATCCCCCAAATTAATTGGGTATGTGTAATTTGGAGGTCGTCCTTATGGTTACTCCAAGTGTAACTGTGATGGTTACACAAATTGTAAGGTAGCCATGGGGGTTACATATTATAAGGTTTCCAAGAGGGTTACAAGATTATGTAAGTATTCCAAATTATATATTTATGTTTCTATTTATTTTCTTTTGTTTGTGTGAATCTTGTGAAAATATCATGTTTCACAAAGTAATTATATATGGGTGACAAGTAGGTCTTTTGGAAATGATTTCATACGTTACAAGTGTTTATGGAATAATGTGTTCTTTTATTATTTTTATATCCCTTTATGAGTTTTTTATTCTCATCCCATGTTTTTAAATAATTTTCACTGATAATAAGGATGTGTAATATTAATAAGGATTCCACGTTAAATGTTTGAATAATTTTCAAATAAATAATGTTTTATTTTAAAGGATTTATATTTTTTGGAAGAAATGAATACTGTTTTTATTGTATCCACTCTATATTAATGTGTAATGTCATGAATGTTTTATGTAAATTTTATATAAATATGTAAAATTGAAAATATCCTCAAGGAGGAGGGAAGTGATTTTTTGACTAAATTCAAGATTATGTAATGTAATAAGGCCAGGTCCTTATACTATGCTCGGGTTTTGGAGGGGTGGTTGGAATGGCCTCTGTGGTGGTTGGGTTTTTCTGGGTGGTGGTGGTGGATGACTAATCTTCCCCAATTAGTTCCATTATTGTTTAGATTGATTTTAATACCCTCCTTTCCTATATACTTGGTTTTCTTTCCACCCATAGTTGGATGGATAGTATGGTTCTTGCCTAAAGGGTTGGTTGTAGGAGTGACCTGGAAAGATTGTCTCACAACTCTCAGAAGTTTCTCTCAGTTGGGGGAATTGGACAGATTAGTGGGTGTTAGAGGAACATATACTACAATTTATGGTTGGAGGATATTGGTATTTCCCTTGGGAAAGATCGAGTTTTTGAATAAGGGTACTAACCTCTTCAAACTTTGTGTCCACCTTCTTCTCAAATTCAATAGTTTTCACCTCATAGACACCTAGAATGGGTACACTAGACCTTGAACCAAATTGTTGAGTATTCCATGACATGTTATCAATTAGGGTCCTTATACAGAATGGGTTTTTATCCACTAGTTCACCACCTTAAGAAGCATCAATCATGTTACGATCAATCAGAATTAAACCTTCATAAAAATACTGTATTAAAAGTTGATCGCTTATTTGGTGGTGTGAACAACTTGAACATAATATTTTAAATATTTCCCAACATTCATGAAGTTTTTCCCCTTGATATTGTATTATAACACATATTTCATTCCTTATTGTAGCAGTTCGAGAGGCTGGGAAATATTTTTCAAGAAAAAGGCATTTCATGTCCACCCAGCCTATTATTGGGGAATTAACATAATATAACCAAGATTTTGTTGTATCTTCTAAAGAAAAGGGAAAATATCTAAGATTTAATTATTCCTCATCCACATTATTAGGTTTTAATGTTGAATAAATAGTGTGAAATTCTTTTAAATGATTATTTGGATCCTCTCCGGGATGTCCATGAAATCTTGGTAATAAATAAATTAAACCGGATTTTAGTTCAAAATTGGGTGTCTCACCATGTATTTGAATGTATGTGGGTTGGATATCAATATCTGATGAGGTTAGTTATTTTAGTTTAATACTATTTTCATCCATTTTATACAAGTTTATTTCAGTTTTAACATGGGTTCTAGAAGTAGAAGAAGGGTGAAGAAGAGTTTCAATGTGTGGTGTGTCCTCCTTAAAAGTGTTGTCTTTTGTGTCTCAATGTCGTTGACATAGGATATTCTATAGTTCAGGTTCTACAGGTGAAAAATCTAATGGAGTAGAAAAATTCATGCACCAATCCTATACAATAAATAGATCAGAACACAAAATGATTTAAAATGTAGAAGAGAAAACAAATAAATATTCACAAAACTTATCTTATAAAAAACATGCACTGAAAAAAGGCGGTCCATGACAACGGTGGAAAAATTTGGCTGTGTTGTCATGAAACGTCAATTTTATTATGTTTTTAAGGTTGATTTATAGTCTAGGTAATTCTATAGGTCATATCTCACAGAGCATTGTTAGTTTATAGTATGTATTTTTTAATAAAGATTACTAAAAGAGGGGGTGATTTTGAAAATAGTTTAAAGGAAATAAATTTATAGAGATAATTTAAAAGTTGAAAGACCAAGTGGATTTTGAAAAATATGAGATAAAGGGGTCGTTTTGATTTCACTACACACATTTCAAGTTCGTTGTTCTTGGATATTCATTCACATTTGAAGTAATTCTTTGGTTGAAATTAATTGGAATCCCGATTAATTCATAAGATTTTATTTCAATGATTAAAGAACCAAACCTTGATGTAATAATCTTATTTTCAAGGTCCAAAATTTTTTCATGGAATAAGAGCTTAAAAATAAGAATGAAATACAAAAAATGTGGGTATGAAAAGGTATCTTGGATTTTCCAATCAGAACAACACAAATCACGCACTCAAAACCTCCCACTGATCGATTAGAAATTAAGAGCATAACGATCGCATGTATCAAAATAAGAAATCAAATATGAAATAATATAAGGCACATGGAATTAAATATTTAAAAACCCAAATTACTCCAAAAAAATATCTAATATATTCATCAGAACTCCCTTGACATGTGTGTAGATCCCTCACAACAAATGACCACCATTTAGCCTGACATCGAGAGGAAGAGGATGCTCGGGTGCATTTGCTTCTTCATTTCAGTTCACCTTACGAGGATAGGGAGCTCCAATAACTCCAAGGGGATGAAAGTAATACTATAGAAATTAAATTTTTCATCACTTCACTATCTTGGTCGAACTTGAAAATGAGGTTCCCATGGTGCCTTTTTATAGCCAAAATGGGACATGGTTTCGAGCACCTTGTTTTTGAGATATCAATTGTGTCTCAGTTTTGGAATAGTATAAATCCATATCAAGACATTAATAAATGATAATACTTTTTTAATGCCTCTTTAGCATCTCCATGTCAAATTTAGAGGCCCTTAGATAACTGTATTGGGAGATATGGTCAAAATACCGAACCAAACTTTTGAATTTAGGTAGATTTTGTCTCCTAGAAAAAATGGTTTGGATGGGCCATCATATTAACTAATTAGTCTTAAGTTCCTTGAGATGGGTTGTATCCCATGAAATTTTTGAGAGGAAAAAAAATTTCATCTCATTTTGAGGCACTTAATTCTCGTAATACTCAAAACAGTGGACATATTTCCATGGGATGCCATGCAGTTTGACCCATTTCCTTCTAGATCATCTCCGGGGCCTCCAAATCACCTCCTCCTACAATGAATTAATCAAAACAAGTAAAATTTACCTTATTAATAGTGATAAAAACAAAATAAATTAATCAAACATGAATTTAAATTTGTTATTATTTATATAATTTTCAATAAAAAACAAGTTCCGCACAGTGGTGTAAGAATGAAAATGAAACAGTGAATCGCGGTGTGATAATAAATACCATTTCCCTACCAATCCAGGAAACCTAAACTGTTCCCAACTCCAAAGTCCATCCTATCCCTCAACCAAACCTCTGATACCACTCTTTCATGACCCCCTCCCCAGAAAGTGTACCCCTTATGGGCCGGTAATGTGAGAAGAGAGATAATGACCCTTGAGTCTTGCATCTAGTAGGCCCCAAGTTGGCAACTAGCACCGAGGGTATAGTAAACACAAAAATGGGAGGTATTAACCTCTAAGAGAACACATTCGAAAGAGGAAGATAATAAAAACAACAACCAACTCTAACTCAGGCTAAAAATATAAAATAATTCCAAGTACATTTATGTAATGACATTCAAAGACTACTACAACTGAAAGGGAAAACCGTAAGTACCAAAAGAAAGTAAATCAATAGTAATCGAAAAGCCTGAACAACTTCTGTGTACAGCAAGATAGTAGTAACTAGCCTGATCTCCAACTTGCTCCAAGTGACCTAAAAAACAGTTTTTATAACATAAGGTGAGTATAAAAGTATAATCGGTAGGATCCTCCCCAGAGCCTCTTGTGCAAAAGTAAAGGAAGCATGATAAAGCACAATGAATCAATAAGTGAAACTAACTCATCATGTAAACAGATATAATAAGTTTCCAATATCACCATGGTTACTCTCACCAAGTATCTCATACAATAGTATATAATATAGTAATGAATATCAAGGGTACTCTACTACCACTTCCCTACTGGTTTTCCGCTTTTTCCCAACGTCGCACGTCCTAATCCATCTCTCTCCAAAAAGGCTGGTCCAAAGACACCTAGGAGAATCACCAAAAAATACACATCATGCAACATGAACCAAAAAATCCACATAGAAAATAGTAACTAGGTAGTTTCTAGGATCCACCACATCCCATATAATGTATATCATACATCAGCTATTATAACCCAAGCCATTAAAACCCATACATCGAGTAAGGATCCTCAAGCCATCATAGCCTACACACGTCATACATATAGTCTCAATTATGAAACTACATCCATGAGATATGTGTGTGAAATAACCACAATCCATTTAATATCTCTACACACATATATAGTAAAACTAACCATCGTTCATACAAGCACAAGTAACTACCAAGAGAAGAGAGTGGGGCCAAATAGGGAAGTCAACCATCTATCCTCCAATCGGAATGTTGGGGAAATCACCCCCAGGGCTCAGAATCCACAGGGTGTTAGTTTCCCTAACTGATAGGGTGGAGTAGCATATAGAAACACAAAAAAATACAGGATATAATATAGCTCAAAACCACACTATAATCATAACCTAATCTTAGAATCAACTGCAGTTAACATCTCTCGAACTCTCGACTGCCACTACTAAGACAAGATATCCTATAAGCATACAACCATTTAAAGAGATTTATTAAATCATATTTCCCCCTTTAATCAGTTTCACTTTATGTTAATTAATTCTTTAACCATTAATTAACTATTTAAATTTCCACATTACATTTCATTAGCATTCCAACAAAGTCCCATGCCCTCCAGGCATAACCACATCGAGTCCACAGATCCTTAGAAGTAACAAAAACATTGCATCCCAGCAAGCTCCAACCCCATGGGTTCAACATAATTTATTCAATAATTTATTAAAAAATTTAACACTTTTTCACAATTCTAGGTATTATAAGAAATCATTCTAAGCTACCAAACACAATGGGATCAACACAGTGAGTAGATGAACTACTCGTCAAGTCTTTACCACCCATAATATGAGCGTACCCCATCCTTCCTTGAGATGATAATCACATAATGCACATGACATACCCCACATGTCTTCACCCCTTTTGGAAGGAGGGTAAGAAAGACCATCTACCTCAAACAGTGGAAAAAATATAGCAGATAAACAAAAACAAGCATCCAGCAAGCAAAACATCTAGTAAGCCTAACTTCAATCATTTTTATCATTTCCAGTATCCTCCCTGACACCCATACGCATAAAATGATGTATCTTGACACTCTAGGCTTCAACTGCTACCACAAACACTGGGCCTCCCTAACCCACATACCACAACAACCTTCCATTCTCATATCACATCACAATCAGTAGGAAAAAACAAGCAATTGGGCTCTTTTCAATAATCAAGGCATTCAACCTTCATACATAATGAGTACTCACAACTCCAAAGCATAAAGATCTTAGCCTTTACAAGAAAAAGGGTAACTCAAAACCCTACCAGGAATTATCTTTTATCAAAAACCGGTTCTTTAATCCATCTTGAATTAACCTATTCATTATTTGTAGGTTCCAACTATGTGCAACCTAGCCAGCAAGCTACCATAGCTATCAAAATTTAATTAAACATTCTTACTGCATTAATTTTATTATCATAAAATTTCAACAACAACCAGGTTCATTTACATGCATCTTTATATTTGTCCAATTAATTTACTATTAATCCCATCTTTACATTCTTTACCAATTTCCATCAATAACGACATGCTAAACAAGAAAAGCATAGATATAACACTATCTATCAAATCAAGAGGCAACAACATATGATCAAAACCAATTATTTAATCCTATTCAAATATTTATTATGTCAATTTTATTGTTATTAAGTGAGATAAATCATGATAACTATATTACTACATGTAGGAAAAATAGAGAATCCATGAATCTCCTACCTCAATAGGTTTTTAATGTTTTTTTGCACGAGAACGATCCAATCACAACAGATCACGATCACCACTCCCACAACGAATGCATTCACCCAAGGACGTTAGGGCACAACCGCATCAACCAACACACAAGAAGTATCCATTAGAAACATAGAGATCACAAACCATTACATGGAAATGATACACAAGAGTAAATAGATCAAGGAACCCAAAAGATGGAGTTTGAACATACATTATATCAAATATGGATCAACACTTCCTTGTTTCACTAAAACAGGGGGTTCTCAAGTAACAGGAAGAAACTTCAAGGGGAAACGATCCAAGAATTAAAGTTTGATCACACCAATCCTATGGGAAGAAAATCTCAAGACTCCTAACACTTAGATAAGGAAGAAGGATTGAAAGAAGGGAAGATTCCTGACTTTGAAGGATTAGATCAGAGACTAACGAGATTTGATACGACTTAGAATTTCCATTAACGTGGATCACATTAAACCACATGGTTTGACCGATTAAAAGCCTCCAAATTTTTATAAAATCAATTATATGATTTATAAACTTTGAAATGGATTCAAAATCACTTAAATATGGAATTTAACTAATTTTATGTCAAAGAATGATATCAAAAGGGAAAAACTAGGAAATCTAAAAAAATATGAAAATTTGACAAACTGTTGGAAATGACTCATCATTCAGGAAACACTATTGCACCTACCGTTAGATGACCCACCATTCTGGAAACACTATAGCACCTACCATTAGATTTCTTTCCGTTTTGGAAACACTGTAGGACCTACCATTAGATGTCTCACCATTAGATGTCTCACCATTATGTAAACACTATAGCACCCACCGTTAGATGTATCACCATTCTGTAAACACTGTAGCACCTATCGTTAGATGTCTTACCATTCAGGAAACACTGTATCACCTATCGTTAGATGACTCACTATTCTGGAAACACTTTAGCAACTACCATTAGATGTCTCACCATTCTGGAAACATTGTTCACTGAACTGGAAATTTGAAAAAGTGTTGGGGATAAGTCACCTTACCCTTTCAGAACACCTCAAACACTAGAGGTCAACAAAGGAATGGACCAGATATGTTTGGGCCATTACATCTATATATATGTATACCTAATTTTTTTATATGTTTATTTATATAATTTTATAATTTTATATAATTATTTTTAAATAATTTTTTAAAATATGTTTATATATATTTACATATAAATTCTATATAATTTATTTATAAATATTTATTGTAAATATATTTATAAAATATATTAATAATATATATATAAATAAATTTAACTTATGTACAGTTTTATATATTTATATCATATATTTATTGATAATGATATATTAATAAAAATAAATTTATATAATGCATTTACACTATATTGACACACACATATGAATGTATACAAGCACATATTGACACACACACACACATTTATATTTTCCACACACTCACACAAAGATTTATATTTATATTTTATACACACATAGAGACACAGACATATGAATGTATACATGCACATATTGACACACACACACACATTTATATTTTCCACACATGCACACGAATATTTATATTTATATTTCATACAGACATAGAGACACAAACATTTATAAATATATTTATATTTATATACTACATACACAAACATATATATTTATATATTTTTCTATGCATTTCATATGACTATATTTTATAATATATAGATGTAATTATAATTATATATATAAAAATATAATTAGAAAATAATTTAAAAAATAAATAATATTGAATTAATATAAATATATATTTATTATTATATAAATCATATTTAAGAATATATAAATATGTATATATAATGTATTTTGCAAGGTATCCTTTATGTGTATGTAGTTATTTACATGAATTAGAATATACACATAAGTATATATATATATATATATATTTGTTTATTGACACACACATATTTATATATAAAAATAATATTATATATACACTTATATAGGTATATATATTAATGCATTTTAATAAGGTAAATAATTTTTTTTTATTTTAAGTAAAATGAATAATAATTATTTATTTTCATATAGTTTATATATATTTAAAAATACATTATTATTTAAATTTGTTTAAATATTTATTTCTATAATTAATTTATTATATGTATATATATGAAAATATGTAAATATTTAAATATAAATAACAATATAATATAAAAAATGATAAAATTTGAACACCATAATATCCACCTGAATATAACCCATGGTAAAAAAATTAGTCTGCACTGAAAAAAGACAAAAAGTATCCCTTAAATGTGGTTAAAATTCTATTGAATATTAAAAAATCAAGGTACCCCAACAAAAAAATCAATTTTAGAGTCCTTTAAGACCTTTTTTGACCGAAAAAAATGTTGATTAAGGTTTCCAAAGTTAGTATATCATAGATCTTTTTGTAAGTTTCTATTTGATATGTGGTAGAGTCCAAAAAGACACACCGATCAAAAGATATGGCTATTTGAAGTTCAAAAAATATTTTCAACTTATTTTAGACTGTTCATTAATTTATTGAATTTTTTTATCATAAAATTGTTATTAAATGACTATCAATCAATTATAATTAGAAAATTATTAATTAATATAAATTTTTAATTATTTTATAAAACATTTCTCACTAAATATCTTATATATTAAGTGAAATTTCCTATTTAGTAATATGTAAATCATATTTAATAAAATATATTATATTTCTATCGATATAATTTTTTTATAAATTAATATATGATTTTTAATAATATATAAACTTTTTTATGAAATATACATTTTATCAGTGTTAAAAAACACTAATAAAGATCATCCTTTATCCACACTAAAAAATTGATAAAAGTTGGGGGAGATACCTATTTTTTTAATCAAAGGAAAAACCTCTTTCTTTTTAGGCAGAGGAAAACTCATTACATAGCTCGTAGGCCCAGAAATGCCAAAACTCAAAGAAAATGGCTTTGAAGGCCCAACAACTGGTCTAAAAGTCCCCTAAAACACGTCTAAAGGCCTATAGCTTATAGGCCCCAGACTAGCCTAAAGCCCCCTAGACCATAGGCCCAATTCCTTTCCTAGGACCTATGCCTGGCCCACTATTGCGTATGTCATAGTTGGCACTTTCCTGCTCCACTGTTTGCGCCTGGCCTCTCCCTTGGCCCCCTCACATCTCACTTTCACCATCAGAGGCCACCACCAGCTATTGTAAGGGGTCACCATTGCTAGCGTCCACCCCCTTCATGTGCTCTCCCTTGGATGACTTGCATCTAGTCATCGGTATCGGAGGCCAGTGTCTCCACTAAGAGGTGACCACCACCAGCGTCAGACCCCTTCCTATCATCCTCCTCGGCCATTTCTCAACCCCTCATCACCGTCTTGCATAGGTGTGTGTGAGGCCCCCATCACTACCACAAAATAGGGAAAGGGAAGTGCTACCCTATTATCAATGCTAAAAAAAGCGCTGATAAAGGGCACTTTTAATAGCGCTAAAAAAATCACTGTTAAAAGTGACCCTTTATCAACGCTTTTTTAGTAGCGCTGATAAATGGGTGTTTTATCAGCGCGCATTTTCCTAGTGCTGATAAATGTGTATATTTCAAAAAAAATCATAAAAAATAATATATTGATATATAAGTATATTTATATTGATATAAATATAATAAATATTTTTTAAAATATGTTTTATATCGATTTGATATGTCGTAGACCCAAAATGGAAACCCTGGAGTAGAAATTATGGCCATTTGTAGGGATTAAGGACCTTTTAGTACCTTGAAGAATATGAGAAGGTGTTAAAATGGTCACCGTAGTGTAGTTATGGTCGTCAGATTCGATTTAATTTGTGGTTGAGGTAAAACGGACACTCGGAGCAGAAGTTATGGCCAAACAGACCCCCAGAGCCAAACTTTTGACCGTTCAGAGGGTTTTTGGTCTTTTTTGAACCTCAAAGAACATAAAAAGGGGTTTCAGTGATCACCTGAGTGTTTAACTTTTTGAAATATTCGATTTGATAAGTGGTAGAGCCAAAATAGACACTCAGAGTAGAAGTTATTGTCGTTTGAAATTTTGCAACTCTCATATCTCCTAAAACCCAAAGAAACCATCAACTCACTAAAATGAGAATAACTTATACTCTCATTGTCCATTTGAGAACTACGACCGGTCAAATTGAAGCTTGCAAAATAAGTGACGATGATGTCTAGTCTATACCATTAGAATATCATAGGAACAAAAGATATATTAGTTATAGAACTACAAAAAAAGTCCAACTTCAAACGGTCATAACTTTCATTCCGAGTGTCCGTTTGGGCTCTACCACATATCAAATCGAATTAAGAGAAGATATATATGCAACAGATTGACTCATACATAGTATTAGTCACGTTTGGGACTTAAGAATCTCAAAAAACCACCCGAAGTCCTCCAAAACATTGTTTCTGTGTCCAGACCCTTATCCAAGTTTTATTAAAACAATCATAACTTCTGATCTGTGTGTCTGTTCGGCCTCCAGTACCTGTGTTATCATTGTTCATTCCATGAGATTCAGTTTCACTATTCACGAAGCTGAAACGGACACCCAAGGAAGAGGTTATGTTTTTTAGTGGCTCTGCGATTTGTTAGGTTTTTTGAGACCCCATTTCTTGCACTTTTGTATATACATATTAATATATAATACTTGTAAATATATATAAATATGTATAATTATACCTACAAATATATATATAATATATATTTCTGTGTGTGTGTTGTATATATGTTTGTATGTATGTATGTATTTATTTATTTATAAAAACACACATAAGAATACATATTTTATAAATGTATTTAAAACTAATCATATAAATATATATTAATATAAAAATAAATATATGGATAAAAAATTATAACTAAATATATATATACAAATAGATATAAATATATATTAATATACAGATATATATATAAATATTAATATAATTAACCATATGTATATATTAATATGACTATATATATATATATATGTTTATATATATATATATATATTAATATACAAATATATATACATATATATTAATATAATTAAATATATGTATATATTAATATGTCTATATATATATATATAAATAAATAGATATATTAATAAATGAAAAGAAAAGCAATATGGTGGAGTGATAAATGTTTAGACGCGCATGCAAGAGGTCTTGAGTTCGAATCATGGGGGAGGCAGGTCGTGCGCAGAGGTGTGGGGAATTACCTAGCACTGTTAAAGGAGGGTGGGGATGGGTGGAACTTGCCTGGGGCGTGCATGGGGGCTACCATGGCAGTGGGTGCTGTTAAAGGGGGCTTCAAGAATTGTTGAAGCCCCCCAAAATTGCAAAAATATTTTTTTTATTTTTTAAATATTGTTTGAAATTTTATCAGTTCTTTTTAAAAGCACAGATAAAAGGGGCCTTTATCAGTGCTTTTCGAAGTGCTGATAAAAGGGACCCTCCTTTATCCTCATCACGATTAACAACACTTTTTTAGCACTGTTAATCAACTTTTCTAGCGCTGATAAAGTACATATTTGTAGTAGTGCATGAACACTCCTACTTGCTCCATGATGATGCCAGTAGTTTCTAGTCCCACATGTATGCACGCAGGAAGGAACCATCGACCCCAAAAAAAGAGTCTAAATTCATCATTTGGTACGGTTCCATGACTGAGCTCACTAGAATACCCATCATTGTTACTCAGCTCACTGGTGTGGCCTCATCACAATCCCCAAGCTTGTGCCCCCAACACATACGCATACTACCCCTACCAAAATCACGACGTGGATAACAAAAAATCTGTTGTTTCATCTAGCAACAAGCCAGACTCAAACCCCCACTACCACCTAAAAAATGGAATGATGAAACAACTGTACCGACATGATATGTTTTTAATATATACATGATATAATTTATAAACATATACATATATAAAGTTAAAGAATATATATATATACAATTTAAATAAAAATTTATATATATACACTAAAAAACATGTAAATATATATATATATATAAAACTTTTACAAATACACACACACACACACATATCTATGTATGTATGTATGTATGTATGTATGTATGTATGTATGTATACACAAATATAAAAATATGTATGTATGTATTTATGTATGTTTATATACTTGTATATTTGCATATGTTTTTTAAAAATATATATAAAAATATACATGAGAACACACACACATAATTATATTTATATATATAGAAACCGACACACACATGTGTATGTGTATGTATATGTATATGTATATATGTATGTATCCACATATTCATGTATGCACATATGCATGTGTGTGTGTGTTATGTATTTACACATTTTTGCGCACAGACACATAAATATAACTATGTGTGTGTATATATATGTGTGTGTTTTTTATCTCTTTGTGTGTATATATGTATGTATATATTTGTATAATATATTTTTTAATATATATTATCCATGTTTACATACATGACTATATTAAAAATTTTGCTCAGTTTTTCAGAAAAGGTGGAAAATAGAAATGTTTTTAAGAAACGTAACTAAATTAAAAAATTAGTCATGTTTTTAGAAAACCCAAGTGAAAAACACGAGTATATATTCATTAGTATGTTCACAACTTTCTTTATTATTTAAATGTACTACAAAACCATCTCACCTCTCTCCACCATCTCCTTTACCAAATAATATTTTATTCCAATGTGTTTTTACCGCTATTGTTGCATTGAGTTTTTGGATAGATTAATAATTTTTTGGCTGTCACACTTGATCACAAATACAAACTATACTATCAAACACATGCCCTTAGGTTTGGATTTCATCTGCATCATTCACTACCAAAAATAACCCCTTTAACTGTAAACAAAAGGGGCTTTATTAGTGATAAAAAATCTCTATTAACCTAAACATCCTTAAAAGATTAAGGTTTTTATTAGAGAAAAAAATAGTGGTAATAAAACTCCTTCATCAACTCTAAAAAAAGCTCTGATAAAGGGGATACTTTATCAGTGCTAAACTGGGACTCATAAAGGCCATGCTGCTGCAGTGTGCTACTAAAATTCTAGCACAATACCATAGAAAATAGAATATGGAAATTTCATAATATAATTGAAATACAAATTACATCACAAATACAAGATAAAACATTATATTATAGATATTTAAAACATTTTTTTTACTATTACATTAATAAGTACAATTTATCATAAACACTCAATAACATAATTTTTTTTTCTTTCACACCCAACAACCTCTCAAAAAAGTCTTCTCATGGTATTAGTTTCTAAAGAAACCATCACAAAATCGAGAAAAATAATCCACTTGTATAAAAAAATTATGTTAGTAATAGTATAAAAAATAAAATAAATATAAATATGAAACAATACTTTAATAAAATGTAATTATTAAATTGAAATCGCATAATCATCAGTCACACCATGTATCATATTTAGGGGTAGATGATTTATACACATCACAAATGACTTATGGATTTTTTCCCTTAATGTATCAAAATAATCTGAATGTGCTGGCTTGGTTTTGAGTATGTCATGTGTGTTTTGAACTAAAATTCCATTTTAAAACTCAAAACACACAGTTTGAGTCATACCAAGAACACTGTGTATTGTATTGAGGTGAAGATGATTCCTACATATAAAAAATTACTTATGAAACATTTTCCTAAAGTATCAAAATAATCCAAATGTGTTTTCCTGATTTTGAGTATGTGATGTGTGTTTTGAACTTAAAGGTCGATTTTAAATAAAAAGACACAATTAAAATATTACTAGTCACACAAAAATGTAAGATTGGAAAGAGGTTTATTCCTACATATACAAAACGACTTAATTATTGTTTCCCTAAAGTATAAAAACAAACCAAATGTGTTTTCTTGATTTTGATTATATCATGTTTCTTTTTTACAAAAATGAAAATTTAAACTAAAAAACACACACTTTGAGTTATTCTAGTCACATCGTGTGTCAGTTTGATGTGTGACTGATTCCTACAATTCATAAATGACATATGAATCGTTTTCCTAAATTATAAAGACAATCTAAACATGTTTCTTACTTTTCAATGAGTGACACATATTTTGAACTAAAATGTCAATTTTTAACTGATAATGGACAATTTGAATCATACCGAGAACACTCTGTATTGTATTGACATGTGGATAATTCCTACACATCAAAAATTTCTTTTGGATTTTGGTCTTAAAGTATTAAAACAATATGAATGAATTCGCTATGTTTTGAGTATATCATGTGTGTTTTGAACAAAAAATATCAAATTTAAATAAAAAGACACATTTGGAATCATACTAGTCACACCATGCATCATATTTACATGTGTTTGATTGATACATGTAAAAAAAGACTTAAGGATTGTTTTCCTAAAGTATCAAGACAATTAGAATGCATTTTCTTGGTTTTAAGTATGTTAGATGTCTTTTTTACTAAAATGTAAATTTAAACTAAAAACACACACTTTGAGTCATTTCGGTCACATCATGTGTCAATTTGATGTGAAACTAATTCTTACAAATCACAAATTACTTATGAATCATTTTCCTAATGTATTAACATAATCTGATTGCGTTTTCTCAGTTTTTAGTGAGTGACATAAGTTTTGAACTAAAATTTCAATTTTAAACTGACAATATACACTTTGGTTCATAATAGACACATCATGTATTAGATTTAGGTGTGACTTATTCCTAAGCATCACAAATGATTTATGGGTTAGTTTCCAAAATTATCAAAAAAAAATTAATTTTTTTTATTATTTTTGATTATGTCATGCGTATTTTGAACTAAAATGACAACTTTAAACTAAAAACATAATTTCAAGTCATATTGGGCATATCGTGTATCATATTGAGGTGTGGTTTATTTCTACACATTACATTATGTATTTTTATTCTTAAATATATTAAAAATATGGTGTTATCTATAAATATTTTGTTTTGATAACCTAGAATATTTAATGAATTGAGAAAGAAAAAGAAAATAAATTCATCATGAGTGAATCATCCTGGTTGAGTGAATGATCATATTACAAGAGTGAATCATCGCTGTTGAAGACTTTGTCTATAACCGTTTTCCTCCAAAAATTATGTTCTCTTAATAGATAATATAATGGTCAAATAAAAAACATTTATTAACAAATTAACATCTTCACGATCTCTATGAAATTTAACAAAATAAGTATCAAATAAAATTTATATATAAATTAACTAAGAAATAGTAGATAAAATGATGAGAAAATTAACTACATAAGTTATAGGAAGTCACCTCTTCATGATGTATATATACAACCTAACACCATTTTTTCTACCCATTCGTTTCTAAAGAAATATATTTCCTATTTTGAATATGAGGAATGTCGAGAGTCCTGGAAGTACTAGAAAATTATAAATAAACAAAGTTTTAATAAATATTTTAATTGAAATTTTAATTATCATCAGAAATACCTCTTCAGGAATGATATATTGTTGATTGAATACGATATCATACATAAATTTTCAAACATAATAACCCCAATATTTTCCATTAGTTTGTTTCAAGAATTACAGAAACATTGATAAAAACATGTAATTTGTATTTATATATGTTTTCATAGTGAAATATTATTATATATACACTAATACTTATCCAGATATATAAGTCAATAGGCTTCTTGTGCTCATAGACTGTTCTCATTCCATGATTTTGATGATATTTGAACATGACCTTATAATATTTTTTTTCCATTAAAATGTAATATAAAATTTATAACTTGAAGTTTATTTGTAAAATATTGTATGTAATGTTTTAAAAATTGATAAATGTCATCATGTGTGGCTGGTTAGTTGGGTATCCAATGAGATTTTTTTTGTAGAAGTGATGTGAGGATTAAAGAATCAAAGTTTCTATTCAAATGGTTTACCCTTAAAATATTATAGTTATATATACCTAAAAAAATATGAATAGTATTTAGTGATAATTAACATAGTAGATTGGCTATTGAACAAACAAATTATGAAAAAAAATCCTCATGTATACATTTACAATAGAGACTCCAAACCATTCATGGTTGAAGATTTCATTTAAATTCTCAGCACCAAGATAGTTTCTAATGGACTCTCTATACACTTTTTATTTAAAATCAATTATGGCTCTATTACCAATTTTAATCGTTGTATCCACATGAACCTTTTAATGCTTGTAAATGATGAATTTGAACTAGTGGGATAAGGGTATTTCGTAATGATATTTTTTATTGATTGGTTGATCTTTTAGATCATTTTGATTCTACCTTCCACTTCATACCCTTCTCCTTCTCCTTCTGTAATAACATTCATCGGTTCAAGAATTTTTTCATTAATTGTTATATTTTTTTCATAAAAAAATTTGAAAGGAATACCTACTTATCAACATGTATTTTTACAATATCAAGAAAGTTTCAATAGAAATCACAACCATATGAATATCCAAATAATGAAGTGTAATAGGTAGCTTGACACTCGAATTGTGAGCTACATGAATCTCTAGTCTCACATGATCCATTGGAAGTTGTTTTTTGTATAATATTTTCTTTGATATTATACACTATACCCATCAAAATAAGGCGGTGAGTGGGTGATGATAGATATAAATCAAAATCATTTTCACCTTGTAGAATACCAATAAAGTAAAGGTATAGTTGCATTCTTGATTCTCATTTCATAGAAACAGTTATGAAAAAATTGATTACTTCTTATAAGATAGCCATTTTAGGGGAATGGCCCACCTCAAATCTAGTGAAGGATAGGGGGATCTTCACCTTAGAGGTCTGGGTTCTGATGTGACCAAACTATTCTAGCCACTTCCAGGACACTGAAAGTAGCTATTCATATGGTATAATTGATGATGATTCTCATGTCTAAGTCAGTTAAAATATAATAAAATAAGTAATAATTATTATGTAATATTGATTTAAAGAAAAACAAATTTTTATTATTTAATACCTACACATATCTCCTATAATTTTTGTGTGTTTTCATCTATTAGTATTCCATATTTATTTACATGATCCTCTTTCCATAGTACATGATGTAAGTGGAAGTAGATTTCGATTTTTGATTCATCAATCTGTATATAAACAAAGGAACATAATTATGTTGAAATTTCATGTCACAGAAAAAATTATTACCATAGAATTAAAATACATACAATTTCTTTCAAGTGAAGTGTACCCCATATTTAATTTATTGTAAGGGTACACTGGTTTTTTTGCACATTATGTATTTTCACCACTCAATTGTTTTTTCTTAAATAAAAAATTCTTAATAAAAGTGATTAATACACGTATTGTCAAGAAATGTATTACTAATCACAATGCACCTAAAAAGAGGTCTCCTTATGAAGAAAAATAAATTCATCCCTCACTTATTTTATTATCAGGTGTTCATACATATATGATGGGTGTGCGTTTATTTTCCTTTTAACATATTTGATATGATAATTTGTAGGAATTGTTCGAAAGCCTCTATAAGCCTTTACAGTGAGCGTTAATTAAAATTTACTTTAGCATTCATCTACTATAAATGCACTCTTCAAGAGATAATGAAGAGTAAATCAACATTTAATTATTTTTAGTAAAATAAAGAAATTATTTCATAATGTTACCCTAATGTCTTCCCAATTTATAGTCTTAAGCATGGGCTCAAAATTGTCTCACAAATGTACATCAATCAACACATGCATTCAAGTGGTAAACCTAATGTAACTACTAAATATGGACCTTTGGGGTTATAATTTTGTCCATGTGCATTCCATCCAACCTCAAATTTAATTCCTTTTTTAAACTTAATATTTTTTGTTAACACCATGATGCTATAATGATTCTATTTTTTCTAAGACACATGTTATTCTCCTTCTACCATTTCCTCAACTTCAACATCATCAATATGTTGTTCTTCTAGATTGGTATCATCAGCATGTGAAAAATCTTGTTGTTCCTATGCAATGGGATCATCAACATGTTGATAAACTTGTTTTTCCCCTGCATTGGGAGAATTGACATTTCTAGAAGTAATTATATATATATAATTGGTTGGAAATTTAATTTAGATTATGTAAATGATGTCGTAAACAGATAATAATATGATGAAACACAATATATATTACAAAAAATATATAAACTAATTATTGAACTCTATTTTTTTAAAGGTTGAAGGGATTTGATCTCTCTATCAAGTATCTAAATCCCCTCCTTATGTTATCCTCTAACATACAAAACCTTATTTTCATTATGTCCACTGTGAAATTATTTCAATGTCCTAATGAAAGGGCCATCCTTAGTTGAACTGACATCTGACCCTTCAATGGTTTTGGTTGATAACATAAAAATTGACCATATTTGGTTTGCAAGATATTGAACAAAAAATACATGTACTTCATATGATTCCATTATAAATAGTTCTCCTTTTCACCCTTCCTTACTGAAATCAACTTTCATGAAACCCAATTCATCAATTTTTACTAAAAACCTCTTATGTTCCCAATTTCATTGAAAAATCATCACTTGGAATGTTTTATAATACAACTCCCATATTTATTTGATGATTCCAAAGTATGACATATTTGAAAAAATTGGATTTCTATCCTTGGTACAAGATACATGAATCACTTCAATCACAAGTGTAAATACACTATTTCTCATAGTACCACGTTCATCATGTTAATTTTTATATAACATATAATCATCAATGATATAACCATTATAAGATAATAATTGCATAATGGTTCCTCTGGATATCCATTGAAGTCATTATAAAGTTGAATCTCTATTTTCGGTTGACTCCTTAATAATATAGTCTTGAAGTCATCTTATAAACTGTTTATTACATGTCTTTGATATCCAACTTTCATCCCTTGATGGATTCAAATGCCTAAGAATTTATTTTTTTCAACATATGGAAAAACCACTAAATAGTTATGAAAAATGTAAAGGTGTGCCTTCTCCCACTTTGTAATAGTAATTGCGAAAAAATATATTTTGGAAATTCATTCACCCAAAAGTCACCCTATGTGATGAGATTTTGGTGGTCCAATTCTTTCCACATCAGATAGGTATTCAGTACAGAATTCAATGACTTTCTTAATAACATATCGATCCACAATACAACCTTTTAGAAAAATTTTATTTTTGACATACCCTTTGAAAATATTTATATACCAATTAATGGGGTACATTCATCTATAATGTATAGGACCACATAGTTTAATCTCTCTAACCAAGTGAACCATAAAGTGAACCCTCATATCAAATAATGGAGACCAAGAAAAACATATATAATTCCCATATTATGATATAAATTTATTTTTCCATAGTTGGTAATTTCGTCAAGTCTATAATTTTTTTTCAATATAGATTTGAAAAAAAAACAGAGATTGGTTAAGGTATAATGGACATTCTTGGAAAAAATGAAATGTAAATCTATAAACATTAGATATTTCATCAAAGAATAATGGTCATGTGATTCCAAATCCTTTAAATTTAAATCATTCATTGAAATTATATTCATGATATTTGAAGAATATTCCTTTGGAACCTTTAAATCATTCAAGAAGTTGCAAAACTGCTATCTCTATTGTTTAGAAAGAGTGTAGGCATCTAGAAGAAGAAAATTATATTCTTCACCTTTTACTAGATCCAACTCTTCATTTATCCCCATGTCAATCTTATCAAACCGAGCCTAAATTTCATCATTATTTTTGATGGGTTCATTTAATAATGTTCAAATGAAACTATAACATACATTTTTTCAACATGCGTGACATCAATAAAATTCATGACGTACAAATAATTATAGTATGGTAATTCAAAAAAAAATTATCTCTTTTAGAAAATGGGTTTTTTAAGGTTTTTTGAAAAAAGTTTACTAAAATTGGTGTCCATATATTTTACCTTATCCAATAGTTGATCACCAATTATTAGAGATGGTGTTATACCTTCTTATGAAATGTCATGACCCTCCTTCAAGATGATATAAGGGATGGAAAAGTAACGTGACCTTCCTTATTCAAGATGAAAAGGAGACAACAACCCCCAAGTCTCGCCTCCAATAGGACCCAGGGTGGCAACCAACACCTTGGGTACTAAAATCTCAAAAAATGGGAGGAATTAACCTTTTATAGTAACCAAGATTTCGAGATACGATATATGAACCTCAAAAAAATCCAAGATATATATATAAAATAATCTAAAATCCATCTCACATGCATGTTTCAATTAAAAGTACTAGAAATACAATGAAAAACTCCAAAGTAAATGCCAAAAGAACAAATATAAACAGTGACATAACAACAATCTTGACACCTGATCTAGTAACACGGTCCATGAAATGTCCATGGAAACCTGAAAACCGTTTTATATACACAAGGTGAGCATACAATCATACTCAATAGAAAAAACCAAAGTCTATCCTACACAAGTGGGAGAAGTATACTAATTCCCCTATGAGGGAAACAACAGAAACTAAAAAGAGCTTAACAAGGTATACGATCCACCCCAACCTCACCAAGGCATGATCACCAAATAATTCAATTCAATTAAAGTAGTAAGAACATTGATATTTGGGTACCTCACAATGCTTCCCACTAGTTAACTACTCATACCTAATGAAGAACGTCCTGATGCTACTACACTCTTTTACAAGCCCCATTGTCACAACCTTCCTGTACACACTTGGGCCACATACCACATCCCACCTGAAGACACCTAGGCCACCAAACCACAACCTCATCTCAAAGAAACCTAGGAAAGTACAACATATCTCATCCTAAATACATATTGGGAATCACACCTCACCTGAAGACCCCTAGGCCTCACAACTGCAGCAAAACCTTCCTGAGGAGTCTAGGGATACCAATACCTAGAAGAGGGAGCAGAAAATATCCAATAACCATCCATACATCCTTCCACCAGGATGTTGGGAAAGGACACCCTCCACCCTAACAATGGGGGTGTTCAACATGCAGTGCTCATCATAGGTGGGGTGCGTATAAAAAACATGAGGAACTAAAATTATATATATAGGTACCAAACACTCAGCAAAACCTATGGGTTTTCAAAACAAACTATCCCACAAAAAACTACCTTTGTTACTACCTCTAAATGAACAGACACACAAATATCCGTAAAACCAATTCATAACCCCCAACCAATTCATTTAACCAACTGTCATTTTAACAAACCATATATTCATTACATCCCTACCTAGGAAACTACCAAACACAGCACAAGAAACAACCACAAAATTATCCATAACACACCAGGAAGAAGGACCAAGGTAAAACAACCCACTACACACTCCCCATTTTTGAACACCCATCCAACCACTACCACCACCATTATTCAAAGTCATGATGCCCTATCCTTTCTATCAAAAAGAAAACCATCAACACACCTCAAAAAATCCCTTGGAAACTCTGGGTGAAAGGACCACACAAGGTAACACCATCCTTCTTCCAAATTATCCCCCCAAACCATCCTCGTCAGCCTCTCTACATAGAAAGCACCAAATCCATAAAAAAAACAAAACTCAACTGGATTACAGTCCCACTTCACGAATAGACCATGCCCAACAACCATTACACAACCCAGATGCAATCCCACTTCACACCAAGTTCATCCATTCCATAATCAACAACCTCTCAATCTAGGATTCCATTACACCTCCCCTACCACCACATACACGAAAACCACTGCAACCATACAAACCACACATGGAACTAAAACCAAATAGAACCATACACAACACAAAAACATTCCTATCAAACAGAGTGTATTCAGATTTGACCAACACTATTCTTTAATTCTACTTTCATAATTTAGGGGTTATCACAGAATAGGTTTGATCCAATGGAATCCATTTAATTAACCAAATATAAGTGATTAATCAAGTTTTCATGTGCATAGACATTGAATATAATATTAACAACAAGTAGTCATGAGTTCGGTGTGAAAACAAAGACCACCAATGACCATGATTTTTAGAAGGATACTACCCATATTATTTACAATAGGGATAAAAGATAACAGATAGAATAAATTAGAGTCATCCACATCATCTCGTCCCTCGTTTATCTTTATTAAATTGGTTTTAACTGTACCCACAAGAAGACATCATTACACCCACCCTGCACGATACACAATTAAAGAGAGATGAAAGAATTCATACCTCGAAGAACATATGACCAGAAACTCCACCTTGCACCAAAAATAGGGGGGGTCACAAAATCAGTAGGAGACTCCAAGGGAAAACTCAACCGACATGTATAGCACATATGTGACTCCTTAGGGAAGAAAGGTTTTAGGTGCACCAAGAGAGAATGAAAAAACAATGGGAAGAGAAGATCTCGTCTTAGAAGAGACAAATCCTATATCAATAGAAGGGAGACAATTTCAAAGTCCATTAAAGTCAAATCATGATCAATATTACATGGTTTGACTATTTCATAGTTATGTGAGTGTTAGGATATTATAGATATAACTAATATCCTTTGAAACACCTTCAGAAATGATCAAAAAAGATAGGTAACACATTTAATTTGAAATAAAATGTAAAGGGTCAAATCTAGAAAAACTAGAAATGACTCACTGATGGGTGAGTCACCGACAGTGAGTCGTTGATGCCTGAATCATAATCAAAAGCTACTGATGCGATCTACTAACACCCGAACTACCAAAACTCAACCTACCGACATCTTGACATACCGATGTCCTGACCTACTGATGCCCTGACCTACCGACGGTCGACCAACTAACACCCTGACCTACCAAAGCCCTGAGCTATTGACACCTTAAGCTACTGATGCCCTAACCTATCAACACCCTGACATACTAACGTCCTGACCTTCTGATGGAAAAACCATAATTTTGGAAAAATCTTGAAATTACCTACTGTTGCATCCCAGAACACCCCAAACACTAGATTTTTACGAAGTAATGGTCCAGGGAGGTCTGGGCCATTACATCAGATAACTCTAAAAATATTCCCTCCATCAAGAATTCAAAATCAAACCTAGAAGAAAGAGGGGTCTGAATAACCACCCCGTAATATACCTCTCAAGGATAAACAACCCTACATTGTTCTAAAGTGGGAGTGAAACCTCAACATCCAAGAACACCTCCTCCCATATCTTCTAACCCAAACATCCACAAGATTCCCCACACAAGCACCATCTATCTGGAAACATGAATTAGGGAATTCCTACCTCTATATCAAGATATTATATGCTCTAGGTGACACTAACTCTCCCACACAAGTTTAATCGCATCTCAATTAATACATCTCTATTAGGAATCATGTCCTCCATTTTTTCACATGTTAGGACTTCATCACACATTACAAAACAAGGAATCAACCCATATTATAAAAAATATGGTTCAATCACTACATCAAAAAGTAAAATACACAAGAAAAACTCTAAACAACTCCAGTTACTGGGCACACATCTACGTATCCCTTTCCTATGTACCCTCCTCCAGGCCACCATGCCTCAACAACACATGAACCAAAGGAATGTTCCTTCCACACAGCACCTTCTATCGACTATCCTAGATCTCCACTGGTTTCTCTATGAATGTTGTTCCATCCTCGATATTCAACTCTCCATAGTTAATTATGTGGCAGTCATCATGTAGATACCGATAAAGTTGAGATACATGAAAGACGTCGAGGATCCTCTCCTATTATGGTGGCAATGCCAACTAGTATACCACCTTGCCAACTCACCCAAACACCTCAAAGGGTAAAAATAAACCTAGGAGAAATTTTTCTCCCTCTATCAAACCTCTACTACCCACGTTGAGGGAAAACCTTCAAGAACACATGGTCCCCACCTCGAACTCTAAAGGCCTCCTCTTACGACCGACATATGAATTTTACCGAATCTACACTACTTTAATTATTTCACGGACAAGTTGTACCTTCTCTATTGTACTCTGCACCACATCCAGACCAAGAATAGCTACCTCTACAGCTTCTATCTAGTACAAAGGCGAACAACACGACCTTATGTATAAATCTTCAAATGGAGAAATTCCAATGGAATAGTGATAAATATTATTATAAGAAAACTTTACTAAGGGTATGTGTCACACCAAATATCCACCAAAATTTAATAAGCATGCTCACAGCATGTAATCCAATGTCTAGATGGTTCTCTATGTCTTCCTATCTGTCTGGGGGTGGAAAGTAGTGTTGAGGTGTAACTGAGTGCCAAAAGCATGCTGTAATCCCCTCCAGAATCATGAGGTAAAATTAATATCTCAATTTGAGAAAATGGATCTCATAAATCCATGTATCTACACCAACTCATCCATAAATCTTATTTCCAAGGAATCCACTACACTTGACTCCTTAATCGCTAAGATGTGAGTCAATTTCCACAGCTGATCCACCACTACCAAGATTGCATCGCATTCACCCTAATCCCTGGGTAATCCTATGACGAAATCCATTAATATGTCATCCCACTTCCACTCAGGGACATATATGGACTAAAAAAACCACTGGAAACACGGTGCCCATCTTTCACTTGCTGGCACACCAAGAAATTCACCACAAACTCTACCACAACCCACTTCATCCTGGTCCCCCAAAAATATTCCCTCATACCACCGTACATCTTGTAAAATCCAAGGTGTACTGCTAGGGGTGAGCTATGAAACTCATGGAGAACTCCTTCGTACATCACCACTGGAACAAACATCTTCCCATGGAACAACATCTGATTCTGACCATCCTCTGACCATCCCTCTAGAGCATCACCTTGGTTAAAATGATCACACATCACATCTTCCTCCAATTCTCCCCACTAAGACTCCTCAATATACTACCTATTAGATGATTACACCACCATATAATAAATACAACCTTGGATGCCATCTATTCTTGATTCTAAGAGAAAGACACCCAAATCCTCCATCTCTCTCCAAGAATCTGCATATTCTTGAACAAACTCCTTCTTCAACTTCCTGATTAAAGCATCATCAACAACACCCCCCTTTTCTAAGGTTTAAGCGATCTCGAAGTCGTAATCCTGGAGAAACTCCATCCACCTCCACTGTTTCAAGTTCATATCTTTCTTGTAATAGATGTACCTCAAGATCTTGTGATCCGTGAAGACTACAAAGCGCTCTCTAATGAGGTAATTCCACCACAACTTACGCCCAAACATGACCACTACTATCTCTAGATCATGGGTGGCATAGTTACATTCACAGGGATGTGACTTCCTAGAACCATAAGAGATCACTCCTCACTGCTGCATCAACACACACCCCAATCCTAGATGGGAAGAATCACAAAACACCTTGAACATCACACCCTCCTATGGAAACCTGACCATTTGAGCATTGACTAACTTCCCCTTAAGATAGATGAAAGATGTCTGAGACTACTCACTCCACAAAAAGGCCTAGTACTTTGTTTTAAGAGCCATTAAAAATGTTGATACTCGAGAGAAATCAGGTACACATCTCTTGTAATAGCCTACCAGACTAAGAAAACTGTGAACCTGTACCACATTCTTGGGTTCTTCATAAGAGACAACTACCTAGATCTTCAATGGGTCCACTGTTAAACCCTATTGAGACACCACATGTAAGATCCCAAGTTTTCTTAAGGTGTGTGTTCTTTTTTGATTCAGTTTAATTCCCTTATTTTGGTTAAATAATTGTTTCCCCGAGTTCATGAGAAGTCTCGGGGGGTGTTTAGAGGGTTTAGGGCACAAAAGTGAAGGAAAATGAGTTTTCTAGAAATATTTCATGGTTTTCACATGGTTAGTGAAAACCATGCAGAGCATCCTAGGAAGCTGTACAACCTTGGATAGAGTCTTGCGCATAGTTTACACACAGTTAATCTAACCATGTGGAATTTCTAGGAAACCATGTGAAGGGGTGATTTTGGGATAGTGGATCACACACAGTTTCCACATGATTTGACAAATTGTGCAGGTAAACTGTGCAACCGAGTAAATTTGAGAGATTTATAAAATTAACACTTCAAGATTTTAAAGCCTCAATCGGGATTTTCCTCTTTTCTTCCCCTCTCAATCCTAGTGATGTACCAAGACCTCCAAGATCTTCCAAGGATTGATCTATCTCTTTTCTAGGCCATTTTGGATGCAGTTGGTTAAAAATCAAAGATTCGGGTAAGTCTAATCTCTCCATTGATTCTCTTTTCTTGATTAGGGTTTTCAGTTTCTCTCATCTTATTATGAAGATCTAAAACCCTCTTTTTTTGGTGGAACATAGATTGGAAATTCTAGGGAGTTTCAATTGGGATCTAAGGCTATATTTAAGAGTGTTTTCATCTTTATATTTGAGGTAGGTGGTCTATAAGTTATATCCCATAGTTTTGTTATAGATTTGTGAATGTGTGTTGAGATATTTCCTTACTCTTGTTGTGCATTTGTTACCTTGAGTATGATTTGGTAAATAAGGTGCCTAAATGATTACTAGAACCCCTCAGAGTCCCCATGGGATGTTTTGAGGGTGAATCAAATGTTTTAGGGTCACCCATGGGGTGTGCCGACCATATTGGACTTAGGAATTGGTAAGGTTAAGTGTGAAATTGAAATGTGATAATGTAGAGCCCTTGTTGAACATGATAATATGTTTAGTTGAATTGTAAATGGAATTTTTGTAGTTATTCATAGGTTGTTAATAACTTAAAGGATTGGTTTAGAATGACTTAGTAATGGGTTAATTGGGTTAAATGAGATAGTATAAAAAGGGTTATGAATTATGTTGAGTTTCCAAAAATAATTAGTATATATGAAATGATGAATGTGTTAAATTGGAAATTAATTGTGAAAGGAAGAACATGTGAATGGGTTTGAATAAGGGAATTGATGAATATGAGAAATTGGTAAATACATGGTAATTATGAGGTATGCCTAATGATATTAATATGATAAGGTGGTTGTGATAAGAGATATAAGATTTGAACTTAAAATGCATAAGTGAGAAATTCTTGTGAAATGATAAATGAGATAATTTGGTTAATACATGGTAGTTGTTGAATGTTGGTTAAGGTGTGGAACTCTGTGAACATACTTAATGGGTTAAGGCATATAATGGGAATTGGGTCAAATGGGATTTGAAATGTAAATAGAAAATGTATTGATCAGTTATGGAATAGTATTAATTTACATGTTGATTGTTGTGGATTTTTATTTACATTGATATTGGTTATGTTTGTTCTATTATGGTATGATTGTTATATGTATTGGTTGTGATATGGTTTGTCTGGTAAATTGATGTATAAGCATGTAAACATGTCTTAAGGTTTTAGATAAAGGGTTGAGGCTCCTCCCACAGGTTGAGTTGGACTAATGCTCTAACTCCACCCACAATGCACGGGTTAGGGAAGGGGATAGAGATCTATTCGCCTAACAGATTCATTCCACCTAGACTGAGGCTTCAAGGTGAGGATATTGTGATGTTGTGATATGTTATCCCTAGTGAGCAGGGACCTATTTATTCCCTTATGAAAAAAAGATATATTTCATGAACCTTTTATAGATGATGTGAATGTCTAACTTATGAACTTTTTGATTGATGATGAACTAGTAATAAAAGAAATGTAATGAGTTAGAACCTTAGTTTGTATAGATAAGTAGAGATTGTTAACTAGTGGACCATGAATTGTCTTTACTTTTCTTGTTATTTATTTATACTTTCATGCACTATCTGCTAGACTGGATATTTTTAGACACCATTGGTTGTGGTCTACTGAGTTGTAATCACACCCTGCTCGGGCCACCATTGGGTACCCAAGCATATTTCATGTTTGTAGGTTAGGAAAAGGGAAATTTCCCTATGTTAGGGGTTTATTTGGACATGGGACATGCATGGATGAGGTTTTAGACTAGGAGTTAGGACCGTTTTGAGATTTCTTCTATTTTTATTATTCTAGGTTTTGTTGACTTGGAATTTTAGCATGACATGGCATATTTACTGTTGGTTGTGATTTGTACCTAGTGGGAAATGGTTATTTATGCTTGTTCATTTATTATATCATGTTATCTTTGTTTTTTTATATGTTTATTACTATGGATTACTTTGACGAAGAGAGTATAGAGTCCCCACATGACTAATCTAGACCATCGCTGCTAGTCGAAAACCTCTAGCGTATGGGGAGGCGTGCTTGAGGTCATGTGGTGATCCGACTTGGGGCACCGAGTTAGTGGAACCCGAGCTGGGGATGTTACACCACATGTCCAAGGAAGTGTACCTCCTATGTACAAACTTTCACTTAGACACCTTTTTGTAGAGCTTTTGGTGTCGAAGGACCTCTAGGACAGTCCTGAGATACTTGGTATACTCCTCATATGACATTAAATAGATCAGAATTTCATCAATGAATTCAAAGATAAACTGGTTGAGGAACTCATGGAAGATAGAGTTCATGATCCCCATGAATATGGCTAGCGCGTTTACAACACCAAATGGAATGAACACGAACTCAAAGTTCCTATAATTGCATATGAAAGTAGTTTCTAGGATACCATCCTCCTTTACCCTTAGTTGGTGATATCCATACCAAAGATTAATTTTAGAGAACCAACTTTCTCCCCTCATCTGGTCGAATAGATCATCTATCCTCAGGGGAGGGTAATAGTTCTTGACTGTCACCTGATTCAACCTCAGGTAGTCTATGCACAGCCTCCAACCACCATATGCCTTCTTCGCAAACAAGACTGTAGCACCCCACAATGATACACTAGATTGGATAAAGCCCTTATTCATCATATCATCGATATGAATCCTTATATCCTACAACTCAGAAGATTCCATCCAATAAGGATCCATCGAAATCAGAGAAGCACCAGGATGGGAGTCTATCCCAAAAAAAACATCATGTCGAGGGGGAAGTGTCACAAAATCCTTCAAAAAAAACATCCAAGAACTCCCCAAAAATTATGGGAAGCCCCACCATCTCAGTATCCACTAATTCCACTAACAGCTCATCCAACAAGGAAAGAAGAGGTTCTACACACTGACTGCCCAACAGGCAACTCTGATTGCCAACGAAAGCTACACATTGGACATCCACATCTAAAAGCACGACTCTTATTTGGAAGAAGTCAATAAAATCATGCATGGAAAACAACCTTTTGATGACAATGATTACATCATATGACTACATCTATAGCATAAAGAGATACCCACTAGACTGATGTGGCCCCAACATCAGTCCACATCCCTAGCACACATCAAACAAGATGGTCTGACCTCTGACCAGTGTACTCAACACTAAGGGTAAAAACATTCTCTCTCTGTCTAGTTCTATAGCATGGTCTAGACCATGTGAAACAAATGATTGAGAAGATCTTGAATCAAACATGGTGCAAACAAGAGTACTAAACACACTGATCATACCTCGAACGATCTCTGGCCCTGTGGGAATTGTGGCATGAAACTAACCATGACCAGTTCATCTTCCTATATACTATTTATCGCTTCCTTAACCATGTTCTAGTCAAGTTCCCTGAGGAATTAATTGAGGTTGGTCTCCACCTACTTTGTCTCCCCTCAGTGGAATAGATTCTTGTTGTTTGTACTATTGAAACAGCCTAGTCAGCAACTGCTGTTGAGGCGGGTGATGAACCTGCCCACCTCCACCATACCGAGGTTGAAATGGGAACTGACTCTGAAGGTGGTTTTGGCTTGAAAAATAGAAACACCTCGTTCCCAAGACTATGTGAATAGAATGAGGACCAAAAGGTTGAAATTAAAACTGCTGAGGTTGACTCCCTGCTGGCTGGAACCTTGAAAGCCCTGGCGCCTGAGAACTTATTTTGATAACCTTCCCCTTTGAAGAACTCTATTGGCTCCCCTCTCATGGAATACCTCCCCACAAGTTCATACTCTCAACCACTCATGATTTTTTATGGACCTCTAGGTATGTCTGCAAAGTGAGGGGAGAAAATGTGTACTGTAGGGAAGGACGGAGTGCCTCCTCTAAATATCTTGTTCGAGACTCCTCATCTAGAAAGAGATCTGGAGTAAAGAGAAATAGATTATTAAACTTGATCCCCAGTTCCCATAACAACATACTCCCCTAATGGAGGGAGAGTATCACCTATCGCTTCTCAGCCTTCATGGTCAAAGAAAGGAATTCTTCCCAAAACGCCTTCTCGAAATTGACCCATAGAACATCAGCCTCCCCTCTCTCTCCCAAGTACATCTTCCACCAATGACATGCATCTCACCTTATATAACTATCTGGAAATGGAACCCAATACTTTTTCGGAGCCCAGATCCAGCCGAAGTTGATCTCAAGATCCTCAATCCAACTCTCTATCTCTATGTTTGAGACACTTCCCTCATACTTTCCCAGATTCTGCTGTAGGAAATCTTGAAGCGTCTTCTGCCACTATTCATCCTCCCCCACTGGGTCAACCCTCCGTTGGTCTGCCGAATTGACCTATTGAGCCTCCACTGACTGAGCCACTCATGGATGAAGACCATGTTCCATAGATGAAAGGTAAACAAGGAACTCCTAAGGTCGAGTAGTATTGAATTTTGTATAAGATTCATTTTAACTCATTATTTATTTTAATTTCCCAAAAATGCCCAAAGAAAACAAGAACACAAGTCATCATGTTGTTGTAACTTTCCTATGGTCTCTACTTTATAAATGGAGTAGCCTCACTTGGACGTTCGGTAATCTCAGAGTCCATACATTGGACCACATGGGGCCCCTAAAATCAGGTTTCCTAGCCGGTCTTCCATGGCCTATGTCATGCACCAAGATCACCTCACACTATTTCACTACCAACCCATGCAATCCTCATTGTACCTAACTCCAAACTCCATCCTATCTCTCAAACATCACCATTGATACCATTCTTCCATGACCCTCCTTCTTCAATATAAGGGAAGGGATTGAAAAGTGCTACTACCTTCCTCATTCAAGATGAAAAAGAGATAATGACCCCCCAATCCCACCTCTAATAGGCCCCGGGGTGGTGACCAGAACCAAGGGTATTAAAATCTCACAAAAATAGGAGGCATTACCATTAATATAGTAACCTATATCAGGAGATAAGATTTATCAACCTAAAAACAACTCCAAGATATATATATATATATATGTATAAAAGAATCCAAAATACCTCCCACATGCATGTTTAAATTAAAATTACTAGAAATACAATGAAAAAATCAAAAGTAAATACCGAAATAGCAAAGCTAAGAAGTGACCCAACAACTATCCCAATCTTTCAGCTAGTAAGGTCTAACACAGTTTGAAAAATCTCCGTCGAAACCTGAAAACAATTTTATATATGTAGGGTGACCATAAAAGTATACTCAGTAGGAAAATCCAAAGTCTCTCATGAACAAGTGGGAGAATCATACTGATTCCCATGTGAGATAAACGAAAGAAACTCAAAAGCGCCTGACAAGGTATATTATCCACCCCAACCTCACCAAGGAATGATCATCAAATAACTCAAGTGAAGTAAAGTAAAGTAGTAATCACATTGATATTTGGGTACCCCGCACTGCTTCCCACTGGTAAACTTCTCATCCCTAATGGAGAACATCCTAATGCTACCACACCCTTCCACAATACCCACTATCACAACCTACCTACACACACCTGGCCCACATACCACGTCCCTCTCATAGAAACCTAAGACACCAAACCACAACCTCAACGAAAAGAAACCTGGGAAAGTATAACATATCTCATCCCAAAGACACATGGGAAGAATGCCTCACCCGCAGACACCTGGGCCTCACAACCGCACCACAACCTACTCGAAGAGTCTAGGGATACCAATGCCTAGAAGAGGGAGCAGAGAAGAGACAATAACTATCCATCCATCCTCCCATCGGGATGTTGGGAAAGGAAACCCTCCCCCATAACAATGGAGGTGTTTGGAACGTAGCGCTCAACATGGGTTGGGTGCGTATAGAAAACACAAGGAACTACAAGTATATATATATGTAGCAAACACTCAACCCAACCTATGGGTTTTAAAAACAAACCAACCCAAAAAAACTACCTTTGTTGCTACCTCTAAATGGACAACCATACAAATAGCCGTAAACCCAATTCACAACCCCCATCCAATTCATTTAACCAACTTTCATTTTAACAAAGCATCTCTTTATTACATCCCTACCTAGGCAACTACCAAACACAACACAAGAAACAACCACACAATTATCCATAACACACTAGGAAGAAGGACCAAGGTAAAACAACCCACTACACACACCCATTTTTTGAAAACTTATCCAACCACTTCCACCATCATTATTCGAAGTCATGCTGCCCTATCCTTCCTCTCAATAAAAAAACCCCAAATACACCTCAAAAAAGCCCCTAGAAACTCTGGGTGAAAGGCCCACGCAAGGTAACACCATCCTTCTTCAAAATTATCCCACCCAAACCATCCTCGACATCCCCACTGCATGAAAAACACCACAACCAACAAAACAAAAAAACTAAACTGGCTTGCAGTCCCACTACATGAATAAGCCATGCCCAAAAACCATTACACAACCTAGATACATTCCCACTTCACAAAAAGTTCATCCATTCCACAATCAACAACCTCTCAACCTAGGATTCAATTACATCTCCCATACCAACCCATACACAAAACCCACATAAACTAGACAACCCAGACAAGTCTCTAAAATATAATAGAACTATACAAAACACACAACCATGCCTAACAAACAGAATATATTTATATTTGACCAACACTATTCTTTAATTCCACTTTCATAATTTAGGGGTTATCACAGAATGTGTTTGATCCTGTGGAATCTATTTAATTAACCGGATATAAGTGATTAATCAAGTTTTCATGTGCACAACAATTAAATAGAAGATTAACAACAAGTATTCATGTGTCTGATGCGCAAAAAAAGACCACCAAAGACAATGATTTTTTGAAGTATACTACCCATATGATTAACAGTAGGGATCAAAGATAACAAATAAAACAAAAAAAAACATCATCAACATCATCCTGTCCCTCATTTATCTTTGTTAAATTGGTTTCAACCATACCCACAATAATACATTAGTACACCCACCCCACATGACACACAATTAAAGAGATATGAAGGAATTCTTACCTCGAAGAATAGATGATTAAAAACTCATACTTGCACAAAAAACAAGGGGGTTAGGCAAGTAGTTGAAGACTCTAAGGGTAACATCGACCAACGTCGATAGCACATATGTGAATTCTTAGGGAACAAATGTTTTAGGCATGCCAAGAAAGAATAGAAACCCACTGGGAAGAGAATAGCTTAGCCTAGAATAGATAGATCCTATATCAAAAGAAGGGAGATGATTTTTCATGACCCCCTCCCCACAAGGTGTAACCCTCCTGATCTGGTAAGGTGAGAAGGGAAATAATAACCCCCCAAGTCCCTCCTCCAGTAGGCCCCGGGTTGGTGAATAGCACCGAGGGTATAGTAAACACACAAATGAGAGGCATTGCCCTCTAAAAGAACACATTTTAAAGAGGGAGATGAAACATACACTGACCAAATCCAACTCAGATAGAAAAATAAATGAAATCCCAATTATACATATGTAACATCATGAAAACTACTACAACTGAAAGGGGAAAACTACAAGTACAAAAGGAAAGTAAGAACAACATCAACCACAAGCCCGAACAGCTCCTGCAACCCCAAGCTATTAGAAACCATCTTGATCTCCAACATACTTGAAGTGACCTAAAGAATAATTTATATATACATAGGGTGAGTATAATAGTATACTCAGTAGGATCCTCCCCAGAGCCTCTCATGTAAAAGTAAAGAAAGCATGCTAAAACACAGGGAGCAACAAGTGAAAATAACTCATCACCTAAACAGGTATACTAAATTCCCAGCCTCACCATGGTTACTCTCACCAAGTATCGCATACAATAGTATATAATATAATAAATAATATCAAGGGTACCCCGCTACTACTTCCCCATTGTTTTGTGGTTTTTCCCCAACGTCGCACGTCCTAAGCATACCTCTCCAAAAGGCTTGCCCGTAGACACCTGGGCGAAGCACATCAACATGCAGCTCATGCAACAAAACCACTTAATCCATGCAATAAAAGTAACCAAGTAGTTTCTGAGAGCCACTATAGCTCACATAACGTGTATCATACGTCGGGCATTATACCTCAAGCCATTACAGCCCACACACTGAGTAAGGATCCTCAAGCCGTCACAGCCTAAACATGTTACGCCTATAGTAGTCCATAAAAAATATATCCAGAATATATGGGTGTGAATAAACACAAGACATTATAGCCCTCTACACACATATATGGGGAAAACTAACCACTGTGCCAACCATCACAAGTAACTACCAAGAGAAGAGAGCGGGTCCAAAGGGGGTAGTTAGCCATCCATCCTCCCGCCGGAATGTTGGGGAAAACACCCCCCAGGGCTTAGAATACATGGGGTATCATTTTTCCTAATTGACAGGGTGGAGTAGTGTATAGAAACAAAAAAAGTACAGAATATACTATAGCTCACAACCACACTATGGGAATAACCTAGTCTTAGACACAACTGCAGCTAATGTCTCTCAGACTCCTGACTTCCACTTCTAAGACTAGGTATCCTATAAGCACACAACCATTTAAAGAGCTTAATTACATTACTTAATTCCCTTTTTAGTAGTTGTAATTTACCTTAATTAATTTTTTAAACATTAATTAACCTTCAATAATTCCACATTAAATTTCATTAGAATCACACCCAAAGTTCACTGTTCCTTTAAAAATTTCAACTTCAGCATTGCGCCCCTGTAAGATCCAACCCCTTGGGTTAACATCATTTATTCAATCATTTATTTACAGCATTACTTTACCATATTTCCAGGCATTCAAGAAAAACATTCTATGCTACTAAACACAATGGTGCTAAAAAAGGTGAGTAGATGAACTAACCATCGAGTCTTTACCACCTATAGAAAGAGCATAGACCCATCCTCCCATGAGATTCTAAACAAGAAAAACACGTGACATGCCTCATGCATCTTCTCCTCTTTTAGGAATTAAGGTAAGTAAACAAGCTACCTTGAGCAGTGGGGAAAGTAAAGAGGATAAAAAACAAACAAGAAATAGTAAGCATCCAGACATTCACATATATCCCATTTCTTTATCCCCAATGTCCTCCCCGACACCCACATGAATAAACCGATGCATCTCGCCACTCTTGGCATCAAATGCTGCCACAACCAATAGGCCTCCATGCCCCCAACATATCACAATTTCCATCCAGGCTCACATAACAACACAACCAGAAAAAAAATAAACATCATATCAATTGGGCTCTTGGACCTTAAACAAGTAAGAGGGTAACTTAGAACCCTACAAGGAATTATCTTTTATCAAATAACCAGTTCTTTAATCCATCTTGAATTAACCAATTTATTATTCACAGGTTCCAACTATGGGAAACCTAAATAGAAAGCTATAAAAAATTTATTAAACATGTTTACAACATCAATTTGATTAGTATCAAATTACAATAACAACAATGATCAGATTCATTCAGATTCCTCTTTATCTTTAGCCAAACAATTATCAATTAATTCCAGATTTACGTTCATTAGAAATTTCTATCAAGAATGAAAAGCTAAACAAAGCAAGCATAGATATCATGATATCTAGAAAAATAAAAGGCAATAACATATGATCAATATCAATTTATTTATCCAGTTCAAATATTTATTATGTAAATTACATTGTGATCTAGTGGGATAAAACATGCTAACTCTACAGTTGAACATAAAAGAAAAGAGAAGAAATGAATCCCCTACCTCAAATGGTTCTTGATGTTATTTATACGAGAATGATCCACACAATGTGTTACAATCTTCTCCCCCCGTGACAACTATATCCACCCGAGGATGCAGATCCACCACCACACTGGTCAACACCCAAGAAAATACCATTAGGAACATAGAGATAACATTCCAAAAAAGGGAAAGGAGAAAAAATAGGAGATGATCCCAAAATAACGACGATATATCATACCTTATATCGAATATTGATCGATACTGCTTGGTTTCATCAAAAATAGAGGGAAACCAATCCAAGGAGGAAAGTGTTATCACACAACTCCTACGGGAACGAATGGAAGGTTTGAGCGTCTCACACCCAAGAAAAAGGAGGAAGAACTAGGTTGGAAGATATCTTGTCCCTTTAGAAGATTTAAGGGAGCAGTAGTTTAAGATATGTTGGATTTTCTATTAAAAGAATATCGCATTAAATCACATGGTTTGACCAAGTAAAAGCATTTCGAGCCTTAGGAAAAATTAATATTGGAGTTATGGCCTTTAAATCAGCCTTAGAGTCCTTAAAACATGGCTTTAAATACATTTTACGTCAAAGGAAACATCAAAGGGGTGAAAATTTAGGAAGATGGAAACACTATTCATGAACACAAAATTTGGAAAAGGAAAGAGGACACTGTTGTAACCTCACCGTTCTGAAAACACTATTCATGAACTTGAAATTTGGGAAAGGAATGAGGCTACCATTGGAACCTCATCATTCTGGAAACACTGTTCATGAACGCAAAATCTAGCCAAGGAAAGAGGATACCATTGGAACCTCACCATTCTAGAAACACTATTCATGAACCTAAAATTTGGAAAAGTGTTGGGGATAAGTCACCTTGGCCTCTTAGAACACCTCAGACACTAGATTTTTAAAAAGGAATGAACTAGAGAGGTCCGTGCCATTACATCAGATACCTCTCAAAACATTCTCATCCTCGAGAATTCAAAACCAACCTAAAAGGGACCTAAAAGAAGTCTAAACAACCACCCATCGAGATACCTCTCAAAATAGAGAAAGACATAAGAAGCAACCAAAGAAATCCATCTCATAAACACGAAAGGACTATAACCACAAAGGGATCATTGTTACATTAAAAGAGTTAAACATCAAACTAATCTGGGTACTGAACATGTATATGTGACTCATGTTCCCAAGTACTCTTTTCCATGACACCATGTCACCACAAGACACGAACCAAGGAGATATAATGCCTATGAAACACCTTCTCTTTGTGGTCTTGGATCTCCATAGGTCACTTCTCAAAGGTTGCATCATCATAAACATCGATGTCTCCCCAATCGATGAAGTGAGAGGCATCATGAAGATAACGAAGGATCTGTGACACATGAAAAACATCGTGTATCCAACTCATCTGTGGGGGAAGTTATACTCGATACGCCACAACTCCAACATGAGATAACACCTCAAAAGGCCCAAAAAAAACAAGGAGAAAGCTTACTCCCACGACCAAACCTTCACTGCCCACGACAGGGAGTCACCTTCGGAATCATGTGATCCCTAACATCAAATTCTAAGGGTCTCCTCCTTTGATCGAAATATGATTTATGACAATCCTATGCTATCTTAATCCTCTCACGAATAACTTAAACCATCTCTCCTGTATTTTGTACTAGTTCTAATCCAAGAATTGCTGACTCTATGACCCCAGTCTAGTACAACGGAGAATGGCAAGGCCGACCATACAAGGATTCAAACGGCACCATACCAATGGTGGAGTGAAAACTATTGTTGTAATAGAACTCTATAAATGGTAAGTTTCTCATCCACAAACCTTCAAAATTCAATACACAACAGCATAACATGTCTTCAAGATTTTGGATGGTCCACTCTGTCTGACCATTCGTCTGAGGATGAAAAATAGAGATAAGGCATAACTGAGAACCAAAAGCATGATGGATACCTCTCCAAACCCTAGAGGTAAAACGAGGATCTCGATCCGAAATGATAATCCTTGGGACTCCATGAATTCTCACCCCCTCCTCAAGATACTGCCTTGACAAAACTTCCACTGAGCTTAACTCCTTGATTGCTATGAAGTGGGCTGATTTTTTTAAACGATCCAATACCACCCAAATAGCATCCTGTCCTCCTTGAGTTCAAGGTAAACTAGTAAAAAAGTCCATTGAGATGTCTTCCCAATTTCCATGAGGAACATATAACGGTTGGAGTAGACCACCAGGAACATGGTGTTCAACCTTCACCTTCTGGCAGACCAAACATCAAGACACAAACTCTGCAACCACACACTTCAACCCAGGCCACCAAAACTGGCTCCTCAAGGCTTGGTACATCTTTTTCATGCCATGATGTACCACTAAAGGAGAACTATGTAACTCTCTAAGAATCGTCTCGTGAATCATCAAAGGAAAAAATATCCTTCCATGATACAACACTCAGTATTGTTAATCCTCAGACCAACCATCAGGGGCCTCAACAAAAACAACTCGGTATCTCCATACCTCCACCTCTAGATCTCCCAACTGGGACTCTTCCACCTGCTGAACTAGAGATGACTACACCATCATCTAAAAAAGACAACATTTGCCCCCAAATTCTTCCATATCAAGATGTAATGCTGACATTTCTGCCATTACTCTCCAAGATTCACCAGATTCACGCACTTCATCACTACGTGACTTCTGACTCATCGTATCAGCCACAACATTCCCCTTTCCAGGTTTATATGATATTTTGAAGTCTTATTCCTGTAAAAAATCCATCCACCGATGTTGTCTTAAGTTCAAGTAATGCTGGGAGAAAACATACCTCAAACTATTATGATCAATGAAAACCACAAAGGGCTCACCAATGAGGTAATGTATCCACAACTTCAGAGAAAACACCAAGACCACCAACTCAATATCATGGGTGGAATAGTTACATTCATGGGGATGAAACTGCCAAGACCCATAAGAAACAACTGATCTCTACTGCATCAGAACACAACCTAACCCCAGATGCAAAGCATCACAGAATAAATCAAACTAAACTCCCTCTGTTGGAAGACAAATAACTAGAGAACTTACTATCTTATTCTTTAGATACTCAAAAGCTGCCCGACACCGATTAGTCCATATGAATTCATGATTCTTCCTGGTCAAAGCTATTAGAGGAGCCTCAACTCGAGAGAAATCGGCTAAAAACCTCCTGTGGTAGCTTGTGAAACCAAGGAAACTTCTCACCTCTAATACCGTCTTGGGGGATGACCAAGACAAAACTGCTTCTATCTTTGATGTATCCATATCTACTCCCTACTGGGACACAACATTCCCTAAGAAACCGACTTCTCAAGCCCAAAACTCACACTTCGTTAACTTCCCAAAGAGCTGATGTTGATTAAGAACTCCCAAAACGGAGTGTAAATGCTCGGCATGCTCCTCCTTAGACATAGAATACACAAGGATTTCATCGATGAAAACCACCAAGAACTTGTCCAGGAACTCACAGAACATAGTGTTCATTAATCTCATGAACACAAATAGGTCATTTTTCATGCCGAACGACATTAAAATGAACTCATAATGCCCATGACGACAATGAAAAGTAGTCTTCAGGATATCCTCATCCTTTACACGCATACGATGATATCCTAACCGCATGTCGATCTTTGTGAACCAAATTTCTCCCTTTAGTTGATCGAATAAACCATCAATACGTGAAAGAGGATTGCTATTCTTCATTGTCACTTTTTTTAAGTGATGATAATTGACACACAACCACAAAATTCCATCAGACTTCTTCATGAACAAAAATGGTTCACCCCATGGTGACACACTCGGCCGAACAAAACTGCACTATAACAGACCATAAAGCTATATACGTAGCTCTCATAACTCAAAAGGGGCCATCCTACATGGAGACATAGATATAAAAGATGCTCCTGGTTGTAGCTCGATCCGAAACTCGATCTCTTGTCGAGGGGGTAATGCTACAACCTCTTTTGGAAAGACATTAGGGTACTCTCCTATAACCCTAGGAAACTCCAACTGTTGAACCTTTGAATAACTCAACATCAACTCAGCCATCATGGATGATAAGTATAGAACACACCTCTAACCCATCTGAGGGTCTCACTCTCCAATGAACACCACTAGCTCTCCATCCACATCGAAGAACCCAACCTTCCTCCTGAAGAAATCCACGATAGCCTGCACCAAATCCAACCAATCCATGTTGAGGATAGAATCGTATGGTTGTATTTATAAACACAAGAAATCTCCCCAAGAGCGGTGCTAATCCAAAACTAGCTCACAGTCTCTACATACTTCAAACAAGTCAGCTCGGCCTCCAACTGGCATAGTCAACGTCAAGGGCACTGAAAGCCTCTCTACTGCAAGTCCCAAAGCATGGAAAATGGTAGGTGATATGAAGGAGTGTGTCGCTCCTAAATTAAACAAGGCATACACCAAGGTAGAAAACAAGTAAAGGGTACCTCAAACAACATATAGATCGCAAGGTGTTGGAAACGCTAAAGCATGAAGCTGACCATGACCTCCTCCACGTCCTCTATGACCCTGATGAAGACCACCACCATGGACACACTCTGCCCTCTGAGGATGAAGATAATCATGGGGTATCCTATACCTACCCCATCTACCCTCTACTGATCCAAATCTGTTGAAACCTACTGCTACTGTATCAGCTGGAATTGCCTCAACAGAGGAACCTGGAGCGGAACACCTAGTGCACGATGTCTGCTATGAATGGTCAGACTCTCTTGCTACTGATGACCTCAACCACTACATGAAAAATAAGCTCCTGATCCATTAGAATAGGCCTAATAGATTCTTCCCCCCGAAGAAACGAGATGCTGAGGTCTGGGACCTACCCCCAGCCAAACAAAAACTCTTCTTCCCTAAAAACCGGGAACCCCAGACCACATCTCTGCTTCATGAGGAATCATGACGACTACCCTCTCATGACGATCTGGTTCTATCCAATGTCCTCTTGATGACCTCGACCCTTTCTAGTACCTCAAGATATGTCTTCAGCAAAAATGGGGAGACCTAGCGCTGGATCTCTGAATGCAAAGCCTCCTCAAAATGCCTCACCCTAGACTCCTCATCAGGCAATAGGTCCGAAGCATATCGTAAAATGTTGCTAAAATGGATTCCAAACTCTCACACACTAAAGCTCCCCTGTCAAAGGGTTAGAATTTCCTGGAGAATGGACACCTTCATGGTCGAAGAAAAAAACTTGACTCTAAACTTGTCTCAAAACTCCTCCCACGAGATCGCTAACTCCTTGAAATAATCAGGGAACAAGAACCACCACTACCTCAATTCTCCATGCAGTATCTTCACAACCAAGGATACCCAGTGCTCCTTTCAAGAACAGATCTAGCTGAAGCCTATCTTGACCTCCTCCAACCAGTCTTTTATGATTGCATCTAAAAAAGAGCCCTCGTACTTCTGCAGACTCTGGCGCTAAAACTCTCAGAGTGTCCTCATCCAAGTGTTATCATCTTCAAACTCTACCCTGTGACGATCTACTAGAATAGCTTGCTGGACATCATCTATGTGATCCTGACGAGGATGTCGACCTAGAGACATACTTGTAAAATAAAAAATAGTTAGAGATCCTAAACCTGGAATAAGTAAGACTCGGAATTAATTAATTAATTATTTTCTTTTATTCATTTTAGGTTACCCTATCCCAAGGTCTGCCCATTAAAACATAGGCACAAGGAATAATGATTCATGATCCTTTCCTAGGTCTCTACCCTACAAGTAGTATCGCCTCGTTTAGTAGCCGTTGTAAACTCAAAGGTCCATACATCAGATCGTAGGGGTCCTTAAACGTCTATGTCTCAGCCGGTCTTTAGTGTTTACATGACTTGCTAATCTTGATTGACACTATTTCCCTACCAACCCATAGAACCTCACTTGTGCCTAACTCCAAATTTCATCCTATCCCCCGACTAAACCTCTGATACCACTCTATCATGACCCCCTCCCCACAAGGTGTACCCCTCATGATCCAGTAATGTGAGAAGGGAGATAATGATTTGTTAGTCCCGCCTCCAGTAGGCCCCAGGATGGAGACTAGAATAAAGGGTATAATAAGCACACAAATGGGAGGCATTACCCTCTAAGAGAACACATACGAAAGAGAGAGATAAGACATACACCAAACAACTCCAACTCAGACAGAAAAATAAAAGAAATCCCAAGTACACATATGTAATGCCATGCAAACTACTACAACTAAAAGGGGAAAACTGCAAGTACCAAAGGAAAGTTAGAACAACAACATCCACAATCCCGAATAGCTCCTACAACCTGAATCTAGTAAAAACCATCTTGATCTCCAACCTGGTTCAAGTGACCTGAAAAATAGTTTATATATACATAGGGTGAGTATAACAGTATACTCAGTAGGATCCTCCCCAGAGCCTATTGTGCAAAAGTAAAGAGAGCATGCTAAATCACAGTGAACAACAAGTGAAACTAACTCATAACATAAAAAGGTATACTATGTTCCCAGCCTCACCATGGAAACTCTCACCAAGTATCTCATACAAGAGTATATAATATAATAAAGAATATCAAGGGTACCCCGCTACTACTTCCCCACTGTTTTTATGCTTTTAACCAATGCCGCACGTCCTATGAATCTCTCTCCAAAAGGCTTGCCCATAGACACCTGGACGGAGCACCTCAACATGCACCTCATGCAACAAAACCACCACGTCCATGCAAGAAAAGTAACCGGGTAGTTTTCGGGAGCCACTACATCTCACATAATGTGTATCATACATCAGGCATTATACCTCAAGCCATTCCATCCCACACACTGAGTAAGGATCCTCAAGTTATCACAGCCTATACACGTTACGCCTATAGTAGTCCATATAAAACTATATCCATAATATATGTGTGTTAATAACCACAATCTATTACAACCTTCTACAAACATATATGGGGAAAACTAAACAATGTGCCTACCAACATAAGTAACTACCAAGAGAAGAGATTAGGGCCAAAGGGGGTAGTCATCTGTCCATCCTCCCACTTGAATGTTGGGAAAAACACCCCCTAGGGATCAGAATCCCTAGGGTGTCAATTTTCCTAACTGAAGGGGTGGAGTAGCATATATAAACACAAATATTACAGAACAGACTATAGCTCAAAACCACACTATGGGCATAACCTAGTCTTAGACACAACTGCAGTTAATGTCTCTCGGACTCCCGACTGCCACTTCTAAGACTAGGTATCCAATAAGCACACGACCATTTAAAGAGATTAATTACATTACTTATTTCCATTTTTATCAGTTTCACTTTATGTTAATTAATTATTTAGACATTAATTAACTATTAACAATTCCAAATTAAATTCCATTAGCATCACCCCCAAAGTTCACTATTCCTTTAAAAATTTCAACCTCAGCATTGTGCCCCAATAAGATCCAACCCTTTGGGTTAACATAATTTATTCAATCATTTATTTACAACATTAGTCCCATATTCCCAGGCATTCTAGAAAAATATTCTATGGTACTAAACATAATGGGGATCCAAATGGTGAGCATATGAACCACCCATCGAGTTTTTTCCGCCTATAGTAAGAGCGTAGACCCATCCTCCCTTGAGAAGCTAAACACAAAAAGCACGTGGCATACCCAACGTGTCTTCACCCCTTTTTGGAAGGAGGGTTTGTAAACCAGCTAACTTGATTAGTGGGATAAGTAAAGAGGATAAACAACCAACAATAAACAGTAAGAATACAAACATTCACATCCATCCAATTTCATTATCCTTGGTGTCCTCTCCAACACCCGCATGTATAAACTGATGCATCTCTCCACTTTAGGCATCAACTGCTACCACAACCAATATGCCTCTATGCCCCCACATATCACAACTTCCATCCAGGCTCACATCACAACACAATAAGCAGCAAAACAAACATCATATCAATTGGGCTCTTGGCCCTTAAACAAGAAAGAGGGTAACTCAGAACCCTACAAGGAATTATCTTTTATTAAACAACCAGTTCTTTAATCCATCTTGAATTAACTGGTTTATTATTCACAAGTTCCAATAATGGGAAACCTAAACAGTAAGATATCACAAATTAATTAAACATGCTTAATGCATCAATTTGATTAGCATCGAATTACAAAAATAAAAATCGAATTCATTCACATGCCTCTTTATATTTATCCAAACAATTATCAATTAAATACAGCTTTACGTTCTTCACCAATTTCCATCAAGAAATAAAATATAAACAAATCAATCATAGATATCACACTATTTAGAAAAATAAGAGGCAATAATATACAATCGATATCAATTTATTTATCCAGTTAAAATATTTATTATGTCAATTCTATTGTGATCTAGTGGGATAAAACATGCTAACTCTACAGTTACACGTAAAATAAAAGAGAAGCCATAAATCCCCTACCTCAAATGGTTCTTGACGTTCTTTATACAAGAACGATCCATATAAAGGGTTATGATCTCCTCCCCCTGTGACAACTGTATCCACCCGAGGATGCAGAGATACCACTACACCGGTAAACACCCACGAAAAGCCCAATAGGAACATGGATATAACATTCTATAAAAAGGAAATGAGAAACTAAAGGATATGAACCGAAAATAATAACAATAGATCATACCTTATATCGAATATTGATTGATATTTCTTGGTTGCATAAAAAACAGAGGGGAACCAATTCAAGGATGAAAGTTTTATCGCACAAATACAATAAGAAATAATGTAAGGTTCGAGCGTCTCACATCCGAGAACAATGAGGAAGAACTAGGGAGGAAGATATCTCATCCCTTTAGAATATTTAAAGGGGCATCGGTTTAAGATACGCTGGATTTTACATTAAAAAAGGATTGCATTAAACCACATGGTTTGACTAAGTAAAAGCATCCCAAGCCTTATGAAAATTTAATATAAGAGTTATGGCCTTTGAATCAGCCTTAGATTTCTTAAAACGAGGCTTTAAATGCATTTTAAGTCAAAGGAAACATCAAAGGGGTGAAACTATGGGAAGTTGGAAACACTGTTTATGAACAAAAAAATTGGCAAAGGAAAGAGGATACCATTGGAACCTCACCATTCTAGAAACACTATTCATGAACTTGAAATTTGGAAAAGGAATGAGGCTACCGTTAGAACCTCACCATTATAGAAACACTTTTCATAAACTAAATATTTTTCAAAGGAAAGAGGCTACCATTGAAACCCCACTGTTCTGGAAACACTGTTTGTGAACTCAAAATTTGGAAAAGGAAAAAGGCTACCGTTGGAACCTCACCATTATGGAAAAACTATTCATGAACCTAAAATTTGGCGAAGTGTTGGGGATAAGTCACCTTGACCTCCCGAAACACCTCAGACACCATATTTTCACAAAGGAATGGACCAGGGAGGTCCGGTTCATTACATGGTTTCAAAGGCCATTAAAGTCGAATAATAATCAATATTACTTAGTTTGAATATTTCAATGTTTTAGGAGGGTTAGGATAATAAGGATATAATTAATATCCTTTGAAATTACTTTAGAAAAGCTCAAAAAAGATAGGTTACATTTAACGTTAAATAAAATGTAAAGGGGAAAAACTTGAAAACTAGAAATGATTCACCGATGGGAGAGTCACTAACACGAGTCACCGATAGTGATTCACTAATGCATGACTCACCAATGCAAGCTACCAATGCGAGCTACCAATTTCCAACCTACTAATGCTTGACCTACCAATGCTCTGACCTACCGACGCCTTGACCTACCAACTCTCTGATCTACTGATGTCTTGACTTACTGATTCCCTGACCTACCGATTCCCTGACCTACCGACTCCCTGACCCACGGACACCCTGTCCTACCGATGAAAAAACTGATATTTTGGAAAACTATGAAAATGAGCTATGGTTGCCTCCTAGAACACCCAAAACACTAGATTTTGACATAGTAGTGGACCAGGGAGGTCCAATCCATTACATGAAATCCCATTGAATTATTTCTTCCAAGATTGGTATTTTTGTCACTAGGAAATAAATCCATGATGTCTTAGAAACACAGTCTTTGATGAATGTTTTAACCTAATTGAGTGTGTACCTTATTCACAGATGGGAAACCTTTGATTTCTTTTAAAGATATATCCTAAAAAATTTCCATAAGAAGGAAATTAATTTATTATCTCATACAACATAGATCTCAATGTGAAATATTCATTTCTATGAAAATCAAAAAACTTAAAACTTGAATCCCACAATAATTTAAAATCTTCAATCAAGGGATCTAAATTAACTTCAGTATCATTACCTGGGTTTTTTGGTCTTGATATAAGAAGAGTTAGCATAATGTATTTTCGTTTCATGCATAACCATGGTGGAAATTTATAATTTATCAACATAACTGGCCTTGTACTATGTACGCTACTTTGAAAAACAAAATGATTTATTCCATAAATAAATAATTCAAGACGAAGGTTTCTCAGCTCATTCCCAAATTCATAAAACTTAGGATCAATTTTCTTCCACTAAGGAGTGTCTTTTAGGTAATGGAGTTTCCCATATTTTTTTTGTATCTGCATGCCACATTAATTTCCTTACATTATACTCACTTTCATATAGGTTCCTAAACTATTAAATAATTGGAAAGTAACATAAAAATTTTGTAGGACTCAATTCATCTTTCTTATATTGAGACACACTAGACTTTGGAAAATTTTAAGTGATTTTTGGTCCTTGATAAATAATATACAGTCATTTGGAAAGGTATGCATTTGTTTAAAGATCACACCCATTGAACATAGAATTCATTTAGCGTCATATGTTCATCAAGGAAGCTCATTATCTTCTAGGAGATTATCCTTTAGTAGTACAAGTAGTTTAGTAAAGCCATTATCACTCATTCCAGTGCCATATATTATATTATATAGCTTTAGTATGGATAAAAATGCTCTATATTTATTACAACAATCATAAAATAATGTATTTTTACAACTCTTTAACTTTTAAAACAATTTTGTATAATCATTATGGTCATCTTCAAGTGTCATTTTCATTCCCTCAATAAAATCTTCATCATAATTCACACCTGTAATCACATCCTTGATACACTCTTCATCATTATTCAAACTTGTAATCATATCAAATGATCCATAAAACACAATTTTATCCCAGTCATTAGTTATATTCAGTTTTTATCAATATTTTGTCCAAAATCTAAAAATTTGACATATTTTTTGATAGATCAAGTGTTCTTACAAATCTTATAGACAAATTAGTCTTGAATAATAACAATATAAACTTGAAAAAAGGGTTTGAGAAGTTTCATATGCCTGATATTTTTTAAACTTGATGAACTCTTTCACACCATCATTGTACTCTTTTTTTATATGATTTACATACATCCATTTTTTGATCCATATCCATCATATTTGATTTATTAATATTTAACAAAATAAATAAATATAGGGAATTTATTAGCCTTTAATCCATAAAAGGTCATTAATAATAAATCATTTAAGCTACATGAAGTCATTGTTCTAAGATAATATTATATAAATGATGTGTATCAAGATTTTTTTTGCAGTGGTTAAAATAATTGAAGAAAAGGAATGTGTGATATATATAAACTTATAAAGAATATAATTAAATTTTTATCTATTAAAAAAAATAAATATCAATGAATATTTCTATAACTTTGTTAAGTGAGAATAAAACATGAGGGAAGAGTTTATGTTTATTCATTTCTTCACCTGGTAAGAGGTAGGCTAGGTGGTGTTTTGGTGAAAGGATGCTTAGGAGATGAAGTTTATCTTTTTTTAGATAATGAAAACATTGATAGAGCTCAATCGCATGGTCTTAAGAAAATAATGTTTAAATAAAAACTTTAATTTAAATCCAATAAACCAAAAGTCTAGGGTATGAGTTCTCAATCAACTATAAAAACCAAAGAACAATCAAATTGGGGTTCCACGAATGATTCAAATTTATACAATTCACATGGTTGGGATGAAGCCTAAAATAAAAACAATGAAAAATTTATAAATATATATAGAATCCATCATCAATTTTTTGACACATATTTTAAGAAGTGTTCAAAAATTAAATTGAAATTAGTAATATAACATTCTATTAAAGTGAGTTAAATGTGTATTTATTGTACCTTTCACTATCAATTTTCAATTTTTTACAAAAAGAGAAAGTGAAAATGAATAACATTTAATAAGTTCACATAAGAAGAAAAGTAAAAAATTTAGAAACCTAAATTTTCCCTCATAGAGAAGGGATAAAAATTTCTAAAAATTCAAAAACATACATTTATTATCTAAACTAGATTCTAAGGGAAGTGATGATTGTGATAATGAAGATGAAACATTAAGAAAATCAGAGGTGGGTTTGTTGATTTAAAAATTGAATATATTACATAAGATAATAAATATTATGCATGGTTTGAAAAATAATATGTATTTATTAAAAATATTACATCATTATAATTTATTATTTTATTAAAAATAGTATGTTTTGATTTTAAATATTTTACGAAAAGAAATTTTTTTATGTATCAGTTTTTATTTCATATGCATTGATTAAAATATATTACACATTAATTTTTAAATATCATATACAAACAATTTATGCAATGTATCTTCTATATATACATTTAATGTCAATTATTTTTTATTCATTGAGTTTTTCATGTAAATAATCTCATTTATATAAGACATTGATTTAAAAACCTTGAAAAATGTTCATGTTATGAAATGTAATGTGTATATATATATTGTTATGTTCTTAAAATTAATTTTAGATATATTAAATTGTTATATATACACCCATATTATTATGTATGTATATATATTATAAATATTTATAAAAACAAGTTGTGAAAATGTTTGAAATGGGAAAAATTAAGGGAAAGAAGTTAATGCCCCATGTTGGAAGCTTGTGAAAGTATTTGACATAGAATAAAATAAATTAAAATTAAAACAATTAAATGTGGAAAGGGGGAGGCACATTAAAGTAGTTTTTTTAAATATAAATATGCATGCTTGAAATTAGGGTGGGGGAGTTATGAATTTGGGGGAAGGAAATAGATTGAAGAAATAATGGTAAAAGCCAAAAGAAAATGATAGGTTGGAATATAAAAAAAATGTGTAAATGAGATTTCTTTTTAAAAAGGGTAAAATAATGGATCATTAACATTTTTCATCATAAAATTAAATCCCTCGATCTTTAGTTTATTCTATCAATAATATTAATCAATAAAATATAACATATCAAATAAATATAACTTTATGTATACTTTTAAAAATGAGAATTTGTATAGGTAAGCTGGGAGTGGAGGGAGAGTGCATGATGGTGATGGAGGGAGGTGACGTGTCGTTCAAATCCTTTTGGAAAAATTAAAACACCCAGAGAACTAAAAATTCTGAAATTATGAATGACATGTAATAAGTCACATATAGTAGGATTTGACAGTGTCAATTCATTTGAGAGAGAGCAAGGCAGAGTGAGGTAGAGTGAGAGAGAGTGCACAATGGTGAGAGAGAGAAGCAGCGAGGGAGAGGATATGGCAGAGAGGCCATGTGGCAGTGGGGGCACACATTAGAGAGGGAAAGAGAGCAGTTGCAAGGGAGGGAGAGCAGCGTTGAGTGGGAGTGTAGGTGAGGGATAGAAGAGGCAAGGGAGAGTGAAGATAAGATTTTAGTTCTGTGAGAGATTGAAGAGTGCGTGAGAGAATTGGTCAGTTGGGGATAAATTTATAAGACAATGAAGGGTTTTATCATCACTTCTCCAAAAGTACCGATAGAGAGGGGTTTTATCATCGCTAAAATAATAAACATTAATATAATCTATCTTTATAAACACTGATAAAGAATTATATTTATCACTGCCTTTCTAATGCTGAGAAATATTTAATAATATAAATATATAATTTAAAAATTTAAATTTATATAATTATATATAAATATAAATGTATATAAATATAAATTAATATTTATATAATTATAAATATATTTAAAGATAATGTAAATATGTTTTTATAAATAAAAATATAAATAAATATAAATATTTATTAATGAATAAATAATTATTTAGATAATTTTAAATATATTATAATAATTGTAAATATGTTTTTATACATATATTTATAGATATACATTTATAATTATAATTATAAACATATATAATTATAAATATTTTTATATAATTATAAATATATTTATATAATTATATATAGTTACATAATTATATATATATAATTTTATAAATATATTTGTATATATAAATATAAAAAATATTTATTTATAAATATTTATTTATAAATATTTATTTACAAATATATTTTTATAAATATATTTTTAACATTATTAATGAAAACAAAATAATAAATTAATTAATATTAAAAATTAATAGATAAAATTAAATAAATAACAATTTTTTTAAAAAAAAGTGAATTCGTAACATTTACATGAATTATAGACACATAAAAATGAATAAAAATGAATAAAAATGAATAAAAATGAATAAATAGATGATATTAATTATATAAATAAAAATACTATTAAAAATGAATTATATTGACTATATAAAAATATTAATAATTAAATTAAATCAAATTAAACTAAACAAACACACATAAATTCCCGATGAATAGATTAAAATAAATATATATCAAAAATGAATAAATATAGAAAATACTAAAATTTGAGAGATTTTAAAAACAAATAAATTTTATTAAATCAGTAAACACACTTGTGCACACATATACATGTACACATGAGAGACATACATATGTACAAACACACACACACATATTCATACACAGAGTTATACATAGATATATTTTAAATTATTTAATATCAATATAAATATATATTTAAATAAATATATTCATTTATATATTATATAATTGTTTAAATAAAATATTAATATATTATATTTACTTTCATTATATACACATTTTGTAATTAATTTATATAAATATACTATTAAACATTTTTACTCATATAAATTTGATAATTTATATATATTAAATTAAGAAAATAAAATTATTTTTTTATTTAAGTTTATATAAATCATATTTACATATATATAATTATTCTTAAATATATATTAGTTTAAAAAATATAAATATTTATATATGAATTAAATTACTCACTTTGATCTTTATCAGCACTAAGAAAAGTACTAATAAAGTTATACTTTTGTCAATGTTAGAGAAAAAGCATTGATAAAGGGAGAACTTTTAACAACACTAGAGAAAAGTGCTGATAGAGGGTATATTAGAGAAAAAGAGTTGGTAAAGGGAGAACTTTTAACAACACTAGAGAAAAGTGCTGATAGAGGGTACCCTTTAATCAATGCTCTTTTAGTACTGATTGAATTCAACTTTATCAACATTTTTTTGAGCACTGATAAAAGTTAAACCTTTATCAGTGCTTTTTCTCTAGTGCTAATAAAGGCTTGCACTAAATTTCACGTGATCCGTGGTAGTGATTTGTGTGGTATATTGAGCTACTTCAAAATATTTTATTTCTATCATGATAAATGTGTCCCAATTTTGTTTCATATAATTCCACATTTCACACCTTCTTCTAAGGAAAAAAGAATCATAGATGGTTGATTTATAATCATCAAGCTTCTTCACTTAGTACACATTAGTGTATTCATATAAATTAAATTTTACATCATTATAATATATAATATCATATTCAAATATTCCTCTCACATGATAAAAAATTATATTTTAATCAATAATAAAATATTTCTTTGGACCAATTTGGAATTTCACACATAATGTCACCATAAAGACAATGTTAGGCTAAGATGCTTTCAAATACAATAAGAACCTAATTTCTAATACTCACATTGATTTATTATTTTTATAATCCTTTTATAGTTTCATGCCAACAAAAATATTTGATGAATCATCCTTCAAATTCTCCATGCCAAAAAAATTCAATAACTCATTATCATACTTATCTTGTGATATAATGATAATTCTAACAACTTGTGTCACTTTCAATCCCAAAATAAATTCATCTAAAATCACATTAGCTATTCAAATTGATTCTTCATATGGGGTGAAATTTCCCTGCACACATGAAATACATATCTTTAAATACACTATTTGTTCATATATTTAAACATTGAATACCAATATCAAGTGGCTTGATTGAACCCATAAAAAGAATTATTTGACTTATAAATATTTTTTTTCCATATTCATCAAGTAAAAACCATTCTAATTACTTTATATAGATAGTACATGAAATAATTCATTCAATTATGTTTATTAGTAGTGATTTTCATAACCACTGCTAAATGTTTTATTTAATTTTTTAGTGGTAGTTTCATGAAACTTTTTCTAATTCAGAGTGCTTTATTTTGAAAATACCATTAAATATAATTTTTTTTTTCATTTTTTAATTTACCGCTGTTTTTTTAAAAAATCACTCTAAAATTAATTAATTAGTTAGTTAATATTTAATATTAAATATTAAATATTAAATATTAAATATTTATAATTATTTATCATTTATTATTTAAAATTTCAATTAATTAATAAATGTTAATTATTTATAATTACTATTGATTAATTATTTAAAAACTAAATTAATTAATAATTATTAGTTATTTAATAATTATTTATTATTTACCATTTATTAATTATTAATTAGTAAATATTAAATATAAAATGGGCCTCATAAATTGTTTTCTCTTGTTCAAAAGAGGCCTAGAATTCATTTAAAACTAAATTTTAAGTTAAGTAATTTAAGATCTTTTGATGGTATTTTTGCTTCATTTAAGAGGGCCTTCTTATCCCAGTAGGACACCTATGGTGCTTATTGTAGAGACCCAAACATGACATACATGGACATTAAATTACTTTTACATTACTTTTTCGGAATACTTAATACATAAAAAAACTGACATCCAAGGACCGTAATACTTTAGTGTCTTTGGAAACGTGGAACATAAACTTCTAATCTTGTTGAAAGATCTTCAACATCTTCCATAAATATCTTCCTGTTTTTTTTCTTAACTAAAATCTTTCTTTATATCCTAGGGAAAAGAAAAAATAAAAAGGGTGAGCTCAAATGCTCAGTAAGGGTAAACATTGAGAACATATAAACTATCCATAAACATTTGAACGTAAAGAAATGAACATAATACATCAAAATCATGAGCAATGACATGAATCTTGGCAGTACATAAGGCATAGATAATAATGGAACATCAATAATGATAAAATATCATGGGAATAAAACATGTAATTGTGGAAAACCATCAAGAACTTGATATGATTTCCATAGTAGTCAAAGCATTACTGCCAAGACCATCATAGTGGACAAAGCCCATTACTGAATCAGGATTACTTGTCGTTCCATCCCTATATTACTGAACCAGATTTTAATTTCCGTTCCAGCCATGTCTATCTCATGATATATAAATCTTTACCCAATACATTGGAGGGAGATATAGGTCCCACCCATCTCATATTGTGATCATTTTTACATGTGCCACAAAACATTCATAAATCATTCATCATAACCCAAAGAATAAAATGGGTTTCATAAACATCATTCCATCATAATATAATCCATATAAAACAAATGGATATAATTTAATCATAATAAAAGTAAAACTATTTAAATAATAGAGACATTATACTTGAAACATAAACATACCAAATAATGTCACCTTAGATGGAAAATAGTTTTGATAAAACACTTGAAATGAATTATTGAGGAAAATATCCTTTCTTCTTCAAAATCATTTTCTTTTCATAAAATGACACTCAATTTCAAAATAAAAGGATTTTATTGAAAATAATCATGAAATATTATAGAGGAATATTCATGAAATTAAGGCGTTATGAAACCGTAAAAATCCATTTATGTCGTATAAGTTAAAAAAACATTCTTCTCATACTTTTGTCAGAAAAGTCAAAAAGTACCTTATATGGTAAACAAAGTAAATATTCCTTCAATATTATTTTGTAAAAGTAAAAAAAGGGTAAAAATGACTTTAAACATACTTTGAAGAATAATAAACATTTTATGAAAACATTTGTAGAAAACATGGACATGGACGATAAACATTACCCTAGTAAATACTGACGAATAAAGAATCTCGGAAAAGAACGAGATTGGAATAATTATCCCTTAACTTATATCCAATTTCTTCCATATGTGTCCGTGAATTCTGTATAATGGGTTTAAAAATATTATTAAATTCTAACAGAACCATAATAATATTTATGATATCATATATGATTCACTTACGACTTTATATTACCTGTTTATTTGTCAATTTCATGTTAAAGCAGCGTTTTGGGTAAAATTGTTTCATTTATCGTACCTGTTTTGACATATTGTTCTTGATATTATTACTTATATCCAGATTTACTTAATTCCAAAAAGTAAAACATGATTTATATATACTATATATTCAGCATATAAATATATATAATAGATTGATAAATGGAATGAAATATACCGTTCATGGAGACAGTAGGCCGTACCTACGCATGAACTCGGTTTTCGTTTCCTTATTGAATTGAATGGAATTAATAAATGAAACATATATTTACGTAAATCCAGTATCATTATTATGTAATATATTTCATGATTATTTATTATATATACTTTATAATCATACTTGAATGGCTAATCATGGAAAATTAATCTCATCGCGTTCGTGGAGACGGTAGTCCGTACGTACGCAGGAGCGATGATATCATTATTTTGATACTAAAATAGTATATAATTGAATGTTATATCATATATAAAGAATCATAATAATGTTATATTTTTTATTTATATCATTTATACTCATTATTATACCCATCCAAATGATTAAATGTTTGAATAACAAACTACACCACGGCGTGGAGACGGTAAGCCGTACGTACACACGTGTGATGAGTTTTTCATTCATAGGATAGATAAAATAACTAGTATGGTTGTAATATTTTTATAATAAAATAATATTATATAGAATATACTGTAGTTATTATTTTATAATGGAAATAATAAAGAAGGAAGTGGAAGAAGAAAGGAACTTGAAATAGGTGGTGAGATATTTACCTCTTCTTTAGGTTCTTCCTTTTGATTTGATCAAAAGGGATCTTTAGGTTGACTTTATGACTAAAGTAAAGACTCTAGGATAAAGTTAGGAAAGTTGGTAGGGTATTTGGGCAGGGTTTGGCCAAGAAAAATGGCTTTGGATGTGTGAATTAGAGAGAAGGGGGAGTGCCCTTTTATAAGAGGGGTGAAGGGCACCTTAAAAAAACTTAAAATATTATTTTATAATAAATTCATATTCGGTTTATAATGGCTCAAAAGTTACTTATTTAGAGGATAGGGTGGGTATGGGTCTAAATACTCTCAAAAAATATGTTTTAGAAAAGTTTAGGTTACCATTTTAACCTTATCATTTAGATTTAACTCTAAGTTAAATAATTTAACTTTTACCGTGTCTTCTTGTATTCTTACATTATATGGTTAATAAACTTACTATACACTACCAATAGAACCCCAATTGGTTCCCTAATGTCATATATATTATTATCTAAGTATTGTTTCCAAACCTTATATTTTTAGGAACATTATATCAATTAATAATATAATATTATGTTTTAAAATGCTTTTATGTCAATTCTGAAACTATTTGGTATTTTGTTTTCTCTAAATTCATAAAACCAATATTACTTCTAAAGAAATTCATATAACCAAACCTAATATGTTATATTAACCTATAAAATTAGTTTAATTCAAAAAAAGTCTCAAATTACTTTTATTTGGATATTTATAATATCAATTAAGTTAATATTTCATTAATAAGGTAATTACTACATCATCATTGTGTCATAAATAAATTAAACTATTTAATGTATAAAAAATATAAATAAAATAAAATTATATAGGAAATAGTTTTATCTTTATAATTAATATTTATATTCGAATTTATATTTTGTATAACCCTATATTATATTTTTTTAGTTTTTAAACTTTGATTTTAATTATTTTAACTCTTCTTTAAATAAAATAATAATAAATGTCCTAATCTAATCCAAGTGAACCTAAAGGGTAATATTTTATTTCTAAGGTTGTTTTTGGTTGAATTAAACTTATACAATATAATTAGGACATGTTTTAGGGTAATAATAATATCATTTTTACCCTTAATTAACCTATTTACTTTTAACCGTGGTAAATAAAAGTTAAAAGTTACTATTCACCAAAAATTATTTTCATCTCATTGAACAAAATTTTACTTACTGATATCAACCATTTCTCTATGATTTTTTAAATTCAACTCACAGAAGTGGTAAAATTATGTTTTATGTAAATTTGCAAATGCTCCTAGGAGGTGGGTAAAAAATGGTAAAAAGTCAATAAAATTTTTATATATCTAAAATTATTATAAAATGACTCCAATGAATTACATTGAACTTATATAGGTATTATGTATCTATTTTGAACTAAAATAAATTTAAATACAATAAATGATTATTTAAATAAAAATTCTGTTTTAACCAATAACTTAGTGTTTTCACTATTCATCAAAAATTGAATGTTTTCAGAAAAATACCAAAAATTCACTCTTGGCTAATATTGATATTCAAAATCCAAAAATCAAGTCCATTTTAAAAGATAAAATTTATAAAATTTCATAAATTGGGTATTACTATTCATAACGACCAGTTTATATAATATTTTAATAACATATCATTGTTTAGTGAAACTCAGTATTGCGTACAACGCAAGCTATCGAGGAAGGTTTCTCTTGCGTGTAACGCAATCCAAGAATAGTGTTGCGTATACTACAAGCTAATATGGTTTTGCATATAGCACAAGATAATCTTGTTGTAGCGTACAACACAAGACATCAAAGAAATTAAAAATAATATTTCTCATAAAATCTCGGGGTGTTACATTTATAGCTCATTGATTGGACATAGGGATGAGACCATCAATGAGGACATGTTTGGGGTTTAATCCTATTATGAGGTCCATGGTATTAATATATTGTTTGATGATACAGTAAAGTATGGTTAAGGCTTACACCTTGTAGGTGTCCTAGATAGGCGTGACTCAATATCATGTTGATTTTCGTGAAAGGGTGTTAGAAAGGTCTTTTGAGAAATTTCATTATCCCAATTAAAATACTCGAGTGATGGATGATCCTAAGTGGTCAGCTTGGGAGGCCTGGATATAGATTCCTCAAGGATCTATCCTATACACTTAATATTTTTACTTGAAAATGGGGGGGGGGGGGTTAGGGGTTCTCCAATTTTTGCATATTGATATATTATATTATAGTAGTGTGATAAGGAAAATCATGGTTCCATGTCAGTCCATGTATCTAAGACTATCATGGTGAATTTATACGTGACTCAGTAGTAGGTTTATCTAGGATAAAGAGTATCAACAAGGTATTTTGGGTGATTTATTTAGCCCAATTGAAGGGCCTAAGAAAATGGGGTGCTCGGGTAGGAAGCTTGGAAGTTATGGGAATGGATTCCTTAACTCATATGTTTCTAATTATTTCTCCTCAACATTTAATACTTTTTCCTAAAAATGGGTGGGGGTTTGAGGGTTTTTATATAAGCAATGGGATTTGGGTTCCCAAATATCTATCACATGACAAGGTCTATTGTGGTACCTTTTAATGTCATGAAACCATGACCACCGATGAAACTTTTAAGGTTGGCTAACATGTATAATCATGGTTCCTTTTAAGTTCATGCATCTAGAACCATCATGGTTCCTTTAAACTCAATATATTAGTTGATTTTGGATAAATAGTGTTGTAAAGGTCTTTTGGAAAATTTATTTTTCCCAATTAAAGGACTTAAGTGAATGAGGCACCCAGGTGGGAATCTTGGGAGGTATTGGCATAGATTCTTTACACTCAGATATTTTCAATGCTTTCCCTCATCACATCGTACTTAGTCTTAAAAATAGTAGGTATGAGGGTCATTATATGGGAAATGAGAGTTGGGAGGCCAAATAATCATTATTTGACACCACTAGAAATAAGATCTATACCAACAGTTTTGTGAAAACCATTGGTTTAGTTCAGTTATATGGACCTATACCAACGGTTTGGCCAAAACTGTTGGTATAGGTCACTAATTTGGACATATACCAATGGTTTTGGACCAACTGTTGGTATAGGTCCCCCCTATACCAACTGTTTGTCCAAAACCTTTGGTATAGGTCCCAAAATCAAAGAATCTATACAAATGGTTCTCAAAACTGTTGGTATAGGTCTATACCAAGAGTTTTGAGAACCGTTGGTATATTTACATGTATTTTTTATGGAACCTTATTATAGATAACATTAAATAAATTAAAATTTAAAATATTTATGATAATAAATAAATAAATATATATTTATGAAATTATGTTCACAAAAGTCAAGTTAGGTTAGTGTTTAGGTTGTTCAATATAAACTGCAGGTACTAGGATCAAAACCCACTGAATGCTTCTTTTTTTAAATACATATACCTTTTATGGAACCATTGGAATATATTTTTCATATTACATATACCAATGGTTTTGAAAAACGTTAGTATAGGTATATACCAACGGTTTTGGGAAAACTGTTGATATAGAACTATCCCCATGGCTTACTTGTCCATGGCTCTCCAAATTGTTGGTATATGATATAACAACATTTTGGAGGCCCATACCAATAGTTTCAAATCGTTGGTATAGTGTATTTTTCTACTATTGTGATAAGGAATATTGTGGTACCATTTAAGGTCATAATACCATAATCAATGATTCACTTTTTAAGGTGATGACACAAGGACCATCACGACACATTTTATTATCATGAACATACGACCATCATTATTCCTTTATATGGGACTCAATAGTGGGTTGACTTAGGATAAAGTGTGTCAAAAAGGTCTTTTGGGAATTTTATTTATCATAATCATATGAACTAGGAAATTGGGGATCCCAAGTGGGAATAATGGGAGGCTTAAGCATGGATTCCTTTCAATTAGATATTTATAAATATTTATCCTCATCACAATATACTTGGTCCTAAAAATGGTTAGTATAGTGGTCCTTATATAAGAAATGGGATTTGAGAACCCAAATAATCGTAATGTAACAAGGACCATTGTGGTTCCTTTTATTGTCATAAAACCATGAATAATGATGAAACTATGAAGGTCATGAAACAAGGTCCATTATAGTACAGTTTAAAATCATACATTTAGAACCAATCACGGTGGATTTAGATATTACTCAACAGTGGGTTGATTATGGAGAAAGAGTGTTGACAAAGTATTTTCGGCAATTTATTTATCCCAATTAATGGACTTGAGAGAATGAGATTTCCAAGTGTGAATCTTGGGAGAATTGAGCATAGATTCTTTTCACTCTAATGATATTGATTATTTATCCTAAGGAAATTGAACTTGGTTCTAAAAATATGGGGTTTGAAGTCCTTATATAAGCAATGGGAGATGGGTGCATGAATAACCATCATATAACATACATCATTGTGGTTCCTTTTAAGGTTGTGTATTCATGACCAATGATTTTCCATTAAAGTTTTCATAATGGGGACCATCATGGTGCCTTTCAAGATAGTGTATTCAGAACCATCATGGTTCCTTTATATGTGACTTAGTAGCATGTTGATTTAGGATAAAGAGTATCAAATAGTTATTTTAGGCTATTTCTTTAGCCCCTTTAAAGAAACTAAGTGAATGAGGCAACCAGGTGGGAAGCTTAGGAGGATTGATTGTGGATTTCTTACACTTAGATATTTATATATATTTATGAATAATTATGTATACTTATATATATATATATATATTTATGTGTATTAATATTTACATATATTCATATATATTATTTTAGTACATATATATATTTGACTGGATATATATATATTTATATATATTTATATGATTATATATATATATATATTTATATATACATGAACTTATTTATATTTATATATATTAATGTTGTTTATGATGGTTTCCAACATGATTTATTTACAGAACCTAAAACACCCAATGGTTCCCACATTTATGATAGGTTATAGACCCGCTTTCCAAAGTCAGGAAGTCACTGGGGAATTTTTATAATGAATCTTATGAAATCATATTGGCTAATATGATGGGCTTTTAGGATCATCATACACTATTTGTGGGAATTATTACATACTATAGGGCTCTCTTATATATTTAAGTCATGTCTTTAAATCCTTTTCAATTTTCCATAAGGGACTGTCTACCCAATCTGTGTTAGCAATCATTTATTAGTATTTATGGTCATAGAACATCTATATATATTATAGGTTCTTCATTAATGGAACCATTAGTATGTGTCACAGGTCCTCCATATTATTTTTTAATTTACTTGTTAATTACTTATTTTATGGAACTATGATTTAAAGCCACATAGCTGGTAACTCTTGAATTTATAGCCATCTAAGAAGGAAATAGTTGGTTTAGTATTAGGATCAAGCCCATAATATGGATTCGTATATATCCTTGTGAAATTAATCATAACCCATATAGTTTAATTCTACTTAATGTGACACACCATACCTTTTAAACTCTTGTGAAAATGTTTGGCTTATGCAGTTTAACGTTATGTGATAAGGAAAATTAGGGGAAATATGCCTATAAATGGTTAGTGTGGGACTAATACATGAATGAAAATTTATGATTGATCTTGAAGGTAATATATCCGTAAGATATTGTGTTAATACTATAAGTTATATGACCATATGAAGATGCCGTTACTAAGAATATGGCCCTATGATGATGAGTTAATAGAGTCGGGTTTAAAACTCTAGGAGGCATCCCATGCATGCTATTGAGATGTGAATCAAAGCCCAAATAATTTTGGTTATGTTAGGGATTACACCTAAAAATGAGTCCCAAAATTTATTCATTGGGAATGTTTCATTTTGAAGGAATATTCTTATGGGGAATTTTTCCCTTTGTGAAGAAGGTAGTCCTGTCTGAGATTATACCTAGAAAGTAATTCCATGATAGACATATTATCATGCTAGTGAAATAATAATTATAGATCCATAATCGAACATGAGTTATTCTCAGGGTGAGAAATAAGTTATATCCTAATGTTAATCTCATTTCATGAATAACTAATTTCATGTGACTTATACTGGAATAAGAACCCCATTATTGATCTTTCTTCCTCATCTACTAATAGACGAGGGAGGGGTTATAGAAGGAATAAGGGATAAGGAATATTGAAAGAAAGGATAGAGGATTACTCTAGGAGGGATTCCTAAAGGAAAATGCTCCATACCTACTGATGGATGAGGGAGGGACTATGACGGGGCATCCATAAAGAAATACTAGGGGGCTTACTCTAAGAGGGATTCTCAACTTTGTATTCTTATCTATTTATAAACCCTCATTTTGGACTTACCATTCCATTGATTAGAAAATAGAAATTATGAATGATATCAATAAAATTTACATTTCAATAAGTATACATGGAGTAAATTCCACTACTTGAACCAGAATGATTCCATCTATTACTTCCAGGATTGGGGTCCTCAAAACCAAGGGGATTCAGAATTAAAAACATCTTGAAGACCCCATAAATTAGGGTGGTTAAGTATGGAAAATTATTTACCATGGGAATTCATGATCAAAATGGGGGAATTTTGGTGTATCCCATACCCCAACTATATAAATATGGTGGATTTGGGACAGGCCATTATGACAATATTCCCAAATATGAGACTTGGGTAAAAGTGGATAAAATTTTATTTTAGGGAAGAAAATACCCTAGGTGAGATGGGATGAATTTTTACTAAGGTGGGTAACCCTGGATGAATGGAAACTAAGGTGGTAAACCCTGGGCATATGACAACTAAGGTGGGTCTCCCAGGGCAGATTGTTGCTAAGTTGGGTAGCCTTGGGTGTTTGGTCAAACAAGTGAAGGACCCTGGGTGGCTGGTCACCCAGGTGAGGGGCCTCAGGTAGTTGGTTTCCAAGGTGAGGGACCTTGGGTTATTGTTCTAGAAAGTGATGAATTTTGATCACTAATTACTAATTAATTTAAATTCCTTAAGTCCTATAGTGTAGTAGGATACATAGAAGAGGTACTGGAGGCTTGAGGGGTATGAATCAGTGTGGCTTTCTCTCTCTTCCAAAGTGAGAAAATTTTCCACTATGTGGTGGAAAAGGGGGTCTATTTGTAGGAAAAACTTAGAGGCTGGGTTTAAAAATCCGAACAAGTACGTAGGTGTATACATGTGAGATGGTCAAGGTTAGATGGATGATCTGTGGGGACTTGAGTGAGTTAGGATGAGTGGTTGAGGCATACCCGAGTGAGGCAGACCAAGATACTAGAGTAGACCTAGGTGGAGCCAGCCTAGTTCCCCAAGGTGGAATCTATACCTCTTATTTTTATCTTTTATTTTTATTTTTTAAAATGGTTCACTAATAATAGACCACCCTCAGAATGGGATTCAGGTAGAATGATGAGGATTAGATTATGAGGTCACCGCCTCCCACCTGGCATGATATTTAGGAAAAGTAATCCCTATATTGTTTTCTATAGTGATTAGGGAGAGATGTAATGTTTAGTTTAAGTTGACCACATTGGAAGGGCTAGGTGAGGTAAACTGTTAGGGCTAGGCAAGACATACAGGTAGGGCCAGTAGAGGGGACCAACCTATAAATAGTGATGGTCCCCCATCACATGAGTGCATGATTATTTTTCCTATATTTCCATTTTCCTTATTCAATTCTCTAAATTGATAATTGGTGTTTTTTCACATGAGAGAGTATAGAATCCCACCTTTTTATCACATAAACTTTCCTTACATTATACAAAACTGAGGATCTTTAAGGTTTAGTGTCTTGGAAACTAGGAACTTATTACATGAGAAAAAAACATAAAACATTATTCTTAAACACTTGAAAGGATTCTCCTTATGTTCATCCTAGGTTCATTACTGCATCTCATAACCTGGGGACACACATCAAAAGAAAAGGGTGAGCAGAAGGCCCAGTAAGGGAAACAAGGGAATCATTTAACATGTGAACTTTAGATACATCAATAAATTCACGAAAAAGAACATTAAGGCATGAGAAAGAAATCATGAGGCATATCATAATAAAAATAACATATTTCATAACTTTAAAATGTGGCTACAACTTTTAACATAGACAATTAATTCCGTTTCACCATGTTCCATCCCCAAGGTGTCGTTAAAAATTACCAAGGTTATTCACCAAGGTATCAGTCGAAATGGTCATCTCTAGAGATTAAGTCTTTACCCAATGAATTCGAGCGCTATTAGGGAACACCCTTAAATTTTAATTTATTATCATGTGAGACACATATATCATCATCAAAAATTTCATAAATAACCCATATAGCATAAAATAAATGGGTTTCATTTCATAATCATAACGTTTTAAAAACTGGTTTTATGACATGATCTTTATGTCACTTTAAACCCACGGAATAGGAAAGTGGTCTCATGTTTGTAAATCCCAGAATTTAAAATAGAATATTTTGGTATATATTTGAATACTCCTTTAGAAGAAAGATCTTTTAGTATTCACTTAATAAAATAAATAAAAAGAGAGAGACAATTTGAGACGAAAATTCTGCAGCATAACGGCTATAATACATGGTTTTAGAAAACATTGAAAAGAGAGGGGACATGGATCAACCACTCATAAATGATACATAAAACAGTAGGGGAACAGAATATAAAGTATTAAAGAACATGTTAATGAAATTTTAATGATATAACATATGAAACGAAGAACTTGAAAGGAAGACGAAAAAAATAAGATTTCTTTTATGAGAATTCGGCAGCTTGACAACGTCACTTAAAACTTCAAAAAATGGATTGAAGAGATAAAATAGGGTCTCCAATAAAATAAACATAGATGATAAGTATGATAGATATAGATATCATAACACAACATAATAAAACGGACCTTGAAAGACTTGACATGAAAATAGATCTTGAAAATGAGAAGGGTGAAAGAACCACTTAAAAATCCGGCAGCCTAACGACGTCACTTAAACTTCAACAAAAAATGAATTGAAGAGATCAAATAGGGTCTCTTATCATATGAAAATAGAAGATAAGTATGATAGACATAGACATCATACCCAAACATAATAAAAAAGTAACTTGAAAGACTTGACATGAAAGTAGAACTTTGGAAAATGAGAAGGGTGAAAGAATCCCATAAAAATTCAGCAGCCTAACAGCGTCACTTAAACTTCAACAAAAAATGAATTGACGAGATAAAATAGGGTCTATAATCATATGAACATAAAATATCAGTATGATAGATATAGATATCATACCCCAAAATAATAAAAAAGAACTTGAAAGACTTAACATGAAATTAGAACTTTGAAAAAGGAGAAAGGTGAACGAATCCCTTAAAAATTTGGCAGCCTAACGACATCACTTAAACTTTTTTAAAATTAACTGATGAGAGAAAGAGGGGGTCTCTCATCATATGAACATGAAAGGGAGGTAATAGGAATATAAAATAACATCCTCCATCATAAGAGAATGGAGCATAAAAGAAATGACATAAAAGAGATTACTTGAAAAGGAAGAGAGAGGTAGGATCCCTTACCTTAAAACATAACTCTTAAAACTCAAATGTTGGGACCTTGAGGGATTGGGGGAACCTTGGGAGGACTCCATGGGAGGTAATGAGACCAGAGCTTTTTTGGGGGAGAGTTGGGAGTCGAATGGATGAGAGGATGTCTTGGTATTTATAGGGAAAGTGAGGGGACAAGACATTAATGGCCAAGGGACACCTCATTGGTGGTTTTGGAAAAACCATGGGCTTGCCCATGGTATTTTACCATGGTATTGGCCACTTGGGACACCTCATACCTTATCTTACTATTCATAAGTCGAACATATTGATTACATACTTAATACATCATTTAATGATGTCATTAAACACCCGTAACTTAAAAACTGTATTTTCACTATTAATCAAAAATTTAACTTTCTCAGAAAAATCCCAAAATTTCACCTTAACCAAATATTGATTCTCTGATTTCAAAAATGAACTCTATTTTATAAAAATAATTTTCTAAATATTTTTAATTTATTTTTTAAATAAATACACTATTCATCGAAAATTCATTTTTTTCAGAAAAATCCCCAAAAATTACCTTAATATAATATCGATGCTTTGAGTTCAAAAATGAATTCCATTTTATAAAAATAATTTTCTAAATATTTTTAATTTAATTTTTAATAAAAAAAACACTATTCACCCAAAAAACTAATACTTGACTAATAATTTCTGAAACAGTTATTTACATATTTTATTGAATCACATTACTTAATCAAGGTGCCTAGATTATATTAATACTTTCTTTATATGAGATTACTAATCCATTTGGTTACATTACTAATCCTAAGTATAAAATCACTATTCATAATTTACTATTCATCAAAAATCAAGTTGATCTTATTAGACTCTAAATTTCGTACTGAACATAATTGTAGAAGACCATTTTTTGAAAATCATTACACAATTTTAATTATTTAAGGCTTAAATAAACCATTTTTAAAATATCCTTTTTCTAAAATTCATCAAAAATATGCATACTATATTTATCCGGTCATTTGAAAATTCATAAACTTCATCATAAGAAGAAATAATTTTTTTTATTTAAAACAATGGATTACACAAGGCAGTTATGGTCTCCTTACATATCCCCTTATCACACCAGCATATGACCTAAGTGTAAGGTGTGCTAAGGTGAGAGAATCCGAGGGAGGCTCAACCAACATCACACGAGTAGTAATTTCTATTTTATTGAACTGCTCGTGAAGGCGATTCCGTTCTAGATTTACACGATGAAGTTCGGCTTGGGTTTGGTCCAGTGAAAATCCCAGTGGTGCTACCTCCTTCCCAAGTTCTATTATATCGGCTTCGATCGGTCCAAGACTACTGGGTGAAGCCATCAAATCTTCTTTCTATATTAATTAACCAAGATTACTTTTATTTAGAGACAATAATCAAAACCTTTAGTTTCCAGTGGTCATATTGACCAATGGTCATATAACCGTCAAAACTGAACGGTCTCATTTTAATTATAGTCATGTTTTCAAATGAAACAGTTTTGTTTACTATAAAATAAGATAACACACAAAATTAGGAAACAATATTTATTCAAAATTTCGGGTCATTACAATCTTCCCCCCTTAAGAAATTGCGTCCTCACAATTTTTAAAATTGGGTTCGGAAATTTCATTGAATGTCCCACATCAGAAAAGGAGTCAGTAAAACTATTACTTTAAAAGAAAGAATGGGAAGTACAAAGGTCACCCGAGTTAACCCATACTAGGATTCCATGTAAGAAAACATGGACATAGAGGAGAAAACAAAGGGTCACGTTCTGAAGGATCGTGATAGAAAACATGATTAGGAGAAAGTTAACAACAAGAAAATCACTAACTTATGATGGGTTAAACGGTATTTGATTTCCCAATAGGAAACATTAACAGAAAACATTTTTGTTTTACGTTCCTTTTCATAGTTTTGAGGAATTCATTTACTACATAGAATAAAACACAGGGAAATATACCTACCTTCAAGTAGAGTTTCATCCTTTAATAAGTCTCTACCAAAACTAATCTTTTCTCCAAACGATGAGCATTCAAAACTACTTGGTCTCATCAAAGCACAAGAATCATCTTCTAGAGAATCACATAATCCACCAAAAAGATTAACTATCTATTTCTTCTATTATCCAAAAAATAGAAAGGGTAAGATTAAATAACTCTTCAAAAATAAATAATCCCATAGGAATGGAAACTTCTTTAAATCTTTAAAATTCCATGGTACTACCCAAAGTTCATCATAGACCATTCCATAAATAACAGTCCTTAAATTTCCTCAAAATAAACCAAACTAAGATTGAAACCCAAATACAAGAAGGATTTGATAACATAGTCTTCCAAAATAAACCTCATCGTTCATCTCTAAACAACATCAACCACTCCTAACATATTTTAAAAAAGTAGCTAACCTAATCATATTTTCCCCAAGATAGGTTAATCATTTCCATAAGTAACCTAAATTACTATAAGTCCACCTTAAATTCATCGATTCTTCAAAATATAAGTCAACCTTACTCCTCAATGAAAATATCGTAGTAATCTATTTACATTGATCATATATGGTTCCCAAAATAGTGAACGTCTTCCAAAATAATTATCATCTTTTAATCCCCTAATCATCTCTGTCATATTAATATGGAAATCGTCACATTTCCTATCACATTGGTTGTTGGGACATGCTCTTCCATTTCCCACCATTAACTAAGAAAAGAACGTATAATTAGGGGGCTTAAATACTTTGCCAATAATCATTAAAAGGAAACTTTAAGCATATAAGGATAAACTTGTAGAAGGAAAGTATACCCTAACTTGTGATCCCCTAGGTTCCAAACTAGGTTATCCATGATCATATATTTTTATGTGAATCTTTATTTTATTTTATCTTTGTTCCTTTAATAATGGTTCATACTAAGCTTATGAATTTAACAAAGCATATACCCCGGGAGTGTCGTAACCAAGAGTGCAGCAAGTCCCGTTGTCGTGTACCAGTTCCTGTTCGAGTCTAGCTCAAAGCGGTGTTTTCTGGTTTTACCCCTATGTACATCTGTGCCCGAGCCACCCCTACCTGCTCGTATCCAGACAGGGATGTATTTTCTTGGCAACCCCTTACTCAATACTCACCAAAATACAAGGAAGATTTCTTATATTTAAACTTTTCTATAGGGTTCTTTCTAGAGTTTTCATATCCTAATTTCCACAAATAACTAAACCATCCTTTGATACCAACTATAGCATCCCGCCTTTTTATCACATAAACTTTCCTTACATTATACACAACTGAGGATCTTTAAGGTTTAGTGTCTTGGAAACCATGAACTTATTACATGAGTAAAAAAACATAAAAAATTATTCTTAAACACTTAAAAGGCTTCTCCTTATGTTCATACTAGGTTCATTACGACATCTCATAACCTAGGGACAAACATTAAAAGAAAAGGGTGAGCAGAGGGCCCAGTAAGGGAAACAAGGGAAACAGGGGAAACATTTAACATGTGAACTTGAGATACATCAATAAATTCATGAAAAAAAACATTAAGGCAAGAGAAAGAAATCACGAGGAATATAATAATAAAAATAACGTATTTCATAACTTGAAGATGTGTCTACAAAATTTAACATAGACAATAAATTCTGTTTTACCAAGGTCCATCCACAAGGTGTCATTAAAAATTACCAAGGTTATTCACCAACGTATCAGTCCAAATGGTCATCTCTAGACCCAATGCATTGGAGCGCTATCAGGGCACAACCTTAAATTTTAATTTATTATCATGTGAGCCACATATATAATCATTAAACATTTCATAAATAACCCATATAGAATAAAATAAATTGGTTTCATTTCATAATCATAACTTTTTAGAAACTGCTTTTATGACATGATCTTTATGTCACTTTAAACACACAGAAAAGGAAAGCAGGTCTCATGTTTGTAAATACCAGAATTTAAAATAGAAAATTTTGGTATATATGTGAATAAACCTTTATAATAAAGAGACTTGATTATTCACTTAATAAAATAAAGAAAAATAGAGAGACATTTTGAGACGAAAATTCTACAGCATAACGACTATAATACCTAGTTTTAGAAAACATTAAAAAGAGAGGGGACATGGGTCACCCACTCATAAATGATACATAAAAAAGTATGGGAACAGAATATAAAGGATTTAAGAACATGTTAATGAAATTTTAATTATATACCATATGAAACGAAGAACTTGAAAGGAAGAAGAAAAAAATAAGATTTCTTTTATGAGAATTCGGCAGCCTAACAGCGTCACTTAAAACTTCCAAAAATGGATTGACGAGATCAAATAGGGTCTCTCATAATATGAACATAACTGATCAGTATTATATATATATAGATCATACCCCAACATAATAAAATAGAACTTGAAATACTTGACATGAAAATAGATCTTGAAAATGAGAAGGGTGAAAGAACCACTTAAAAATTCGGCAGCCTAACGACGTCACTTAAACTTCAACAAAAAATGAATTGAAGAGATAAAATAGGGTCTATAATCATATGAAAATAAAAGATCATTATGATAGATATAGAGATCATAACCCAACATAATAAAAAAGGAACTTGAAATACTTGACATGAAAGTACAACTTTGAAAATTGAGAAGGGTGAAAGAATCCCTTAAAAATTCAGCAGCCTAACGACGTCACTTAAACTTCAACAAAAAATGAATTGACGTGATCAAATAGGGTCTCTGATAACATTAAAATAAAATATAAGTATGATAGATATAGATATCATTCCCCAAAATAATAAAAAGAAACTTGAAAGACTTGACATGAAGGTAGAACTTTGAAAAAGGAGAAAGGTGAACGAATCCCTTAAAAATTCGGCAGCCTAACGGCGTCACTTAAACTTTCTTAAAATTAACTGATGAGGGAAAGAGGGGGTCTCTAATCATATGAAAATGAAAAGGGAAGTAATAGGAATATAAAAGAACATCCTCCAACATAAGAGCATGGAGCATAAAAGAAATGACATAAAAGAGATTACTTGAAAAGGAAGAGAGAGGTAGGATCCCTTACCTTAAAACGTAACTCTTAAAACTCAAAGGTTGGGACCTTGAGGGCTTGGGGGCACCTTGGGAGGACTCCTTGGGAGGTAATGAAACCAGAGCTTCGTTGGGGGAGAGTTGGGAGTCGAATGGATGAGAGGATGGCTTGGTATTTATAGGGAAAGTGAGGGGACAAGGCAATAATGGCCAAGGGACACCTCATTGGTGGTTTTGGCAAAACCATGGGCTTTCCCATGGTATTTTCCCATGTTATTGGCCACTTGGGACACCTCATACCTTATCTTACTATTCATAAGTCGACCATATTGATTACATACTTAATACATCATTTAATGATGTCATTAAACACCCGTAACTTAAAAACTGTATTTTCACTATTCATCGAAAATTCAACTTTCTCAGAAAAATTCCAAAATTTCACCTTAACCAAATATTTATGCTCTGATTTCAAAAATGAACTCCATTTTATAAAAATAATTTTCCAAATATTTTTAATTTAATTTTTAAATAAATACACTATTCATCAAAAATTCATTTTTTTTTCCAGAAAAATCCCCAAAAATTACCTTAACATAATATCAATGCTCTGAGTTCAAAAATGAAATCCATTTTATAAAAATAATTTTCCAAATAATTTTTATTTAATTTTTAATTAAAAAACACTATTCACCCAAAAAAACTAATACTTGACTAATAATTTCTGAAACAGTTATTTACCTCTTTTATTGAATCACATTACTTAATCAAGCTGCCCAGATTATATTAACACTTTCTTTATGTGAGATTACTAATCCATTTGGTCACATTACTAATCCTAAGCATAAAATCACTATTCATAATTTACTATTCATCAAAAATCATGTTTTTCTTATTAGACTCAAAATTTCATACTGAACATAATTTTAGAAGACAATTTTTTGAAAATCATTACACATTTTTAATTATTTAAGGTTTACATAATTTTTTTTTAAAATATCCTTTTTCCAAAATTCATCAAAAATATGCATACTATATTTATCCGGTCGTTTGAAAATTCATAAACTTCATCATAAGAAGAAATAATTTTTTTTATTTAAAACAAAGGATTACACAAGGCAGTTACTGTCTCCTTACATAGCCCCTTATCACACCAGCATAGGACCTAAGTGTAAGGTGTGCTAACGTGAGAGAATCCGAGGGAGGCTCGACCAACATCGCACAAGTTGTAATTTCTATCAGTTTGAACTTCTCACGAAGGCGATTCCATTCTAGCTTCACACAATGATGTTCGGCTTGGGTTTGGTCCACTACAAAGCCCAGTGGTGCTACCTCCTTCCCATGTTCTGTTAGATGGGCTTCGATCGGTCCAAGACTACTAGGTGAAGCCATCAAATCTTCTTTCTATATTAATTAACCAAGATCACTTGTATTTGGAGACAATAATCGAAACGTTTAGTTTCCAGCGGTCATATTGACCAATAGTCATATAACAATCAATACCCAACGGTCTCATTTTAATTATTCTCATGTTATCAAATGAAACAGTTTTGATGAGTATAAAATAAGATAACACAAAAAATTAAGAAACAAGATTTATTCAGAATTTTGGGTCATTACAGAGAGACTACCCTAGTGAGGTGTACTTAGCAATTCCACCCTATATAGGGGGCCTTAGTGGGGACAACCTAGTGAGGGGGGTCTCAATGAGGTTACCTGGGTGAGTATTTTGACCTTTTCCCAATTTCACCTTGTTATCCTAATATTTGACCTTCCATTCTTTGGGGGTAACCTCTTTTTATCTCTTCATTTAGTGTTCTAAAACATTTATCAAAATACATTTTAGATTATAAGAATGGATAAATCTAAAAATTCTATATTAAGTGCTTAAGTTTCTACTCATATTAATGAAATGATCTTGAATTCTATACCCCACTCATTGAACACGATCACCCTGAGTCATTGAGAACTAAAAACTATTCTGAAACTAACTTTTCTCAACTATCCATTTTTAAATAGACTTACCTTTTATGGGTTTTCTCCTTTTCTTAATACCCCAATTCCTAAAATAGATCTTTTTGACATTCATATTTTGCTTACTTGGGACATCATAAAAGTGAATATTTCTATTAATGGAAGGATTACCCATGAAACTAATAATAAGATATTGAATCATCTATCATATTATTAAAAATCAATTGAATATAAATTTAGATTCTATTTTATGACTAAATAATCCTCTATGTGGATTCAGAGTAAGGGATGGAGCCTTAAATGGGACCTTCATCCTAGAGGAAACATCTTTGAGTAATGGGCATGGCCTTATTGTGTTAACCAATGCTATATCACATTGTAAGTTTGTCTATAGGTTGTTGGGATTCCTAGGGATATTTAGACTTCACAGTTCTCTATCTATCATCATTCGGATATTATCAAATAGTTGATTTGTCAATAGTTCTCTCAGAGAAGCACATTTAATATTCTATATGGAGAGGTTGGCATTAGCCTTTGGGATGTTCATAAAATTAGGGGAATCCCCATCATGGGGGATATGTATGAGGAATTAATACCTCCTCAAAGCATTTGGGAAGATTTTAACTAGACTCATATACTAGTGAGGGAATAACTAAAATTGGTTGAAAGGGATTTCAAGAAGTAAATTCTTCCTTTTATTAATGTTCCCTTTAGTACGTGGACCAAAATTTTCTTAATCCCCCAAAGATCAAGACCTAGAGGGAAAAGGACAAGAACCATACCGAACCAGTAAACTGGTGGTTCTAGAAATTATTACTAGAACATCCTTGATGATGGTCAATATATGATATAGGACAATAATATTAGGCTACATTTGAGCTCTTATCTTAATTTGTTTTGAATTTTAGCCATATTTCTCAACAGATGGTTGTTACCTACTTACGATGCACATATCAAAGTAATAGAAACCACTTTAATAATGACAGATCAAATTGAATCTGGAATAATAGTGAGTCTTGATATTCCATCTTTAGGTATTCTTTATCAAGTGTTAGGTCATGTTTTGTGGGGTGAATATCCTCATAGAACCTGCAAACCAATCCAAATTTTCATGGATGGATTTCATTACATATCAGAGGTTATAACTTGAGACACACAACCTTGGATCGTCAATATTCTCATAGTCCCACATTACTAGATATTACAGGGATTTGACCCATAAATATTGATGTAAAATCTCTAAATTATCTCTTTGGGGACCATTAATTGTTTTCCATCACACCTTATAAGTCTTCCATCGGCACATTAATGGCTGGAATTAATGACACTGTTGTCACTTGATCATACCAGATTGTATTATTGCATGAGGTTATCACAATGAGGGTTGATGGTGTCTGTATTTGAAAACCCTATATTGAATCTAGGTTTTAGAACCTATTTCAATGTGTACATGAAATGAAACAATATTATTTATATGAATTTCATGATGAAAAACACTGAATGATCATGTATAGATTCTGGATAACATTGATGCAGATTAATAAAAAAATTATAATTCCTCTTCCACCATTTTGAACTTCAATTGAACTATCTTTGGAGTATTCTTAATCATGGATTTAACATTACTAGAACATAGATCTAATGGGAGACACTCCACAAATACAGAAAATAATATTTTCCATTAGAGGAGAACATAAGAAGAAACATCACATGATGAAGAAACATCACAAGGTATTGATATTGTTGAGATGGATTCTTCAGCTAATAAAGAAAATTTTCCCACTTTTGGTCATGACCTTGTAATTTATAATATTTGGGATCCATGCATGAGCATAACACCTCCATACATATACCCAACTATTGATATTCCTAAAAATTATTTTAGTCAAGACTCTTTGGGTCATGTGACACTTGACAAAGAGGACCAAAATACTATTTAGATCACTTAATTTCTAGTGAAATGTGGTGACTTAATGAGTGACTAAAATCTAGAATACAATTTTGGTTCCTAAAGATGAGTCCATTCTCAATGTTAGGGATTCTTCCATGAAATGATATTCTCATGAATGATCATGAAAAAACTTGTGTACTTGGATCACTTAGACCCCTATTTCCAAAATTAACAATAAGATTGGTCATCTCTTTCAACTATTCATCGGTCTCAATATAGGTGGATTTTACTATTGAGGGTTATATTTGATCACCCATAAGATGATGATTATCCATGTGTAACTAGAGACTAAAGAGAAATATCATAAGAAAAATGAAAATGTGAATCACCAAGATAAACTTATACAAAAAATTACTTAGTATTTGACTAAATAGACCATTGAGGAATCAAGAATATAAGAGAAAGTATCTTCTTTGAGAGTGGAATTAAATAAATATGCAACTATTATATTTAATGAAAGGGCACAAATTTCAAAACCAATGATTTATATTGAGGTAACTATGAGAAGGAGACAAAATCTATCTAATCGAGTGGGGAGATACACTATTTGTCTCAGGCTAAAGTCACACAACAAATGATACTTTAAAAAATGATTGATACTCCTCACTAGGATTAGCTGACCCATGACATATGAAATACTAATTATTTACTTATCTATTTTCATTGGATTTTTTTGTATTAAAAAAGATACTATAATTTTTAGATGCTCCTCTCATTCTAATTTTGATGAAATAAATTAATATTTAGTTTATTTTTAGTTATCTATCTTTTGTCTCATTTTGATATTTATTTCATAATAATGTTAAATGATTTGAAAAGTAATATCAAGATATTATGTATCATTTGACTATTGAAGATCAAATAAAAACACTAGTCATAATCCTTGAATACTTAAGAGAAAATGATCTCTCTGGGCATGGATCATGGATTGGTATAGGTATAATCTACCATCATTGTAACACTAGAGTTGTTACATTGGAATAGATGATATAATATATAACTTTTTTAATATTTTATGGAGGTTTCCAAACCAATATTTCAGGGAAATAAGGATTATTTAACTTTTTCCCTTGGTTAAGGGACCTAGTGAGCATAACTTGACTATTTCTGGGGCTTTATAGTGACCAAAAAAGATTTGTTTCTTTTTAATTTTTAATTTTCCTTACTTTTTCCTAAGCCTAATACAGGGAAGTATCAGTGGAAAATACTTTGATCTTTTTTAATCCTCCCATTATGGGATTTTGACCTAAAAAATTATTCACCTTTTCAATTTCATGTTCTAAATTTTTCCTAGACCATGAAAATAGAATTCCTAGTGAAAAGAGACTTTTATTTTATCTAGAGAACCATTTGTGGGTTTTTATTTTGGTGAGTATGTTTTCTAGCGCTTTCCATTGGGGTATGTGATGCACTTTTATTTTCCATGTATACTTTCTTTCCAAATGTGGGAAACCTCTACCACCACGGTTGAAAATGTTAGCTCCTTGATAAAAATAGGATGATGGGATTTTTTTCTACTTCCTTTATCCTTCATTGGATCTTGTCTCCTAGTCCAGATCTACATCATAAATTTGATAAATGTTTTTTAATCTCATTCCTGGTTCCACATTGGAGTGGATACTGGTTAATTATGTTGCTTTTAACATGAAAATTCTTCCAATAGTGGTCAGAGTTAATGGTGATGTTGGAAATGTCTAGAAATCTATGTATGTTGAGTGCATTGGGTGTCTACAAATGTATTACACTTTAAATGTTCAGGGAATATAATGTCTATGGAATCTTAGTTTTGGAACCCAAGGCATACCATGTTCGTCATGTGGTAACTTACACCAACGGTTTAAGTCATCCAAGGATCATTGCCTAGGGTATCACATGATTATCACATGAGGTATAAATTCTGATGCATGAAGTGGGGTTAAATGTTTAAGGTTTTATGGGGACATGATAATAAGTTTAAGGTATTATGGATACATAGTCATAGGTTTAAAATCTTGTGGGGACATAACCATAGGTTTAAAGACTTATGGGGACATTTCCCATGTACTCCCATAACATATTGGTCTCGATATGGGTTAACATTGCATGGTGATTTTAAAGTCTAGTTGGGACCTCACACTTGGTTGTTGGGAGGTTAAGTTTGTCCCTCAGGGAGAGGGGGGTTGAATGATCCCACATTGGGGTTCTCACCTCCCAAGGGGAAGAATTGTTTTAGATGATGTCAAGATATCAAGATTGAACCTCAGGGAGGAATCCTACACACCCAATTAAGTTACAAGGATCAAAATCCACATATTTCAAGTCAGCAGTTTAAGGTCATGTGATAGGAATGACGTATATAGTTTAATGTAATGTGGTAAAGACGCTTATGTCATGAATAGAGTGATAAAAAGGGATGGTGTGGGAATTACACATTAAATCTTCCTAAAATATAGATGGACATCTTAGGTTTATCACATAAGTCATCCTATGTTTTCACACAGGGTAAGGATATATTTTTGTATCATGTGATGAGGAAGTTTATGTGATGTTTAATGTTGTACTATTAGGATGTTAGGATATAATGTTTAAATTATTACATCCCAAATTTAGAAAGGGCTTATTCCAGGGGTATCCCATTCCTAGTTACTATTAGAGGAGAGAAGTATACAATACTATCCCCCATTAAAGGGAAAAAATTGGTTTCCCTCGATGATGCGATCACTGGGGAAACACGTGGGGGGGGGGGATGTTAGGGTTCCTATATTTAATATGAATAGGTGATTAGGTCATATAGAATATTCTTGGAGAAAATATATTGGACATGAGGGTTGATGATATGGGCCATGAATATAATTAGGGCATGAGTGAACTCAGTATGGATAGGAATAAGGACCATGGGTTCTCAAATTCTATGAAAGTATGCCTACTAAAATGAGGCATTATGTAGGTATCTTGGAAGTGATTTTCATGTTGGATAGAGGTTTCATAAAGGTGGGGCTTTTAAGGATAATGCATTCACACAACATGGATTCCCTACCAAAGGGTAGTGTCTTGTTCACATAGGGGGAATTTGTGAAATATGGTGGCATCACTAAACCCTATGGGGTGTGAATCATTTTCATCTAACACAAAGGGAAATATTCTTTATCAAAGTTATCTCTACCATGGTCTTAAGTGATAAGGTACTCATGGGAGGCTTCTTAGGAAATATCAATACCTCTATTAATCCATTTCATTTTAAGTTCATGATCGATGAAGTTTCATGAATACATAGTTTTTTTGGAAGACCAAAGGGGGTTCCCTACTTAAACAAAGGATAAAAAGGTAATCTAAAGGCACCATAGAGTTTATGACATACATTGCATGGAATATTTCCATCTTCTCATAAGATGAAATTTCTCAGTTCTCCAACATCCTTCACAAAACCCTTCCATTTTAGAAAGATTCTTCTTACATGAATTCAGTCCCTTACATGTATTTTGAGAACATTTTGGCATAGATTCACCTTGAATCATCCACATGATCCTAAAATTATCCCGTAACATGTGTTTTTCATTGTAAACAAATTCCCCCATTAGAATGGGAGTTGAAACAAGAGAGGTAGATAAAATTAAGAGGAAAGAATACTGAAATACCATGCTAAAGGTAGAATAATTCTTGAAAATTGGCCCACCTTTAACCTATAAATAGAGGAAGGGCCCCTGAGGGGACCATGATATTCTCACAGAATATTGACTATTACCCTCTATTCTTGAAAAGTAATTTTATCACAAGTGTTTTGTGAAACAAATCTCTAGAACTTGCGATACTCCCCTCTTATATGAATGAATCTTCCATGAATTCTTCACAAAGGATAATATTCTATAAGAATCATGTTTCATGAAGGTTTAAGATTCATGACAAATCTTCTACGAATATGAATTAGATAATTTTTAAAGTCATTGAGATATCCCTTAAATGTGTTGACGTTATTTTTACACAAATAAGAGAGATGACTATTAATATTTTGTTAAGGAAAGCTTCTAAACAATAATGTATTAAGACATAATTTAAAATATAATCATAGAGGATCATAAGTATTACCCTCTATTCCAAATTTTTTCATTGTATAGATTTGGGATAAGAGATGATATGTTGATCCCTATTGATGAATAAGATGCCCCTTCCTACTTCTTCAGAAGCTCTCGAGGGATGTATTAGTGGAACATGTATACTACAGGTTACTATTTCAAGGAAAATTCATTGATAACTACTCATTATCTATGGAAACCCATAAATATGATCAATGAGGAGGAGTTGACTACATAAAAATCCCCCACTATGAAATATGAGATAATCTTCCTGGAAGGCCTGGCATACTACCTCTAGGGATGGATCAAGGAGTTGGACCTATACCAGGGAAGTAACTTCATATATTAATGGTCCTAGGCATACCAGGTATAGGATACATGTAGTGAATTTTAGGAGGATCTAAAGGTAGTGGATCGATATGAAGCAAAGTGGACTTATCAATTCCACATCTATCACCACCCATATATTATGTCAGAGTTTTTGAGTAGATGGTCACTGAGGACCAACAATTTTCACTTTTACCATGGGGAGGTTGACATAAGCTTGTGGAATATTTACAACATTGGTGGGATATTAATCCATGGGAAAATGTATGAAAAATTTCTCCCCATTAAGAACATCTTGGGTGACTGAGAGTATCTATAGTTATTATCAAATGATCTATTTTAAATTGTTCAAAGAGGAAGGTGATAAAATCATGGGATGAAATAAATCACATTCGAACAATGGTTCAACTATTTCCTAAATTAAAACATGGAGAGGCTTTCAGGAAGACCCCATAAGTGCCTAAGGGAATTGTAATGTGTGAAGGAGCAGTCATACTGGGTGATCTTGTAGGCCATTAAATTTATCCTATAGGGTTAATAAATTAATTCCCTCTTTCCAAAAGTCATATTAGAAGGGTTCATAATATCATCACTCTATGGATCAATTATACTAGTTCATGACACACACACAGGGGGTGTGTATGAGCATGTTTATCATGTAAGTAGCACTGGTAATGGGAAAACGTGTTAATATGGTAGTCTTGGTAATGAGGAATCTTTACATGGTGGTAAGTAACATCAGTAAGTGGAAGACCCCATTTTTTAGGAATATCTCATTCCATATTTTTTATATCTAGTTTCCCACACACATAGGAGGGTATGAGTACCCAAACCCCATATTTCCTGCACATAACAACTTCCGACTTTTGATGCTAAATATTATTAGGAGCCACCCTCTGTAGTTGGAGAAGGTTGGGGTGATTGAAAAATATTAGGCTTCCATAGTAATTAATGTTTCATCCATTCCACCCCCCAGTAGGGGTGACCATGTTTGACCATATATGGACCACATAGAAGAGGCCATACCTCCACAACTTTTGAGGTGGGGTACTAGTGTTGCAGGTACATTGTAAGGTGGTCTGTGAACCCTACACCTCATATTAGTTCACCCAAAAATTCTAGTTTCTCCAAAGGATCATGATGAAGGTATAAACTAGGGTACGCTTGAAATATCAACCAATTCTTCAATGGTAGTTGTTGTGTACATTTGTGAGGGAGGTAAGTGGAGGCAGGACATAGCCTCCCCCAATAGTTTCTCCCTATGGGATCTTCCAGAATTATGCATGAAACTAAGAGAGTGAATACCATGGGGAGATGTTGAATAATATAGTGATCTAGTTAAACTCTAAATAATTTACATAACCAAATGATAGGGGAATTCTGTATAAGGGGCCGCACACTAATGGGAAAGAGTTGGACCCATTAGTGGAGGAGATAATGCAACTATAGTGGTTCCTGGACTTGAATAGGAAAGATTTTTAATCCAAGTCAAGTGTCTTTAGTTGTAGGGTTAACCCTATGGATTGGTCCCTAGGGTTCATGAATTGGTTCCATGTAAGTGCTTGTTTTGTGCAGATGTTCTTGACGACACTATCTTCCTTGATGCCCAGAAGATCTAGAAGGTTTTATGGATGTTAATCCCCCTATGTGTTGTGAATATATTTAATAATTTAGTGGATTATCCTTATTTGGATAAGACACATCGAGGTTGAATTTTCATATCCCCAGTTTGAGGAAGTTCATTATATATAGGAGATAGAAGATATGATCCAATCTCGTGGCGTGGAATGCCCCCTAACCAAACAAGTGGAGAATATTGCTGGAAATAACCTCCCCTAGTGGCCTCCCATGGGTTGATCAACTGAAGGGATATACAAGGAATAATGATTGGATGAGGAGGAGTCATGGGTGAATGATTAACTCTTATGATCCTACAATGAAGAAGGTTATCCTACTAGTTCAGTAAATATCTGAATTTTTTGTTAGTTTGAGCCAATTTTCATTCATTTGGGGTTTTTGACTCAATTTACTTGACATGTATTAGGATTAGATAATATAGAAGTGTGGTGGGTGGATATTCATGAAAACTATTTGGGGAGGACAAGAAATATCCAACCATTGATTGGGTAGGCATGACACCTCCCTTTGATGTTGCGGTCATAGGGATCCATCCACCCATCATTGAGATGGTGCCTATGGATGTAGAAGTATCCCAACTAACCAAGGGAAGAACTCCAACTTATAATCCTCTCCATTTCTCACTAGTTCTGAAATTTTATTTTTTAAACTTTTTAAACTTATTTAATTATTTTAAACAGATCCATTACATCTGGTTGTAGGAAAAATTCTAGCAGTTGAGGCATTGGTTGCTACATAGATTCCGTTACTGATAGAACCTTTATTGAACCTCTATTATTTGTTGGTTGGATTTTATGTTACTTTTAATTATTCTCCCTATTTCAAACTTCCTTTTTCTTCACCTTCCATATTTTAGGTTTCACTAACCCTATGGTTCAATGATAGTGATTATTGTGTTCGGGAACCAACAAGTGGTGGTGATGCTTGAGTAGGCGGAGCCGATATCTGAGTCAGTGATAACTAGAGTTTCACCCACAACAAGGCTGGATTAAGAGGATATAACGGTAAAGCATGCAATCAAGGTGATGTGAGAGGTTGGAGAGTCAACCATTCTGGGGGAAGAGTTAGGAGAGGCTGACCTTCCCCTATACATGGATCCCATACCATATGAGAGGATGTAGGACACATATCCCATTATTTGTGTGATGGTTCCCTTTCCTATGTATGAGCCCATACCTCATGAGGATATCAAAGACTCTATCTATGACAGGGATAAAGAATAAACCAAATCATTCAGTGTAGGGTATGGAGTATAATTTATAGATTCATTACACAAACCCCATTGTATAACCTAATAAACCAGATATGGTCTCTGTATCACTTGTTGGTGAGTTTGAGGACTAGTGAGGTAGACTCTCATAGCCTCCGTACTCTGGCTTGGGACATAATTACATAGTGAGTTTATGTATAAAATAAATAGTTTGATGCCTCATGATACCTATCAACATATGAAGGTACCAAGGTACTCCATGTTATTAAACAAGATCTTTCTTGGCTAGAAAGGTAGGAACAATAGTATGAGACTATCCACATTACAAAGGGAGAGATGATCAACTACTTGATGGTACAACTGGATAAGGTTGAGTCTGAAGCAGTAGTGGAATTATCGTTACTGAATGAGTGTATGACCAAATAGGACTGAGTGAAAATTTAGGTTTATGGGGTTCATCCTAAAGATAAGGAGGAGGTGGTGGTACTGATTGGGAGGAAGCATGTTCTCGAGGCCACCAGGAAAAGGATGACTAAGATGGAGTGATCCCTCACATAGGATAATCTATGGGGGATCTTTGTTTTTGTAATAAAGTAAAGGATATAGCCTATGGATGGATTTCCTCATTATCATCCTCTCATAGTAATAAATTTTTTGTTTCTTCAATTTTTTTTCTTTCTACATTCACCTTTAACATATTAACACAAAACTCTAAGTCTATAAGACCATGTGAGTTGTGCTTAGTGTGAGAAAAAAGAGGAAAATAGATGATTATTCATTCATATAAGAGTAATAAACAAGGGATAATAGTATAGGTTTGGAATGATCCATCGAATATTGGGAGTTTCTCCACTATGAAGGTATTTTTTGGAGATATGAACTACGCACAACCATCTTTCTTTCACAATGATTAAAAGTGAATGAGTTGGGTAATTCTGAGGGAATTAGATTATACCTGAACAAAGTGGAATGGAGGTCTGGTGATCTGAACACTAGTGAATATAGTATCACCTAATGGAGGAATTTGTGGCTGGGATTGAGATATGATGTCTAGGAATCACTACATATCCCATGGATATGTGAATAATGTAAACATAGTTCTAGAATAAGGCATTGAAGAAGACTGAAACCAGAAGTAGAGGGGGATATACTCTCTAGAGAGTATGAGAACCCAATTATGTAGTTTAAAATGTTGACCAGGAAGACTCTAGGTACACTGTTTATGGTTATGCACATAGGACCATGGTGGTCACTATTATTTTAAGGACATATAGGTTGGACCATATGAGGGTGTCTCTTAGAAGTTTATGTGGAATGGAAGAGTAGTATCCCTAGGTAAAAATATGGCCAGATAGACCTTGCACCACATGTGGTATTTTCGATACAGGTTTCACAGATTTTAATGTCAGGATTCTTAGACAAGGATTGATACCAATTTATGGTCATAGAGATCATACTAAAATGGGAGGATTCTATTTTAAGGTCATATGTATTTCACCATAGGGATGTGTGTGTGTCTTGGAGATGCTTGCATAGTAAAAAAGAATAAAAAACTGATTTGAATTAAGGGATAAGGAGAACTCGTACTATAAAAAATATCTCTAAGATAATTTTAAAATAGTTTAAGTTCATGTTTCTTAGACCAGGATTACCACAAGTTTATGTTCATAGAGTTTGAACCAAAAGGAGAGTGACATTATATTTTGTAATGTATGTGCATCTAAACCATGTTGTGGGGGGGGGGTACCCCATAAAGACTCCTAAGCCCATGTGATCAATGCTTGGTATGGGAAACAAGTAGTGGTGAGTAGTTCCCCTTATCACAAGAGATACCATGAAAGAGTAAAAAAGGAGATGACTTGGGAAAGTACCAATGATGATGACATTACTTGCCATCATGTGATAATGTATGGTGGGAACCAATGGTGTTAAAAATCCACTAGAACAAAGGGAGGTAGGAAGGAGGTAAATTGTGACTTCTAAGATCTAGACCACAAAGGAGGGAAACAAATGTTTAGGGAACTACTACTGAACATTTTTGAAATAAATGTCCCACAACCACATTGATAGAGAATGGGGTGACCAAACATTGGATCAACCAATGACCATGTTCAAAGCATATGAACCATTATTAGTCTTTAGTGATCTTTCAAGGTGTGTTCCCAGGATGGGATGTGAGAAAATTTGGAAAGAAAAAATTAATGTTATGGGGCCTCTAAAAATTGGGAGGAGGATGAGGATCCAAACTAAGGAATGAATTAAGCATGGAGGTGATCATGTTGGGATATTTAGGGGGAGTTAAACACTACAATATCCATTCTTCCTTGCACTCGAATGCTATGGATGGATATATCGAAGGTGAGGGTTGGATATGTTCCAAAGGGCTAAATCCATGAAATAGGTTGGTGGTTGGGATGTGCCTCTTATATGAGGTTTGGGTGTTGCTATGTATCCTATTGAATGAATAATAAATCCATACATAGTTCTAGGGTGTGACATGATAAGAGACCAATAATGGAAGGGGGAATAATCTCTAATGAGGAACCATGGTATCACATAGTTTCACTTAATGTGATAGGTAAATGGACCATATAGTTCAACATATTTTAGAAAAAATGTAAAACATGTATTTTTACATCATATGTCAAGGATAAGGCATCATACATTTTAGCTTCATGTGATCAGGATATTTTCCCACAGTTTAACATCATTTGACAAAGATGATGTAATATAATTTTACTTTATGTGATTAGGATGATGCCATGTAGTTTAAAAACATGTGACCAATACATGGTGAGGTCTATAAAAAGTACTTCTTGAAGAACCTGGCATTGGTGGGAGGTGTGATACACTATCCATCCATGATTATCAATGAGTACACACAATTAGAGTAGACCTTATGAATTATGTAAGGTATTTACCATTTGGGTATTAGCTTTATTAGCTTCTTTTGGAGTATGATCAATGTCCTTATAGGTAATACCATATCACCTTAAATGAAGGAGTGGAATAAAACCTTTTTTTGAACACTTTCATTGTTGAGTTAGAAACTCTATTTCTAAATTTTCTATTCCTTTAGTTTTGTAAATCACAAACATCTTCTTAAAAAAATGTTTTAATAACTTTTCATCTCCAAAGCGTTTTAGAAAGTTTTTTTATAAAACAATAAATTTTATAATACATATAATAATTTGTAAAGTATTATGAAAATAAAAAATACATTCTTCATTACGATTATCATAATGAGTATGAGCATGATAAGAATCATACACTCCTTTATCCGAAACATTGTTAGAATTTTTGTCTTGTATTTCATACTAATAAATTATTAATAATCATAATGATATTGGTACCAATAAACATTGAAATAAACCTTTTGAAGATTATCCTAATGAAAATTGTAAGAAATTCCATCAGAATAAATCTGTTTATAATTTGAATACGTTTAACTTATTTCTATCATAATGGAACATATTTTACACTGTAATGGTGTGGACCAATACGACTTCATAAAATTAGTTATGATATATATTTATGAGACGTCAAGTTATAGGATAATAATTATTTTTGAAAAAATAATATAAATATGACCATTGGGAGAGAAATATTACAATTGAGAAGATGCTTATAAATACCCGGTCATTCTAAGAGTTTGAAGATTGATGAAATTGCTACTGGTTATATTCACTCTCAATTTCTTCTAAAGATTACTTAGCGTGAAAATATTTTTCTTAGTATTTTTTTATTCTTTAGAGAGGGTCTTCTTAAGGAAAGCTTGTCAGGTTATCTCCTTGAGAATTGTTTTGTAATTGATATAGAGAATCAGATCATTGTTACGATCAAGAGCTTCTGGGGATAAGAAGACATATAATTTGGTCCATCAGATCGAGGGATACCAAGGATATGAATATAGATAATCTGATCATCATATCGAGGGATTTCATGGATAGATAGAAAGATAATTTCATCTTAATATCAAGGAATTTTATTATTAAGGAAATATAGACTTTCTTTTAAGTATAAAACAAGGGATACCTTTATTATGGGTTATAAACTACCTTTATCTTAAGGTTAAAAGTGTTTATTCTTTTAATAGATTATAATCCATTATTATATTTTATATCTATTTTATTACTTGTTTCTACCAATTTTATTTTTCCACTTCACTATTAATATAAAGTGAATAATCATATTCACCTTTCTATTCTAATTTATTTTTTCATATTTACTTTGATTATGATACAATATACAATTAATTAGATCCATCTTGAATCTAATCTTATAAATTTGATAAATTATATTCATTGAGATCATGATTATTACTTTTATTTAATCATATTGTTTATGATTACGATTCAATAATCGTACTGAGGTCCGAGTCCAATAAATCAACTTAAATTGGATTTGGGTTTGTTTAGTTTAATTATTTTAATCTAATTTTTAAACGTACAATTCACACCCTCTTGTAAGTTAGTCATAAAGAGAATAATCTTACATTATTAATCATTATTATTTTAATAATACTAATCCAACAATTGGTATCAAAGTAGGATTCCACTTCTCACATACTTTTTGTGTTTTTATTATCATTACTATTGAAAGTTTGTTGAAGTTTTTCTATATATTTTTTTCATATAAACATTTGTTACATTAATGTGTACTTGTGGAAAGAGTATTTGTTTTAAATATGGAAGGTTTAAATGTAGGTTCAATAGAAAATATAAATCCCAATAAACCACCAATTTTTTATGGCGTTGACTATGAATACTGGAGGGATAGGATAAAGACTTTGGTAATCAACATAGGAGTTGAAAATTTTATTATGTTGAGCAGGAACTATAAAATTACAGATAAGGAAGTTACTACCTTTATGAATGATGAGAAACACGAGTGTTAATTGAATTACAGAGTAAATAATACTTTATTATGCTCCATGACAAGAAGCATTTATTTTCAAATATCATCTTATTAAGATGCTAATAGTTTTTTGAAAATATTGATGTAACACATTTTGGAACCTCAATGGTTATATAAACCAAAAGGGCTATGTTAGAGTTTATTATCAAGAATTTGATTTTATTCAAGGAGAATCTATCACCAAGATACAAAAAATATTTTTGAAAATTATTTATAGTCTAAAAGCTATTGTAGAAAAATGTTTAGATGATGAAATCATCATTGAAAAGATAATTGATACCATTCCCAATGAATGGGAGTCCATGTGATATACTATTGAAAAGAATAAGAATTTAATAAATATTACTCTTGATGATCTTATTGGAACACTTATGTAGTATGAGGGAAAATTAAAAAGAGATGTTGAGAAAAAGAAAAAGAAAAATGGCGGTGTATTCTTTTCAACAACATGTACCTTAACTCTCAAAGCTCAATCTACAGAGAAGGTTGATAAATTCTTAAGAAAGAAGAATGTTATTTTTAAATATGATTCAAGAACATATAAACATTCTAAAAATTAATTGTATACTCTATATATAAGGATAGATAAGATAGTAGGAAATAAATATTTTTAATACAGATACAAGAAAGGTCATAAGGATAGAAGTTATAAGAAGGATGAAGTCACTTGTTATGAATGTAAGAAATATGGATAGATCATACAATATTTTACAAGGTTTAATAGGGAATACAGAAAGGATAAGAATTATTAAATAAATACTAAAAACTATTATAAATCCAAAGTAAATAAATAATTTATAGATGATGATACTTATAGTGCCAATGGTGGTGAATCTTCAGAGAATTCATCTGATAATGAAAGTTAAAGATAGAAAAACTAAGGTGATTTTATTAATGTAACACAGGTAAATCAATGCTTCATGTACAAGGTACACACTACTGATAATCTTACAAATATGTCTTTAAGTAAAAACTATTGTGATGAGAAAAAGTATACATCCACAGATAAAGAATCTTCCTCATATAGTGATAATAATAATTTTCCATCATATGATGAAGTTTCTTATTTTTCTAAATCGTTAGAAAATGATAATTGTCAAGTTTTCCAAAAAACTAATAATGCTAAAGAAAATCTAGCTAAATCCAAACCAAGAATACATTTTTTGAGAAATGAAATATCATATCTTTCCAAATATCATGATGAAACTATTTCTAAAAAGGATAATATTTCTAAATATTTATTAAAAGTAATTTTTTATTTAAAAAAAAAATAAACTTAGTTCCAAAACTATTATTGATGTGGATAATAATTTAGTTTCAAAAATAATGTCTAAAATTTATTATTTCAATAAACTTTTATCAAAATTTACCACTGGTAAAGAAATGTTTGATAAAATGTACAAACAAATTCATCCTCATGGTACTAGTTCCAGAATGGATTTTACCTATACAAAACCTGTTTTCAGTAACAATTACATTTTTCCTAATAATTCCCATTTTTCACCAAATTTAAAAGTAGTGGACATTAAAAAAATAACTATTCAATAAAAAATTCCAATCCCTAGGTTTTCATAAATATTATTTTTATAAAAAACTATGGATTCAAATTTTTTTTTAAACATTTCCAGTCCCAATAAGTTTTCAGTTTCAAAAGTCTAATGTTTTTATTTTCATGAAAACAAAGAAAGTACCAACAATAAGAATACTTGGTACATTTATATTCTAATTTCTATGAATATAGATTGTAAAGAATAACTTTTTGAAAATATTATCAATATCAAAGGTGGAAAAGTCACTTTTGGAGATAATGCTCAAGGAGAGATTATCAATATAAGCAATATTGTTTTTCTTGGTAAAGAAATAATTTCAAATGTTTTATTTGTTAAAGGTATTAAGCACAAACTTATAAGAATAATTCAATTATGTGATTAATATTACCTTATGAACTTTATTAATGATAAGTTTTTAGTATATAGTTCCAAGGATGTATTTATTTTTTCCACCCATAGACATGATAATGTTTATACACTTAACTTAGAATACCTTATGATCCATGACTTACCTTGCTTCAATGTAATGGAAAATAAATCTTGGTTATGGCATATAAGTTTAGAACACTATAACCTCAGAAACTTATCTATGTTGACTAGGAAAATACTTGTTAAGGATATACTAGGACTTAGGTTTGATACTTCAAAAGTCTATGAACCTTGTAAATATGGTAAAAAACATAAGTCAAGTTTTAAATCTACTAGTGAAGTCTCAAATTATGAAGCTTTATAGTTAGTGAAAATGGGATTATTTTTTCCTACAAAAACTATAATTATTAGAAAAAATACTATCTATATGTTCTTTTTGATGATTACACTAGATATACATGGGTTTAATTTCTCACAATGAAATCTGAATCCTTTTAAAACTTTTTTAGAAAAAGATAAAAATGAAAAAACAATTCTTAGATAACTATTCATAGTGATCATGGTGGATAATTTGAAAATTATGATTTTCATGTTTTTTAGTATAAAGGTATAGAACATAACTTTTTAGCTCATAGAAATCCTCAGAAAAATGGTTTTGTTGAAAAAATAAATAGAATTATTCAATAAATAACAAGAACCATGTTGAGTTAATACTAAATTGCTAAACATTTAGGGGATATAGTGGTTGGTAGATCATAATATACTATAATTATAGTTTTAATTATACCATTTCTTAATAAAATGACTTATGAGTTGAGGATAGGCTAAAAACCAAAAGTTTCATACTTTAGAGTATTTGGATGTAAAGTATTCATCTTGAATACGAAAGATAACTTATATAAATTTGCACCCAAAGTTGACGAAGGAATATTATAGGGTTATTCCACTACTTCTTAAGCATATATAAGTTTTAACAAAAATTCATGTACTTTTGAGGAAATAGTTTATGTTATGTTTGATGAAATTGACCATTTTGTTTCAAAAAAACCCCAACTAACATCTTCCGTTGTGTTTTTTAAAATTGATTTTCAACCTTTGTTAAAAGGATCTTCTCACAAGGAAAATACTTAATTTTTTTTCTAATGTTATTACTTAGGAATATTTTCTACCTTATATTGGAGAAAAAACTTTAAAAAACCTAAGAAGTCAGTTGTTTCTAAGGAATGATCCTTGTGAGAGTATCATTAGTGATGTAGATCAACTAGTTAGGACTAGAAGTTCCTTGAGAAATGAAATTGAAAATCTATCTTTCCTTTCCCAATTTGAACCAAATAATCATGATGAGGATTTAAGTGATGATGATTGGATTAATGAAATTAAATAATAAATAGATGAATTTTAAAGGAACAAGATATATACCATGGTTTAATGTCTTAAAGAAACCTCAATAATTGGATTAAAATGAGTTTTTGGAAAAAAATGTGATGAAAAAAGCATAATCATTAGTAATAAAAAATAATTTTTTCTAAGGTTTCTAATCAACAAGAAGGAATATACTATGAAGAAACCCATGTACCAGTAGCTAGAATTGAAGCTATTAATATTATATTAACTTTTGAAGCATTCTTTAATTTCAAAATTTTTCAAATGGATGTGAAGTGTGATTTTATTAATAGATATGTTCTGGAGGAAGTTTATGTTAAACAACCCCTTGGTTTTGAAAATATAAAACATCCTCAAGAAATTTATAAACATAAAAAATCTTTATATTGACTTAAACAAGCCCCTAGAGATTGGTATGATAGATTAAGATGATTTTTGTTACAAAATAGTTTTTTTAGGGAGTTTTGGATTCAACAATTTTAATAAAAGAAGTAAATAAAAAAAATATAATTGTTAAAATCTATTTTGATGAAGTTATATTTAGATCAACTAAATTTTTTAACATATTATTTTTAGGATCGTATGAAATATTAGTTTGGGATGAGCATGATTCATGAGTTAATATATTTTATTGGTTTTAAAATCTCACAAAAACCAGAAGGGACTTATATATCTCAACATAAGTATATAAAATACATTCTTAAAAAGTTTGGATACAACAATACTAAATGCATTAGTACTCTAATAAATACCACCAATACTCTTGATCTTGATGAAGATGGGAAATGAGTTGATCAAAAAAACTTTATAGGTATGATAAGATGTTTATTATACTTAAATTGTTGTCAACCATATTAAATATTTTTTCTAGGATTATGATTAAAATATCAATAAAATCCAAATTAATCATATTTTAAAGCTATAAAATGAATTTTTCATTATATAAATTAAGCCATGGATTTATGAATTTTCTAATCTTTTGAAAATGTTTTTTAATTAATTTTTTTTGGATGCTGACTTTAGTGGCTGTAGAATAGATTGAAAATAAAATATAGAACTTCTAAATTCTTAGGAGATTTATTAGTTTCTTGGTCTTGTAAGAAACAATACTTAGTAGAACTTTCCACTACTGGAGCTAAATATGTGGCAATTTAAGTTGTTGTGATCAAGTGTTGTGGATGAAACACACACTCACTGACTATGGATTGAGTTTTACCAAAACTCAAATAATATGTAATAATACTAGTTCCATTGTATTAAGTAAAAAACTAGCACATCACTCACATTCTAAGAACATAGATATAAGACAAAATTTATTTTAGGATCACACTCTAAAAAGAGATATCATTTTTAAATTCATCAAAATGAAATATAAACTTGCTGACATTTTTAAAGAACCTCTACCTTTCGATATATTTTAATATATTAAAAAGAAGTTAGGAATGATCAATTTAAAGTAATCATTCATATATTCTTATATTTTACCGATCTATTTACATTAATTTACTCATTTGTATAGGGGGAATAAATAAGTTTTTGGTTTTAAAATATATTTTAGTTTTATAAATATATAAGTTCTTAAAATTTTTATCACAATGAGTTTTCCAGAATAATATTTTATTTAAAAAAATTTCAGACTCTAAATTCTTAAAAATATTCTAAGAATCTGAAAACATTATAAAATTTTACAGACTTAGTTTTTGTTCACAAATTTTTGAATTTTAAAAACATCATAATAAGTCTGTATAATATTATTATTATAATTAGTTTTCTAAATTATAACATCGGAATTAGTATTTATTAAAAACTTTTTTGTCAAAAAAATTTTTATATAATATTTCATATTCAAAAGTATTGTAATCTATTATTTTTTGAAAATAAGAAGAATTAATTATTTATATTTATGAGATTCTTCAATCCAAAAGGTACTTCTGTATTATTTTAAAATTTTCACTCTTTCATTAAAATTAGTTTATATTTTTTGTTTTTATATTCTTACTTTTATTAAAAATTATTATACACTTTTATTTTTTAAATCATATTCACTATTAATATGATAAATTTTTTAAAAACCTCAAGAGTTCAATAAATTTTAAATCTTTCTTAGGATGATTATACATTGTCAGATTACAATTTTTTTCATCTCAACCATTGAAAATGATATGTAATTCTAATAGTCACCCCAACTCTTATATAAAGAAGGCCGAACAGTCATCCCACATCGATTATTTTAGATTTTTTCCCTAAGTTGCTACTACCTTTAAGTGTTCTCAGTCTGATAATGTTTTCTTTTCTATCGATATGCCATCGTCAGTTCCAATCTTATGGAATCTACTCAAGATTACAAGAATTGGTTCATATTTAGAGAAAGGTTAGTAGAAATATCCTTTTATGAAAAATGAAATTATTTTTTGAGAAGGATTATTAAGTTTCAAGGATGAGAATATATTTCTGTTAAGAAAGACAATTAGGATATTGATCATTTTTATCTTGATATTTTTCAAGACTTTTATGATTTTGTTAAATTACTCAATGAAATAGAAATCATTTTAAGTTTTCTTACAAAAAGGATTCTATTTTGATAGGAGTAACCTCAAAAGGATATTCATATTTTCCTTCTCATAAGTTACCTGATGATCTTGGTTCATTTAATAAGAAGAAGGTGAAGATTCTTTGTTCAATCATTACAAAATAATAAGGATGGTATCCCATCTGACACCAAACAACCATGTAGTTTCTATATGGATGCAAGGTTTTTTTTATTCCAAGAAAATAATATCATGATACGTTAAAAGTATCAGATATTTTTATTTTGGATTTCCTTGTTAACATGAGAAAAATTGATTTGGTAGGTTTTGTTTTCTTAACAATGGAGAACATCAAGACTGGAAAAATAAAATAAAAGATCATCATGTCCCCATCCTTCATAAGTAATCTGATTGAAAAATTCATGTTGTATTTCAATGTTTCCAACAAGTCAAATCTGATGAGGGAGAAAGTTTATTTATTAGTGAGGATACGATGAATTTCATGATAATTTTATTCAATGATAAATTAAAGAATTTTTCCTAAATGGTTGGTTGAACCACCTCTAAAGAAGAACCATCTAGGAAAGCTGAGAAGTTTGGTAATAAGAAGAAAATTAAAGCAGCGACTTAACCCCCAAACAATGAGAAGAAAAAAATAAATCCCTTGATGAAATTTATAATGACTGGATGAAGAATAAAGATGAAAGGAAATCAAGAGATCTAAAAATAGAAATCAAATCTACTAAGGCCAAGGATTTAAAAATTATTACTGATGATACTCTTAAATAAAAATCAAATAAGGAAATGCCAAATAAAAATTTGAAAGAAGCTAAAATTTGTTAGAATATTTTGAAAGGTGTAGATTAGGGTTTATAAAATGTTGTGCCTCTGATATCTGAAATTTTATTAAGAAAATATGGATACTAGATTATCTTTTGAGGAAATATATATAGTTCATACTAATGTCTCATCAGTATACGATAAAGGAAAAGTAAATATTGTTAAAGAATTGGTTTAAGTGTTTTAAGAAAATACATTGGAACTGAAACCATCTAGGAAAAGTGATTTAAGAACCACCAGACAGCTTGAAGATGAGCTAGAAAAGGCTATATAATAAGAAGTTGAAGTAATAGATAAAGGATTCAAGGATGGTGAAGAACAATAAGGTAGTGAATACAAGGAAATTTAAGTGTTTATTGAATAAAAAGAAGAATATGATGACAATAATTAAAAAATTAAAATGAATAAAATGAAGAATATGAGTATGATAAAGAAGACAACGATGAGAAAACTCAATCTAATTAAAAATCATCAGAAGTATCATCATCAAATTTTCCTTTTAATGCTGATAAAGAAGAAAAATATGAATGTTGATAAAAATAGTCATCATAAGAGGAAGAAGAGTATTCATCTAAGAAAGGTAGTGATAATATTTAAAAACCTATAGTTGATAAAAAGTTAAAGCTGATAAGGATGATGAGATCTTGAAATATCTAATGATAAAGAATCTAGTGATAAATATTATAAGGAAGTTGCAAAATTATCTTCAAAGAAAGAAAATAAAAAATAAAATGTAGCTAAAGTCAAAACCAACTGTGTTAAACTTTCTGAATATTATAAATATGAATCAGATTTAGTAAACTCCTTAACTGCTCAAGGAGTTGATTACATCATTCGAGATTTTAAGATACTTGAAGGAATAATTCATTATTTACCAAGAATTGAAGTGAGAAAAAAAAATGAATCATGAAAATCTTGATGAGAAATTGGAATCATTAAAGATGTTAATAGAAAGGTTAATTCAAAATGAGGCAAACAGAAAATTCTTACAAAAAATCTCTCGGGCGCACAAAAAGGCATGAAATAAGATTGTGAAAAGGTCCTATAAAATTGATGCCTATATAAAACTATATAATGATAATTTTTATGATTTCAATAATATTATGAATTAATATACTAAATATTTTAATCATTTATCAAAATATGTGGAAAAGGGTGAAGTTTGTGGAGATATTTTAAGATAGAGTTGGTAGTTGGACTGAAGAAGTAAATGTTCTGAATGGAAAGATCTGATATATGCATTCAGAGTTTAATAAACTAAAATATTGTAAATATGAAATCATTTTTCTGAGTAATGAGAACAAATAATTGTATAAAAAGGCTCATACTCAAGAAACGATATTGGAGAAGTTAGATCATGACCGAACAAAATTCAATAAGATGAATTATTTCATAAATACCCTAATGAATAAAGATTAAATTGTTTTTATCTTTTGAATTATTTTTGTAATTTTATTTTCAAAACTTTTTAAAGTGTGTTTATGAATGAATGAATTTCCCATCCAATTTATATTTTTTAAAATATTTTCTGATTATGATTAGATGAATGTTATTCCCTACATTCTGTGGATGATTAGTTACTTAGTTATAATTTTTTTATATTTTTCCAATCCTCTAACATTTCAGGAAACTCAATACGTTCCCCATTATTTTTAAAAATCACAAAGGTGGAGTTTTTCTTAAATGAAGATATGGTTTTATACGAAGGTGGGGAAAATATTCAAGGGGGAAATATTTTGATGAAAGGGAGAATATCTTATTAAAAGAGAATATAATAATTTCGGGGATAATATTCCTAATGAAAATATTAGCGTACTTCATCATATTCAAAATCATATTCAGAAGAGTTATAAAATTAGTTGGAGTAAGGATTTCAAATTTTAACTCCAAATATGAAGTAATTAAAATAAATGGGTTATATGTTATTATAGTTATTTCTCATTTAAGTTTTGGGGTTAGTTCTTTCCAAAAAGGGGGAGATTGTTGATTTATAAATTTGATTTATCACTTTTCCATTCCTTTTGTTTTGTAAATCATATACTCCTTATTAAAAACTTGTTTTAAAAACTTTTCATGTCTAAATTATTTTCAAAATTTTTAAATAAAAAATTGAGTTTTACCATAATTAGAATAAGTTTTAAAGTATTATGAATATAAAAAATATATTATTCATTATGATTATCATAATGAGTATGAGTATGATAAACATCAGACTCACCTTTATCAGAACCATTATTAGACTTTTTGTCTTATATTTCATACTAAACAAGTCTTAACAATGGTAATGACATTGGTATCGATAAACATTGAACTAAACCTCACGTATATTATCATAATGAAAATGGTAAGAAATTACATCAAACTGACTTAGTTTATAAATTGAATATGGTAAACTTATTTCTATTATAATGGAACATCTTTTACACTGTAATGGTTTAAACTAGTACAGCGTCAGATAATTATTTATGCCAAATCATTATTAGTTTTTAGGTGCCAGGTGTCCAAGTAATTGCGACAATCTCAGATAAATTTGAATATTAGGAGGGAAATTTGACCATTGGGAAGATGCTTAAAAATAATCAATTATTAGAAGGGTTTGAAGCTTACTGAAATTAATGCTAGTTACATTATCTCTTTATTTATTATAAAGATTACATAGCTTGAAAAACTTGTTCCTAGTATTTAGTAATTATTTATAGATATTATTATTAAGGAAAACTTGTCAGGTTGTCTCTTTGAGAATTGATTTGTAATTGTGATAGAGAATCCTATCATTGTTACGATTGAGGGCTTTCAGGGATAGAAAGATAAAGAATTTGATCCATCAGATCGAGGGTTACAAAGGATAGGTATATAGAGAATCCAATAATTTTATCAAGGTCTTATATGGATAGTAATATAGAGAATATGATATATTTATAGAGAAATTTCCTTCTTAAGGAAAGACAAACTTTCTTGTAAGTATAAAACAAGGGATACCTTTATTTTGGGTTATATATTACCTTTCTCTTAAGTCTAAAAGTGGTTATTCTTTTAATAACTTACATGCCATTATTATATTTGATAAATATTGTATTACTTGTTTCTTACAAGTTTATTTATCCACTTCACTATTAATAAAAAGTGGATAGTCATATTCATCTTTATTTTATATTTTTTTTGTCATATTTAATTTGATTATGATACAATAATATGATTAATTAGATCCATCTTAAATCTAGTATTTTAACTCTAATAAATCATATTTATTGAGATCACAATTATCAATTTTAATTAATCATATTTTTTCTCATTATGATTCAATAATCGGACTGAGGGACAAGTCTAATAAATCAACTTAAATATGATTTGGGTTTGTTTAGTTTAATTCATTTATACTAAGTATTATAAGTACAATTAACCCCCCTCTTGTAAGTTAGCCATAAATAGCACACTCTTTTAATCCTAATCAGTATTAGTTATATTATACTGACCCAACATGTACCATCTAATTCTAGGGTCTTTCCAGGTTATATATTACTCAGAGCCTATTTTCTCTGAGGGATTCCTACTTGGTCAGATGGAATTTGACTCTCTTATCTGGCATCTTTTAATCATAAACCGAAATCTAAAGAAATGAAAATTGGACCTATATAGGTATAACTACCTCTATCCCATACACATGAGGGTATTTAGGTTATGGGGTGGAATTTTGGGTCATTGTCTAATAGTCCTAGTGGGCATTGGAGAGATTATCAGGCCAACTCTTCTTATTCTATACCACCATCCTTTTCAATATTCTAGAGAGAGTTTTTTTGAATGCCTTGAACCACCTACTTTACTATATGTGATAGTGAGAGGTGTGATTCAACTAGATTTTATACTTGGTGTACAACTTCTTCACCTCAGAAGCCCAAAAATTAGTGTTGTTGTTTGTGATAATCATGTAAGGGATCCGGAATTGATGGATGAGATGAGACTTAAAAAAATCAATCACAAACCGAATCTTGAATTATTTGAGGACGATATCTTCCACCCACTTGGAAAAGAATTTGGTGGTAATTATAATGAATATACATAATTGATATTTTGCTGATGGGTAGGGGCCTATAACATTGATTCCCCATACAGTAAAGGTCCATGAGTACTTGGTGGCATGGAGAAGCTCTAGTGGCTATTTCATGAGATTGGAATGTATTTGGAATGTATGAAATTTATTTGTGGACTCAATGCTATCATTAACCATGGTGGACTAGAAATACGCAAATCTATGGATTTGGTGGGAGATATTCAACCCTTCTTGATGGGACCCACATGACCTAACAAGGACATCTTTGACAACCAGAGGAATCAACTCTCCTTGGATGCAATGAAGGAGGGATCCATTAAAAGAATGCCTATAATGGTTCTGATCTAGATTTGGGCTAATCTAGAGGGTAAATTACACCGCACAGTGATGGATTCACACACATCTAGCTTGGTCTGGTGGGAGAGTCTTGTGTTGGAGACACTAAAAAAGGAATTCATCCAATTAGGTGATTCTTCAACTACTGGAGCATTTGAGGGCACTAATATTGAAGTTCTAGTGACTAGTTGATTTAATTAACAATATTCACCATCAAAATTATTAGATTTTATGACTCTCTGATGTGTGAAAACAATGAACTAGTTATCTTGGTTGGGCTCTGTAAGGGATGCAGCCAGGCTGGCCCAGGCATCGGCCAGTCATTCTATGATCAGGGGACATGAGCCATGATCCCGTGGTTGTCATGGTCCAAAGTAAAAAATAAATATCAAAACCTCATAATTCATCCTAGTGGATTGCTAGGTTCATCTCTCAAGGAGTATGCTTTGGGAGTTTCACCATCCTATCATTTATGTATTTTTTTAATTTTCTTATGTTTAAAAGCAACCAAAGATTTTTTTTGGTTTTTTTATTGAATGGAAACATAGAACAAGTGGAAATGAAGCTGCACATAGAATGAATGAAAGAAATGAAAATAGTCCAAAGTATGAACTCCAGTGGGATCTATCATTATTTAATTTTGTTATAAATCAACAAATTCAATGATAAGGTTCAATATAATTAATTTACCCACCCTCAATTGTTTTCCTTTGTACAGAATCACTAATATTCTTGAGTGATCCTATAATAGATTAGAAATTCCATATATTATCCTTGGTTAATGGGTAAAAATATTCCTCAATTTAGTTAATTAACTTAATCACATACCTAGAAGATATCACATACCATTCTTCCATTCAGACAACACAAATACACTGGTATAAATTCTGATCCAAATTGGTGTGGAGACATTAAAGTGTCAAAATTAAAAGAGTGTGACAATGTCAATTGGTTATAGAGTGACCATCAACACCTCCACACTCCACTTATACTATTGAATTAGAATCAAAGAGGAAATAGTTTAATAAATAAATTCATATATTCAAGTACACCACTATGATTCCCCTCAGACCACTTACAATGGGTGTGTTCTATATGATTGCAGAGAATTACATCACAAGAAAGTCATAATTTGATAAAAAATAAATAAATTATTGGGAAAAAGAATTAAAAACACATATAAATAAGAAAATATAATGAAAATTAGTATTAAAATGAAATTACAGAAATAAATTATAAAAGAACCTAAGTTATGATCGACAAATGCTCAATACCTTCTAAGTGGAGAAGAGGGAAAATATTTATAGATAGTGACCTTATTCTTACTTTATTTCAATGTCAAGGAAAGTTTATTCACTTACTAGATGAGTGACATGTGGTGAAGATTCAAAGGATATGATTAATTATTTTGAGATCCTCTTTTTGGTTTGGAAATTATCTTATTTTTTTACCATAATTCAGTGAATAAATTTTCTCATGCATCACAACTCCACAGGAAATTGAGTGGTGAAACCTCATGTGGGTAGTTGTAGAATGATTTACGCACGACACGTGCTTATGGAGGTATAGATTGAGAAATTGGGCTTCAATAGTTGGTCCAAATGGGAGTGAGAATGGCAATAAAAATCTTATTCTACAACAAACTTCTTCTTCCTTATGCATGAATCAAAAAACTTAATTTTCAACAATATATATCAATTTTGAAAGCTCTTTATCCATGGTCTAGGCTTTAACATGCTAGTAAAGATTACTGGACCTTCAGTTAGATAATATAATAAGGAGAATCGATTGAGATGGTTTCCCATTCACAGTAGCTTAGGTTTTTCCATCACAGTAGGCCCTTTTATGAAATGTTATAAAATTAACATGAATATACATTCAGTAGAGGGGGAAGATCACAATAAGTTTAATGAGGACACCGACAGTCACTTGGGAAGTGACCATGAGATGCAGGTGTGGTATGTTACAAGTGTGGTAACTTCATTTTTCTAGGATGTAGTCACTTTTTGGAGTCCTCATGCTATCACTTGGAAAATGACCATGAGAGATCCATGTGGTCACTTGAATTCTATGCGCAAAATCAATTGAAAATTGATCACTTGGTCACTTAAGTGATCATAATTCTTTTATATGGTCACTTCAAGACTCACATTTCCAACCTGCATCTCAACAAAATAAATTCAAATTTCAATGCAATACTTTATTCTGATTTTTTTAATAATAATAATTTTTTTGAATTTATAATTTCATCCTATGAAAAAATAATTCTAGAATAACTTCAAATTCATCAACTAATTAAAAAAATATGAATTTGAAAAACACAAAATTTTCATCATTTTAAAATCACTTTTATTTCCAAATCAAAAATTAAAATTCACCAAATAAAATAAATATATGGATTTTAGTTTAATTAATAAATGTTTGAAATAATTAAAAGTAAAAAATTAATACATTTAAGAATATAATTCTAGATTAAATATTTATAATTTAAATTCTTAGTTGAAAAATTAATTACAAATTTAATGGTATGGATTCTTCATTAACAAAAAAATGAATAAATCAGTAAAAGTAATGATTTGATCTAATTATCAGTTAAGTTACAAATTCTCAAATTCAATAAAAATACACTATATTACCCGGTATTTTAATTAATTAGGGTAATTTTTAATAAAAAATGACAAAAATTGTTTAAATTGTCATGTCACATCACTCCACCACACTTGATCTTTTTTAATCGTGATAAATTTTATCATTGAATCCATTTATTAAAAAGGAAAAAATCAATTCATCATACCTAGATTGAAATATACTATCTAAAATTGAATGAAATCACATATTCATCCAATGTTTAAATTATAATGCCTATTTTTTTATTTCAATTCATTACCCACTTCAATCCAATGAAGGTTCTAAGTCCAAGAGTGGATCAAATTAGATTTAAGTGGAATTAATGTTTTAATAAAAAGAACTTTAATTTATCCCTATCTCATAGGTTTCTCAAAACAAAGTTAAAATTTTCACTTTCACTACCACAAAACGGGGCAAGGGAAGCACCTCTTTTTATTAGCATTAAGCAGAAAATGATGACAGGAGGGGTGCTTTATCATTGCTATCTAAAAGTGCTGATACATGTATCCTTTATCACCATTAAGAAAAGAAATGATAAAGGGTAAACATTTATCAGCACTTTTCTTAGCACTGATAAAAGTTTTTAATAATAATTTATATAAAATTATTATATTTATTTTAAAAAATAATGTGTATTTGTATACATTAACTAAAAAACACATGTTTATAATTAATATATATTTTTTAATAATTCAAATACATATATATGATGTTTTTAATAATGTATTTCTAATATTATAATTAAATATAAATTTAAACATATACATATTTAAATAATTATAAGATTATAATAAATTTTATTAAGTAATAAATATATTTATCAGATTTATTAGATTTATTAGATTTATTAGTTTTATTAGTTTTATTGGATTTATTATAGATTTATTAGATTTATATTTATTATATTTATTAGATAAATTAATTTGATTTTTTGTATTTATTAGATTTATTAGATTATTAGATTTATTAGATTCATTAAATTTATTATATTTGTTATATTTAATAAATTTAATGTATTTATTTTATTTATAATTAATATATATAAATACCTTTTTAAATATATATATTTATATTAATTATTATATATATGTGTTTCCAATGAATTTGGTCAATAAATATATTGATCATGCGTGTATATGTTATTTATCATAATGTTCATTTATACATTACACCCTTTCTTATTATTCATGTTGTCTATTGATGACTCATTTTTTATTATGTATATTTACTTGGTATATGATTTATTCATGTTACCCATATATATTATTATGCTCAAAAAAATAATTATAAAATCACATTAAATATATTTAAATAATAAATAGACTTATTATAATTATAATTATTAAATTTTAATTATATATGAATACTTTTTAAAAATATTTATATGTAATTATAATTAAAACTTTATATATATATAAATAATTATGAAATTATAATAAATACAAAAATTATAATTATATATATATATATATTTTCAAATATGTATATATTTATTTATAAATATATTTATTTATAGTTATAATTATAACTATAAATAACTATATATATGTAAATACTTATAAAATCATAATAAATATATTTATTATAATACTTATAAAGTTATAATAAAATTAAATAAATATATTTTTAAATATATACAAATATTTATAAATAAATAAAAATATTTATAATTATAATTCCTAAATGAATATAGATATATTTAAATATTTAAATAATTACAATAAATATATTAATTATACATATTTATATACATATATTTTTAAATAAATACAAAACACATTGGGCACAAGTCACTGTAGCAGGGGTGTGACTATTCACCAGCGGCACTGTAGCAGTGACAGGACTGTAGCGACTATAGCAGTGGAGGGTATTGTAGCGGTACTGTAGCAGTAGGGTTACTATTTATATAATGAGTCATGGACCAAGAATGTAATGGGCTTCATGCCCACTGGGTTTTCAGGCCAAAAATATTATGTAATAAAGTGGCCTATTAGGTGAGTTATCCTTAGGGGGCTATGACCTTCCTTTCAAGATTGTGTGTGTGCGGTGTGTGTTTGTGCGATGTGTGTTTGTTTAATATAATTATACCACCAAACACCTAATATACAATAATTATAAATAAATGTTGATATATTTAAATAATCAATAAATTATAATATATATATATATATATTTATAAAATTATACATATATTTTTTATAATTTTATAATTATTTAAATATAAATATAAATATATATATATATATTTACAACTATAAATAAATTTTTATTTATTATAATTTTTAATTACAAATAAATATATATATATTTATTAGTTATAAATATAAATAAATAAATATTTATTTATATAATTATTAAGTTATAAAAAATATATTTATTATCTTCATATATAATGTTATATACAATTAGATATATATATTTATAAATGTATATAAATATTGGTAAATAAATAAAAATATTTATATTTGTAGTTATAAATAAAAACAGATATATTTTAATATTTATAAAATTATAATAAATATATTTAATATATATATTAATAAAATTATAAAAATTAGAAATATTGATTTGTTATAATTTTATAATTATTTAAATAAATAAATATATATTCATTTAAATTTATAATTATAAATAATTATATATTCATATAATTATAAATAAATATATATTCATATAAATAATTATAATATTAAAAGAATTATAGTTGTACATATCTATAATCTTATAAATATATATAATTAATATATTTATTATATATATTCTAAAATTATAAATATAATAAGCATATTTCTTATAATTTTATAATTATTTAAATTATAAATTTATAAATATAAATATAAATATATTTATTTATAGTTATAATTATAAATAAATAAATATATTGTAGAGACCCGAAGCCTGACGTACATGGACATTACATTACTTTTGCGGAATACTTAGTACATAACAAAAACACACACACAAGGACCGTAATAGTTTAGTGACTTTGGAAACATCGTAATAGTTTAGTGTCTTTGGAAACTCGGAATATAATCTTCTAATCCTGGTGAAAGATCTTCAACATCTCCCATAAAGATCTTCCTCTTTTTTTTATACCTAAAACCTTTCTTTATATCCTGGGGAAAAGTAAACATAAAAGGGTGAGCTCAAATGCTCAGTAAGGGTAAACAAAAGAAATATCAATCACATCGTATACACAAGCACATAACTTTTGGAAATCTTAACTTGCAAAAGAGATCAAAATTTCATAACATGGGATAAATCATGGCAGTGAAATGTAATCCCAATAATCACAACTTAAAACATGAAACTTTGTGTCATACACACATAATCATCATTTCTTGTTAGTCAAGACTCATTGCTAATACAATCTTAGTGGACAAAGTCCCTTTCTGAACCGAGTCACCCTCGTTTCAGTCCTGTTTCACTGAACCGGTATAACCTACCATTCCAGCCATGTCTATCTCATGAGATATAAAATCTTTACCCAATGCATTGGAGGGAGATATAGGTCCCACCCATCTCATAATGAAACCATTCTTATGTGTGCCACAAAATCATAAACCATACATCATAGCATAACCCATGTAATAAAAATGGGAATTTTAAACATCGTGACATCATAAAACAATTCATATAAGATAAAGGAATTCATAAACATAATTCCATCACAACATAATCAAATCAATGTAATAATAGGGATAAAAACAGAACCCTTTATTATCTTAGATGGAAAATAATTTTGATAAAACACTTGAACTCCATTCTTGAGGAAAACATCCTTTCTGCTTCAAAAACACTTTCCTTTCTTTAACATGTTATAAAATTTTAAACTAAAATAAGTTGATTAAAAATAAACTGGAAAACTTGTAAAGTAAGCTTCTTGGAAATAATTTTTTAAAAATCCATTCATTCCGTATATGTTAAGGAAAACATTCTTCGTACTTTTGTCGGAAAAGTCAAAAAGTACCTCGTACGAAAAACGACAAAAGATTCCTTTCATATCCTTTACTAAAAACTCACTGAAGGGTAAAATAGGATTTAAACAGTTGTAGGTGAATGGAAATAATATTACACATTTAGGAAACATGGATGTGGATGATAAAATACACCCCCAGTAAATACTTACGAATAAACAATCTCGGATAAAAATGAGATTGTGATATTTCCCTTACCTTAGGTCCGACTTGCTTTATAAGAGTCCGAACCTCCTGTATAATTATTTAAATCATGTTATTGACTTATTCCAGAATCATATTCATTGTTATTATATCATATATGGTCCACTTATGACTTTATATTACCCGTTCTTTTTTAAATTCATGTTAAAGTAGCGTTTTGGGTAAAATTGTCTCATTTGTCGTTCGTGTCTTTAACTTGTAATTATTTTTATGATTACTTAGATCATGATTACTTAATTCCAGAGTATAAAACATGATTTATATATATATATATTCAGAATATACATATATAATAAATCAGTAAATGGAAAGAAATACACCGTTCATGGAGACGGTAGTCCGTACGTACGCATGAACGCTGTTTTCGTTTCCTTATTGAATTGAATGGAATTAAGTAGATGACATACATATAAATATAAATAAATCCAGTATCATTATTAGGTCATATATTCCATTAGTACTTATTATATATACTTTATAATCATTCATGAATGGTTAATCATTGAGAATGAATCTCATCGCGTCGTGGAGACGGTAGTCCGTACGTACGCACGAGCGATGATATCATTCCCATGGTCGTGGAATTGTGTTGAAGTGTATGTATACTATTTCAGTATAAATATCACTTTATAATAATCATATATAGTTACTCATTACACCATTATACCCATCCTATTAAGGTGGTGGCAGAAAATAGCTTACACCACGGCGTGGAGACGGTATTCCGTACGTACGCACGCGCAGTGATTTCATTTTCCGTAGGACGGATAGATGGTTAAATAGTATTGTTTAATACTTATAATAACATATCAGTATATGAATTATACTGATGTTATTACTTCATAATGAAACAACTAAAGAAGAATAAGTTGAAGAAGAAAGAAATTGGAAAGGATCGGTAATGGATATTACCTCTTCTTTGAAGTGATTCTTTGAGACCTCCTTTTAGGGCACTAAAATTGGTCTTTTAAGAAGACCAGGACCTCTAGGATGATACTAGGGAAGTGGAGAAGAGATTTTGTCAGGGGTTGGCCGAGCATGAAGGCTCAAAGTTGTGTGAGGAAGAGAGGGAGGAGGTGCCCTTTTATAAGGGAGGAGAGGGGCATCTTAGGAAAATCTCAAAATATTATTTTATATTAAGGTCAAATTCGGTTTATAATGGTTCCAAATGGTCTTATTTAGAAGATAAAGTGGGGATGGGTCGCAATACTCTTATAAAATAGGATTTAGACAAGTTTAGGTTATTATTTTAACCTTATCAATTAGATTTAACTCTAAGTTAAATAATTTAACTTTTACCGTGTCTTTTTGTTTTCTTACACTATATGGTTAATAAACTTACTATAACATGCCAAACGAACCCCAAATTGTTTATTATTAATATACATATCCTTATCTAAGTCATTTGGCCGAACCTTAGATTTTTAGGAATAAAATAACAATTAATAAAATAATATTTTATTTAAAAACTATTTTGTGTCAATTTTCACACTATTTGATATATGATTTTTGTGAAAGTCATAACAGAATTATATGTTCGAAAAAAGTTGATTAAATCAATACTAATATATCATAGTAACCTAGAAAATTAGTTTAATTCATAAAAAGTCTTAAACTACATTTAGTTTGGTATTTATAATATCAATTATGTCAATATTTCATTAATAAGATAATTACTGCATCATCTTTGTGTCATAAATAAATTAAATTATTTGATGTCTAAAAATTAAAAATAAAATACCATTATGTAGGAAATCTTTTTAGATTTCTAATGAATATTTACAATCTAATTTATCTTATGTATAAACCTATATTAAATTTTTTTTAGTAAATAACCTTTGATTTTAACTCTTTTAACTCTTCTTTGAATAAAATAATAATAAATGTCCTAATCTAATCCAAGTGGGCCTAAATGATAATATTTTACACTTAAGGTTATTTTTGGTCGATATACACTTGCCCAATAGGATTATGACATGTGTTAGGGTAATATTAATATCATTTTTACCCTTAATTACCCTATCTACTTTTAACCGCGGTAAATAAAAGTAAAAAGTTACTATTCACCAAAAATTATTTTCATCTCATTGAACCACATTTTACTTACTGAAATCAACCGTGTCTCTCGGATTTTTGAAATTCCATTCACAGAAGCGGTAAAATTATGTTTTATGAAAAATTCAGTTTTTTAACTACCACTTAGTAGTTTCACTATTCATCAAAAATTGATGTTTTTCAGAACAATGCCAAAATTTCATCCTATGCTATATTTCATATTCCGAATTCAAAAATGAAGTCTATTTTACCAAATTCATAACATAGAAGTTGCATTAATTAATTTTATAATTAAATCCCGTTGTTAAAACAAATAGTGTGTTTTTAAGAAACACTATCTATCAAAAGATTGACACTTGTTTATGTCTGGTTTAAATGTGAAATTACACCCAATGACCAACATTGTATTAAATTGTAAAAATATATTCTAAATATACTTTAAAACCAATAAAATTAATAATTTATCACTATTAATTATTTTGATCAAAAAAGTTGTTTTTAATTATAATTTAGTAATTTTCACTATTCATCAGAATATGAAATTTATCCGAAAAGTACCAAAATTTCACCTTAGGCTAAATTCGATACTCCGAATCCAAAAATGAAGTCCATTTTGAGATCTAAAATTTCTAAAATTTTAAAAGGTGGTTATTACTATTCATAACGGCTAGTTATAATAATATTTTAATAGCATATCGTTGTTCAGTGAAACTCGGTATTGCGTACTACACACGCTATCAAGGAAGGTCGTGATTGCGTGTAATGCAAGGCAAGTCAAGGATGTGTGTTGTGCCAGCTCCTTTTGGTGTAGCGTACAACACAAGACATTAATAAAATTAAAAAGAATATTTTTCATAAAATCTCGGGCTGTTACATTCTACCCCCCTTAAAATGAATTTCGCCCTCGAAATTCGTCGGGGTTATAAATGGTTTACTATTCGAAAGTTTCTTTAATAGAAACCCACATTGTAAAAAAAAAATACCAAAACTTGGCTTTAAAAACTAAAGTATGAAATGTAACGATTACCCAAATAAACTAATCACTAGGTTTCCACATAGGTGAAAATATGGATATGGAAGAGGAATCTAACCATCATGTTCTGATGGAGAGTGGTAGAGAACATGGCTATGAAAAAGCCAGTAATCACAAATCCATAGATTTGTGATGATATAAGGTACCATCTGATTCATCAGGTATAAGATCACTAGGACAACATTTTTGGTTTTCAAGATCATTTCCCTAAAGTTGAAAATTTACATTAGAATAAATACTTACTTTATTTTGGTACAATATCACTGTTGTTCGTGTCTTGAACAATTTCCACTTCATCTCTTAAATAAATGAAGTTGAATTTGTTATTCGTGAAGTGTTAGCAGATCATGTGATAGAATGACGGGTCATTCCATCTGTCTCAAACAAAAGGTTAGCAAAAATTATATACATAAGTCGATCTATAGTGAGATTAATCATATATGGTTCCTAAAATGGACTTATACTTCATATATCATACTGCTTAATATAATAAAACTAGTTTCTACTAAACAGGGACTTCCTGTAGGCCAGGGGTAGGCGATAAAGGCCAGTCGCACTTCGGTTGTGGGTTCGATTCCCACAGCCTTGTCCGACGCGATGGGTTGTCGCCCGTTCTGCAGGTTGTCCTTTTTCTAAAACTATATTACTATAACATCCCATCAATAATATCGAAAAAAACTTCTATCCTTAAACAATACTAACTTATGTCCAACATAATCCATTCCAATCTTTAGGCTTATCTATAATACTGCAGTCCACTCTCATCACATAGTAAAAACGATTATCAGAGATTTAATATCATCATTGATCCCCATATATCATAAGACATGTTTTGTTGGTCACATTCCAAACATTCAAAGTCCTTAATCATGTATTCTCTTGAATACCTTAGTGAAAACATGAATGTAGTTAAAAGTTAACACCTTCCACATACCAAAATCCTCAAAATTCTATATACTCAAACCATGATATCACTTATTCCTTATATCAATCATGATCTCATGAATACTATCAAAATTTAATTTTCTTCTTATCCCTTCATTATGCGCATATCATCTACTTTCAAAAATATTTGAATCACTTTTCATGGTTATCGGTACCTTAAAATTATTGACAACGACAATAGACCAATACATAAATATTCCAATACACCATAAAAGTACCTCAAAAACATTATTCTTGAATACCAATACATATAAACTTCATTACATCCACTTCAATGATTTTCCAAGAATAAGTCCTTCCTTAATTTAGAAGTAACTTTTTAGGTCAGGGAATTGAGTTGGATAATGCCCATGTTCTCCACAAATAAGACATTGAACTCCATAACAATCTGTCACTCTATGACCCTTTTCTCCACAAAGATAACATCGGTCCCTCCATTTGAGGTATTACTCAAGGTTCTTCTTCCATTCTTTAGAAATCTCAATCTTCCTTTCTTTATGCTCCTCAACATGCGAACATGCATAATAGTTTATCTTCCTCTTCTTTGATGAATTAGGCATACCACTAAATTTCACCTTGTTAATCATATATCGCGATGACTGATTCGGCATAATCACAATATCTTTCTCTCTAGGAATTACAAAATTTTGTTTCTCATAGTCACCAATTTGTTCATTGGATTCAATGTTAACCGAATTCCTTCTGGTTCCCTCCATTTACTAAAACACAAAAAGAATTCTGTGAGAGGCAAAAATCATGCTAGAGAAAACAACATAGTAAAGGGGGATTACCCTCAATATCTAACATCTTAGGTTAAATTCTAAGATCGTTAGATCAATTCTAGGACTATAACCTATACGTATACTTATCCTTAGGAACATCCCTAGACATATCTTAGAAATATCTCTAGGGATCTCACTAACGTTTTCGCGTCCTAGTTTCCAAAGGTTGACTAAACCTTTCCTCTGATACCAACTGTAGAGACTCGAAGCCTGAAGTACATGGACATTACATTACTTTTGCGGAATACTTAGTACATAACAAAAACACACACACGGACCATAATAGTTTAGTGTCTTTGGAAACATCGTAATAGTTTAGTGTCTTTGGAAACTCAGAATATAATCTTCTAATCCTGGTGAAAGATCTTCAACATCTCCCATAAAGATCTTCCTCTTTTTTTTATACCTAAAACCTTTCTTTATATCCTGGGGAAAAGTAAACATAAAAGGGTGAGCTCAAATACTCAGTAAGGGTAAACAAAAGAAATATCAATCACATCGTATACACAAGCACATAACTTTTGGAAATCTTAACCTACAAAAGAGATCAAAATTTCATAACATGGGATAAATCCTGGCAGTGAAATGTAATCCCAATAATCACAACTTAAAACATGAAACATTGTGGCATACACACATAATCATCATTTCTTGTTAGTCAAGACTCATTTCCGAGACAATCTTAGTGGAGAAAGTCCCTTTCTGAACCGAGTCACCCTCGTTTCAATCCAGTTTCACTGAACCGGTATAACCTACCATTCTAGCCATGTCTATCTCATGAGATATAAAATCTTTACCCAATGCATTGGAGGGAGATATAGGTCCCACCCATCTCATAATGAAACCATTCTTATGTGTGCCACAAAATCATAAACCATACATCATAGCATAACCCATGTAATAAAAATGGGAATCTTAAACATCGTGACATCATAAAACAATTCATATAAGATAAAGGAATTCATAAACATAATTCCATCACAACATAATCAAATCAATGTAATAATAGGGATAAAAACAGAACCCTTTATTATCTTATATGGAAAATAATTTTGATAAAACACTTGAACTCCATTCTTGAGGAAAACATCCTTTCTGCTTCAAAAACACTTTCCTTTCTTTAACATGTTATAAAATTTTAAACTAAAAGAAGTTGATTAAAAATAAACTTGAAAACTTGTAAAGGAATCTTCTTGGAAATAATTTTTTAAAAATCTATTCATTCCGTATATGTTAAGGAAAACATTCTTCGTACTTTTGTCGGAAAAGTCAAAAAGTACCTCGTACGAAAAACGACAAAAGATTCATTTCATATCCTTTACTAAAAACTCACCGAAAGGTAAAATAGGATTTAAACAATTGTAGGTGAATGGAAATAATATTACACATTTAGGAAACATGGATTTGGATGATAAAATACACCCCCAGTAAATACTTACGAATAAACAATCTCGGATAAAAATGAGATTGTGATATTTCCCTTACCTTAGGTCCGACTTGCTTTGTAAGTGTCCGAACCTCCTGTATAATTATTTAAATCATGTTATTGACTTATTCCAGAATCATATTCATTGTTATTATATCATATATGGTCCACTTATGAATTTATATTACCCGTTCTTTTTTAAATTCATGTTAAAGTAGCGTTTTGGGTAAAATCGTCTCATTTGTCGTTCGTGTCTTTACCTTGTAATTATTTTTATGATTACTTAGATCATGATTACTTAATTCCAGAGTATAAAACATGATTTATATATATATATATATTCAGAATATACATATATAATAAATCAGTAAATGGAAAGAAATACACCGTTCATGGAGACGGAAGTCCGTACGTACGCATGAACGCTGTTTTCGTTTCCTTATTGAATTGAATGGAATTAATTAGATGACATACATATAAATATAAATAAATCCAGTATCATTATTAGGTCATATACTCCATTAGTACTTATTATATATACTTTATAATCATTCATGAATGGTTAATCATTGAGAATGAATCTCATCGCGTCGTGGAGACGGTAGTCCGTACGTACGCACGAGCGATGATATCATTCCCATGGTCGTGGAATTGTGTTGAAGTGTATGTATACTATTTCAGTATAAATATCACTTTATAATAATCATATATAGTTACTCATTACACCATTATACCCATCCTATTATGGCGGTGGTGGAAATAGCTTACACCATGGCGTGGAGACGGTATTCCGTACATACGCACGCGCAGTGATTTCATTTTCCGTAGGATGGATAGATGGTTAAATAGGGTTGTTTCATACTTATAATAACATATCAGTATATGAATGATACTGATGTTATTACTTCATAATGAAACAACTAAAGAAGAAAAAGTTGAAGGAGAAAGAAATTGGAAAGGATCGGTAATGGATATTACCTCTTCTTTGAAGTGCTTCTTTGAGACCTCCTTTTAGGGCACTAAAATTGGTCTTTTAAGAAGACCGGGACCTCTAAGATGATACTAGGGAAGTGGAGAAGATATTTTGGCAGGGGTTGGCCGAGCTTGAAGGCTCAAAGTTGTGTGAGTAAGAGAGGGAGGAGGTGCCCTTTTATAAGGGAGGAGAGGGGTATCTTAGGAAAATCTCAAAATATTATTTTATATTAAGGTCAAATTCGGTTAATAATGGTTCCAAATGGTATTATTTCGAAGATAAAGTGGGTATGGGTCTAAATCCTCTCATACAATAGGATTTAGACAAGTTTAGGTTATTATTTTAACCTTATCAATTAGATTTAACTCTAAGTTAAATAATTTAACTTTTACCGTGTCTTTTTGTTTTCTTACACTATATGGTTAATACACTTACTATAACATGCCAAAAGAACCCCAAATTGTTTATTATTAATATATATATCCTTATCTAAGTCATTTGGCCGAACCTTAGATTTTTAAGAATAAAATAACAATTAATAATATAATATTTGATTTAAAAACTATTTTGTGTCAGTTTTGACACTATTTGATATATGATTTTTGTGAAAGTCATAACAGAATTATATGTTCAAAAAAAGTTTATTAAATCAACAATAATATATCATAGTAACCTAGAAAATTAGTGGAATTTATTAAAAGTCTTAAACTACATTTATTTTGGTATTTATAATATCAATTATGTCAATATTTAATTAATAAGATAATTACTGCCTCATTTTGTGTCATAAATAAATTAAATTATTTGATGCCTAAAAATTACAAATAAAATACCATTATGTAGGAAATATTTTTATATTTCTAATTAATATTTACAATCGAATTTATCTTATGTATAACCCTATATTAAAAATGTTTTAGTAAATAACCTTTGATTTTAACTCTTTTAACTCTTCTTTGAATTAAATAATAATAAATGTCCTAATCTAATCCAAGTGGGCCTAAATGATAATATTTTACACTTAAGGTTATTTTTGGTCGAGATACACTTGTCCAATAGGATTAGGACATGTGTTAGGGTAATATTAATATCATTTTTACCCTTAATTACCCTATTTACTTTTTACCGCGGTAAATAAAAGTAAAAAGTTACTATTCACCAAAAATTATTTTCATCTCATTGAAACACATTTTACTTACTGACATCAACCGTGTCTCTTGGATTTTTGAAATTCCATTCACAGAAGCGGTAAAATTAAGTTTTATGAAAAATTCAGTTTTTTAACTACCACTTAGTAGTTTCACTATTCATCAAAAATTGATGTTTTTTAGAACAATGCCAAAATTTCATCCTAAGCTATATTTCATATTCCGAATTCAAAAAAGAAGTCTATTTTACCAAATTCATAACATAGAAGTTTCATTAATTAATTTTATAATTAAATCCCGTTGTTAAAACAAATAGCGTGTTTTTAAGAAACAATATCTATCAAAAGATTGACACTTGTTTATGTCTGGTTTAAATGTGAAATTACATCCAATGACAAACATTGTGTTAAATTGTAAAAATATATTCTAAATATATACTTTAAAACCACTCAAATTAATAATTTATCACTATAAATTATTTTGATTAAAAAAGTTGTTTTTAATTATAATTTAGTATTTTTCACTATTCATCAGAATATGAAAGTTATCCGAAAAGTACCAAAATTTCACCTTAGGCTAAATTCAACACTCCGAATCCAAAAATGAAGTCCATTTTGAGAGATAAAATTTCTAAAATTTTAAAAGGTGGTTATTACTATTCATAACGGCTAGTTATAATAATATTTTAATAGCATATCGTTGTTCAGTGAAACTCGGTATTGCGTACTACACACGCTATCGAGGAAGGTCGCGATTGCATGTAATGCGAGGCAAGTCAAGGATGTGTGTTGTGCCATCTCCTTTTTGTGTAGCATACAACACAAGACATTAATAAAATTAAAAAGAATATTTTTCATAAAATCTCAGGCTGTTACATATATATTTATCATATATATAATTTTATAAATATATATATTAATATAAAGAAATTATTAAAATAATATCCGTATCAACGCTTTCTTTGCACTAATAAAGATAGGCCTTTATCAGCTCTAAACAAGCACTGATAAAAGGGGTCTTTATCAGTGCTATAAATTTAGCACTAATAAAGACATCATCTATTAGCGCTAAAAAAGTGCTGATAAAGGTATGATTTATCAGTGCCTTCTATTTTAGCACTTATAAAACATACATTTATCCGCACTTTTTAGCTAGCACTGATAAAAGGTTCAACGAGTTTTATAAAAAAATCCTAACAGTCTCTTTCATTCTCACACCCCTCAAGATCTTGAGGAAGTTGACCCCTACGTCGCTGACCTCTGCTCTACCCCAACCCCAGCTCCACCATCGCCGACCACTCCTCCACCACTGCCTCTTCCACCACCGTGAACTCCTCCTCTTCCATGAACCCACCTCTACCGTGAAACCTCATTCACTGCTCCTCAGTCTCTCCCTTTCCTCGAACCCACCTCCACCTCTCTTCCACCGCTCCTCTACCACGAACTCCACCTCCACTATGAAGCCCTCTTTTGCAGTTACCACTGTTGCATACCCCAACTCTACCATCACTGGACCCTACTACTGCCACCAGAAGGGTATTCTATCACTTTATTAAAAAATCATTATAATTTTACCACACTTACTAGGAAACACTCGGGTTAGTGTTTTTTGTAGGTTATTTCCCTTTTATGAGATGTGTGTTGATTGTTATTATTTTATGCATGTATGATTTTATTGGTGGATATTTCTTTAGAGGGTGTTATAAGGGGAGATGAGGTTTATTGCTTATGTTTTATTATCAATTTATAAATTGATCATGTTTAATTTTTTTCTTAGATCTGTTTTTACTATTCCATAGGAACCCAAGGTAACTATGTTACTGATATTTTGTGTGTCATAGAAACTGAACATGATTCCATTATTGCTTTTCCCATACATTTAGTGATGTAATTCCCATGTTGCTTCACCTATAGTGTTAGGGATGTGATATCCTTCTCTCTTTTCTGATGGTGTCGGTATAGATACGAACCCTTGGGTTGTTGATTCTACTGCTATATGTCTAATATTTTCATATCCTGGGATCTAGTGAGATTCCAATAATGATTTTTTATTTGATTATATTACCTTTGAGATCCTCACAACACACATTTTTTCATCCCTGTTTACATTTCATGGACATGTCACAAAAATTTAATTTTGTTTTCTATTATTAATGACAACGCCTACACTTCTCCAATAATAACGGGAGCATCACAATTGAAACTTGTTATATAAAACATATTCTTATTTTTCTTAGATGTTAAGAGTGGGGATAACCCTAAATCCAACTGACTTGGATTATGTGGGATGAAAAACACTAGATATAAAATTAGCCATCAATTTTCAACAATAGGGAATTTAAGAATATTTTGGAAGTTATCCTTTCAAAATGAACCTTCAAATTTCATCAATTTCATGCCAAATCCCTTTATTTCTATAATGATAGATTTGGAACTAGGATATGTGTATACCTAGTGGGTGGTGACATTAATTTTTTCCAGGATTCCCTTTGAATATTTTTAATAGGGTGAGTACCTTGTTTTTTTTCTTTTCAAGTTTGAGTTCATGAAAGTTGACTATTGAAATTGATGTTTACGATCAAACAAGTTTGAAGAAAATGAGGTTGGCGTTTAATGCCATACAAATTTTATAAAAAAGATGTGGTGATCTATATAATAATGTAGTTTAGGTAAAAAAAATTCATGATTGGAGAACCCAATACTAGTGTAGAAATCATTTAAGAGAGGTTCACATAGTTTATGGTTATAGTTATTTTTCTAGAAAAGATGAGGTAGTTTATTTAATGGTAAGTGCAAGGTGATAACTTAACATGAATGAGTAGTAAACTATATTAGTATAAACAACCTTAGTAAGGGGTGTATGGAGTTTATGGATGTATTTCACAAACCAATGATGAAGGGTATTATGTTACTAACAAAATGGGCCTCAAGATCTACGATCTCTCTAACACCTTCGAACAAGGAATGCTAATAATGTAAATCATAACTCAAGTTATTTGAATTGGGATTCAGTTTTGATTAAATATATTTTATCCAGGTTTAGTGTCTATGATTTCAAGACCAAATATGGATGAGACTACTATATTATGGGGAAGGAGGTATGAATCTTATGAGGTAATTAAATGAGTCTAATATTAGTGGTTGGGATGTTAGGACATATCCAAGGGACCTCTCTAAGAAGTTTAAAGGTCTTCTAAGATGAACCACATGCCTTGTAGTTCAAATTTAGTTGAAATGGAATTGTATTTAGTGACATTTAAGATCATACGATGAAGAACTTTTTGGAATGGGATTTTCACAGATCTAGATCATACTAAATATGACATTATCTTTTATTAGTGCCGAGTTAGTGGAGTAAACCATACATGAGTTTATGAAGTCTCATACACCATGTTAAAGTTGGAGTTTAATTTGGGTGAAACTGATGGCTGAGTATAAAATAAGAAATTTATATGTTTTTAGTGAATAAAACCCTATGGAAAATCATACCATATATTAGTTTAGTACCATAATTATTTTCTTATTTTTACTTGAGACATGATGTACTTAAAAGGATCAGGAAAGAAACATAGTTCCTTCTAGTGATGAGTGGCATAGGAAAATTATTTGTGTGAATGGAATGGCACTGGTGAAATTTTTTATCATGTAATGGGTTTATTATTATAATTTTCTTAGGCATGTTTATAAAGTAAGGCACCAACAATACTTCATGTGAGAGACATATACATTGTTCTTGGGGTGTACAACCAATTGATTTGGTGTGAGCCAAGGATCATTAGGATTATGTAGTGTTTGCAGTAAATTATAACATGAGTGTTTCATGGTTGTGAGTGTGGTCACTGACTATGGAACATATCTGTTGGTACTTTAGTATTGTGGTGAAGGATAATTGATATAAGTGAAAAAAGGAAGCATAGATAAGGGATATCCAATGGTGTGGAGCACAATATTAAATTCTTTTGGAAAATATTATTATTAAACCGACCTTTGGAATAATGTGATGGAATCATACAAACCTAATGGATTTAGGATGAATTGATTATTTTTCTATGTATCTTTTATAAAGGGTCTCTATTGGGATCTATGTCTTTGCGAAAATGCATACGTGGTTCTTGTAAAACAATTAAAGTGTTTTGAAATATTTTTTAGAGTGATGTCAGTCATTTTAAATGATTAATATTGTTGGGTCATGAAGTTGTCTTGAATGATTTTAAAAACAAAGGAATTTTGGTTTTGTGAAAAAGTGTTTGGAAGTGATTTTTTTACTTAAAAAATGGCATGTTATTTTAAAGAGGAATTTGTGAAAATTGTTGGGATTTTAATGGGATTTAAAGTGTGATTTTTTAAATAATTTTCAAAGGATATTTGAATTGTATTTTTTCATAATATTTTAAGTTTAGATTTTTAAAGAATTATGAAAACCATTACATTATATCAATATTTTGTGTATTTATTTTTTTAAATACTTATATAACCAAATCAAATAGTATGGATATGAATAAAGACTGGATGGATTCCAATCATTTGAAAAGAGAGTATAAAGTTGGAGTGAAAGAGTTCACCATGTTTGTAAAAGATCATTCATATAACCCTTCTCAAATACTTTGTTTTTGTTTATTCTATTTTTATTCAAGGAAATTCAGTCTAGAGGAGTTGGAAGAACAGTTGATCTATCACAGAATAGATAAAAGTTTTAAATGTTGGAATAAACATGAGGAAAAAGAGAATGTAGCTAGTGGATGGGATAAAAGTGCATTTTATGGATCATATGATATGATTACAAGTGTTGAAAATGATGAAGACCATATCGAAAATGTGATTACATATGTGAATGATGATAAAGATTGTGTTGAGGAAATGACAAGGACAGTTGAAGATGAACTTCGTGTGTAACAGCCCAAGATTTTATAAAAAAAATATTCTTTTTAATTTTATTAATGTTTTGTGTTGTACGCTACACCAAAAAGGAGCTTGCACAACACGCATCCTTGTCTTGCCTTGCATTACACGCAATCGCGACCTTCCTCGATATCGTGTGTAATACGCAATACCGAGTTTCACTAAACAACGATGTGCTATTAAAATATTATTAAAACTAGCCGTTATGAATAGTAATAACCACTTTTTAAAATTCTGTAAATCTTATTTTTCAAAATGAACTTCATTCCTGGATTCGGAGTATCGAATTTAGCCTAAGGTGAAATTTTGGTACTTTTCGGATAACTTTCATATTCTGATAAATAGTGAAAATTACTAAATTATAATTAAAAACAACTTTTTTAATCAAAATAATTAATAGTGATAAATTATTAATTTGAGTGGTTTAAAAGTATATTTAGAATATATTTTTACAATTTAATACAATGTTGGTCATTGGTTGTAATTTCACATTTAAACCAGACATAATCAAGTGTCAATCTTTTGATATATATTGTTTCCTAAAAACACGCTATTTATTTTAACAGCATGATTTAATTATAAAATTAATTAATGCAACTTCTATGTTATGAATTTGGTAAAATAGATTTCATTTTTGAATTCGGAATATGAAATATAGCTTAGGATGAAATTTTGGCATTGTTCTGAAAAACATCAATTTTTGATGAATAGTGAAACTACTAAGTGGTAGTTAAGAAAACTGAATTTTTCATAAAACTTAATTTTGCCGCTTCTGTGAATGGAATTTCGAAAATCCGAGAGACATGGTTAATATCAAGGACTAAAATGTGGTTCAATGAGATGAAAATAAATTTTTGGTGAATAGTAACTTTTTACTTTTTTTACCGCGGTTAATAGTAAATAGGGTAACTAAGGGTAAATATGATATTACTATTACCCTAACACATGTCCTAATTCTATTGGACAAGTGTAATTCGACCAAAAACAAACTTAGGAATAAAATATGACCATTTAGGCCCACTTGGATTAGATTAGGACATTTATTATTAATTTATTTAAAGAAGGGTTAAAATAGTTAAAATCAAAGTTTAATAAGTAAATCATTTTTAATATGGGGTTATACATAAGATAAATTCGATTGTAAATATTCATTAGAAAGAGAAAAAGATTTCCTACATGATGGTATTTTATTTGTAATTTTTAGACATCAAATAATATAATTTATTTATGACACAAAGATGATGCAGTAATTATCTTATTAATGAAATATTGACATAATTGATAATATAAATACCAAAATAAATGTAATTTAAGACTTTTTATGAATTCCACTAATTTTATAGGTTACTATGATATATTAGTAGTGATTTAATCAACTTGGTTCGAACATATAATTCTGTTATGACTTTCACAAAAATCATATATCAAATAGTGTCAAAATTGACACAAAATAGTTTTTAAATCAAATATTATATTATTAATTGTTATTTTATTCCTAAAAATCTAAGGTTCGGCAAAATGACTTAGATAAGGATATATGTATTAATAATATACAATTTGGGGTTCGTTTGGCATGTTATAGTAAGTTTATTAACCATATAGTGAAAGAAAACAAAAAGACACGGTAAAAGTTAAATTATTTAACATAGAGTTAAATCTAATTGATAAGGTTAAAATAATACCCTAAACTTGTCTAAATCTTATTGGTTGATAGGATTTAGACCCATCCCCACTTTAGCTTCGAAATAAGACCCTTTGGAACCATTATAAACCGATTTTGACTTTAATATAAAATAATATTTTGAGATATTCCTAAGGTGCCCCTCTCCTCCCCTATAAAAGGACACCTCCTCCCCCTCCTCCTCACACCAAATTGAGCACTCAAGCTCGGCCAACCCCTGAAAAAATATCTTCTCCACTTCCATAGCAACATCCTAGAGGTTCTGGTCTTCCTCAAAGACCAATTCTAGTGCCCTAAGAGGAGGTCTCAAAGAGGCACTTCAAAGAAGAGGTAATTACCGTTACCAATTCTTTCATCTTTATTTCTTCTTCCACTTCTTCTTCTTAGGTTGTTTCATTATGAAGTAATAACATCAGTATCACTCATATACTGATATGTTATTATAAGTATGAAACAACCCTATTTCACCATCTATCCATCCTACGGAAAAAGAAATCACCACGCGTGCGTACGTACGGAATACCGTCTCCACGCCGTGGTGTAATCTATTTTCCACCACCACCTTACATGGATGGGTATAATGGTGTAAAGAATAACTATAAATAGTTATTACAACATCATATTGATTCTGATATATTGTATAATCCACTCCAATTCAATTCAATATTTATAGAAATGATATCATCGCTCGTGCGTACGTACGGACTACCGTCTCCACGACGCGATGAGATTCATTCTCCATGTTAACCATTTAAGAATGATTATAATGTATATATAAGAAATAATAATGAAATATATGACATTATAAAGCTACTGGATTTATGTATATATATACATATGTATGTCATCTACTTACTTCCATTTCAAGACAATAAGGAAAGAAAAACAGCGTTCATGCGTACGTACGGACTACCGTCTCCATGAACGGTGTTTTTCATTTTATTTATCTATCTATTATATATATATATATACTGAATATATATGATATATAAATCATATTTTATATTCTGGAAGTAAGTAAATCATGATATAAGTAATAATGATGTCAAGAACAACAAGTCAAAACACCTACGATAAATGAAACGATTTTACCCAAAACGCTTTTTTAAGATGGAATTTACAAAAGAACGGGTAATATAATGTCATAAGTGAACCATATATGATATCATAACAATGAATATGATTCTGTAAAAAGTCAATGACATTATTTAAACCATTATACAGGAGATTCGGACACGAACAAAGCAAATCGGACCTAAGGTAAGGGAAAATATCACAATCTCACTTTTATCCGAGATTGTTTTTACTTTGGTAATTACTGGGGTGTATTTTATCTTCCACATCCATGCTCCCTCGATATGTAATATTATTTCCTTCCTTCTAAAATAGTTTATATCCAATTTTACCCTTCGGTAAGTTTTTTGTAAAAGATATGAAAGAAATCTTTTGTCGTTTTTCGTACGAGGTACTTTTTGACTTTTCCGACAAAAGTTAGAAGAATGTTTTTTTAACTTATACGGCATGAATGGATTTTTAAAACATTATTTCCAAGAAGCTTCCTTTACAAGTTTTCAAGTTTATTTTTAATCAACTTCTTTTATTTTAAATTTGTATGACATGTTATGAAAGGAAAAATGTTTTTGAAGAAGAAAGGATATTTTCCTCAAGAATGGAGGTCAAGTGTTTTATCAAAATTATTTTCCATCTAAGATAATAAAGGGTTCTGTTTTTATCCCTATTATTAAATTGATTTGATCATGTTGTGATGGAATTATTTTTATGAATTCCTTTATCTTATATGAATTGTTTTATGATGTCATGTTGTTTAAGAATCCCATTTTTATTACATGGGTTATGTGATGATGTAAGATTTATGATTATGTGGCACACATAAGAAAGGATTCATTATGAGATGGGTGGGACCTATATCTCCCTCCAATGCATTGGGTAAAGATTTTATATCTCATGAGATAGACATGGCTGAAATGGTAGGTTATACCGGTTCAGTGAAACAGGACTGAAACGAGGGTTACTCGATTCAGAAAGGGACTTTGTCCACTAAGATAGTCTTGGCAATGAGTCATGACTAACAAGAAATGATTTTCCATGATTATGTGTGCTTGCCACAAAGTTTCATGTTTTAAGTTATGATTATTCTGATTACATTTCACTACCATGATTTATCCCATGTTATGAAATTATGCTCTCTTTTACAGGTTATGATTTCCAAAATGTTATGTTCTTATGAATATGTTGTGATTGATATTTCTTTTGTTTACCCTTACTGAGCATTTGAGCTCACCCTTTTATGTTTTCTTTTCCCCAGGATATAAAGAAAGGTTTTAGGTATAAAAAAAAAGAAGATCTTTATGGGAGATGTTGAAGATCTTTCACCACGATTAGAAGATTATAGTCCGAGTTTCCAAAGACACTAAACTATTACGATCCTTGTGTGTGTGTGTTTTTGTTATGTACTAAGTATTCCGCAAAAGTAATGTAATGTCCATGTACGTCAGGCTTCGGGTCTCTACAGTTGGTATCAGAGGCAAAGGAGGTAGGAATGTATCCGATCCTTGGGAACTCTCACATGTGAGCGTTGGACGAAGCATGGCTCTCCGCCCAAGGGCTTCATGAGGAAATGGCTGCCACTGGGGATGGTGGTGTGTCCCGCCCAGGGGGTGTAGCCGCCCATGGAGTGCCCTGATAGGTATCAATTATAGTCCACTGGAAGTAATTCCAGACCGCTACAGTTGGTATCAGAGGAAAGGTTTAGTCAACCTTTGGAAACTAGGATGCGAAAACGTTAGTGAGATCCCTAGAGATATTTCTAAGGTATGTCTAGGGATGCCCCTAAGGATAAGTATACATATAGGATATAGTTCTAGAACTATGGTAACGATATTAGATTAAACCAAAGATGATAGATATTTAAGGTACTCCCCCTTTATTATGTTGTTTTCCCTAGCATGATTTTTTCCTCTCACACTATTCTTTTTGGGTTTTAGACGATGGCTGGAACCCGAAGGAACCGTGTTGATCAATGCAATGGACAATGAAATGATTGCCCTCCTGAACAAACAAATGTTATGGGAGATGGAGTGCAAAATCTTATTGCTATACTTACACAAGCTATGAATCATTCTGGACTTCCAAATGAGCAGAGAAGGGAACAATATTCTATCGAGTCCTTCATGAGGCAGCGTCCACCGTCTTTCAGTGGGTCTACTGATCCATTAGTTGCTGAACAATGGATTAGTACTACTGAAAAGATATTTTCAGTTCTTCAATGTTCTGAACATGATAAAGTCATCTTAGCGGTATATCGTTTGAAGGTGAAGCTGATCAATGGTGGAATCTTATCAAGAATACGAGGCCAAGAGATGAAATTGAGTCCATGGAATGGGACGAGTTCAAGAACCTGTTTTTCAGTAAGTACTTCCCTCGTATTCTTCGAACAAAGATGGAGAAAGAGTTTCTTGAACTGAAGCAAAGGGATGATGAATCTGTTGGTACCTATGAAGCAAATTTTACAAGACTTGCAAGGTATGCTTCTGGAATTATCATCCAACCTGAAAGTAAAGTTGATCGATTTTTCAGTGGCTTAAAACCAAGTCTTCGAAGGGCATTAGCTATAAGAGACTTCAGTAGCTATGAAGAAATTGTGTGTTGTGCTATCAAGGTAGAAATGGAAGTTGGTGTTACATATCCATCTCATGGTTTTGACAAGAAACGAAAGATGGAGTTCAAGGACAAATCTCGGAATAATGGTGAAAAGAAGATGAATGTTTCCTTATGCACAAAGTGTGGGAAGAAGCATGGTGGAGATTGTCTTAAAGGGACTAGAAAATGTTTTAAGTGTGGAAAAGAAGGTCATCGAGCAGCTGAGTGTCGAAGTAATGGAAAAAGGGTTTCTAATGATGTGAATAAAGCAAACACTGCAGAGAACGCACCGCCAACACTTCAATGCTTCAAGTGCAAGGAAATGGGGCATTATGCTAATAATTTCCCTAATCCAAGGGTTAGTGATGATCAACATGAGCAACCACTGAAGGCAACAGACAAAGGGAAATCACATGCGATCACTATTGTCAATGTTGAATATGACAACGATGTGGTGGAATGATTAAGTGTTTATGTAATGGGATTCCAAAATAATGTTGTATCATTGAGTATTGCAATATTTATTGATGTGGTATTCAAAGTGATTGAGATATTTTTTGGAAATAAGATGATATGCACATAATGAAGACGAGAAAATGAAATGTTTAATAGTATTCATGAGCTCATGATTGATATAAGGACTAAGTGATATCATGGTTTGAGTATATAGAATTTTGAGGATTTTGGTATGTGGAAAGTGTTAACTTTTAACTGCACTCATGTTTTCACTAAGGTATTCAAGAGAATACACGATTAAGGACTTTGAATGTTTGGAATGTGACCAACAAGACATATCTTATGTGGGGATCAACGACAGTATTAAATCTCTGGTAATCGTTGTCACTATATTATGAGAGTGGACTGCAGTATTATGTATAAGCCTAAAGATTAGACTGGATTATGTTGGACATAAGTTAGTATTGTTTAAGGATAGAAGATTTTCGATATTATTGATGGGATGTTATAGTGACGTAGTTTTAGAAAAAGGACAACCTGCAGGACGGGCGAAAGCCCATCGCTTCGGACAAGGATGTAGGAATCGAACCCACAACCGAAGTGCGACTGGCCTTTATCGCCTACCACTGACCTACAGGAAGTCCCTGTTTAGTAGAAACTAGTTTTATTATATTAATCAGTATGATATATGAAGTATAAGTCCATTTTAGAAACCACATGTGATTAATCTCACTATAGATCGACTTATGTATATAATTTTGCTAACCTTTTGTTTGAAACAGATGGAATGACCCGTCATTCTATCACATGATCTTCTAACACTTCACGAATAACAAATTCAACTTCATTTATTTAAGAGATGAAGTGGAAATTGTTAAAGGCACGAACAACAGTGAGATTGTACCAAAATAAAGTAAGTATTTATTCTAATTCAAATTCTTTAACTTTAGGGAAATGATCTTGAAAACCAAAAATGTTGTCCTAGTTCTCTTATACCTGATAAATCAGATGGTACCTTAGATCGTCACAAATTTATGGATTTGTGATTACTGGCTTTTCCATAGCCATGTTCTCTACCACTCTCCATCAGAACATGATGGTTAGATTTCTCTTCCATATCCATATTTTCACCTATTTGGAAACCCAATGATTAGTTTATTTGGGTAACCGTTACGTTTCATACTTTTGTTTTTAGAAATTGGTTTTGATATTCCTTTTTACGATGTGGGTTTCTATTAAAGAAACTTTCGAATAGTAAACCATTTATAACCCCGACGAATTTCGAGGGCGAAATTCATTTTAAGGGGGGTAGAATGTAACAGCCCAAGATTTTATAAAAAAAATATTCTTTTTAATTTTATTAATGTTTTGTGTTGTACGCTACACCAAAAAGGAGCTTGCACAACACGCATCCTTGTCTTGCCTTGCATTACACGCAATCGCGACCTTCCTCGATATCGTGTGTAATACGCAATACCGAGTTTCACTAAACAACGATGTGCTATTAAAATATTATTAAAACTAGCCGTTATGAATAGTAATAACCACTTTTTAAAATTCTGTAAATCTTATTTTTCAAAATGAACTTCATTCCTGGATTCGGAGTATCGAATTTAGCCTAAGGTGAAATTTTGGTACTTTTCGGATAACTTTCATATTCTGATAAATAGTGAAAATTACTAAATTATAATTAAAAACAACTTTTTTAATCAAAATAATTAATAGTGATAAATTATTAATTTGAGTGGTTTAAAAGTATATTTAGAATATATTTTTACAATTTAATACAATGTTGGTCATTGGTTGTAATTTCACATTTAAACCAGACATAATCAAGTGTCAATCTTTTGATATATATTGTTTCCTAAAAACACGCTATTTATTTTAACAGCATGATTTAATTATAAAATTAATTAATGCAACTTCTATGTTATGAATTTGGTAAAATAGATTTCATTTTTGAATTCGGAATATGAAATATAGCTTAGGATGAAATTTTGGCATTGTTCTGAAAAACATCAATTTTTGATGAATAGTGAAACTACTAAGTGGTAGTTAAGAAAACTGAATTTTTCATAAAACTTAATTTTTCCGCTTCTGTGAATGGAATTTCGAAAATCCGAGAGACACGGTTAATATCAAGGACTAAAATGTGGTTCAATGAGATGAAAATAATTTTTTGGTGAATAGTAACTTTTTACTTTTTTTACCGCGGTTAATAGTAAATAGGGTAACTAAGGGTAAATATGATATTACTATTACCCTAACACATGTCCTAATTCTATTGGAAATGTGTAATTCGACCAAAAACAAACTTAGGAATAAAATATGACCATTTAGGCCCACTTGGATTAGATTAGGACATTTATTATTAATTTATTTAAAGAAGGGTTAAAATAGTTAAAATCAAAGTTTAATAAGTAAATCATTTTTAATATGGGGTTATACATAAGATAAATTCGATTGTAAATATTCATTAGAAAGCTAAAAAGATTTCCTACATGATGGTATTTTATTTGTAATTTTTAGACATCAAATAATATAATTTATTTATGACACAAAGATGATGCAGTAATTATCTTATTAATGAAATATTGACATAATTGATAATATAAATACCAAAATAAATGTAATTTAAGACTTTTTATGAATTCCACTAATTTTATAGGTTACTATGATATATTATTAGTGATTTAATCAACTTGGTTAGAACATATAATTCTGTTATGACTTTCACAAAAATCATATATCAAATAGTGTCAAAATTGACACAAAATAGTTTTTAAATCAAATATTATATTATTAATTGTTATTTTATTCCTAAAAATCTAAGGTTCGGCCAAATGACTTAGATAAGGATATATGTATTAATAATATACAATTTGGGGTTCGTTTGGCATGTTATAGTAAGTTTATTAACCATATAGTGAAAGAAAACAAAAAGACACGGTAAAAGTTAAATTATTTAACTTAGAGTTAAATCTAATTGATAAGGTTAAAATAATACCCTAAACTTGTCTAAATCTTATTGGTTGATAGGATTTCGACCCATCCCCACTTTAGCTTAGAAATAAGACCCTTTGGAACCATTATAAAACGATTTTGACTTTAATATAAAATAATATTTTGAGATATTCCTAAGGTGCCCCTCTCCTCCCCTATAAAAGGACACCTCCTCCCCCTCCTCCTCACACCAAATTGAGCACTCAAGCTCGGCCAACCCCTGCCAAAATCTCTTCTCCACTTCCATAGCAACATCCTAGAGGTTCTGGTCTTCCTCAAAGACCAATTCTAGTGCCCTAAGAGGAGGTCTCAAAGAGGCACTTCAAAGAAGAGGTAATTACCGTTACCAATTCTTTCATCTTTATTTCTTCTTCCACTTCTTCTTCTTAGGTTGTTTCATTATGAAGTAATAACATCAGTATCACTCATATACTGATATGTTATTATAAGTATGAAACAACCCTATTTCACCATCTATCCATCCTACGGAAAAAGAAATCACCACGCGTGCGTACGTACGGAATACCGTCTCCACGCCGTGGTGTAATCTATTTTCCACCACCACCTTACATGGATGGGTATAATGGTGTAAAGAATAACTATACATAGTTATTACAACATCATATTTATTCTGATATATTGTATAATCCACTCCAATTCAATTCAATATTTATAGAAATGATATCATCGCTCGTGCGTACGTATGGACTACCGTCTCCACGACGCGATGAGATTCATTCTCCATGTTAACCATTTAAGAATGATTATAATGTATATATAAGAAATAATAATGAAATATATGACATTATAAAGCTACTGGATTTATGTATATATATACATATGTATGTCATCTACTTACTTCCATTTCAAGACAATAAGGAAAGAAAAACAACGTTCATGCGTACGTACGGACTACCGTCTCCATGAACGGTGTTTTTCATTTTATTTATCTATCTATTATATATATATATATACTGAATATATATGATATATAAATCATATTTTATATTCTGGAAGTAAGTAAATCATGATATAAGTAATAATGATGTCAAGAACAACAAGTCAAAACACCTACGATAAATGAAACGATTTTACCCAAAACGCTTCTTTAACATGGAATTTACAAAAGAACGGGTAATATAATGTCATAAGTGAACCATATATGATATCATTACAATGAATATGATTCTGTAAAAAGTCAATGACATTATTTAAACCATTATACAGGAGCTTCGGACACGAACAAAGCAAATCAGACCTAAGGTAAGGGAAAATATCACAATCTCACTTTTATCCGAGATTGTTTTTACTTTGGTAATTACTGGGGTGTATTTTATCATCCACATCCATGCTCCCTCGATATGTAATATTATTTCCTTCCTTCTACAATAGTTTATATCCAATTTTACCCTTCGGTATGTTTTTTGTAAAATATATGAAAGGAATCTTTTGTCGTTTTTCGTACGAGGTACTTTTTGACTTTTCCGACAAAAGTTAGAAGAATGTTTTTTTTAACTTATACGGCATGAATGTATTTTTAAAACATTATTTCCAAGAAGCTTCCTTTACAAGTTTTCAAGTTTATTTTTAATCAACTTCTTTTATTTTAAAGTTGTATGACATGTTATGAAAGGAAAAATGTTTTTGAAGAAGAAAGGATATTTTCCTCAAGAATGGAGTTCAAGTGTTTTATCAAAATTATTTTCCATCTAAGATAATAAAGGGTTATGTTTTTATCCCTATTATTAAATTGATTTGATCATGTTGTGATGGAATTATTTTTATGAATTCCTTTATCTTATATGAATTGTTTTATGATGTCATGTTGTTTAAGAATCCCATTTTTATTACATGGGTTATGTGATGATGTAAGATTTATGATTATGTGGCACACATAAGAAAGGATTCATTATGAGATGGGTGGGACCTATATCTCCCTCCAATGCATTGGGTAAAGATTTTATATCTCATGAGATAGACATGGCTGAAATGGTAGGTTATACCGGTTCAGTGAAACAGGACTGAAACGAGGGTTACTCGATTCAGAAAGGGACTTTGTCCACTAAGATAGTCTTGGCAATGAGTCATGACTAACAAGAAATGATTTTCCATGATTATGTGTGCTTGCCACAAGGTTTCATGTTTTAAGTTATGATTATTCTGATTACATTTCACTACCATGATTTATCCCATGTTATGAAATTATGCTCTCTTTTGCAGGTTATGATTTCCAAAATGTTATGTTCTTATGAATATGTTGTGATTGATATTTCTTTTGTTTACCCTTACTGAGCATTTGAGCTCACCCTTTTATGTTTTCTTTTCCCCAGGATATAAAGAAAGGTTTTAGGTATAAAAAAAAAGAAGATCTTTATGGGAGATGTTGAAGATATTTCACCACGATTAGAAGATTATAGTCCGAGTTTCTAAAGACACTAAACTATTACGATCCTTGTGTGTGTGTGTTTTTGTTATGTACTAAGTATTCCGCAAAAGTAATGTAATGTCCATGTACGTCAGGCTTCGGGTCTCTACATCGTGATTGCCCAAAATTATTTGAGAAGTTAAAGAGTTGTGCAAATATGCCTTTGTATGATGGTTTCTCTAAATATAAAATATTTTCAGCCATAATGGATTTGTATAATTTTTAAGCAGACAATGGATGGAGTGATACCAAAATTATAAAATTACTTGATCTCACAAATGAAATGAACCCAGAAGATAATGAGCTCTCGAGCTGAACAAACAATGCCAAAACAATTCTACATATGATAGGTATGATCTCTGAATGAATACATGCTTACCCAAATGACTATATAATATTTCTCAAGGACCAAAAATCAATTAAATAATTCCCAAAGTGTGGTGCTTCTCAATACAAGAAAGATGAATATTGTCCTATAAAAAGTTTATGGTACTTTCCAATCATTCCAAGGTTGAGGCATCTATATGGAAGTGAGGCGATCACAGGGAAATTAACGTGGCATACATACATAAGAAATAATGATGGGAAATTACGTCACCCAATAGACTCTCCTTAGTGGAAGAGAATCAATCATGAGTATCCTGATTTTGGAAATGAGCTGAGAAACCTTCGTCTTGCATTATCTACAGATGGAGTGAATCCTTTTGGTTTTTAAAGAAGAACTCAAAGTACATAGCTGGTTATGTTGGTAAATTATAACCTACCACTGTGGTTATGTATGAAACAAAAACACATCATGCTATCTATGCTTATATCAGGACCGAAACATTCGGGTAATGATATTGATGTTTATTTGGATCCATTGATCGAGGATTTGAAATTATTATGGGATTCATGTGTTATGTTGTATGATGTTTATAGAAATGAAGATTTCATGTTGAGAGACATGTTTTATGGTGAAATAAATGACTTTCCTACTTATGAGAATTTGTAAGGATATAGCATTAAGGAAAGTCGTGGGTGTCCTATCTGCGAACAAGGTACATAGTCAATTAGGCTGAAACATTTATCAAGAACTGTGTTTCTAGGACATCACAGATTTCTACACCAATGAAATAAGTACTGATATTGGATTATATCATTCGATGGAAATTCATAAGAATATACAACACTATCTTCACTAACTGTTGATCAAATATTTGAGAAAGTAAAAGATGTGGAAACTGATTTTGGTAAATTGTTTTTAAAAAACCTTACAAAAACTAGTTGGAAGAAGAGATATGTTTTTTTTGAATTACCATACTAGAATTTTTTGTACGTCAGAAACTTTCTTGATGTTATGCATATTGAAAAAAATGTATGTGACAAAGTCATCGATATGTTTTTAAATGAACCTAAAAAATTAAAGGATCGAATAAAGGCTAGGTTGGACATGGTTGACATGGGAATACGAGAAGAGTTGGTGCTAGTGAAGGTTAAAAACAATGTTTTCTTCTTCCAGCTACATACACTCTTTCTAGGATGAAGATATATTAGTTTTGTAACTTTTTTGAATGACATAAAGGTTCCAGATGGGTATTCATCGAATATAAAAAACATCGTGTCAATGACTGATTTAAAGTTAAAGGGTTTGAAATCACATGCCTGCCACATTTTAATGCAAGATCTAATTCCAATATATTTATGTTTCATTTTTCTCAATAATGTCTATTATACGTTAATGAAACTCTATTTCGTCTTCAAATCTATATACATCAAAGTTATAGACCCAAAAAAAAATTCGAGTATGGAAAGAGAAATTACTATCATATTATGTGAATTGGAAATGTTATTCCCACCGACATTATTTGATATGATGGTTCATTTACTGGTTCACTTGGTGAGAGATATTCGACTATGTGGTTTGATACAATATAGATGGATGTGCCACATTGAAAAGTATATGAATCTTTTGAAAGGGTATGTCAAAAATCGATGTTGACCAGAGGGTTGTATTTCATAGAGATATATTGTTGAGGAAGCCATTGAATTCTTTACTAAATACCTATCTCGTGTGGAAAGCATTGGTCTATCGAAATCTAATCACACTAGGTAGCTTGCGGGTGAAGGAATTTTGGGAAGAGAGATTGTCACAATCAATATTATAGATTAGGAGTAGGCCCACCTTTATGTTTTTCATAACAGTTTGGAGGTTGAACCATATGTCAAAACCACAAAGAAATTCTTAGGCATTTGAATCCATCAAGGGCTGAAAAATGGATATCAAATACACATAATAAATAGTTTATAGGATGTTTTCAGTACCATATATTTAAGGAGTCAAATGAAAATTCTAACCCAATTTCAGAACGACTTCGATGGCTAGCCAGAGAAACTAGTGTGTATGAATTATCTTATAATGATTATGTAATTAATGGTTATAAATTATATACTAATGAACATGATGAAGAGAATTCCATGCATAATAATGAAGTTACACTTTTGGTCGAAGCATTGCATGTTTCTGGTGATAAGGAAATAAATCCAATTTATGTGAATATGTCATACTTTGGCATCATCAAACAAATATGGGAGTTGAATTATACAAACATTCAAGTGCTGATTTTTCAATGAAAGTGGGTTGATTGAAGGAGTACTGTTAAAATAGATGAGTTGGGATTCATGAAAGTTAATTTTAGTAAGGAAGGTTACTGTAACACCCAACGCTTCAACAATAAGTTTCCCTTTGAATAATGCAATAGCTTGCGTTGTACGCAACTTCGAGATTATAACACATCACGACCAATCAAACTAGCCGTTATGAATAGTAATACTCAATTTTTGAAATTTTATCAATTTTATCATTCAAAATGGACTTCATTTTTGGGTTTGGAATATCGAAATTAGCTTAGGGTGAATTTTTGGCATTTTTCTGAAAACATTCAGTTTTTGATGAATAGTGAAAAATACTAAATTTTAATTAAAAACAACTTTTTTAATCAAAATAATTTATAGTGACAAATTATAATATTGAGTGTTTTTAAGTATAATTAGATTATATTTTTACCATTTAATCCAATTTTGTTCATTGGACATAATTTCACATTTAAACTGGACATAAGCAAGTGTCAATCTTTTGATAGTTATTATTTCTTAAAAACACGCTTTTTGTTTTGACAATAGGAATTAATTTTAAATTAATTTCTGCCACTTCTGTGTTTTGAATTTATAAAAATATATTCCATATTTAGAATCAGTAGGTCCAAAATTGTGTAAATAGTAACTTTTATTTTTTTTCAATAATTACTTCGGTAAATATTTTATTTACCATGGTTAATGGGTAAATCCAGTAAATAAGGGTAAACAAAATAATATTATAAAAATATTAAATTAACCTAACACATTTTCTAACCCTATTGGATGATACATGTACGAAAATGGGCATCCTTGGGTCTATTTGAGGACCCCATGGAGCCACTTGTAAGTGATAATGACACTTTATATTAATTAAGCTAAAGTAAATACAAAAATGACATAAGCATATATCTTTTAGTAAAAAAATTTTTATATAGGGTTATATATGTTATCACTTAGACTATAAATATTTATTAGAAATATAAAATTTTTTCCTACATAATAGTATTTTATTTATAATTTTTAGACATTGAATAATTAAATTTTTTTATGACACAATGATGATGCAGTATTTTTCTTATTAATGAAAGAATAAAATAAATGGTATTATAGATGTTAAAATAAATATAATTTGAAAGTTTTGATGCCATAAAATAATTTTATAGTTTAATGTGACATGTTAGTATTGATTAAATGAATTTTTTTTGAAGTAATAATGCTGTTAGGAATCTAAAAAAAACAAAATAGCAAATAGTGTCAAAATAGACATAAAAGAGTTTAAAAAACAATTATATTACTAATTGATATTCTATTCCTAAAAAACTAATTTTGGGAAAAAGGTCTTAAATAATAGTATATATGTCATTAATTAAGAACTTTATGTTCACTTGGAATTTTATAGTAACTTTATTAACCATATAATATAAAAATACAAAGAGACATGGTAAATGTCAAACTAATTAACTAAGAGTTAAATCTAGAAGATAAGGTTAATATAGTGACCCAAACCTATCTAAAACCTATTGGTTGAGTGGTGTTCAACCCATACACACCTTATACTAGAAATAAATCATTTTTGAGCCATTATAAACCGAAAATGATTTTATTATAAATAATATTTCAATCTTTTCCTAAGGTGCCCCTCACCCCTCTTATAAAAGGGAACTTCCCCTTATCCCAAATACAAAACATCAAAGCCATTTGGATAGGCCATCCCCTGCCCAAATATCCTCTAAACTATCCTCCTTTCATCATAGAGGTCTTCCTTAAGTCAGAAAGCCAACCTAAGGAGCCCTTTCGATCAAATCAAAAGGAAGAACCTGAAGAAGAGGTAAATATTTCATCACCTCTTTCAAGTTCTTTTCTTCGTCCACTTCCTCTTTATTTGTTGTTTCCATTATAAAATAAAAAATACAGTATCTTATATATAATGTGATGTTATTATAAAAATGGTACAACCATATTCATTATTTTATCCATCATAGGACTGACATGTCACCATACGTGCGTACGTACGGCTTACAGACACCACGTCGTGGTGTAGTTTGTTATGGAAACACTTCATCATATGGATGGGTATAATAATGAGTATAAATTTTGTAAATAATAAATATAACATGATAATTATTCTGTATATATGATATACCATCCAATTATATACGATTATAATATCAAAATAATGATATTGTCGCTCCTGCGTACGTACGGATTACCGTCTCCACGAACACGATAAGATTCATTCCCCATCGTATCCATTCAAGACTAATTTTTATTTGATGATTAAAAATAATTTTTAAATACTTATTATAATTCTTAATATGAATAAGATACATCATATCCACAACAAACATTACTTATGTAACAAAACATATAAAGAAAAACGAATCAGTTAACACCCGAAACGATGACACTACTGAAATATAATTAACAAAGCAATATTAGAAGATCATATATGATATAATATTAATTTATATGGTTAGTTTAAAATTTAATAAAATGATTTCACCATTATAAAGGAGGTTAACCTTCCCTCGACCAAGGAAAATAACAAGGTAAGGGTTAATTTCACAATCTCTTCATTATCCGAGGTTGTTTATATGTAATTATCTAATGGGACCTCTTTATCATCCACATCCATGATTCCTAAAAATATATTTCAATTTTTTTTTACTATTTACAAGAAAATGGGTTAAAGTAACTGATACCCTTATTTGAACTTATATGTTTTGAAAGGAATCTTTTCGTCGTTTTCCAAACAAGGTACTTTATGACTTTTTCGACAAAATTAAGGTAAGAATGTTTTTTTAACTTATACGGTGGGTGTTACTATTTTCTACCATTATAAAATCGTTGATGCTTTCCTTAAAAGCTTATAAAAATATTTTAAAAATAAATGTTTTCTTTATAATTATGTGACTCCTAAATGAATTCAAAATTGAAAGAGATATTTCTCTAAAAAAGGTTTTTATTTCATATATGTCAACATCCTTTGATGGATTTTAAGATTATTTGAAGTTGATTTATTATGATACAAAACTACTATATTGTATTGAAGGTTTTGTGATATGTTTGACCGTGGATGTGTTATTTTTACACCAATCATGGTTTATAGATATAGTATTGACATTTCGTATGCTAGTTTTAATATTAATGTTTATGTTATGTTTAAACCCTTTCATATGAGGAATGCATTGGACTTAGTAAGTGATGGGTAGATCCCGTTACAACTCCTTGATGCATCGGTAGGTCTCATGAGACAAACTAGTGTCTTGGAATAAGTCCTTTATAAAATATTATTTGTATTCTTGGCACAAGGCCTTGACTATGTGTTTATGAAGTCTGGAATTACGCATTCTATCCTTATGAAAGTGGCTACTGATATTGAATGTGATTATTTGACTAGTAGAATATACATGTGAATAAGTAAATGGAATTATTTGATTTTATATTTTCCATATTATGTTGAAGTTTTACGTTTAAAAGGATTTTGTATTAGTCTTAATCATTTCCTTAAATGTTTATGCTAATTTATGAAAGTTTCCGCTATATTGTTATCCTTACTGACCATATGAGATCACCCCTTTCTATGTTTTATTTTTCCTAGGATGAGAAGAAGTATTTTATGATTGAACTATAGGGATAGTGTGAGAAGATATGAGTGTGGTCAATGGAAACACTATTGTTGCAGTTTTTCATTTTATAATGTAATGTAAAAGTTATGAATGTATTTAGTATTTCCAAGGCCACAAAACTGACCAGTCTTTCGAGACATGATTTAATTGTATCATGATAATGTTATGTAATAATGCACTGAATCTGGGTAATTGGGGTCAAGGCATTACAGTTGGTATCAGAGAATGTTTAGTACAAACCTTGAAATCTAGATTTAGATAAACTCTGATTAAAGCACATTACCCTAAGATATATTTTGAGGATTAGTATAGAAGAAATTCCTAGAATTTCGGTATTATAGATATTTTATGAGTTTTCCAAGAAATACATCCCTGTTTGGATATGATCAGGTAGAGGTGGCTCTGGAATAGATGTACCTAGGGGTAAAACCCGAAAACACCACTTTGAGCTAGACTCGAATGGGAACTGGTGCACGAAAATGGGCCTTGCTGCACTCTTGGTTATGACATTCCTGGGGGATATGCTTATGATAATTCTCCTTTTCTTAACAAACCATTATCAATGTTTTATGATTATATACTTCCTCAAAGAAAACATTTTTATGATTATGAATTATATCCATAAACTTTTCAGTTTATGTTAAGTGTTTTACAAGTTTGGAATTACGTATTTTGATTCATAAACTAATCTAGTTTATGCCATTGTTTAGAAATGGTGTCTAGTGGAAGTAATGGAAACCATATCAATGTAGATAATCCATGTAGGGAATGACCCCCTACTCAAGATAATTATAGTGGAGCTGGTGAAGCAACTGGTGATGATCAACTTATCACCATACTGGGATAACTCACTCAGGTTATGAATAATAACCTTACCCGTATAGAGCACCCTGATGCACAATGTGGAGGATCAATGTTAGATCGCTTCATGAGGAAACAACCAACATCATTAAATGGAAGTGAAAATCCATTATTCGCTGAGCAATGGATAAATTCCTTACATAAAATATTCCACACCTTGGGGAGTAGTGAAAGGGAAAAAGTTATCATGGAAGTTTACCACCTCACTGGAGATGCTGATCAATGGTGGTCATTGATTCAAAATAAAAAGGAAGATGATAAAGTATCAAATATGGAATATAGGGAGTCTAAAGATCTTTTATTAGAAAAATACTTTCCTCATGACCATCGAGCAGATATGGAAAGGCAATTTCTGAGTCTGAGGCAAAAAGAGGATGAGAATGTCGCAAAGTATGAAGCTAACTTTACAAGGTTAGCGAGGCATGATGTAAATAATATACGCAACCCAAGAAGTAAGATTTATCATTTATTTGATGGGTTAAAACCATTTCTCCATAGAGCAATTGTCTCACAATCCTTTTCATCATACGAAGACTTTGTCTCATTTGCTATCAAGACAGAAAAGGAATTCTCTGTGTCTTACGACTTTAAAGAAAAGAAAGAGAAGAAGAGATCTGTCGAACACTCTAGAAATGAAAATAAGGGGAAGAAGGGAAAAGTTGAATATCCATCCTATAGTAAATGTGGGAAGAAACACCCCAGTACTTGCCTGAAGGGAATGAGCGTCTGTTACAAGTGTGGTGAAAGAGGCCCCCAAGCTCGTGATTACAAGGGGAAGAAAGAGGCTATAAATGTTGAATGATACAATTGTAGATAAAGGAGACATTATGCAAATGAATGTCCTATGTTCCAATTATACTTACCTCAAAAAAGGCTAAGGGATCAAGGCCAAGCTTATGCTATCACTACTACTGAGGTTGAAGCTTCAAAAGATGTGGTGGCAGGTAATTTAATGGTTTCCTCAAGTTTAGAAGATGCTTTATTTGATTCTGGATCATCACATTGTTTCATATCTTCCTAGTTTTCTAGGAAAATTAGATATTTATGATTTTATTTAACAAGGGAGTTTTCAGTACAAACATCTAAGGGAAGTATCATTGCAACAATGTTTTGTGAATCAGTACCCATTAGGGTATATAAATGTTCTTTATCTACAGATCTCATCGTCATACCCATGATTGAATTTGATATAATCCTTAGTATGTATTGGATTTCAGACTGTGATACAAAAATTTATTGTAAGAAGGAGGAGGTTACTATTTTTGATGACGATGATAAATAACACCTTATCTTTAGAGCAGAATCATTACCACCTGATTCTTATCTAGATCCACCCCCATTAGCTCAAATAAATTCAATTATTTGGGAGGAAGAGAATGAAATAAATTTGGTTCAAGAAAATAATGTGCAAATAGAATATGTACCTATTGTTCAAGAATATGTTGATGTGTTTCTAGACGATTTACCTAGACATCCTCCAGAACGAGAAATTGAGTTTTCCATTGATTTCATTCCTGGTTAAAGGCCCATATTGAAGACCCTTGATAGAATGGACACTGTGGAATTAGTGGAACTAAATAAACTACTAGAGGAATTGAGTAACAAGGGATTTATTCGCCCTAGTGTTTCTCCATGGGGAGCCCATATCCTTTTTTTAAGAAGAAAGATGGATCTATGAGGTTGTGCATTGACTACAGGGAGATCAATACTATAACAATAAAGAACAAGTATCCCCTACCTCGCATTGATGATTTATTTGACCAACTTCATGGAGCTCAATATTTTTCAAAGATTGAACTTCGATCTGGATACCATCAGTTGTGCATGAAGACGAAATACATTCCGAAGACATCATTTCGAACCAGGTATGGGCATTATGAGTATTCAGTAATGCCTTTTGGGCTGACTAATGCACCCTCTGTTTTCATGGATCTAATGAATAGGGTTTTCAAGGAATATATTGATGACTTTGTAGTGGTATTTATTGATGACATCTTGGTATACTCCACAATCTACGAAGATCATGAAAATCACTTGCACATTATCTTGAAGACTCTTAAAAGAAATGAATTATATGGGAAGTTTAGCATGTGTTAATTCTAGATTAAAGAGATTTCTTTTCTTGGCCATATCATCTCTAAGGATGGAATATCTGTTGATCCTTCAAAAACAAAGGCAATCCAAGAATGGCCAGCACCGACGGGTATACCTAAGGTACACAGTTTTATAGTTTTAGCAGGTTATTATCGACGTTTCGTCTAGAATTTTGCTTGATTAGAAAAACCATTAACCAAGATCACACATAAAGGGGTTAAATTTTTTTGGACAAAAAGAGTGTGAAGAATGTTTTGAAGAATTGAAGAGAATATTAGTCAATACTCCTATATTGACTCAACCATCGGGGAATGGAGGGTTTTTTATTTATAGTGATACTTCAAAGAAAGGACTTGGTTGTGTCCTTATATATAATGATAGAGTTATTGCCTATGAATCACGGAAGCTAAAAATTCATGAAAAAAACAATCCTACTCATGATCTTGAGTTAGCAGATGTAATATTTTCTTTGAAGATATGGAGACACTATCTATTTGGTAAAAAAATGTGAGATTTATACTGATCAAAAGAGTTTGAAGTATATTTTCTCATAGAAAGAACTCAACAAGAGACAAAGGTGATGAGTTGACCTACTCAAGGATTATGATTTTACTATACACTACCACCCAGGGAAGGAAAATAATGTAGAAGATGCTTTAAGTAGAAAGGATCATGGAGTTTTGAACAAGATGAGAGTTGAAAATGATCCTATATAAATGGATATAGTAAAGATGGATATGGGAATAACCATGGAAGGTGAAACATCAATGCTTTTTGAAATGGTTTCCAAACCATTTTTTCTAGAAAGAATAAAAAGTTCTCAGGCTGATGATGAGGAGTTTAAAAATAAGATTAAAGATTTGAATAACGGTATATTGAGTGAATTTGTATATGAAGATGTAATTTTGAAATTTGCTAAGAGACTTGGTGTTCCCGATATACCTGATCTAAAAAGAGAATTGTTGGATGATGCTCATAGCTCCAATTTCCCTATACACCCTGGGAGCACTAAAATGTAAAGAGATTTGAAGGAACATTTTTGGTGGGACAACATGAAGAGGGAGATTAATGATTTTTTGTAAAGATGTATGATTTTTCAACAAGTGAAAGCTGGAAGGCAACAGCCTGGAGGAGTCATGCAACCTCTTCCCATACCCGAGTGGAAATGAGATAATATTATGATGGACTTTGTCATGGGACTACCAATGACTCCTAGAAGGAACAATGCAATATGGGTCATTGTTTATCGTTTTACTAAGTCAACAAATTTTCTTGATATAAGAGAAGATTTACCACTTGAATGTTTAGGAAGAATATTTATTAATGAAGTTTTAAGACTTCATTGAGTACCCCTATCGATTGTTTCTGATCGTGATCCCTGTTTTACATCAAGATTCTGGAAAAGTCTTCAGAAAGCCCTGGATACTAAACACCGTTTGAGCACTGACTACCACCCTCAAACTGATGGAAAATTAGAATGGACTATTCCAACATTATAAATCATGTTGAGATCTTTCTAACATGACTTTCAAGGTATGTGGGATCAATATTTACCTCTCATAGAAATTTCCTATAACAATAGCTTCTATTCAAGTATTTAGATGGCACCATATGAAGTATTATATAGAAAGAGATGTCGCACACCAACTTGTTGGGATGATGTTGGTGAAAGAAAACTCATAGGCCCAGAACATGTTGAGGAAACGATGGAAAAGGTGAAGGTAATCCAAACCCACATCAAAGCATCTCAAAGTAGGAAGAAGAGCTATGCCGATAACCGAAGGAAGGATTTAGAATTTTATGTCAGAGATCAAGTTTTCATGAAGGTATCTCCATGGAATAGTGTTATACATTTCAAGGGTAGATTGATTCCCAAGTACATAGAACCTTTTGAAATTAAATAATGAATTGGGGCTATAGCTTACCATTTGACAATGCCGCTAAGTTTCTCCAATGTTCATGATGTGTTCCACGTATCACTGTCGAGAAAATACATGCCCGACCCAACGCATGTACATATCTATGAATAATTAGAACTAGAACCTGCTCTATCTTATTGTGAAGAGCCTATCAAGGTTCATGATACAAGGGAACAAGTGTTGAGAAACCAGACGACTCGTCTGGTAAAAGTTCTATGGAGAAACCATAAGATGGAAGAGGTAACGTGGGAACTCAAGGAACATATGATGAAGAACCGCCCAAATATTTTTTTGCTATAATATTATAGAAATTTCAAGGATGAAATTATTTTAAGGAGGGGAAAATATAACCCCCAAGCTTCCAAGGTACGTTTCCTTTTGAATAATGTAATATCTTGCGTTGTACGCAACTTCGAGATTATAACACATCACGACCAATCAAACTAGCCGTTATGAATAGTAATACTCACCTTTTGAAATTTTATCAGATTTTCCGTTCAAAATGGACTTCATTTTTGGGTTAATAATATCAAAATTATATTATGGTGAATTTTTTGTATTTTTCTGAAAACATTCAGTTTTTGATGAATAGTGAAAAATACTAAATTTTAATTAAAAACAACCTTTTTAATCAAAATAATTTATAGTGAAAACTTATACTATTGAGTGGTTTTTAAGTATAATTAGATTATATTTTTAACATTTAATCCAATGTTGGTCATTGGACATAATTTCACATTTAAACTGGACATAAGCAAGTGTCAATCTTTTGATAGTTATTATTTCTTAAAAACACACTTTTTGTTTTGACAACGAGAATTAATTTCAAATTAATTTCTGCCACTTTTGTGTTTGGAATTTAGAAAAATGGATTTAATATTTAGAATTAGGAGGTCCCAATTGTGTAAATAGGTAATTTTTTTTGAATAATTACTTCGGTAAATATATTATTTACTATGGTTAAAGGGTAAATCCGGTAAATTAGGGTGAAAATAATAATATAATAATAATATTAAATTACCCTAACAGATGTTCTAATACTATTGGATGATACATGTCCGACCATGGGAATCCTTGGGTCGATTTTGGGACCCCATGGAGCCACTTCTAAGTGATAATGACACTTTATATTAATTAAGTTAAAGTAAACACAAAAATGACATTAGCATATATCTTTTATTAAAACAATTTTTACATATGGTTATATATGTTATCTCTTCGACTATAAATATTCATTATAAATATTAAAATATTTCCTACATAATGGTATTTTAATTATAAATTTTAAACATTGAATAATTAAATTTATTTATGACACAATGATGATGCAATATTTTCTTTATTAATGAAAGAATCAAATAAATGGTATTATAGATGTTAAAATATATATAATTTGAAAGTATTGATTCCATAAATGAATTTTATAGGTTAATGTGACATGTTAGGATTTATTAAATGAATTTATTTCGAAGTAATAATGCTGTTAGGAATTAAAAAAAACAAAATAGAAAATAGTGTCAAAATTGACATAAAAGAGTTTTTAAAACAAATATTATATTATTAATTGATATTCTATTCTTAAAAATATATGGTTCGACCAAAGGTCTTAAATAATACTATAAATGTAATTAATTAACCACTTGAGGATCGCTTAGAAGTTTATAGTACGTTTATTAACCATATAATATAAAAATACAAAGAGACATGATAAATGTCAAACTAAGTAACTAAGAGTTAAATCTAGAAGATAAGGTTAATATAGTGACCCAAACCTGTCTAAAACCTATTGGTTGAGTGGGTTTCGATCCATAACCACCTTATCTTCTAAATAAATCAATTTATAGCCATTATAAACTGAAAATGATTTTATTATAAAATAATATTTCAATCTTTTCCTAAGGTGCTCCTCACCCCTCTTATAAAAGGGCACTTCTCCGTCTCTCAAATTTACACCTTAAAAGCAATTTGTCTTTGAAAAAACCTACAAAAATATCCTATATACTATCCTATATTAATCTTAGATGGATTCCTTTAGTCATAAATCCAACCTAAGGAGCCATTTTGATCAAATCAAAAGGAAGAACCCAAAGAATAGGTAAATATTTCATCACCTCTTTTAAGTTCTTTTCTTCTTCCAATTACTCTTTCTTTGTTGTTTCAATTCTAAAATAATAAATACAGTATCTTATATATACTATGATGTTATTATGAAAATGGTACAACCATATTCATTATTTTATCCATCCTTGTAATGACATGTCACCATACGTGCGTATGTGCGGCTTACCGTCTCCATGTCGTTATGTAGTTTTTTATTCAAACACTTCATCATTTGGATGGGTATAATAATGAGTATAAGTGATGTAAATAATAAATATAACATGATAATAATTCTTTATATATGATATAACATCCAATTATAAACTATTTTAATATCAAAAGAATGATATTGTCGCTCATGCATACGTATGACTTACCGTCTCCACGAACGCGATGAGATTCATTCCGCATCGTATCCATTCAAGAATTATTTTCATTTGATGATTAAAAATAATTTTTAAAGACTTAAAATAATTCTTAATTTGAATAAGATACATCATATCCACAATAATAATTACTTACGTAATGAATCATATAAAGGAAAACGAATCAGTTAACACCCGAAACGATGATACTACTGAAATATAGTTAACAAAGAGATATTAGAAGATCATATTTGATATCATATTAATGTATATGGTTTTTTTATAATTTAATAACAATGATTTTACCATTATTCAGGAGTTTAAACTACCCTCGACCAAGGAAAAAAACAAGGTAAGGGTTAATTTCAAAATGTCTTCATTATCCGAGGTTGTTTATACGTAATTATCTACTGGGACCTCTTTATCATCCACATCCTTTCTTCTTAAAAATGTATTTCTATAACTTTTTAATATTTATTAGATAATGGGTTAAATTCATTTAACCCTTATTTGACCTTATATGTTTTTAAATGAATCTTTCCGTCATTTTCCAAACAAGGTACTTTATGACCTTTTTGAAAAAATTATGGTAAAAATGTTTTTTTACTTATACGGTGGGTGCAGATATTTTATGCCGTTATAACATCGTCGAAGCTTTCATTATAATATTATAAGAATATTTTCAAAATAGAAGTTTTCTTTATAATTATGTGACTCTTAAATGATTTTAAAATAGAAAGAGATATTTCTCTAAAAAAGGTTTTGATTTCATCTATGTCAACATCCTTTGATGGATTTTAAGCTTATTTGAAGTTGATTTATTATGATACAAAACTTCCATATAGTATTTAAGGATTTGTGATATGTTTGACTATGGATGTGTTATTTTTACCCCATTCATGTTTTATTGATAAAATATTGACATTTTGTATGCTAGTTTTAATACGAATGTTTATGTTATGTTTAAACCTTTTCATATGAGGATTGCATTGGACTTAGTAAGTGATGGGTGGAGCCCACTATAGCTCCTCGATGCATCGGTAGGTCTCATGAGACAAACTATTGTCTTGGTACAAGGCCTTGACAAAATCTTATTTGTAGTCTTGGCACAAGGCCTTGACTATGTGGTTATGAAGTCTGGCATTATGCATTCCATCATTATGAATGTGGCTATTGATATTGCATGTGATTATTAGACTAGTAGAATATATATGTGAATAATTAAATGGAATTAGTTGATTTTATCTTTTCCATATTATGCTGAAGTTCAAGTTTAAAAGGCTTTTGTTTTAGTCTTATACATTTCCTTAAATGTTTATTCTTATTTATGAATGTTTCAGCTATATTATTATCCTTACTGAGCATCAGAGATCACCCATTTCTATGTTTTATTTTTCTCAGGATGCGAAGAATTATTTTATGACTGACCTGCAGGGATATTCTGAGGGGATATGTCTGTGGTCTATGGAAACAAGGTTGTTGTAGTTTTTCATTTTATAATGTGATGTAAAACTTATGAATGTATCTAGTATTTCCCAGGATACTAAACTGATCGGTCTTTTGGGACATGATTTCCTTGTATCATGCCAATGTTATGTAATAATGCACCGAATCTGGGTAACTAGGGTCAGGGCATTACATGTAAAAAGAAAAACCCTTTATAATGGCCTCAAAGTCAATACAATTATTTTATGTTCCAGATCCCGAAAACCAAAACTGGTCAATTGTTCTGTTATCCACCAAAACCACTGATGGGTCATATGAAAATTCAATGGAGGATGACCCTTTCATTGGGAAGTCATAATCATTTCACAGTGGTCCCAATATGGATGATGTTTTGTATGTCATATTAGACCACAATGAAGGGATTTGGATAGTCAATAGAGGGGTCAAATCCCTTCAACCATTAAAAAATAGTTCAATAATTAGGTTATATTATTTGTAATATACATCATGTTACCTTATGTTATCATCTGTTCAATGCTACTTTTATGTTATTATGTGATGATGCTCCCAATCTCGAGGCACAACAGGTCTCTCAACCTACTACTTCTTAAAGTGAAGAGGACCAACACATTTCTCAACCTATTGCTGCCGCTTCTCCCAGTTCAGAGGTACAACCACCATCTACACATGTCGATGTTTGTGCTCCATAGGAACATATTGATGATGTTGAAACTGAAGAAATGGTAGGAAATGAAACACTAGTGACACATAAAAAATAAGAGTGCCATAGTTTGATGATGTTATCCAAAATCCTTAAGTCAAAAGCGAAAGACATCAAATACGAGGTTAGATGGAATAAGCAGGGATGCCATATTAACCCCAACAAGCCCATGTTCAATAGTAACATTGGAATCATCACTCGGAAATGCGTGCCGATTGATGTATTTTTGAGGAATTTATGTTTTAATCGGGCTTAATTCATTGATGTGGGGAGATATTATAGTAACATTATGATATTATTTCTTTAATTTACTAATAAAATAAAATAATGAAACATTGAATTACTTTTCATCATCCATTGTAGAATTCATTTATAGTGGATGAATCACATAAATATTATGTATTAAGGGTTGTTGGAAGGATTCATAGAGGCTTTCACACAATTTTAAAGAAATTATATCTTAAAGACACTGAAGGGAAAATAAAACCTCACCCACATCCTATTTATGCACACATAATAACCCAAGGAGCATGAGATGTGTTTACTAGCCATCGTGTGAAGAATTCTTTTCAGGTACATTGTGTTTGGTAATACATTGTTTTATGATACATGTATTTATCACTTTAATTGATAGTTTTTTATTTATGAAATAGAAAACGAGTGATGAAAATAAGTAATGAGTAGTGAAACCATCGTACCCCTACCATAAAGCAAGAATGTGGTACGATTCAATTTTTAAAAAAATGTGTACGTATTTTAAATATACCATAATACTTTTATGTGACATAAAAAAACACCATAACTATGTTCCTCTTTTTATATGTAGATTGATGAATCCAAATCCAATGTCACTTCCATCCCACACAATGTACTATAGAAGGAGGCACATGTAAATAAATATGGGACAATAATAGATTAAAACATACAAAAAGTGTGGGAAGCATTTGTAAGTATGGAATAATAAATATATATTTTTTCTTTAAATCGATATTACATAAAAATGATTACTTTTTCCCTATATTTTCTATTTTAAATAGTTATACAAATTAACGACAGTCAAGCTGGATTGAAATATACTTTTGGTGGCCTTGAAGCATGTAACACCCCGAGATTTTATGAAAAATATTCTTTTTAATTTCATTAATGTCTTGTGTTGTACGCTACACCAAAAGGATATTTCACAACACGCATCATTGACTTGCCTTTCATTACACGCAATTGTGACCTTCCTCGATAGCGTGTGTAGTACGCAATACCAAGTTTCACTAAACAACGATATGCTATTAAATATTAATAAAACTAGCAGTTATGAATAGTAATAACCACTTTTTAAAATTTTTTAAATTTTATTTTTCAAAATGGACTTCATTTTTGGATTCGGAATATCAAAATTAGCTTAGGGTGAAATTTTGGTACTTTTCGGATAACTTTCATTTTCTGATGAATAGTGAAAATTACTAAATTTTAATTAAAAACAACCTTTTTAATCGAAATAATTAATAGTGATAAATTATTAATTTGAGTGGTTTTAAAGTATATTTAGAATATATTTTTACAATTTAATACAATGTTGGTCATTGGATGTAATTTCACATTTAAACCAGACCTAAACAAGTGTCAATCTTTTGATAGTTATTATCTCTTAAAAACACGCTATTTGTTTAGATGACGGGAATTAATTTTTAAATTAATTAGTGAAAATGATATGCTTTGAATTTGGTAAAATAGTCATCATTTTTGAGTTCATAATATCAAATATAGCTTAGGCCTAATTTTTGGTATTTTTCTGGAAACTTTCATTTTTTGATGAATAGTGAAACCACTAAGTGGTAGTTAAAAAAATGAATTTTTCATAAAACTTAATTTTACCGCTTCTGTGAGTGGAATTTCAAAAATCCGAGAGACATGATTGATGTCAGTAAGTAAAATGTGGTTCAATGAGATGAAAATAATTTTTGGTGAATAGTAACTTTTTACTTTTTTTTACCACGGTTAACAGTAAATAGGGTAATTAAGGGTAAAAATGATATTATTATTACCCTAACACATGTCCTAATTCTATTGGATAAGTGTAATTCGACCAAAAGCAACCTTAGAAATAAAATATGACCATTTAGGCCCACTTGGATTAGATTAGGACCTTTATTATTAATTTATTTAAAGAAGGGTTAAAATAGTTAAAATCAATGTTTAATAAGTATATCATTTTTAATATAGGGTTATACATAATATAAATTCGACTATAAAAATTAATTAGAAAGCTAAAAAGATTTCTTACATAATGGTATTTTATTTGTAATTTTTAGACATTAAATAATTTAATTTATTTATGACACAAAGATGATGTAGTAATTATCTTATTAATGAAATATTGACATAATTGATGTTATAAATACCCAAATAAATGTAATTTGAGACTTTTTATGAATTACACTAATTTTCTAGGTTAATATGACATGTTATTATTGATTTAATTTACGTTTTTCGAACTAATCATTCTGTTATAAGTTTTACAAAAAAACAATTACTAAATAGTGTCAAAATTTACATAAAATAGTTTTTTTAAAACAATATTATATTATTAATTGTTATTTTATTCCTAAAAATCTAAGGTTTGGCCAAATGACTTATATAAGGTTATATATATTAATAATAAAAATATTGGGGTTAGTTTGGCTGCTTATAGTAAGTTTATTAACCTTATAGTATAAGAGCACAATAAGACACGGTAAAAGTAAAATTATTTAACTTAATGTTAAATCTAAATGATAAGGTTAAAATAGGAACCTAAACTTGTCTAAATTCTATTGGATGAGAGTATTTCGACCCATCCCTACCTTATCTTTGAAATAAATCAATTTGGAGCTATTTAAAACCGAATTTGGCTTTATAATAAAATTATATTTTTTGTTATTTCAAAGGTGCCCCTCTCCTCCCTTATAAAAGGGCACCTCTTACCTCTATTCCTCACACCACTTTGAGCCTTCAATCTCGGCCAACCCCTGCCAAATTCTCTTCTACACTTCCCTAGAAACATTCTAGAGGTCCTGGTATTCTTCAAAGACCAATTGTAGTGCCTTAAGAGAAGGACTCAAAGAGGCGCTTCAAAGAAGAGGTAATGTCCGTTACCGATTCTTTCAACTTTATTTTTTCTTACACTTCTTCTTATTAGGTTATTTCACTATTAAGTAATAGAATCAGTATAAGTCATATACTTATATGTTATTATAAGTATGAAAAACCCTTATTTCACCATATATCCATCCTACATAAAATGAAATCACCGCGCGTGCGTACGTACGGAATACCGTCTCCACGCCGTGGTGTAATCTATTTTACACCACCACCTTACTTGGATGGGTATAATGGTGTAAATAATAAATTTATATGATTATTTTAAAGTGATATTGATTCTGAAATAGTATACATACACTTCAATACAATTCCATGATCATGAGAACGATATCATCGCTTGTGCGTACGTACGGACTACCGTCTCCACGACGCGATGAGATTCATTCTCCACGTTAACCATTGATGAATGACTATAAATTATATATAACAAGTAATCATGAAATATATTAAATAATATTGGTACTGGATTTATGTGTATATATATGTATGTCATCTACTTAATTCCATTCAACTCAATAAGGAAACGAAAACAACGTTCATGCGTACATATGGCCTACCGTCTCCATGAATGGTGTATTTCTTTCAGTTTACTGATCTATTATATATATATGTATATTATGAATATATATTATATATAAATCATGTTTTATATTCTGGAATTAAGTAATCATGATCTAAGTAATCATATGAATAATTACAAGTCAAAACACGGACGACAAATGAAACGATTTTACCCAAAACGCTCTTTAACACGGAATTTATAAAATAACGGGTCAAATAAAGTCATAAGTGAACCATATATGATATCATAAAAATAATTATGATTCTGGAATAAGTCAATAACATTATTAAATCATTATACAGGAGGTTCGGACACTTACGAAGTAAATCAGACCTAAGGTAAGGGAAATATAACAATCTCGTTTTTATCTGAGATTGTTTATAATTTGGTATTTACTGGGGTGTATTTTATCATCCACATCCACGTTTCCTCAATATGTAATATTATTTCTATCCACCTACAATTTTTTAAATCCAATTTTACCCTTCGGTGAGTTTTTAGTAAAAGATATGAAAGAAATCTTTTGTTGTTTTTCGTACAAGGTACTTTTTGACTTTTCCGAAAAAAGTACGAGAAGAATGTTTTCTTTTAACTTATACAGCATGAATGGATTTTAAAAACATTATTTCCAAGAATCTTCCCTTACAAGTTTTCATGTTTATTTTTAATCAACTTCTTTCAGTTTAAAATTTTATGACATATTAAGAAAGGAAAAATGTTTTTGAAGTAGCAAGGATATTTTCCTCAAGAATGGAGTTCAAGTGTTTTATCAAAATTATTTTCCATCTAAGATAATATAGGATTCTGTTTCTATCCCTATTATTACATTGATTTTATTATGTTGTGATGGAAATATTTTTATGAAATCCTTTATCTTTTATGAATTGTTTTATGATGTCATGATGTTTAAGAATCCCATTTTTATTACATGGGTTATGCTATGATCTATGGTTTATGATTTTGTGGCACACATAAGAATGGTATCATTATGAGATGGGTGGGACCTATATCTCCCTCCAATGCATTGGGTAAAGATTTTATATCTCATGAGATAGACATGGATGGAACGGCAGGTTAAACCGGTTCAGTGAAATAGGACTAAAACGAGGAGTAAACTCGGTTCAGAAATGGACTTTGTCCACTAAGATTGTCTTGGAAATGTGTCTTGACTAATAAGAAATGATTCTCTATGATTATGTGTGTATTCCACAAAGCTTCTTGTTTTAAGTTATGATTGTTGTGATTACATTTCACTACCATGATTTATCCCATGTTATGAAATTATGATCTCTTTTGCAGGGTAAGATTTCCAAATTGTTATGTTCTTATGAATATGATGTGATTGATATTTCTTTTGTTTACCCTTACTGAGTATTTGAGCTCACCCTTTTATGTTTTCTTTTCCCCAGGATATAAAGAAAGGGTTTAGGTAAAAAAAGGAAGATCTTTATGGGAGATGTTGAAGATCTTTCACCACGATTAGAATATTATATTCCTAGTTTCCAAAGACACTAAACTATTACGGTCCTTGTGTGTGTGTTTATGTTATGTACTAAGGATTCCGCAAAAGTAATATAATGTCCATGTACGTCAGGCTTTGGGTCTCTATAGTTGGTATCAAAGGAAAGGTTTAGTCAACCTTTGGAAACTAGGATGCGAAAATGTTAGTGAGATCCTTAGAGATATTTCTAAGGTATGTCTAGGGATGTCTCTAATGTTAAGTATACGTATAGGTTATAGTCCTAGAATTGCGCTAACGATCGTAGAATTTAACCTAAGATGTTAGATATTGAGGGTACTCCCCCTTTACTATGTTGTTTTCTCTATCATGATTTTTTCCTCTCACAGAATTATTTTTGTGTTTTAGTTAATGGAGGGAACCAGAAAGAATTCAGTTAACATTGAATCCAATGGACAAATTGGTGACTATGAGAAACAAAATTGTGTAATTCCTAGAGAGAAAGATATTGGGATTATGCCGAATTAGTCATTGTGATATATGATTAACAAGGTGAAATTTAGTGGTATGCCTAATTCATCAAAGAAGAGGAAGATAAACTATTATGCATGTTTGCATGTTGAGGAGCATAAACAAAGGAAGATTGAGATTTCTAAAGAAGGGAAGAAGAACCTTGAGGAATACCTCAAATGGAGGGACCGATGTTATCTGTGTGGAGAAAAGGGTCATAGAGTGACATACTGTTATGGAGTTCAATGTATTATTTGTGGAGAACATGGGAATTACCCAACTCAATGCCCTAACCTAAAAAGTTACTTCTAAATCATGGAAGGACTTATTCTAGGACAATACTTGAAGAGGATGGATTGAAGTGTTTATGTATTGGTATTCAAGAATAATGTTGTTGAGGTACTTTTATTGTGTATTAGAATATTTTTATATTACTCTATTGTGGTTTTCAATAATTTTATGGTACCGGTAACCATGAAAAGTGATTCAAATATTTTGGAAAGAAGATGATATGCGCATCATGAAGGGAGAAGGAGAAAATGAAATGTTTGTTAGTATTCATGAGATCGTGATTGATATAAGGACTAAGTGATATCATGGTTTGAGTATAAAGAATTTTGAGGATTTTGGTTTGTGGAAAGTGTTAACTTTTAACTACATTCATGTTTTCACTAAGGTTCAATGGGTATTCATTCTTCAATAGAATACATGATTAAGGTATTCAGATGTTTGTAATTTGACCAAAAAGATATATCTTATGATATATGGGGGATAAATGATGGCATTCACATGATTGTTATGTGACATTTCAAGTAATCGTTTTCTTTATACTATGAGCTTGGACCGAAGTATTTTTGATAAGCCTAAAGATTGGAATGGATTATGTTGGACATAAGTTATTATTGTTTAAGGATAGAATTTTTTTCGATATTACTTATGGGATGTTACAGTAATGTAGTTTTAAAAAAAAGGACAACCTGCAGGATGGGCGACAGCCCATCGCATCGGACAAGGCTGTGGGAATCGAACCCACTACCGAAGTGCGACTGGCCTTTATCACCTCCCACTGGCCTATAGGAATTCCCTGTTTAGTAGAAACTAGTTTTATTATATTAAGTAGTATTATATATGAATTATAAGTTCATTTTAGGAACCATATATGATTAATCTCACTATATATGGAGTTACGTATTTTTTGATAAATTTTCTAACCTTTTGTTTGAGACAGATGCAGTGACCCATCATTCTATCACATGATCTGCTAACACTTCACGAATAACAAATTCAACTTCATTTCTTTAAGAGATTAAGTGGAAATTGTTCAAGGCTCAAACAATAGTGAGATTGTACCAAAATAAAGTAAGTATTTATTCTAATTCAAATTCTTCAACTTTAGGGAAATGATCTAGAAATCCAAAAATGTTGTCCTAGTGCTCTTATATCTGATGAATAAGATGTTACCTTAGATCGTCACAAATTTATGGCTTTGTGATTGCTGGCTTTTCCATATCCATGTTCTCTACCACTCTCCATCAGAACATGATGGTTAGATTTCTCTTCCATATCCATATTTTCACCTATGTGGAAACCTAGCGATTAGTTTATTTGGGTAACCATTACATTTCATACCTTTGTTTTTAAAGATTGGTTTTGGTATTCCTTTTTACGATGTGGGTTTCTATTAAAGAAACTTTCGAGTAGTAAACCATTTATAATCCCGACGAATTTTGAGGGAGAAATTCATTTTAAGGGGGGTAGAATGTAACACCCAGAGATTTTATGAAAAATATTCTTTTTTATTTCATTAATGTCTTATGTTGTACGCTACACCAAAAGGAGCTTAAAAAACACGCATCCTTGACTTGCCTTTCATTACACTCAATCGCGACCTTCCTCGATAGCGTGTGTAGTACGCAATACCGAGTTTCACTAAACAATGATATGCTATTAAAATATTATTAAAACTAGGCGTTATGAATAGTAATAAGCACTTTTTAAAATTTTTTAAATTTTATTTTTCAGAATGGAATTTATTTTTTGATTCGGAATATCGAAATTAGCTTAGGGTGAAATTTTTGTACTTTTCGGATAACTTTCATTTTCTGATGAATAGTGAAAATTACTAAATTTTAATTAAAGACAACCTTTTTAATCAAAATAATTAATAGTGATAAATTATTAATTTGAGTGGTTTTAAAGAATATTTAGAATATATTTTTACAATTTAATACAATGTTGGTCATTGGATGTAATTTCACATTTAAACCAGACATAAACAAGTGTCAATATTTTGATAGTTATTATCTCTTAAGAACACGCTATTTGTTTAGACGACGGGAATTAATTTTTAAATTAATTAGTGCTACTGATATGTTTTAAATTTGGTAAAATAGACATCATTTTGGAGTTCATAATATCAATTATAGCTTAGGCCTAATTTTTGGTATTTTTCTGGAAACTTTCATTTTTTGATGAATAGTGAAACCACTAAGTGGTAGTAAAAAAAATGAATTTTTCATAAAACTTATTTTTACCGCTTCTGTGAGTGGAATTTCAACAATCCAAGAGACATGGTTGAAATCAGTTTGTAAAATGTGGTTTAATGAGATGAAAATAATTTTTGGTGAATAGTAACTTTTTACTTTTTTTACCACGGTTAAAAGTAAATAGGGTAATTAAGGGTAAAAAGGATATTATTATTACCCTAACACATGTCCTAATTCTATTGGATAAGTGTAATTCGACCCAAAACAACCTTAGAAATAAAATATGACCATTTAGGCCCACTTGGATTAGATTAGGACCTTTATTATTAATTTATTTAAAGAAGGGTTAAAATAGTTAAAATCAATGTTTAATAAGTATATCATTTTTAATATAGGGTTATACATAATATAAATTCGACTATAAAAATTAATTAGAAAGATAAAACGATTTCCTACATAATCGTATTTTATTTTTAATTTTTAGACATTAAATAATTTAATTTATTTATGACACAAAGATGATGCAGTAATTATCTTATTAATGAAATATTGACATAATTGATGTTATAAATACCCAAATAAATGTAATTTGAGACTTTTTATGAATTACACTAATTTTTTAGGTTAATATGACATGTTAATATTGATTTAATTTACGTTTTTTGAACTAATCATTCTGTTATAATTTTTACAAAAATCAATTACAAAATAGTGTCAAAATTGACATAAAATAGTTTTTAAAAATATATATTATATTATTAATTTCTATTTTATTCCTAAAAATATAAGGTTCGGCCAAATGACTTATATAAGGTTATATATATTAATACTAAACAAATTGGGGTTTGTTTGGCTTCTTATAGTAAGATTATTAACCTTATAGTATAAGAACACAAGAAGACACGGTAAAAGTAAAATTATTTAACTTAATGTTAAATCTAAATGATAAGGTTAAAATAGGAACCTAAATTTGTCTAAATTCTATTGTATGAGATTATTTCGACCCATCCCTACCTTATCTTAGAAATAAATCAATTTGGATCTATTTAAAACCGAATTTGGCTTTATAATAAAATAATATTTTTAGTTATTCCAAAGGTGCCCCTCTCCTCCCTTATAAAAGGGAACCTCTTCCCTCTCTTCCTCACACCACTTTGAGCCTTAAAGATCGGCTAACCCCTGAAAAATTCTCTTCTACACTTCCCTAGAAACAATCTAGAGGTCCTGGTCTTCTTCAAAGACCAATTTTAGTGCCCTAATAGAAGGACTCAAAGAGGCGCTTCAAAGAAGAGGTAATGTCCGTTACCGATTCTTTCAACTTTATTTCTTCTTCCACTTCTTATTCTTAGGTTGTTTCATTATGAAGTAATAACATCAGTATAACTCATATATTGATATGTTATTATAAGTATTAAACAACCCTATTTCACCATATATCCATCCTACGGAAAACGAAATCACCGCGCGTGCGTACGTACGGAATACCGTCTCCACGCCGTGGTGTAATCTATTTTCCACCACCACCTTACTTGGATGGGTATAATGGTGTAAATAATAACTATATATGATTATTGTAAAGTGATATTGTTTATGAAATAGTATACATACACTCCAATACAATTCCACGATCATGAGAACGATATCATCACTCGTGCGTACGTACGGACTACCATCTCCACGACGCGATGAGATTCATTCTCCACGTTAACCATTGATGAATGATTATAAAGTATATATAACAAGTAATCATGAAATATATGACATAATAATGATACTGGATTTATGTGTATATATATGTATGTCATCTACTTAATTCCATTCGACTCAAAAAGGAAACGAAAACAGCGTTCATGCGTACGTACGACCTACCGTCTCCATGAACGGTGTATTTCTTTCCATTTACTGATCTATTATATATATATATGTATATTCTGAATATATATTATATATAAATCATGTTTTATATTCTTGAATTAAGTAATCATGATCTATGTAATCATATGAATAATTACAAGTCAAAACACGGACGACAAATGAAATGATTTTACCCAAAACGCTCTTTAACATGGAATTTACAAAAGAACGGGTAAAATAAAGTCATAAGTGAACCATATATGATATCATACAAATAAGTATGATTATGGAATAAGTCAATAACATTATTTAAATCATTATACTGGAGTTTCAGACACTTACGAAGCAAATCGGACCTAAGGTAACGGAAATATCACAATCTCATTTTTATCCGAGATTGTTTATACTTTGGTATTTACTGGGGTGTATTTTATCATCCACATCCATGTTTCCTCAATATGTAATATTATTTCCATGCACCTACAATTGTTTAAATCCAATTTTACCCTTTGGTGAGTTTTTAGTAAAAGATATGAAAGGAATATTTTGTTGTTTTTCGTACGAGGTACTTTTTGACTTTTCTGAAAAAAGAAAGAGAAGAATGTTTTCTTTTAACTTATATGGCATGAATGGATTTTAAAAACATTATTTCCGAGAATATTACCTTACAAGTTTTCAAGTTTATTTTTAATCAACTTCTTTTAGTTTAAAATTTTATGACATATTAAGAAAGGAAAAATGTTTTTGAAGTAGAAAGGATATTTTCCTCAAGAATGGAGTTCAAGTGTTTTATCAAAATTATTTTCCATCTAAGATAATATAGGATTCTGTTTCTATACCTATTATTACATTGATTTGATTATGTTGTGATGGAAATATTTTTATGAAATAATTTATCTTATATGAATTGTTTTATGATGTCATGATGTTTAAGAATCCCATTTTTATTACATGGGTTATGCTATGATATATGGTTTATGATTTTTTGGCACACATAAGAATGGTATCATTATGAGATGGGTGGGACCTATATCTCCCTCCAATGCATTGGGTAAAGATTTTATATCTCATGAGATAGACATGGATCGAACGGCAGGTTAAACCGGTTCAGTGAAATAGGTCTGAAACGAGGAGTAAGCTCGGTTCAGAAATGGACTTTGTCTACTAAGATTGTCTTGGCAATGTGTCTTGACTAATAAGAAATGATTATCTATGATTATGTGTGTATTAAACAAAGATTCTTGTTTTAAGTTATGATTATTGTGATTACATTTCACTACCATGATTTATCCCATGTTATGAAATTATGATCTCTTTTGTAGGGTAAGATTTCCAAATTGTTATGTTCTTATGAATATGATGTGATTGATATTTCTTTTGTTTACCCTTACTGAGAATTTGAGATCACCCTTTTATGTTTTCTTTTCCCCAGGATATAAAGAATGGTTTTAGGTAAAAAAAGGAATATCTTTATGGGAGATGTTGAAGATCTTTCACCACGATTAGAAGATTATATTCCGAGTTTCCAAAGACACTAAACTATTACGGTCCTTGTGTGTGTGTTTATGTTATGTACTAAGTATTCCGCAAAAGTAATGTAATGTCCATGTACGTCAGGCTTTGGGTCTCTACAAAGCAGCTAAAAACTATGGTTGTGTCAGAGGTGTGGGTTTTAGGGTGAAACCCCGAACATTTTTTGAGAAAAAAATAAGAGGAGGATCAACGCGAAGAAATCAAAATGATGAGAGAAAGAATAGATATCCTTGAAGAACATATTTAATTTTAGAGAGAGATTAGGGAAAATATAATGGTGGGGGGGGGAGAAACAACTCAAGAACAACCAAAATGTGAAGACCCCTCCCCACCCCCACTAGATTTTAGGCAATACATTCCCCTAAAAAACTTATCTTATCTGAGGTAATAAATGTTCTAATAATTGTTTCTATGAATTATCAATTAGATATAAACTGATACCTTTCCTGTACTAATATTTTATAGGGTGAAAATTACTTTGATTTATATATATCAACACCCACCTATCACCTTGTAGCGAGGGTTACAATGTTCAATATCCAGAAAGTCATGCTATACAAAAGACCACTTCCAAAAAGTCATGTAAAAGTGTTGATTAATATATCCCACGAGCCAAGTTCCGAGATAAATGTTAAAATTGATGATAAATATATTTATAAGGTCGAACAACCTCTTGGAACATTCATCACATGGCCATCACAGCTTGTAAAAAACATGTTGACAAAGAGGTTTTCATTTCAAATTTATTTTTACAGATAAAACTTTATCATTTAATTAAAAAAGGTCTGAATTGATGAATGTTATTACAGACAGACATAGGGAAGGGGGTGAAAAGAAATAACATATCAAAACCATCTCAAGGATCAATCAACTGATCAAAACGATCTACAGAAATTACCTTAAACCCACCAGTTCTATACCCAAATTTATTATCATTGTAGGCTCATGTGAATACGAATTTGAAAGATGGTGGGGTTCACACAATTATTTTTTATGAAAATATGTAAAGTAAGGGAGATATATATTTCATTAGTGTTGAAAATGTAAGTGAAATCCTAGAGTATGTATGATTAGCTAGATGGCTTAGTTTTAAATGTATACATGAGGTATGTTTTCATGATTTGATTTTCAAAAGTTGATATACTATGATTATTATGACTATATACATTTCAGATTTTTTGAAATAATATATATGAAATATAATTGAAGGGATTTTCTCATGAACAAAAATTTTCACTCGTTAGCCCTCACGTCACCTCTACATAACAAAAAAATTTATATCCAAGAAATAAGGTTATATAGTGGCATGCCTTCTCAAATCGTTTAATATAAAAATTACAGATGATAGACTCTTTTTAATACCAACAATGTTTGGTTAAAATTATATAATTTAATCATATCAGATATAGTTTAATTTCTTGCACTACTTATTATTTTTTGTGTTTTAGAAACCATTGGATTGTCATTACGATCAATTTGGTACTCCAAAGATTTATTTCTTGGATTCAATGATTGGATATCCAAAAAAATGACCACACATGACATTGTTTGTCAATTTTGAAAACAATATATACAACATTTTAGAACTAATCATATAGTAATATAATTTATATTATGATTTAATGAGTATTCTATTATGATAGGGTGGTGCATGAATATCATCTACGTCATGGAATCAGGATAGGGGAAAAGAAAAAATAATATCACAAGTACTAAAACTTTATACAAATCAAGGTATATATAATAATATTTCACTATCCAAACACATATTAAAAAATTAATTATTTTTCTCAATGGTTTCGTAGTGTTCGAAACAAACGATAAAGACTGTGGTTATTATGTTTGTAAATTTACGAAATATATTGTATTCCATGAATAAACCAGCATCCCTAAAGAGGTATTTTCGAAGATAATTACTATTTTATTCAAAATATTTATCAATCCTTTGTGTATATATATATTTTCAGTACTACCATTTTTTTTAAATAATCTTATTCACAAGATAAGATAGATTTGTTTAGAAATTAACAGGCATCATACCTGATGGAAGAATGTATAGAAATAGTATGAATATTTTATCGGTAAGACTTGAAGTGTATATTTTTATTTAAAATTGTCATTATTTTTAGTGAAAAGAGAATGTTACAGACTGAAAACTGATCTAACACGTTAGGATTGTTTTGATAATTTAGGAAAATGATCCATAAGTCATTTTTGATGTGTAAGAATCAACCACACCAAAATCTAACACATGGTGTGACTGTTATGACTTTAAGTGTGTATTTTTATAATAAATTAACAATAAATTTAGCAAAAAGAACAAGTGAAATACTAAAAACTGAGAAGACACATTCATATTGTTTTGATACTTTAGAAAAATGACCCATCAGTAATTTGTGACATGTAGAAATCAAACACACCTCAATCTAACAAATGGTGTGACCAATATGATTAAAAGTGTCTGTTATGAGTTTAAAAGTGACATTTTAGCTCAAAACACATTACTCACTGACAACCAAGAAAACTCACTCTGATTGTCTTAATAATTTAGGAAAATGATTCATAATTGGGATGTGTATGAATCATTCTCATGTCAAACCGACACATGATGAGACCAATATGACTCGAAATTCGTGTTTCTAGTTTGAAATGACATTTTAGTAAAAAAATACAACTGGCATACTAAAAACTAAGAAAAAACATTCGTATTGTTTTGATACATTTGTAAAACGATCTATAAGTCATTCTGAAATTTAGAAATCAACCTCACCTCAATCCGACAAATAGTGTGACCGGTATGACTCAAATTGTCTCTTTTTATTTAAAATTGAAACTAATTTTAGTAAAAAAATAAAACTCGCATATTGAAAACCTATAAAATGAATTCATATTGAATTGATAATTTAGGTAAAAGATCCATGAGTCATTTTTTCTGTATAGTAATCAAACCCACCTTAATACAATGCATGATGTGACCGGTATAAATCCAAATGTGTCTTTTTATTTAAAATTGATATTAATTTAATTAAAAAAACAACTAACATACTAAAAATCAAGAAAATTCATTCATATTGTTCTAATACTTTGGTAAAATAATACATGATTCATTTTTAATATATAGGAATTAGTAGAACCTCAATCTGATGCACAATGTGACCAATATGACTAAAAGTGCCTGTTATCAGTTTTAAATTTACATTTTAGCTCAAAACATGCCACTCACAAAAAACCGAGAAAACACTTTCCGATTGTATTCATAATTTAGGAAAGTGATTCTTAAGTCCTTTCTAACATGTATGAAGTAGTCTAAGATAAAATCGACACATGATGTTACCAGTATGACTTAAAAAGTGTGTTTCTACTTTGAAATGATATTTTAGTAAAAAAACACAACTAACATATAGAAAACTGAGAAAACACATTTGATTGTTTTGATACCTTATAACAATTATAAATGAGTCATTTTTGACATGTATGAATAAAACACATCTTAATCCTATGATTGATGTGACCGGTATAAATCCAAATATGTTTTTATTTAAAATTGACATTAATTTAAGTAAAAAGAACAAGTGACACACTAAAAACTAATAAAACACATTTGGATTGTTTTTATACTTTAATAAAATGATCCATGAGTCATTTGTGATGTTTAGGAATCAACCTCACCTTAATCTGATGCACGGTGTGTCCAGTATAAATAAAAGTGTCTGTTATCAGTTTAAAATTGCCATTTTAGCTCAAAATGTTTCAAACCTTGAAAAACAAGAAAACACCCTCTAATTGTCATAATAATTTTGGAGAGTGACTCATAAGTCCATTGTGACATGTATGAAGCAGTATCACCTCAAACCGACACACAATGCTACTGATATGACTCAAAACGGGTGTTTTCGGTTTGAAATGAATTTTTTGTAAAAAAACACAACTTTCATACTGAAAACTGAGCAGACCCATTCAGATTGTTTTGATAATTTATAAAAATGATCCACGAGTCATTTGTAACATGCAGGAATCAACCACACCTCAACCCGAAAAACAATGTGACTAGTATAAATCCAAACATGACATTTAAATTTGATATTAATTTTAGTAAAAAAACAAAGGACATACTAAAAACAAAGTAAACCCATTTATTTTTTTTGATATTTTAGAACAATGATCCATAACTCATTTGGGATGTGTAAGAATCAACCCCACCTTAATATGACACGCGGTGTGACCTGTATAACTCAAAATGTGTCTTTTTTATTAAAATTTACATTTTATTAATGTATTCTTTCATATTAATGTTTAATTAATTTATTTATAGTATTACTAACATAATATTTGTTTTTTTATATAGGTGGAACCTTTTTATTGAGTTGTTATAATTTATTCAGCAACTAATACCATGGGAAAACATTTTTGAGAGGGGATCACATATATCAAAGAATGAGACATTAATGTTTTTAACTATTTTTTGGATAATTTTATATGTAATTATATAAAACATTATTTGAAATGTATATATCATTATTTTCCGAACCCTTGGGTATGCTGCTTTGTTCTTGTGTGTGTTGTGCTGGTGCTGTTTTGTATAGATGGTGTGTGTGTGCTGTGCAAGAGCTGCTAATTCTATTTATATGTGCAGGTGCTGCTAGTGGGTGTACTATTATATAAACAGAACATCACAGGCATCTAGGCCTTTATCAACACTATTTCAAGCACTAATAAAGGCAGTATTTATCTATACTAATAAAGTGGTCTTTTATCAGTGCTAAAAACAGCACTGATAAAAATGTCTTTTATCCTCACTAAAATAGCATGGATAAAGGGGGGACTTTATCAATGCTTATTTAATGTGGATAAATGACACTCTTTATCAGCGCTTTTGTATCATTATTAAAAGGGACCCCTTTATTTTTTCTGTGATTAACAATACATTTCTAGTGCTGTTAAAAGCATTTTCTAGCACTGATAAAAGCACTATCTGTAGTAGTTTTTATTGATAAAACTTAATTGAATTTGTTATAACTAAATTTCTACCTTCATTGGTTCAATATTACTTTAACCTAAATGAATTTATTTTTGACATATGAGAACGTTATTCATTTTTTAAATTTTTTCCCAGCCATTTATGTGTGAGACACTATGAAAAATCACTTATTAGATATGTATAGAGGGTTTACACACACTCACACACAATGTCATTGTCTTCGAGAATCATTATGGGATCCAAATTTTCTATTTACTATAATTTCAAAGGACTTAGATCAATTTAATTTGAGATGGATCCCTAAGGTGTTATTTTTCATAGAGGTCAAATAAATTAAGAGTAAGTTCAAAAATTATAGTGAAATCAAGTTATAATTCCAATTCCCCAAAAATATTTTCACTCACACTCTATATCTTAGTCATAAGAAAAAATTTACTTGAAAAATGTGAAAAAATACCCTCATTAATCATCTATGTTTCATAGTTTCTAAACCAGTGAAGTTCTCAATTCTATCATGGTATTTTAAAACTAAGCTGGGTAGTATTTAAGTTTTAGAATATTTTTAAAAATCATAACAAAAACTATAAAAATGAGCTATTAACAGTATTTATATTATTTTTTTTCTATGTTATTTTTTATTTTATTATTGTATTTACATATTTATTAAAAAATAACTAAAAATAAGAAATATATTTTTATTCATAGATTATAAGAAAAAAACTAAAAATTATTTAAATAACTAAATATACTGAGTTCCATTTCCCACACTTATCAATGAAACCACCCTATATAATTTTTAGCATGAAATTTTTGTCAAAGAATGAAAAACTATTAATTATTAGTGTCAAAAACATATAATAAGGAAATAAAAGACCTGGTGTTTATTTTTAGTCAGTTTGATTTTAGATCTTCCTTAGTTCTCTATTTAATATTTGAATTGTCCACTTAATGATAACCACTTATAGAAAACATGTAGAAATAAATTAAACAATAGAAAATTTTGTTAAGAAGTAAAATAATGAAAAAAAAGATAAAATAAGAGAGGCTTGGGGTTTTCGCTCATAATATGGGCTGTAGTTAGATTTTTGATAGATAGATTGTATTTTGTTTATCCCTAATATACTAATGGATGAGGTTTCTATGATGCAAACCACAGAATTCAATTCCTTTGAAAACTACTCATCTTTACTTCTTGGAGGTCCACTTTGACATAGTACTGCATATCCACCCCTCATCATTGTGATGTACTTTACATGGTGGGGGTGGATGGTTTATTTATTTGTCTCCTTGGATTCTACCACTAATATTGTAGTCTCCTCCTCTTACAGAGGAAACTCCACTTACACAGTTTTGACAACTTTAAACAAGGGGAATTTAGTAGATTATTCAAATAAATAAAATCATAGCTAGGTGTGTTGAAATAAAAATAACCCTTCATATGTATAATATTAAACTTTTGTTTCTTCATGAGAAACCATTATTGATTTTCCGAGTTTTTCTCCCTCTATTTTTTGTTTAGGGTGACATTGAGGGAGTACTTTATTCACCATAGGTCCCATAGTTTCTTTATATTTTTTATAAGACACTTCCTAGAAAGGTTGTGCATTTTCTAGGGATGGTTGTATAATTTCATCTCAAAAAGGATTAATCTTCCAATATATTCTAGGTTTTATATCCATTGGGGAGTCCTCTTATAAGTATATGTGAGAAGGATGTCAAAAAATTCTTTATCCAGCTCAGTTTTTTCATTTTGAGTAGCCTCTTATTTTATTTTCAATTATAATTTCTCTTCAAGTAGGGCTACCATAGGTTCATCAACAACAACATCTAGGATTTCCATCAGTGGTACTAAATATATAAAATTAAAATTAAGGAGATTAGAAGATAATTAATCTTGTTAAAACATAAAATTAAATAAATCCAGTTTAGTGGTATCTCCCACTATGGTCTCAGAATGTATCTCGATTTTTAGATACAATGCCTCTTTGAAGTTATCTTGTGTGGATAGGGGTGGTAGTGGGAACTCTATATTTTTCTAAAAAATGAGCTTATTAACTTCTGTATCTTAATCATCCTGGGACTGCATCCATAATTCTAATTTTCACACATAAAATAAGGGAAATAATTAGATATTTTTTCAATAAAATCATAGAATGAAAGGTTCTAAATAGATACTCCCATAATTATTTTAGAATGTCAATTATTTTCAAAGTACACCAACTTTAGGAATATGTGATAAATAGTGTAAAATGAAAGCTCTTTTGATTATAAAAACTCCCCTTCAACTTCATCAATATCTTCTTGATAATAGACCATGGGTTATAACTCTTTAACATCTTGTTGTTCTTTAAAATTATCGAGGGTGGATGTGAATTCATCAAGAAGGATCTTTAACTCTTCCATTCTAGGTATTTCCTTATCCTATTCTTCCTACAACAGGGGATCTTTATTGATCCTATCTAGTTTGAAACATTTCTTTAACTTCTTTAAGGTACTTATTAACTCTTGTTTTGATTCTCTTTTTGTTTGCGTGTGTTTCAAGACTTTTGGGGAAATAGAACTAAAGTTATTGGATGTTGATTTTTTTAATTAATTTATTCTATGTATAAATGTATTAAAGGCTTTATAGGATATTATTTGGGTTTTAGTTGAATTGGAAGATTTATGTGTTGTTTTTTTGGGAGTTGATGCAGGGTACTGCCTATAAAAGGAATTTATGCTGTAAATCCTTATTTTATGATGTAAATTATTTTTTATCCATAATATGTGAGAATAGATTATGGTTTAAATAAATTTATTCCATAAAATATGAACTTATTCCATACAAGTTGATTACACTATAAGAATAGGACTTACACTATAAATTCATCAATGTCTGTGTTTTTAACCCGTGGAGACTCATTTCTTAGTGTATGTGCAATAAGATGAATTTAATCTATAAACCCATGATTAATGACATAAATTATTTATTCTTAGTGATTTTATTTGTGAAAATCAGTTGATTTCATTTTAAAATTCTATCGGTTCTCCTCTAGAGAACACTAGGCTTCCACCTGCGCGCAATGAGTAAATCTATCTCTTCTAAATGTCTTGGTTTGGTGTTTAATCCCTAACGAGTTTCATTTCATTGGTTTTCTCCTTATCTCCACTATCCTTATTTGAAATTGGTGTGATATCATGACTTCCAATGGAATCAAAGATTTATCTTGATGGTTTTTGATTTAGGAATTTTTTCTTGATCACCTTTACCTTCGTTCTTCATTGGCATTTCTCATTGTGTGTGATGATTTCATTGCTGATTAAAGGTTGATGGTTTTAAATTATTTTCCCTATAATTGAAACCTTAAATTTACGGATTTATTTTAAATGATTTAAAACCCCAGATTTGAAATGAGGGATGTTTGATTTTGAAAAGGGTATATAAATTGTAAAAACACCCAATTTCAATGAAATTGAAATTATTGGGTAGATTTGAGAAAATTTATGGTTTGATTTGGAAATTTATGTGAAGAAATTATTTAATGTTGAACCATGAGTTAAATTAATATAATTTAAATATGATTATAAAAGGCATGAATTTATGAAAACCTACGATTTTATTTTTAAATGAGAAAGGCACACTAAAAAATAAAATTTGGGCAATTTCATTTTCAATATATTTGAAATGATCGATTTGACCATGATTTATTGATTAATTAAATGAAGCACATGTGATCCATTGTAGTTAGTGTGTAATTACGATGATAATTCTAGGATCTAACCCCTGAGTAATGGATTGTTGATGAAAAAATGATATAATATTGCTGCAACATGATTACCCCAATGGGTAGTTGAGTCTCAACGACCTGATTCAAGGGACGTGTGCACACATTAAGGTGATATCACTGATTGTGTAGTGTGAGGATCCTATTAATATAAACTCATGTACTATATGTATTATTGCAAGGTTTTATGATATTTTTGATTTGATAGTCGAATTCCATTTATTATTAAATTTTTTTGTTCATGTAAATATCTTTACATAATTTTTATATATATAAATTTCATTTAAGCCTATTTTGATTTGTTTTCCATATTTTTGAATTGAAAGATTAATTTGTTTTGGAAAATATATAAATTCCATTCAATTCCTTATTTTATTTAAATTGAAATAATAAATGGAGTTTTGTTATGAAATTGATTATAGAAAACTTTGTGAGACCATAATAGTTTGTTTATCTCACACACTACCTTCTACTTTGGGTATTTGTAGATTATCTTATGCCCGATCCAAGCAAAGGGAAATAACCACTTGGAGGTGGTGGATGTCCTTGATCATTATGAACTAGAGTGTTAGAGGTGACTAGTAGAGTTATGATCATAATGTTCCATGGGGTATGACTAAGATTTTATGTTAGAAGATGCTATGGAACGTGATGATGTACTGTTTTGGGTATTGTTTTACCTTTTTGTTTTTGGTACTTTTTCCTATAGAAGTGTTGACTAACTAACTTTTGTTGTTTATTTTTTTTTGTGGAAAAATCATTCTCCCTTTATTCTTGAATGTTGATATGTGCTAGCCTTCATCCTTTGGTGATTGGGAACTCCCTTAGGGCTATGTTAGAGTCGAATTAGGTAATAGAATACCTGGGTGTCTAGTATGGTTCATGAAAAAGTGGTTTTAAAGTCAGGTTTTTCATATTTCCTTGATATTTGCATGAACTTCGGTTGTCCTGATAGACCGTAGGTAGGATAATTAGGACTTATGAGGTATTTATGAGTGACTTCCTGGCCATCTCTCATCGTAATGAGCCATAAGTCCCCAAGGGTGTTTGGGAATTTTTTGAGGAATAATTATGATGACCAAGACTTTTAAAAATATTATTAAATGATTTTTAATATAAACAGCTATTAATAAAACACAAGGATCATAAAGGACTAATGTATTTAGAAAACTAGGATATTAATACATCAAAGAGAGACTACAAATAATTTTTTTTAATTAATTCTCCATAATGAGATCCTAAATACCTTTGAGATATAAAACTACATGGGATAAACTAAGAAATATATAGAAAAATTGGGGGATCTAAAAATCCCTATAAGGAAATAAACATGATTAGAAAGTATAACATGTGAATAAAGGGTGTAACATGATACCATAAAAGAGAAGGCACATGAATAATCACATGGAAACATTATATAAATAATATGGTATCATAAGATCATGACATCATATGAAATATGGTAGCAAACCAAAACATAACATAAACATGAGTCAAGGATAACTTCCTAGAAAAAATCACTTGGTAGACAATGTCCTGTAATGGATTAGGTTTACTCCCTAATACCATACATGACACCACATGAGACTTAAGATTTATCCAATTTATTAGGGCACTATCTGGGCACACCCATCATAACAGGTTTAAGATCCATGTGTTCCTCATAAATTAAATCAATTATAAGGAATAACATATGAGTTACCCATGAAAATACAATGGTTCTCAAAATATTTCTTCATATCACATTTAGAGAAAATTTCATAATGAAGGAATTTTGATAAATGATCCTAAGGAATGTATTAACCATTAAAATCTTTCTTCATATCACATTTAGAGAAAATTTGAAAAGGATATTTTCATTTATGAAAATAATTATAAAAATAACAAAAATATTTGTTAGAAAAATAAACTTTTCACTTTTAGTAATATCAAGGATGCCTTCTTAGATGAAAAATTATTTAGAAAGATTATTTTGAACATTTATTGAGTAAATTATCCTTTATAATTTGAAAACACTTATAATCTAAAAAATTCCCAAAACGTAATGAAATTATTTTATTGAAACTAAACATTGAAATTTAAATATTAATCTATTAAACATTTGTTGTTTATGATTGTGGATGATTTTCATTCATGACTAATATGTTAAAAAAACGATCCCTTTCACATTTTTATAAGAAAATAAAAAATAGTGAAATATTTTGAAAAAAAAAGAATAATAATTTTATTTTATTTTTAAAAGAAAATTGAGGGTAAAAATTACTTTTAACAATCATGGTAAAAAAATTTGAAAATATTTTCAGAAGACATAGATTTGGAAGAAAAAGGATTTTTGATCAAAGAGAGAAATAATATTAGATTTTATTTAAAACAATTCTCGATAAATTTAAGTACCAAAGAGAGGAAAATGGTATAATTACTTCAAAAATTCACGAATAACTAGAGTAGAATAAAAGTAAATGGGTTTATTATATAATGATCAAATAATTTCCTTCAATGGAAATTCAAGCATTATAAACCCTGATTAAAATGAGATTGAAACATAAACCCTTACTGCTTTGGTAAATTTTGAATCATGAATTACCATGAATGAAGTAGATGAATTTTAACTTTAAATATAATTATTTTGGAATTATTCATGATATTATATGTAAAGGATCATCATTTACACTATTCAAAAATAAATTAGGTGCATAAAATAACATGTGTATCAAAGAAGGAAGTTTGAGGTGAAACCCTTATAATGTTTGTATTAATGATTTTAGAGTTAATAAATGTCGTTTTTATGTATAAAAAATGTTTATATACAAAAATAAAAGTGTAAATAAAACATAATGTAGTAAAAAGTCATTTCACACGTAATTTGTTTATAATATAATCAACTAAGTAGTCATATAACCCAATGAATGAAAATTGAGTTAAGAAACCCCTTACCACACACTTTCCTCTAATTAAGTTCTTTTTAACCTCATGAGTAGTGTTTTTGAACATTTTACTAACTTTTAAAAGAACCATATGAATATTTATAATATCATATGATAATTTTATAACATCTTATTACCCATTTATTAATAATCATTCATTATCACTATTTTTAGGTGTTAATTTCCTCGAATGTTTTGTTGTGAAAGTTCCAGATCATGAACATAGGATATAGTTCCATCATCTAAAAAATCATATTAATTTTATAAATATCATTTTTTTATTATATGAATATTTATAATCATTATTAAATTTTGAACATGTATAATGAATCACAATTATTAGTAGATATGGTAAGTCAAACGACATTATCATTTCTTTAATGGGTGAAAGGGAAAGGAATTGAATGATATATTAATTTTCTAGATTAAATATAATTTTATATATAACACATATATTAATTAAATTTATCATTTATTATGTTCCATTTAAATTGTTAGTGAAAAACAAATCATATTACTTCACGAGGTAATAGTCCGCCGTATATATGAATGACGTTATCATTTATTCATTGGATGGTATGGTATAAAAGTATATAATATATTTAATTTAAATAAGTATTAAAATTTTATTAATATCTTATATAAACATAAAACTAATCCTTATTAACTTCCATATAAAAGGTAAGTGAAATATTATTCACATCGCTTCGCGAGGCGGAAATCTGCTGTACACACAAGCAACATTATCACATACTAAACAGAATGGAAAGTAAGAAGGTATATATGATATTATAACTATAAAATTATAATTATATCATAAATATAATATATATGCATTATATATATCATTATATCCATCCATGAAAAGCGGTGATGGAAAACTAATTATGTCAATTTGCAAGGCTGTAGTCTGTTGTACACACGATCAACAATTTCATTTCCCATTTGAAGGACGAGATGGTTATAGGTAATTACCTTAAAATAATAAAATATAAGTATATGGAATATATTTATTCTATTATATCATCATGGTTCAATAATATTTAAAAGAGTATGAGGAAGAAATAAAATAAAATGATTGGTTAAGGACATTACCTCTTCTTCAGAAAACTTATTTTGGTTTTCACCAAAATACTTGGTCAGATTTCTAACAAAACCAATGATTCCAAAAAGTATATAGGAAATTTATTTTGGTAGGTTTTGGATTAACCAAATGTTTTTGGATGTTTGTAAAGGATAAGAGATGGGGTGATCGTTTATTTGTGCGGGATAGGACACACTTGGAAGGTTTGAAAAGAAGGAATTTCACCCACATTTTTCCTGTGAAAAAAGACTAAAAAATGTAACTTTTTTGAATTTAAGAAGTTATAAGTTAAAAAAATTAACATAAAAAATTAATTAGAAATGTTTTGAATCATTTTTAACCCTTATAGTTTTAGTTTAACACCCTGGTATACCGGTTTTTACATTATCCATGGAAAACAATTTTTATTTTTTTTAACTATTCTATATAGTAAAAAACTAATTTGAACTTATTAGATAATATAAATTATTATGATTTCAAATATGGAATCTATTTTTCTAAATTATACTCATAGAATTTATAGAATTTATTTTTTAAATTTAACCTGCAATCATGTCGAATTGTTTTTTTCCAAAAGACAATCTTTCAAAATCCTACAAAGTTTTTATATCAAAATTCAATATGAAATTGATTTAAATAACATAATTAAGATTAATAAATATATAATTTAACTAATTTTACTTTTAAAACTACATTGAAATAAAATTCCACAAGTAAATTCTTTAAATGAAAATTTAATTTTTAATAAAAATCAGTATTTTCACTATTCATCAAAAAATGAAACTTTTTAGAAAAATAACAAATAATCACCCTAAGATAATATTTATATTCTGTTTTAAAAAATAATGGTTAATTTTTTAAAAAAATATCTAAAATTTCTAAAAATTAATGTTAAATTGTGTGTGCAAAGCGCGACTAATTTTCCTTTGAGAAAAATAAAATTTTACAGAAAACATTTCTTTTTTAAATGAGTATTATTTTATTTTAAATCAATGGATAAAAATTGAATTTATTTTATACATTTTTAAAACATATAATTTTCATAATATAGTTATTAATATTCATATCATCCAACTTAACGACTCAGTTATACTGACCAAGTTTAAATAATAATATTTTAATAAAATGTCACATTATGTTTAGACCTCGTGTTTCATAAATCACAAGATGTTGAAGAGATTTAATTTATTTAAAAAGAAATATATCAAAATAATCAGTGTGTTAAATTATCTTATAAGGTTGGTGTTTCATTTCATACATTCTATCCAACATTATGTTCCTCTTTAAAAATATTGGGGTGTTACATTCTACCCGCTTAAATAAATTGCATCCTCCCAATTTAATATTGATATTGGTAATCAAGGGTTTGAAAATTTCAATGTGTAAAAATCCACATCATTAAAGGGGATAAAATCATTTCTCTTAGAAATAGGGAAAGGAAAAAAATAAAAGTTATCATATAACTAGTTTTCCACATAGGAGAACATTGGTGACAAGTGAAGATGTGAACATGGAAGAAAATTTTAAATAATTATAGAGAATGATATATATTGTTGATCACAGTAAATTGAATGATGAATGAAACATTAAGAACCTAAAAACCATAAATCCATTATGAGTTAAAAACTATTTGATACATCATAAATGAAGAAACTAGGATAACATTTTTTGTTTCAATATCCATTCCCTAGAGTTGAGGGATCCATTTACCCTCCAAACTAAGAACATAAGGAAATATATTACTTGAAAATTATAATTTAATACATAAATAAGTTCCAACACAATGTCATATTTTCTCCAAATAATGACAATTAAAGATGTATGTTTTATTCCTAAAACACTAAAATTAACTTCTAATGGATCATATAATCCACAAAAGAACAACTATCTTTTCCTATCGTCTTTACTAAAACCAAAATGGTTAGCACAAGTATTACCATATAATTCACTAATCTATAATAACTAAATATAAACCCCAAATTTAAAATTAATCCATTACATAAGTTTATATCCTTAAAATCCTTCATATTACATATCCAAAAATGTAACATTATTCTTCAAAAATAATACTTTATATTCAACCATAAGGTTATATATGCATCACCTAATAAAACATCACCTGAAATATTATTAGTAACCTAAAAATCCGTTCACTTAAAACCTCAAAATGGGTTTCTATGACTTTGAACATATGATAAACCATAAAATCATAAACCCACAATGGTATTCATAAATCTTAATTTGATCTAACATGAAGATATATATGCTTCTAAAATTAACTGAATCCTTATATTTTTAATGATTATTAGAACCAAAATACCATTGGTAAAAATACTTATACAACATAATTTTTGACTTCTAATACATAAATACTTCCACCATTTTAATTCACTGATTTGGTATAACATAGTTATTTCCATGGTCTAGGGGATAACACTTAGTTTAGGGAATTGACTGGGATAATAACCATGTTACCCACATACAAGACACCGAATTCCTAGGAAATTAATTTCTATATGAACTGAATTTCTACATAGAAAACATATCCCTATTTATTTTAGATATTCCTATAGGTACTTATTATCACCTTATTGACATGTAAAATCTAAATATTCTTTCCTCTATGTTCATTACCACATGAACTTTCATTAATGTCTATCCTCCTCTTATTTGACTTTTCAGGGATCTAACCGTAGTTCATGTTGTTAAACATATACCACAATAGCTAATAAGAAATAATCAGAATATATTTCTCTCCAATAATAATCAAATTTTATTGCTCATATTAATAAAAGTGTCCATCACATTTAGTGTTAACACGATTCATCCTATTTCAAACCATTAACTAAAACCGAAAATCATAGTATGAGCAATAATAATTAGTGGGAAATCAAATAATCAGGAAAAATAATTTATATGATGTTTAAATCATGATGCCTAATTTTTAATCTAATAAACCTTAGGTTTATCCTAGGTTATTCATGGTCATAATTTATTCAAATCCATTATGATGGTTTTTAAAGATTTTGTGAATTTTCAAAGCATATCTCCCAGGAGTATCAAATAAGGTGTACAGTAAGGCTTGTTTTTTTTAACGAAGTAATGCTTGAGTCAAGAACGGCGTGCCTTTTTTTGAGTTATTACCCCTAGGTAAATTTATTCCATAAAAATTACCATTTTTAGTATCAATACATATATTTAATTTCTCAGAAACCACGTTCTCTAAACTTCATGAAAATTGTATGATATTTTCCTATATATAGAATTATCTTTATACTTATCCTTAGACTTAACCATAGAAATATCCCTAGATATATCACTTTGGTTTTCTTATCCTCATTTACAAAGGATAACTAAACCTATAATATGATACCAACTATGATGACCCAAGACTTTTACATATATTATTACATTTTTTTTACATAAAAATTCATTTATACACCAAAATAATTACAAAGTATTAGTTTCTTTAGAAGAATAGGTTCATAATAAATCACATAGAGACTAAAAATAATACTTCTTTTATTATATATAATGAGATCTTAAATCATTTTGAGCTCATAAACTGCATGGGATAACCTGGGTAATGCACAGACAAATGGGGTGAGATAAAAAAACTAGTAATGAAACAAACATGATTAGAAAGTATAACATGTGAGTTAAATGTATATAATGATATCATAAAATTGAATATACATGAATAATCACATGGAAATTTATAATATAGAACACGGTATGATAAGATCACGATATCATATGAAATATTGAAATAACAGAAAACATGACATAAACACGAGTTAAGGATATCTTCCTAGACCAAACCACATGGAATATAAAGTCCCATAATGGATTAATTTTACTCTATAATACCATACATTATGCCTCATGGGACTAAATATTTACCCAATGCATTGGAGCACTATCTGGGTGCACCCATAATGACATGTTCATGATATATGTATGCTACATAAAGAAAATAAATCTTAATTTATAACATAATAATTACCTATGGATAGAAAATTGGATTCATAATATTTCATCATATGATATTCAAAGGAAATTTCATAATGAAGGAATTTTGAGAATTGTATATATAACATGTATTACCACATAAAAGTAAGGGAGAATAAACTAGGTATATTTGTGAGATATATATATATATATATATATATATATAATTTATAAGAAATCCATAACATCAAAAGTTATTTTAATTAATAAAAATAATTCAAAAAAATATTAAAAAAAATTCTTGAGTAAAATATCCTTTTCACTTTGAGTAACATAAAGGATGTCATCTTAGATGGAAAATTATTTTGAAAGATCACTTTGAAAATTTATTAAGTAAAATATTCTTTCCACTTTGAAAACAATTATTTAAAATCTATATTGTTCCCAAATAATAAAGATTTTTTTTTTGAAAATAAGCTTTCAAAATTAAAAAATACGATTTAAAACATTGAGTGGTCATAAAAGTGTAATAGTTCTGTTCATGTAGAATACATTAAAAAAACAAATATTACATTCACAGTTTTTCAAGAAAAGTAAAAAAAATACATTGGTTTGAAAATTATAGGAATATTAATTTTTTTTAAAAATAAATTAATTGTAAAAAATATTTAAATAATCATATTAAAATCATTTTTGAAAACATTCTTAGAAAAGATGGATTTAGAAGAAAAATGATTTTTAACCAAAGAGAGGAATGAAGTCAAATTTTATTAAAAAAAATCTCAAACATTTTAAGTACCAAAGATAGGAAAAGGGTTATTATACAATGATGAAATAAATTTATTTAATGTAAATTCAAGCATAAGAAATCCTGGATAAAATGAGATTGGCGCATAAACCCTTACCTCTTTGATAACTTTTGAATCATAACTTCCCATGAATGAACTAGATGAGTTGTAACTTCAAATATAATGATGTAGCTATGATTCATGATATATTTTTTAATGTTTCATTATATACTCCATTAAAAATAAATTAGGTGTATAAAATAATGTGTTTTTTAAAGAAGGAGTTTTCAAACAAAACCCTTAAAAGTTAGTATCATTGAGGTACGAGTTAATAAATGTGCTGATTATGTGTAAAAAATTTATATATACATAAATAAAAGTTTAAATATAACATAAATAAATAAAAATTCACTCTATACATAATGTTGGCATATTATAATCAACGAAGTAGTGATATAACCCAATGAATGGAAATTTAGTTAAGAAACCCCTTACCTCAAACTTACATTTAGTTGAGTTCTCTTTAACCTCATATATAGAGGTTTTAAACATGTTATAAACTTATATAAAACCCTATTAATATTTATAATATCATATATGATCCTTTTATAACATCTTATTACTCGTTCATTAATAATATTTCAATATCACTATTGTTTTCAGTGCTAATTTCCTTGTATGTATCATCACAAAAGTTCTGTATCTTGAAAATTTGATATAGTTACATTATCTATAGAATGATATTAATTTTATAAATATAATTTTTTTCATTATATTATTCTTTATAATCATTATTTAATTTTGAACATTGAGAATGAATCACCTCGCTTCATGGAGACAATAGGTCGTATGTATGCATGAGTGATGTTATAATTCCATTAATGTATAAGAGGGTAAAGGAATTTAATTTTATATTAATTTTATAGAATCAATATAATATCTTATAAATCACATATATTCATTAAATGTATCCCTTTTTACCTTCCATGTAAAGAGCTAGTGTAAAACCAATCACGCCGCTTCATAGGGCGGTAGTCCTCCATACACATGAACGACATTATCATTTATTCAATCGATAGTAATGTAATAAAATATATGATATATTTGTTTTATATAATTATTAATATTTCATTAAAATAATATATCAACATCAAATTAATCTTTATTACTTTACATGTATAGCGTAAGTGAAAAAAAAATCACATCGTCTCACGAGGCGGTAGTCCTCCATACACACAAGCGATGTTATCATATTCTATATTAAATGGAGAGTAATAAGGTAAATTATATTATAATTAAAGAAGTATAAATTTTTCAAAAATATCATATATAATTTTTTTTCACATCATTACATCCAAATGTGAGAAGTGACGATGGAATGAAATTATGTTAGTTCGTGAGGCGGTAGTCCACCAAACACATGATCAATGGTTTTGTTTCCCATTTGAGGGAATATGAAATTGGTATAGTTCATGAAATTATAATAAAAAACTTCATATATTAAATATAATTATTTCATTATACAATCATGATTTAATAATGTTTTATGGAGGTTTTGGAAGAAATAAAATAAAATGCTTGGTTAATAAAGTTACCTCTTCTTCATACATCTTTTACATTACATAAACAGAATTCGTAGGTTATTTTTATGACAAAAAAAGGATTATAGGATGAGGGGATGGAAATAAGTAATTTATTTTTGAAGGAATTTTCTTAACCAAATGGTTTTGTAAGTGTATAATGGAGAGGATAGGGGGTGGTTTTTATAAGTGGGGGAGAGGACACATTTGGATTTTTTTGAAATGAAAGAATTCCACCCACATTTTTCTCATACCAAAAGGCTAAAAATGATCCATTTTATAAAATTATATAATATAATGTCTTTATATGACCATATAATAATAATTATTCATTTTTGGGTTTATTTATAACCCTTATCCTTTTTGTTTAACCCCTGGTAAACCCGTTTTAACCTCAAACCTGGTAAATAATTTTTATTGTTTTCACTATTAATTATGGTAAAAAATTAATTTTAATTTATTAGATACAATAAATTATTATTATTAAAAATATAGAATATATTTTTCCAAATTTAACTCACATAATTGAAATAATTTAATTTAAAATTTAATCCACACTCATGTCTGAAAAATGATTTTCCAAAAGAGAAACTTTCAAAAGTTTAAAAACATTTTATAACAAAATTCAATGTGAAATTGATTCTAATAACATAATTTAGATTAATAAATATATATTTAAACTAATTTTACTTTTAAAAACACATTGAAATAAAATGGGGCTTGTAAACTTTTTAAATGAAAATCTCTTTTTTAATAAAAATTATTATATTACAGTATTCATCAAAAAATGAAACTTTTCAGAAAAATACCCAAAATTCACCCTATGATAATTTGGATATTCCAATTTAAAAAATAAAGATAATTTTTTAAAATAAAGTTTCTAAATTGAATTAAACTTGATTTTAAATTATGTTCATAAAGAGTGACTAAACCACCTTTTATAAAAATATAGTTTTTTAGAAAACATTTCTTTTTTGTTTTATATAATTATTATTTTATTTTATATCAATAGATAATCATTGAATTTATTTTATACATTTTTAAACCATGTAATTTTAATAATATATTTAATCCAATTCATACCCATCAACTTAAAGACTATTTTATAATGACCAATTTTAAATAATAATATTTTAATAAAGTAACATGTTTTGTTTAAACCTGATGTTGCATGAATCATAAGCCATCAAAGATATTGAATTTATTTTAAAATAAATTTATTATAAATACTTTAGGTGATACATTTTTTTATAAGTTTGTTATAGCATGTCATATACACTATCGAACATGTTGATCCTCTTTAAAAATATCAGGGTGTTATAATAATTTTATCTTAATCTAGTATTTACCTTAGTTTTGATATGCGTATATTGAAATAAAAATATTGAATTACTCTTAATGTAATTGATATTCTTATGAATATTATTTGTGTTGATGATTTGTGTACCCTTATGGATGATTTAAGTGTTTTCTTTTGATGTTGGGTAACATCATGACTTCGAGAAGATGTTTGAATAGGCTATTGGAGGAAACTACAGGTGAACTATAGTAAGAGAATCCTATAATATAATTGAATTTATTGATATAGTTGTACATGTTTTCAAGAACTAGGAATAATACCTTCACCCTTTCCCATTTTGGATCCGATAGTTGATCCTTGAAGAGATGAATTAAGAAATCTTGTTCAAGAGTTTCTTCGTCAAAAACCCCCAGCGTTCCAAGGCTCTAATGATCCTCATGAGGTTGAGGATTGGTTGAAAAAGATATATCTACTTTTTGAGTTCTCGGAAATGTATGGTTTAATTAAAGTGAAATGTGATACCTTCAAGCTTGAAGGGTCTAGTAGGATATGGTGGGATTCGATTGTGATAGTGAAAAAATGAGGGTTTAGAGTAGAAAGACTTTAAAGTTCTCTTCACTAATCAGTTATATATAGATTCTATAATCTTGGTGAATTATATAGATTTTATTAACCTCCAGTTGAGTGAAAATACTATGATATAGTATGTAAACTATTTTTATGAAATTGTTCAGTTTTTTCATAAGGTTTTATCCAATTAGAAGACGAGGGATCGATAGTTAAAGATGGGTCATCAACCTGATATGTGTTCACAAGTTTTCTTGATGAAGCTCACTTATTATGTCGATGTGATAGATAGAGAATTGATGGTTAATCTTGACCTATATGTTATGTTAGGGTTTATGGGAGTTACCTTTTCTCTTATTGGTTGTTCTTTGAGTTCCTTTAAAGTAAATAGAAATGGTGATGAGTCTCAAAGTGGTTCTAGATAGTATGAATCATACAGATCTCCTAAAGTGCATGATATATTCCCTTTGACTTTATTTCAATACGGAAAGGATGGGTATTCAAAATGAGTTTTCATTGAGGAACCCAAGATCTGTAGTTCGTGCGGTAGCTTAGGACACCTACAAAATTTCTTCTATTTCTTTTTTTTTCTATGCACATTGGAATGAGATCATAATCACCTAAAATTATTTTGGTGTAATAATATGTTTCAAGAACTAAGGGGTTATAGACACATGAATCTATAATAAATCGTTTTCATGAAGTGGAAGAGTCTCTATAGAAATTTGATGAGGGTCCAACTAGTGTGAGAGATACCGTCACTATAGATTCATCTTTATTGACTACCTTATTTGAAGCTGGTTCATATCACTCATTTATATCTATCTGTATTGTGAATTTTCTAAATATTTATATCTATATTTTGTCTTATTTGATGGAAATTACCATGAACCTCATAATGAAGAGAGAATAGGGTATTTGGTCTCCCTATATTCTCTTTTTCTATCAAATATTGAGCTTACCTAGAGTTTTCTGGTTCTCAATGTGAAACCTCTTGACTTAATATTTAGGATGGATTAGCTGAATCCTCACAAGGCCCATATTGACTATTATATTTGGCATGTTTCTTATACTACACCTGATGGGGTGTGTTGACTTTTTCAAGGGGAATGAGACCTGAGAGTGAGTAGATATGGATCTTATTTTCTTGAGTTAGGAAGGGTAATATCATTATTTAATTTTGACTTGGAGTGAGAAATTTTGAGTGATGATATCCCTCATGTTTTAATTGAGTTTTTCAATATTATTACTTATGATATAGATGGATTTCCATTAGTAAGAAAGGTGGAGTTTTCAATTGATTTAGTATCTGGTCTCAACTGGTGTCTATTTTTATTACCATATAAAACCAAAAATTTTAAAAGAGTTGAAATCTTTGTTTGATGAAATTTAGGAGAAAGGATTTATAAGCCCCAGTTTTTCAGCATGGGATACATTTATTCTCTTTGTGAATAAAGCTGAAGGAACACTTCACCAATGTGTTCAATATCAAAAACTCAACTGAGATATGGTGAAGAACAAATATTTGTTAGCAAATATTTATGATCTGTTTGACTAGTTGGATGGGGTGAATTGGTTCTAGAAGATTGGTCTTCGATTTGGTTATCACCAATTGAGAATTAGTTAATATGACATTAAGAATACTACCTTTCGGAGTATGTATGTCCATTATGAGGATCTTATTATCCCATTCAATCTATCCAATTATCATAAAATTTATATGGCTTTGATGAAAATTATATTTCATGATTACCTCAAATAAATCATGTAATTATTTGTGGATAAAATCCTATTTTACTCCCATAATGTGGAGGACCATGTGCGTCATTTGATTTCAGTTTTTTTTTGTAACACCCCAAGATTTCATAGTGTGTTATTTCTTCAAAATAATTCAATAACTTGCACTACACGCAACACTGAGTTCAATTGCACCATGACTTACCAAAAAAAAGCCATTAAAAGAGGTCATGAATAGTATTAACTAAATTTTAAACTTTATATAATCCTTATAATTTTAGAATCCATATTATGAGTTTCTTAGTCATAATGCAAGAACAGATTCATTTTCAGTATTGCACTTTTATCAACTTTTGATAGTGAAACCTTTTTAAATACAATATTTTAAACTTTTTGACTAAATGGAGACATCAAAAAATTTAAAATGAAACATCCCAAGCTTCCACGGTACGCTTTCCTTTGAATAAAACAGTAGCGTGTGTTGTACGCAACTTCAAGTTCTAACACACCGTAACCAATCAAACTAGCTGTTATGAATAGTAATACCTACTTTTTGAAGTTATATATTTTTTATATTTTAAAATGGACTTCATTTTTGGATTCGGTATATCAAATTTAGCCTAAGGGGAAATTTTGGTACTTTTCGGATAACTTTCATATTTTGATGAATAGTGAAAATTACTAAATTTTAATTAAAAACAACTTTTTTAATCAAAATAATTAATAGTGATAAATTATGAATTTGAGTGGTTTTAAAGTATATTTAGAATATATTTTTACTATTTAATATAATGTTGGTCATTGGACATAATTTTACAATTAAACCGAACACAAACAAGTGTCAATCTTTTGATAGTTATTATCTCTTAAAAACACGCTTTTTGTTTTGACAGCGGGAATTAATTTTAAATTAATTTCTGCCACTTCTATGTTTTGAATTTAGGAAAATGGATTCCATATTTGGAATCAGGATGTTCAAATTGTGTAAATAGGTAACTTTTATTTTTAGACATTTTGAATAATTACTGCGGTAAATATTTTATTTACCATGGTTAAGGGTAAATCCGGTAAATAAGGGTTAAAAAATAATATTATAATAATACTAAATTACCCTAAAACGTGTCTTAACCATATTTTTTGATACATGGTCGACCATGGGCATCTTTGGGTCGATTTTGGGACCCCATGGATCCACTTGTAAGTGATAATGACACTTTATTTTAATTTAGTTAAAATGAATACAAAAATGACACAAGCATATATCTTTTAGAACAACAACTGTTACATAGAGTTATATATGTTGGATTTTAGATTATAAATATTCATTAGAAAGATAAAAAGATTTCCTACATAATGATAGTTTATTTATAATTTTTAGACATTAAATAATTTATTTTATTTATGACACAATGATGATGCAGTAATTACTATAATAGTAAAAAATTAAAATAATTGATATTATAAATACCCAAATAAATATAATATGAAACTTTTAATGAATTAAACTAATTTTATAGGATAATATGATATATTAGGATTGATTTAATCGACTTTGTTCGAAGTAATCAATCTGTTATGAGTTTCACAAAAATCAACTATTGAATAGTGTCAAAATTGACATAAAAGAGTTCTTAAAACAAATATTATATTATTAATTGATATTAAATTCCTAAAAATCTAATGTTAGGCCCAGAGACTTATATCATGATAGTTGAATCATTAATGGACCACTTGGGGGTCACTTGGATGTATATAGTAAGTTTATTAACCATATTATATAAAAATACAAAGAGACATTGTAAAAGTGAAACTAATTAACTTAGAGTTAATACTTAAAGATAAGGTTAATATAAGTACCCAAACCTGTCTAAATTCTATTGGTTGAGTGGTTTTCCACCTATACCCACCTTAAAATTTAAATAATCAACTTTGGAGCCTTTATAAACCGAATATGAATTTATTATAAATTAATATTTCTAGCTTTTCCAAAGGTGCCCCTCACCCCTCTTATAAAAGGACACTCCTCCTTCTCATTTCTTCACACCTTCAAAGCCTTTTGGTTCGGCCAAACTCTGCCCAAATACTCTCCCAACATCCCTCACTACAACCTAGAGGCCTTAGTTTGATCAGAAAGCCAATCTAAGGATCCCTTTTGATCAAATCAAAAGGAAGAACCCGAAGAAGAGGTAATGATTTCACCACCCTTTTCTAAGTTCATTTCTTCTTCCACTTCTTCTTCCTTTGTTCTTACCATTCTAAAATAATAACTCCAGTATATCAAATATACTGTGATGTTATTATAATTATGGTACAACCATATTCAGTATTCTATCCACCCTTTGAATAACATGTCACCATACGTGCGTACGTACGGCTTACCGTCTCCACGTCGTGGTGTAATTGTTATTCAATATAATATTATTTGGATGGGTATAATAATGATGTGTAACTCATGTAAATAATAAATATAACATGTTAATGATTCTGTATATATGATATACCATCCATTTATATATTATTTTAATATCAAAATAATGATATTGTCGCTCGTGCGTACGTACGGACTACCGTCTCCACGAACGCGATGAGATTTATTCTCCATCATATCCATTCAAGTATAATTATAATTTGATGATTTAAAAATGATGTTTAAGGACTAGATATCATTCTGGATATGAATAAAATACAACAACCATGGCTTATGTAACAAAACATATAAAAGAAAATGAGTAAGTTAACTCCCGAAACGACGATAATACTAAGATATTATTATCAAATCAATATTAAAAGATCATATATGATATCATATTAATGTATATGATTCTTGTATAATTTAGTAACAATTATTTCACTATTATACAGGAGGTTAACCTACCCCAACCAAGGAAAAGTACAAGGTAAGGGTTTACTTTACAACCTCTTCATTATCCAAGGTTGTTTATACGTAATAATCTACTGGGATCTCTTTATCATCCACATCCATGTTTCTTAAAAATGTATTTCAAAACATTTTTACTATTTACTAGAATATGATTTAAAGTCATTTATACCCTTTTTGACTTTTATAAGTGGTTTATAAAGGAATATTTCCGTCATTTTCAAAACAAGTTCCCTTTTAACCTTTTCAATAGAATTAAGGTAAGAATGTTTTTTTAACTTATACGGCGGGTCCGGCTATTTACCGCCGCTATAAAATCTTCAAAGCATCCCTTACAAGCTTACAAGGACATTTTAAAAATAAAGGTTTTCTATTATAATTATGTTATTTTTAAATGATTTCAAAAAAAAGAGATATTTCTCTCAAATATATGAAAATCCAGTGCAAATGTATACGTATTTAACGCAAGCTTAAAAATGTTTTCAGAAAACCTGACTCTCGAGTTTGGTAGATAGGAAGGGATTGGGAGTGGACCCATCATGGCCTGTAATTAGTCGAGCAGTCTCAGAATTAGTTATTTTGTTTTTAGAAGCTTGCATAATGTTTTCAGAAAAACACTGGAGTGTATTTTAGCAATTTTTAACGTAAGTATCTTCTTAAAAAATTGCATCGGTAGGTCTCATGAGACAAACTAGTGTCTTGGAACAAGGCCTTGACAAAATCTTATTTTTAGTCTTGGCACGAGGCCTTGGCTATGTGGTTATGATAGTCTGGCATTATGCATTCCAACATTATGAAAGCGGTTATTGATATTGCATGTGATTATTCGATTAGTAGAATATCCATGTGAATAAGTAAATGGCATTATTTCATTTTACTTTTGCCATACTATGTTGAAGTTCAATTTTAAAAGGCTTTTGTTTTAGTAATTCATTGCCTTAAATGTTTATGATTATTTTGAATGTTCCGCTATATTGTTATCCTTACTGGGCATTTGAGCTCACCCCTTTTCTATGTTTTATTTTCCCCAGGTACTGAAGAAGTAAATTATGAATGACTTGCAGGGATATTATGAGGGGTTAATAGTGTGGATATGAATACTTTATTGTTGTAGTAGTTTTTCACTTTGAAATGTAATGTAAAACTTTATGATTATATCTAGTGTTTCCAAGGCTACTAAACCAATCGGTCTTTCGGGATTTGATCTTTCTTGTGATCATGCCAATGTTACGAAGTAATGCACCGACTCTGGGTAGCTGGGGTCGGGGCGTTACATTTTTGAAATCTTGAGAAATCCCTAACTTTATGACAAGCTATCAAAATGTACTTTTTAGATTCAGAAAGTGATGTTCTTGGGACATGTGGTGTCAGAACATTATATCTCAGTTGATCATAATAAGGTGAATGTTGTTATGACATGTGATAAATTGTGTAATGTTTTTGAGATGTAGAGTTTATAGGGCTTCATAGGGTATTACTGTAGGTGTGTTAAATATTTCTTAAAAGTTTTCATATCCAATTAACACTCTCACTCGAAAATTAGTGAAGTTAGTTTGGGATGATAAATGTTAAAGTTATTTTGTTGAGATAAAACATATTTTTACTTTTCTTCCAATATTGAATATTCCATAGAATGGGTAAGGATATGTGGAATTTTATGATGAACTAGGTTTTTGGTTTGGATTGAATCCTTATATAAGGTGATCACATGGTATCCTATCATTCCTGATAGCTTAGGCCACTCATGAAGAATTATATTACCCATGATCCCATTCTCACAAATATGATGCATGCTCTTAAGAGTTGGTGGAATTACCTTTTCAAAGAAAGGTTTAACATTTATTCCAACAAATGAACATCAAATATTGAGCTATATCTTCTCTAAAAATATTTTAATCTCTAATAGAGGCATTATATGTAGTACTTACAATATTTTGATTTTGACATTGCCTATACCCCCACTAAGGGGAATTTCATTGATGATATGTTGAGATGTAAAATTCCAACCGAGGACATGAATGAATCATAAGAGTAGTGTAATATGATAGATATATTTTCTCAACTTAATTTTGGAGTCTATTAGAATGAGTCTTAGGTGTTTTTTCTAGTATGTAGTTGACCTCATCTATTATTAAGGTGATTCCCTAGGAGCATCAGTTTGATGAAGAATTCCATTGGATTAGGGACTCTCTTTATGGTTAAGAGGCCATTAGTGAGTGGATGTTATCTTCATAGGGTATCATATGTTTTCAGAATGGGTATTTTGTGTCTTTTTCTATGAGAAATTTCATGATAGAGGATTACCATAATTCATAGTGGGTGGTGCACCTTAGAACCATGAAGATGTTCTATGACACACAAGGATGATTCTAGTGTCAAGGTATGATATGAGATATCACTAACTTTTTTTCTCATTTTTATACATACCAAAATGTTAAAGATGATCACTAAATACCTTCATGTTTTCTTCACAAACTTCCAATGTAGACTTGGAAGTGAGACTAGATTTCAATAGACATCATGGTTGGGTTTCTACGTACCACATGAGGGAAGAATGAGATCTGGGTGGTGATCTATAGGCCGGAAAAATCAGCTCACTTTATACCCATTCTATATATAAGCAAATTTGAGGATTTGGGAAATATCTATGTGAAAGATATTGTCTATTTACATGAAGTTCTATATGAGTTACTTTATGATAGGGATCCCTGTAACACCCAGAGATTTTATGAAAAATATTATTTTAATTTCATTAATTTCTTATGTTGTATTCTACACCAAGATTACCTTGCGCTATACGCAACACCGTATTAGCTTGCAGTATACGCAACACTATTCTTGGACCATGTTACACACAATTTTGATAAGAGTTATTCTACGCAACATTGAGTATATATATATATATATATTAAATGTATAAATGAAATGTGGTTGGATTCTGTTATACGAAACAACGAAGGATTCTTTCACAACACGCAACCCTGACTTGGCTTGCATTACACGCAATCGCGACCTTCCTCGATAGCGTGTGTTGTACGCAATACCGGGTTTTAATAAACAATGTTATATTATTATAATATTGTCATGAACTAGCCGTTATGAATAGTATTAACTAAATATTGAATTTTATAACATTATTATTCATCTTACACATTTCTAGAACATGGTATAAGAACAAAATAAATTTTTCGGGTAAAATAAGAATTTTTCAAAAAATGCAGTTTTGCCGCTTTTTGATGGCGCACCCACTCTAAATCTAGTTTTTGACATGTTTATAAGTTCAATTTTACAAAATAAAATTCTTCTTTGGAATAAAGAAATAAAAATTTACTTTGGATAAAATTTTCATATTATTCTGGTAACTTTCACATTTTAATGAATAGTAAAAACATGCTATATTTTAATTAAAAACAACTTTTTTCATCGTAATATCTTATGTGGCTAAATTATAATATTGAATGGTTTTAAAGTATAAATAGAATATATTTTTACCATTTAATATAATGTATGTCAATAGCATTGAGTTTACCTTGAATTCGTAGGTTAAATCAATTCAATCTTTTGCAATGTTTTAAACAAAAACCCGTTTTTATTCGACAACAGGATTAATTTTAATTTAATTTCTGCAACTTCTGTGTTTTGAATTTTAAAAAATGGATTCCATATTTGGAATCAGTGGGTCCAAATTATGTTAATAGGATACTTTTTATTTTTGGGAATTATGAATAGTAACTACGGTAAATTTTATTTACCATAGTTAAAGGTAAATCAGGTAATTAAGGGTAAATATAATATTTTAAAATTACCCTAACAAATTTCAAAATCCTATTGGATGACTAAAAAACGACCCATATCACCTAAGGGTCGGATTAGATTAATTTAATTAAATTTTTTCAATGAAAATAATTTAATTATTATTAAAACCAAAGAATGTGACAACATGTCACTATCTTAAATATTATAAGTATAATAATTTTAATCTAGTGATAAACTTCATGAAACTTAGAACATGAATAGTCTCCAGAAAGCTAATACAATTATATACATCATAGGAATTTATTTAGAATTTTTAGAAATTAAATAATTATCATTTATTATGAAAGAAAGATGATGCAGTAATTGTCTTATTAATGAAATATTGACATAATTGATGTTATAAATGCCCCAATAAATGTAATTTGAGACTTTTTATGACTTAAACTAATTTTCTAGGTTAATATGACTTGTTATTGTTGATTTAGGTAACTTGGTTCTAACTTATCATTCTGTTATGAATTTAATAAAAATCATGTACCAAATAGTGTCAAAATTGACATAAAATAGTTTTTAAAACAAATATTATATTATTAATTGTTATTTTATTCTTAAAAATCTAAGGTTCGGCCAAATGACTTAGATAAGATTATATATATTAATAATAAACAACTTGGGGTTCTTTTGTCTTGATATAGTAAGTTTATTAACCATATACTGTAAGAAAACAAAAAGACACGGTAAAAGTTAAATTATTTAACTTAGAGTTAAATCTAATTGATAAGGTTAAAATAATAACCTAAACTTGTCTAAATCCTATTGGATGAGAGGATTTCGACCCATCCCCACTTTATCTTCGAAATAAGACCCTTTGGAACCATTATAAACCGATTTTGACTTTAATATAAAATAATATTTTGAGATATTCCTAAGGTGCCCCTCTCCTCCCTTATAAAAGGGTACCTCCTCCCCCTCCTCCTCACACCAATCTGAGCACTAAAGCTCGGCCAACCCCTGCCAAAATTCCTTATCCACTTCCCTAGAATAATCCTAGAGGTCCTGGTCTTCTTCAAAGACCAATCTTAGTTCCCTAAGTGGAGGATTCAAAGAGGCGTTTCAAAGAAGAGGTAATATCCATTACCGATCTTTTCAATTTCTTTCTTCTTCAACTTATTCTTCTTTAGTTGTTTCAAGATAAAGTAATAACATAAGTATTTCTTATATACTGATATTTTATTATAAATATGAATCAACTCTAATTCACCTTCTATCCATCCTACGGAAAAATGAAATCACCGCGCGTGCGTACGTACGGAATACCGTCTCCACGCCGTGGTGTGATCTATTTTCCACCATCACCTTACAAGGATGGGTATAATGGTGTAATGAGTAACTATTTATGATTATTATAATTTAATATTGATACTGAAATAATATATAAATACTCAAATACAATTCCACGACCATGGGAACGATATCATCGCTCGTGCGTACGTACGGACTACCGTCTCCACGACGCGATGAGATTCATTCTCAATGATTAACCATTCATGAATGATTATAAAGTATATATAATATGTACTAATGAAATCTATGACATAATAATGATACTGGATTTATTTATATATTTATATGTATGTCATCTACTTAATTCCATTCAATTCAATAAGGAAACGAAAACAGCGTTCATGCGTACGTACGGACTACCGTCTCCATGAACGGTGTATTTCTTTCCATTTAATGATTTATTATATATATGTATATCCTGAATATATATATATAAATCATGTTTTATGTTCTGGAATTAAGTAATCATGATCTAAGTAATCATATGAATAATTACAAGTCAAAACACGGACGACAAATGAAACAATTTTACCCAAAACGCTCTTTAACATGGAATTTACAAAAGAACGGGTAATATAAAGTCATAAGTGAACCATATATGATATAATAACAATGAATATGATTCTTTAATAAGTAAATGACATTGTTTAAATCATTATACAGGAGGTTCGGACACTTACGAAGAAAATCAGACCTAAGGTAAGGGAAATATCACAATCTCATTTTTATCCGAGATTGTTTATTCGTAAGTATTTACTAGGGTGTATTTTATCATCCACATCCATGTTCCCTCAATATGTAATATTGTTTCCATCCACTTACAATAGTTTAAATCCAATTTTACCCTTCGGTGAGTTTTTAGTAAAGAATATGAAAGGAATCTTTTGTCGTTTTTTTCTTACGAGGTACTTTTTGACTTTTCCGACAAAAGTACGAAGAATGTTTTTTTAACTTATACGGAATAAATGGATTTTTAAAACATTAATTACAAGAAGCTTCCTTAACAAGTTTTCAAGTTTATTTTTAATCAACTTATTTTATTTTAAAGTCGTATGACATGTTATGAAAGGAAAAATGTTTTTGAAGAAGAAAGGATATTTTCCTCAAGAATGGAGTTCAAGTGTTTTATCAAAATTATTTTCCATCTAAGATAATAAAGGGTTCTGTTTTTATCCCTATTATTACATTGATTTGAATATGTTGTGAGGGAATTATTTTTATGAAGTCATTTACCTTATATGATTTGTTTTATGATGTCATGATGTTTAAGAATCCCATTTTTATTACATGGGTTATGAAATGATGTATGGTTTATGATTTTGTGGCACACATAAGAATGGTGTCATTAAGAGATGGGTGGGACCTATATCTACCTCCAATGAATTGGGTAAAGATTTTATATCTCATGAGATAGACATGGCTGGAATGGTAGGTTGTACCGGTTCAGTGAAACAGGACTGAAACGAGGGTTACTCGATTCAGAAAGGGACTTTGTCCACTAAGATAGTCTTGGCAATGAGTCTTGACTAACAAGAAATGATTCTCTATGATTATGTGTGTATGCCACAATGTTTAATGTTTTAAGTTATGATTATTGTGAATACATTTCACTGCCATGAGTTATCCCAGGTTATGAAATTATGATCTCTTTTGCAGGTTAATATTTCCAAAAGTTATGTTCTTTATATTTCTTTTGTTTACCCTTACTGAGCATTTGAGCTCACCCTTTTATGTTTTCTTTTCCCCGGGATATAAAGAAAGGTTTTAGGTAAAAAAAGGAAGATCTTTATAGGAGATGTTGAAGATCTTTCACCACTATTATAAGATTTTATTCCGAGTTTCCAAAGACACTAAACTATTACGATCCTTGTGTGTGTGTTTTTGTTATGTACTAAGTATTCCGCAAAAGTAATGTAATGTTTATGTACGTCAGGCTTCGGGTCTCTACAGTTGGTATCAGAGGAAAGGTTTACTCAACCTTTGGAAACTAGGATGCGAAAACGTTAGTGAGATCCCTAGAGATATTTCTACGGTATGTCTAGGGATGTCCCTAAGGTTAAGTATACGTATAGGTTATAGTACTAGAACTACGCTAACGATCATAGAATTAAACCTAAGATGTTAGATATTGAAGGTACTCCCCCTTTATTATGTTGTTTTCCCTAGCATGATTTTTGCCTCTCACACTATTTTTTTGGGTTTTAGACGATGGCTAGAACCCGAAGGAACCGTGTTGATCAATGCAATGTACAATGCAATGATTGTCCTCCTGAATAAACAAATGTTATGGGAGATGGAGTGCAAAATCTTATTGCTATACTTACACAAGCTATGAATCATTCTGGACTTCTTAATGAGCAGAGATGGGAACAATATTCTATTGAGTCCTTCATGAGGCAACATACACCTTCTTTCAGTGGGTCTTCTGATCCACTTGTTACTGAACAATGGATCAGTACCACTGAAAAGATATTTTCAGTTCTTCAATGTTCTGAACATGATAAAGTCATCTTAGCAGTATATCGTTTGGAAGGTGAAGCTGATCAATGGTGGAATCTTATCAAGAATACAAGGCAAAGAGATGAAATTGAGTCCATGGAATGGGACAAGTTCAAGAACTTATTTTTCAATAAGTACTTCCCTCGTATTCTTCGAACAAAGATGGAGAAGGAGTTTCTTGAACTAAAGCAAAAGGATGATGAATCTGTTGGTATATACGAAGCGAATTTTACAAGACTTGCAAGGTATGCATCTGGCATTATCATCCAACCTGAAAGTAAAGTTGATCGATTTTTCAGTGGCTTAAAACCAAGTCTTCGAAGGGCATTAGCTATAAGAGACTTCAGTAGCTATGAAGAAATTGTGCGTTGTGCTATCAAGGTAGGAATGGAAGTTGGTGTTACATATCCATCTCATGGTTTTGACAAGAAACGAAAGATGGAGTTCAAGGAGAAATCTCAGAATAATGGTGAAAAGAAGATGAATGTTTCCTTATGCACAAAGTGTGGAAAGAAGCATGGTGGAGATTGTCTTAAAGGGACAAGAAAATGTTTTAAGTGTGGAAAAGAAGGTCATCGAGCAGCTGAGTGTCGAAGTAATGGAAAAAGGGTTTCTAATGATGTGAATAAAGCAAACACTGCATAGAACGCACCACCAACACTTCAATGCTTCAAGTGCAAGGAAATGGGGAATTATGCTAATAAATGCCCTAATCCAAGGGTTAGTGATGATCAACATGAGCAACCACTGAAGGCAAAGTACAAAGGGAAGTCACATGTGATCACTATTGGCAATGTTGAATATGACAACGATGTGGTGGAATGATTAAGTGTTTATGTAATGGGATTCCAAAATGATGTTGTATCATTGAGTATTGCAATATTTATTGATGTGGTATTCAAAGTGATTGAGATATTTTTTGGAAATAAGATGATATGCGCATAATGAAGGGAAAACGAGAAAATGAAATGTTTAATAGTATTCATGAGCTCATGATTGATATAAGGACTAAGTGATATCATGATTTGAGTATATAGAATTTCGAGGATTTTGGTATGTGGAAAGTGTTAACTTTAAACTGCATTCATGTTTTCACTAAGGTATTCAAGAGAATACATGATTAAGGACTTTGAATGTTTGGAATGTGACCAAAAAAACATATCTTATGATATATGGGGATCAACGATGGTATTAAATCTCTGGTAATCGTTTTCACTATGTTATGAGAGTGGACTGCAGTATTATGGATAAGCCTAAAGATTGAAATGGATTATGTTGGACATAAGTGAGTATTGTTTAAGGATAGAAGTTTTTTTTCGATATTATTGATGGGATGTTATAGTAATGTAGTTTTAGAAAAAGGACAACCTGCAGGACGGGCGACAGCCCATCGCTTCGGACAAGGCTGTAGGAATCGAACCCACAACCGAAGTGCGACTGGCCTTTATCGCCTACCACTGGCCTACAAAAAGTCCATGTTTAGTAGAAACTAGTTTTATTATATTAAGCAGTATGATATATGAAGTATAAGTCCATTTTAGGAACCATATGTGATTAATCTCACTATAGATCGACTTATGTATATAATTTTTGCTAACCTTTTGTTTGAGACAGATGGAATGACCCGTCATTCTATCACATGATCTGCTAACACTTCACGAATAACAAATTCAACTTCATTTATTTAAGAGATGAAGTGGAAATTGTTCAAGGCACGAACAATAGTGAGATTGTACCAAAATAAAGTAAGTATTTATTCTAATTCAAATTTTCAACTTTAGGGAAATGATCTTGAAAACCAAAAATGTTGTCCTAGTGCCCTTATATCCGATGAATCGGATGGTACCTTAGATCGTCACAAATTTATGGATTTGTGATTGTTGGATTTTCCATAGCCATGTTCTCTACCACTCTCCATCAGAACATGATGGTTAGATTTCTCTTCCATATCCATATTTTCACCTATGTGGAAACCCAATGATTAGTTTATTTGGGTAACCGTTACGTTTCATACTTTTTTTTAAATATAAGTTTTGGTATTCCTTTTTACGATGTGGGTTTCTATCAAAGAAACTTTCAAATAGTAAACCATTTATAACCCTGACGAATTTCGAGGGCGAAATTCATTTTAAGGGGGGTAGAATGTAACACCCCGAGATTTTATGAAAAATATTATTTTAATTTCATTAATGTCTTATGTTGTATTCTACACCAAGATTACCTTGCGCTATACGCAACACCGTATTATCTTCTAGTATACGCAACACTATTCTTGGACCGTGTTACACACAATTTTGATAATAGTTATTCTACGCAACATTGAGTATATATATATATATATTAAATGTATAAATGAAATATGGTTGGATTATGTTATACGAAACAACAAAGGATTCTTTCACAACACGCAACCCTGACTTGGCTTGCATTACACGCAATCGCGACCTTCCTCAATAGCGTGTGTTGTACGCAATACCGGGTTTTAATAAACAATGTTATATTATTATAATATTGTCATGAACTAGCCGTTATGAATCGTATTAACTAAAATTTGAATTTTATAACATTATTATTCATCTTACACATTTCTAGAACATGGTATAAGAACAAAAGAAATTTTTCGGGAAAAATAAGTATTTTTCAAAAAATGCAGTTTTTCCGCCTTTTGATGGCGCACCCACTTTAAATCTAGTTTTTGACATTTTTATAAGTTAAATTTGAAAAAATAAAATTCTTCTTTGGAATCAAGAAATAAAAATTTACTTTGGATAAATTTTTCATATTATTCTGGTAACTTTCACATTTTAATGAATAGTAAAAACACGCTATATTTTAATTAAAAACAACTTTTTTCATCGTAATATCTTATGTGGTTAAATTATAATATTGAATGGTTTTAAAGTATAAATAGAATATATTTTTACCATTTAATATAATGTATGTCATTAGCATTGATTTTACCTTGAATTCGTAGGTTAAATCAATTCAATCTTTTGCAATGTTTTAAACAAAAACCCGTTTTTATTCGACAACGGGATTAATTTTAATTTAATTTCTGAAAATTCTGTGTTTTGAATTTTAAAAAATGGATTCCATATTTGGAATCAGTGGGTCCAAATTATGTTAATTGGATACTTTTTATTTTTGGGAATTATGAATAGTAACTACGGTAAATTTTATTTACCATAGTTAAAGGTAAATCGGGTAATTAAGGGTAAATATAATATTTTAAAATTACCCTAACAAATGTCAAAATCCTATTGTATGACTAAAAAACGACCCATATCACCTAAGGGTCGGATTAGGTTAATTTAATTAAATTTTGTCAATGAAAATAACTTAAATATTATTAAAACCAAAGAATGTGACAACATGTCACTATCTTAAATCTTATAAGTATAATAATTTTAATCTAGTGATAAACTTCATGAAACTTCGAAAATGAATAGTATATATAAAGCTAATACAATTATCTACATCATAGGAATTTATTTATAATTTTTAGGGATTAAATAATTATCATTTATTATGACAGAAAGATGATGCAGTAATTGTCTTATTAATGAAATATTGACATAATTGATGTTATAAATGCCCAAATAAATGTAATTTGAGACTTTTTATGTCTTACACCAATTTTCTAGGTTACTATGACATGTTATTGTTGATATAAGTAACTTGTTTCGAACTTATCATTCTTTTATGAATTTAATAAAAATCATGTACCAAATAGTGTCAAAATTGACATAAAATAGTTTTTAAAACAAATATTATATTATTAATTGTTATTTTATTCCTAAAAATCTAAGGTTCGGCCAAATGACTTAGATAAGATTATATATATTAATAATTAACAACTTGGGGTTCTTTTGGCTTGATATAGTAAGTTTATTAACCATATACTGTAAGAAAACAAAAAGACACGGTAAAAGTTAAATTATTTAACTTAGAGTTAAATCTAATTTATAAGGTTAATATAATAACCTAAACTTGTCTAAATCCTATTGGATGAGATTATTTAGACCCATACCCACTTTAGCTTCGAAATAAGACCCTTTGGAACCATTATAAACCGATTTTGACTTTAATATAAAATAATATTTTGAGATATTCCTAAGGTGCCCCTCTCCTCCCTTATAAAAGGGTACCTCCTCCCCATCCTCCTCACACCAATTTGAGCACTCAAGCTCGGCCAACCCCTACCAAAATTCCTTCTCCACTTCCCTAGAATAATCCTAGAGGTCCTGGTATTCTTCAAAGACCAATCTTAGTTCCCTAAGTGGAGGATTCAAAGAGGCGTTTCAAAGAAGAGGTAATATCCATTACCGATCTTTTCAATTTCTTTCTTCTTCAACTTATTCTTCTTTAGTTGTTTCATGATAAAGTAATAACATCAGTATTTCTTATATACTGATATTTTATTATAAATATGAAACAACTCTAATTCACCTTCTATCCATCCTACGGAAAAATGAAATCACCGTGCGTGCGTACGTACGGAATACCGTCTCCACGCCGTGGTGTGATCTATTTTCCACCATCACCTTACAAGGATGGGTATAATGGTGTAATGAGTAACTATTTATGATTATTATAATGTAATATTGATACTGAAATAATATATATATACTAAAATACAATTCCACGACCATGGGAACGATATCGTCGCTCGTGCGTACGTACGGACTACCGTCTCCATGACGCGATGAGATTCATTCTCAATGATTAACCATTCATGAATGATTATAAAGTATATATAATATGTACTAATGAAATATATGACATAATAATGATACTGTATTTATTTATATATTTATATGTATGTCATCTACTTAATTCCATTCAATTCAATAAGGAAACGAAAACAGCGTTCATGCATACGTACGGACTACCGTCTCCATGAACGGTGTATTTCATTCCATTTAATGATTTATTATATATATGTATATCCAGAATATATATATATATATATAAATCATGTTTTATGTTCTGGAATTAAGTAATCATGATCTAAGTAATCATATGAATAATTACAAGTCAAAACACGGACGACAAATGATACAATTTTACACAAAATGCTTTTTAACATGGAATTTACAAAAGAACGGGTAATATAAAGTCATAATTGAACCATATATGATATCATAACAATGAATATGATTCTGTAATAAGTAAATGACATTATTTAAATCATTATACAGGAGGTTCAGACACTTACGAAGCAAATCGGACCTAAGGTAAGGGAAATATCACAATCTCATTTTTATCCGAGATTGTTTATTCGTAAGTATTTACTGGGGTGTATTTTATCATACACATCCATGTTCCATAAATATGTAATATTGTTTCCATCCACTTACAATAGTTTAAATCCAATTTTACCTTTCGGTGAGTTTTTAGTAAAGAATATGAAAGGAATCTTTTGTCGTTTTTTTTATACGAGGTACTTTTTGACTTTTCCGACAAAAGTACAAAGAATGTTTTTTTTTAAATTATATGGAATGAATGGATTTTTAAAACATTATTTCCAAGAATCTTCCTTTAAAAGTTTTAAAGTTTATTTTTAATCAAATTCTTTTATTTTAAAGTCGTATGACAAGTTATGAAAGGAAAAATGTTTATGAAGAAGAAAGGATATTTTCCTCAAGAATGGAGTTCAAGTGTTTTATCAAAATTATTTTCCATCTAAGATAATAAAGGGTTCTATTTTTATCCCTATTATTACATTGATTTTATTATGTTGTGAGGGAATTATTTTTATGAAGTCATTTACCTTATATGATTTGTTTTATGATGTAATGATGTTTAAGAATCCCATTTTTATTACATGGGTTATGAAATGATGTATGGTTTATGATTTTGTGGCACACATAAGAATGGTATCATTAAGAGATGTGTGGGACCTATATCTCCATCCAATGCATTGGGTAAAGATTTTATATCTCATGAGATAGACATGGCTGGAATGGTAGGTTATACCGGTTCAGTGAAACAGGACTGAAATGAGGGTTACTCGATTCAGAAAGGGACTTTGTCCACTAAGATAGTCTTGGCAATGAGTCTTGACTAACAAGAAATGATTCTCTATGATTATGTGTGTATGCCACAAAGATTAATGTTTTAAGTTATGATTATTGTGAATACATTTCACTGCCATGAGTTATCCCAGGTTATGAAATTATGATCTCTTTTGTAGGTTAAGATTTCCAAAAGTTATGTTCTTTATATTTCTTTTGTTTACCCTTACTGAGCATTTGAGATCACCCTTTTATGTTTTCTTTTCCCCAGGATATAAAGAATGGTTTTAGGTAAAAAAAGGAAGATCTTTATGGGAGATGTTGAAGATCTTTCACCACGATTATAAGATTTTATTCCGAGTTTCCAAAGACACTAAACTATTACGATCCGTGTGTGTGTGTTTTTGTTGTGTACTAAGTATTCCAAAAAAGTAATGTAATGTTCATGTACGTCAGGCTTCGGGTCTCTACAATCCCTATTTCACTTCTTTCTTTTGGAGAGGCCTCCAGGAGGTATCAGGATATCAAGTATGTTTGAGTATGGAATATCGTCCACATATGGATGGATATAAATAGTGATCTATAAATATTCTTGATGACATGTTACATGCTTGTGTTCTTTAATTTGGTGGATCTTGATATATCCACTTGGAATTGGTTGATTTTTATTATAATAAAATTTATTAATATGCTATCAAAATGGATCCTTTTTAGGCCTTATATTCCATGCCTTATATATCTATGTTATAATGGTCATATATTTGTAAAGGCTCCTTTACCCGACTATGTTTTTTCGAAGATATGATGACTATGATTCAGTTGATTCTCTAGAGATTGTTGATGGCACAGAGACAATATAAATCCAATGTTGATCATTTCAATGACTATTTGAGTTTTCTATTAGTGACTAGGTGTTCCTAATAGTTTCACCTCATTTGGTTACTAGAATCTAGGTAGGTAGGGAAATATTATGCTGATATTTGTGGGAAAATTAGGTATTGATTAGAAGGTGGGGAAAGTGGTCTATCAGTTTGAACTTCCCCAATATTTGTCTTTGATCCACATTGTGCTTTATGTATCAACGATTAGAAGGTATCTTTACAATTATTCTCAATATTTAAGCTTTGTAGATCATGGTGTCAAAAATAATTTATCAATTACTTAGAATCTAGTAAGTATTTTTTATTTGGAGTCTAGGGTTCTATGTGGTAAGATGATACATTTGGTCTATGTGCTATGATAGCATGGTTCTAATTCTTATGAGACATGGGAGTGTGAGGCACTAATGAGAGAAAAGTGTCCACATCTATTTGATATGGAATATTCTTAACACGATTTATGGGAAAAATGTTTTTATGGTGGGGAGGTTGTAACATATATTTATCTTATTTCAAGAACATATTGACTCTTTTTTTTATTCACTTTTTATTTGGGTGCATTTTGGGCCTTTTGAGAATGAAGATAATTTTTTTTGGAAACAAACCCAAATTTAAGGGATGTATGTTTGTTTGAATTAGTGGTGTTTGGGTATAAATATTTCAAAGTCATTAGAGTATTAACTTTTGGTCTGGGATGAATTTGAAGCTTTATGGGTGGTTCTGCTGGGGGATTCTATTGGCCACTAGTTGTAAAAGGAATTTATGCAATAAATCATTGGTTTACGATGTCAATTGTTCACAGGTAAAAATCAGTGAGAATGGATTATGGAATAAATTTATTTATAATGTAAAATATGACCCTATGATATAAGAGTGTATTACACCATAAACAAAGGACTTACACCATAAATTCATTGCTCAATGTCTTTTTAACCTAAGGCAATGCCTTTTTTGGAATATGTGCAACGCGATGCATTGACACCATAAAACCAAGATTTATGATGTAAATTAGTTATGCCTCGTGATTTTATTTAGGATTCTCACCCGATTTTATTTGGAATTCTATAGGCTTCCTCCCATGAACCCTAGTCTTCCTCTCATGCATAGTGAATGACTTCATTACATTTAGACATATCCGTTTGGTGTTTGATCCCTAGTGAGTTTCTTTACTTTGATTTTTTCCTCCTCTCTACTATACTTCTTTGATAGTGGTGTGATATCATAATTTTAAATTTAATTTGATTTTGATCTTTATTGTTTTGTATATATTAATTGTTTCTCGATCATTTTCACCTTCATTCATTATTGGTGTTTCCTATTAAAAGTATTGATTTGATAACTGATTAAAGGTTGTTGGTTCAATATAATTTTGAAGTATAATTAAAAACTTAAATTTATTAGTTTATTTGAATTGTTTTTTAAAATATTTAATTTTTTTTGAGATGATTGATGTTTTATTTTGAAAAGGGCATGAAAATTATAAAAAACCACCAATTTCAATGGAATTGAAATTTTTGGGTGGATTTGAGAAAATTAATGTCTTGATTTGGAAATTTATTTGACGAAATGATTTTATGTTGAACCTTTAAATAAATTGCTCAAATTGAAAGATGATTTGAAAAGGCAAGAATTGATGAAAACCTATAATTTGGTTTTGAAATGAGAAAGGCTTGTTGAAAACTGAAATTTGGGTAATTTTATTTTGAACTTATTTGAAATGATTTATTTTAGCACTATTTATTGATTGATTGACTAAAGCACATGAAATCCTGGGTAGTTAGTGAGTAATTAAATCAATAACACTAGTAAATGCCCCTAGAAATGGATTGATGATGAAAATAATGGCATAAAAATATTGAAACATGATTTATCTGATGGGTAATTGAGTCTCAATAGCTTTATATGAGGGACACATTCACACATTGGGATGATATCACTGATTGAGTTGTGTGAGGATCCTGTTACTAGAAAATTACATTCCAAAAATCATATTGCATGGTACTATGATATGTTTTATTTGATGATTACATGCCATTAATTATTGGATATTTTATTCATTCTAACAAATTTATATAAATGATTTATATAAAATGTTCATTTAATAGTATTTTGATATAAGTTCCATCTTCTTGAATTTCAAGCATGTTTTGTTGAAAATATATAAATTCTATGCAATGCCTTGTTTTATTTAAATAGAAATCATAAATGGTTTATTACTAAATAATTTATTATAGAAAATATGGTGAGACCCTATTTTTATGTTTATATGACACCCTACCATTACCATTGGACGTTTATAGATTATCTTATGCCAGGTCCAAGAAAAGGGAAAGTGCCACTTGGAGGTGGTGGATGTTCATGATCCTTGGGACCCAGATTGATGGAGGTGATCGGTGGAGTTGTAATCCACATATTAAATAGGTTATGTTTGAGATTTTTTATTGAATATGTTTCTAAAATTGACGAGTTATTGTTTTGGGTACAATTGTACTTGTTTGTTTTTGTTACTTTCTCCATAAAGAGTGTTGAAATATCTATTTTTATTATTCATATTCACCATTTTTTTGGAAAAAAACATTCCCTTTTTATTCTTGTATGATGCTAGGTTCTGGTCACCAACCCATAGGGATTGGTAATTACTTTCGATCTATGTCAGTTCTGGCTTAGGTATTTTTGTACTAGAGAATTTGGGCTAGTTTGTGACATAGTTTATCCATAAATTTTTTTTATCTCACTCATAGTTATTTTTTATTCTTAACTTTCTCCCCAATTGTAATGGTTGTGAATTTTTTATTGTGGGTGTTGCTCCTCCCAAGGGACCTGTGGGGATATGAATTGGGTATATGGGTGAGTATCCATTAAATAATGGTTATATAGAGGTGATTAATCTAGTTTGAATAAAAAATAAAGAATTAAAAAACAATGAAAAACTGAAAAAAAGAACTATTTAAAATTGTGTTAAAGACTATGAAAACTCAAACCTTACTCCCCAAAAATGGTTCCTAGTTGATCACGTGGTTCTATAATACCATGGACAAATAGGTTTTTTAAAATATCCTAATGAATCCTATTATATGACCAGGGTCATCTCTCAATGAGTGGGGTTTGAGAGTTTCACTATCCTATCACTTATGTTTTTTTGTTTTCATTTTCTTAATTATGAAGGTGACCAGAGAGTTTTTTGTTTGGTTTTTGATTTCATGGAAACCTATAACAATTAGAAATGATGATTCACATAGAATTAATTTGAGAAATGAAAATGGTACTAAGGATGAATTTTAGTGGGAAATGTCATCATTTACATTTTTTTCAAATCATCAGATTCAATGAGTATGTTAAATATAATTCACCTAACCACCCTCCACTATTTTCCTTTATATGTAACCACTAATATTCTCAATAGAACCCTTAAAAAACCTGTAATGTCATGAATTATTGTCAGTTAGTGTGTGAAAACATTCTGTAATCGAGTGAATGAACTTACTCACACACTGAGTAGTAATCATATAACATTATTCCTATTGAACCACATGACTCCAATGGTATGAAGTGTAATCCAAATGGGAGGAATATAGAAGTCAAATATTTGTAAGTGTGTGATATTTTTGATGGGTTATAGAGTGAACATCACCTCCTCCACACTTCCACTTCCTCTATTGCACTAGAATTAGAGAAGAAATTTTTATGAAACAAATTTATAAATTCAAGAACGCTACTGTGATTCTCCTTAGACCACCCACAATGGTTTAGTTCTCCATGATTGCAGAGGATTTGATCACAAAGGAATCACTAGGATGATAAAACATGAAAAATTAATGGGTAAAAGAATGTAAAACATAGATAAACAGGTAAAACAAATGAGAATTAATATTAAAATTTTGTTGTATAAATAAATTACATAAGATCCTAAGTTATCATTTGGAGATTTTGAAGGAATTATATATGGGGAAGATTGAAAATATTTTTAGACAATGACCTTCATATGTATTTCTTTCAGAATCGTGGTGATTTTATCCTCTATTTTGATGAGTTTTATATAGAACAACTTCAAAATTCATGATTAATTCTATTGGCATCACCTTTTTAGTTTGGAAATTTTCCCATGATCATGCTTGTACAACATAGCATAAATGTTCTCATGCATCATGGATCTGGTGGAAATTGAGTGGAAATTCCCCATGTGAGTAGTTGTAGAATGATTTCACCATGACATGTGATGGTTTAGGAATGGATTGAGAAATTAGGATATAATGGTGGGCCCAAATAAGAGAGAATATTGAACTAAAAATATTATTCATCAGATAGATTTTTCATCCTTGAGCTTGACCTGGTCATCTTCATTTTCCATTTTATTAGTGAATTTTGGAAGCTCCATATACATGGCCTAGATTTCAACATGTAGGTGCAGCTTATTGGAACTTCATTTTAGAATTTTGATGAGCACCTCATGTGAGCTCTCTTGTGGACATGCATCTACAACCACAGGGGAAATTGATGTCCCTTATTCATTATACTTTCATAGTGAAATAATCATAGTCAATAATAGGGAAAGAACATTTTTTAGTGTTTGGATTTCTATGGACTTCACAGTCTTGGTTGACATCAAACTTTAATAAGATTCATGAATTATTCTCATGTAGCTCCTTATTCATTGTTTAAGAATGACTCACATGGAGGTATGGCATTTAACAGTGGTGAAACATTATTGATCATCTAGGTTACTTATTCTTGGTGGTTATTAAAGGTTACGATGGTTATAACCTCAAGAAAAGATGGAACACGAGTTCATAAACTAATATTTATCAAGATTAAATAGTGGTGCAACTTTGGATCTCTTTCATAGGTGGGAAAAAGAATATGAATTTTTTACTTTACAAATCCAAAATTTAGTCATGGGAGTGTAGATAAATCTTATAATTCTTGGTATTTAGATGGACTAACATCAATAGGTGACAATGATAATACCATAAATACTTAAACTTTATTAGTTTTGGCAGTGTGGCGTAGATTTATCCTTCTTAAAGAATGAGATCTTTATAAGTGAAAATTCATATCATAGACTTTGTTGGATTTTCAAGGAAAGAGGATCGATCAAGATGGTTTCCCATTCATGGTAGCTTTATTTTCCCTTCACGGTTGGTTCTTTTTCTATAAGTTTTCAACCTACTGTGAATATGTGGATAGTAGTGGGGGATCTCTCTATGATTTGAATGAGGATACCCATGGTCACTTGAGAAGTGATCTTGATATGTAGTTATCATAGGTTCTAAGTGCGGTAAATTTATTTTTCTAGGCTGTTTTCACTTTCTATAGTCTTCATGAAGTCACTTTGGAAGTGACTATAATAGTGCCATGCGGTCAGTTGAATTCAACATGCACCATCAACTGAAAAGTGATCATATAGATACTTAAGTGATATTTCTTCCTTCATGCATAAATTTTGAGACTCACATTTCTAACCGGTATTTCAAAAAAATAAATTCATATTTTAGTTCACTATTATCTTCTATTTTTTTAATAATATTAAAACAATTGAAATTATAATATTTTACTCTAAAAAATTTATTCCAGAATAATTTCAAATTCATGAACCAATTGAAAATATAATTTTTTAAAAAATAAAATTTAAATAATTTTAAAATCACTTTTATTTCCAAATTAAAAATTAAAAATCAACAAATAAAATCAATTTATGGATTTTTGTTTGATTTAAAAAATATTTGAAATAATTAAAACTAAAAAATTGTCCCATTTAAGACTTTAATTCTGGATTGAATAATTATTATTTAAATTCACAATTTAAAAATTATTTACAATTTCAATGTTATGGCTTCATAATTAACCACAAAAATGAATAAATCAATAAAATAATTTATTTAAGCTAATAATCAATTAAGTTCAAAATTCTAATAAAATCACTATTTTACATGGAATATTAATTTATTAAGGTTATTTTAAATCAATAATAGAAAAAATGTTGAAATTTTCATCCCACATAAGGTCACCTTTAGCTGGGAAGGGAACTAGGCCATTAGATCATGATTCAAATTTACCAGGGGAATAAATTCTTTCTTCTTGACAATGTTGTTTCTATAGAACATCTTGACGACCAACTTACGGTCTCCCTTTACATGAAGTCACATGGCATTGATTTCAAGTGAAAACTTAATTAAAGTGATAAGATAATGATAATCCACCTCATTGTTGGTGAAAACCTATAAAATGTAATGACTATGGTAAGATGACCTGTGCAGGAGTGATAAAGACAATCTCAAGGCCTATCCTATTTAGTTTGGGGTTGTTGATCCTTCTCTAGGCTAGGATCGGGAATGCACCATCAAAGTGAATCTACCAATATGACACCACAAGACCCATATAGTGGATGGAATCATCTAGGAATTCAATATACAAGGTAATCTTTTCATGGAATGGATGCACGACCAGGAAATCCACCATTTCTTAGCCCTTGACAACCTTCTAAAGAAAAAACTAATGATGAAATATTGCATAATTACCACCCAATGTGCTGGTAATCATATTATCATGGGGATTTTGAGGATGCACTTTAGTGGATCGATGTGGGATACTAGCTGTATCTCATGGTGCTACAATTAGTTCCATATATTTGTAACTATGATGTCCAAAGCAAGGAAACTCTTATCGATAGAAGAATATCTAGCCTCTATGTCGAGTAACATGAAACTGAGAGAGTATATTATTTTTTGTCATCTCTTTTTGTTCGTTCGAGCTATAGGGGGACCCATATAATATTCTTAGATATTCACATAGAGGAACAAATTCTTTCCTTGGACAGGTATAATCATGATCAGAGGATATAAGAGATACTACTTGATGTCCTCAAATGTGGTCTGACAATCTTCATCCCTTTGATAAGAGACACCATTGTTCATGATCCGTGAGAAGGTATTACACTTTATATCCTGATTTATGATGAATCATGAGATGTGGTATTAGTATCCCTAGAGGCTTCACAAATCTTGAAGGTTGCATATGGTAGGCATCTTGCTAATAGCCTTGATCCTCCCTAGATTAATCTCATTGCCTTTGTACTTGATGAAGCAATGGAAATTTCCAAAAGTGACCCCAAATGATCACTTTATAGGATTCATCTTCAGGTTATCAAATAAGAAGAAGTTAAACGCTTTCTCAAGATCAACGAGATGGTCTTGGAATTGGTTGGACTTGACCACCAAATCATCTACAAATCATTCCACCATTGTCCCAAGGAGCTTCTTGAAGATATGGTGCATGGTATGATGGGATTTAACTCCATAATTCTTCAAACCTAATGGCATAAATCAGTAATAGAAGGTTCCATGATGTGGCCAAAAAGTGATTTCTTCTTCATCCTCAGGGCCTATATGGATATGATTATACTTGAAGTAACTATCATTAAATTATGTTGCCTAGAAACTAACATTTCAATCAATTAGAATCTCTATCTCTAGAAGGTAAAATCATCATTTGGTAAGTGGTGATTGAGGTCTATCAATATAGACTATGACCTGTTCTTTATTCATCCTAAATGGGACAATGGTGGCTAGCCACATGGGGTACTATACTTCCATAATGAATTTATCATTGATAATATTATCAACTTCATCCTCGAACATGGAATCTTGGGAAGAGTGCGTCTTCTTGGGAGGATTTTTGAACCCACGATGGCCTACTGGGAGGAAAATATGATGAAAAAACCATGATATTGATCCCTAAAATTTCATTGTATCTCTGGGTGAACACATTGTCATGCTACATTAAGAAAGATACATCATTCCACTACTCATTTAGAGACATGACTGTACTAATTATTATTTCCCTTGAGTCATACTTGTTGTCGATATTGACCTATTTCAATTCATTTATAGTGATGGAGACACCATCTTTAAAGGTGGTAGGGGTCTTATTCATCATTTAAAATAGGAGGATCAAGGGAAGGAGGTGAATCTTCTAGAGATGGAGACCATGGGGTGGGGTTACAATATTCCTCAATAGGGATGGAATCTTTAATGAGGGATTCCTACTTTGTAAATACCATGGGATAAAAAATATGGTATGCCTGTCCCATGTGGTTTTCAACTGCGATATTCACTTTTGATGTCAAAACAATGATGATGGATTGACCTCCACTGAGTGAACCATGTTTTCTAAATCATGTAGCAGTGTTATAGATCATTTTACATGATGAAAAAGCCTTAATACACAATAGGATTATGAATTTATAGAATAAACCATGCCTTTCCTATATAAGGATATGAGGTAATTTGTGATCATTCCTTCTTGGGGACTACAATTTTTTTTACAAGATATAGGGTTTTTTGTTCCAAATGGTGGATTGGAAGGATCAATCTATCCTTCAAATCTCCTCTAGGATCCACTGAGGTGGGTGTCAAATCATTGGGTGAATTTATACGCTTGATACTATAATTTTAGAGATATTTTCATTCCCTTTTGTGGTAACTAATATCCAAGTAGATGGATTAACAAGAGTTGAAGGGTGTTGTATTTCCTTGGAGTACCCCTACCTAACCATTAATGAAGTATTTAAGGCATTGGTTTTATGCATAGGGAACAAATATGTGAATATGAAGCTAAGGCCTCCCCATAAGGGTGTTGAAGGTAATATCATATGGCGAATCTATGAATTTATAGTTTTAAAATAGGTTACCGAATTGATGCTTTAGCTAAATCTTCCAACATGGATGTTCTTTTCTAGGGAACATATGAAGTTCAATGGGACCTAAATATCCATAAAGTATTGGACCTAATTCTTACACTCTAGAGAGGGAATTATGGATGCCTAACCATAATAGGAAATATGAGTGGTGTTTTCATAGTGAGACTCTACTTGGTGAGGCCTATCCTATGGAGGTTCCCAAAGGCTGACCAACTATGGGACCTGAGTTTATACAACTATTGTAGTTTCTTCCTTCATAAGATTCTATAAAGGAGTTGGGAGAGGTAATAGGAATAAATTCTATTTGGTATTCTATAAGGATTCTTCAAAATTATGATTTCTTTTGTAAAAATCTCAAAATCCACCTAGATAACTTAGGGAGATGAGGGTAGGGACTAAATCATTTCAAACATTCTCCATGAACATCCCCAGCAGCTGTTCCTCATAAAGCTGAACATCAAGGGAGTATGAAATCCCCTTCCATTGGGAAATTAATTCATAAACTCACCCATCATCCCGCTAATTTCATTTAGAGAGGTCAATGATGATGGTCATGCATAGTGTGGAGATGTACTTGTATAGAAACTACCTTAAGTGATCCTCCTAGTCGAAAATAGATTTTTGGGATAGAAAATTGTACCACAAAAGGTGGTTCCATATATGGTTTCGATGATAAAATAATTTTGGGTAGATTCCAACTTCTTGGGAGTCCCCAACATTACGACACACCATGATGTAAAGTGGGTTAGGTGCTACAGTGGATCAGCCGTTCCATTGAATGGGGTAAAAATCAGATTATCAAACTACGGGGGTAGACAAGTATGGTCCACCCATTCCAGATATGAATTTCATTTAGGAAAGATAAATATATTCTTTGTCTCTAAATAATCAATATAGGAAATGAGAGTGGATATCATGTAGTCTTGGTGAGTGTTGGTAGTCACTAATGCTTTTACTGGCCTCCTAGAATGAGAGGTAAAGTGATCATGGTCCCAAGGTCATAAGTCATACTACTTAGTTGGGGTTTGAAGTTCATATCATTTACTCTTTCTAGATCTACCAACCTATACTATAATTGGGTGTGTGGGTCCACCACCTCAACCCCGGGATCCCAACTGAGAAAGGATAGATGGCCATTCAAAGGAGGGGCAGGATCCCCATAGACATTGTCTCACTCTAGGCACTGTTCAGAAAGGAGCTCAATGATGAACCTATTATAGTACTCAAAATCTTATAAAAAATTATCCATTATATGATATGAATAATTTTCTCATGAATCCTTTGATGTGTTGACGACTTTATCCAATCCATTTCTTCTATTGAGATATTGATGAGAAGGAGGAAGTGCCTTAATGGGGGACTTCCAAGGCCCATTTTTTTGTCTTTTCTAATGTGTGTGGGAATCTATAAGAAGATATACCTAATAATGTGTCTCCCCTTAGGGAATTTTCTTTCCATAATGTCCCATGTCATCAACTTGGTTTCACTAATCACCTAGAGGATTGATCATGATAACGTTCATGGTGGCGGTGGTTGGAGGTAAGATTTCACTATCAATGGGTGGGCTAGCCTGATGATCACATTATTGCTGTGAAAGAGTACTAAAATGGAGGGAAGAATAATACCCCCTTACTTTGATATTTATATGGGGAGAGTCCTATTTAATGACCTGATGAAGCATAGTGAATCTCTTAAATGTAATTCCACATAAAAATTAGGTGGTACCCCTTGTATCTGCGTGCGATCCACTGGGAGTACAGTGATTTAATCATTTTATGATTGATGATGAATTAAATAAATATTATTAGATCATCCATGATATGAAAACTAGATATCATGAAGGTGGTTTAATTTCAACCATATATTCTTGTTGAGGCATTATGTATGACCCTCGATAAGGAATTCTAAAATGGTAAAGCACAGGGTTACAAGCAGCCAAAACACAACCGATAGCTGTTCAATATCCAAGATCTCCTAAAATTATTCCTCCTACTCATTATCCATAGGGTGGTACTATTCCTCATCACCACAAGATTTAATTGGTAATGTTCGGGAGGCTGGTGGTGGTAGTGAAATAGACATAATCTGTTATTGATTTTTTGGAAAATGGGGCCTCTAATGGGCCAACTAACCCTGAAACTTTTGGGTGTCTTATATAGGTGGGTATAGCTTCATGATCATATCCATATATGATGGGGTGTTAATTTCCTCCTACTATACATGAAGGACATCATTCCACTCTGTCTCGGGAAAGTAATCACCATTATTAGGGGTATCAATCCAGACCCTGATGTATTCTCTACTTCCAATGTGGAGGTAGAGAGAATGGAAGATGATGGTGGCAGAGATGGTTGAATAGAAAGTCCCTATAATGAATCCAAGACATCATCCAAATACATGTACCTATATAGGGATATTGGGACCTTTTGGACCTTAGTTTTAGAGATGATTAGCCTCAACTGATAGTTTTTTACCCCATCTATGGTGGTGAAGGAGGGGGTGTTTCCATTGAGTATTCTATAACATTGTATTTTGAGAGGTCAATGGTGACCTGAAATTTTCTCCATTACCACCAATGATGGTGTGGTAGTTACTTAAGTGTGAACATCTGAGGTCCAAGAGGATTTCTTCTATGTGTTTTTCAGGCATCACTACTGGAAGGTGACCCACGGTGGTTGTTTGTTCTTCTTCCCCATGACAGATCTTCATGGTAGGGGAAGTCTTTATTATGATTAAGACCTCTATGTAATTTGATGATATTGTGAGGAGGACATCCACATTCAAATTATTCATCTTGAAGTGTCCCATGATGGTTTCCAGTGGAACCTATGATGGAGAGAATCAACTCGGTCTTCCTGATGGTCAACTAGGGGTTTGATCCTAATCGAGAAACAACATTCCCCAAATCATAGGTTGTTAGGGTAGAAGGAGATATGCTGATGGTGGAAGGAAATAATGGAGCTGATGTAGAGGCTTCTTATTGGTAAAGGTTTGTGGTCTACCCTTAGTGTTGATGCTAGGTGTTATGGATAGGGGTTAGTGAAACAGGGATAGGGTCAACCTACTCATCGACCTCCATAGATAGTTGAGATTTTCGGAATAGAAATGTGGGACACCTCCTAAGAGGATCCTAGGTAGGTTTTATGTTGGGTGTGACCTATAAATCCCCTAACTCTTCGACATAAGGGAGTGATTCATCAGAGTGTTCTGGGGAGAGGATCCTAAAATGATTCATCGTCATTAATAGGGTGGGATGGGGGTATTGGGGGGGGGTTCCCCTTGTGTGACCCCTAGGGGTGGTGGGATTGGCATGGTTCTAATGATTCTAGGTCCTTCAGGTCTATATACCCTATCGACATACACCCTTCATGTCTATAGTGATGAGATGGTGTGTTGGTGACCCTCATTTGGATGAGTTCAGAGGGGGACATGGGGTGGGGGAACTTGGTAGCTATGGGAGTGGTGGATTCCATGGTAGGTGTGTAGTTGTGTGGGATCACCGCACTATTAGTTCTCCTTTCCCCTTGCTTGCTTGTGACAGGTCATCGAGCATTTCCCATGGCTTGAGTCTTGTAGGTTACATATGGTCACCCTTTTAGTACATGTACGATGATAGAGATGCCCAACATACCCAATGTTATTCATCCTCTCCAAGGTATATGAAGGATAAACATAAAAAATGTATCAAAATAGAAATGTTTGATGTTCCTAATTTCCCCTAGCTATAGAAGAAGAGTCCCATGTCATGTCCATCATTTTTTTAATGATTCCAGAATTTGGAAATGTATAGATATGGTGATGTCTTAATTAGGTGGTGTCTAATTTTACTAATCTTTTCACATTTGAAGGAGAAGAGATTCATGTTTTTTTCATCATTTTTTTTCTGATTATTTCCTCTAGGATACACATTGGGTGAAGTAATATAGTTTTATTTTCACCACATCCCTGCTTTCTAAATTCAGGCAACCTCTACCACCAAGGATGATGATGTTGACTCTTTGATCTAAATAGGATTATGGGATGTTAGTTACTCCTTCTTTATATTCCTACTTGTAGATTGTTTCCTAGTATGGGTCTCCCTCATAGATTTGAGACATGTCCATGAATCTCATTCCCTATTCTATCTTGATGTGGATGCTGGATAATAACACTACTTCCATCGAAACAGGGAAGATACATGCGGTTGTAATTGATGGTGATATTGATTTTTTTTGGAAATGTATGAATGTTTTGTGTGTTGGATGTCTGTAAAAGTCATCCTCTATTAAAGTCAAGGGGATATCATGTTTGAGGAATATTAGGTGTTGAACCCAAGGCATCACGTGTTCATCATAGGGAAACTTACACCAGGTGCATAAGGCATCCATGGATCATTACATTGGGAATCTCTTTTTTTCACATTAGGTAGAACTGCTGATGCATTAGGTGGGGTCCTAAGTTTATGTTCTTAGTGGGAAACAATCATAACTTTAAGATTTTGTAGAGACATGGTTATAGGTTTTATGTATTGTAGGGACATGCCCATAGGTTTAATGTCTTATGTGGATGTTTCCTATGAACACTCAGACTGTATTGGGCTATATATGGATAATAATTGTATGGAGATTCTAATGTTAAATGGGGACCTCAAATTTGGGTTGTGTGAGGTTAAGTGTTCCCCATATGGGGAAATGATCACCCTTTGGTGTTTTCATATCCTAGGTATAAGATAGAAAATCTCATGATAATGTCAGGATATTGAGATTGATCCTTGGGGAATAATCCTATGTTACCTTTTTGGAGACAAAGATGAAAACCCATGTTGTTTTAGTGTACAGTTTATGGTCAAGTGATAAGACTGGTCTATGTATTTTAACTTCATGTGGTAAGGATGCTTGTGTTATGAAAGGAGTGACATCAAGGGATGATGTTAGACTTATTCATGGAATATGACCAAAAGATGGGGGGTCATATCAACTTTATAACATGAATCATCCTATGTTTCTCACATGGGATAAGGTTACAATTTAAATTCATGTGCTATGGATGTTTTCATGCATTTTAACATCTCATGATCAAGATGTTAGCTGTGATTTTTAAAGTATTTCATTTTGGATGTGGATGGGGCTTACACAAGGGGTATCCCATGCCTAGTTTGGGTGGTAGGGGAGAAGGATACAACACTATCCATCATCAATGGGAATAGAAATTGGTTTCTCTAGATGATGTGACCACTAGAACAATACATAGGAGTCCCAATGTTATGTTTCCTAAGATTAGGAGAAAGAGGAGATGAGGTTGTCTAGGATTTGGTTAGATAAATGGTCCTATACATGAGGGTTGATGATACTAGTCATGAATATGATTGAGGAATGAGTGAACCCAGTGTCCCAAACCCATACATAGTTCCATCCAACCCAACAGCCGACCTAGACTGTGGCATGGCCCAAAGGGAATTCCTAATCCCTAAGGGCTGGAAATAAGTGTCTGGGTATCAAAAATTAATCTTAGGAACTATTTCACCCATAAAATTATCATAAACTTCCAAACATAATAAATTAACTGAAACTGAACATTCACAACCAAACATGGCATAACCAATTTCCAGATTTATGTTTACACCATTTAAACTAAATCCAAAATAGGTTACAAATGAAAAGGAAATAAAGAATACCCAAAAAAAACTATATTATAAGATAATCTTCACCCTAAATCCAACTCCACAACTCCTACATAAAGAATACCTCTATTAACCCAAACCACCATCACCAAATGCCCTACCTTTACCTATAGAAAACATTACTAAGTCTACTTACACCCAATGATGTAAGTAGGGTGTGATCCAAAGAACAGTAGGTTGCCACAAAAAAATGGTTCCATGATTTAAACATTATAAGATAAATTAAAATGAAAGTCTTATAAAATAAAGATAAAAACATTTTTGTGAAAAAAATTTTAAGGGGAAAACATGCGTTTCTTTTGTATTATCCAACAAGGTACACCGTATGCTGAAGGTGGGTACGATATCACAATTGAGAACTATTTCATAGAAACAACCTATAGGATCTAGATATAGTGGGACCCTAGAGACACTGTATATCAGTGAAAAGTGTCATAGTAACAAAAAACATCCACATCATTGTGCACGAGCCACTATAGATGAGAAAAATTTAAAATTATAGTAGTCTCCAATCATCATAAATATATAGTTAGTGTTGTAATCATCAATCCACCTAGGTGAATCCGGGATGAAACCAATTCCAAATCACTAGCATACTTGTTCTAGTCCTCCCACCTAGACACTTAGGTTTCCCTTTATACTCACTTTTTAATCCACAAGTCATAATGTTCACAACAATTCATATACACAAATTCCAACAATATAAACACACATGTGATACCTACATTTCCAAACCAAAAACCCATTTTGGAATAAAATGCACAATAAATTAATTTCAAAAAATGTTTCGCATCACTTTCTTAATTTATTAAACGTATTTCATAATTTGTAAAACTCTTCTATGAAGCAAAACAAGGGTACACATATAAAATAAACCCAAATTTCCTTTAGAAAAATCATATTCAAGCCATATCCACATAAAACATCAGTTTAAACCAAACAAAAATCAAATTTGTATTAAAATAGGTCTCTCACCATCTACACATTTTATCAAATAACATGAAGACATAAAACAAGGAAGCACATAAGAATGACCCATGGAATATAGCCTATTTCCTTTGGAAAACCATTTTCAACAGAAAATCACCTTGAATCATTTTAAAAACACATTTCTCACCTCACATAAAATCCATTGCACATAAATAGGAAGCAGATCAAGCATATTAAAATCACAAAATAATGTTTAATCATGGAACCACCTACCTCAAGAGAAGAAACCTCTAGAAATCGGTGGAAAACTATAAACACACCTCAAAATAAACATATAAAGGCGAGAAAGATCATAAAAAATAAAGATAGAACCCAACATATTAAGATATAACCCTCAAAATGGAACACTTCTCACTGGAGAAGAGAAATACAAAATAAAGAGGAAGAAAAGCCTAGAGAATGGAGAGAGCCTAAGAGAGAAGGGACTTACTTGAGGGTTATTTAAAGAATCCAAGACAAATATCCTACCAAAATGGATTCCAATGGACAAAGGAGGAATGAGGGATGTGACTAGGGTAATAAATACCAAGGGGGGAGAGAAATGGGTGATTTGGGGATAAAAATCAAGGGGAGATAAAAAATAAAATTCAAATTTTAATGACTTGGATAGACCGCACGATTAGTCTGCACAGTTTTCAAATTGTACAGAAGCCATGAACCTCTACCTGACTAAGAGAAACCTACCACATTTTTGGCCCACATGGCTTGAATTTCCATTAAGAAGCTATGTGGTAGCTCACTGCCCCAAACCATCACCCACCGCAAGGTTACCTGTGTAGGGGCACATGGTTTCCCCTAACCGTGCACCAACCGTGTTCCAAATTCTATATAGTCCAAAACATACAATTTTCTCCAAAACACATGGGAAACCCCAAGGGAATAACCTATACAAAAAATATATAGGAAAACACCTCATAAATTGTAACTCATCACACCTGGCTCTCGAGGGAAAAATTGTGACCCAAACATGAATTGAAACCAAGGGTGAAAACAAAAACTCATGTGTGATAATTCTACCCAGCATATGCAAGAACCCGGTTCTTATCTTTGAGGTACGAGTTTCTTCTTTTCTCCCTTCCTTAAGTGTTTTTAAGAAAATATGGAAAATGGGGAAAAATCCTAAATTTTGGAACTACAGGCCGTGTACTTTTCCACACGCTCTGTACTTTTGGCCGTGTGGAATGGGTACATGGGGCGTGTGGCCATGTCGGAGACTAAGGGTGTAGGAACTGACTAAATTCCATGTAGTGGTCCTTTACATGTCGTGTAGTCAGTCTGAAGGCCAATAAATTAAGGCGGTGGAGCAGCCGCCAACTGGGCGACGGTACACGCCGTGTACTCATGAGTACATGTCGTGTAATCATGTCGATGAATGAACAGTTTGGCAGTGCCGCCAGAGGAATAGTTAAATAATGAAAGTACACATAGTGTACTTTGTTTTTTTCTCTTAAATGGCCAGTAGCCTCCCCTGTTCACAGGGAAGGCTTAGAACCTTACGAGAGAAGTGGAAGAGGGAGGCCGAACCTTGGGACATCTGCCGATTGAGCACCAGGAATCTGATCCCGCTTCTATCAATCACGTTGGAACCGTGCGGGTAATCCCTCTCTTCTCCTATCGTGTTTCTTACCAATTATTCTCCTAATGGGATTTATTTGAGGTTAAGCGGTTTTTATTCTTTTTCAGATCTACGTCGTAATTGGGCATTTCTGGAATCGACGTTCTTGTATAGCACTCATTGGCATATAAGGTAGGTGGCTCGGTGTTTATTTTCCAACTGTCGTGCATTTTTGTGTGTTTTTGAGACACGAGCCCATATTTGGGGTGTCGTGTGGCTGAGGTCATGGATATTTTAATACCTATAATTGTATAGGTAATTAAATGTGATATTAAAATGCTGTTTGGGATCCCTACTTGGATCCAGGAGCACCCCGGGGGTGCGTTCCTCTGTTTAGCCATTTGGCCAGGATACCCGAGGGTATTCCATGTTTAAATTATGCATTACCTTTTCCTTGAGAGGAATTGTATGTAAAGTGCATATTTATATGTTGGGAATGGCCCGATTACTTATTCCTGATGGTGATGTTTTACTATAGCCTGAGGGCGTGACTGTATTAGCCTGAGGGAAACATATTATTTCGACTGAGGGAAACCTTTCAAGCTTGAGGGCTTGACTTCTGTGCCTGAGAGAGACACTTCGTATGCCTGAGGGAGAGATTCTGATACACCTGAGGGAAATTCCTGAGGGCGAGATTCTGTATAGACTAAGGGCAAGCCTGAGGGTGTGGTTTACTATATTAGCCTGAGGGAAAGGTTCTGGTTGGCCTGAAGGCTTGGTGCTGTTGAGAACACAATGTTACTAAATTAAATGATCAAAATTAATAATTAAATGGAAATATAACTATTAAGTTAGTTAATTTTGAGTACTGCTTAGTTTATTGCATTTTACTACTGCACACTGTTGTTGCATGCTTTCACATAGTTGGGAAAGAGCCTTTAGTGGCTGCCTAATGAGATATATTTATCACACCCTGTTTGGGTCATGCTTTTCAGCACAAATAGATTACATTGCTGCAGGTGTGGATAGGGGAAAGAGTCCCTATACAGGTACTTGACTGTTGCTGAGGAGTAGGAGGGCATGGGACCGAGCCTAGGCTCGCGATGCCGCTGTCAGTTGTTTTGCTTTGTTTTGCTGTATTCTGCATTTTGTTGTACTGTATTAATGTATAACATGTTCTAGATGTTTTATTATAACTTGAGACATGTTTCATCATTATTTATTTACAGTTGGTTATATCTACTGTAGTTGTTTATTTCAGTTGTGTATGGTTTGCTGCTTCCGCTATTACTGTATGATTTATTCTTTCCGCTGTGCTAAACTTTGACAAATGAGAGAATAGTTTCCCCACTATCTGACCTGGGTCCTCACTGCTAGTCGACAGCCTCTGGTTTTTGGGGGAAATTCGCTTGAGGTCACATGGCGAACTAGGTTCGGGGCACCCGTTGAGTGGCACCCGGAACAGGGACATTACAAAGTGGTATCAAAGGAGTTCTTTTCTTTGACTTACTATTTAGAGCTGTAGTCAGGGATAAGACGAACGGTAGTTGGTAATAAGCTGTGCCTGGGTGTAGCTAACTCGTGTACATGGAAAATCCAATTTACCTCATGTTGCAATTTTATTGATTTTGCAATTTACAGTTGATTTGTTTTCACCATTGGGTGATTCACTTGAGATTGTGTTGTTTATAATTTATTAGTGGGTTCTATTTAGTTGCAACCCGATGAGATGAGGGTATGCCGTCTCATGTATCATATAGGCACATGCTAGAAATCACATGCCATGCATAGTTTCCATGCCATGTAGGTGTATTAGAAATTGCATGTTGTTGTGATAGTTGTTGTGCTAGAAAATCATGTTGTTTTGATAGCTGCTTGATAAATACCTGCTTTGTGATAGGGTATTTTCTTGTGTGAGCCTGTTTGTAGAATGGACACCAAAACTTGGTTTTTGGGGAGTACGGGCCCCCATAGACCAGAATTTGGTGGATCATTAGATGTTTATTAGTTATAACATAGATAAGATGTAAAACTTTGATTCGTGGGGAGTATGGGCCCTCACGGGATGGAATTTGACACTTAGGTGTTGTTTTTCAGTATTTTTTGGGTTCTGGGGAAGTTTCTGAGGCATACTGTCTAGAAACCCAGTATACACACCGTGTAGTACTTTAAACACGCCGTGTATGGCCTTCTGTTCAGGAAGAAAAATAAACTTTTTAAGTACACGCCGTGTACCCAGAGTACACACTGTGTAGTCTTTTCCCGTGTCACAAACCGTGTTGGCGGCGACATGGGGAAGGGAAGAGTTTGTGGCGAACATTCCGTGTAGCTTTTGTACACACCGTGTAGTGTGGAACCAAAGTCCGACCATGTAACTAACAACACGGGTCAGTGAACTCCTATACAGAACACACCGTGTCAATGATGAACATGCCGTGTAGTGTGACCTGGGGACTCGGCCGTGTAACTAACAACACGGTTCGGTGTCACCTATCCTTGAATACGCCGTGTACCTGTGGGACATGCCGTATAGTCTTGTTTGATGACAGACCGTGTGAACTTAACCATGTGGCTAGGAGACAGGGTAGTGTACATTCTGTGTGCGGGTGTAACACGCCGTGTAGTTGCAAACCGAGTAGTCGGCCGTGTCACAAACGACACGGGCAGTTGGAAAATAACACCGTACATGCTGTGGAGATATTATACACGCCGTGTAGTTCTGTTCAATGGGAGCCGTGTGGCTTAGCCATGTTGAAGGACCTGGGCAGGGGAAGGAAAGTCAAGTACATGCCATGTAGTCATTGTACAGGCCGTGTAGTCTTGTTTTGCATATCTTGAAATGCCTTCTTCCTCTTGTTCACTTTGTGGTTCATTCGCTTTCAGTCATAGATAATATTGAATCTAAGGCGTGTTTTGACCTTGTAGTGTCATGCTGCCTAGACGACCGCGCATTGTTCACGAGGAGAGCGGTGAAGAATATACTCCAGAGATGGTGGGCCATGGGCTGCCAGTTGATCCTTCAGCAGAGCCAGATGCGGTGCCAGCTGTTATACCAGACATAGGCATAGAGGCATAGTTTCATGAAGGCTTTATGCGGTTCATGCAGACCTTTCAGGGAGCACTGCAGGCTGCCACATCTATGGATGAGCTGACTCGTATCCCCCAGCAGCAGCATCCGCCAATGTTTTCAGGGGATGGAGGACCACATGCTACAGAGTCTTGGTTGGGGTTGATGTATACTATTTTCGAGCATCTTGAGACGCCTCCAGGGTGGAGGGTCAAGCTCGCGACTTATATGCTGCGTGATACCACCAAGAGGTGGTGGGATGCTACCACCCAGTCAGAGCATCAAAGAGACATGGCGTGGGAAGATTTTCAGGCAGTCTTCTATGACTTCTTCTTTCCAGAGACGCTGAGGGCAGATAGAGCTCAAGAGTTCATGAATCTGCAGCAGGGCGCTATGTCGGTGATGGACTATTCTGCTCATTTTACCGAGATTCATCATTTTTCACCTGTGCAGGTGGGTGATGAGACTTTGAGAGCCAAATGTTTTGAGGATGGTATTTATTACGACATCCGAGCGCTGGTGAATGTTTTCAGGTTGCCTTTAGTACACGATATTGTGAACTAGGTGCTGATTACAGAGAGGAACCTACGGGAAGCTAGTGGTGTGAGCCAAGGTGGTTCAACACCAGTTACTGGTACTATTTCTACTATAAATAGGAAGAGAAAGATTGATTTCTCTTAGAGTGGCAGTACCAACTAGGTAGTTTCTTCAGGTGGCCCGATCAGGTGTTACCAGTGTAGCAGAGAGGGGCACAAGAGACTGTACTGTCCACGTGACCCAGTGGAGTGCCGATCTTGCAGCAAGATGGGTCATCTACAATGCTTTTGTAAGACATTTCTTCCAGTGGCTAGTGAGAGGGGTTCTGTGCAGACTCTGCGTGCAGGTGTAGGACCAGTGACTTCTTACCAGTCGGGGAACTAGAATGCGTCAGGGCATGCATGCAAAGATGGTGGTCATGGCCATGGTAGCCAGACACTAGGATCTCAGAGGCAGCAGGGTGGGATAGCTTAGGGTAGCCAGGCTGTGTCGCAGGGTCGTGGCATTGGGCATGCATATGCAGTGCAACAGACTCAACAAGAGCAGGATCCCAGAACTTCTACAGTCAGAGGTACTATTATAGTATCTTCTGTCTTATCTTCAGTACTTTTCGATATGAGTTCTACACATAGTTTCATATCTGTACCTATTTTGGAGAGCCTTGGGATCGGTGTTTCTACTTCTTATGATATCATGACGCTAGACACTCCGTTGGGGACTAGGATGACTGGTGTGCGTCAGTGCAAGGAGTTCCCCCTTGAGGTTGGCGGGTGTCACTTTCTATGGGAAATTTATGTCTTAGAGATGACAGCTTATGATGTCATTCTCGGGATGGAATGGTTGGTTCCCTTTTGAGCCTTTGTAGACTTCTATCATCATAGGGTGAGTTTCACATCACTAGAGGGTGGGGAGTTTCTATACAAGGGAGAATGGGATGTTTAGGTGAGTCGAGCTGGAGAAGAGCATCATGGGTGAGGTGGAGTCACAACCCAGATTGCAAGTTTGTATCTGGATGATCAGGGGACTTGTCAGATGGATTTCCCTTCGATTGTTGATCGTTTTAGGGATGTATTCCTGGATGACTTTTCAGGTTTACCTCCGGAGTGAGAGGTGGATTTCTCTATTTAGATAGTGTCAAAAGCAACACCAGTGTTCATTCCTCCTTATAGGATGTCCACGCCTGAGTTGCAGGAGCTCAAGAGGCAGTTAGAGGAGTTACAATCTAAGGGTTTTATCCGACCTAGTACTTCTATATCGGGTTCGCTAGTCCTTTTTGCGAAAAATGTGGACAATACACTCAAACTTTGCGTGGATTATCAGAAGCTGAACCAGTTGATGGTCAAGAACTGATATCCCTTGCCGAGGATAAATGATATTTTTGATCATTTTCGAGGAGCACGAGTGTTCTCGAAGATTTAATTGAGATCTAGATATCATCAGCTGCGCGTGAGACTATCGGATATACCGCTTACGGCTTTTTAGAGTAGATATGGTCTGTATGAGTACATGGTTATGCCTTTTAGAATCACGAACGCGCCAGCAGTTTTCATGGCTTTGATGAATCATATATTCTATCTGAATCTTGATTCTTTGGGGGTATTATTCGTGGATGACATCTTGGTGTACTCTCACACTCGACACGACCATTCCACCCTTCTTGAGAACGTATTGAGTACACTAAGAGAGCATTGAATATATGATAAGCTCTCAAAGTGGCACTTTTGGATGGATTAGATTCACTTCCTGGGTCATATCATCTCGGAGGCAGGAGTTGCGGTGGACCCAGAGAAGGTGAGAGCAGTAGTTTCCTAAGAGCAGCCTAATAACGTGTTTGAGATACGGAGTTTCTTGGGGATGGCTGGTTACTACATATGCTTCATATAAGACTTTTCCCGCTTAGCAGCACCGTTGACAGGTCTGACTAAGAAGGGTGTGAAGTTCGTTTGGTCGGAAGCTTGCGAGACAGCCTTCCAAGACCTGAAAGGAAGGTTGACTTTAGCACCGATCCTGATACTCCCTGAGAAGGGGAAGATCTATACAGTTTACTGTGACGCATCAGGTATTGGGCTGGGAGCAATGTTGATGCAGGGCGATCGAGTTGTTACATACAGGTCTAGGAAGTTGAGGCCACATGAGAGGAATTACCCGACGAATGATCTCGAGTTGGCTGTAGTTGTGCATGCGTTGCGCTGTTGGAGACATTATCTATTGGGAGATAATTTTGTGGTTTTCATCAACCATAAAAGCCTCAAGTATATCTTTACTCAGCGTGACCTGAATATGAGGTAGAGGAGGTGGGTTGATTACCTACAGTACTTCGATTTTGAGCTTTCCTATACACTTGGAAAAGGTAATGTAGTAGCTGATGCACTGAGCAGGAAGACTCAGATACAGGCAGTGCAGGAGGCCAGTGGTGAGTGGCAGTTTATGGCCATGTTCTCTAGGATGCATCTGGAGGTGCACAACAGTCAGGGGAAGACTTATCTTTCCTCGTTAGCTGTGAAATCTACCCTCCTGGATAGAGTGAGGGTGAGACAACTATCTATTTAGGAAGGCCTAGTTCTGCGGGAGTTGATGGCAAGTGAGGACCCTCCTTCTGGTTGGGCGATAGGTGATGATGAGGTTCTACGTTTCCATGGACGAGTATGGGTTCCAAGGGATATACGCGAGGAGATGATGCAGGAGTTTCATGATTCATCTTGGGCAGTTCATCCCGGGGTTACCAGGATGTATCGAGACTTGAGACGTCAGTATTGGTGACCGGGTATGAAGATTGATATAGATGGTTTTGTTATGAGGTGTTCCACTTGTCAGTAGGTGAAGGCGGAGCACCAGAGACCAGCCAGACTGTTACAACAGTTACCCATTCCGGAGTGGAAATGAGATGATGTCGCGATGGACTTTGTGACAGGGTTTCCAAAGTCACCTAGAGGAAATACTGCCATGTGGGTTGTTGTGGACAGACTCACGAAGGTAGCTTACTTTTTGCTGATTAAGGAGACATTTTGTGTTGACGAGCTCAGAATGCTATATATCTGAGAGATCATACGTCTTCATGGGGTACCTCGTGCTATCGTTTCAGATGGGGATGCCCGCTTTATGTCTCGTTTCTAGCAGAGTTTTTAGATGGCACTGGGTACAGAGGTGATTCTGAGCACAGAATACCACCCTCAGATAGATGGCCAGTCAGAGCGTATGATACAGGTGCTTGAGGACATGCTGCGTGCATGCATCCTAGAATTTGGGGGATCTTGGGAGAAGCATATACCCCTAGTCGAGTTTTCCTATAACAATAGTTTTCAGGTGACTATTGAGATGGCACCATACAAGGATTTATAGGGTATTCCATACCGATCACCTTTGTGCTGGTGAGAGGCAGGTGGGGCACCTTTACTAGGACCACGTATCATATAAGAGACTTCTGAGCTGGTCCAGTTGATTCAGAAGTGGATGGCTACCACGCAGTCTTGTCAGAAGTCTTATGCTGATCGACATAGACAACCTTTGGAGTTAGTGGTCGGGGATCAGGTTTTCTTGCGTATCTCGCTGAGGCTGGGACACAGACAGATCAGGAGACAAGGTAAGCTTTCACTGAGGTATGTGGGGCCATTTGAGATTCTGGAGAGAGTCGGGCTGGTTGCATATCGGTTGCAGTTACCGCAGTGGTACCGAGCCATGCACAATGTCTTCCATGTGTCTCAGTTGTGCCGCTATCATTCAGACCCATCTCACATCTTTCAGCCCGAGGAGGTTGAGATTCATATTGATGCGTCCTTTGAAGAGAATCTGATTCGTATCGTTGATAGGAGGAAGGAGATTCTCCGAGTCCGGCCAGTTCCTCTCGTACGGGTGCTATGGAAGCATGGCCGAGTGCAGGATGAAACCTGGGAGCGGGAGACCGGCGTACATGCTCAGTGGTCAGAGCTGTTCTGAGCTACATATTTTCCACCCTTGGAAGGGAAATTAAGGATGAATTTCGTTAAGGGGGAATGTTTGTAAGAACCCGGTTCTTATCTTTGAGGTACAAGTTTCTTCTTTTTTCCCTTCCTTAAGTGTTTTTAATAAAATATGGAAAATGGGAAAAATACTAAATTTTAAAACTACACGTTGTGTACTTTTCCACACGCCATGTACTTTTGGCCATGTGGAATGGGTACACGGGGCGTGTGGCCATGTGGAATGGGTACACGGGGTGTGTGGCCATGTCGGCGACGAAGGGTGTAGGAACCGACTACACGCCGTGTAGTGGTCCTTTACACGCCGTGTAGTCATTCGGCAGGTCAAAATAGTAAGGAAGTGGAGCAGCTGCCAGCTGGGTGACAGTACATGCCGTGTACTCATGTCAACGGATGAACAGTTTGGCGGTGCCGCCAGAGGAACAGTTAAATGATGAAAGTACACGCCGTGTACTTGAAAGTACATGCCGTGTACTTTGTTTTTTCTCTTAAATGGGCAGTAGACCCCCCTTTTCACAGGGAAGGCTTAGAACCGGATGAGAGGAGCGGAAGAGGGAGGCCAAACCTTGGGAGATCCACCGATTAAGTACCAAGAATCGGATCCCGCTTCTTTCGAACACGTTGGAACCGTGCGGGTAAGCCCTCTCTTCTCCTAGCGTGTTGCTTACCAATTCTTCTCCTAACGGGAGTTATTTGAGGTTAAACGGTTTTTCTTATTCATCATATCTACATCGTAATTGGGTGTTTCTAGAATCGACGTTCGTGTATAGCGCTCTTTGGCGTATAAGGTAGGTGGTTTGGTGTTTATTTTCCAACTGTCATGTGTTTTTGTGTGTTTTTGAGATACGAACCCATATTTGGGGTGCCGTGTGGATGAGGTCGTGGCTATTTTAATACCTAGAATTGTATAGGTAATTAAATGTGATATTAAAATGCTGTTTGGGATCGCTGCTTGGATCCAGGACCACCCCGGGGGTGCGTTCCTCTTTTTAGCCGTTTGGCTAGGATACCCGAGGGTATTTCAAGTTTAAATTATGCATTACTTTTGCCTTGAGAGGAATTCTATGTAAAGTTCATGTTTATATGTTGGGAATGGCCCGGTTACTTATGACTGAGGGAGGTGTTTTACTATATCCTGAGGGCGTGACTGTATTAGCCTGAGGGCAACATATTATTTCAACAGAGGGCAACCTTTCGTGCCTAAGGGCTTGACTTCTGTGCCTAAGGGAGACACTTCATATGACTGAGGGTGAGATTCTGATATTCCTAAGGGCAATGCCTGAGGGTGAGATTCTGTATAGCCTAAGGGCAAGCCTGAGGGCGTGGTTTACTATATTAGCCTGAGGGAAAGGTTCTGGTTGGCCTGAGGTCTTGGTGCTATTGTGCACAGTATGTTACTAAATTAAATGATCAAAATGAATAATAAAATAGAAATTTAACTGTTAAGTTAATTACATTTGATTACTGCTTAGTTTATTAAATTTTACTACTACACACTGTTGTTGCATGCTATCACATAGTTGTGCATGAGCCTTTGGTGGGTGCCTACTGAGATATATTTCTCACACCCTGTTTGGGTCATGCTTTTCATCCCAAATAGATTATGTTGATGTAGGTGTGGATAGGGGAAAGAGTCCCAATACAGGTACTTGACTGTTGCTGAGGAGTTGGACCCTAGGCTCATGATGCCGCTGCCAGTTGTTTTGCTTTGTTTTGCTGTACTCTGTATTTTGTTGTACTGTATTGATGTATAACATGTTCTGCCTGTTTTCTTAGAACTTGAGAAATGTTGCATCATTATTTATATACAGTTTGTTATATCTACTATAGTTGTTTATTTCAGTTGTGTATGGTTTACTGATTCCTCTATTGTTGTATGATTTATTCTTTCCGATGTGCTATACTTTGACAAATGAGGGCATAGTTTCCCCACTATCAGACCTGGGCCCTCAATGCTAGTCGGCAGCCTCTGGCATTTCAGGAAATGCGCTTGAGGTCACGTGGCAAACTAGGTTCGGCGAACCCGTTGAGTGGCACCCAGAACCGGGACGTCACACCATAAAACTTTCCACCCTCAGAACACTATTTCAAGGTTTGATAAGAAAAAGAACCAACAATACTTCATAGACCAAGGATATTTGCAAGAAACATAAAACTACAAGAAAGGACACCATGAATGGAGACAATGATTTATAAGGTTTAACAAGGGAGGCTAAAATGGGCTCTCCTCCATATGCCTCCCACCCCCAAAAGTTCATAACAACTGCATTTGATTGATCCGAAAAAATTGAATTTTCAGAACACATAATCCAACCTCTCAAGCCAAGGACGCCCCAGACATCACCAAATGAAACTCATACCTTTAACTAGAAATGAACAAATGAATATAAACTATTTCTCGATGAATATTTCCACAATATTACTCCAAAAACACCAATGGGTGCAATCCAACACCAAATTTTATTTAGAGAAGGAACACAAGATTTGGAAGCTCTTAACAAGAATGCCCACTGCCAAGTCAACACGAGAAACCAATATAAATTTTTAATATGGAGAGGCCTAAACATACCCCCACCATAAGAACCAACTAGTACCGAATGAAATGGGAAACCATCAATGGACAATGTAGAAACTCTCTGCAGAGACAAGATCTCCACCCCAAGGGGTCTGATTAATGAATCCCGAAAACAAATGAAGAACAATACGTAAAACACTACCCCCATGGGATGCGATCATCTCCAGATGAACACAAACCAAAACCAAAAGTGATTCATAAGGATGAGAACACAAAGACAACCAATGAATATTCAACTTCAAAGAAGAAAAATCACTATAATTCAGGAAAACAGGACAACCACGCCTCCTTATAACCTAGTAGGAACTATTCCACCCATAAGGATTACAATGAAGAACAGGTCCTTTACACCTCTTCCCATGAAACAGTACCTTCCCAAAGTAAATGATCCACAATAGAGAAGATTAAAATGTCTCCATATAAAATGAGCATATAAGATAAACCACTGTTCCTCACACCCATAGGGTTCCTGACTATGTGCAAGATTCACTCTAGGGCCTATGGTTGGTGACCTAATGTTTGAAGCATCTCCTGCCTCACAGCCAGAAGATGAAAAACACTGTGTCAGAAAACTTACTTTGGTTCCACAAGTGACCACACAATATTCCAAGAAGAACTAAAGGGAAAGAATGACTCATGAGACTCACTTTCTCCAACATGAAACTTTCACCAAGGAAAAGACTTAGAATATGCACATACATCATCCTATCTCACCTATAACAAGAAACAACAGAGTAAGATGAATATGAAACACTCCTCCATTTAAACGGTAAATTTATTAATTTTCAACGGAGAAACATGCTTCCATCAAAACATTATTTTTCAAAAGACTCCGCAAAATCCAATTTTTTTATTTTTAAGAGTATAAGATTCCAAAAAATACCATCAAACATGATCATTAAAACTAATACAAGCACAACCATTAAAGAGGGATTTTAAACTGTTCCCAATATAGTATTCTAATCCTACAACTAGACTGACTCCATAAATGAAGGTGTGGATCTGGATCCACAATACTTCTTGGGAACACCCATAAAGATTTGTTGTAACTGAACTAGGAATCCATAGGCACGATAGGCCTCCCGAGCATTCATACATGATGACCTTTCTTGACCAGACGTACCACACTGATGGTACCACATGATCCCACTACCTAAAGAGACTCATCAAAGATCCAAATCCCCCCAGCACTAGGCTACATCCAACTACTAGAATTCCCCTAACCATTTCTAGGATAGAACTTCAACATAAAGGTGGTATACTCCACCTTTAATAAATCAAAAAACTCAAATAAACTAAAGCTTCTCTCAATCTTTGACATCCACTCTCTCGCTTTGAGAGAATCTACTTGACCAAGAAAGAGAGATGGATTAAATTCCAAACTCAAAAAGTGAAACCTTAGGTTGATCAATTAGAGGGTCTTCCAATGGTGAATCACCCTTTATTTAACATTGAATATGCACTGATTCTTCATGGGGACCTACATTAACCAACCAAGGAAATCAAGATTCCAACCAAACAAACCCATCAGCCAAAACATACAAAAAAACACAAAACAAGAAAAGTAAACCTACTCAAAGGATTATTAGGACATCTTCCAAAAGGACCTATTGACCATTATCTCAAAACCAACTTACCTAAAAAACACAAAATAAAAACATCAATCAAACATAAAGAGTTTTTAAACTCAAAACACCCTTTAATAAATATTCCCAAACCATAATGCAATGCACCACATAAGCATTGGTTATCAAAACATCACAATTTATCTTAAAAAAACCTTTAAAAATAAAATACAATTTGTGGGTTGCATATTCACCAGAGGTACTCCATGGGTTCTCACACATGAATATTTTCATGCCAAACCGAGCACTCATCCACTTTTCGACACATAGCTTATGCATGTGGTCACTCATGGAAATACCAAAGGTCAAAATAATACTTTTCAACTTTATGAAGAAAAATATTAAGCTAACACCTTTATCTTTCAAAAAATTATAAAACCTTTCAAGAGTTTACTAACAAAAAAATCAAAGCCAAATTAAAATTTCAAAGAACCTATTTTTTAATTTCACAAAACTCTTTAAAAAAACACTAACCATTTAAATGTAAAATATTTTCAAACTTTAAAATTAAAATCATTTCATATTTTATGAAAATATAATCTCATGGATTTCATCCAAAAATTCAATTCCAAAACCACTTTTGAAAAATTATTTTAAAAAAAAAACTATTATCCAAACAATCCAATTCCTAAGAACCCTAGGTTTTGGTTACCAAAAACCTAATTCCCAATAAACTCATTCCTACTTTACCCAAAAATCATTTAGTTAAACTCAGTAATCCTTTTTAAAAACTTTCAAACCTTATTTAATATAAATTCTTATCTTCGAAACAAACAATTTTGATAAACATCAGGTTTCAATTATAGGAATCGAAAAACTCGATAAACCCATCCTCGTTTTACCCAAAAAAATAATTTTATAAAAATTTACATTCCAAAGATTTATTAAAAATGGTTCCAAAAACTTATTTTACATCTTCCTAAAACCACACCACTTCCACTTCAAAACCCATTGTTGGACTCCTCATGTACTAATCATGTTTCAATGATCAAAAATCCTATTCAACCTGGTTAAATCCTGTAAATTATATCAAACCATGTATATTATTGTTTAAGTATTCTCAAGACTTAAGAAGATCCATTCAAGATCTTAATTACTCTTCATTCATTTTAATTACTTTATACTATCCTTGATTTACTTTTATAATACCTTATTTGACAAATGATTAAGTCTAATCCATTCTATGATCATCATTGTTTAAGTATGAGTATAGTTATTTTGAAAAGTCTGAGACACCATGAGTCTGCCAATGGTTATGTATTTTTGGAAATGTAAATTAGACACCCTGAACATTCAGACACCGTGAAGCAGACACCGTGAATAAGCAGACATTGTGACATCCAAACACCGTGACATCCAGACACCATAAACAAGACACTGTGAACAAGACACCGTGACAATGAGACACCGTGACTATGAGACACCGTGACCATGAGACACAGTGACCGCGAGACACCGTGACTACGAGACACCATGACCAATCAAGACACCGTGTCAAGGATACACCATTTCCATGAAATACCGTGACACTGTTTCCTAATATATTTTCTCTTCTTTCAAAATAATCTCTAACAGACATATTTGAATATTTTAATGCATGGACAAAATTAATGTTTCTTTGTAGACATATCATCGAACAGTATGAGGTACGAGGTACAGAATACATGCAAAATATTGTCTCCAACACATGCACTCTAAGATAAAAGAGTAGTGCAGCCTAGAAAAAAAAGAAGATAATACATGAAAGAAAACTAAGTGGGCATGAGCACGATAATGAAGAACACACTTAGAGAAATTTTTGAAGAAAGGATTATTGCATACAACTCGATTCTACTAAAGAACACATGAAACATAATGGAATCCCAAGAAAATATTTTCATTGTCTAACATCATGAAGAACACACACCAATATTGCTGTCTTGCGACACCCTATTTTCCAGACAAGGACTCGAGTTCTGCATCTGTTGCATCTCAGAAGTCCAGAGCTGCAAAGACTAACACTCATATCACTTCTAAAGCTATCTCAATATTACTGCTCTATTGTGTATCTTTTTATTAACTTTAGAGCAGTGTGTGTTTTTTGTATAATAACACACTCTATCTCCTGCATCAAACTGAAGGATACAAGATATCCTTACTCAAAAGTTATTTTACTCTTGTGTATACCCACAGATAAGTGTGCAAGAGGTCCCTGTGTGGCCTGTATTGTCTCATGTACTGTTGTTAACTCCGATCCAGGGTGTGGATCAAAGTTTATTTATATAAACTGCTTGGTGGCAGGTGATCACCAAGTGGTGTGGATTAGGTTTTGGCTTGAGACTGAACCACTTGTTTCATATCCACTGTTCTACTTAATTTAATTTTCTCTATTTTACTACTTTTATATATATCGTCGAAATCACTAAATTCACTTTGATAGTTAGTCTTGGAAAGAAGTTATAACTATCTTGTCTTATTAGAATATCTTGAAAAGTAACTTTAATAACTGATAATAAGATTACTGAGAATTAATCAATCTTCTAAGAAGTTATTTAAATAGTCAACTCTTATAACAGTATAACATTGACTAATTGGGATGTATCTATCTTTTGAAAAAAACCCTTACTTTTTAGAAATACTTTTTATAAAATTTGTTATAGTTACTCAATTCATCCCTACCCTCTTGAGTAATCTACTCCGACCAAAATTTGGTATCAGAGGTTGTTTATTACGACTCTGTTTAATATTATTCAATTGTGATTATAGTTGTACCTAAAAATATATGAATTTATGTTAATTCTAAATTTCTATATCTTTTAAAGTAATACTTTATTATAAATAATAGATTGGAAGGTGCTGCAAGCAATGTACCACCATTCATTAATGGAACCAACTATGCTCAATAGAAAATTAAAAAGAAAATTCATTTAGAGAGTATGTGTTTTTAAATTTGGCCTTATATTATATATGAATATAATATTCTAGCTACTGATAGAATAACATGGGAGGAACCTACCAAAACTTCCTACAATAACAATTTCATAATTATGAATGCTTTATACTTCTCCTTAGGAGATGAGGAATTCAATACAATTTCTCCTTGTAAAATTGCCCATGAGATTTGGGATACCCTGTCTGTTTCACATGAAGTAACATCTAGTGTAGAAGAAATGTGATATAATACTTATACTATTAAATATGTCAATTTTAAAATGAACCCTGAAGATCCTTTTTTTGAAATGTATTTTAGGTTCAATGTGATTTTCAACACAATGATATCTCTTGGAATAGAAGTCACTACCAAGGAACAAATCATGAGAATTATTAGATGTCTACCCAACAGATGGAGGGGAACATCTGTCTCTTTTAGAGAATCATGCGACATTAGCTATCTACCTGTAAAAGAACTCATTGGGTAACTAATGATGTATGAAGAGGAACTGAAAGTCAACAAGGAAGTGGAGGATGAACCAAAGAGGAAATCTGTTGCATTCAAGACCACTACCTCTAAACACAAAGGCAAAGGGAAACTGAAATCTTTTGTAGAAAGCTACACCAGTGAATAATCATCACCTGATAGTGATGAGAATATTTCTCAATTATCCAGAAGATTTAAAAGATTTTACAAGAAGAATAACTTTTTAAGAAAACCTAACTTCAAGGGAAAATATGACCAAAAAGGAAATTGGAAGAAAAACTAGAAAAGAAGTGACAAGGATGATGAAATTTTCTTCTATGAATGTAAGCAAAAAGAAGATATCAAGGTAGAATCTCCAAAGCACAAATACAAAAAGAGATATGAGGACATGGACAAGATGTATAAAAAGGCCATGAAAGAAACCTGGAGTGCTTTTGAGGATAGTTCAATCGAATCAGAAATATCACAAGATGAACAGGAAAACAAATCCAATATGTTTTTTATGAAAAACTCATCTGAGGTAACACTGGATTCACCTGTGCTTAATTAATACTATTTTGGAGATGAGAGTGACCCTGAGAACATGAATATTGAATAAATGTTTTAATACTGTAACTTGATTGAAGAAACATGCAATGAACAAAAAGACAAATATAAATCATTGAAGAAACAACATTCTCTCACTATGATTGTTAAATCTGAACTCACAACTGAAAAAGATAAAAATTCTCAACTGCTCAAAGAAAAAAACAAATTAAAAATATCTAATGAGAAATTGAAGAATAACCTTGAAACTTTTACCAATGGGAAGAATACCCTTACTCAAATTCTAGAAAAACAAATTTCACCTAAATACAAGATTGGAATTGGTTATCAACCTGGAAAATAAAATCTTGGTAGAACAAATTTTGTTTCAAGATCTAGGACATATAGTTTTACTCCTAGTTCTAGACACAAATAAACTAATGATACATATTCTACTGTTTGAAGTTTCTGTGGACCGAATAGATTTTATTTTCAAATACTTTACCTAATGCTTATAAGAAACTTATGAGGCAAATATGGGTTCCCAAAGCACTTATTACTAATATTAATGGACCTAAACAAGTATGGGTACCAAAATATGTTTTTGCTTAATCTTTTTGTAGGAAAGCTGCTTAAAGAGTTCCTATAAAAGTCTATGGTACCTGAATAGTGGATGTTCAAGGTACATGACAGGTGACTACCCATGCTTCAAGAATCTAATGAAAATATATGGAGAACATGTCACATTTGGTGACCATGCCAAAGGAATGATTATTGGACTCAGCCTAATCGGTAACTCTAATTCAGTATTGATTTCTAAAGTATTGTTTGTTGATGAATTAAAATATAATTTTCTTTATATCTCACAATTATGTGATGATGAATTTCATGTTAGATTTGAAAATGATGCTCGCAATATCTTTAATTCTAAATATGAATTAGTGTTTTCTACTTTAAGAAATGAAAATGTTTACTCTTTTAACTTAGATTCCTTAGATTCTCAAAATGATTCATATTTAAGTGTATTTCATAAAGAGTCTTGGATCTGGCATAGGAGACTAGGACACTGTAATGTTCACTCCCATAGAAATATAACTAGAAAAATCTTAGTTAAATACTTACCCAAACTTGAGTTTTCAAATGACAAAGCGTGTAATCCCTATCAAAAGGGAAAACAACACAAAATTTACTTCAAACAAAAGAAATAAGTGTCAACTTCTCAACCTCTCAAACTGGTTCACATGGATTTTTTTTGACCATCAAGAGTTTCTAGCTTAAATGGGAAGCACTATGTTTATGTTATTGTAGATGACTTTTCAAGATATACTTGGACCTTCTTTCTGGCTCATAGGAGTGAAGCCTTCTCTTATTTTACTAAATATTCCATGCTTATAGAAAATTTTGGTGGACATTGAATTAAATCCTTAAGAATTGATCATGGACTTGAGTTTGAAAATCAAGAGTTTGATTCCTTTTTCTCACAAAATGGTTATAATCACAATTTCTATGCCCCTAGAGAACCTCAACAAAATGGAGTTGCCGAAAGAAGAAATAGAACCCTGCAAGAGATTTCTATAACAATTCTTAGTGAATATGACCTGTTTATTTATTTTTCAGCTGAAGCTATCAATACAGCATGCCACATAATCAATAGAGTGTTGATCAGACCCATTCTTAAGAGGACTCCTTATGAGTTATAGAACAATAGAAAACCCAAAGTTAACTACTTAAAAGTTTATGGCTGTAAAGTCTATATTCTTAATACTAAGGATAATCTTGACAAATTTGAATCCAAGAGTGTTGAAGGTATATTTTTAGGATATTCAATGTCTAGTAAAGCCTATAGAGTTTTCAATAAAAGAACTAAATGTGTGGAAGAATCTGTCCATGTAAAATTTGATGAAGCAGATACACATAAGCCTAAAACCATTCTAGAGAACCTTCAGGATGATCTATCGAATTTAAAAATTAATCCGAAATCCTCAAATAAGTCCGTGAAAGAATCAGTCAAAACTTATAGTTCTGAAAATTCCTCAGAACCTGAGCCTACTAATGAACCTGAAATCACTAATCCCTCCTTTTCTAGAACTATTAGAACTCTTAAGAACCATCCTTTAGATGCTGTTGTAGGAGACCTAGAAAAATGAACACAAACTAGAGCTTCTCTTAGAAATCAGGTTGAACATCAATTCTTATTGTCACAACTTGAACCTAAAAACATTAATGATTCTATCAATGATCAATTTTGGGTGATGGCTATGCAAGAAGAACTCAATCAGTTTGAAAGAAACAAATTTTGGAAACTTGTTGAAATACCTAAGGTCACATTCACTATAGGCAATAAATCGGTGTTTAGAAATAAGGTAGATGAGGCTAGTAACATAGTTAGAAACAAGGATAGATTGGTTTCTCAAGGCTATAGTCAAGAATACAGAATTGACTATGAAGAGACTTTTTCACTAGTAGCTAGACTTGAAGCCATCAGAATCCTACTTGCCTATGCTGCACATCTGAATTTAAAACTATATTAAATAGATATTAAAAGTGAATTCCTAAATGGGTATATAGATGAAGATGTTTTTGTTTAACAACCCGATGGATTTAAAAATACTCATTTTCCAAATAATATTTTTAAATTATCCAAAGATTTATATGGTTTAAAATAAGATCCAAGATCATGGTATGATAGGCTGAGTACTTTTCTTATTTTAGAAGGTTTTACAAAAGGAATAACGGATCCTACCCTTTTTATAAAACGAATTTATAAGGATGTTTTAGTTGTTCAAATCTATATAGATGACATTATTTTTGGATCTTCAAAAAATTCTTTATGTGTTGATTTTTCTAAAATGATGCAAAATGAATTTGAAATGAGTTTAATGTGTGAACTAAAATTCATTCTTGAATTTCAAATACTTCAAAATAATGATGGAATTATTTTAACTCAATGTAAATATACTAGAGATCTTCTAAAACATTTTGGATTGGATAACACTAAAAGTAGTAACACTCCCATGAGTACCACTTGTAAGTTAGATCTTGATGAAGATGGAAAATCTGTGGATCAAACCACTTATAGAGGAATGATTGGAAGTTTACTCTAATTAACTACTAGTCGACCTGACATTATGTTTATTGTGTGTATGTGTGCTCATTTTTTGGAAAATCCTAAGGAATCTCATTTAAATGTTGTAAAGATAATTCTCAAATACCTCAAGAATACACCGAATCTAGGACTATTCTATCCAAAAAAACATTTGAATTAGTTAGTTATTTTAATGCTGACTTTGGTGGCTGTATGTTCGATAGAAAAAGCACCTATGGAACGTGTTACTTTTTACGCAAGTCACTAGTATCATGGTGTAGTAAGAAACAAAATTTTGTTGTATTATCTACTACAGAAACTGAATACATATCTTCTAGCAGTTGTTGTGCACAAATCTTTTGGATGAAACACGCATTACTAGATTGTAGATATCAATTCAGGCATGTACCTATAAATTGTGACAACACAAGTGATATTAACATCTCAAAAAATCATATTTCACATTATAGGACAAAGAATATTGATGTAAGACATAACTTTTTGAGATATCATTATCAAAAAGGTGATATCAATTTGGAATTCGTTGGTACTGAATATCAGCTTGCTGATATATTTACCAAATCATTAAATTATGAAAGTATAGACTACATTATACATGAATTAGGCATGATAAATATTAAGTAAATATCTTACTATTGTATACCCCACTGTTTCATGATTACGATCTCATAGTTAGTGCATCATGAATACTGTTTGATAGTTACTGTCTCACCGTAAAGTTCATGTTTAATATATCACCATAAAGTTCATGTTTACTGTCTCACCATAACACTCAGTTACTGTCTCACCATGTTACTATCTCACCGTAACATTCATTCTCTGTCTCACTGTAATTATTATCTTTAATTTTTAGTTATGAATTAAAAACCATATCATGGTAATTATCCTTTTCACCTTTTTTTTGTTTTCCCGTGTTTTTACTTTTGCGACGTTTGGTATTCTTAAATGATAAAATAAAGAAAGTATTATTTGTCCTTCATGCGAGTTTTCTTCTATTCATTCATTCGTAACCTCTCTTCAAACCTACAACCCTTATCTCTCTCTCGAACCTTCGGTGGATGCCTAGGATGAAACACCCTTTATCATCAACTCCTGAGAAATGTAGCACAAAGAAGAAGAAAATTGCACCCAAACTAGCACCCGAAGGACCTCTAAACCCAAATCTGGTAAACCGAGTTATTGTACCTAGGAAATAGGTTTTACCCAAATGGATTCTATCAAGTAAGTCCCTCGTTCTGATAGTTTTAAGAGATCATGACTGGATAGAGTGGTTTTCGAAGGAAGATAGACCTATCTATCCTAAGTTAGTGGATCAGTTTTATCAAATATTTTCATTTATCCTTTGAGTATGATGATGGATATGTTGTGAGAAGCTGGATCAATGGGAAGAAAGGATCATTCTCATCGAGGTTATGGGATGCATGCCATAGGATACCTCATGAAGGCATCTGTGAGGATTATCATAGAGGACCTCCACCTTCAACCGAATTCTTTGATCTGGAGGATGTTTTGAAAGCCTTAACAGGAAATGGTACCAAGAGGAGAGCCATTGATGCTGAACAAGATGGAGAATCAAGGCTTCTATTCATGTTTATTCAGAATCTTGTTAGCCCCAGAAAAGGTGATTTTTCTATTTTGAAATATCTGGATGTGTTCTTGATCCACCTTATGAAAAACGGGCATTAGATCAACCTTTGAAAGTATATAATTCACCATATGTTTGAACTGATCAAAGCCACATCCAAGTCAACCTCCCTGTTTTACTCTCATATTATCTCATCCATGATTCTTGCTAAAGGCATGGTTGGATCTATTGAGGAAGTTTTAAAGGATTTTAATTACTTCCTTTCCAAAGTCACTATCAAGAGGATGACGATAAATTGGAATCCTTGGAAAAAGGCATGGGTTGAAGACAATGATAGAATCTATGAAAAATTCAATCATGTGGAACATCCCTCAAGACCAAGAGAAATTTATGATCCTGGTTTGGAACCAGATGAGGTTGTTGAATATTCTTCTAAAGAGGAAGAAGAGGTTGTTGTGCCCCCCAGGGAAACAGTTTTTGTTGAGGAAGACAGTACATCTATCCCTCTTGTGGTAAGTGAAAAAGAAGTCCCTGCACTTACAGAAGTTATTACTATGTAAGCTCAACCCGAGGCTGAAACAATATCTACTATCAAAGAAACCAAGAAGAATGTTGTAGAATAACCTATAGAGGAAGAATTACCTGCTATGCAAGGAGCTGACCTTGAGGAACTCCCAGTGGAACAATATGTTCTCGAAGTCATTCCTTCAGCTGAGAAAAGGATGGATCTAGCTTTTCAGCTGGCTAGGCAGGAAATGAGAGAGGAAATATGAGATGAATTTGTGGAAATGAATCAATATCCTAAACCTTTCAGTCCTGAGAAGGATGAAGCTGTTGAGGGGGAGCAAACCCCAAATATGGAATCCACTAAAGAACAAAACTAGGTTGTTTCGAGTCCTGTAGACACTCGATATATGTTCCCTAGTTTCTATGATGTGGATGACTCTCATCAAGTCTCAGAAAAAGGCCTTGACCTTTCCTCTTTGTTCTATTTGAAATCAATCTCTAATATCACCCCTACAAAGGTACCTGAAACCATATCGGTACCTATTTTTGAGCCTTCATCAGTACAACCATCCTTTGTGAGTAAGGATGATCTAAAGGATTTTGGTGCTACCCTTTTTTTTCTATTGTTGAAAAAGTTCTGAATTCTCAACCATCTCTTATGACACATCTAAGTGAGAATGATTACTCATTATTATTGCAGAAAGTTATTTGGAAAATACAACCCAAAATGCTTCATGAGATCCAGGAAGTAAGAGTTGAGAACATATTGCTTAGTGTTGAAGTGAAGACTCTGAGAGGTATGATTGAAGACATGCAAAAAGTGATGCATTCGAGATCAGAGCTTATTTCTCATCTTGTGGAACCTATTGTTCCTCAAACCCCATAGATTGTTGTTTCTGAGATTCAGCCACCCATAGATTCCTTATCTGAAAAGGTCGCTGAAAGGAACCAACAGATTGTGAAATAAATGTAAGAGATTATGTTTAATCTAAAAAAAACTCACTGATTAGTATACAGTTTGTCTTCATAAAGTTCTGAATCAACTAAAATCTCTCACCACTACTATCAATGCTTCTAAAACCTCTGGTCAATCCTCTCAACCCTCTTTAGATAGTGACCTGCTAAGAACCTCAGTCAAATAAGAACTTCAGACTATGCTTAATGGATTCAATAAATATTCTCTACATGATGTTATCAAGAATAGTGATAGTGTTCTTGACCTGGTCCAAATCCATTCTAAAATTGATAATGATGCTCCGTAAGAGATTTCCAAGAAAGTGGATTTCTACTTCAACGGAATCTTCTCCATGACTGACATGAATAATCATTTCATGTATATTGTGGAAAATCTGAGGATTCCTCATATTACTCAAGTTTCCAAGACTCAAGTCCAAAAGCTCACAGAGTTCACTCGATTTTTGGATATGTTTATGTAAAACAAGGATTATTTTAAGAAAGCCATGTAGTATGGTGGAGAGATCATTGTGGATTTCATTAAGCTTCTGAGGCCCTACCTTCATGTACAGAGTACAACCATTGTTTCTCCTGCAGCTGCACCTCTGCGACCTAGTTTTCCTACATTCACCTCTGCCCTAGCCTCCACTACAATGTCTATAAGCCAAGGTCTAAGTCAAATCAGGCCTATGAACCTTGATCACCAACTAACTCGATAGTCTACTACTTCTACTCTAGCTCCATCTATTTTTGAAGGCCTTCCTTTACCCTCTCTATCAACTACCTCACTCCCTCTTCTACCTCGACCTCTACTCCGATGGCTTCCTCTTCTGCCACTTCTACTAAAGGAAAAGAGAAGGTCAGCCCCTGAAGAAGAACAATGATTACTTCTTTTTGATAGGAATGATGTTTCTTTTGTTTTTCTTCTTTCTGTTTGTACCAGATCTTATTTTCTTTAATGAAATGTTCCCTTTTCATGACTTCTCTTATTCCTTCTTTTTGATAATCCCAAAAGGGGGAGAACTCTCTATATGTTAGAAATTTATCTCTATATCTATAGTGGAATCAAATATACACATTAAATCTACATGATTTATGATCATCAAAAAGGGGGAGATTGTTGGACTCCTCATGTACTAATCATGTTTCAATGATCACAAATCCTATTCAACCTGGTTAAATCCTATAAATTATATCAAATAATGTTTATTATTGTTTAAGTATTCTCATTATTTAAGAAGAGACATTCAAGATATTAATTGATCTACATTCATTTCAATTACTTTATACTATCATTGATTTACTTTTATAATACATTCTTTGATAAATGATTAAGTCTAATCCATTCTATGATCAACATTGCTTAAGTCTGAATATAGTTATTTTGAAAAGTCCGAGACACCGTGAGTCTTCCACTAGTTATGTCTGTTTGGAAAAGTAAATAAGACACCGTGAACATTCAGAAACCGTGAAGCAGACACCGAGAACAAGAAGACATCATGACATCTTGACACCGTGACATCCAGAAACCATAAACAAGACACCGTGAACAAGACACCGTGACCATGAGACACCGTGACCATGAGACACTGTGACTAAGAGACACTGTGACCACGAGACACTGTGACTACGAGACACCGTGACTACGAGACACCATGACCAATACAAACACCGTGTGAAGGAGACACTATTTCCATGACATACTGTGACACCGTTTCCTAATTTATTTTTCCGTATTTCAATTTAATCTCTAACAGTCATATTTGATGATTTTAATGCACCGACATAATTAATGTTTCTTAGTAGACATATCATCAGATAGTACGAGGTACGAGGTGAAAAAATAAATGCAACCTGTCAGCTCCCACACATGCACTCTTAGATAAAAGAGTTGTGCGGTCCAGAAACAAAAAAAGATGATAATACATGAAAGAAAACCAAGTGGTTGTGAGCATGATAATAAAGAACACACTTAGAGCAATTTTTGAAGAAATTATTATTGCATACAACTCAATTCGGCTGAAGAACACATGAAGCATACTGGAATCTCGAGAACAAATTTTCACTATCTAACATCACGAAGAACACACGCCAATCTTGTTGTCTTGTGGAACTCTATTTTCCAAACAAGGAATCAATTTCTGCTTCTTTTTCATCTTAGAAGTCCAGAGCTTCAATGAATAACACTCAGAGCACTTTTAAACCTATCTCAATATTACTACTCTGTTGTGTATCTTTTTATTAAATTTCAAGCGGTGTTTGTTTCTGTATAATAACACACTCTGTCTCCTGCATCAATCATAATGATACAAGATATCCTTACTCAAACATTATTTTAATCTTGTGTATACCCACTAATAAGTGTGGAAGAGGTCCCTATGTGGCCTAGAAATTCCTATTTACTGTTGTTAACACTGATCCTGGGTGTGGATAAAAGTTTATTTATCTAAAATTCTTGGTTATAGGTGATCACAAAGTGGAGAGGATTAGGTCTCTGATTGAGACTGAACCACTTGTTTCATATCTGCAGTGCCGCTTAATTTAGTTTTCTTTCTGTTTGACTGCTTTTCTATATAACACTGAAATTGTAACACCCCAAGGTTTTGAAAATAAATATAGAATCCAATTTTATAATATATCAATTACACACAACTTTTCCTCTTCTATGTTTTGAATTTCGAAAATTGGTCATCTAGAGTTGTGTTTAGTAAGTCATTTGGAGTTTGATAGAACAAACATGATTTTTCGGTGAATAGTAACATAACCTAATGAATAGTAATATGACCATTATGAATAGTAAACAATGAAATTATTTTATTTTCTTAAGGTAATAAGATAATGAGATCTTAATTAATTTTTCAATGTCACATAAAACTTATTATACCTCTAAGATTGTTATTTTTCGAATTAACTATGACTCTATTTAAAAATTAAATTAATAATATTTAGAAAATTATTTTTGAAAAATGGATTTCACTTTTGAATTCTACATGTCAAAAAATGGTAGGGGTGAATTTTTGGTATTTTTCTAAAATTCTTGAATTTTTGATGAATAGTGAAATACGATAAAATACTGTGTTTACAAATTATCAGTTAAATACACTATTTATGACATCATAAGTGATTTAAGTCCACTTGGTTTGAACTCACATGAACTTATTACTATTAGGGGTCACATGAAACAACTCTATTGGTTGTCTTGAGGGAAATAATAAAATAATGAATTAAATATTCAAAATTTACTCCTCTCCTCCACTATAAAAACCCCTCACCGCTCCCTCTTCTATTCAATACTCTAAGCCTTGAAGCTCCTCAAAGTTATTCCCATTTACCCTTACCTAGTCTCTCCCTACGTCCAAGAAGCTTCTTGTCTTTCCAAAAGACAAAAACCCCTTCCCTTAATGAGATTCTCAAGGATGTCATTTCAAGTTGTAAAGCACCCTTCTTTTTCATTTGGTTTCATTTCAATTTATCTTCTTTTTCTATCCTCACATCACATCCTCTATCCAAATGATCATGATAAATCCAGTATCATCTATATAATGGAATTATATCATGTTAATGGAATAACCATCATAAATATTCTTACTCACTCCCTTTTATTTTTATAAAAGAAATCAACGTCCACGAGGTTCAAATTTATAGCCATCGTGGACGACAAAGTTTCATTCTTCAGTTTATTCTTCATCACTGGTCATGAAACCATATTTATGATTGAACCAGACTATAATATATGTATTATAACATAATTAATATTCAGTAACCATAATATGTACATATAATTAAGTTACATGACAAAACTAGTTCATAACAATCCAAATACCACCGAATAATCGAAGTGGTTGTCATCTAATGATTCATCATCATTCCATGTAACCAAATTATATAAATGACCGTTATCAATTATTTATGTTCATAAATAATATATAATTCTAACACTGGAGATTTATAACCATTCCACATGAACTCCATTACTTAAAAACAAGTGAATTGATTATGAAATAAAGAAAACGAACACCCCTGAACAACGAAATTCAATATAATAACTTAGCAATAAGGGTATAAATGAACTAAACAGAATTATGATAAACTAAATATATGTCTAGTAGGTTCTGAATTAAGTTATTGATGAGTATGATTTCATATTCCAGGACCTTAATTTCAAGAAGGAAACACATTCGAATTTAAGGTAAGGGTTTTTCCACCCGAACTTCTATTTTCATTCGGGTTACTTTTGTAACAGCCCAAGATTTTATAAAAAAAATATTCTTTTTAATTTTATTAATGTTTTGTGTTGTACGCTACACCAAAAAGGAGCTTGCACAACACACATCCTTGTCTTGCCTTGCATTACACGCAATCGCGACCTTCCTCGATATCGTGTGTAATACGCAATACCGAGTTTCACTAAACAACGATATGCTATTAAAATATTATTAAAACTAGCCGTTATGAATAGTAATAACCACTTTTTAAAATTCTGTAAATCTTATATTTCAAAATGAACTTCATTTTTGGATTCGGAGTATCGAATTTAGCCTAAGGTGAAATTTTGGTACATTTCGGATAACTTTCATATTCTGATGAATAATGAAAATTACTAAATTATAATTAAAAAACAACTTTTTTAATCGAAATAATTAATAGTGATAAATTATTAATTTGAGTAGTTTTAAAGTATATTTAGAATATACTTTTACAATTTAATACAATGTTGGTCATTGGATGTAATTTCACATTTAAACTAGACATAAACAAGTGTCAATCTTTTGATAGATATTGTTTCTTAAAAACACGCTATTTGTTTTAACAGCGGGATTTAATTATAAAATTAATTAATGCAACTTTTATGTTATGAATTTGGTAAAATAGACTTCATTTTTGAATTCAGAATATGAAATATAGCTTGGGATGAAATTTTGGCATTGTTCTGAAAAACATCAATTTTTGATGAATAGTGAAACTACTAAGTGGTAGGTTAAAAACTAAATTTTGCATAAAACTTAATTTTACCGCTTCTGTGAATGGAATTTCGAAAATCCGAGAGACACGGTTAATATCAAGGACTAAAATGTGATTCAATGAGATGAAAATAATTTTTTGGTGAATAGTAACTTTTTACTTTTTTTTACCACGGTAAATAGTAAATAGGGTAATTAAGGGTAAATATGATATTAATATTACCCTAACACATGTCCTAATTCTATTGGACAAGTGTAATTCGACCAAAAACAAACTTAGGAATAAAATATGACCATTTAGGCCCACTTGGATTAGATTAGGACATTTATTATTAATTTATTTAAAGAAGGGTTAAAATAGTTAAAATCAATGTTTAATAAGTCAATCATTTTTAATATGGGGTTATACATAAGATAAATTCGATTGTAAATATGCATTAGAAAGCTAAAAAGATTTCCTACATGATGGTATTTTATTTGTAATTTTTAGATATCAAATAATATAATTTATTTATGACACAAAGATGATGCAGTAATTATCTTATTAATGAAATATTGACATAATTGATAATATAAATACCAAAATAAATGTAATTTAAGACTTTTTATGAATTCCACTAATTTTCTAGGTTACTATGATATATTATTGTTGATTTAATCAACTTGGTTCGAACATATAATTCTGTTATGACTTTCACAAAAATCATATATCAAATAGTGTCAAAATTGACACAAAAGAGTTTTTAAATCAAATATTATATTATTAATTGTTATTTTATTCCTAAAAATCTAAGGTTCGGCCAAATGACTTAGATAAGGATATATGTATTAATAATATACAATTTGGGGTTCGTTTGGCATGTTATAGTAAGTTTATTAACCATATAGTGAAAGAAAACAAAAAGACACGGTAAAAGTTAAATTATTTAACTTAGAGTTAAATCTAATTGATAAGGTTAAAATAAGAACCTAAACTTGTCTAAATCTTATTGGTTGATAGGATTTCGACCCATCCCCACTTTAGCTTCAAAATAAGACCCTTTGGAACCATTATAAACCGATTTTGACTTTAATATAAAATAATATTTTGAGATATTCCTAAGGTGCCCCTCTCCTCCCCTATAAAAGGACACCTCCTCCCCCTCCTCCTCACACCAAATTGAGCACTCAAGCTCGGCCAACCCCTGCCAAAATTCTTCTCCACTTCCATAGCAACATCCTAGAGGTTCTGGTCTTCCTCAAAGACCAATTCTAGTGCCCTAAGAGGAGGTCTCAAAGAGGCACTTCAAAGAAGAGGTAATTACCGTTACCAATTCTTTCATCTTTATTTCTTCTTCCACTTCTTCTTCTTAGGTTGTTTCATTATGAAGTAATAACATCAGTATCACTCATATACTGATATGTTATTATAAGTATGAAACAACCCTATTTCACCATCTATCCATCCTACGGAAAAAGAAATCACCACGCGTGCGTACGTACGGAATACCGTCTCCACGCCGTGGTGTAATCTATTTTCCACCACCACCTTACATGGATGGGTATAATGGTGTAAAGAATAACTATACATAGTTATTACAACATCATATTGATTCTGATATATTGTATAATCCACTCCAATTCAATTCAATATTTATAGAAATGATATCATCGCTCGTGCGTACGTACGGACTACCGTCTCCACGACGCGATGAGATTCATTCTCCATGTTAACCATTTAAGAATGATTATAATGTATATATAAGAAATAATAATGAAATATATGACATTATAAAGCTACTGGATTTATGTATATATATACATATGTATGTCATCTACTTACTTCCATTTCAAGACAATAAGGAAAGAAAAACAGCGTTCATGCGTACGTACGGACTACCGTCTCCATGAACGGTGTTTTTCATTTTATTTATCTATCTATTATATATATATATATATACTGAATATATATGATATATAAATCATATTTTATATTCTGGAAGTAAGTAAATCATGATATAAGTAATAATGATGTCAAGAACAACAAGTCAAAACACCTAAGATAAATGAAACGATTTTACCCAAAACGCTTCTTTAACATGGAATTTACAAAAGAACGGGTAATATAATGTCATAAGTGAACCATATATGATATCATAACAATGAATATGATTCTGTAAAAAGTCAATGACATTATTTAAATTATTATACAGGAGGTTTGGACACATACGAAGCAAATTGGACCTAAGGTAAGGGAAAATATCACAATCTCACTTTTATCCGAGATTGTTTTTACTTTGGTAATTACTGGGGTGTATTTTATCATCCACATCCATGCTCCCTCGATATGTAATATTATTTCCTTCCTTCTACAATAGTTTATATCCAATTTTACCCTTCGGTAAGTTTTTTGTAAAAGGTATGAAAGGAATCTTTTGTCGTTTTTCGTATGAGGTACTTTTTGACTTTTCCGACAAAAGTTAGAAGAATGTTTTTTTTAACTTATACGGCATGAATGGATTTTTAAAACATTATTTACAAGAAGCTTCCTTTACAAGTTTTCAAGTTTATTTTTAATCAACTTCTTTTATTTTAAAGTTGTATGACATGTTATGAAAGGAAAAATGTTTTTGAAGAAGAAAGGATATTTTCCTCAAGAATGGAGTTCAAGTGTTTTATCAAAATTATTTTCCATCTAAGATAATAAAGGGTTCTGTTTTTATCCCTATTATTAAATTGATTTGATCATGTTGTGATGGAATTATTTTTATGAATTCCTTTATCTTATATGAATTGTTTTATGATGTCATGTTGTTTAAGAATCCCATTTTTATTACATGGGTTATGTGATGATGTAAGATTTATGATTATGTGGCACACATAAGAAAGGATTCATTATGAGATGGGTGGGACCTATATCTCCCTCCAATGCATTGGGTAAAGATTTTATATCTCATGAGATAGACATGGCTGAAATGGTAGGTTATACCGGTTCAGTGAAACAGGACTGAAACGAGGGTTACTCGATTCAGAAAGGGACTTTGTCCACTAAGATAGTCTTGGCAATGAGTCATGACTAACAAGAAATGATTTTCCATGATTATGTGTGCTTGCCACAAAGTTTCATGTTTTAAGTTATGATTATTCTGATTACATTTCACTACCATGATTTATCCCATGTTATGAAATTATGCTCTCTTTTGCAGGTTATGATTTCCAAAATGTTATGTTCTTATGAATATGTTGTGATTGATATTTCTTTTGTTTACCCTTACTGAGCATTTGAGCTCACCCTTTTATGTTTTCTTTTCCCCAGGATATAAAGAAAGGTTTTAGGTATAAAAAAAAAGAAGATCTTTATGGGAGATGTTGAAGATCTTTCACCACGATTAGAAGATTATAGTCCGAGTTTCCAAAGACACTAAACTATTACGATCCTTGTGTGTGTGTGTTTTTGTTATGTACTAAGTATTCCGCAAAAGTAATGTAATGTCCATGTACGTCAGGCTTCAGGTCTCTACAGTTGGTATCAGAGGCAAAGGAGGTAGGAATGTATCCGATCCTTGGGAACTCTCACATGTGAGCGTTGGACGAAGCATGGCTCTCCGCCCAAGGGCTTCATGAGGAAATGGCTGCCACTGGGGATGGTGGTGTGTCCCGCCCAGGGGGTGTAGCCGCCCATGGAGTGCCCTGATAGGTATCAATTATAGTCCACTGGAAGTAATTCCAGACCGCTACAGTTGGTATCAGAGGAAAGGTTTAGTCAACCTTTGGAAACTAGGATGCGAAAACGTTAGTGAGATCCCTAGAGATATTTCTCAGGTATGTCTAGGGATGTCCCTAGGGATAAGTATACGTATAGGTTATAGTAATAGAATTACGCGAACGATCATAGAATTAAACCTAAGATGTTGGATATTGAAGGTACTCCCCCTTTATTGTGTTGTTTTCCCTATCATGATTTTTTTCCTCTCACACTATTCTTTTTGGGTTTTAGACGATGGCTGGAACCCGAAGGAACCGTGTTGATCAATGCAATGGACAATGTAATGATTGCCCTCCTGAACAAACAAATGTTATGGGAGATGGAGTGCAAAATCTTATTGCTATACTTACACAAGCTATGAATCATTCTGGACTTCCAAATGAGCAGAGAAGGGAACAATATTCTATTGAGTCCTTCATGAGGCAACGTCCACCTTCTTTCAGTGGGTCTTCTGATCCACTTGTGGCTGAACAATGGATCAGTACTACTGAAAAGATATTTTCAGTTCTTCAATGTTCTGATCATGATAAAGTAATCTTAGTAGTATATCGTTTGGAAGGTGAAGCTGATCAATGGTGGAATCTTATCAAGAATACGAGGCCAAGAGATGAAATTGAGTCCATGGAATGGGACGAGTTCAAGAACTTGTTTTTCAGTAAGTACTTCCCTCGTATTCTTCGAACAAAGATGGAGAAAGAGTTTCTTGAACTGAAGAAAAGGGACGATGAATCTGTTGGTACCTATGAAGCAAATTTTACAAGACTTGCAAGGTATGCTTCTGGAATTATCATCCAACCTGAAAGTAAAGTTGATCGATTTTTCAGTGGCTTAAAACCAAGTCTTCGAAGGGCATTAGCTATAAGAGACTTCAGTAGCTATGAAGAAATTGTGCGTTGTGCTATCAAGGTAGAAATGGAAGTTGGTGTTACATATCCATCTCATGGTTTTGACAAGAAACGAAAGATGGAGTTCAAGGACAAATCTCGGAATAATGGTGAAAAGAAGATGAATGTTTCCTTATGCACAAAGTGTGGGAAGAAGCATGGTGGAGATTGTCTTAAAGGGACTAGAAAATGTTTTAAGTGTGGAAAAGAAGGTCATCGAGCAGCTGAGTGTCGAAGTAATGGAAAAAGGGTTTCTAATGATGTGAATAAAGCAAACACTGCAGAGAACGCACCGCCAACACTTCAATGCTTCAAGTGCAAGGAAATGGGGCATTATGCTAATAATTGCCCTAATCCAAGGGTTAGTGATGATCAACATGAGCAACCACTGAAGGCAACAGACAAAGGGAAATCACATGCGATCACTATTGGCAATGTTGAATATGAAAACGATGTGGTGGAATGATTAAGTGTTTATGTAATGGGATTCCAAAATAATGTTGTATCATTGAGTATTGCAATATTTATTGATGTGGTATTCAAAGTGATTGAGATATTTTTTGGAAATAAGATGATATGCACATAATGAAGACGAGAAAATGAAATGTTTAATAGTATTCATGAGCTCATGATTGATATAAGGACTAAGTGATATCATGGTTTGAGTATATAGAATTTTGAGGATTTTGGTATGTGGAAAGTGTTAACTTTTAACTGCACTCATGTTTTCACTAAGGTATTCAAGAGAATACACGATTAAGGACTTTGAATGTTTGGAATGTGACCAACAAGAAATATCTTATGTGGGGATCAACGACAGTATTAAATCTCTGGTAATCGTTGTCACTATATTATGAGAGTGGACTGCAGTATTATGTATAAGCCTAAAGATTAGACTGGATTATGTTGGACATAAGTTAGTATTGTTTAAGGATAGAAGATTTTCGATATTATTGATGGGATGTTATAGTGACGTAGTTTTAGAAAAAGGACAACCTGCAGGACGGGCGACAGCCCATCGCTTCGGACAAGGCTGTAGGAATCGAACCCACAACCGAAGTGCGACTGGCCTTTATCGCCTACCACTGACCTACAGGAAGTCCCTGTTTAGTAGAAACTAGTTTTATTATATTAAGCAGTATGATATATGAAGTATAAGTCCATTTTAGAAACCACATGTGATAAATCTCACTATAGATCGACTTATGTATATAATTTTGCTAACCTTTTGTTTGAAACAGATGGAATGACCCGTCATTCTATCACATGATCTTCTAACACTTCACGAATAACAAATTCAACTTCATTTATTTAAGAGATGAAGTGGAAATTGTTAAAGGCACGAACAACAGTGAGATTGTACCAAAATAAAGTAAGTATTTATTCTAATTCAAATTCTTTAACTTTAGGGAAATGATCTTGAAAACCAAAAATGTTGTCCTAGTTCTCTTATACCTGATAAATCAGATGGTACCTTAGATCGTCACAAATTTATGGATTTGTGATTACTGGCTTTTCCATAGCCATGTTCTCTACCACTCTCCATCAGAACATGATGGTTAGATTTCTCTTCCATATCCATATTTTCTTCTATGTGGAAACCCAATGATTAGTTTATTTGGGTAACCGTTACGTTTCATACTTTTGTTTTTAGAAATTGGTTTTGATATTCCTTTTTACGATGTGGGTTTCTATTAAAGAAACTTTCGAATAGTAAACCATTTATAACCCCGACGAATTTCGAGGGCGAAATTCATTTTAAGGGGGGTAGAATGTAACAGCCCAAGATTTTATAAAAAAAATATTATTTTTAATTTTATTAATGTTTTGTGTTGTACGCTACACCAAAAAGGAGCTTGCACAACACGCATCCTTGTCTTGCCTTGCATTACACGCAATCGCGACCTTCCTCGATATCGTGTGTAATACGCAATACCGAGTTTCACTAAACAACGATGTGCTATTAAAATATTATTAAAACTAGCCGTTATGAATAGTAATAACCACTTTTTAAAATTCTGTAAATCTTATATTTCAAAATGAACTTCATTTTTGGATTCGGAGTATCGAATTTAGCCTAAGGTGAAATTTTGGTACATTTCGGATAACTTTCATATTCTGATGAATAATGAAAATTACTAAATTATAATTAAAAAACAACTTTTTTAATCGAAATAATTAATAGTGATAAATTATTAATTTGAGTAGTTTTAAAGTATATTTAGAATATACTTTTACAATTTAATACAATGTTGGTCATTGGATGTAATTTCACATTTAAACTAGACATAAACAAGTGTCAATCTTTTGATAGATATTGTTTCTTAAAAACACGCTATTTGTTTTAACAGCGGGATTTAATTATAAAATTAATTAATGAAACTTTTATGTTATTAATTTGGTAAAATAGACTTCATTTTTGAATTCGGAATATGAAATATAGCTTGGGATGAAATTTTGGCATTGTTCTGAAAAACATCAATTTTTGATGAATAGTGAAACTACTAAGTGGTAGGTTAAAAACTAAATTTTGCATAAAACTTAATTTTACCGCTTCTGTGAATGGAATTTCGAAAATCCGAGAGACACGGTTAATATCAAGGACTAAAATGTGATTCAATGAGATGAAAATAATTTTTTGGTGAATAGTAACTTTTTACTTTTTTTTACCACGGTAAATAGTAAATAGGGTAATTAAGGGTAAATATGATATTAATATTACCCTAACACATGTCCTAATTCTATTGGACAAGTGTAATTCGACCAAAAACAAACTTAGGAATAAAATATGACCATTTAGGCCCACTTGGATTAGATTAGGACATTTATTATTAATTTATTTAAAGAAGGGTTAAAATAGTTAAAATCAAAGTTTAATAAGTAAATCATTTTTAATATGGGGTTATACATAAGATAAATTCGATTGTAAATATTCATTAGAAAGCTAAAAAGATTTCCTACATGATGGTATTTTATTTGTAATTTTTAGACATCAAATAATATAATTTATTTATGACACAAAGATGATGCAGTAATTATCTTATTAATGAAATATTGACATAATTGATAATATAAATACCAAAATAAATGTAATTTAAGACTTTTTATGAATTCCACTAATTTTCTAGGTTACTATGATATATTATTGTTGATTTAATCAACTTGGTTCGAACATATAATTCTGTTATGACTTTCACAAAAATCATATATCAAATAGTGTCAAAATTGACACAAAAGAGTTTCTAAATCAAATATTATATTATTAATTGTTATTTTATTCCTAAAAATCTAAGGTTCGGCCAAATGACTTAGATAAGGATATATGTATTAATAATATACAATTTGGGGTTCGTTTGACATGTTATAGTAAGTTTATTAACGATATAGTGAAAGAAAACAAAAAGACACGGTAAAAGTTAAATTATTTAACTTAGAGTTAAATCTAATTGATAAGGTTAAAATAAGAACCTAAACTTGTCTAAATCTTATTGGTTGATAGGATTTCGACCCATCCCCACTTTAGCTTCGAAATAAGACCCTTTGGAACCATTATAAACCGATTTTGACTTTAATATAAAATAATATTTTGAGATATTCCTAAGGTGCCCGTCTCCTCCCCTATAAAAGGACACCTCCTCCCCCTCCTCCTCACACCAAATTGAGCACTCAAGCTCGGTCAACCCCTGCCAAAATCTCTTCTCCACTTCCATAGAAACATCCTAGAGGTTCTGGTCTTCCTCAAAGACCAATTCTAGTTCCCGAAGAGGAGGTCTCAAAGAGGCACTTCAAAGAAGAGGTAATTACCGTTACCAATTCTTTCATCTTTATTTCTTCTTCCACTTCTTCTTCTTAGGTTGTTTCATTATGAAGTAATAACATCAGTATCACTCATATACTGATATGTTATTATAAGTATGAAACAACCCTATTTCACCATCTATCCATCCTACGAAAAAAGAAATCACCACGCGTGCGTACGTACGGAATACCGTCTCCACGCCGTGGTGTAATCTATTTTCCACCACCACCTTAAATGGATGGGTATAAGGGTGTAAATAATAACTATACATAGTTATTACAACATCATATTGATTCTGATATATTGTATAATCCACTCCAATTCAATTCAATATTTATAGAAATGATATCATCGCTCGTGCGTACGTACGGACTACCGTCTCCACGACGCGATGAGATTCATTCTCCATGTTAACCATTTAAGAATGATTATAATGTATATATAAGAAATAATAATGAAATATATGACATTATAAAGCTACTGGATTTATGTATATATATACATATGTATGTCATCTACTTACTTCCATTTCAAGACAATAAGGAAAGAAAAACAGCGTTCATGCGTACGTACGGACTACCGTCTCCATGAACGGTGTTTTTCATTTTATTTATCTATCTATTATATATATATATATACTGAATATATATGATATATAAATCATATTTTATATTCTGGATGTAAGTAAATCATGATATAAGTAATAATGATGTCAAGAACAACAAGTCAAAACACCTACGATAAATGAAACGATTTTACCCAAAACGCTTCTTTAACATGGAATTTACAAAAGAACGGGTAATATAATGTCATAAGTGAACCATATATGATATCATAACAATGAATATGATTCTGTAAAAAGTCAATGACATTATTTAAATTATTATACAGGAGGTTCGGACACATACGAAGCAAATTGGACCTAAGGTAAGGGAAAATATCACAATCTCACTTTTATCCGAGATTGTTTTTACTTTGGTAATTGATGGGGTGTATTTTATCATCCACATCCATGATCCCTCGATATGTAATATTATTTCCTTCCTTCTACAATAGTTTATATCCAATTTTACCCTTCGGTAAGTTTTTTGTAAAAGATATGAAAGGAATCTTTTGTCGTTTTTCGTACGAGGTACTTTTTGACTTTTCCGACAAAAGTTAGAAGAATGTTTTTTTTAACTTATACGGCATGAATGGATTTTTAAAACATTATTTCCAAGAAGCTTCCTTTACAAGTTTTCAAGTTTATTTTTAATCAACTTCTTTTATTTTAAAGTTTTATGACATGTTATGAAAGGAAAAATGTTTTTGAAGAAGAAAAGATATTTTCCTCAAGAATGGAGTTCAAGTGTTTTATCAAAATTATTTTCCATCTAAGATAATAAAGGGTTCTGTTTTTATCCCTATTATTAAATTGATTTGATCATGTTGTGATGAAATTATTTTTATGAATTCCTTTATCTTATATGAATTGTTTTATGATGTCATGTTGTTTAAGAATCCCATTTTTATTACATGGGTTATGTGATGATGTAAGATTTATGATTATGTGGCACACATAAGAAAGGATTCATTATGAGATGGGTGGGACCTATATCTCCCTCCAATGCATTGGGTAAAGATTTTATATCTCATGAGATAGACATGGCTGAAATGGTAGGTTATACCGGTTCAGTGAAACAGGACTGAAACGAGGGTTACTCGATTCAGAAAGGGACTTTGTCCACTAAGATAGTCTTGGCAATGAGTCATGACTAACAAGAAATGATTTTCCATGATTATGTGTGCTTGCCACAAAGTTTCATGTTTTAAGTTATGATTATTCTGATTACATTTCACTACCATGATTTATCCCATGTTATGAAATTATGCTCTCTTTTGCAGGTTATGATTTCCAAAATGTTATGTTCTTATGAATATGTTGTGATTGATATTTCTTTTGTTTACCCTTACTGAGCATTTGAGCTCACCCTTTTATGTTTTCTTTTCCCCAGGATATAAAGAAAGGTTTTAGGTATAAAAAAAAAGAAGATCTTTATGGGAGATGTTGAAGATCTTTCACCACGATTAGAAGATTATAGTCCGAGTTTCCAAAGACACTAAACTATTACGATCCTTGTGTGTGTGTGTTTTTGTTATGTACTAAGTATTCCGCAAAAGTAATGTAATGTCCATGTACGTCAGGCTTCGGGTCTCTACAACTTTTATTGTCTAATTTACTCGATGAAATTATTATATACTATTATTTACTCCTAATAAATTATGTGTGGGTATTATATATATGTAAACCAACCAGAATCCTTCCCTATTTTCGGGATAGTTACATGTTTTAAAAGAATCTCTCAAAACTGTTTCCAAAAATACGAGCCCGATACAAGGGAATTTTTCTCAAATTCATATCTATTTTCAAGGGAAATATATAATATGTTTTTGGAAACCATTATTCTTCTAAAAGACTGAATTTCATCATGAAATACGATCTTACTTAACTTCTGGTTTTATACAAAGATTTTTTCCAAAAGAACTCGTCTTTTGAAAATTAAAGAGTATTTATCTCAAGAATTTCTTAATGATTTTATAAGATTGTTTTCATCTAATTCAAAACTCTTGTTGATTACATGGTATTATTAGGTTTAATCATTTATGAATTCATCTACCATATTATATTTAATGGATTATTACTAACTCTATTGTGTATGATCTATCCTTAAACCATTAACCATATTACTTGGAATGGTTAGTGTTTTATGTTTAATGATTGGGGAAAGTTAGTTACATTTCATATGATAATTTCAATATGAATGTATATGTTGTTTATGTTGATCCCCACTCATATAAGGAATTAATTTGACTTATTATGTGTTATGTGGGGCCCTCTATAGCCCCTCGATGAATCAATAGGTCTTAGGAGACAAATAGATGTGGAATTAGCTGAGGCCTTTCCCAATGTGTTATATGGATTTTGGTTGAGGCCTTAATCATTAGACATCTCAGAAGAGGCCTTGAAAAAATGTTTCAGAATGTTTAGAATATGCACTTCCCTCATTATGAAGCTAGTAATTGAAATTTCATGCAGTTATTTAACTAGTATAATACCCATGATTATGTTTTGTTGTGGCATTATTTTTCTCAACTCATATTCCAGCCATAATGTGTTCAAGTTTATTGTTAAGGGAATGTGTTTTCAATTATGCACCATGCCTTTTTTGTATTATATCTTTTGCTGTATTTATTACTCTTACTAAGCATTTGAGGTCACCCCTTTCTTATGTTTCATTTTTCCCAGGATATGAAGAAGTATATTATGAATGACTTGAAAGCATAATCTAGGAGGCATGGATGTTTCTAATGGAATAAATTAGTGTTGTATTTCCTTTATTAATGTAAAGTTGAACTTATTTATGTATCTTTTTTCCAATAATACAAAACTACTTGGTCCTTCGGGATGCTTATTCCTTGTTTGTATGCCAATGTAATCAAGTAAGGCACTGGCTCTAGGAAATTGGGGTTGGGTCCTTATAGTTGGTATCAGAGGAAGTTTAGTAGAAAACATGGAAGCTAGATTTAGAAAACGTAGATTAGGGAAGAGTCCCTAAGATAGTCTTTGAGGATAAACACACATGAACTTCCTAGTATTTTGGTAAGTAATAGATTATGTGGATCTTTCAAGCAATACATCCCTATCTCGATACGAGTAGGTAGAGGTGGTTCTAGCATAGATATACCTAGGATTGAAAGCTCTGACAAAGAGTTTCAGGCTTGACCCAGGGTATCCTGGTATATGACAACGGGCCTTACTGCACTCTTGGTTATGAAACTCCCAGGGGATATGCTTAGGATAATTCATGTTTTCTTTACAATACATTATGAAGGATTTAAATGTAAATTTTTCCTTAATGATACCATGTTTATGATTAAGAGATTATCTATGCATATAATTTCAATTTATGCTCAATATTTTTCTACATTGAGATTATAAATTATGATACATACCCTAATCTAGTGTATACTGTTATTTAGAAATGGCGCCTAGTGGATGGAATGTAAACTGCATAAACGCGTGTAGGGATTTCCCTACGATGCAAGATAATGATGTTGGATCTAGTGCTATGATGGGTGTTGAGAAACTTATAACTATACTGGGACAACTTACTCAAGTTTTGAATAATAACATTACTTGTATAGAGAATCCAGATCCACCACATGGAGGAGCTATGTTAGATCGATTTATGTGACAACAACCTCTATCATTAAACGAGACTACAAACCCTTTTGTAGCAGAGCAATGGATATCTTCCCTTGAGAAGATATTTCTCACCTTGGGATGTAATGAAAGAGATAATGTTTTCATGGAAGTCTATCGTCTATTAGGGGATGCAGATCAATGGTGGTTATTACTCCAAAACACAAAGGAGGAGGAAGAAATAGAGGAGATGGAGTGGAGGGACTTTAAGGAAATCTTCCTGGAGAAATACTTTGCTCATGAACAAAGATTGGATATGGAGAGGCAATTATTGAATATGAGGCAGAAGGAAGATGAGAATGTGGCAAAGTATGATGGAAACTTCACAAGGTTGGAAAGACATGTTGTGGACTAAATACGAAATCCAAGGAGAAAAATTGATCGATTCTTTGACGGCCTAAATCCATTCCTCTGGTGGGCACTGGTCCTCCAAAGTTTTTCATCATATAAGGATATAGTTTCATGTGCTATCAAAATAGAAAATTAATTCTCTAAGTCTTATGACTTTAAGGGAAAGCAAGAAAATTAGAGGGATGATGAAAACCCTGGGAAAGGAAATAAGGAAATGGGGAAGAAGGGAAGAGTTGAATTTCCACCATGTGACAATTTTGGAAGGAAACACCCTGGTGCATGCTTAAAAGGAAAAGGAGTATGCTACAAATGTGGTCAGAAAGGCCATCTTGCTAGTGATTGCAATGGGAAGAAGGAATCCAATGATGTTTAATGATATAATTGTCAGGATATGGGGAAATATGCTAATGATTGTCCAAAGAGTCAAGGAAATATTCAACAGACAAGGACAAGGGATTATGGACAAGCTTATGCAATAACAACTATAGAGGTTGAAGTTCCTAATGAAGTGGTGGCAGGTACATTTATTGTTTCATACAACTTATCCAATACTTTATTTGATTCTGGATCATTGAATTCATTTATATCTTACCAAATTTCCAAGAAAATTAGATATGTCCAATTTGATTTAATAAAGGAGTTATTAGTCAAAAATCGTAGTGGATGTACCATTTCAATAAAGGCATGTCGATTAGTCCCCCTCGTAAGACATAAACGTGATTTATTTTCTAACCTTATCATCAAAGAAATGGTTGATTATGATATAATTCTCAGTATGTATTGGCTATCAAATTATGATGCAAAGATCTACTACAAGAAGAAGGAAGTTACAATTTTCAAGAATGGTATGGAATCCCTTATTTTTAGAGTAGAAACATCACCATATGATTCTCATCTAGATCCACCCCCAGTAGCTCTATTGAATTCAATTATCAGGGAGGAAGAGAATGAAATAACTATGGGTGAAGAAAAGAATGTTCAAATAGAAGATGTACCTGTTGTGCAAGAATATATTGATATCTTTCCAGAGGATTTACCAGGACATCCTCCGGAGCGGGAAATTGAGTTTTCTATTGAATTAATTCCTGGTTTAAGGGCCATATCAAAAACCCCTTATAGAATTGCCACTTTGGATTTAGTGGAGCTAAAGAAACAACTAGAGGAATTGAGTGATAAATGATTTATTTTCCCTAGATTTTCTCCATGGCGAGCCCCTATTCTTTTTGTTAAGAAGAAAGATGGGTCTATGAGGTTGTGCATTGATTATAGGGAAATCAATGCTGTTACAATAACAAATAAGTATCCTCTGCCAAAAATTGATGATTTATTCGATCAACTTCATAGATCCCAATATATTACAAAGATTCATCTTCGATCAGGATTTCATCAGTTGCTTGTGAGAAAAGAAGACATTCCAAAAACAGCATTTCGAACTAGGTACATGCATTATGAGTTTACAGTAATTCCTTTTTGACTAACCAATGCACCATATATTCTCATGGTTTTCATGAACAGAGTCTTCAAGTAATATATTGATGACGTGGTAGTGGTGTTTATTGATGATATCATGGTTTACTCTAAGATATACAAAGATAATGAAAATCAATTGTGAACCATTCTGAAGACTCTGAGAAGAAATTAATTATATGGGAAGTTCAGCAAGTGTGAAATCTGGATCCAATAAGTTTCCTTTCTGGGCCACATTGTCTCTATGGATGGTATATCTGTAGATCTGGAAAAGACAATGGTTGTGAAAGAATGGCCTACTCCAACGAACGTAACTGAGTTATGTAGTTTTATTGGTTTAGTAGGTTATTATCTGAGTTTCGTTCAGAACTCTGCCCGTTTAGCCAACCCAATGACCAATCTCACACGAAAAGAGGATAAATTTTTATGGAACAAGGAATGTGAAGAGTGCTTTGAAGAATTGAATAGGAGGTTAGTGGATGCTCCGATCCTGAACCTACTATCGGGGAATGATGTGTTTGTTATCTATAGTGACACACCAAAGAAAGGACTTGGTTGGGTCCTTATGCAGAATGATCGATTGATTTCCTATGCATCTAGGTAGCTAAAAATTCATGAACAAAACTATCAAACTCATGATCTTGAGTTAGCAGTGGTAATATTTTCTCAGTATATTTGGAGACATTACCTCTATGGGGAGAAATGTGAGATATATATAGATAATAATAGTTTTAAATATATATTCTCACATAAAGAACTCAACTTGAGACAAAGAAGATGGATCGAGCTACTCAAAGACTATGATTTCAAAATACACTACCACCCCGGTAGGGCAAATAAGGTGGAATATTCTTTGAGTAGAAAAGACCATGGAATTATGAACAAGATTAGAATTGAAAGGGATCCTCTATTCATGGATCTAGTGAGGATGGATATGGGAATTATCAAGGAAGGTAACACATCACAAATTTTTTAGATGGTTGCCAAAACTTATTTATTGGAAAAGATAAAATTTTCTCAAGCTGTTGATGAGGTGTTTCAAAATAAAATTAAAGCTATAAATGTTAGGAGGTTGACTGAATTTGCATATGAAGGTGGCATTTTGATGTTCAGAAAAAGTATTGTGTTCCCGCTATTACCGAGATAAAGAGGTAACTATTGGATGATGCTCATAGCTCTAATTTCTCTAATCACCCTGGTAGCATAAATATGTTTAGAGATCTAAATGAACATTTTTGGTGGGAAAACATAAAGAGGGAGATTACTGATTATGTGTCGAGATGTTTATTTTGTCAACAGGTGAAGGCAGGAAGACAACATCCTGGTGGAGTCATGAAACCCCTTCCTATACCTATGTGGAAATGGGATGATATTATGATGGACTTTGTCATGGGGCTGCCAAAGTCTCCAAGAAAGAATGATACAATATGGGTAATTTTTGACCATCTTACAAAATCTGAACATTTTCTTGCTATAAGGGAAGATTTACCACTTAAACGTTTAGCAAGAATATATATTAATGAAGTTGTCAGACATCATGGTGTACCCTCATCAATTGTTTCTGATCGTGATCCCCATTTTACATCACGATTATAGAAGAGTCTTTAGAAGGCCCTAGATACTGATTTTTGTTTGAGCACTGCCTACCACCCACAAACCGATGGACAATTAGAATGGAATATTCAAACATTGGAAGACAAGTTGAGGTCTTGTTCACTTGATTTTCAAGGCATGCAGGATCAGTATTTACCTCTCGTGGAATTTTCATACAACAATAGCTTCTATTCAAGTATTCAGATGGAACCCTATAAAGCATTATATGGGAGGACATGCCATACAACAAATTGCTGGGATGATGTTGGTGACAGAAAGCTCATGGGCCCAGAACTTGTTAAAGAAACAACAGAAAAGCTGAAGATTATCCCGAACCACATCAAAACAGCTCAAAGTAGGCAAAAGAGCTATACTGATAACTGAAGGAAGGATTTGGAATTTCAAGAAGGTGATCACATTTTCTTAAAGGTATCTCCATGGAAGGGTATTATATAATTAGGTAAGAAGGGAAAATTAAGTCCCAGGTACATCGAACCTTTTGAAATTATGGACCGAATTGGAGTTTTAGCTTACCATTTGGAAATGCCGCCAAGTATCTCCAAGGTTCACAATGTGTTCCACATGTCAATGTGAAGAAAGCACATGCCCGACCTAACCCATGTACTCACTTATGAAGAAGTAGAACATGAGCACAATATATCTTATTGTGAAGAGCCTATCAAGATTCTTGATACTAGAGAACATGTATTGAGAAATTGGACGACTCATCTGGAAAGGGTTCTATGGAGGAACCATAATATGGAGGAAGAATCATGGGAGCCTAGGGAGCTTATGTTAAAGACATACCCGAATCTTTTTAGGTAATATTTTTTGAATTTTAAGGATGAAATTTTTATAAGGAGGGGAGAATGTAACACCCCAAGGTTTTGAAAATAAATATAGAATGTAATTTTTTAATATATCCATTAAACACCACTTTTCTTCTTCTATGTTTTGAATTTTGAAAAATGGTCATTTAGAGTTTTGTTCAGTAAGTCATTTGGAGTCTGATAGAACAAACATGATTTTTGGTGAATAGTAACATACCCTTATGAATAGTAATATTAATAGTAATATGAACTTTATGAATAGTAAATAATGATATTATTTTATTTTCTTAAGGTAATAAGATAATGTGATCTTAATTAATTTTTCAATGTCACATAAAACTAATTATACCTCTAAGATTGTTATTTTTTGAATTAACTATGCCTTTATTTAAAAATTAAATTAATAATATTTAGAAAATTATTTTTGAAAAATGGATTTCACTTTTAATTCTACACGTCTAAAAATGTTAGGGGTGAATTTTTTGTATTTTTCAGAAATTCATGAATTTTTTATGAATAGTGAAATACGATAAAATACCGTATATACAAATTATCAGTTAAATACACTATTTATGACATCATAAGTGATTAAAGGCCACTTGGTTTGAACTCACATGCACTTATTACTATTACGGGTCACATTAAACAACACTATTGGTTGTCTTGAGGGAAATAATAAAATAATGAATTAAATATTCAAAATTTACTCCTCTCCTCCACTATAAAAACCCCTCACCACTCCCTCTTCTTTTTACTCCTATAAGCCTTGAAGCTCCTCAAAGTTATGCCCATCTACCCTTACCTAGTCTCTCCCCACGTCCAATAATCTTCTGGTCTTTCCAAAAAACAAAAACACCTTCCCTTAAAGAGATTCTCAAAGAGGTTATTTCAAGAGGTAAAGCACCCTTCTTTTTCATTTGGTTTCATTCCAATTTATATTCTTTTTCTATCCTCACCACACCTCCTCTATCCAAATGATCATGATGACTCCCATATCATCTATATAATTTAATTATATCTTGTGGATGGAATAACCATCATAAATATTCTTACTCCCTCCCTTTTATTTTTATAAACGAAATCAACGTCCATGAGGTTCCAATTTATCGCCTTCGTGGACGATGAAGTTTCGTTCTTCAATTTCATCTTCATCACTGGTCATTAAACCATATTTATTATTGAAACAGACTATAATATAAGTATTATAACATAATTAATATTCAGGAACCAGAATATGTATATATAATTAATTTATATGACAAAACTAGTTCATAATAATCCAAATACCGCCGAATAATCGAAGTGGTAGTCATCTAATGATTCATCCTCATTCCAGGTAACCAAATGATAGAAATGACCATTATCAATTATTTATGTTCAAAAATAATATATAATTCCAATCTAGGATATTTATAACCATTCCACATAAACTCCATTACTTAGAAACAAGTGAACTGATTATGAAAATAAAGAAAACGAACACCCCGAAATAACGAAATTCAATATAATAACTTAGCAATATGGCTATAAATGAATTAAAAATAATTATGATAAAATAAATACATTTATAATAGGTTATGAATTATGTTATTAATTAGTTTGATTTCATATTCCAGGACCTTAATTTCAAGAAGGAAACACATTCATATTTAAGGTAAGGGTTTTTCCACCCGAACTTCCATTTTCATTCGGGTTACTTTTATTGTCTAATTTCCTAGATGAAATTATTTTTTATTGTTATTTACTCCTCATAAATTCTGCGTGGGTATTCTATATATGTACACCAACCATAATCCTTCCCTATTTTCTGGATAGTTACATGTTTTAAAAGAAGCTGTCAAAAATGTTTCCAAAAATATGAGCCCGGTACAAGGGAATTTCTCAAATTCATATCTATTTTCAAGGGCTATCTATAATATATTTTTGGAAACCATTATTCTTATAAAAAGACTAATTTTATCATTAAATACTATATTACTTAACTTCTGGTTTTATACAATGATTTTTTCCAAAAGAACTCTTCTTTTGAAAATAAAAGAGTATTTATCTCAAGAATTGCTTAATGATTTTATAAGAGTGTTTTTATCTAATTCAACACTCTTATTAATTACATGTTATTATTGGGTTTAATAATTTATGAAGTAATATACCATATTTTATTCAATGGTTTATGACTAACTCTATTGTGGATGATCTATCCTAAAACCATTCACCATATTACCCAGAATGGTTAGTGTTTTATGTTTAATAATTAGGGAAAACTAGTTACATATCATATGATAGTTTCAATATGAATTTATATGTTGCTTATGTTGATCCCCAATCATATGAGGAATGCATTGGACTTATTATGTTATGGGTGGGGACCTCTATATCCCCTCTATGCATCGGTAGGTCTCATGAGACAAATAGACATGGAATTGGCCATAGCCTTTCCCAATGTGTTATATGGATTTTGGACAAGGCCTTAATCATTAGATGTCTTGGCCGAGGCCTTGAAAAAATGTTTCAGAATGTCCGACATATGCACTTCCCTCATTATTAAGCTAGTAATTGAAATTTCATGTGGTTATTCAACTAGTAGAATACCCATGAATATATTTTATTATGTCATTATTTTCTCAGCTCTTATTCCTGCCATAATGTGTTCAAGTTTATTGTTAAGGGAATGTGTTTTCAATTATGCATAGTGTCTTATGTTTATTCTATCTTTCGATGTATTTCTTACTCTTACTGAGCATTTAATCTCTCCCCTTTCTTATGTTTCATTTTTTCCAAGATATGAAGATGTAAATTATGAATGAATTGCAAGCCTAATCTAGGAGGCATGGATGTTTCTAATGGAATAATTTAGTGTTGAATTTCCTTTATTAATGTAAAGTTGAAATTATTTATGTATATTGTTTCCAATAATACTAAATTACTTGGTACTTTGGGATGATTATTCCTTGTTTTTATTCTAATATAATCAAATAAGGCACTGACTCCAGGAAACTGGGGTCGTGTCCTTACAGAAATCACTAAATTCACTTTGATAGTTAGTTTTGGAAAGAAGCTATAACTATCTTGTCTTAGTAGAATAGCTTCAAAAGTAACTTTAATAACTGTTATTAAGATTACTAAGAATTAATCAATCTTCTAAGAAGTTATTTAAATAGTGAAACTCTTATAACAGTATAACCTTGATTAAATGGGCTATATCTAACTTTTGGGATAACCCCTTCTTTTTTTGGAAATACTTTTTACTGAAATTTTTATAGTTACTCAATTTACCCCTCCCCTCTTGAGTAATCTACTCCGACCAACAACCATTTTTCACAATTTTCTACCAAGGGTTCTCAAAATAATTTTCAGAAATCAAGAAGACACAAGATAATTTATAATGGGAAACTAGCATCGATGGGTGACTCAACCACATGGTTGGTGACCATATTACAATCACACTATTGTCACATAGAGTCTTTTAGAACCATTTCCAAAACTACGCATGACTTTGTAGGCCTTGTAATCTCACAGAGATCACTAGCCCAACTCCCATTTCGTTTCCCAAACACCATATAGCCACAAGAACCAAATAACCCAAACATAACTTGACATCCTATGAAAACATCAGTCCCATCACGAGGTGTTCTATCCAGGCAACCTACTCATACTTAGAACCTCAAGCCCTGATAGTCCTAGCTTCGGTATACCAAGAGTCTTCCCCAATTAAAATGATCCAAAATATTGTATCCTTCTCTGATACCATTTTTCCATGAACCAAGCCAGAGTTCCATCTAACCTGACACCCGACCTCGCCCGTGGCATTGAACGAAGGGAATTTCTGATCCCCATGGGCTGGAAACAAGATCATGAGTGTCAAAAATGAATCTTGGGAATGATTTCACCCATAAAATAATCATAACCAACCAACCATAAAAAATTAACTAAAACTGAACAATCACAACCAAATATGGCCCAACCAATTTTCAGATTTAAGTTTACAACATTTAAAGAAAAACCAAAACATGCTACAACTGAAAAGGAAATAAGGAATACCCAAAAACCACTATATGATAAGAGAAGCCTCAAAAACAATCCAACACCACTAAACTTTCATAAATAAAACCTCTAGAAACCAAAATACCCCATCTTGAAATGCCCTTCGTTTACGTGTAGAATACATTACCAAGTCTACTTACACCAAAGGGTGTAAGTTGGGTGTGAGAAAAAGTCAATTAGGGTTCCACCCAAATGAAAGGATCCATGCAATAAACATGATAAGATAAATTAACATCAATGTCTTATAAAATTATGCTAATAACATTTTTGTGCAAAACATTTTAAGGGAAAAAATTTCTTTACTTTTTAATTAACCAGCAAGGTACACTATATGCCGACAGTGGGTATGATATCACAATAGAGCACTAAGTCATGGGAAAACCCTACTGGATCTAACTATAGTGGGACCCTAGAGACATAATATATTGCTAAAAAGTGTTATATTAAATACAACCATCCATGTCCTCATACATGAGCCACTAGAGAGTAGAAACATCCAAAATTATAGTGGTCTCCAATAATAATAAATATATAGTTAGTGTTGTAATCGTCAATCCCTCTAAGTGAATTCTGGCTGAAGTCACTTTCAAATCACTAGTAAACTAGTCATAGTATTCTAACCTAGATACCTAGGTTTCCATTTATGCTCAATTTTCAATCCACAAGTCATAAGGATCACAAGAATTTACAAACACATATTCCAACAATATAAACACACATGTGAGACCACCATTTCCACACCCAAAAACCATTTTGGAATCAAAATCACACTAAATACATTTCAAAACATGTTTTTCATCACTTTCTTAATTTATTAAACATCATTCACAATTTTTAAAACTCTTTCAAGAAGCACAATAAGGGTTCACATATAAAATAAACCAAAATTTCTTTTAGAAAAACCAATTTTCAAGCCACATGCACAAAAAACTCATTTGAAACCAAAATAACACAAAATTAATATTAAAATAGGTTTCTCACCCTCTACAAATTTTATCAAATACCATGATGACCCAAAATATGGAAGCACATGTGAATTACCCATGGAATATAACCCATTTCCTTTGGAAACTATTTTTCAACACTAAAGTATGTTGAATAATTTTAAAAACAAATTTATCACATCATATATAATCCATATCACATAAAAAACAAGCAAGAAAATATTAAAATTACCAAATAATGTTTAATCACATAACCACCTACGTCAAGAGAAGAAACTTCCAAAAATCGATGGAAAACTAAAATCCCACCTCTAATGAACATTATAAAGTCAAGATCAAAGATAAAACTTAAATATAGAACTCAGAAGATAAATATATAACCCTAAAAATTACTCCCTACCCATTGGAGAAGAGAAACCCCTAAGAAATAGGAAGAAACCCCAAGAAAATGGAGAGAAACCAAGAGGGAAGGGACTTACTTGAGGGTTCCTTGAAAAATACAAGCCAAATATCCCACAAAAATAGAGCCCAAGGGAGGAAGAAGGAATGGGGGACACACCTAGGGTAGTAAATCTTGAGGGGGAATAGAAATAAGTGATTTTGTGTTAAAAATAGTGGGAGAGAGAGAAAAACCAATTTTTAATGACCAGAAAAGGTCGCACGTTTAGTCTGCATGGTTTGTCAAACCGTGCAGTGACCATGAAACCATATTTGAAAACAAAAACATGGGTGTGAAAATTCTCCCCACCAAAATGCTTCCATACCCCATAAATCCATTCCAAGATTTGATCTGAAAATAAAAACCAATACTCCTCTATAGAACAAAGAGATTTCTCACAAACATAGAACGATAAGAAAGTACACCATGAATATAGAGAGATATTTATAAGGTTAAATAAGGGAGGATGGAATGGGATCCCCACCATACGACTCCTGCTCCTAAAAGGTCACAACAAATCTAGTTGATCAATCCAAAAAGAAATTGAATTTCCACAATGCATAATCCAATCTATTAAGTCAAGGACACTTTAGACATCGCCAAATAGAACACATACTTTTAACTAGAAATGAATTAACTAATCTAAACAATTTCTTAATGAATATTTACAGAATATTACTCCAAAAAACCATTATGTGCACTCCAACCCCATATTTTATTTAGAGAAGGGACTCAAGATTGGGTATCTCCTAACAGGACTACCCACTCTCAAGTCAAAACCAGAAACTAATCTTAATTTTCAATATGGAGAGGCCTGAATGGACTCCCCAACATAAGAACAAACTAGTACTGACTATCATGGGAACCCATAATGGGAAAATGTAGGAACTATCCACACATACAAGATCTCCAACCCAAGGGGCTCAAAAAAATAATCCCCAAACCAAATTAAAAACACAACATAAAACACCATCCCCAAGTGACGAAACCATATCTATATGAACACAAGGAAAAATCGAAACTAATTCACAAGGCTGACCACACAAAGACAACCAATGGAGATTTACCTTCAAAGTGGAAAAACCACTTGAATTTTGAAAAATGATTCAACCATGCCTCCTTATAACCAAAGAGGAACTATTCCGATTATAATGATTGCAATGAATAATGGTGCCTTCATGCATCTACCCATGAAATAGTAACTTCCAAAAGAAAAGGAGACAGAATAGAGAAGCTTAAAACATCCCCATCTATCACATGGGACTCATCTTAACCAAGTTCCCTCACACCCCTAGGGTTCTGGACTATATGTGATCTTGACTCCAAGACCCATGGCTTGGGACTTGATGTTTGAATCCTCTCTTTTCTATCATCAAGAACCTGAAAATCCTCTATTAGAAAACATCCTTTAGTTTCACGAATGACCACACAACATTAAAAGAAGAAACAAAGGGACACAACACCTCACGATACTAACTTTCTCCAACATGGAACCTTCTCCAATGAATAGACATAGAATATGTGCATATATCATCCTATTTAACCTCTAATAAGAAACAAAAGAACTAGATGACCATGAAACACCCCTCCGTTTAAATTAAAAAATTCACAATTTTTGAAGGAGAAACACGCTTTCGTCAAAATAGAAGTTTTCCAAATACACCACAAAATCCAATTTTTCATTTTAAAGAGGATAAGATTCAAAAAAAGACCACCAAAAAAAAATAATTACAACTGATAGGAGCTCGATCGTTAGAGATGGGTTTTAAAGTGTGCCTGAGATAACATGATACTCCTTCAACTGGACTAACTCCATAATTGAAGGAGTGGATTTGGATCCATAATGTTTTCTAGGAACACCCAGATAAAACTATTGAAAGTGACTTGGGTTTCCCTAGGTGTGAATGGTCTTTAGAGAATTCAAACATGAAGACCTTTCAAGATGGGACTTACCACAAAAATGGTACTGCATGACCCCACACCCGAAAGAGACTGATAAAATATACAAAGGCCCCCATCTTTAGGAGGCCTCTAATACTAGAATTACCATCACCATTTCTAGGATGGAACTTTAATATAAAGGTGGTAGAATTCACCTTTAATAAATTATAAAACTCAAGGAAACTAAATCTTTTCTCAATCATCGACATCCACACTCCCGCTTCGAGAGAATCTTCTTGAACATGAAAGAGAGAGGGATTCAATTACAAACTAAAAAAGGGATTCCTTATATTGACACACTATAGGGTCTTTCAATGGTGAATCACATGTTACTTTACTTTGAATATACACCAATTCTTTATGGGGACATACATTTACCAACCAAGGAAACCGAGATCCCATACAAACTAACCCATTAGACAAAAATGGTCCAAAAAAACACCAAACATGAAAAGTAATCCTATTGAAAGGATTATCAGGAAATATTTTTAAAGGACCTACTAACCATCATCTCAAAACCAACTTACCAAAAAAATACAAACTTAAGTCATCATTCAAACATGAAGAGTTTTCAAACTCAAAACACCTTGCAAGAAATATTCCAAAACCACAAAGTGACGCATCACACAAGAATTAGTTATCAAAAAATAGTAATTTATCTTAAAAACAACTTCGAAAATAAAATAGTATTGGTGGGTTTCATATTCAGCAGATGTACTCTATGGGTTCTTACACATGCGCATTCTTGTGCCAGACCATGAACTCATCCACCTTTCCACACATATCCTATGCATGTGGTCTCTCAATGAAATACCAAAGGTTAAAAAACATTCCCAATTTATATAAAAAACATTAAACCCACACCTTAAACATTCAAAAATTCATAAAACATTTCAATAATTTACTAACCAATAAATCGAAGACCATTTCAAATTTCTCAAAACCACTTTTTGAATTTCACAACCCTTTTTTAGAAAACACTAACCATTTAAATGAAACATATTTTCAAACTCAACACATCAAATCATTTCATATTTTATGAAAATAGAATCCCAAGAATTTCATTCAAAAATTCAATTCCAAAAATATTTTCCAAAAATAATTTTTGAAAATAAATTCTATTTTTTGAACAATCCAATTTTAGAAACCCCAGGTTTTAGATACCAGAAAACTTATTTACTAATAAACTCATTCCAAAATTACCAAAAATCATTTAGTTAAACTCATTCCTCCTAGTTAAAAACATTTTAACCTTCTATAAGATAAATTCCTATTTTCCAAACAATATTTTTTGATAAACCTAAGGTTTCAATTATAGAAATCCTAATCTTAGTAAACCCATTTTCATATTACCCCCAAAAATCATTTTATAAAAATTCAATTTCCAAATATTTATTTAAAATGGTTTCAAACACTTATTTTCCTCTTCCCAAAACCATGCCACTTCACTTAAAAACCCAGTTTTTACAATATTTAGCCAAGGATTTTCAAAATAATTTTCTGAATTCCAGAAGACACAATAAAATTTACAATGAGAAACTAGTGTCGATGTAAAACTCAACCATATGGTTGGTAGTTATATGACAATCACACCATTGTAACTGAGAATCTTCTAGGACCATGTCCCTAGATCCACATGGATTTCCAATCCTTGCGAGCTCACAAAGATTACTAGACCAAATCCTATTAAATTTCCCAAAATGTATATAACAAAAATAACTAAATAAAATAAACATAACCTGACTTCCCATGGAAACTTGAGTCTCATCACAAAGTGTGATGGCTAGGAATACTACTCATAACCAGAACCTCAAGCCCAAAAGTCATAGCTTTAGTCTACCCAAATTCTTCCCCAATTTATGTGGCCCAAAATAGCGTAACATTCCCTGATACCATTTTGTCATGAACCAAGGTGGAGTGCCATCTAACCCAACACATGACCTGGCCCATGGCATGGCCCGAAAGGAATTCTGGATCCCCAAGAGCGAGAAATAAGATCCCGTGTGTCAACAATGCATATTGGGAATGATTTAACCCATAAAATAATCATATCCAACCAACCATAAGAAATTAATATAAGCTAAAAAATCACATCCAAACATGGAATAACCAATTCCTATAATTAAGGTTACAACATTAAAAAAACAAAATAGCCTACAAATAAAAAGGGAATATGGAAGAAACCAAAAACACTATATGAAAAGAGAAGCCTCTCCCTAAATAAACCATCACTACACCTATATAAAGAAGACCTATAGCAACCCAAACCACCATCCCCAAATGCTATGCCTTTAGCTATATAAAACATCACAACATCTACCTACGCCTAAGGGTGTATGTAGGGTTTGATCCAAATCCTCGTAGGATTCCACCCAAACAAAAAGGTTCCATGATATAAAAATTATTAGATAAATTAACATGAATGTTTTATAAAAGAAAGAAAAGAACATTTTTTTGAAAAATATTTTAAGGGAAAAACATTCATTTCTTTTGTATTAACCAAAAAGGTACACCGTATGCTAATGGTGGGTACGATATCAAAATAGAGAACTAATTCATGGGAAAATCTAGTTGGCTCTAGCTGTAGTGGGACCCTAGAGACATTTTATATTGGTAAAAAGTGGTATAGTAACAACAACCATCCACTTCCTCAGCATGAGCCAGTAGAGAGGAGAAAAATAAAAAATTATAGTGGTCTCTAATCATTATAAATATATAGTTAGTATTGTAGTAATAAATCCTTATAGGTAATTTTAGGTCGAATTCACTTACGAATCAGTAGAATACTAGTCCTAGTCTTCCCACCTAGATACCTTGGTTTCTTTTCAATCTCAATTTTCAATCCACAAATCATAAGGATCAAAAAACTTCACATACGTATATGCCAGAAATATAAACACACATGTGAGACCACCATTTCCACAACCAAAACCCATTTTGGAATCAAAATCACACTAAATCCATTTCAAAACATGTTTCACATAACTTGATTAATTTATTAAACATATTTCACAATTTTTAAAACACTTTCAAGAAGAAAAATAAGGGTTTATATATAAAATAAACCTAAATTTAATTTAGAAAACCAATTTTGAGATATATGAACATAAAACCTCATTTGAAAAAAAATACATCAAATTCATATTAAAATAGGTTTCTAACCATCTACACATTTTATCAAATTACTCGAAGACATAAAATAAAGAAGCACATATGAACCACCTAGGGAATATAGCCTATTTCCATTAGAAAACAATATTTTAACACCAAATCATCTTGAATCATTTTAAAAACACATTTATCACATCACATATAATCCATAAAACATCCAAAAGAATCTAATCGATCAAATTAAAATAAAAAAATAAGGTTTAAGCACAGAACCACCTACCTCAAGATAAGAAACTTCCAGAAATTGGTGGGAAACTAAAAACACACATAAAATGAAACCTATAATGGAAATATAGAACATAAAATATTAAGATCGAACCCAAAATATTAATATATGTTCCAAAAAATGACACTCGACCCACTGTAGAAGAGAAACACCAGAGAAATAGGAAGAAACCCTGAGAAAATAGAGAGAAACCAAGAGATAAAGGACTTACATGAGGGTTCCTTGAAGATTCCAAGATAAATATCCCATGAAATGGATCCCAAAGGAGTAAGGAGTAAGGGGGTATGTGAATAGTGTACTAAATACTAACATGGGAGAGAAATAAGTGATTTTTGGTTAAAAATCAGGGAGAGAGAAAAAATAAAACCAAAATTTTAATGACCTGGACAGACTACACGGTTAGTCTGCACAGTTTGTAAAACTATGTGGCAACCACACACCCCTATCTACCTAAGAGAGACCTACCACATGGTGGGCCCACATGTCCCGACTTACTATGTGTAAGTTTTGTGGTATCTTATTTCCCAAAACTATCTCCTACCATAAGGTTACCTAGGGAGGGATGCACAATTTTTCCTAACGGTGCACCAACCATGTGCCCCATTTTGTATGGAAAAAAACATCCACTTTTCTCCAAAGAATATGGGAAAACCAATGGGAATTACATATAACAAAAATAGATAGAAAACTACCTTAAAATTTTCACCCCATCACACCTGGATCTCGAGAGAAAAATTGAGACCCAAACTTGAACTTGAACCAAGGATTAAAACCAAAACCCAGGTGTGACACACAATCTAGATAGGAATAGTACTTATCAAAACTCAACTTACATGAATGTATTTCTATAGAAAAGATGAATTATTTAGGGTCCTTATAGTTGATTTCTATGAAGGATAGGGGTTTCAAGAATGTGGGTCTTGAGAAGACGAGGCCTTTACAAAAAATATATTCCCAACCTAAGGGTGGTGTCTTGGTTCACATGGGGGGGCAGTCACAAAAGATGGAGGCCTCACGAAACTATATAGGGCATGAACAGTTTTACTCTAACGTGAATGGTATGATCATTTGTGAATTTCATCCACACCATGGTCTTAGGTACTAAAGTCCTCTTGGGTGAATTCTAGAAAAATATGGATACCTATAGGAATCCATTTCATATTTTTCTTGTGAAGGATGGAGTTTCATGAATTCAGATCTTATTCCAAAAGTCTAAAGGTTGAATCCTCCTTAAATAAAGGTTGAAGGATGAATTTATAGTCATTTTATAGGTTAAGAAATATGTTTTGAGAAATATTACTTCCTTAAAATAAGATAAAATTTCATAGTGCATTGACTTCCTTCATGAAACCCTTCTCTTCCACAAAATCTAGCCTCTTTTGTGGATTTGGAGCAAGTTTCAGCTTGTATTCCCCTTGAATGGTCTACACACTCTTTGAATTCTCCCATAACATGTGTTTTTAAACATAGATTGAGTTATATGTCTCTTTAATTAATAAATTTATGGTCATGCAATTCATACTAGTATTTATATAGTTTTAAGGTTGTATATCTTGGACCAATGGTTTCTACAGTTTTAAGGTCACATACATTTAACCAATGGTTTCTGTAGTTTAAGGTTTTAGAACTTCGAATTGTAAGTACCATAAATTATAATTTCCTTAAAATAAGTCAATGTGTTTAACAAATTTTAGTCAACACAAAAAAATATTTTAAAAAAGGAACAAAATATTAGTATAACATTAATAATTAACCGAATTTGTTAATTAATTTAAAAAATTTATCTTTAAAATATAAATAGTTAACATGATTTAATTTTCAATAAGTTAGTTTCATTTATATTTTTTATTTTAAATTAAATGATAAATTTTTAAATTTCATAATTTTATATAGATAAAATAAACATCATTTTGTATTACTCATATCAAAATAAACTTAGTAGTAAATTTTTAGCATTTTTTAAAAGGTTGATTTTTAGTGAAAAAATGCACGATTTACAGAAATCATAATTTCCATAAATTTATCACTATGTAAGCATAAACTAAAAGTATTAAAAACAATTAAATTAATCAAATATGAAATTTAAGAATAAAATCATGCATTTTCAAATATTATTTGTATATATAAAACATATTCCGAACTTTTTTAGAAGATAAGTAAAATGTTACATTAAAATAAAACAAACGTTTTGGTCTTCTCTTTAAAGAAAGTATTTTTAAGATGAAGTTTAGTTTTGGATTTACTTTGAAGCCTCATGACTTTTATTAAATTCATAATGATTTAATTTATGACATTATAATTAGTAAATATGATAATTTTATCACATATATTAATTTAAAATTTAAATGATGTTATTAACGTTAATGTTATTTTATCACATATTTTTTCAATAACAGTATTTTTTACACGTTTAAGTATTTATATTATAAAATCATATTTTCAAACATTTATAAAATTTTATTTTATAAAATGTATTTAAAAATTTAAATCATAATATTCAAAATAGGTAATAAGGTCACTTTTAATTTTTTTTCTATAAAATTAACCACTTAGGTTAAAAATTAATTATCATTATAAAATTAAAAGGGTAAAATTATGTTTAACCTAGTTTAAAATTCCTAAAAAAATTTAAATAAAATTCATTGAATTGAAATTTTGATATTTTTATCATCAAATACATGTTTTTTAGGAACTTTTTACTCATTTTTAAGCCTTTATCCCTTGAAAAGTACATTACATTATCGAAAAAATGTAAATATGTTTTTAAAAGTGCCCTTACTTTCACTTATAAAAACATACCACTTAATCCCTTAAAAGATACACTTCAACTTCTAAATAATCCTAAAAAATATGAAATTTTAACACCTATATAACCCTATCCCATGATAATAATACCTTGTTCACTCATACTTTACTTAATCCCTTCAAATTTAATAGATTTACAAGGAAATCTGAAGTCTCCAAGGTAAGTATTATCTCCTTCTTATGTTTTCCTCTTATCTTACTATTAAAAATATATTTTTACCATAATTATTTGATCAATTTAGTATCAATATCATAACTATATGTTGTTATATTAATGGTACAACCCTTATTTAATAATTACCATCCACTTTTAAAAAAAATAACATCAATCATGCGTCTGTGTGGACTACCGCCAAAATGAAGAATCATTTTTATCATTTTTATTATACTTTTTAATTATTTATAAAAAATATATTCAAATAGGGATCAATGTCATGGAAAAAAGTAATTTAATTACTCTTATATTATAATGAAATTACTTCAAAAAAAATTTCCTTAACCATACTCATCCATCGAGTTAAATCTTGTTCAAGTTTGGGTCGATATAACCACCTATATGAACAATGATTTAAAATCAGATTATGTATAACAATGATAAAATAAAATCTGATATTATTATAGGTTAATAAAAAAATATTGATATTTTTATGGTTTTTAAAAGTTATATAAGTTATATAGTTTATTATTAATAAATCACCTTCGAACACTAAAATTACCGAAATAAGCTATTATCAATTTGGTTTTTATATAATGTAACCAAAAAATAGATGGAATGAAATATGAACATTTTAAATAAAAATAATTTATTTATTATAGTGTATTTGAAGATATATCAATAATAAACATTGAATCAAATGGTGGGTAATGATATCAAAATTACTAAACATGCGCTAAATCGTTAAAATTTTAACACCCGATGGTTATAATATGATATATTTAATTAATGCACTAATGATAAATAAATTATAATAAGGATTATAAAGGTTAATATTTATCATTAATGTTATGAAATATTATATTAATTTAGTTATGTTTTTTACATGAGGTTACAATGTGATCAACTGTAACGAACCCGGTAGGCCTAAAGCCCAACCAAACTCGACCACGCCCGAGCCCAACCCTCTGGCAGATCGCAGACCCCCACCCCACGGGCAAATAATAGGCCCCCACCTCAGACTGGCCTAGATAACACGTTGGAGGAACTGTCCCCTTCCTAGAGAGGATTAAATTCGCCTCCCTCTCAACTCGAACCGGTGACCACATGCTTAACAGTCAACCAAGAGCATTAACGAGTACCACTAATCCAATGGCCTAGTGGTACTCGTTAACGCTCCCAGTTGGCTATTAAGCCTGTGGTAGCTAGTTCCAGTTGTGATGGAGGTGAATTAAATCCTCGTTAGGCTTGGGACAGTTCCTGCGACATGTTATCTGGGCCAGTCTGAGGTGGGGTCCTGTTATCTTCCCGTGGGGTGGGGTTCTGCAATTTGCCCGAGGGCTGGGCTGGGGCCTGGCCGAGTTTGGTTTGGCCTTAGGCCCATCGGATTCGTTACATAATTTATGTAATGAACCCGATGGGACTAAGGCCCTACCAAACTCAGCCAGGCCCGAGCCCAGCCCTCAGGCAGATAGCAGACCCCCACCCCACGAGCAGATAACATGCCCCCACCTCAAACTGGCCCAGATAACACATGGAAGGAACTGTCCCCTGCCTGAGGAGGATTTAATTTGCCTCCCTCAAATCTCGAACCGGCGACCACCGGCTTAACAGCCAATCGGGAGTTTTAACGAGTACCACTACGGCTCTGTTGGTACCCGTAACACTTCCCGGTTGGCCTTTAAGCCTGTGGTCATAGGTTCGAGTTGCGGGGGAGGCGTATTAAGTCCTTGAAAGGCAGGGGAAAGTTCCTGCCACGTGTTATCTGGGACAGTCTAAGGTGGGGGCCTGTTATCTGCCTGAGAGTTGGGGCATGCTATCTGCCAGAGGGATGGTCTTGGGCGTGGTTGAGTTCTTTGGGCTTTAGTACCATTAGGTTCGTTACATAAAAAGGTGCATTTTTATGTAACTAACCCTACAGGCCTAAACCCCAACCAAACTCGGCCACGCCCGAGCTCAACCCTCTGGCTGATAGTAGACCCCCACCCCACGGGCTGATAACAGGACCCCACCTCAGACTGGACCAGATAACACGTGGCAGGAACTGTCCCCTTCCGGACGAGGATTTAATTCACCTCCCTGGAAACTTGAATCAGTGACCATAGGCTTAACCACCAACAGAGAGCATTTAGGAGTACCACTAGGCCATTGGCATAGTGGTACTCGTTAACGCTTCCAGTTGGCTGTTAAGCCTGTGGTAGTCGGTGTTATCTGGGCCATTCTGAGGTGGGGGCCTATTATCTACACTTGGGGTGGGGGTCTGCTATCTTCTTTAGGGCTGGGCTCAGGCGTGGCTGAGATTGGTTGGGTTTTAGGCATGCCAGGTTCGTTACATCAACTAAGCAAGGAAATATTTTAAGAGTTTTCATCACATATTCGTTTATTTGTGACACGTTTGATATTATAAACATGATTTAATTTATGTAATGTATATAATATCTATGTAAGATATAATACCATTAATTATATTTTAATCATGTTATTTTAGGTTCAATTACATGTGTTCTTTTTTAATCTTTTTTTATTAAAGTGTTACTCAAACTGTAAGAACTATGTTGTCCTTTTATAGTGTATTCAATTACCATGGATATATTTATATAATAATATTTTTATTTCTTGGGATTTACTATCCAAAACATGTAACCTTATTCTGGTATCTATTGATATAGTTGTTTCCCCAGTAGTAATTATTTTTTGTAACTCAAATCCCCTTCTTTGAGTTGTACTATTTTATCTTGAATATTGTTATTCTATGATTTGGTTATAAAAAACTAATATTCTATTATATGTTATTTTATAATCTTATTTTTTAAAATTATTTTTAAATAAAAATAATATTTTTTTACTCTTTTTACAATGTGGGTTTTAAAAAAATGAAATTTCATGTATTAAAAATGTCCCTTTCATAATCAAATGTTTTGTGTCCACATTTCCTATAGAAACATTTATTTCATTTTTAATGATAAATTATTAGATATTATTTTAAAATAAAATTTTTTCAATGAGTTTTCACTTCAAATTCAGAAAAATACTTTTAGAGGTGGCTCATAACTTCCTCTTTTGCGAATGTTAAAAATGTTTTCTAAAATATATTTTAATCTTTTTTAATTACATTTTCAAATGGGTTTAATCTATTAGGGTTTATATTTCATTATATATCATAATATATATATATATATATTATCATTTGGGGTAAATGAACTCACAGTACCATGGAATCTAATTCAGGATCCACTATTGGGTTGTATCATTCAAGCATTTTATTACAAGGCTACCTTTCATCAATATCAATATCTCTATAGGTTATTTTTGTTAAACTAGAGATATTTTATTTTATAACCATCCAACTCATTCATATAGATGTATTATGATAATGTTTTTCAATTATTTACTTTTCCATATACTCATTCTACTATTCGGGTTGAACATCACATTTTAGATAATGTTGATTGGATTATGATCACCTAGAAAGAATGTAATTATATTGACATGGGGAAAAGAATTGACATTTGATATGTTGTTATTTCAATATAGATGATTATTATATGGTTTAATATGTACTGTCTAACCATACACATTATTACTCTAGATGGTTTAGAATAATGTTAACCCTTTTATTGACATGGGGAAGAGTATTTTCATTATTGATGATTAATGACTACCAACACTGTTTAATCATGTATTTATATTTTTTACTCATCATTATATGGTTAATAATGTTTTATTTAGTAATATGTTCTTCGGGGAATGGTATGAAAGGTCTTTATAAATCTTATAGTGAATTAATTTTAATTATTCTGGTGATGGGTGGGGCCTGAGATTATATGGACCCTCGATACATCAACATGTCTCAGGAAGAAAAACATGTTTGGGTATTTGGTGTATGACTACCCAATTAAAAAATATATATTTACTGTGGTCTCAATGATAAGTAAAGTGTATTGTCACTAGGTCCTAACAATATGTTTTTGATATCGAACATTATGAATTCCATTAGTATAAGATTAACATTATTGATATCTATGTATTCATTTATTTTAATGGATATTGCATGCTCCCAATTTCTTGTTGAGTAAGTAATTGGGTTTTTTACCTATTATTGCTATAAATTTTAGGTAATGTATATTCCATTATTGATTTAGTTATATGTTTCTATTAATGATTGTTTGAGATCACCCATTCCTTATGTTTCTACCCCTTATGTTATAAATAAAATTATTACTCATGAAATTTTTATAATGATAGTACATATGGAATAATTTGTGGTAGATGGTGAACGCTTATCATGAATTTAGTGGTTTCTTATATATAATTATTTTTCCATTAGTTGAGAAGAATATCAGATTTATTAGTTTAGTATTTGTCTTCATTATATGAATCTATATACCTGAAAAGATCCTTAGAATATAATAGATGTTATAATAATTTTTTATTTTGTAATTAAGGATGCTTATATCCAGGATTTTATAGCGGGCATCAAATAAAGTATGTTAAAGTATGTTACTATGATCACACAATTCAGGAGTGTGGGTCCAGGGAAAAATAGTTGTTATAAAAGTAATGATTTAGATAAATTTAAATATTAAGATGTTTATTGAGGATAATTTATGGTCTAAAAAGTTATGTTTTATAATAATCGATAACCATTTAGGATATGTATATGATTTAATGTTAATAAAATAATGCATAATTTATTGGGGGATTAAGATACGAAAACCTCACTGAAAACCCTAAGAATAAGTCTATGAATTGGAAACCATATTGATGTTTTTTAAAATATATATTTTGTGGTTTTTCTTATAAATACATCCTTCTCTAGATACTAGTAAATGGATGTGGTTGTGGTAAAGATGAATCTAGGGGTAATCAACACGAAAGGGGATGTATGATCATGGAATAAATCATCAATATGATGAATTATGAGTGGAATTAAGATTGTACACCTAGAGGAACACTCCAGGGAGATATTATTTGGTTAATAAAAGTATCCTTACAAACCATTATGAATTATTTAAGAATGATTTTACCCAATTAGATAAGATAATATAATAGAAAAATGATCATTGATAACCATGGAATAAACAAGGAGAGTCATAGGTTTATTTTAAAGTATCATATCTTAAAAATAATAGTGTCATAATAGAATACATATTCATATAAATGTTTTCATTTTCATGTTTTTTATGTTATCATAACCATTTTGTTTTTAGTATTTGGTTGAAATAGGATCATGAAAGTGAAGCTGAGAAATTTATGTATATAGAAACCACTATGGATTATAACTGAATAAGTGAGAATACATAAATGATTAAGAATTTTAGTATATGCATATTATGATGGAAAATGTGAGTTTCCTACTCTTACTTAAGGTAGTGAGGTTGACATCCTAATAGATTTTAATTCTTGACACTATTAGTTATTTTAACCAATGAAGTGATATTTATTGATAATATTTTTGTTCCTTATAAATGTTATGGGGATCATGATAAAAATTTATGGATTTATCTTCCATAGTTTTTTAAAGGATTGTAAACATATAATAAAGGGAATTAATAATTTGTAAAGTTATTTTATCGAAAGTTTATTTTTTTTGGATAACTATTTTAGAACACATGAATGAGGTATTGGTAAGTCTCAAGTTTAATAAAAACTTTATAATAAAATAATAAATGGTGGTTTGATTTTTAATATGTAAGTTATATAGTATTAGTAATCTTGATATTTATAATTGACTTATGATATTTTTGTATAAGTTCATCTATTTTTTAGGATTATGATATATAGATACTTATGTATGAACTAGTGGTTAATACCATTTGAGGGTTAATATAGAGGTAATTTTTAGAGGAATATATAATCTCATTATGGTTTAATGTCTTGGAGATTAAAATATGTTTCTGGAAAGGTATGTTATTGAGATTATATTAATAGGATATATACATACTTGGATATACGATTTTAGTAATGATTATTTTCATTTGAGGAAGGATAATTTATATTTTTAAAGATTATATTTCAATGATTATGGGGTTAAAAATATTTTAAGTAAGTGCATAGTAATTTGGATCTATATTTTAAGGATAAGGTTAATAAGTATGAGAGAAACCATATAATGATATGTCCTTAAACACCACTTAATCATTAGTTTCAGATCAAGAATTACTTCTTTTACATTTTTTGGATCTTTAGAGTTTATTTTTTTAAAGAATTAGTTCATCACACTTAAAAAAATATATTACATCATAAGGTGGATACTTTAACTTATTATCCATTTTTCCAAAAAAAATTAAGATATAAAAACATTTCTATTAATTACATATATTAATAATTTTCATGTTGACCTCATACTTTTCTCCATTAATCCTTAAAACCTTGTAATTTTTTTAAAACATGGGATGAACACAAAAAACATATTAAGGGACATATAAAAAGAAAAAAAGAATCCCATTAGTTTTTTAATAATCATGAAAATTTTACTTTTTAAAAATAAACCTTGGACTCAAAATAATCGCTTTCTTACCCAATAAATTTAATCTTTCTACAAAATTTTTCTTGAAAAAATTCATAAGAAATCTCAAACGAAAAAATAAAACTCAAACAAGTTCTTTTCAATAATAAAAATCTCATTAAAACTTTTCAAAAATTTATACATTTCACCCTTAATAAGTAACATAAACTTCAATGTTAAAACTAAGTTAATTATTTTTCCTTTTGAAATCATAAGATTTTCATGAAAACATAAGTAATCATAGATAAATTATACAGGTTAATTGGAACATAATTTTAATATCACTCATAAAATCACTCTTACAAATGGAATAAATTACCCAATAAATTCCAATAATCTCTTAAGAGAACCCTATAACCATTTAACTCAATCCCTTTACCCAATGCATCAAAGAGCTATATCAGGCTGACCCATCATCATGAGGAATATCAGCCTCACCCATCACCATGAGCTATATCAGGCTCACACTTCATCATAAACAATTCACAAGAATCATAACATAATTATTACACATGAATGTTTTCATTTACATCTTCATACATATAAAAATATTCCTTCCACCCATAAGGAAGACATATTTAAATATTGAAATATCCATTCCAATTAAAACCATTTTTAAAATAACCAGAACAAATGGAATATGAATTTTTCTTTGAATAAAATATGAAATATTTTATTGTAAACCAAACATAAAATAATGGTCACAATTTTATGAAAAATTATTGATGTCATTAAAATAGAACAATCCCTTTTTCCTTTTTTTCAAAACATTCCATATAAAATATATAAAAATATTCCTTTTGAAAAAATTAGAAATAAATTCAAAAGTTGAATAAAATGTACTCTATAATTCATTAATGTTCATATAAATACATCTATAATCAATTTTTTATAATATGGTAATGGGATAAATGAATTTATAAAATAAATCTTGAAAAAATTTAAAATGAGGTTTTTAAGGTAAGGTGTCCCTTACCTTGAGTCTGAATCATTACCTATGTTCTTTATATTCTTGAATAATTAAATTATGATAATTATTTTATTTCTTAATAAACCTATTAATTTTTATTATTTATTTTATTTTATTTACTATCATTTTATATTCAATTACTTAATCAATAAAATTTATGTAGGATGTTTTGAGGATATTCAGCTAATATGTCAGAAATGAATTAAATAGATTCACTATTCTCAAAGAGGTCATTATTACATCATATAAAAAATAATAATCATGAAATAATAATCATTTATATACATATATTATACTTTTAAAACCATCCATGAAATATGGTTAAGAAAAATGAATTACGTTACAATCATGGAGACGATAGGCCATATAAACAGATGAGTAACACTTACTTTTTTCAAAGGGGATGATGGAAAAAGGAAAGTGAATATTTATATTTAAATAATTATTATTATATCATAAATATTATATTACATCTTTATATAAACTTATATAGGGAATCCATGTGATGTAGTCATGAAAATTGAATCTCATGGCATCATGGGGATGGTAATCCACAAGTTCTCATGAATGACATTATCATCATTCAATGGATGGAATAGTATGAAAATAGATGATATATTATCTTTACATAATTATAAATATATAATGAATATCATATATATGCATTAAATACATCATTGTAACCATACATGATAGGTGGTGATGGAAAATGAATTACATCAGTTTGTGAGGTGGTAGTCCGCTGTACACACGAATTATGGATTAATTTCCAATTTGATTGAAGAAAGAAATTGATATAGGTTATTACATTGACATAAAAAAATATTAGTATATTTAAGATTCCATTTTTATAATTTCATCATGTTTGAATATTATTTTAAGGAGTTTAAAGAGGAAATAAAATGAAAATGCTCGGCTATGAACTATACCTCTTCCTCAGACAACCTCTATAGGTTTGTACCTAAATCCATAAAATGTTGGTTTTATGATCAAACTAAGGAACTATGATGTGTAGAGATATTTTAGGAAGGTATTTTAGAAATTATTGAATGAAATAAAATTATTTTTAAGTGTGTGTAAAATAAGAGAGGGGTGTCCTTTTATAAGTGGGAGAAATAACACAATTAGATTTTTGAAAAATATTAAAAATATTAACGTTTTACTCCAAAAAAATCTCGAAAATATAACTTTATATTTATTTGATGATATAGGGTTAATATATTACCATAAAATATAATTTATATAAGTTTCTAGTTCATTTTAAAACTTATTTCTTATGGTTAACCCCCCGATAGACATGTTTTAACCTTAACCATGGTAACAGATTTTTACTATTTTTACTTTTAATTATGGTAAAACATTAAGTTAAACTTATTAAAAAATTATAATTATCATAATTTCAAATATTAAATCCATTTTATTTCAAATTTATTTAATATAAATAAAAAAATTTAATTTAAAATTAATCTTGGAAAATGAGACAAAAAATGGTTTTTCAAAAAAATGTCTTTTTAAGTATAAAAATATTTTTATACCAAATTCAAGTATAATTTTGTTTCAAAATAACATAATTGGATTATTAATAATATAATTGTTTTAATTTTAATTATAAACCATTTTAAAACAAAATGTAACTTTGTAAATACTTGCAACGCAAATACTGTTTTAAATAAAAATCATTATTTTTCATTATTCATAAAAAATCAACCTTTTTAGAGAATTATTAAAAAATCATCCTAAGATAATTTTGATATTACAAATTCAAAAAATTAATTTAATTTTTTAAAATTAAAATTTTATAATCTGAATATAAATCTTTTATGTAAAACCATATAATGCATGAAAAACTATTTGGGTTAGAAATAATGTTTTTTTCCTTTTGATTAAAAAATTACCTAGTTTTATTATAATGAATATAACTATATAAAATATAATTAATGAATATTAAAAGTACATGAAAATTATTTAATATGAACATCACCTATGTTTTTACATTCTCCCCCTTTTAGAAATTGTGTCCTCATAATTTTATTCATTACCTAAACAAGTGGGGATATTTTTCATTCATAGTATTTTTTTATTCCCTTCTTGCTTCTTCAATAATATAGTTTTTTCAAATAACCTTAACCTGGTAAATAAATTTTACCCTAATTAATTTATCTATATATTTAGGAATATTTATTGGTTATTCCTTATGAGAAATGTTTTCTTACAACTAAAATACTTCAGGGATCAAAACATGAGATGCATATGACACATATTTTATTAACAAAGAAATAAGAAATATATCATGTACCTAAAATAAACTCAGAGTCAATGAAACTTGTTAATAAATAGATGCAATATAATCCAAAATTTAAAATGGTACAACTGAAAACATAATTAATTTTACCTTTTTACCAAAATGAATAACACTTTCCCCTGAAGATACTTTAAGAAAAACATGATCACCTATATCGAAAGAATGATATTTTATTTGGTTATCTACATAAATTTTCTACTTAATCTGAGTTATCATCATGTACTATTGAATCATATTGAACTTATAAACATTTCTAACAGTTATTTTTCAAAATACTTCCTTTTTCCTACTTCATCATAACAAGATAGAGCTCCACACATTTTTCCATATAATACTTTAGAAGGTGCCATTTGTATATTGGAATGAAATATATAATTATAAGAATACTCAACCAAAGTAATATAATTTTAAGAATATGGACATAGGATAAAAATATTTAGAATATTTATATTGAAAACATTTAAAATTAGGTTTTTAAGGAAAAGTTCCCTTACCTTGCGTCTAACCTATCACGTAAATTCTTTATATTACCGAATAATAATGATAAGTTAATTATTTACTTTCATAATATAATTTTTATGAGTTATTATGTAAAGACTCTTAAAATTCAAGGAAATTTTTTTCTTAAATTATTTGGTATTTTACGAGTACGCAGTTTCTGACGGCACCTGATTCCGAGGACTGGTGTGCCCAGAATAAATTTCCGAAGTTTAGCTCGGGTACGTTCAGTGAATGAACGAGCGAGTTTTTATATCTTTTGAACCGGTGCTCGGAATCGAGATCCGAGGGCACCGCTGAAACCGCAGCGTCGGTAATTGCTTAAGAAGACATTTACTAGAGTTGCGTTTTCTCAGGAAGAGTTGTTAAAAATTGTGGATTAAGTATAAGGAGAAATAAAATTGTGTTACAAATTTTATTTCACTTATAAGTGGTTAAGACCCATGTGTGGGAGTTGGGGTGGGACCCACTAAAATTCTAACTCCCCTTGATAGGATTTTAGTGAGGTGGGGCCCACACGATCCCCTCCCCTTCAAATTCCCCTAACTCCTCTTCCACATTTATGATGCCAACTTAACACTCCATTTAATTTTGACAACTCTAGATTTAATTAATGGAATGAATTCAACTTTTGAATTTTCAAAGGTTTGGAAAAGTAAAAATAAAATAAGGGGTAGCTTATTTTATTTTGGGGGGTTGTTGTGTTGTGTGGATAATTGAGAGAGGGAGATTTTTACACTTTGAAGAACTTCATCTTCCTCCTTTAAGAACACGAAGAAAACCGACATGCCATTCCATCTTATCTCCACGTCAATGAAAGGGATACGCCGCTTCCTCCTCGGATGATCTCCATCAGTGTATACAGAGCCTCACCCAGCGATTCCATTTTCCGTGAAATTCTTCGAGGTAGGGGTTGTTTCATCATTCTAGTTTTATTTTTAACGTTCATCGTTAATTTCTTTTGGCCACCTGTTATCAATATAACGGGAGGAGGTCAGACCGCACAAACCTGGCCGACCTCCTCCCCTATTTATGTTGTTCATTGTCGTGGTTTGGAACGTAGGCAGCGCGGTGCAACAACATCACGCAGAAACGAGGGAACCGCGGCCAGAGCAGGCCACGATGAAGGAGCGCGGCAGTGCCGCGCCGCACCGGTGAAGCCGAAGGAAGCCAGGTCCAAGGGTGGGCCGCGGCGGAGGGGCGCGGTGCCGTTGGGCCGCGCCGGAGCACCATGGAGAGCCTCGGCCAGGACGGAGGCCGCGGCGGTGCAGAGGAGGGCGGCCGGACTCCGCCGACCACTGGCGCTTTAGGAGATGGGACCCGCAGGGGTCCCACGGCAACTCATTGGCCGGACAAAATGGCCGGCCGTTACCAAGAAGATCAGGGGTTTGAAACTCGCGGCGGTAAACTAGGGCGGACCCCATAGGGTTCCTCCGTTTCTCAATAAAGGGGGGCATCACCCCCCCCACTCTCCACTCGGCCAGAGGCCGAACCGCCGGCCACGCGGGTAGGCCTCCTGCACCGGGCCGGAACTGGACCTGGGTCAGGTCGACCTGGTTCGGGCCGACCCAGGGGGTATTAGGCCGGGTTGGAACGGGCCCAAACCCCCTATTTTCGGATAGATCCGTTCAAATGCTCATATCATGGGTTACAAACCTCTTATTGACGCACCATCAGTTTCATTGGGATCCTTGGATCGAGACGGTCATTTCGGTATATTACACTAAGGGTTTCGGAGAACTTTGGGTACGATCGGGTTGGTTCGAACACAAAACCAACCGGGCCAACGGAGCGGAAACACTTATAACTTGAGCTATGGACGTCCGATTGACGTGCTGTCGACTTTGTTGGATTCCTCTTAGTGAGACGGTTCTTTTGGATTACTCCTCTCAAGGTTCAGATGCAGCTGGAGTATGGCTGAGTTGGTTTTATCTTAGAACCCAACCGAGCCCTTGGGACGAAAAAACCAATAACTCTCAGACTGGGCGTCCGATTGATGTGCCCTCTGTCGCATTGAGTTCCTTTTGACGAGATGTAACTATGTGATACATAAACTCTAGACTTCGTGACAGTTGATGTATTTCCCCCTTGCCTCGTGGAGCGGACCCTCCAGGAATCGAGCGTGTTGTGTGCGGGCACCCTAGAGCTGGCTGCGACTGCGACGATGACGACTACACTTGGATCATCCGTGGATTCGACAGCAAGGATGACTGTTCTTGGATCCTCCATGGGTTCGACAGCGACGACGACCATACTGGGATCCTCCATGGGTTCGACGACGATGAAAACTATTCTTGTATCTTATGTGGGTCTGACAGTATTTGACTCTGTACTAGTATCCTATGTGGGTCCGGCCGAGTAGCTGGTCTTGTATCCTTTGTGGGTCCGACAGCTTAGCTGGTCTTATATCCAATGTGGGTCTGACATCTTAGATGAATCAGTGGATACATCTGATCATATCTATCGCATTACAAAGTGTATACCTATGTGAGATGAGTCTTGACTTTCAATCATTATCTTCGATATGATTGACTTGCTTTCCTGTGTGGATTGGGTTGTGATTTCCTGTGTGGATTGGGTTGTACATTCCTATGTGGACTAGATCGAACTTGGTCTCGGATGTTGGAGTCGAACTGGAATTGATGACTTAGGTATATGTATGGGCATATACCTAAGTAGCGTTGGTTGTTACTTCTTGATTGTATCTTTCCTTTTTGGTTTATCCTTCATGGATTCTGGGAGACCTTTGGGAGTCTCGGGGTCCCTACTGAGTATCGTATACTCACCCTGCATGGGCTATGTCAGCACTACGTTGTGTTGGTTGTAGACGAAGGACAACGCTAATCGTGGATAAGGCTTGAGAAGCGGGACAGTACCCGGAGGTGGTCTATCAGGTGGGACGTACACGGAGAGGACGGCTCGGCACGAGGTGCCGACAAGACTGACAGTACTCACCCTTCATGTGGGAGTTCCTAGAGGACGTCCTGGCGGTTGCTATTTTAACTTTCAGTTATTGTACTTTACTTTCTGTTGCACTACACTTTCAGTTGGGTTTGTATACTGGCCCATTTACTTTCCAGCACTTACTTGTGTTTTAATTTTACTTAGTGTTTACTTCAATTTGCGTACTCTGTGATGTTTTTTCCCTTATAAAGGCAATGCCTTCCCTTTTATCAGGATTTACACCTTTGGTGCTAGTCGCCAGCCCCTGGTCTATGGGAGGAAGGCTTGGGGTAGTCACGGCACGGGCCCCGAGGACGGGTTGTGAAAAATTGGTATCAGAGGAGTTTGGATCTACCGTAGAACTCAGGACTCTGATCTTTCGTCAATGTGAAGCAATAGTGTTAAGGGTATTGAGTGTGGTTATCAGTCTAGGGAGTCAAGTGTTGGTGCAGCGGCCGACATATTCATATACCAGGACCCTAAATTCTTATTTCCGACTCATTGTACGAAAACATTGATTGCATGTGTGTTTCAAAAGTTCTATTTGTGATTACTTTGTGTCAGCCCATCCGGTATACTGTATTGACCGTGGCGCACCTGTCTCTTTTCAAGATGGCCCCACGATGACAACCAGCTAGGTTTCCGAGCTTTGTGTCAGACGACAGCCCACTGAGCGACGAGACCTCAATACAGGGCCCCATTACAGCGGAGGCACCGGTGCTACCTCTACCCGCCAAGCCGCCGATGCCACCAACCCCTGAAGCTGAGAGTGCACGTCTCCTTAGTGCATTGCACAAGTTTAAGCATTAGAGACTACCCCGTTTCCACTGAGAGACTGACCCTCAGGCAGCCTAGGATTGGATGGGGCTGTTGTTCAGGTTTTCATATTAGTAGGGACACTAACTGACCTCATGGTGATCCTTGCAGCGATTATCCTACATGCGGCAATAGGTAGACGGTGGAGCCTGATTCTTCAGGTGCACGAAGAGGCATCACTTCTTTGGATGGACTTCGAGAGCCTCTTCCGCTTGGAGTTCGTTCCAACCAACCTCTGTGCGGTGCGCATTCAAGAGCTACTACAGCTGTGGCATAACATCATGACTGTAGCCCAATACTTGGTGAGATTTACCGACCTCTCACGCTACTCCACTGACATGGTACATGACCCATTATTCTGGTCTCGGACCATCGAGAAGGGACTGAGGCATGAGATCAGGGCATCAATGATCTCCCTCAGCATTCTGACGCAGGCAGGAGTACTGGAGTGAGCCTTTCTTGTAGAGAGCTTTCTTGCTAAGCCTACACTAGTAGTGAGACCTATCATAGGGTGACATGTGGTGGAGTCTTCTGCATCTGGTATTCGACGGATGTCACAGGGGTCCAAGCGGACCATACCATTGGTAGGATGACCTCAGGATACTGGCTCAGAGGTGCGGGGAACACGACGCAGAGCCAGCCTTCCGAGGAGCAGACATTGTTATGCATGCGGTGGGCAGGGCCACATGGCTCGTGACTGCCCGACCTTCCATACAGAGGAGCAGCAAACGGTTGAGGGACCACCCAGGAAGAGGCATAGGTTTGACCGTGGCGGTCCTCAGGGAGCAGGTGGACGAGGCAGAGGAGCTAGCCGAGCGATAGGTGGTGGATGACATTTTGAGGCTCTACCACCACCACCACCACCAGGAGGTCCACCCTTACCACAAGGAGCTGGCGGACAGAGGCAGACTCAGTTTCAGGCAGTGGAGGCCTATGACCACGGCGCACCAGAGATGATTCGAGGTACTATCTGTGTCTACTCCACCCTTTATGCATTTATTATAGACACAAGAGTGGGTCATTCTTTCATTGACACTGCCCTTGTTCGGAGCTCAGAGATTCCAACAGATTCATTGGCTCGATCCTTATGTCTAGAGACTCCTACAAGAGCAGACTCGACGATTACACACTGGTGCCAGTCGTGTGAGATTACTCTAGGAGGCGAGAGTTTCGGTTGGGATCTTCTTGTAGCAGCGTTGATTCCTTACGACATCATCTTGGGAATATATTGGTTATCTATAGTCCATGATCAGATCGACTGTGTTTGGAAAAAGGTGCGGTGTGTCCGCACCGATGGGAGCATGTTTACCTTCACCAGCGAGAAGGAAGCCTTTGCAGAACAGGACAGACTCACGCAGAGGAGAGGACAACTGATCACTCATCAGCTGGCTAGCCTCATCCTAGGAGTAGTTGACATGTGGAGTCAGAGTTTTCCTATTGTGTTGGATCAGTATGCGGATGTTTTTCCTGATGACGTTTCAGGACTAACTCCTCGTAGAGAGGTATAATTCTACATTGACCTATACCCCAAGAAAGACCCGATATCTATTCCATCATATCAGATGGCTCCCGCTAAGCTTCGAGAGATATGTGTTCAGGTGGAGGACTTGCAGTGCAAGGGATTCATTCGACCCAGTGTTTCAACCCGGGCTTCCCCGATTTTGTTCGCCAAGAAGGCGGATAGAAGCTTGCGACTGTGTGTCGATTACCGTTGCCTGAACCAGGTGGCCATGAAGAACAAGTATCCACTTCCAAGGATTAATGACCTCTTCGATCAGCTCAAGGGAGCATGGTGGTTTTCAAAGATAGAACTCAGGTCAGGATATCATCAGCTCATAGTTCGAGATGAGGATGTGCAGAAGATGGCCTTCAGGTGTCGGTATGACCACTATGGGTTCTTGGTTATGAATTTTGGCATAACCAATGCTCCAGCAGTGTTCATGAGTCTCATGAACAGGATATTCCAGCCTTACCTCGATCGATTTGCTGTAATCTTCATCGACGACATATTTATTTACTCAACTACTGAGGAGGAGCATGCCTACCACTTACTGGTTGTACTGGACACACTCCGAGAGCACCAGCTTTATGATAAGATCTCGAAGTGTCAGTTCTGGATTCGAGAGGTCCACTTCTTGGGACATGTCATCTCTGAGGCGGGAGTTACGGTGGATCCTGCAAAGATCGAGGAAATTCTAGCTTGGGAGCCACCCAGGAGAATGACATAGGTGCGGAGTTTCCTAGGTATGGATGGGTACTATCAGAGTTTTGTTCCAGACTTCTCCAGAGTTGCAGCATCGCTTTCAGCTTTGAAGAAGAAGGGGAAAACCTTCTTGTGGTTAGATAGATGTTAGTAGAGCTTCCAGGAGCTGAGATAGATATTGACCAGTGCACCCATCTTGAGGCTACAGGAGGAGGGAGTAGGGTACGTAGTCTATTGCAATGCATCAGGGACCAGACTCGGATGTGTCCTGATGCAGGAGCGGGCAGTGATCGCCTATGGATCATGAAAATTAAGGAAGAATGAGCAAAACTACGCTACCCATGACCTAGAGTTAGTAGCAGTGGTATTCACCTTGAAGATGTGGTGACACTATCTGATGAGAGTGCACTTTATAGTCTACTATGGCCACTAGAGTCTCAGGTACATCTTCTCGCAGAAGGACCTGAATCTGAGACAACAACGATGGCTCGAGTTCCTCTAGGACTATGATTTTGAGATAGTCTATACTCATGGAAAGGGGAACATAGTAGATGATTCCCTCAACAGGAGGATGGGTATTCAGATACTTGGAGAGGTTACGAGGCAGTTAACCACTTTGCAGATATCCTTCATGGATAGATATGGGGCATCCTTTCTTCAGTCGCTGATAGTCACTCCTCCACTTCTTTATCGGGTCAGAGAGGCACAATGTGGGGACGTTGACTGTGAGATACAGAGTGCACAGATTTACACAGGACAGGCACCTGATGGATTTACTGTAGGAGGAGAGCACGTCATCCTTTTCAGAGGACCTACTATGGTACCAGCTGCTTTATAAGAGGAAGTGCTGAGAGAGTTTCACACTTCCCCTTTGGTGGTACATCTAGGGGTAGCGAAGATGTACCAGGATCTCAGACGACAGCACTGGTGGCCGGGTATGAAGAAGGCTATGGCAGAGTTCGTTTCTCGATGCCTCACCTGCCAGCAGGTAAAGGTGGAGCACCAGGTACCAATAGGCTTGATACAACCTTTGGAGGTCCCAGAGTGGATGTGGGATGGGATATCTATGGATTTCGTGACTGGACTTCCATGTACTTCCAGAGGACACGACTCCATTTGGGTGATCATCGACCGACTGACCAAGTCGGCCCACTTCTTACCCATCAGAGACCAGGGCTCAATGGAGATCTTGGGATGACTCTACATTTAGGAGATGGTACGGCTTCATGGTGTACCATCATCTATAATCTCTGATTGAGATTCTCATTTTACTTCTCAGCTTTGGAAGGGGTTATAGGAGCCATTTGGGACGCAGCTATGCCTGAGCACCGCCTTTCACCCTCAGATGAATGGTCAGACAGAGAGGACCATTCAGAATCTCGAGGACATGCTCCGTGCATGTGTCCTCGATTTCGGTTACATCTGGGAGGATCACCTACCTTTGGTGGAGTTTACGTACAATAACAGCTACCACTCCACCATCGGGATGGCACCATATGAGGCATTGTATGGCCGACCTTGCAGATCACCTCTGTGCTGGACAGACCCTGGGGAGTCAGCACTTGTGGGACTAGAGATGGCCCAGGCCACGACAGAGAAGGTTCAGGTCGTCCAGGAGCGGATGAGGACAGCTCAGAGCCGATTGAAGTCTTATGCTGACAGGAGTCAGAGACCACTGGAGTTCGAGGATGGCGACCACATTTTCTTACGGGTCTCACTGCGATGTTGATTACAGAGATTTTTCCGGGGCAGCAAGTTGTCTTCGCGCTTCATAGGACCATTCCAGGTTCTCAGTAGAATAGGAGAGGTGGATTATCGCCTGGCTCTTCCACCTTAGTTACACCGGGTGCACGAAGTCTTCTACGTATCTCAACTGAGGAGATACGTGCACAACCCGACACATATCATCGACCATGGGGAGCTAGACATTGATGACGGGGGGACTTTTGCGGAGGTCCCGGTGGAGATCGAGGATCGACAGGAGTGGGTCCAACGTGGATGGTCGATACCTCTAGTGCGCATCAGGTGGCAGCACGGGAACCTCCAGGAGAGCACATGGGAGCGGGAGGCTCAGATGCGTGCTCAGTACCCTCATTTGTTTCCCTAGTTTGTGATGTATATTTACGGGGACGTAAAGCCCTGAGATGGGAGTAATGTAAAGACATGTAAATTTCAAGGAAATTTCTTTCTTAAATTCTTTGAGATTTTATGAGTACGCAGTTTCTGAAGACACCTAATGCTGAGGCCCGGTGTGCCCGAAATCAATTTCTGAAGTTTAGCTCGGGTACGTTCAGTGAACGAACAAGCAGATTTTTCTAAATTTTGAACCGATTCTCGGAATCGAGATCCTAGGGCACCGATGAAACTGCAGCGTCGATAATTTCTTAATAAGACCTTTACTGGAGTTGGGTTTTCTTGGGAAGAGTTGTTAAAAATTGTGGATTAAGTATAAGGAGAAATAAAATTGCGTTACAAATTTTATTTCACTTATAAGTGGTTAAACCCCATGTGTGGGAGTTGGGGTGGGACCCATTAAAATTCTAACTCCTCTTGATAAGATTTTAGTGAGGTGGGGCCCACACGATCCCCACTCCTTCTAATTTCCCTAACTGCTCTTCCACATTTATGATTCCAACTTAACACTCCATTTAATTTTGAAAACTCTAGATTTAATTAATGAAATGAATTCAACTTTTGAATTTTGAAAGGTTTGGAAAAGTAAAAATAAAATAAGGGGTAGCTTATTTTATTTTGGGGGGGTTGTTGTGTTGTGTGGAGAATTGAGAGAGGGAGAGTTATACACTTTGAATAACCTCATCTTCCTCCATGAAGAACGCAAAGAACACCGATACGCCGTTCCATATTCTCTCCACATCAAAGAAAGGGAGATGCCGCTTCCTCCTCAGATGATCTCTGTCAACGTATACGGAGCCTCACCCCGCGACGCCGTTTTCCGCGAACTTCTTCGAGGTAGGGGTTGTTTCATCATTATAGTTTTATTTTTGACGTTCATCGTTAATTTCTTTTGGCTGGATGTTATCAATATAACGAGAGGAGGTTGGACCGCACAAACCTAGCCGACCCTCCTCCCCTTTTTAACTTGATCACCGTTGTGGTTTGGAACGGAGGCGGCGCGGTGCAATGAAACCACTCGAAAACGAGGGAACCGCGAACAGAGCAGGCAGTGGAGAAAGAGCGTGGCTCCGTCGCGCCACATTGGTGAAGCTGAAGGAAGCCGCGGCCAAGGGTAGGCCGCGACGGAGGGGGGCGGCGCTGTCGCACCGCGCCGGTCGGACAGGGGCCGCGACCTAAGGCCGCGGCGGTGCAGTGGAGGGCGGCCAGACTCCGCCGGCCACCAGCGCTTCAGAAGGAAGGACTCGCGGGGGTCCCGCAACAACTCATCGTCTCGCCAAAACGAACGACCGTTACCAAGAAGACAGGGGGTTTGAAACCCCCGACGGTCAACTAGGGCGGTCCCCACAGGGGTCCGCCATTTCTCAATCAACATGAATATCGCCCCCCCCCCCCCCCCGCTCTCCTCTAGGCCGAAGGCCGAGCCGCTGGCCAAGCGGGCCGGGCCGCACCCTAACGGGCCAGACCCAGACCCGGGTCGGGTCGACCCAGTGGGTATTGGGCCAGGTCGGACCGGGCCCAAACCCCCTGTTTTCAGACAGATCCGTTCAAACGCCCATATCTTGGGCTAGGGACCTCCGATCGACGCACCGTCAGTTGAGTTGGGATCCTTGGATTGAGAAGGTCACTTTGGTATATTACAATCAGGGTTTTGGAGAACTTTTGGTATGGTAGGGTTGGTTCAAACATTAAACCAACCGGGTCCACGGAGTGGAAATGCTTATAACTTGAGCTCTGAACGTCCGATTGACGTGATGTCGACTTTGTTGGATTTCTCTTAGTGAGACGGTTCTTTTGGAATAATCCTCTCAAGGTTTGGACGTATCTAGAGTATGGATAGGTTGGTTTTAGCTTAAAAACCAACCGGGCCCCTAGGACGAAAAAGCCAATAACTCTCAGACCGGGTGTCCGATTGACGCACCGTCTGTCACGTTGAGTTCCTTTTGATGAGACAGAACATTGTGATACACCAACTCTGGACTTCGTGACAATTTATTTATCGCCCCCTTGGCTCATAGAGTGGACCCTCCTGGAATCGAGCGTGCTGTGTGTGAGAACACTAGAGATGGCTGCGACTGCGACGATAACGATTGAACTTGAATCCTCTGTGGATTCGGTAGCGAGGACGACTATACTTGAATCCTCAGTGGGTTCGACAGTGATGACGACCGTACTGGGATCCTCCATGGGTTCGACGACAATGAGTACTTTTCTTGTATCCTATGTGGGTTCGGCTGCATTTGACTACGTAATTGTATCCTATGTGGGTCCGGCAGAGTAGCTGGTCTTGTATCCTTTGTGGGTCTGACAGCTTAGCTGGTCTTGTATCCTGTGTGGGTCTGAAAGCTTAGATGAATCAGTGGCTGCATCTGATCATCTCTATCACCTTACTAAGTGTATACCTGTGTGATCTGAGTATTGACTTTCAATCATTATCTTCAATATGATTGACTTTCTTTTCCTATGTGGATTGGGTTGTGCTTTCTTGTGTGGATTGGGTTGTACTTTCCTGTGTTGACTAGATCGAACCTGGGCTCGAATGTAGGAGTCGAACTAGAATTGATGAATTAGGTATATGTATGGGCATATACCTAAGTAGCGTTAGTTGTTACTCCGTGATTGTATATTTCTTTTTTGGTTTATCCTTCATGGAGTCTCGGGGTCCCAACTGAGTATCGTATACTCACCCCTACACGGGCTATGCCCGCACTACGTTGTGTTGGATGCAGAGGATGGACAACTCTGATTGTGGATGAGGATTGAGGAGTAGGACGGTACCTGGAGGTGGTCTATCAGGTGGGACGTACACGGAGAGGACGGCTGGGCACGAGGTGCCAACGAGACTGACTGTACTCACCCTTCAGGTGGGAGTTCCTAGAGGACGTCCTGGAAGTTGCTATTTTGACTTTAAGTTGTTGTACTTTACTTTCAGTTGTACTTCACTTTCAGTTGGGTTTGTATACTGGCCCATTTACTTTCCATCACTTACTTGTGTTTTCAGTTTACTTAGTGTTTACTTCAGTTTGCGTACTCTGTGGTGTTTGTTCTCTTATAAAGGCAATGTCTTCCCTTTTATCGGGATTTACGCCTTTGGTGCTTGTCTCCAGACACTGGCCTATGGGAGACGGGCTTGGGGTAGTCACAGAACGGGCCCCGAGGACGGGTCGTGACATATTATTCCTTTTATTTACTTTATTTCCATGTTATATTCAATTACTTAATCAATTAAATTTACATTTAATGTTTTGATGATATTCAGCTCATATGTGCAAAATGATTTTGGTAGGTTGACTATAGTCAAATAGATCATTATTAAATAATCTATAAAATAATAATCATGAAATAATTATAAATTTTATATGTCAATTATACTTTTAAAACCAACCATGAAATATTATTACGAAAAATGAATTATGATATAATCATGGAGACAGTGGGTCATACGTACACACGAGTAACATTTCCAATTTTTCAAAGAGCTTGAGGGAAAGAAGGTAAGTATAATTTTAACCTTCCATAATTATTATTATATCATAACTATCATATCATCTATTTAAATAATTTTTTTTATGGAATCCATGTGATGTGGTCATGAAAAACTAATCGCATTGCATTATAGAAGTGGTAATTCACATGTACACATGAATAATGCTATCATATTTAAATAGATGGAAATGTAATAAATTAGATAATATATTTTATTTTAAAAGTTATAAATACATCATGAATAGATTATATATATATATATATATTAAATACATAATTATAACCAGTTATGACATGCAGTGATGGAAAATGAATTATATCGGTTCGCATGGAGGTAGTTCGCCATACACATGAATGATAGTTTGATTTTCCATTAGATGGAAAAAATAGATATATATTTTTTATTCAATTAACATAACAACATATAAGTAGATATAATATGTTGATGTTATTATTTTATCATGTATGAATAATATTTGAAGGAGGTATAGGAAGAAATAAAAAAATGCTTGGTTAAGAACTATACCTCTTCTTCGAAAAAATTCTTTAGTTTTATACCTAATTCCTTCCTAAGTTAGTTTTATGGGCCTCTTGTATATGGTGATAGATATTATTGATGTATTTGGGTAGGTATTAAACAACCCAAAATGATTTTTATGTCTGTATAAAAGAGGATAGCATGTATCCTTTTATAATTGGGGGAGTGGACACAATTATATTTTTTTAAAAAGATTAAAATATATTAATGTATTACTCAACAAAAATTAATTAAATAAGGGAATTTTTTATGAAATATTGGGAATATTTCACTCATGAGTAACAAAATCAGGTTTTCCACATGTCCCCAAGAGACACTCCTTGTATTCTATAGGGTTTCAACTAGTAGCGAGGGACTAGGGTGTGTCTTTGGGGAGACTACGTCCTCTGGTTAGAGTGTACCATAGAGTAATAATAATAAATAGTTTACAGAGGAAGAGTATAACAAGATCAAACATATAAATGCATGATATAAACATACAGATAAGATAAATATACTGAAAAATAATAAACAAAATTGTATATACAATAATTTCAATGTACTGATGCTATACAAAAAGGAATAGACACACATGGAAACATGCACATATACAATACAAGTATATAAAAAGGACCAATGACCAAGAAAATATATAGTCACATAATTATCTTATTCTCTATCCTATGGTCCAATATCCCATGATATAATAAAATAAATCATCTAATATTGGGTACTTTCCCTAATCCCTACCCACATCCATGAAATATTTATGGGTACCAATTAGCAGCCAGAATAGGGTGTGAGCTATATTCAATAGTCCACCACCAATGGAATATATAAAAAGACAGTTTGAAGAATAAATTTAATAGTGTGTAGGTATAATAATATGTAGTGGAAATAAAATTCTTGAAATAATTAACATGGTAGACTCAGAATCCTCATGGGATTCCAAACTAACAATACCTGATTCAACATAAGACAGATGAGTCTAAATAGATTTCCATAAAATTTTAGGTTCTAAAGGATATAACCAATGTGAGAAAGTAGGAGAAATAATAATGTAGGACCCATGGTGTAACCAATGAATCCAAGAATATATAATAGTAAATTAGGACCTAAGGTGTATCAAAGACAATCATGAACTTAGACCGTTTATGAAAATCATAATGAATAACTGTGTAGCCTAGAAATAAGGTCTATGTGTAATTAAAGTGTCACACCAAAGGCATTAAATTGTAAAAGTATATAACCCATTCCATAGACCACATCCATAGTAAATCACAGGATAAAGATGACTAGAGACCAAGGATAAAATCCATGGAATTGTGTATTCGAAGACATAAAATTGAATCTAATGATCATATACATGGAATTATAGTCTCTATATATTAAGAGAATGTATCATTGGTTCAATGTTGTGGAATTTATATACTAGTAAGAAAAAGAATGAATTTCAAGGTGGGTATCTCCCTCGGAGTGATCAAGTAATTCACCTAATAATTCAAGTAAAGCTCAAGTTTAAACACTCATTTAATAGGAAAAATGTCAATACTTATAATATGAACCTTACATTCAGAAATAATTCAAGGCCATGTGTTAACCATGCCTATCCATTCACTTTACCCAACTCAAGTTGTTTCCTTTTCAGTAAACAATAAAAAATGTTCATAAGAGGTGTCATACCATTTAATATTTCATTAAAAATAAATAATATCCAAGTCAAACATACTTTCCCAGTCATAAAGTACTATATCATGTATTTAAATTAATTAAACCCTTTGTGAGATTTGAACCAAACACACTAAAGGGCGTTCTAGATAATAATATGCAAAGGATAATATGGTAATATACATGGAATACCCAAAGGGGTGGTTCATATTGAGGTCATTGACCTTGTATGATAGGAAGGAGGTTTGTTATGGTTTTTGGGTTCCAATATAGGTAACCAATTGAAGTAAGATAAATTTTAGTAGGAAGGTGTTGTAAATCATCATGAAACACAATGAAGACAAATATAATCAATGATACTTTGAGGGAAAATCTATAGACCACCTACCTTATAATGGTAGAGGAATACTAATCAAGTATCACCCTCTGATTTATCTTGATTCAAAAGAATATATGGAAATAGAAAAAAATCTAAAAATAGGGAATATCATCCTGCATTGAAATAACACTGAAGATAGAGAGGTAAACTAAGTAAGGAAGGTAAAGGACTAGAGAACTTGTTGATACACTTAAAATGTGATGAATGGTGGTTTGATCAAAATTCTATTGAAGGAGAACTAAAAGAACCCGAGAGGAGGGAAGAGGGAGAACTCAATAGAGGAGGGGTGCAATGCATGGAGAAGAGAGAAAATGAGTATGAGAGTTATACAGTGACATGGTAAATTGTAAATCCACTATTTAAAAAGGGGTTTCACTATTTGGTTGGATGGTTTGGGCAAACTATGCACTAAATATATGGGCATACTACCTAAGTGGAACTACTCATGGAGGCTTGGTGCATGATACTCTAAGCCATGCACAACCTATGTAGGCCCCCTATTTAACAAGTATGTATTTTTTTATCCCGACCATGTGGACTCCCTCTCATGGTTTATTTAACCATTACTCTTTATATATGGATCACATGATTGATATTCATGGTAAATAATAACCATTTTCCAACTGTGAACCTCATAAATATTCTCTAAAAACCAGATCTTCAAGATTCAAACACACCTCAGATGCTCCCAAACCCTTCCTTAAACCTGTAATCACTTCAATTGGAGAAAAAACAGAATAAAAATAAAATTTAAATGGTTTTTACCTATGAGAAAAATAAGGATCGTACAAACTCCCCCACTCGAGACAACTCATCCGTGAGTTTCCCTTCTAAGGGTGGTAAATAATTATATGAGAACAACTCCAACTGGTGAGCATGCATGTTGGCCTCTATCTCCCCGGTCTCATCTTATACGTGGTATGATTACCATAGCCCCCGAACTAACGGAACTGTCATATCTTGGAGAGCCTTCATGTTTTGATTAGTGATATGAATATGATACTCATCATAAGAATCATACACCTCTAAAATTATATCTTTATGATCAATGGTATGAGATAGGTTAGAGTGATAATAGTGAATTTGAGATACATAGATGGTGTCATTCATGGATCAATAAATCTGAGGTAGAGTTATCGGATAGGCTACTATCCCAACTCTCTCTAAAATCTACAAGTTACTAATGAACCTTGGTTCATGATTCCCTTATTTACATATCTATTGATGCCTAGTATTAGAGAAACATGTAAGAAGACTCGATCCCCAACCTCAAAATCTAGAGGTTATCGATGGTGATCAATGGTGATTGACGTAAGAATTATCCCTTGACTATTCTGAACCCATTCATTTTTAATAATTTATACCACTCCAAGGTCTCTTGAATGAGATGATTTCCCAGAATTATTGCATCTCCTACCTCTAACTAGCACATGGGTGAATGGAATGATCTACTGTTTAAGGCCTCATAAGGGTCCAACTATATTGTAACCTAAAAGATGTTATTTTAGAATAACATAGAAAGTGGTAGGTGATTATACTAAGAACCTCTAAAATCTAGGAGGCATGCTCAGAAAATTTTCTCTAAAACCTATATCATATGCTTATATTTACTATCAGTCTTTGTGTGATAGGCTATACTTAGAAGTAATTGTGAAACCATACCCCTCTATAACCTCTTTCATAATGTAGAAGTAAAGTAAGAATATATATCCAATAAAATAGTCTATAGAACTCCATGAAGGCATATAATCTCTCAAAAATTTATCCTATTAATATCATCTATATAAAATGTAACCTTTACTAGTAAAAATGAGCAACCTTCATTATCCTATCAACGATCACCCATACCCCATCACTGTCTTGAGGGATCTTAGTAAGCTAGTCAAAACATTCCATGGAAATATCATCTCATTTTCACTTTATAATGGGAAATGGTTTAATAAACCTACTGTCCATTGGTGTTTTACCTTCAGCTGGTGGTAGGTAGAACACTTAGTAACAAATCCAACAATCTGTCTTTTCATCCTCAATCACTAATACTAGCAGCATAAGTCATGATACATTTTTTATGCTTGTTTGTACCTCCAAACTAGAAGCATGATATTCTCACATAAATTCCTCTATCACATATCCAAGAACCCATACACATCCATGAATTCCCAATATCTCATCCCCATCAAAGATATAGCCTGGTGGTGGGTCCTCACCTGAAACACTTTCTCTTAGGAATAAGCCGTCATGGTCTGAATGTTGTCCCATAATAACTACATACATAATTGAATAGGTTACTAATAATGATATAAGGATTATATTTCCATGATTATCTTGGAACTCTATGTGCGTCTTAGAACATAAGACCATAAGTTTCCACCCACTACTGGCTTTCTGAACTTCCTGTGTCTGAGTCTTCAAACTCAGAGCATCAACCACAACATTTACCTTACCAGGTGTATTGAAAAGATCAAAATCAAAATAGTATTGGTATTAAACCCACCTTCACTATCTAATATTTAATTCATGATGTGTAAATATTTATTTGATGATTTTTGGGTTTATATACACCATAAAATGATCTCCCATCATGTAATGCCTCCAAAAATACAAGGCATGAACCAAAACCTCTAACTTGAGATCACATGTCAGGTAATTCTAATCATGGGTAAACAAATAAAGATACATATTTTCCAAAACTTGATCATCCAATATCAGACAAAATCAAATACCAATTCATAATTCATCATAATAAACTATATAAATCATATCCAGATCTGGCAGAATTAGGATCAGTGTTGAAATCAACGGTCCTTTCAACTTCTAAAATGATGTTTCACATGCTTCATACCTTTTAAAATTAACACCCTTTGTATTCAATATCGGAAGAGGTTCTACTAGTGGTGAAAATTTCCAAATAAAGCATCTATAATATAAAGTAACCCCTAAAAAACTCAATGTGTTAAAAAGGTTATTAGGATACTGTCAAGAAAAAGTATCTCTTACACTATATGGGTCCAAAAATATTCTATCCTCTAAGATGATGTGACCAAAGAAGTGAACCTTATCGATCAAAAAGTTGTATTTTGTGATCTTATCATATAGATGGTTCTATATTAGTGTATTCTATATGATCTTAAGATGATTATAATGGTTATGTTGAGTATAAGAATACACCAAGATTTCATCCATGAATAATATTATAAATGAATCCAGATACAGGTGAAAAAATTAGTTCATCAAATCCATGAAAACAACATGAATTCTCATCAAACCAAATGACATAACCATATACTCATAAAGGCCATATCTACATTAAAATTATTTACAAGGTATATATAAATTCCTAACCTACCTTATGATAGCCTGATCTCAAATTGATCTTAGATAATACCCTCACTCCTTAAAGTTTGTTGAAGAGGTCATCTATATGAGGTAGGGGATACTAGTTCTTAACTTCAAGATGTATAAATTTATAGTAATCCATGAAAAGTATTAGGGTACCATCCACCTTATTGGATAAAACCATAGGCTAACCCCAATGAGAATTACCATTCCATATAAAACCCCTAGATTCAAAATATTCTAGGTGATTCTCGAGTTCCTAAAGCACAGTAGATTCCATACTGTAAGGAGTAATGGATACTATCATTGATCATGGAATCAAATCAATATTTAACACTACATATCTCTTTTTTGGTAGTATAGATAATTCATCAGGGAATGAATCTCTGAAATAATCTACAACATGAGGGAAATCGTCCTGTATCATCCCCTGATCATCCATATAAAGGCTATCAATCTAGTTGACACTCTTCCCAGCCCATGATGCTTGGTTCTAGATCAACCATCCTTGAAATTCCATTCACCCTTTTGGATATATTAGTTTTCCTCTGGTGATGTGAATGATACCCTATAATGATAGAAATTGACCTAAGAAAGATAAGGAACCAACCAGTCCATCTCAAGGATTATGTCAGAACCTTTCATCTCAAGGACAAAGAGGATCTATAAGAAATGATACCCACCTATATCAAGGGGAAAATATGTGAACTAGAGTACACTCTATGATATAATTCCCAAAACATAATCAAGTGTCATCGTGACATGGAAGTACTATATCTTGAGCCTAAGTATCTATATAAGAGTTATCGAGATAAAATAATGTGAAGTGCCTATGTCAAAGATGACAAACACTAAAGTAGAGGCTATAAAAACCATACCTTGTACTATAGATATCCCAAAAACCTACTCACCAGGTATAATATTTAATATATATATATATCTAGTCTAATCTATTACCCTGAGGTACAACTTGAAAACTAAGAGTGGGTGCACTCAGTTGGTGTAGTATATAAAGAGTTTGGACTCCTCAATCACATCCTCCTCCTCGATTGAAATGGTCAATCGTAGTCCATCTTCCTTCCTAATGCAGAGCTAAAAAATACTTCTCTAGAAGAAAAATATGGAATGGATCCTCTTCCACTAGGAAAAAATGGAAAGGTCTAGAAAAACCTTTGAAGATAACCCCTTTTTCTATAGGATTGACACTCAACTAGGTCTTGTCACACTAAATCATTACATGACCTTTCCATCCATACTGATGGTATATTCTAGAACTACTATTATGAATACTATGTATTCCATAGCTCTATAAAGGACCCTCCAAATGGCATTCCATACCCCTAAATGAACCATTACCCTACCTTGGTGTTGAAAAATCATTCCATGTACCATCATATTCCTTTAAATTGTGCTAAGTGATTAGGGTCTAGTTCACAATCCCAAAAATAGTATTCAAATGGAATAAATTTACCTAAGGCCATATTGTATAACTGGTACCATCCTTAAATAATCTCACAATAAAAATTTCATCACTTTTTAAAGAAGGTGAAAAATGTCGAATTTCAGTAAAGAATGATGAATAATCCATAACTAGCAAGGATCCTTGCTACAACTATATAAATTTCCTAGCTTGATCATTCCACAACATCTCCAGAAATAAAGAGTCATATAAGGAAAGATAAAAGTCTCTGTAGACCATATCTTTATGATTTATTTCCTAGGTAATAATGTACCACTAATACTTGGAAGAACCAAAAATCATGTAAAAAGTGATCTTGACATTCCACTTTATAGGTGTCTCCCAATGATCAAAGAAAGGCTGCATAACATCTAGCCATGTCTCTGTAGCCTATAGACCTCCATCCATATAAAAATTAGGTGGATTCTATTAAAGGAATTCATTTTTAAAATCTACCATAACAGGGGAATAACATGGGGCTCCCCACATGGTCTGAATAAACCATAGAAAACCCTCTCGAAACATTGTATCATCGACCAGGTCAGGTATAATAGGAGGTTCCATAGATGTCCATACTGGAAGGTTAGTTCCCACCACCTTAGGTTTGTGGTCATTATCACCTTCTTGGTGCATGAACCAAGGATTTTGTGGAGGCATATATCTATAATTTTAAATCACACTCCTCAGTAATCGATATGAAATGAAAGGAAGTTATCACATTAAAAGATATGTATAAGGGTTCACTACCCATAATATACTAACTATATTTCTTAAGATCTAAGGTCAGGGTGTGGGTTGGGTTACAAGTTTTAATTATAGGGGTTTTAGTATATATTTTATCAATTTCAAGTTATAGAGGAATAGTATCGCTAAGTTGTAATTGGAATCCCCATTTAATGATAATATAATGTTAGAACCCAATAGTTCATAAGTGTGTCAATGTGAATATCCATATATGTATATCAAGGTTTAGTTAGATGCATCTATCATTCCTAAGTTATAAATTCTTATGATTTATAAGTTGAAAGTGGTACTATATGAAACTGCAACCAAGATTTTATGATATTTCAATCATATGGATCACCATTCCCAATTTATAAAGTCACACACACTCTTTAAATTGAAATTGGCATCCATTTAATCATAACAAACAAAGGTTTCTTCTCATTCTACTAATGATATAACAACCTATTATTTTCATACATATACATTACATATAAATAGATGAATATTCATTATATTACATAAGAAACATGCCATAATCGTAGGGGTTTAGCGTCTTTCGAAACATGGAAACATAAACAAATAGTTTATAAAACAACTACATCATCTCCCTCTTGATGTATTCATAAATAGAACCATTTTTGACATATCATACGTAATTAATTTCTTCACATACTAGGGAAATTTAATATAAAAATAGGTAATCTTAGATTCTTAGTAATGATAAACATAAGAGATATCAATACATGATCATATGAAAACATATGATAATAATTGGGTTGTGTGATAATGATAATAACTTATGAATTTCATACTCAACCAATCATTGAGAAAAAACATGATTCATTAGATAAACAATATAATTTCAAAAAACATGGATTTTAAGAGTGATAAGTCACTATAAATAAATAATGATCTATAAGATCATGTCATAAAAGTGTATCACCATCCTAAATAGAGAAAAACATATCATATGTCAAGGTTAACTACTAAGACCATCAATATAGTGGATCAGGAAACACATGTTTCCCATAGTGGATTAGGACATAGTAGTTTCCCATATTGGGTCAAGCCCATAGACTTGTTTCCCATTATTATATCATGAGATTTAAAGATTAACCCAAATCATTAGAGTGAGATTTAGGTCCCACCAATCACATAATGAAAACCATACATAAATGTTACATAAGAACATAAATCATTCATCATATTAGAACCCATGAAAATAAATGAGTTTTATAAATATCATGCGATCATGAACATTAAAACAACCATAAAGAGAATATAGATAGTATCCTTGAATAATATCCCCAATAAAGAATAAGAAACATCAAATAATGTTATCTTAGGTGGAAAATAATTTTTAAAGATAACTTGAAATAATTTTTAAATTTTTTTCCATTTTCAAATAATTTATTTTTAAAGAGACTAAAATTATAAAATAAAAACATATTATTTGAAAATAAGCATGTAATCTAGTAAAGGTTATAAAAAATCATTAACGAATTATGACAGTGGGGAAATCTACTCATTCCATATAAGTTAAAAAAGACATTCCTTCTGTATTTTTTTTGAAAAAGACACAAAGAAACTCATTTAGAAAATGGCACAAAAAAGAATACATTCAAACTATTTTATAAAAATTAAAACATGAGTATAAATGAAATAAAAAATCATAATATAATAATATGTTTTTGAATCAATTTTATAAAAAATGGACATCGAAGAAAAATATGGTTTTAAGGGAAATTTTCTAAAGATAGTTTTTAAAAAGAAATTCCCTTATAAATTTTATATCATTAAAGTGAGAATTAATCAAATGATTAGATTATGTGTATCAGATATAAATCCACATAAAACATTTGGATATACCACATATGATAATAAAAAGTCAATTCATACATAATCTGAGTATGACATAATCAATGAAGTAGATGTTCAACCCAATGAATAGAAATTGAGTTAAAAAATCCCTTACCTATTTGTAATCAATCAAATAATATACCCAATTAAAGTAATAATTATCAAATGAAACATTCAATTACATTAAGATAATTAGATTCATGATATGATATATCTAATGAAATTATATTCACCACACAAAAGAAATAAGTTCTGAATAATGAACATATCTCATAGATGTAAAATTGAGACGAGGAACCCATACTTAACACTTCACATAAGTTTTTCATACATTAAACTCTTGTGTAAAAGTTTAAATAATGGTAGTAATTAATTATATAACCATATTAATATTTATAATAGCTTATATGATACTTTTGAAACATATTGCCACCCATTCATTAATAATATTTCATTATTTTCATTTTTTCAGGTGAATTTGTTTAATGGTTTAATGGTCTGTTCATTTGTGTATAATTATGAATTTTATTATAAAATGAAATAAAAATCACAGAAGTGAAATTAAATGGTATTCATGAAATTTAAAAAGTTTAAATGGACCCATATATCATTTTTATTTCTAGTATGAGGATGATTTATTTGATAAAATGATAAAAGTTTAGTTTATTTTGGTGGGTTTTCTAAACATCAAGAACATGTTTCATTTTATTTAATATTATATATATATATATATATTAGTTATACACCATGAAATATATTATAATATACCTATTAAAATTTTATTTAATTAAAATAATACTTTTTTAACTGGTATTTAAGGTAGTAATGTAAAATGACAAAATCATTTTCAACCGAGACGGTTAACCGCCATAATTCAGAAAATGGTTTTGTTTATTTGAATAATAGAAGATAAAAAGGGATAAAAATAAAATATTACATTAAAATATTAAATTTCAGTATATCAGTTATATGTGAGTTTTTATTCTTTTATGGATGAAGTAGGTGAAGATAAGTTTGAAAAATAATTGAAATTAAGAGAGGTTGTTTGAGAAAGTTACCTCTTGAATATCACCTTCTTAAAGGACCCTTTACAAAACTTGGAATTGGTATTTGGGTGATACTATAAGAATTTGGAAGTTGGGATAGTGGGTAGGAGAGGGTTTGGTAGATATTTTAAAATATTCATGTCTTGTGAGGTTAAATGGGTGATGCAGGGTGATATTTATACTTGAGGGGGTGTGGTTTTTAATGATTAAATAATGATTATTCTATATATAAAGTCAACCAAATTTGGGTGGAAATAATTACAATGATTTTTTTGATAATTAATGTTTTAGAGGATAATTAATGTTGATCAACACATCAAAAAACTATTTAATTTTTATGTTTTTTGGTATTTTAATCTTTTACCTTTTAAATTCAACCAACTGCATTATTTTACCTATACTACGATAAATATTTATTTCACCATGATAAAATTTATATGCCAAAAAATGAAAATTAATTTATACCCAAATTTGGAAATAATGATTATAAATATGGAATCCATTATTCGTGATTAAATTTCTAAAAATTGAAAAAAAATCATTTCTTAATATGGTATGTGTATAATTCATAAATACAGTTTTGAGGCTAAAATCATGGTTTTCAAAATTGATAATCATGTGTTTAAAAATGTAAAAAATTTTGTGTCATGTAATTCATTAAATAAATTTTGATAAATAATAAGGTTTAGTAAATTTAAAATAATGATCATATAATAATAATTTCATAAGAGTTATAATAATTCAAGAAAAAAATATTTTCACCTTTTTACCCAAAAATAAACATATAGAAAATTCCCAAAAATTACCCTAAGGTAGTTTTGATGTAAACATGAATCTTGTTTTATCAGAAACATTTTCTAAAAGTGTCAAAAATTAAATATATTTATTTTCTCATAGAAAGAAATAAAAAACTATTTTTTAAGAAAACATATATTTTAAGAATAAAAAAACTTTACTAAAAATTATTTGCATATTGAAAAAGCATATATTAATACATTAAAAATGAGTTAGAGAATTATATATTTCATAATGTTGTTAATGTTATTCAGTGTTTCTAATTTAACTAAAATGATATAATGTTTATTTTATAATAATAATATTTTGTAGTTTGTTTTAGTTCGATGTTCAATGACTTGTAATCTATTGAAGAGATTAAATTTATTTAAAAGAGATTCATACCATAAAATATTGGGGGTGTTAAATTATACTCCTCTTAAAATGGGTTTATTTGTTTAAAATTCATCACTCATATATAAATAAGCGAGGATACCTCTTCTTAATCACATCCCCAGGTTCCCACGTAGCTTCCTAAAATTGGTGGTTCCACCACAAAACTTTAACTAGGTGACTAGTCATGTTTTATATAACTTTATCTCTATGATTTAGAATCATTATTGGTGTTTATTCATAGGAAAGGTATTTCTCTAGTGGTATGACCTCTTATTTATGTCCATTTGAAGGATTATGTATGTACTACCTCAAGATAGATATATAGAACACATCATGAACTTGATAAACATTTAGTGAAAGATCCAGTCAATAAGCTAATATTCTGATGTGATTAAGAATTTCAGAAAAACATTCCCCTTCCAATTTGAAATTTCACTTTAAAAATCAAATGTGGATGTTTGAAAAATACTTTATGGGAAACCCACAATGTAAAAAGGGTTAATAAAAATTCATCTAAAAAAGAGTGAAAGTAAAATGAGAAGTTCAACACACAAAAAGGATTCTAAATAGAAGAATATTAGTGGAAAGTGTAAATATGGACATGGAAGAGAATTATTACTATCAAGTCCTGATGGAGAATGATAGAGAACATTGTCATTTTAAGGGTAAGGACCACAAAACCATAGTACAAATAGGTCTGAAAAAGGTCATTATTATCATTAAAAATGATGATAATGGGATAATATTTTTTTTCAAAATAATTTTAAAAGATAAAATTACATGATTTCATTTCATAAGTATAATATCACTATTTATATGCGCCTTGATCAATATTTTCTTCATTTACTACTCTAATAAATGATGTTGAAATTTTAATGCCTAAAGAACTAGTGGATCCTAAGATCCATAATGGGATTCCAAGTAATTCCTAATATCTCTATTTATTGTGAAAAAATGTTTAACAAAGGTTATCCAATACTCATAAATATTCACATGGTTAAGTAATACATACCAATAAGCCTGTACCCAAGTGGTAGAGGCTTCTGCGTGGCATCCAAAAGACCTAGGATCAAATCCGGGTAGTGGAGGAATTCCCGAGTTACTGTAGCAGCACTGTAGTAGGGTACTATAATAGTACTATAGTAGTGGTGGGACTGTTGAAGCAGTGACACTGTAGCAGTGATGGTACTATAGTAGATCGAGTACTATAGAATTACTATTCACCAAAAGGCCATTTGGGAAAAAGGGCTTTTGGGCCTTGTTTTTAGACCATTTGGTCATGGGACTTCAGGCATTGTAATGGCTCCCCCACTACCCAGTCATAAAGATGTATTTTCTTTAATAATAAAAATGAGGCTTCATCCCCAAACTTTTAAAAAAAAGTAATACATTAATCTTTAAAACCTCGTCAAAAGTTCAATGAAAATATTTTCAAAAATGGTTACCCTTATGAACCTTCTAAAAAATTAAAATTGAAAGCAATAAAATGAAGGTCAATAATGTTTCAAGATCAACTTGTCAATAATACCCCAAAAAAATTAATGTAGCTATTAATTTTCACACACCAAACACATGAAGATCATTATCACATATTCTCTGGGAATTTTTTAATAGCTTGAATTACCAAAAAACCTTAGTAAAAGCATTTATGCTTTAAAAAATTAACTCTTTTATCATAACACAAATCTAAAAATTCTATAAACTCAATCCATAGAACACCTAATCATCATATAAGTTTCATGTTCATCAATACTATCCCATTTATTTAATCAATAACAAACATATATTTATCTCATTATTATCCCAACATAATGCACAATATTAATGGTTATATTCCCCTCATGAGTTCTCCAAAAATATCACCTTACCACCTCAATCACTTTTCATGGTTACCAATACCATTCAAAATATACTTTGAAATACTCAAGGAAAGACTACAGTGGAAAAATCATTATATGTTTCATTATTAAATAATTCCATAAAATTACTTCTATAACATTATTAAGGAATTCCAATACATGTACACTCAATTATTCCACTTCATTATTAAACCATTATCCAATATTCATCATTTTATTCTTTAACACTTCCTCCATCTCTTATATCATTCTTAGCCCCTTCATCATCATCAATATAACCATTACTCATACAACCTTTCCAATTCTCTTCATGACCTTTCCCATAAGGGAATCGATTTTCATAATTCCCAAACAGTACAAATTTAAAATATTTAACTATCAATGATGCCTTATGAAAACCATTATTCTTTTCCATTGCATTAACTAAGCCTTTTAATTTTCCTTATAATTAATTTTTTATCCTTCTTTTCCACACCCAAATAATCTTCTAGATCCTTTGAAATATTACCCTTGATTAATCTTTATACATGATTTATAGGAGGAAACTAAAATTTATTGCCCCTATGGTCACCATGAAAATTCATATTTATCTTATTAGATGGTTCAAGAAACTCCCCAAAGTTCAGTTTATTGATCATATTATGAGATTTATGGTTAGGAATAATAACAAGGTTTCACCTTACAACTTCCATTTCATTTGGTTTCTCAAGAGGAATATCATTCAATTTTCCATCACATTCACCTTCAACATGAATCAACCTAGTTCTAACAATTGTCTAAAACCCAAAAAATAAGAGTGTTGGAAACAATAATCATAGTGGAAAACCACATAATCCAAGTAAATTTATTATAAAATTTCAATATATGACACTTTAGGTTTAATCCTAGGTTATTAATGATCATTACCAACACTCTATTATTGTAACCTATACTTACCCTTATGTTTCTTACTATGGTTTTCTCATCCTAGTTTCCGAAGGTTAACTAAACTTTGCTCTGATACCAACTATTATGACCCATTATTTTCATTCATAGATATTACATCTAGAGAGATAAATATTAATTACAAAACATAATAAAAACATGCCATAACTGTATGTATTTAGTATCTTTAGAAACTTGAAAACATAAACAACTGGTTCATAAAATATTGACATTGTCTCCCACCTATTTATTTATAACTAGAACAATTTTTAACATATGATACTTAATACATTTCTTCATATCTTGGGAAAAGAAACATAAGAAAGGATGATCTTAGATTCTTAGTAATAATAAAAAAAGAAGATATCAATCCATGATCATATGAAAGAATAAGATACGAATAAGGTTGTTTGATCATGATCATAACTTATGAAGTTCATACCTAAACTATCATAGGTCGTAAACACGATTCATGGAATAAACATTTTAATTTCAGAAATCATGGACCATAAGTGTTATAAGTCATCATAAATCAATCACGATCCATAAGATCATGTCATAAATATGTTGCACCATTATAAATAAAGAAAACTATATAATATTTCATGGTTAAATACCAATACCATCAACATAGTGGATCAAAATACACCTATTTTCTAAATTGGATCAGAACACACCTGTTTCCCATAGTAAATCAAGCCCATTGACTTGTTTACCATTTTTATATCATGAGATTAAAATATTTAACCAATGAATTTAAGGGAGATATAGGTCCTACCAGTCACATAATGTAAACCATACATATGTGATCCACAAGAACATAAATCATTCATCATATTGAAACCCATAAAAATAAATGGGTTTCAAAAATATCATGCCATTATAAACACAAACAAATAATAAAGATAATAAGGAAAATATCTTTGAATTATATCCCTAGTAAAGCATAAGTTACATCAAATAATTTTATCATAGATGGAAAATAATTTTGAATGATCACTTGAAATAATTCTTGGAAAAATACAACATTACCATTTTCAAATCATTTATTTTTAAAGATATTCACAATAATAAGGGTATTTTTAAATAACCTTTTAATATTGTAATTGATTCATCAAATCATTAAAGTATCGTGATTGTGGGAAAATATGCTGATGCCATATAATTTAAAAAAACACTCCTTCAATATTTTATCAGACTAGTCACAAATAATTTTTTTAGAAAATAGGAAAAAAAATAATCCTTTCAAACCATTTTGTAAAAAGTACCACATGAGTAAAAATTAATTTAAACAATCATAATATAATATTTAAAGTGAGATAATAAACCCTTACCTCATACTTCCCTTCATTTTTCCATAATTTAATATTCTGTATAATGGATTAGTTGATGTTATTAATTCATTACATAACCATATTCATATTTATAATACCTTATATGATACTTTTATGACATCTTACATCCTATTAATTAAAAATATTTATTTATTTTAATTGTTATGGGTGCGTTCATTTCATGGATTCATGGCCAGTTTTGTTGTGTATAATTATTGATTTTATTGTAAAATGGAAATGAAACTCCAGAAGTAAAATTAAATGGTATTAATGAAATTTAATAATTTTAAATGGTCCCATATATCATTTTTATTTTTGGTATGAGGTTGATTAATTTGATAAAATGATAAATGTTTAGTTTATTTTGGCGGTTTTTCGACTGTCATGAACTAGTTTTTTTCTATTTAATATTATGTATATATATTATTTACAGAACATGAAATATGTTATAATATACCTATTATAATCTTATTTAACCAAAAAAATACTTTAATGACCAGTCTTGAAGGATGTAATAGAAAAAATAAAAAATCATTATCCATAGAGATGGTTAACTACCATAATTTGAAAAATGGATTCGTTTCTTTGAATAATAAGAGATCAGAAAAGGTATGTATATAATACTTTCCATTAAAAATATAAAATTACATGATATAATTGATTCTATAGTTATTATTATTTTATGGATGAAGTAGCTGAAGAGAAGGTAGAAAAAAAAAATGAAATTATGAGAGGTTTTTTGAGAAAGTTACCTCTTGAATCTAACCTCCTTAAAGGACCAATTAATGAACATGGAATTGTTTTTTGGGTGAAACTAATAAAAAATATACTTGGGGAGAATGGTTAATATAGGGTTTACTAGATATTTGAAAATCTTCATGCCTTATTAAGAGAAATGGGGTTGTGAGGGGGTGGTATTTATACTTGGGGAGGGGTGGTTAAGGTTGAGCAACACATCAACCACCCATTTAGTTAGGTTGATAAATAATTTTTTAAATGATTTTTAGGTCTATAAACGCATGGACACCAATTTAATGTTTATGATTTTAGGTATATTATTATTTTACCTTTTAACTTTAACCCGCTACATTATTTTACAAATACCATGGTAAATCGTTTTTTACCACGATAGCTTTTTTATGCCTAAAAATTAAAAATACCATATAACATAATTTGGGAATTAATTATTCAAAATATTTAATCCATTTTACATTATTAAACTTATAAATGTGATAAAAATCAATTATAAATAAGTTATGCATATAACTCATAAAAATAAAAGTTTAAGGTTTAAATTGCGATCTTCAAAAATACTAAGCATGTGATTCTAAATGTTACAACTCATTTTTTATTTCATTAATTAAATACATTTGGATCATGAATATGGGTTAATAAAATTTAAATCATGACCATACAATAATTATTTCATTAGAATTATGGTATTTTGTAAAAACTGTTTTTTTACTTTTTAACCCAAAAATCATTTTTTAGAAAATTCCTAAAAATTACCCTAAGTTAATTTTGATGGTATAATTCTAAAAAAGAATATTATTTTGTAAAATAAATTTTTAAAAAGTTTTAAAAATTAACTATATTTATTTTCTCATAGAAAGCTATAATTTTTTTTTTCTGAATAAAACATATATTTGAAGAACAAAATGAATTTACTAAAAATTTAGTGCATATTCTAAAATAATAAATTAATACATTAAAAATGAGTTGGATAAATATATATTTCATAATGTGGTCAATAATATTCATTCCAATGAATTTAATGACTAGGTTTTAATGTTTATTTAAAAATAATAATATTTTGGAGTATGTTTAAACTTGGTGTTCTCTGAAACATAAACAATCAAAGAGATTAAATTTAATTTAAAAAAGATAAACACCATAAAATATTGGGGTTTTAAAAATGGTCCATGTATTCAATGCTCTATAATTGTATAATTAATCTTCCAACACCAAGAAATATGGGAAAATACCTTTTAGGTTTATGTAGACACTTTAATTAATCCAATTGTTGATTTCATTCATCCTTCAAATATATTAATCATACAGTAGACATAGTATTAAAAGAGGGACTCATTATATAGGTAAAAAGTGATTTAAAATGTATATGGCATGGAATATACATGACATGTTACTCCTAAAGTGGACACCATGATGCATGAAATAATACTTCTTTGCCTTATCAGGATAAGGGTAAAAGAAAACATGCAATGGTAATAAACATCACAACTAATGTACATTTCCAAATGGTGAAATCAATACGATGGTAACAGGTATAATACATAACATCAAATCCCATCCTATTAAATTTGGATTTTCCCTTTTTTTGGGTTAGCTACTCCCAGTCACATCCTTATTATCAAATTCTGATACATTCCTAGTCTCATGTCTACCAACCCAAAAAGTAATATAAAAGGAAAATATATCTAAAACCACTTTGTGATTTCTCAAACCTGGTTCACTGATAAGTAACCTAACCTAGTTGGACACATATATTCAAGCATTCCTCCCCATATTCCAGAGGATACTAACCAGTAGTGAGAGGAAAGGGTTTGTCTTTGGAGAGACTATACCCTCTAGTTAGAGTGTTTCACAATGGTATAATAATAAATAGGTAACAATATAATTGGATAACAAGATCTAATAGAGAATTTGTAGAGATAAAAATCTAGATAGGATAAATATATTGAAAAATAATAAATAACATTGTATGCAAAATGATTTCAATTTCATGATTCTATAAAAAAAGAAATAGGTACAAAATGTAGCATAAATATATATAATACCAGTATATTAGATGAAAAAAGACTAAAACTATATCTATCAAAATCTTGTTCTTAAGCTCGGTCCTATGCATCAAGCTCTCATGCTATAAAAAAATCAAGCATCCAAGACTATGAAATTTCCATTGTACCTACCCAAATCTATGAAATCTATCTAGGTACCAATCGGCAGATCGAACAAGGTGTGGGATATAGACAGTTGGACACCACCAATATATTCTATACAAAACTAATCCATGAGTATAAATGTGACAACGATAAAGTATAAGAATAATAAGTGGAAGTAAAATGTATGAAATAATTACCGTGTCGGGCTCAGACTCCTCATGGGGTGCCTAGCCGACCATTCCTACTTTGGACTAAGCTAGATGAGTTAGAAGATGTGTCTTGTAAAAGGTATAGTTCTAAATTATATAACCAAGGTGACTAAGTATAAGTAATAACAATGCAGTATCCAAGGTGTAACCAAGGCATCTAGGGAGACATAATAGTAAAGTATGACCAAATGTGTATCCAAGGCATCCTTGACCTTAGAAGGTTGAGCCATCTCATAATGGATAACTGTGAAACCTTACTATAGGTTCAAAGTGAAATCCAAGGGGCACTCCCAAGACATTCCCCTAAAAAGTATCTAACTGTGTCCATGGAGCACATCTATAGTAAATCCTAGTCTAAGCATGACTAGATCCCAAGGAGAGAATCCACGGTGTCATGTTTCTAAGGTGATCAAGGAGAATCCAAGGAGTGAATAAAATCCATTCTAATTTCTTGATATTAATTGAATTAATCATTAGTACTACATCAAGGCATTCATGTACTAGTAAGATAAATACATAACCTCAATGTGGTTATCTCCCATGGAAACAGGCTCAATGAATTGGGGTGGAATCTTCAGTGTGTACAACGAATTACCTCAAAAATTCCAAGGATAGCTCAAGTATGAAAACTTATTTGACATGAGAAAGGATCTTAGTAATAATAAGGACCTTATATTTAAAAATATTTAAAATCCATATGATAAACATTTCATTCCATTCACTTTATCTAATTCAATCAATTTCCTTTTATTTCAGTAATGAAAACAATTAATAATAGGTGTAATAACTTTTAATATTTCCTTGAAAATAAATAATATCTAAGTGAAACGTACTTTCCCCATAATAATGTACCATATGATATATTTAAATTAATTAAATACATTATGGGAACTGAACCAAACACACTGATGGATGTTTGGGTTATTAATATACAAAGGATCATATGGGCATATACATGAAACACCAAAATGGGTGACTTTCAATGAGGTCATTAGTCCAGCAATAACAAGGGGGTCTATTGGGGAATTTGGGATCCAATATAGGTAACTAATTGGAGGAAAAATAATGTTAGGGGAAATGCATAGTGAGAGCGTCATATAAAACAATGACTAAAAATATAAGAGTTGAGACATTGAAGGAAAATCTATATACAACATACCTTATGGTAGTTGAACACTCATCCAGTACCAACCTATGATTTCTACTAGATTGTAATAAAATAGATAAATATATAAAATACATGAAAATTGGGCATATTATCCTATATAAATATAATTTTGAATATGGAGAGATAAACTGAGGAAGTAAGGAACTGTATTAAAGAACATACTGATATGCTTCCAATGCGATGAACTATAGTCCTATTGGAGTATGATTGAAGTAGAACCAAAATAACATAATTGGATGGAAGAGGGATATCTCAAAGGAGGATGGGTTCTATGAGTGGAAAAGAATGAAAAATGATGGTGAGAGTTATAAAGTGACAAGGTAAAAGGGGTAAATACATAAATTAAAGATGTTGATCATGGGTTTTCCACATGGTTTGGCCAAAAAAAGTTTCAACAATGAGGGTTAGACTCACAACATTCCAATCCATGCATAGCCCATGAAGGTTCCCTCTCTAACAAGTCTGCAGTTTTTGACATGCCCAAGCGACCTCCCTTATACGGTCTATCAAACTATTCTCCTTGATATATGGGTATCACATTTTAGCCACATGATTACGACTAATATTACACCTCATACATATTCTCTAAAAACTAGAGCTATGGGATCTAAAAAACCCCCTATACTCTCTTGAACCCTTCCTTAAACCTTTAATCTTTTCCATATGAGAATATAATGAGTCCAAAACTGAAATTTAAATGGTATTTACCTCTAATAATAATCAAGATCTTGTAATTTCTAAATCCTGAATGAGATATAGTTGAAATATGGATATAAAATATAATTTATAAATTTTTCTAGGTAATTTTAACCCTTATCACTTAAGCTTAACCCCTTGAAAAACATGTTTTATCCTTAACTGTGGTAATAGATTTTTACTATTTTTATAATTAATTATGGAAAAAATTAAGTTGAACTTATTAAATAAAATTTATTATGATGATTCCATATATGAAATAAATTTTATAATATTAAATTAAAATATTTAAAATAATTTAATTTAAAATTAAACCCATCAAACAATATGAAAAAATGTTTTCAAAAAAATTACTTTGTAAGTATTAAAATGTTTTTATTACAAAATATAATATAACTTTGATTCCAGCAACCATAATTGTATTATAAATAATATAAGTGAACTATTAATACATTGAAACAATTTTAAAACAAAATATAATTTTTTAAATTCTTGAAAAAGAAAAACAGTTTTTAATAAAAATTTATACTTCTCTATATTCATTGGAAAATCAAACTATTCAAAAAATTCTCAAAAATTCACCCTAAAATAATTTTTATATTATAAATTAAAAAATTATTTTTTTAAATTAAAATTGTTTAATTTTTAAATAATGATTTTAAATAAAATAAAATATTGCACAAAAACCCAACTTGGATAGAAAAAAATATTTTTTCTTTGGACTGAAAGATTACTTAATATTTTTACAATGAATTTAACTCTATAAAATATAATTAGTGAATATTAATAAGAAATCAAAATTATTTACTATAATAAATACATAGTTTGTTAAAACCCAACTCAAAGTGATTTTTATTTAACCAATATTGATCTATATAAAATTGATAGTGATATAAGTTGAATCTAGTTAGATACAAGTTGAGTTGTGAGATAATAAACTAACATGATGTTATTGCAAAGTGATACATATTGAGGTTAAATTTTCCTATATTTAATTATGATAAGTCACTTATAACGTATGACAACCATGCTTTTATTAAAAACTTAAACCTGATTTATTACATAAAACCTTCACTTGATACAATATGGATGATCATGAGGTCTAGTGTCTTTGGGGCTTAGGAAAATTACATAACAACTTAAAACATGAAATACAACATCTTTATTGAAAACTTCCTTTACATGACCACTATATTCCCTCATACTTAGCATTTCATGGGATAACCTGAGGACATGCATAAGAAAATGGTGAGATATAAAGCCCAATAAGGGAATAATCAAGGAATAACATGAGGAATAAAATAAATTTTAGATAATAGGCATATCAATAGAGCACAAGAGAATCATAAACATAAAGTCATGATAAAGCATGAAAATCATAACATGGAAATGTGTCAACAACACTTAACATGGAATTAGCATGAGTGAATCCTCATTATGCATGAAGCACAAGTAAAACCTCATTGCACTTGAATTAGTAGGAGTCAACACCCATTGTACATGACGTATCCTGATACTATACTTTACCCAATGCATTGGAGTGCTATAAGGGAACACCCTTCTTAAACATTTCATTTCATGCATAAGTGGGCCACATGGATCATAAAACATGGATTCATAAAACAGAATCATTTATTCCATGATAAAAGAATGTTTAATTCATACATTAACCTTTATAATCAATAAATAAATGTGCATAAAGGTGAATACACTTGATAGAGAAATGGTCATGGTATTCACTACACAATGACATTGGTTTGGAAAATCGGTGCAATTTCGGCAGCGTAACGACGTGATGTAAGAATTCATAAAAATGGTTGATGCGATAGAGGGGCGTATCATCATATTTACATGAAATGGAATGTAAGGGGGTCATATATATACATGTCACAATAATTGTAATGTAATTTAGATTCATGATACAAAATAATTTCTTGAATGTAAATGAGGAGAGGGAAATTCCTTTCGGAATTTTGTCATAGTAACGTGTGTACATTGGAGGCATTTAATGAGAGAGAAAGAGGTCTCCCAAAATTAAAACATAAAGTGGTAAGTATGGGGGAGGTGTAAAACCATACCGCAACATTTATAATTGAAATTTAAAGGGCATAACAACATTAAGAAAATTGGACAAAAATGAGAAAGGAAGAAAAAACCCTTACTTGGAAGTGTGTTTCCAAAGGCTTGAGAGAGGCTTGAGAGAGGATTCTTGGGATCTTGGGGCACCTTCAGAGGATTCTAGGGAGAGTTGGTCATGGTTTTGAGGAACTATAAAGGCTTTTAGTGATGAGAAAGTTGGATCTTGGGTGGGTTTATATAGGAAAGGTGAGTGAATTCTTTATTATTTAGGGTTGGGACACCTCACACTAAACTAATTCAAACCACAAACCAGCCCAAGGTTTTTGCCAATGGTTTTTGCCAAAGGGGAGTGGAAAACAATATTTTATATGTCCAAAGTAATAAATTCATAAAATAATGGGGTTTCTTATGTGGAGTTGAGTCACACTCCCAATAAAAACAATTTAAAAAGACAAGATGTTTAATAAGCCTTGAAGGGTCCATTAATGCTTTGTAAAATAAGTCAAACAAACCCAAAATCACATTATTTTAATGGTAAAACATATAATGGCCGAAAATAATTCTTATAGTATTTTATTACATCACTATTGGTTCATTATGATGTCATAAAACACATTATATATTTTAACGGTATTTAATTTTTAGCAAAATATTTGATTGTCTCAGAAAATTACTAAAAATTCACTATTGGATAATTTCAACATCCTGATTCTAGAAATAATATTTAATTTATCTAAATAATTTTATAAATATGTTAATTTTCACTTTTAAAATAAAAACTGACATTTATCGAAAATTCACTAGTTTGGACAAAAATGGATTTCGGACCTTAATAAAAATTACAATTGAATTCATAAAATTAAACGATCATTTAAATTTAAAAAAATTAATTTAATAATAATAATAATATTTTATTAAAATATTATTTAATACAAAAATCCATTAATTCATCAAAATAGATTTCCTAGTTTAATATTAACTAAAAACACTATTTCATCTTTAAAAACTATTTACAAGGTAACAAAAATAACATGAAAATATATTCATTATTATATAAACAAATAAAGTACATAACCATAGTGCTATGGTATTGTTACATAACCACTTATAATACCAACATAAGATCAAAGGGTAAGATGTGCGATGGTGACCAACTCTTGGGGTGGCTCGGATAACATTGCCCGAGTGATAATCTCTATCAACTTCCACTTCCCTCGTAGGTGGTCCCGCTCGAGCATAACCTGTTGAAGCTCGGCTTGGGATTGGTCAAGAGCGAAGCCCAATGATACCACCTATTTTCTGAGCTCCATCAAATGGGCTTCGTATGGGGATCGTCTACTAGATTAGGCTATCGCTTCCTTTGTCTGAGTAAATTGGATTCGTTAAAGCCTTATATTTATACTAATCATGTGATCACTGTTCAATGACTATATTAGCAACGATCACAATTCATAACATAAAACCAAAGAATTTGACATATTATATAAACATTTTACATAAAGTGACATTTAATTAGATCAAGAGGTTTTTCCATTAATGAATGTTTGGGTCGTTACATAACGATATTAACTCATAGAAACTCTTTTGGTTTTAGTTATAGATGGAACTAGAAGGAAACATGGGTGTGAGGGAGAATGGATAAATTACCTCAATGAACAATCCATAAAAATGGGATATGAAGTGAGAAAACTTATGATTATGGAAAACTAGCTATCATGAAATATGGTTATCATTGTGAACATAATAAAAGTACCAAAAACAAAAAGGAAGATAAATATAGAGTCCCATGAAAGATCGAGTGATGAAGATGATGTAGGAAAGAGGATTCAGTTTTTAATATGTTAATAATTTAGGATGAAACATGGGGTAATGTTCCTTAAAGGTACAAGTCAATTCTATATGTTTGGACATGAAGGTTATCTGACTCACAAGTGTGAGGGAATAAGATAATATATAATAATTCATTACATTAATTGCAAGAGAGTTGGGCATCAGGGGGATCAATTCCCCAACCCAAGGGACACTAAGGGAAATAGCCACCAACAACTATGAAAATAAAGAACAACCTATGAAACTACTAATAATGAATTGGATATTAAGTGTTCACTATATTTTATAGTGTCTTATGTCCAGTATGTTTTCACCAACTATGGTATATATAATTACAAATAAAAAAAAACAGTGGTATTATTATCATTAAAATAATTTGTTTTGGGTTTGGGGGATGTTATTTCTTAGGGATCTAGATCAACATACCTTAGTAGAATTATATGTAAAATTAAGAATGGGTTATATCCATTTATAACTATTATATAATGATTATTTATATTTCTGAATTCGATTCTATATCCTAAATAAACCCATTATCAAATAGAACTGTATGGTTAATTATATATTCCCTATAGAAACTACATTGATCTTATGAGTCAAATTGCGAGGATGTAGTTTATTTAAAGGGGGAGAATGTAACACCCCAAAATTATCACCTTCTTTAAATATGTTAATGTTTTCAATAAATTTTATTTCATATATCAACTGATGTAAATAATACACAACATATTATAATATAATTAGAAATTAACTTAATATGGTAATAAAAAAATCATAACCTATAGAAGATAAATAGTTAATTGATTTAATTTTAAATAAAATGGTTTTATTTATATTTTTCATTTTCCATAAAATTATAAATTTAAAAAATTGAGAATTTTAATTTGATAAAATTAATCTCATTTTCTAATTTCTCATATAAAAATTTACTTAGCATGAATTTTTGGGCATTTTTAAAAAAGGTTTATTTTTAGTCAAAATATGTAAGTTTTCGAAAAATTATAATTTCAATGAATTTATCAATATGTAAGAATAACCTAGAAAATTTCAAAACAATTAAATTAATAAAATATATAATTAAGGAATAAAATTATTTAAGTTGAAATATTTTTTGTGTGTCGAAAACCTATTCCAAACAGTTTTAGAATTAAAGTAAAATGTCACTTTAATATAAAAATTGTTTTTAGTCTTATCCTTAAATCATGTACATTCAAGGTGATTTTGGGTTATTGATTGAATTAAAAGTCTCATAGATTCTATTCAATTCATAATAAATCATGAAATTTATTTCATATATATAGATTTAATATCATAACAACATTTAAAAAAACAATTTTATGAGTTTAAGTGTTTTTATCATAAAATTAACATTTCATACTTATAGAAATTTTATTTTATAAAATGGTTTTAAAAATTTAAATCATAATATTTAAATTATTTCAAAAGTTAAAGTTTAATTTTATTCTTTAAAATTAATTAATATGGTTGAAAATTAATTACTACGGTAAAAGTAAAAGGGGTAAATTGAGTTTAACCTTGTGTAAAAGTCCTATTTATTTTAAAAACATGACTATAATTTAATGGAGGATATTTGGATAAACTAATACATTTTTACCTCAATTTTTTTATTTTAAAGCCTTGGGACCTTGAAAATGAAATTACATTGTTGAAAAATGTAAAGGTGCTTCAAAAAGTTACCTTACTTTCACTTATAAAAATATACTAGTCAAACCCTTCAAAGATACACTTAAACTTCAAATTAAGGTAAAAAAATCTGAGATATTACTCTTCCTGGAACCCTCTCTCACTAAAACAATACCTTGGTCACTCATAGATACCATATTTCATTCACATTCAAGGCGACTTCCAAGGAAAATTCAAGTCCCAGATGTAAGTATTATCTCCATCTTGAGTTTTATTCTTAATATTAGCCTTAAAAATATCTTATCACCATAATGATATTATGAATTTATTATCATTATTATATTTAGATGTTTTTATATTAATGGTACATATCTTAATTAATCACTTTCATCCACTTATAAAAACAAAGGAAGGTCAATCGTATGTCTGTGCGGACCACCACCTCATCAAAGAATTATTTTTTCGTTTCTCTTATAGGTTTTAATTGTTTATCCAAAAATATTCAAATATAGATCAAAATAAAAAAAATTCAAATTAATATCATTATTATTAGGCTATAATTATATTATTTCAAAAGAAACACCTTATTAACCATACTCACCCATCGACTTAAAGCGTGCTTAAGTTTGAGTCGGTTTAACCGCATATATAAATGACACTTTTAAAATCCAATCATGGATGAAAATGATAAAAAAACTGATATTATTATATTTTAATAAAAAAAGTATAATTTTATTATTTTTTAAAATTTAAATAATTTATTATTAATAAATCATTTTCATCCACCAAATTTAACGAAATAAGTCACTATCAATTCTATTTTCACATAACATAAAAAACCATAAGGAATGAAATAAGAATATATTAAATCATTATATGCTATATATTATTAAATATATAATTGAATATTGCTCTTATATGATTGAGTTATAATATTTTATCTTGAACATTGTTTTTATATGATCAGGTCCTCCTAAACTAATATTTTATTATATAATTTTTTATAATACTAATTTTGGAAAATAAATTTTAATAAAATGAACTTTTTATTACTCTTATTAAAATGTGGGTTTTCAGAAAAGGTAATTTCAAGTATTAAAATTTTCCCTTTAATAATCAAATTTTTTGGATCTGAATTTCTTATAGAGAACTTTATTTAAATTACAAGGATCCATTATTAGTATTTTTTAAAATTTAATGGTTTTCCATGAGTTTTTAATTCACCTTTTGATTTTTTTGGAAGTGACCTATAACTTCTTTTTTACATCAATGTTTAAAGTGTTTTCTAAATTATCTTTGAGGTTTTCACTTCTATTTCCCCTTCCATTTTTAAAATATTTCTCCCTAATAGGGTTTATGTTTCATGACTTATAATCTAATATATAATTGTTACCATTTTTTGGAATTTAACTCACGATACCAAACAATGTAATTCATGATCCCTTCTTGGGTGGCATTATTCAAGCGTAGTTTTTCAATAATTTTTTTCATATATTTCAACATCCTTATAAGTTTACTATGTTACCCTAGGGATATGTTCTTTTAAAATCATCCACCTCCTTCCCATGGATGTCTTATGATCATTTTTTCAAGTATTTACTTAGCTATATAATCATTTCTATATAGAATGTTAACATCATATATTATATAATTTTGGTTAGATGATGTTCAACTAGAAATAATGTTATTATACTAACATGGATAAAAGTATTGGCATTCTATATGTTGTTCTTTAAATATTTATGATTATTGGAAAATAGACCATGAATTGTTTAACCATCCACTTTCTTCCTCTAGATGGGGTATTATCATGTTATCCCTTTTATTGACATGAGAAAAAATATGGTATTCTTGATGATTATTGACTTCCAACACATGTCGATCATATGTTGATATTTCATATTCTCCATTATATGTATAACCAAGTTTTATTTAGTAAGATGATACTTAGGGAATGGTATGAAAGGTCTTGATGAATATTATAGTGAATGCATTGGACATAATCAGATGATGGGTGGGGTATGAAATTATATATCCCCTTGATATAAAAATATGTCATATGAGACTAAACAATTTTGGAGATTTATTGTATGCTTTCCCTACTCAGCAAGATTTATTGACTCTGGTCCTGATGACAAGTAAATTAAATTGGTACAAGGCCTTGAAAATAGTATTTTAATGTCTATTATTATGAATTCTATAATTATGAGATCAATATTATTGATATAAATGTTTTTATTTATTGTATTGGATATACCATGCTCCCAATTTTATGTTCATTATAGATTTATGTTAGTCACATCCCTGATTTTATAGTAATATGTCACAAACCAAGTCAGGTATCCAACCAAAATGGTGCCTAAACTAGTCCATGGAAAGGCTCTAAGGGCATTACCTATCCCCATGGGATATCATAAGTGATCGGGTATCAGAAATAAAGGTCTGGGAATGATTTATCTGAGTTTAGAAACATAAAACAATCAATGATAATAAATAAACATAATTTGAAAATTTTCACCTAACAAGTCTTAACAAAAACTCAGAATTGAATTACATAGTTTTAAAAAAATAACAAGAGGGTCATATCTAAAAAAATCCAAAATTATTACTCAAAAACCACCACATGGTAAGGGGACATCGCCCTCAAGCCATCTCTATAACACCGCACCAAGGAAGGAAGATAACAACCTGAACCACTATCTCCAAAGACGTTTCCCTTGCCTGTGTCAAACATTACAAAGTCTACTTACACCCAAAGGTATAAGTAGGGTGTGATCATAATACAATTGGATTCCACCCAAGAAAATATTCCATGATATAAGTATTATAGGACAAAAAGCATGAAAGGTTTCATAAATAGGAAATGATAAATACAATTTAAAAGGGATGGAACTTTCAATAAAAGTAGTTTTCAATAGGGAAAATTTAAAGAATGGTTAATTTTAAATAAAACACACATGTTTCTGAAATTTCCAACCAAAAACACCATATTCCAATGCGTAGTGCAATATAACCATGATGACTAGTCATGAGAAATACCCCTAGGCACTAGCTAACAATGGGACACTGGGTACATCATATCTCAGTGAAATGTGGCATAGGAACCACAAAAAACTATGTTATCATGCACTAGAAACTACTAGGGAAAGCACTCATAACTGAGTGGTATCCTATCAGTCATCATTATTTAGTTTTTTTTGTCAACGTCAATCATGCTAAGTGAAATAGGGACAAGGCCACTTCCGAATCACAATCATACAAATCCTAGTCCACCCACCTAGATACCTGAGCTTCCCATTTGTGCTCAATCAAGTTACACATTTTCTAAAATATTATTCACACATAAAAGAACCATTTCTAAATAAAAAACACAACAAATAGTACCCAAACTTCTTCCACACCCTCAATGTAACTTAATTAACCCTTTAATGATTTTATAAATCAATTTTAAGAGGTAATATAAGGGTTTTCACACAAAATCCATTAAAAATTACTTTTTAATGATAAAATCCCAATAATAACATACCAAACTAGAATTTTCATCCCTAACACCATTTAATAAAACCATTTCATGAATCTTAAAATAACCCCAAATGATACAATATATAATACACATGAAGAAACCCAATTTCATGTCAAAATGAAACTTTAAAATTAATCACCCAATCAATGTGACCAAAAATGGGGGTTTAACCAGAAAAGATGGATGGGAAACATGATATATAGGTTAATAAAGCAATATAATTTCATAAAATAATGTTTACACATAGATCCACCTACCTTTAATGTCAAATACTCCAAACAATTGTGCAAAACTTCACCCGCACAACAACTGCACCACAAGAGAGTGAAAATGAACCCTTATCAATAATATTGAACCAATAAACCCAATATTAAACCCAATGGATGAAACCTTAGTTTCTAGAATTTTTGAACATTAAGAAGGAGGAAAGAAACCCTGGAGAGAAGGATGAAAAACCAAGAGAGACTCACTTACTTGAAGGATCTTGAAGTTTCCCCATGAAAAACCCCTTCCAAAAATGAGTTCCAAGGGGGTATTGAGTGAGCTTAAAAGACTTTTATGGATGTAATTCTTAAATGGGAGTACAAAGTGGCGCATTAGGTTTATTTTTTGGAAGGGAAAAGGGTCAAAATCAATTTTTTTAACATATGGACACTGTGAGGCCCATTTTTGAATCCCAAACCCCCTATTTTATTCAAAAATTCATGGGGGGACTTATGGGGGACCTAGGGAGAAAGATAGGATGAGAATAGAAGAGAAACAATACCCAAAATTAAGGACATGGATGTGACAATTATCTCCACCATGAAAACTGTCCACTCCAAAAAGTAAACCTGAAGCTTGATTGGAAAACAAGAATGGGTACTCTTACTCAACCCACGATATCTGCTCCCAAGTCTTGTGCACACCATTCCCATGCATTTAAAGGACCTAGACCAATGAAATAGACTTTCCCCGAAGCACCTTCTCTAGGGAATATACTATTCACACCAGTCGTTCAAACACTGATAAATCAGGATCTATTTCCAACTCTTCCCAATTCAACACATGATACAGATCTAGATTGTACTTATTCAATTGAGAGACATAGAGTACGTCATGAATTGATGTCAATTGAGAAGGTAGATCTGGCCTATTTTCCACCCTGCTAATCTTCTCAGTGATCTCAAAAGGGATGACATACCTTGGCATTAACTTTCTCTGCTTTCACAAACAATGATGGACCAAACAAGGGGTCACCATCAAGAATACCCGATCACCCACAGAGAACCCAAGATCCTGACACCTACTGCCAGCATAAGATTTGTGGTGACTCTAAGCTTCCAATAACTGCTGCCTGATTAACTATACTTTCACAGATGTCTCTTGCATAAGGCTCGACCAGAACAACGAGGTATCACCTACCTCATCCCAACATAGGGGGAACCGACAAGGGTGACCATAGAGTGAATCAAAATAAGCCACTCAAATATAGTACTAGTGAGTATTTTTATAATAATACTTGACCGATACAAAATGGATATCCCATGATCCTCTAAAATCCAAAACACATGCACGAAGCCTGCTCTGTATGAGCATCTGTTTGAGGATGTTATACTATGCTCATCTTAATTTTCAACCTCAAGGCCTTATGAATGCCTTTCAAAAATTAAGAGGTAAAACTTGGGTATCTATATGAGACGTCTATTGAAAACACACCATGAAGCCTTAACACCAACTGAACATACAATCGGCCCAACTCATCCACTTTAGCTATATCTCTGATTGGAATGAAGTTGTTTTATTTGGTTAGATGATCAGTCACTAACAAATAGAATTCTTACACTGATGTGTATGAGGTGATCCAACAATGAAATCCATGGTAACCAAATTCCACTTACAGGTAGGAATGGGTAACAGCTGAAGAAAACCAGAGGGCCTTTGATTATCTGCTTTTACCTGCTGACACGTATAACATCTTAACACAAAATCATCTATGTCTCGTCTCATACCTGAACACCAGAACTACCAACATATTCCATGATACATTTTAGTATCTTGAGGATGAATGACCCACTGAGATTTGTTTCTATCTTGCATCACCTCCTTCCAGAGAGACAACGACACCACCAAATGGACCTTGAGGCACAAGATTCCCTCAAGAGACGTAGAACAATCAGAAGATGTCTCCCCACCATAAAGAAACTGCATAGATTACTGACACAGCTCATTGCTGGCATGCTTCTATTCAATTAAATCTAAAAGATAGGGAGTCGACTAGATGTTCCCTAAGAATTCACTTCCACTGTGCTCCTTGGTCTCCATGTGCATATGAGAAAAGAGCCATATCAGAGTTCACTAATAACTAGACTTTCTCAAAGCCTTCATTGGCACTTTTCTGCCCAAGAAATCATCCACCACATTACCCTTTCTGGGGTATAGACAATATCAAAGTCAAAACCCTATAAATACATGACCCAATGGTGCTACCTCAGATTAATATCTTTCTGTGAGAAGATGTAGGTTAATCTCTTATGATCAAAGTAGATGAAAAACATCTCCCCAAAAAGGTAGTGATGCCAAGTCTTCAAATAATGCATCACCATTACTAACTCAAAGTCAAGGGTCAGGTAATTATTTTTATGTGGTCAGAGTTGGAGAGATCCATACACCACCACATGATCACCCGTCATAATCACACACCCAAGTCCCACACCTAAAGCATCACAATAAACAACATTGCCCATTCCAAATTCTAGAAAGATTTAAATATGTGTGGTAGTTAACTATTATTTCAACTCCTCAAAGTATGCCTGACATTATAGTCCCCATTCAAACATAACCCCTTTTCGGGTGAGCACAATAATGGGTGAAGTAAGATAAGGGAAATCCCAAACAAACTGCCTGTAGTAACCTTCTAGGATGAGGAAACTTCTGATCCTTAACACATTCCTTGACTTAACCCATGAAATAAATTCAATGATCTTTTCAGAGTCCATCAAAAACCCCTATTCTGAGATAACATAACCTAGAAACTTCACTTCCCTAATTCAGAAGGTGCACTTGGACAACATTTCATGAAGGTAATGATCCCACATAGTGCCCAACACAATCCACAAATGATGCTCATGCTATTCCTCAAATCCAGAATAGACCAGGATGTCATCCACAAATCCCACAACAATGGAATCTAGACATTGGGGGAACACCCTATTCATATGGTCTATAAAAACCACCAGAGAATTGTTCAATCCAAAAGGTATGACCAAATACTCAAAGTGGGTGTACCTACTTCAAAAATCTATTTACGGGATATCCGTCTCCCTCACCCTAACATGGTGATATCCTGAATGAAAATCTATCTTGGAAAACCAATTTCCCCCATTAACCTGATCAAAAAGGCCATCAATTTCGGGAAAAGGATACTTGTTCTTGATGGTCACATTATTCAGCTTCTGGTAATCAATACACAATCATTGGGATTCGTCAGCCTTATTTCCAAAAAGGATAGGAGTATATGAAGGAGTGATTCTTGGGAGAATGAATCCTTTAGATTCTAAATAATATAGCTATATCTGTAATTCCCTCAACTCAGTGGGGGGGGGGGGGATATGATATGTGGGAAGAGATATCATCTGTGTTACCGAAAACAAATCAATTGAAAACTCCATGTCCTACTCAGGGGGTAAGCCTAGAAAATCATAGGGAAAAACCTATGGGAACTCATAAACCACAAGAGAAAATCCACCCTTAGGGGCACTACCATAGTCCCCTAGCATGAGAAATGATAAATAAAAGACAATATTTACCAACTCTAGGAGTGGAGGTCCCACATGACCCGACCAAGGATCCCAATCCCCAAGAAAAACCTAAGGACTCACATCAGGTTCCATGAAATTCATCCACTACCTATAGAAATTGATATGTACATAAAAATGCACTATCCAATCCATGATGAGGATTACATAAAAAAGGTCCATATTCAATACCTGTAAATCCCATTCCATCTCAATTCGTGACACAAAAATTTAACATGATGGGCACCTGAGACCTTCATCCCACTTCTTACCCAACGACATAACCAACTACATCACAAATGACAACAACTTGATTGGAAAAATCATTATATTAATAATACAGGAATAGATAAAATAAACAGAAACACTTGTATCAATGAGAATGTATACAATAGAAGATACAATCTAAATGGTACCTTGAACTCTAAAATACCCTACATATGATATCGCTGGTGTCTGGTACACAACAAGAAGATTCCAAGTCTCTACTTGATAATGACCACTCACCTGTGGGTCAGTTCTAAACTAGCTCTTCCCTAAAAATGATCTGTTCCTACCATCATGACTATAAATCCCTGAACCCACACTTTTAGATATAGTAATAAAAAATTCGGTGTATTTTTTTGTATAAAGGATAATAGAAAAATATAGAGAACATTATAAAACTAAGGACCTTTTACGGTATAGGTTATTGAGGATTAGATAATCCCTATAATATCATTTACAACATCAAACATAAAAATTTATTTAATTCCTTGTTCTCTAGCTTCTTATTAGCTCTTAACTTCTCCTTAGTACAAGTAGTAACTTGAGGATATAAATCAAAAAGGGGTGAAATAAGAGACTACTAAAAGGATATATAAGAACATGAAACAACATAACATGGGATGATCATAAAAATTATCATTATGACATAGGCATAGAATCATAATCATGAGAGGAATCATTAAGAAATGACTTGTAATATGGCAATGCATAAAAAATGAAATATCATGTCTTAGTGATAAACTACAACACATAGTTGTGAACAATACCAGAATAATGTTCACACAGAATTTCACTTTAACTAATGAGTTTAATCTCTTCACCCAATGCATTGGAGCGCTGTATAATTCAGGGGAGACCCATCACATTCAAACATGCATATTACGCTATATAATTCTGGGCGCACTCGTCACAACATAAAATTTTCCTTATCTTTCATGCAATAGAAAACATATATGAATATAAAAAACCCCTGTAAAGGAATGAGTTTCATATCATGGGAAAAAATTAATAAACAGTGGGTTCCCAAAAGAAAAAGGGAATGGCATACTTGATACAAGAACCATCAACCTTGAGTGAGAAGTAAAAGGTGTGTTTTTTGAAAGAATAGTTATTTTGGATGAAATTTTGTTTGACATAAAATCCAGTGGAAAGAATTTATATCTCAAAAAATATATGATAATGATGAATAAATTATTTTTATGGAGTAACCATTCCAAAAAAAGGAGTGAAAATGGGAGAACCTGAAGAACGAAAGTTGGGTTCAAGAATTTTCCCTTACCTTGTATCTGAACACTTCCTTCACTTTATTGTCCTATATAATGAAATTATATTCATTAATTATAAATTTAATAACCTTTTATACATGAGTATGTTTCATTATGGTTTCATTAAGTTCTATTATGGGCCTATTTATGTGTTATAGAGTTTAAATGCATTGTTTGGGAGTGTTCTTTTTCTTAGTTTTCATGAATGGTTCACTTGTAGGAATGAAATGAAGTTCGTGTAGAACATGGATAAAAATAAGGAACTTACATTAAATTTTATTAATTATCTTACTAGATTTTAAATTATCCTTTAATTACTTATGTTATATAACATTTGGATGAATCATTAGTTAATACTTTAATGATTATCATTTGGGTTTATTCGGGCGGTTTTGCGGCCACAACGAACTTTTTTTGTTTAATAATTTAGCAATATGTAAAAAATTTAGTTCCCAAACGTTAAATAAGATATAATTCATATAACATAATCTGGTTCAACTATAAAAATGGTTACATGACCAGATCTGGAGGAGGTAAAGGAAAATGAAAACATGTCTTTCTTGAAGGTGATAAATTAACTCCTCATAAACAAAGTTTTCTATTCTAAAATAAAAAGATGATGAGAAGGGTGTTGGATGGTATATTATCCCATTAGTATCATAACATTCAATTATATGTATGATAATGTAGTTACCATATCATGTGGATGAGGATATGTGGGGAGATATTAATAAAAGAACTTAAAATTGAATGGAAATTAAAGGAAAAGAGAGAGAGGGGAATTACCTCTTGAATCTTTTTTAAGGCACCTTGAATTGGTCTTTTTATAAGACCATAAGATCTTGGATGTGTGGGAGGGGATAGGGAAGATGTCTGGGTAGAGTTTAGAAAAATATTGAAGTTTGCAAGGTGTGAGGAAATGAGGGTGTGAGGGGTGGTATTTATAGTGGAGGGAGAGGGGTTTTGTCAATATTATATTCATTAATTTATTATTTCTCCACATGACAAGAAGTCATTATGATTCCATGACAAAGAATAGTAACATGAGCATGTGATTTCAAACCAATTGGGATGACATATCCATGATTTCAGTAATAGTGTATTGAACATAAAATGTTTATATACGGTAAATTATTATATTTCACTATTTATAAAAATTCAAGTATTTCAGAAAAAACCCAAAAATTCACCATAACCATTTTCTGACATATAGAATCCAAAAATGAATTCTATTTTTCAAAAATAATTATTTAAATATGATTAATTTACTTTTTAATTAAAATCATAATTTACATGAAAAATAATGTTTTTAAAACATTTATTTACTTTTTTCAAAATTTAGGTGCATCGTACTTTCACTTACACCCTATATATATACCATCATTGGTGATGTTACTATTCATAAGGGCATGTCACTACTCATAAGGGTAACATTACTATTCTTATGTGTAAGTTACTATTCACCCAAAATTATGTTTTTTCTATTAGACACCAAAAAACATACTAATTGCAACCGTGTATGTCTGTTTTTCAAAATTTAAAACATAGTAGCAAAAATGTAATATATAAAGGTTAGTTTATAAAGGTCACATAGTATTTATTAGTTCATTTAAGCATATTGCGTGTTTTTGAAAATATTGTGATGTTACATTATCCCCCCCTAAATGAATTGCGCCCTCACAATTCATTCATTATACTTACACATCGATAATTAAGAAAAAATATTTTCTTATGTGTACTTAATTAACTAGATGTTAAAAATTAAACACTATCTCTTAAATTTTTCTAAAAAAATGACAACTTCTAATCTCCAAATTTTTCTAGACCGTCCATCTGATACGAACTGTAAAGCCCTGAACCCAGACATCTGGATTCAGTACTAAAACATGATGTGTATTTGTTTTGTATAACGGATTACAGAAAAATGCATAGTACATTATACAATTGAGGTCCTTTTCTGCTGTTGTTTATAAGGATCAGACAAACCATACATTAAAATTTACAATATAAAACATAAACATTTATTTAATTCCTTGTTCTCTAGATTCTTATTGGATCTTAACTTCTTTTTAGTACAAGTAGTCACCTAGGGATATACATTAATAGGGGTGAACTAAAAGCCCCATAAAATTATAGATAAGAACATGAAAAAACATAACATGGGGTTATCATAAACATTATAATCATGACATAGGCATATGATCATAATCATGTGAGGAAACATTAATAAAAGACTTGTAATGTGGCAATGAATAAAAAATGAAACATCGTGTATTAGTGGCTAGATACCACACATAGTTGTGAAAAAAAACTAGCATTATGTTCACACATAATTTCACTATAAATAATGAGGTTCATCACTATAACTAATGCATTGGAGTTCTGTATAATTCTAGGTGCACCCATCACATTCAAACATTAATGTTGTGCTATATGATTTCGGGCACACCCATCACAACATAACATTTTCATTATCATGAATGAAACATAAAACTCATTTGAACATAAGTAACCCATGTAAGGAATGATTTTAATCTCATGGGAACACATTAATAAACTTTGGGTTCCAAAAAGAAAGATGGAACGACATACCTGATACAAGAACCATCAAACATGAGTGAGAAGAAAAAAGTGTTTTCTTGAAAGCAGATTTATTTTGGAAAAAATTTTGTTTGACATAAAATCTGGTGGAAAACATATATATCCCAAAAAATTTATGATAATTATTAACAAATGATTTTTATTGAGCAACCATACCAAAAATTTAGTGAAAGAGGGAGAAACTGAAGAAAGAAAGTTGGGTTTGAGAATTTCCCCATACCTTGTATCTGAACACTTCTTTCAATTTATTGTCATATATAATGACATTATATTCATTAATTAGAAATTTAATAACCTTTTATTCCTGAATATGTTTTATTATGGTTTCATTATGTTCTTTTATGGGCCTTTGGATGAGTTATAGAGTTCAAATCCATTGTTCAAGAGTGTTCTTTTTCCAAGTTTTCATGAACAGTTCACTTGTATACATGAATGGTAGTTCATTTAGAACATGGATAAACATCCAGAACCAATATTACATGTTTTTAGTGATATTACTAGATTTTAAATTAAATTTTCATGAATTATTTTATATAAAATGTGGATGAATAATTAGTTAGAATTTAAAGATGATCATTTGGGTTAATTCAGATGGTTTTTCGACCACAACAAACTTGTTTTATTTAATCATTTAGTAATGTGTACATAAGTTAGTTTAATAACACTAAATAGGATATAATACATATAATATAATCTGGTTCAACCAAAAAAATGGTTTCATGATCATATCTGACGGAGATAAAGGAAAATGAAAACATATCATTATTGAAGGTGATAAATTAACACCACATGAACAACATTTTCCTTTACAAAATAAAAAAAAGAGGAGATGGGGGTTGGATGATATTTTATCCCATTAGTATCCTAACATTCCAGTATATGTATTATGATATAGTTACCATAACGTGTGTATGAAGACAGGTGGGGAGAGATTAATAAAAGAACTTGAAATTGAAAGGAAATTAAATGCAAATATAGAGAGGGGAATTACCTCTTGAATCCTTTTTAAGGAACTTTGGATTGGTCTTTTGATTTGACCAAAAGCACATAGACATAGGGAAGGGGTTAAGAAAGATTTTTGGGAATATTTTATTCAATTATTGAATCATTAGAGGTGTGAGGAAATGAGGGTGTTAGGGGTGGTATTTATAGTGGAGGGGAGATGTGTTTTCTTAATATTATGTTCATCAATTTATTATTTATCCATAAGAAAAGCAATAGTGAGGATTCCATGACCAAGAATAGTAACTTGAGCATGTGAGTTCAAACTAATTGGGATTACATCAGCCATTATGCCAGGAATAGTGTATTAGATATAAAATGTTTATATAAGGTAAATTACTGTATTTCACTAATCATAAAAAAATAAAGTATTTCAGGAAAATCACCAGAAAAATTCACCCTAACCATTTTTAAGCGTGTAGAATCCAAAAATGAAATCCATTTTTCAAAAATAATTTTCTATATATGATTAATTTAATTTTAAATTAAAATCATACATTACATGATAAATAATGTTTTTAAAACATTTGTTTACTTTTTCCAAAATGGAGGTACATCGTACTTTCACTTAAATCCTATATATATACTATCATAGGTTAGGTTACTATTCATAAGGGTATTTCACTATTCATAAGGGTGACATTACTATTCATAAGGGTATGTTACTATTCACAAAAAATTATGTTTGTTCTACTAGACTCAAAAAAACATACTAATCGCAACTGTTTATGTTCATTTTTTAAAATTCAAAACACAGTAGAAACAAAAATATGTTTAACAATTAGTTTATAATGGTTACATAGTATTTAGTAGTCCATTTAAGCACATAGTTTTTCTTTTGAAAATCTCAGGATGTTACATTATCCCCCCTTTAAATGAATTGCGCCCTCACAATTCGATCATTGTACTTACATATCGATAATTAGAAAAAAACTATTTTCTTATGTGTACTTAATTAAATAGATGTTTGAAATTAAATACTATCACTTAATTTTTTCTAAAAAAATGACAATGCCTAATGTCCAACGTTGTCTAAGCCATTCTTATGATACCAACTATAAAGCCCTGAACCCACACTTTCAGATTCAGTACTAAAACATGCTGTGAATTTTTTTCATAAAGCATAACCTAAAAATACAAAGTATATTATAAAACCGAGGACATTTTCGGTCTTGGTTTTTGAGGATTAGACAAACCATAAATTAACATTTACAACATAAAACACAAACATTTATTTAATTCCTTTTTATCTAGATTCTTATTAGCAATTGAATTCTCCTTAGTACAAGTAGTAACCCGAGGATATACATCTAAAATGGGTTAGAAAAAATCCTAGTAAGAGGATAGATAAGAACATGAAACAACATAAAATGGGATCAGAATAAATATTATCCTCATGACATAGGCATATGATAATAATCATGAGAGGAAACATTAATAAAATACTTTTAACGTGGAAATACATAAAAAATGAAACATCATGTCTTAGTGGTTAAATACCACACATAGTTTTGAAAAAAACTAGCACCATGTTCACACAACATTTTACTTTAACTCAGGAGGTTCATCACTTTACCCAATGCATTGGAGCGCTGTATAATTCCGGGCGCACCCATCACAATATAACATTTTCATTATTATAAATTCCCCATAAAACATACACGAAAATAATTAACCCAAGGAAAGGAATGAGTTTAATATCATGGGATCACATTAATAAACTTTGGATTCCCAAAAGAAATAGGGACTGACATACTTGAAACAAGAACCATCAACCTTGAGTGAGAAGTAAAAGATGTGTTTTTTGAAAGAAAAGTTCACTTAGAAAACATTTTGTTTGAAATAAAATCTTGTGGAAAAAATGTATATCCCAAAAAATTTATGATAATTATGAAAAACTGATTTTTAAGGATTAACCATACCAAAAATGGAGTGAAAGAAGGAGAACCTGAAGAAAGAAAGTTGGGTTTGAGAATTTCCCCTTGCCTTGTATCTGAACACTTACTTCACTTTATTGTCCATTATAATGAAATTATATTCATTAATTAGAAATTTTATAACCTATTATACTTGAATATGGTTAATTATGGTTTCATTATGTTCTTTTATGGGCATTTGAATGAGTTATAGAGTATAAATCTATTGTCCGGGAGTGTTCTTTTTCTTAGTTATCATGAACGGTCCCCTTGTACACACGAATGGATGTTCACGTAGAGCATGGATAAACATAAAGAACATATATTATATGTTATTAATGATATTTTTAGATTTTAAATGATCTTTTAATGAATTATATTATATAACATGTGGATTAATCATTAGTTAAGAATTTAATGATGATCGTTTCGGTTAATTCAGGCGGTTTTTCGACCACAACGAACATGTTTTGTTTAATCATTTTTAAATATGTACATAAGTTATTTCCAGAACATTAAATAGGATATAATATATATAACATAATCTTGTTCAACCATAAAAATGGTTTCATGACCACATCTAAAGTCAGTAAAGGAAAATTAAATCATATCATTTTTGAATGTGATAAATTAACACATCACGAACCATGTTTTCCTTTGTAAAATAAAAAAAGAAGAGGGGAAGGAGTTTGGATGATATATTATAACATTTTTATCATAAAATTATAGTATATGTATGATACTGGAGTTACCATACCATGTGGATGATGATAGGTGGGAGGAGATTATGAAAAGAACTTGAAATTGAAAGGAAATTAAAGGAAAAGAGAGAGAGGGGATTTACCTCTTGAATCCTTTTAAGGGACCTTGGATTGATCTTTTGCTGAGACCAGAAGCTCTTGGACGTGGGGGAGGGGATAAGGATGATTTTTAGGTAGAGTTTATACAATTATTGAAGCTTGATAGGTGTGAGTAAATGAGGGTGTGAGAGGTGGTATTTATAGTGGAGGGGAGAGGGGTTTTATCAATATTATATTAACTAATTTATCATTTCTCTAAAAGAAAAGAAATAGTGATTATTACGTGAAAAATAATACTAAATTGACCATGTGAGTTTGAACCAATTTTTCTTACATCATCCATGATGTCTAGAATAGTTTATTGGACATAAAAGGTTTATATACGGTAAATTTATATATTTCAGTATTCATAAAAAATTAAAGTATTTCAAAAAAAATCCCTAAAAATCACCCTAACCATTTTTAGATGTTTGGAATCAAAAAACGAAGTCCACTTTTTGAAAATAATTTTCTAAATATTATTAATTTTATTTTAATTAAAATCATAATTTACATGAAATATCAAATTTTAAAAGATTTATTTACTTTTTCCAAAACATGGGTACATCATACTTTCACTTAAATTATATATATATACTATCATAGGTTAGGTTACTATTCATAAGGGGTTGTCACTATTCATAAGGGTATGTTAGTATTTACCAGAAATTAATTTTTTTCTATTAGACTCCTAAAAACTTTTTGATTGCAACTTTGTATGCCCATTTTTTGAAATTCAAAACATAGTAGAAACAAAATTATGTTTAACGGTTAGTTTATAAAGGTCACATAGTATTTATTAGTTCATTTAATTACATAGTGTTTCTTCTGAAAATCTCAGGATTTTACGTTATCCCCCCTCCTTAAATGAATAGCACCCTTGAAATTTGATCATTGTACTTACATATCGATAATTAAGAAAAACTATTTTCTTATGTGTAATTAATTAACTTGATGTTTAAAATTAAACAATATCACTAAAATTTTTCTAAAAAAATGACAAATTCTAATCTCCAATGTTTTCTAGACTGTTCATCTGATACCAACTGTAAAGCCCTGAACCCACACTTCAAGATTCAATACTAAAACATGTTGTGTATTTTTTTTTGTATAAATGATAAAAAATAAACTGTACATTATAAAACTGATGACCTTTTTTGATCTAGGTTTTGGTGGATTAGACAAACTATACATTAACATTTAAAAGATAAAACATAAACATTTATTTATTTCATGTTCTCTAGATTCTTATTGGCTCTTGACTTCTCCTTCTTACAAGTAGTCACCTGAGGATATACATCAAAATGGGGTGAGCTAAAATACTAATAAAAGAATAGATAATAACATGAAACAATATAACATGGGATTATCAAAAACATTGTCATCATGACATAGGAATAAGATCAAAATCACAAGAGGAAACATTAAGAAAAGACATGTAATGTGGAAATGTATAAAAAATGAAACATCATGTCTTAGTGGTTAAATTCCATACATAGTTGTGAAAAAAACTATCATCATGTTCACACATCATTTTACTTTAACTCATGAGGTTCATCACCTTACCCAATGCATTGGAGAACTGTATAATTCCAGGCGCACCCTTCATATTCAAACACTCATATTGCACTATATAATTCCAGGCGCACCCGTCACAATATAAAATTTTCATTGTCATCCATGCCACATAAAACATATATAAACAGAAGTAACCCATGTAAAGGAATTATTTTCATCTCATGGGAACACATTAATAAACATTGGTTTCCCAAAAGAAAGAGGGAACAACATCCTTGATAAAAGAAACATCAACCTTGAGTGAGAAGTAAAAGGTGTGTTTTTTGAAAGAAGAAT